>JARWIR010000003.1:69042522-71442522 GCA_029959085.1 Nemophila menziesii | reverse complement strand
ATGATTATAGAAGTTTGTTCTATTTTTTTTTTTGATATATAAATAAAAATTAAAATATTAGAAAAAATATCAAACATTTTCAAAGAGTATTCATGGTTATCAAGATGCAAGTCCTTGACTCAAACTAGATAAAAACATCATGTTATCTTTCTTAAATTTTATCACACCCGTTATCTAACACACCTCAGTAACCATTCTTGTGATTTCTTTTTCATTTTTTAATATAAATTATTTCTATTAATATAAAGGGTTAAATTTAAAATTTTGCCCAAAACTTTTAAATGCTAGGTTGAGTGGCCATTTGATATTATATTTTTGTGAAAACCTGTAAATTTAATAAAGATATATTCTAATGATGTCTAATTTCACTTTTATGTTGATTATATTTTGAGTTTGTTTGCTCAACAAATGGTTTCTCTCAACAATTGTACATGTATTTTATTATTTTTTTCAAAAGAAATAATTATGTATACCATCCATATTCATACCATTCAAGTATATCACCTATGACGTGGTGTGAATCGGTTGACTATCAATCGTTAATCTATTTACTTTCTTGATCTGATTATCGATTTATTGCCAACCGATTCACGTCACATCATGAGTAATAATTGGGTGAGTCGTAATTGCCTGGTATTGTTTTGGATGGTATATATCATTACTCTTTCAAAAATACCTTATATTATTATAAAAACCTAATTCACGCTCTTACCAATTTAATTATGAAAGGAACACTTAACATAAATATAAACTGGAGTATGTAAACTTATATGGTATTCGGATTTAGTTAATTACTTCAAGGAAAAAGAAAGGTCGTTAAGAATATGACTTATGAGTCCTTACTCATGTTACTGAATTTTCAATAAAAGATGATAAATACAAATTTTTTCAATAAAGAGTGGCATATGTTAAAATAGTGATGGAATAGTAACATATCTCCGTCGGGGAAATAAGTTGCATGGCTGTAAAATTATGGGATAAAATTCGACAAAAAATAAGTTGGGGAAGAAACATAAATATAGTAAGAAATTCGGTCAGATCAGTTGACCTGGACCTGGACGATACTGCTTTAGGAATGAGGTCAGGTGACTGCTGGGGAGAGTCAAGGACTGAGCATTTTACGGGGCGCATGGAGGGAGGTACTTCGCGTCTGGCGGTAACAACTGACGGGGAGTATCGCAGCAGGTCAGGGGGGGTATTTGGAGGAGCTGGTAACAGTGGGTAATTCAGGGACAGGGAGTGTAATTTTGATAACTTGGATTCACTGCTACAACAACTTCAGGGACTGCAATTAAGGGAGGCGGATGATGTAGTAGTGCAGCATAGGGACACGCAGGCTAGGGATGATCTAATTAATGTAACTAATGGGAACCACGTTTTGGAAGAGCTGCAGCATGGTAATATTTAGAATGAGGGGAGGATAACATGTGCGAATCAAGAAGCTCAGCAAACAACCTGGTGGAATAAGAATATGGCGACAAAAGGGCTTGTTTGATGGAGTGGATTGGAATATATTTTTTAGTGCGATGATCGGTGCAATTTACAATGCCAGAAATGAAGCTACATTTACTGAGACGTCGTTTCTGAGTGAGAACCTATTAGTTAGAAAAGCCAAATGGAGAACGGTTGAATTTCTTAAAGCATGGAGGTTACAAAAAGGAGGGAAGTCGATACTCAAGGATCAAGTAGAATGGGTGGGGTGATGCAAACCCAATAACGGATTAAAGCTCAACACCGATGGCAGTTTTTTTGCGAGAAAATGAATAGGCAGAGCTGCGGACTGTTGAGAGATACAGACGGTAAGTTAATAAAAGGTTTTGCTGGGGAAGTCAAGTGCACATCCATATTAGTTGCGGAGCTGGTCGCAATGCTGGAGGGTCTAAGAATGGCAGTGGGATTGGGGATTACAGAATTAGAGATAGAAACCGCTGACTCAAAAGAGGCTGTTAGCGCAATACACCAAATGAATAGTAACAGAGGGACGATATTTATTTGGATCGAGGAGATTAAGAGAATTTTGGGTGCAAATGGAGCTTCTAAAATCAAGTGTATATATAGGGAGGCTAACAATTGTGCGGATTGGTTAACGAGAGAAGGACTCAGGGCCGGTCCTGACATTTCGGGGGCCTAAGGCAAACTTTAGAAAAGGGGCCCTAAGAAAAGTTAAGGGGAATAGCAAGCAGAAAACTAAAAATAGGGTAGAATATAAACCAAGTTATGATTTTATCAATCGCATAGAAGATACAGTTTTTGTAATATGAAATAAAATAAATAAATTTAAAATGTAATAAGAAAAATAGTTAAATAAATTTTGAAAGAAAAAAAGTCTTTTGATCTCTTTTT
The DNA here is from genome assembly GCA_029959085.1 of Nemophila menziesii. Classification (NCBI taxonomy): domain Eukaryota; kingdom Viridiplantae; phylum Streptophyta; class Magnoliopsida; order Boraginales; family Hydrophyllaceae; genus Nemophila; species Nemophila menziesii. The sequence continues at coordinate 71,440,179 of JARWIR010000003.1, read as the reverse complement.
AGTCAAGAAGTTATATTCGTAAAATAAAATCAACAAATAGCAACTTAATTAATATTTTTTTAACTAAAAATACAGTCTAACATTTTTTTTTTTTTAAATGGATCAAAATTAGGTCTTTTTAATAAAGAAAACTTATGTATAGGGGCCCTAAAATGATATGAGTTGGGGAGAGGCCCAAAATCATGGCCTCCTTGGCCTCTCCCAGAACCGGCCCCGAAAGGACTGAAGATTAAAAATACACTTACTATTCTTAAAAATTCTTCATATGATATTTGGGACGTGTTAATGAAAGATACGTGCTCTTGGAAATCCCCATGAAAAATTTTTACATCCGATTTTACAGATCTAACGAGTTTGTAATTTTTGCTTAATTCCACGGTATTCGAGACCTTCCATATAAAAAAAAAGTATTAACATATCTCCCAAAAAATACTGAATGGAAAATAGACCTTTACAGTTCAATGCGTATCTTTACAACTTAGAAATTTTAGATGTTACTAATACTTTTATCTTTCAACAAATGTGTTCTAAACTTAAGTAGTCATAAGAGAGTACTTTTAAATAGGATTTTTTTTTTGGACACTTTTAAATAGGATTATAAAAGGCAAATATTTTTTCAATATCTCACCCTCTAATGCAGGAAATTCTCCCTCTTAGAAATGGAGAAGCCTAATTACAGGAAAAGACTTTATTATTAGTGATATAAAATAGAAAGTGGGAGATGGTGAGAACATTTGCCTTTATACTCAAAAATGGATTGCTAATTGCAGGAAAGGACTTTATTATTAATGATATAAAATAAAAAGTAGGAGATAGTGAGAACATTTGCCTTAATGATATAAAATAAAAAGTAGGAGATAATGAGAACATTTGCCTTTATATTAAAAATAGATTGCAAATTATGAAGGAATTACTCACACTACTAATAATAAGCTGAAAAATGTCTTTGATCTTATGTTAAAACATAAGATGGGTTGGAATATTAATCTAGTTAAGAATAATTACCTATCTGACATTGCTAACCTTGTCTTGAATACATTCATACCTCTTACAGATGGGAGAGATATTCCAGTATGGAAGAAAGGTAAAGTAGGAATTTATGAAGTTAAAAATGGCTACCAATTATTAAAAATTGAGATAGATACTAAAAGTTGTAATAAAAGTGATTTTTTTTTGTCAACCGTAATAAAAGTGATTAAAAGGGGGTCTACCTCTCGTTTTATTAACCCAAAAGCTTGGAAACTTATGTAGAATCTTAATATTGCCCCAAAAATCAAAAACTTTATGTGGAGGGCATTCAAAAATATCATCCCCACAAATGAAAATCTATGTAAAAGAAGGATAATTAATAATCCTTTATGTGATGTCTGTAATAATACACCCGAGAATGTGGAACATCTTATTATGGATTGTGAATGGGCCAGGGCTGTTTGGTTTGCTCCACCTCTTAGCCTCTATACTAGCAACCATCAGTCCAACTTTTTGGATGCTTGGATGGCAAGTATTTATGAAATACAGGCAGATAAAAAGCTTAAGACAAAAATAAAAACACTGGAAATCTTTTGTAATGTAGCGTGGCAAATCTGGAAGGATAAATGATTATAAATATCGTAATATCAAACTGGATCCAGTAAGAGCTACGCAAAGTTGGAAAGAATATGAAAATCAAAATATCCCTAAGGATGATACTAATGTACTGAAGGGATCAAGGTTACCTTCATATGAAAATGTTACTATTAAAGTCCCTAAAGAGAAAAATAAGAGTAAAGAAAGTGATACCAGAGTTAAATGGGAACCTCCTCCTATTAAGATGTTAATAATTAATACAGATGCGGCCTATAAAAATGACTTAGCTTCTATTTCTTGTATTACCAGGGACCATCTTGGAAGTGTTAGAAGCTACAATGCGTGGGGTATTTCAGTCGACTCTTCTCTTGAGGCAGAAGCATTGGGGGTTTTAAAAGCTTGTCTATTAGCTCGGGAACAAAACAGTAAAGTTATAATAGAAAGTGATTGTCTCCATGTTATACAAAATCTAGAGGGTAGTTTGCAATTTTCTAATCCCACAGTTTGTAATATTATTAGTAGTATCTATTTAATCTCGGAACAATGTAAACCATGCTTTAAATGGTGTAATCGAGGTTGTAATAGGACAGCGGATTGGTTAGCAAAAAGTAAGCTAGATGGCAATACTTTTAGTTCTAACTTAGATAATATCCCTAGTGGATTATCAAAAATATTGTATAAAGAGTCTACACCCTCGGGTATAGGCTAACTCTTTTCGTTATTTATATCAAGGATAATTTAGAACAAATAAAAATAGGGTTATAAACTAACCGAACCGAATACTTGACATATAAGTTTATTTGTTTAACATCTTGAGTCGAATAAAATCGAGTTTAAATTATAACGAGTCAAATAATACATGTTCAAACTCGTTTGTTTAAATTCTTAAACGATTTTTTTCGTGTTGATCTTGAGTTATCAACAAACCATTTGTTTATTTAATGTTTGAAGAAGAGTCTCCATGAACAATTAGTATTGGATGGAGTACATGGTATATTGAATAAAGCGTAATATTAAATTAAAAAATATAATAAATAATAAATGTCTTAGATAATATATTAACTTTAATAATATATTTACATATAAATAAAATATTATTCTACATTTCAAGATTATGAATGAGAAATTAACTCACGAACTTGAACAAGCTCGTTTGTTATCGAGTTTAAATTAGAGCTTGATTTTGGGTTTGTTAATTAAGGAATGAGTTCGAACAAATTTTTCTTGAACAGATTTCAAACTACTCGTGTATGGATTGATTTATCTACAACCCTAATTGCAAGTAAAAAGACAAAAAAAGGTTTGACAAACCAACAAGATTGACAGCATCTCCAAAAAAGATATGGCCTCGGATCCGAGATTTCACTTTTTATTGCACAAGTCTTTGGTTATTTGCTGGTAAAACCCGTATCTCATATATCAGAATTGTTATATTCATAATATTGATTCTGACAAAGTGAAAATACCATCTGGAAAGCATTCAGTCCCACGATTAGGGTTAAATTCGATAGAAACGAATCAGAAATAGTACAATTCTTTTCAGAATTGGAAAAATCAATCCAAATTCCGATCTAAAATTTTATAGAGCGACAAATTAAATTTCCAATTCGAAATATTCCGATTTTTTTTGGAATTTTAGAATTTATTCGTTTCTTACAATTTTTTCAGAATTATGGTTCAGATTTTGGAATTTGGTTCAAAATTGTATATTATATTTAAAAATATTCCCAAAATAATTGATTTCTCTTATAATGCATTTTTGGATCATTTCGGTGAAAAAGATTTCAAGCTTTAATTATTATAGTCATATAATTACAAATTACACGATATCATAAATATAACAAATATTGATTTTATATTCGTACTCATAAGATTCAACCTCTTATTCTACATAGGTAAATAAGAACAAAATAAAAATAAAAAGATTTAAATGCCGAATTTACAAGAATATAGTTTCAAATTTACATTTATAAATTAAATTTACTCATTATTTGAATCCACATACTTTTTACCGACATGTACAACTTGTAAGAAGAGAAATTGAACAAATGAATCATTTTTTTCATACATAAAAAGCCGTAAGTTTCACTAACTTGCTAAAGAACAATCCTAACAAAGCTTTAACGGATCTAGGTGCAGAACATCTGCTCATGTCTCTCGTAATATAAACTCATAAGCAAATAAGCAATCTAAAGGATCATCAAACTCTCTCGGTTCCTCGTTCGACATTGCTCCTTTCTTTTCCATAGGATCCACACACTTATTTTCTTCTCGATAAATGCGTCTTACCTCGTAGTTCGGGTTCCTTTGCAACAATTACAAACAATCGCGACTAAGATGGCAATCCCGAAACTTAGAACCACCACCACCCTTCACTAGCACGTGAAGTTCTCTCGAATTATTTTCATTGCACTCTATAAAACCACACCTCTCTGTCCATTTTAGCCCAAGATGTAAAGTAAGAAGCTCTGATTTCAGCGGCGACTCCGCATTACATGACATTAAAAATTCCCCTATATATGACCATTATCTTATCATAACCCCCAATGCTGACTTCATTTTTCGAGTGATCAAAACTTCTGTCTACATTCAGCTAAATTCCTCCACTCGGTTTACCACAGGAAACTAATACGTTCTTTGTCGACAAGATGACTCCTCCTTCTGGTTTATTTTACCACACCCTTACGAAATCCGTTCCCATTATTAGAACATGGAGCTTCAGTTGTCCTACTCGAGTTATAGCAGTCGCGTTGCCTACATCTATTTCATTCTTGTGCTTCTAGATTATCCATATCATAGCGAAAAAAACTAGTGGACACTTTAAGCCTTCACATATCATTATCGAGCTCACATGCTTTTCTAACCACAAGGTTGATGTAAACTCTCCATTCCATGAGGTTAGCTTGTTTTAAACAGATATTGTGCTTCCTTCTTGCTATTGGGATGTACTAGCTCTGCTTGCGTTGTCCTTCCCACCAACTGCTGAACTAAAATGGAGTAGTCCATACTTCCATGCCTTTTTCCGCAAGTCTCCCCAGTATTTCCACTATTTACACTTCCAGTCCCCCATCTCTCGTTATTAACCTGTGTACCCAAATACCCCATACATCATCTGATATCTTACATTCCATGACTAAACACTTTAAACTCTCCTTCGCCTCCCCACATAATTTACAATCAGATGATTCTAGCACTCCACGTTTAAATAAATTTTGTGTCATTGGTAATTTATCACTCACCAATCTTCATAGTAACACCCTAACCTTTATGAGCATTTTAGTTTCCACAGTCGCTCCCATTTAAGAATCCCTACCCCTTATGTGGATACCATGCATTTATGCGTCAATTTCACCGTGAATGATACAAACCCTTTATAATTACACATGTAATTACTTCCTTCCATGCTATTCAATTTCACTACCACATTTTGCAACAACTTCTCCCCATCCAGTATGAATCTGCATATATGCCGAATCTGAGTTTTTGGTTTCTTGATTCATGAGGCCATCTTGGAAGTACTTATGCTTGATAATAATCACACAACCCACTTTTTTGCCTTGAAGGTTTTTCCACCATAAATTGTCTAAGAGCGCTATGTTATAAATCCTCGCACTCCTTTTGATTTACAAATTTGATCCCATGCTACACAATGTATTTTTCAATTTCCACTCAATGACCCCCTATTAAATCCCAAACATTACGATTAATCACATCACACACAATATATAGGAAGCTTCATGGTTTGCATTTGATATATTGGAATCGCACTCAACACATATTTTGCCAGAGTGATACGACCTATAAGTGACAGGGTCTTGGCCTTCCAAGCAACAAATTTTTCCCACATATGCTCTATAATATTGGTGGTCCTTTGTGTGTTCTAAAAATAATGCAATAAATAATCGAACCACAACCGCAAGTGTACGGTTGTCCCAAGTAGTAATTCTGATAAATCAGATTCGTTCCAAGGACGGAATGGTTGATCACAATGTTTAGCAAGTAGTGATTGATGCACTTATGAAAATAAAAGATAATAATATATTTGTTTGGTTTTTGTTATAAGACTAATGAATGAAAGACAAATATTAAAATGCAATTAAAAGCTAAAACGCAAGTAAATTGATGTAAAACGCGATATGAGAAGTAGCACTTGAGAACGCAAGGATCCTCCCTATCCTATTTCTTAACTTATGTTGTTTAAGGGCTAAATTAGTCAATTACAATGGTCGGGATTCTAATATCCTTATACCCCCGTCAGGGTGGACTATAAGGCGATCCTAAAGTGTCACTAGTCCCGTCAGGGTAAATATGATCCACCGTTGGATGATTAAGTGTTATTACCTCATTGGCCCTAGGATTAGCTAAGCTCGTCAGAATCATTAACTTCTATCCTAGATTGAATAAATAGTTCCGTATTTAAACCCCCCGTCAGGATGATCCAATTGCCACTTATTGGAATAGCCTAAATACTATTACCTGTTCCTAGTTCATGACGCTAAAAACAGTAAACATTCATAATTTATCGAAAAGTGTAAAAGCCCTAATTTAGTTTAATTCAATAAAAACCCAAATTCAACATTCGTTAATTAATAGGAATTGGGATTCACCCATTGTTTGTTCTCAAGCACTAAATAAAACTTAGCTCATATTAAAATGAAATACGAAATTAAAAATAAAGGAATTCATATTGTTTACAGAATTAAAAAGATAAAAGAACCTAATTTCCGGAATCGGAATGACTACGAACGGAGATATAGACCCTCTCCAGCTCTTGTAGCTTCTTCTCCTTCCTTCAGTTGCTTCTCTCTGGTGTTTTTAATCTTGCAGAATGTGAATTGTGTGTAAAATAGAAGTCAAGGGCTGATTTTATAGGTGGAAATTCGGACTTGGACCTAGGCTTTTAATTAAATGAAATATAAAAGGCCCAAGTCCACTAACTTAGCCCAAAATCCCGTAACTGCTGATATACCTTCACTAAAACAGCTTTTCCCGATGCGTTACAACTCCGATTGACCTCATTCCAGTTGCTAAAGTTCCGTAATTCGATAAGGAATGATTTCTCTTCAAAGGTCAACAGCTAGATCATCGCTTAAGCACCTCGAAATCAGCAATCTATGGCCTGGAAAATGGATTTTTAGCTCTAAAAATAATATCTTCGGGATTTCTTTTCAAGTCTTGACTCTATCTTTTGATCTTTGACTTTCTCCTCGGATTCCTCTTCTAGCTAACATCTAAAACCTGTAAAATACTCACTAAAAATACCAATATTACGCGCAAAAGCTTAATAAATCAAAAATGCTAGAATTAAAAGAGGAAAATCATATTATTGCATATTTAGTCCAAAAGTCTATCGAAATGATTAAATAAACACCAAAAATGATGTCTCCTAAGGGTCGAAAATAAGAACATTTAAGGAGACATCAAGACCCCCAACTCAAACCTTTGTCGTCCCGACAAAGCAAAACAAAACAAAACAAGGGGTAGAAGTAAACGCAAGAACAAATAGAAGCTTAGCAAATAAACCTAAAGCAATTCTTAAGATAAATCTCATATAGCAAAACTTTAAGAACTAACATATACATACACTAATCATGCAAAATCAAACATAAATAATCTCAATCATAAAATTAAAGTTGCAATGCTTGAAGGTTACACTTGTACTCATATCTGTATGATGGCTATAGGGTGGTCATTAATCATAAATCGCTTTGAATGTTCCACCTAAATATTCCCTATCAACAGAAGTATAAATTCACTATGTATTTAAGAATCAAGAGGTCTTTATGGTTTTAATATTGGCTTAAGGACGGTATGGATATATATTTGGTAAATTTGAAGTGAGCTTTTGGCTCTCTCCTCACTTACCATCCACATGTCCTCGAGCTTGAGTTTACGCTCAAAAATGTTCTCACTCACCCATTTGACGCGCTAATGTTGCGTCCCCAATGTCAACCCAAATAAATCTAAGATGATTCCCAAAAATATTCCACTTTGCCGATTTATTCAATTTTTTTTTTCTTTCTTTTTATTTTCTTTTTCATTTCTTTTCTTCTTCTTTTTTTTTTTTTTTTTTTTTTTTTCTTTTTTTTTTTCAAATCCTGGCAAAGGGTTACAAATAATAATATCATCTACATTTTTGTGCCTCAATACAAACACATATAATCCCTTCCCAATGTAAATTCCCAAAATGTGGACCCTCCACCCCAAACTCAAGCTCGAGACACGTCTCAGGGTTGTGATTCAAGTGCGGGTCATTTGGTCATGCCTAATAATCTAAAGGATAATGGGCTTATATCGTGGCTACAAAAGAAAAGGCTTAAGGCTCAAAAATTGGGCTAAGACGGATAAAATTATAATAAGGGATAGCAAGCTAAAGGTTTCAAATGGCTAACAAAGAACTGCCCCTATCATTTTCCTAAGTACATAGCTTGTCTTTAGTTCATATCTAGGTGGGTTCTCTACTAATTAAGATTTCACGTTCTACACACCAAACATATTCCTTAAGTACAAGCTTACTTCATTTGCATTGTTCATTAATTTTTCCTATCAATTACCTATGTTCGCATGCAATTGTAAGTGCGTTCTATATCAGTCCCTAAAGTTCACTATTTACTATCATAGATTCATCAAAAGTATGCTTAAAGGGACATTTAAAATCTTCTATAGTCAAACGCAACTCCGAAAATTATTTTTATTGAAAGCAAATAAAACATATAACACATAAAAATTGGGATGAGGCAACGAACCCCACCCCAAACTCAAAAATGAGTCGTGTCCCCACGACTCGAAAAGACTCAACGCAATAAAAAAAAATAAACTAATCTAACTAAAATGCGAAAGGGATAGAAAACGTATCTTAACCAGCTCGAGGCTGGTTATCGGTGTTGCGTCCATGAACTTTCTCCTGCATAAGAATACCATAGGTGGCATGTTGGATTGTGCTCACCCCCGTTAACATGTTTCGGAGAAGTTCTAACTCTTGTGTAACGTTTCCTAAAGATGCAATCATCTTCACTTGGTTCTCTTCTAACACCTTCACTTTAGCTTCCAACTCATCAGTTGTATGCATCTTCTTCTTTGGAGGAGCTCTAGGATTCCTTGTTGCTTTAACCACCTCATCATGAATATTCTTGATCAAGGTTAAACCCATGCTCTCACATACTACAACACGATCCATCTCTGCGTCTTTACGCGGAACCTTTGCGTCTAAACACAAAGTAGTGACAGTACAAGGAAATTTGAGATTTTGTTGTGAAGTAGGAATTCTAGCAAATTCTATGATGGTATCATATATCACACGAGCAACATCCATAGGTTTCTCCTCAATAATACATTTAATGAACAAAAGATGCTCCTTCTTTACTTCCGATATGTGTTTAACTCCGAAGAAGGTAGGTATTATGAAACGTGACCAAATCTTAGCGCATGGTAGCAAGTTACTACTATACATCTGTCCAGGATATCTTTCTCCTTCGGGAATTGGGTGGGCCCCATCAACAATCACTTTCCCCCAAAGGGATTCATAATCAAACGAAGGCTCTTTAAGAGATTCTTGAAACGGACATATTCCGGAAAACTTGGGTAACTTCAATGATTTACGAATAAGCTCAACGGAGAAAGGAACTACCTTTTTTGCGAATTATAACAGCTTCTTTTGAGAAGGCGATTCCTTCATAAAAATCTCGCACCAAGGTAGGAATATACTCAAGCTTCCTTTCTCTCAATTCCTTCCAACCCAATTTATCACAAGTAACACCATAATCTTTATAAGCACTAGTCATAATACCTTTAGGAAGATTCATCTCCTCACCAAACTTCAAAAATTCAATTCGATCACGAACTTGAGTTTCCCACGGAACGAAGACTCTCTTAGGCTTTTGAGCCCAAGCTTTCCTACGCGGAGCTTTCGGTTGTTGCACTGGTTCTTCGGGAAGTACTAGTTCAGTTTCTTTAACCTCTTCTTCAACTTCTTCCTCACTTTCTTCATCACTCTCATCAATTAACCTGCTCTTTTTCGGATTAGCCTTACTTGGATTTTCTTTTCGTTTCGGAGCAATTTGGTTTTGGACAGTCTTTTTGGATCGCGAATCCGGAATCTCAATTGCTTGGTCTGGGCTAGCTCCAACAGTGTTCCTGTTTCTTGGTATGTTTCTTCGATAGTTACACATGGAATCGGTTCTGTTAGTCATCTCTTTTCACCCCAAACTCAAAACTTCAAATAGAGAAAAAGCTAGAGAAAAGCTTTGAAATTTGATGTTTTGAGGCTTAAAACTTGAAGAACTAGGTGTTATATGAGATGGGTTAAGGTTATTAGATAGAGATTTAGAAAGAATTGGGTTTAATTTCAAGGTTGGGAAGAGGAAATTTTTGGAGAAAAGGTGAAATTTGATGATGTTTTGGAGAAGATTGTGAGTTGATTTTGTGTTTTTGTGATGATAGAAGGCTTGATTTGATGATTTTATAGCTGTTTGTTGATGATTTTCGGAGTAGGTGGAGGCAAGAATTCGGATTATAAGGTTTGGCTTGGAAAAGAGGCAAAAAACTAGGTTTAATGAAGTTAAAACCGCCTCTCGTAACAGCTGGCCGGTATGCCTTCGGATTCGCCGGTATGCCTTCGGATTCGCCGGTATACCGGCCGTTTCGCCGGTATGCCGGCCGAGAGGCCGGCGAAATTTTTTTTTTTTTTTTTTTTTTTTTTTTTTTTTTTTTTTTTTTTTTTTTTTTTTTTTTTTACCTCAAAACGCAAGTATATTGCGTCGTCGCTGACGCAATGGTCAGGGAATTCGAAATCCTTGACCGGCTAGCCGGCGGATTCGCCGGTATGCCTGTCAAATCTCGATGGCGCATTTGATGACGCAGCAACCTTGCGTCGTCGCTGACGCAAGGACCAGAACATTCTTCCTCGTTGGCCGGCTAGCCGGCGGATTCGCCGGCATGCCGGTGCTTTCTCGCTGGCGCGAATGAAGACGCAGCATTGCTGCGTTGTCGCTGACGCAGTGGTCAGGGAGTTGGGGTCTATCTGCTCGTTTGGCCGGTATGCCGGCCAGCTCGCCGGCTAGCCGGTCAAACCTGCTGTGGACTTCAATTTTTCTCCGTTTTTCCCATCGTTTGACCCCAAACTCATGACCATTATACCCCTGAAATCATCAAAAACAAACACCCTTCCTCATTTCTTAAAAATAAAACTAAAATAAACGAAAACCTTAACTAATTTATACTACGGAAATTGAAATACGTAAACTAATATACAAGAAATTGGCTTTTGTTTAACGTCGTTAAGCTCGACGGGTTACCTCGTGCTTCTAAGGAGCTTCGAGGAGGTACATGACCTCTCCGGGATGTGGGTCTTTTGCACGATCTGTGTCTTCACCTCCATGATAAATTTTTAAACGATGACCGTTCACCATGAATGTACGGTTCTCAAGTGGATGTTCTATCTCTATAGCTCCATGAGGTGTAACCTTGGTTACAATGTAAGGACCCGACCACTTCGATCTTAATTTCCCCGGATAATTACTAAACTTCGAATTATATTTCAACACTCTTTGTCCTACTACAAAGTTCTTCTCTCGAATTCGATTATCATGCCATCTCTTAGTATTTTCTTTGTAAAGCTTAGCATTTTCATAAGCATGTAATCTGAATTCATCAAGCTCATTAAGTTTCATCATTCGATTTGCACCCGCTAGCGTAGGATCTAAATTTAACTTTGCAATAGCCCAATAGGCACCCATTTCAAGTTCAAGAGGTAAGTGACAAGCCTTACCATAAACCATTCGATACGGAGAAGCACCTACTGGGGTTTTGAAAGCAGTTCGATATGCCCAAAGTGCATCATCTAATTTCATAGACCAATCTTTTCTTGTAGGACCAACGGTTTTCTCTAAAATAGATTTTACCTCACGATTTGATACTTCGGCTTGACCATTGGCTTGTGGATGATAAGCGGTAGACACACGATGTCTGACTCCATATTTCTCTAGAACAGTCTTCAAATACTTATTAACGAAATGAGTACCTCCATCGCTAATAATCACCCTTGGAGTTCCATGTCTAGTGAAAATATGTGATTTTAAGAACTTAATCACCACTCTAGAATCATTGGTAGGTAAAGCCACTGCTTCTACCCACTTAGACACGTAATCAACAGCTAATAAGATGTAGAGGTTACCATTTGAAGGGACGAACGGACCCATAAAATCTATACCCCAAACATCGAATATTTCAACTTCTAACACATTATTACGTGGCATCTCATCCCTCTTGGATATGTTTCCGGTAAATTGGCATCTATTACATCTTTTAGTATATTCGTGACAATCTTTTATAATAGAAGGCCAATAGAAACCAGATTGTAATACCTTAGCAGCAGTTCGATCTCCTTTGAAATGTCCACCGTAAGGTGAATCATGACACCCAGCTATAATCGCCTCAATTTCTTCCTTGGCTACGCATCTTCTTATCATCTGATCAGCACACACTTTGTAGAGGAAAGGATCCTCCCAAAAGAACTGTCTTGCTCGGTGAGCTAATCTTTTTCTTTCTTGATAAGTTGAACCTTCAGGAAAGGAACCACTTACCACTAAGTTTGCAATGTCTGCATACCAAGGGGCTTCATAATCGCGAACTTCGAATAAATTCTCATCAGGAAACTCTTCTCTAACCGCTTCAGTACCACTATTCAACTCTGAACCTTCTAACCTCGATAGATGATCTGCAACCTGATTCTCACACCCTTTTCTATCCTTGATCTCTAAATCGAACTCTTGAAGCAATAACACCCATCTGATTAACCTCGGTTTAGCATCCTTCTTCTCCATAAGATATCGAATCGCTGAATGATCTGTATAGACAATAACTTTCGCTCCAAGAAGATAAGAGCGAAATTTATCGAATGAATACACAACCGCTAGCAACTCCTTTTCTGTAACTGTATAATTAATCTGAGCACCATTAAAAGTTTTACTAGCATAATAAATCGAATGAAAAACTTTCTCTTTTCTTTGTCCTAATACAGCTCCCATACATAAATCACTCGCATCACACATAACCTCAAACGGTAGATTCCAATCTGGAGGCACTACTATAGGAGCAGAAATAAGCTTTTCTTTAATTGCTTTGAAAGCCGCTAAACAAGCTTCATCAAAAAGGAATTTGGAATCCTTTTCAAGTAAGTTGCATAACGGTTTCGCAATCTTAGAAAAATCTTTGATAAATCGCCTATAAAAGCCAGCATGGCCTAGAAAACTTCTTACCCCTTTAACAGAAACAGGAGGGGGAAGAGTTTTAATTACCTCAATCTTCGCTCTATCGACTTCCAATCCAACATTCGAAATTTTGTGACCCAGAACAATACCTTCGCGAACCATGAAATGACATTTCTCCCAGTTTAAGACCAAATCTGTTTCTTTGCATCTGATTAACACTTTCTCCAAATTGTCTAAGCACTTATCAAAATCATCACCAAATACAGAGAAATCATCCATAAACACTTCAAGAAAGTTATCGATCATATCCCAGAAGATGGCCATCATGCATCTTTGAAAGGTAGCAGGAGCATTACACAACCCAAATGGCATTCTACGATATGCAAAAGTACCAAAGGGGCATGTAAATGTTGTTTTATGTTGATCTTCTGGAGCCACGTAAATTTGATTATACCCTGAATAACCATCCAAGAAGCAATAGTACTCTCTTCCGGCTAATTTGTCTAACATCTGATCTATGAAGGGCAAAGGGAAATGATCTTTTCTGGTGGCCTTGTTCAGCTTCCTATAATCCATGCAAACTCTCCATCCAACTACCGTTCTTGAAGGAATCGCTTCATTTTTATCATTAAGAACTGTTGTCATTCCTCCCTTCTTCGGTACACACTGAACCGGACTCACCCATTCACTACTCGAAATGGGATAAATAATCCCCGCATCTAAAAGCTTGATCACCTCTTTCTTTACCACATCCTTCATGGCGGGCATTAATCTTCTTTGACCTTCAACTGAGCGTGCGTTGACATCTTCAAGTATGATTTTGTGTTGACAATAGGATGGACTAATGCCTTTGATGTCAGCAATTGTCCAACCTATTGCTTCTTTGTTTGCTCTTAACACACGCAACAGTTTATCTTCTTGAGGACCTGTTAAATTAGCTGAAACAATCACAGGTAGAGTTTCATTAGTACCTAAATACGCATACCTCAAGTGTGCTGGCAATGGTTTTTCTTCCAATTCCGGAGGAGATTCAATTGAAGGCTTCTTTTTAGGAACAATCTCCCCCGGTTCTCTCACAGGTTCATAGGCAGGACGCCTATACTTTGGACTTTCAGAATTTAGAGCCGCTATTGTTTCAATAAGCTCTTCCATCATCTCAGGTGAATCTAATGTTAAAGCAGCCTGCAAGATATCATCAAAATTTAAACAATTAAATACCTCTTGCGATGCTTGCTCTACTACATCCATTCTGAAGCAATCTTCCTGAGAGTCTGGGAATTTCATAGCTCGAAATACATTGAATTTCACTTCCTCATCTTGTATCCTCATTGTTAATTCACCATTCTCTACATCGATCAATGTTCTCCCTGTAGCTAGGAATGGTCTACCCAAAATAATGGGGACATTTCTATCTGCATTGTATTCAAGGATTACAAAATCAACAGGAAATATAAGTGTACCTGCCTTAACAAGGACATCCTCAATGCGGCCTTCAGGATGCGCAAGAGACCTGTCCGCCATTTGCAAGACCATAGAAGTGGGTCTTGCGTTTCCAATTTTTAGCTTATCAAAGATCGACTTGGGCATCAAATTGATGCTAGCTCCCAAGTCACATAGCGCCTTTCCTTTCCATTCTTCCCCAATTGATATGGGAATCGTGAAACTCCCCGGATCAACCAACTTCGGAGGTAATTTACTTTGACAAATCGCGCTACACTCTTCTGGAAGACCAATCATCTCGTTATCACAATAGGGCCTTTTGTTAGTGAGGGCCCTCTTCAAAAACTTAGTGTATTTCGGAATATCTCGAATCGCCTCAAGTAACGGGATATTAATACTTAGACCCTTCACTCTGTTAAAGAACTTCTGAAAATCCCCCAAATCACCCTTTTTCTGAACTCGCGATGGAAACGGTGGTGGAGGGCGATTAATCACCATATCATCTTTCTTTTTCGGGACCTCTCTTGGTCTCACTATTTCTTCAACCTCACTATCTTTCTCATTTTCTTTCTCTTTCTCCACCACTTCCTTTTCTTTTCTTGGTACTTCTTTCTCTTTCATAATGGGAAAAGGAGGGGGAGGAAGGTTCTTACCACTTCTCAATGTAACAGCATTACAATCTTCGCGTTGCTTCGGATTCTCAGTATCGCTAGGAAGTTGCCCTTGTGGGCGCTGATTCAGCTGTTTATTAATTTGGCTTAGCTGATTCTGGAAAATCTTCATATTCGCTTCAGCTGCGTTCTGACGTTCTAAGGCTTGTGTTTGAAGAGCAATCAAATTTTCAACGGTTTTCTGAAGGGTAACTACTCCTTCTTGTGGATGGGCAGGTAAGGCTTTTTGGTTTAAAGTTTCATCGTATGTATTCTGAGGAGTATTCTGAGGAGCTTGCCTTTGTACATAATTTCCCTGATTCTGTCCTCCTTGATAATTGTTGTGTGGTCTTGGATTATAGTTATTACCTTGGGGACGCGGCTGATATGCGTAGGTAGGATTGGCTGCCCCATTAGGATTTGAGTATTGAAACCCAGGATGGTTTCTGTTAGGCTGATATCCATTACCACTTGAATTGAAGTTACCTCTGTTGGACATGAACATCACGGATTCTTGGTTATTTGGACAACTTTCCTCATCATGATCATCTACCTGACAAATCGAACACATATAAACCTCTTGTGCAGCATGCACAGCTACCTTCTTACCCGAAAATCCTTCTTTCACAGCTAAAGTAAGCTGTTTCAATTGTTGCTCAATAGTATTCTGAATCTTGTTCTCAAGCGTAGCAAATTTCTCTTCCATGTCAACATTATTCACTCCCTTAACCGGTGTTCTTACTGAATTCCACCCAACTTCATTCTTAACTGTTCTCTCTAAGATAATTTTAGCATGAGCGGGTTGAACTTGAAGAAAACCTGCACCACATAGCGTATCCAACTTCTCTCTTGACTTCCCATCAAGGCCTCTATAAAAGATCTTAAGTTGTTGTTGTTCTGAATACCCATGATTGGGAACTTTTCGTAAACACATCTGAAATCTTGTCCAACTCTTACCCAAAGTTTCTTCATATTCTTGACGGAAATGCGTCAATTCTAATTCAGCATCTAACCTCATGTTACTTGGGTAATACCTGTCAAAGAACGCAATTTCTAATTGGTCCCAATTGGTGATCTTCGTAGGATCTTGCGTATCGTGCCATTCACTTGCTCCCTCAGTAACAAAGAACTTAAAAGCAGCAAAATACATCTGTTCTCTCGAGACCCCTTGTGTGATATAAGAATCACATATCTGTTTGAATTTCTGTACTGCCCTGAGAGGATCTTCTGCTGGTCTACCACGAAAATTACCAAAATTCTGGAACTGAGCTAACATACCCGAATCTGGACGAAAACGTGGAACATTAATATCTGGAGCACCTACTCCTATAGCTGGAGCACGGAATGGAACTTCTGGAGGACCATTAGTAAACCACGGATCATGATTCATCACTATCTGGACTGGAGCATTGGGATTTAGTGGTTGAACTGGAGGAATAACGCCCGGAGCTAAAGGTTGGCCATTTGCATCTAGCTGGCCTTGTCCATTATTCTGTTGATTATTTTGAAGATTGATGTCTGCCATTCTGTTACTTAACTCTTCTACCTCTAAAGCTTCTCGTTCTCTTCTTCTCTTGTTTGCAAGTCTGATCAACGATTCTGGATTACTAAGGATCGGAGGTGTTGGCTCTAGATCCTTGAATAGCCTTCTTCGCATACACCAAACCTAAAAACCTGAAAAGAAACTAAACAAAAAGCGTAAAACTGATAAAATAAAAATGCACTTATCACTAAAGGATAAACACCGTGGTCACACGCTACCGTCCCCGGCAGCGGCGCCAAAAACTTGGTGGTCCTTTGTGTGTTCTAAAAATAATGCAATAAATAATCGAACCACAACCGCAAGTGTACGGTTGTCCCAAGTAGTAATTCTGATAAATCAGATTCGTTCCAAGGACGGAATGGTTGATCACAATGTTTAGCAAGTAGTGATTGATGCACTTATGAAAATAAAAGATAATAATATATTTGTTTGGTTTTTGTTATAAGACTAATGAATGAAAGACAAATATTAAAATGCAATTAAAAGCTAAAACGCAAGTAAATTGATGTAAAACGCGATATGAGAAGTAGCACTTGAGAACGCAAGGATCCTCCCTATCCTATTTCTTAACTTATGTTGTTTAAGGGCTAAATTAGTCAATTACAATGGTCGGGATTCTAATATCCTTATACCCCCGTCAGGGTGGACTATAAGGCGATCCTAAAGTGTCACTAGTCCCGTCAGGGTAAATATGATCCACCGTTGGATGATTAAGTGTTATTACCTCATTGGCCCTAGGATTAGCTAAGCTCGTCAGAATCATTAACTTCTATCCTAGATTGAATAAATAGTTCCGTATTTAAACCCCCCGTCAGGATGATCCAATTGCCACTTATTGGAATAGCCTAAATACTATTACCTGTTCCTAGTTCATGACGCTAAAAACAGTAAACATTCATAATTTATCGAAAAGTGTAAAAGCCCTAATTTAGTTTAATTCAATAAAAACCCAAATTCAACATTCGTTAATTAATAGGAATTGGGATTCACCCATTGTTTGTTCTCAAGCACTAAATAAAACTTAGCTCATATTAAAATGAAATACGAAATTAAAAATAAAGGAATTCATATTGTTTACAGAATTAAAAAGATAAAAGAACCTAATTTCCGGAATCGGAATGACTACGAACGGAGATATAGACCCTCTCCAGCTCTTGTAGCTTCTTCTCCTTCCTTCAGTTGCTTCTCTCTGGTGTTTTTAATCTTGCAGAATGTGAATTGTGTGTAAAATAGAAGTCAAGGGCTGATTTTATAGGTGGAAATTCGGACTTGGACCTAGGCTTTTAATTAAATGAAATATAAAAGGCCCAAGTCCACTAACTTAGCCCAAAATCCCGTAACTGCTGATATACCTTCACTAAAACAGCTTTTCCCGATGCGTTACAACTCCGATTGACCTCATTCCAGTTGCTAAAGTTCCGTAATTCGATAAGGAATGATTTCTCTTCAAAGGTCAACAGCTAGATCATCGCTTAAGCACCTCGAAATCAGCAATCTATGGCCTGGAAAATGGATTTTTAGCTCTAAAAATAATATCTTCGGGATTTCTTTTCAAGTCTTGACTCTATCTTTTGATCTTTGACTTTCTCCTCGGATTCCTCTTCTAGCTAACATCTAAAACCTGTAAAATACTCACTAAAAATACCAATATTACGCGCAAAAGCTTAATAAATCAAAAATGCTAGAATTAAAAGAGGAAAATCATATTATTGCATATTTAGTCCAAAAGTCTATCGAAATGATTAAATAAACACCAAAAATGATGTCTCCTAAGGGTCGAAAATAAGAACATTTAAGGAGACATCAAATATTATTATAGAACCCTCTCGACAATTGCCTAGACTGAATTGGTTCCCCAATATATGTTCCAAAGTACCCGCTCAAACAAAAGTCGCTTCGATTCGCTAGCTCGCCTTTACCGCCTACTCAACATTTTTTTAGAAGCATATGAGTGATTTCTCAACGCTCAAGGTTTGTCCAGCTTCTCTACAAAACATCTTCACAGTTTCTTGAATTATCGTAACCTGCAAAACAAATGCTTCCACAAATATGGTTAAATCATCAATTCAAAATATATGGGATAACTCTATCCTTTACCAGTCAATCCAAATCGGCTTCCTGCTTCCTTTCCCACAAAGATCCTGAATTAGTAAGATCCTAAAATAAATATATACGATGACAGAGGATCCCCTTCCTAGATACACCAATAAGGTCTAAATGTTGGTAGAAGCTCCTCATTCCATAGCACTTGAACATCATTAGTAGCCAAACGGTTTATGATGAGCGATACCCAATAAGAGGGAAATCCAAAGTGTCTTAACGTATCCTTGATTAATTCCCATCTCAATTTATCCTACGCCTTGGCTAGGTTAATTTTCATTTCCATGATCTCTCGTCTCCATTGAATTTATCTCATCCCGTGATCCACCTCATGCACAAGTACAATATTATCTATGGCAGAGCGCCCAGTAAGAAACTACCCTTATAAGTACCAACAACATCAGCTAGTAGGGGACGTAGTCTAGCGACCATAACCTTCATAATAAACTTACGCGATGAATTTATGAGACTAATAGGTCAGAATAAACTTACTTGAGTCAGATCAGGTACCTTCAGAGTAAAATAAAAAGAGTTCCATTTAACCCTTAGGGAATCAAACCCGAATCAATCGTCACACGCACCATACTACAAACCGATGAACCAATCGTTCCCCAACATTTTTGGTAAAAGGCCCACAAATCCATCTGGTCTTGGAGCCTTCGTAGGATTTGACTGAAAGACCACTGCTTTTATGTCTAGATTTGAGAATTTAGGAGCCAATAAGAGAACATTTTCTTCCTCAATAAATGTCACTTGAGGAATTAAAAACACTCACACTTGATCTTGCGCCTTCTCATATAGATCCTCGAGATATTATCTAACCATAACTTTTAACCCAACTATCCTACCCCACAAGAAGTCTTGAGCATTTTGAAATCTTTTTACTTTTGATCGTCGAAAGATGGTAGAATCGTGATTTTGCTCCCCAAACGCAATCCACTTCTCTCTCAACTTTTGAAATCATATTATATCATCATTATTTGAGACACTATCACATTTCTTCAATATCCAGTCCCCCAAACGCCAAAGAGATAAGTTGTATAGTTGTTGGAGGACCTTCTGAATTCCCTTATTCGTGTTGTCAGTTCTCATTTTTTACTGTTCAAATCCAAGGCACAATTGATTTTTCACTTGTTCATTTACTCTTGAATGGATATAATTTTTGTTCCCCATATCACATTGAGTTCCATTCCACTTTTCCTTCACAAAATCCTAAAAATCCTTATGCATACACTATGCTATTTTGAATCAAAATCTCTGAGCTTTCTATTTTCTCACAGGAACTAGACCTACCTGAATTAAAATAGGGCTATGAACTGAGTGAGTTCGTGCTAGGTGTTTGAACCTTGCTTGAGGAAATAAATTTGCCACTCTAAGTTACCGCATGCCCTATTGAGTCTTTCCATAATGCATTGACATGTGTTCAACGAATCACACCACATAAAACAAGAGCCCAATGTGACCAAGATCAATTAAACCACAACTTTGGCTCCCTTCCTCAAATTATTTCATACGACTCGTGCTCCCTTGAACCTTACCACGCCTATCTTCCTCCTTTCCTATATGATTAAACTCTCCAGCTACCAACCCCGCTACGTTCAAATTATCAAAAGCCAGAGATAGTGCATTCCACAATTCCTCCTGCTATTTATGACTAGTCCAAGCATAGATCACCAAGAATACTCAAGAAGTGAATCCCTTTGAATCACCTTTATATTAATGACTTGTTGACTAACCAAGAGTACACGAATCTTTATATCCAAATTATTACTTATAAGCCAAATGCCTCCTTTGTATTGCTCTGAGTTGACCCTTACCGAGTTATCTTTCATTAACACATTTATAACAACATCCACCCTGATTCACTTACACGTGGTTCCACAATCACCGTTAACCGAACTCTATGTGAAGCCATCATATCCTTAACCACTCTACAAAATTTAGGATTATCAACACCATAATAATTCCAAACTAAATTATCTAATGGAAGTTTTGAATTCACCTATCCATTATTTATATTATATCTAGTACACATAATAATTAGACAAAAAACTATAAAGATAAACTGACCAAACTGTGCAGGTTTGGTGACACCATAACTACATATACCCCGTCAGTCTACAACACCTTTTTTTATTCATCTTGTTCCTCCATTAACTAGCACTGGACTTGACTCTCCAACAAGCCTTCCACGTCTTTGTCTATTAATATTCTACTCCTCTCTGTCTATCCTATTGTATCTGGTGGTTTCCCTATCAGATGTGTATCATTCACAACCACTGAATTAGTAACATCCAATCATTGTTGTGCAACCACTTACCTAACCGCTCCTGTGATATACAACCATCTAGCTGGCCTCCTTTTATTAGATTAACTTCCACCAGCTACCCCATATTTTGTGCATCCACATTACCTTCTAGCTCAAATATGCTCCTTTGATTCGACACAGTCACACTTCCTCTTTCCATACCAGGTCTTGTATCGTTCCCCTTCTTACTCACCACCTCCTCATTCTTGCCTATTTTGCTCAACGCTTCAAGTACCTTCAATTATGGAGGTGTCGCGAACTCTCGCACTCCAGTGACATATTTGAGTGATTTCTTGTGTTCAAAATTTGGTGTCGCAGTAATTTGGTGACCCCATTTTTCTTTGAACCCATAAGCCTTATTTTCATTTTTTGCCAAAGTTTTACCTTTCTGGTTCTTATCACCCATCTGCCAGTTTTTTGTACCAATCTGCTCATTCTGACCCTTACGCTCATCTGTTGTTTTACTTAGCTGGATAATTTAAATAATTTATATTTTTTTAAACTTTCACTATTAATGATTCAACATTTATAATATACATTAATAATGATTCAATACCATAAATATAAATTATATTCAATTTCTTTTAATTCAAAATCTATAAGTGTAACGATTTAAGAGAAATATATGCAATAATACCATGAAATGTACAATATTATATTAGTTTCAATTAATTTTAAGTAAGTTGGAAGTTTATATCCGATCTAACTTTTATCTTATATATAAACAAGGTGTCATGTTTAGGAACAACCTATATCTTTCTCATTTTCTTATAAGTGAAACAAATGTTAAAACAAAATACCAACCAGTTTCAAAAAACATTCATGGATATCAAAATTCAAACCCTTAACCCAAGTTCCATAAAAACGTCATTAAATTTTTTTCTTAATTTTCATTACACCCTCCATCTAAACAAAGCCCTGTATAACAATTCTTGTCACTCTTTATTATTTTCTTAGTATAAATTATTTTTACTAATATAATGGGCTAACTTTAAAGTTTCGTCCAAAATCTTTAAATTCTTACCGGTCATATAACTTTACCCAGTAAACTACTATAACATTTTGTATCTTTGAAGTGTTAGGTTAATAAATAGAGATTGTAATGATTGATTCTAATCTTACTTGTATTACATTATTTTTGTTTTGTTTGGTCCATAAAAGATTTCTTTCAACCAATATGACTATCTTATTTTGCTTTTTAAAAATACCTTATATCATTGCAAATATGTAATTCAGACACTTAAAACAGAGCATAATCGTTTTTCGATTTGTTCCTATCGATTTTCACCTCTAGTAGACGTAACTAAATGATTTCTAGATGCTTTCTTTACTTGTCTTTTATACTCTCATGTTTGATTCATGAATCTAACTAATAGAAAATAACTTGAGATAAAAATTCCCAAATTTCGATTTTGATTTGATAATATTTTTACATATTCTATTATTTGACTCATTCGGAAATTAAGAACTTAGGAATTAAAATTAACTAAAACTCGCCCATAAATATGCTCATACCCATATGTAGGAATGGAATTCGAAAGAAACAGATCGAAAAAAAGGTATTTTGAAAAAATTCTAATTTTGTTCGGAATAAATTTTTTCCATTCTAATTCCTATCCATTTTTTCGGAACTGTGAAAAACAATTCCTAATTCGGAATTTCTGAATTTACAGGAAATTCGGAAATATCGGCACAAAAATTTCAGAACTTTTGGTTCGAAAATTACGGAACTAAGGGTTATAAATCGGAACAGTAGTTTAAAACTTACACGAAGAGTAACAGTAGTCAAAAACTAAATTTATAAAACTTACACGAAGAGTAACAATAGTTAAAAATTAAACTTAAAATTTACATGAAGTAACAAAATACCAGTCGTTAAAAAAACAATGCTAAACCCCTGTTACTTTTCCAATCACATAAAAAACAAATATTGCAAAAATGTCTCAGAATATGATCCTGCAATTTTGTTCCAAAGAAGTCTCGTCTTCGAGTCTCAAAATAATCCTGCAAAATCTATAAGCTGTTAGAAGAAGTGCAAAAACAATGTTGTATAAGATATTAGAGAAAATGCGAAAACATTGTTTCAGCATTCTGAAAAGAAGATCATAATAAGTATCATTGAATGGTTAAGGATGTTAAAGTATTTAACAACATCATGAGGTTTACGCGCATTTTTAGTGATATGAAATTTGTTAGTAAAGACATGAATCTGTTCATCTGTTGAAGGTTTCCTCACAGACATTATCAATAATACAAGGAAGGAAGAATCTAATAAACTTAAGTTTTTTTTTTTGGATTAACCAAATTTTGAGTTGATTTATAAGTATACTTTGAAAAAGTCTTGAAAATATAACTGAACAGTGGATACAGAAAGCAAGTTGATTTTTCAAATTCCAAAAATTTTCAAGGACCAAAGAAACATTCTATTAGTATTCATGTTTCAAATACTTCGTGCAATATTATTTTGAAATATAATTTATAATTTGGTAATATAATTCGAAAATATAGTCGGATCGGAAATACTATTCGGAAATAAAACCGGATTGGAAAACCTAAAAATTTCGGAAATTTATATATCGTTTCAATTCCGATCCTATTTTTTCGGAAAATCGGAAATTGGAATTTCAAAAATTCAGAACCTCAAAAATCTGTTCAGAAATCGGAATTTTCGGATCGGAAAAGTCGAAAATCGGAAATTTCAAATCCGATTTCCATCCCTACCCATATGTAATGTCATTACTAGTCGTATATGTCTATATACATGTCTTTAACACTTGTTTTTCAAATAAATGACTAACATAACAACAAAACACCAACTTGTAAGGATGACTAAATAAATGAATAAATAGTAGACATACACACAATTAAGTATTAACGTACTTCACTTAAGTAACATAAGGATTGTATCACATCAACACATTTTTCTCCAATATTTAGATTTAAATTCTAATACCAAAACTTCCAATTTAAACTTCAAACTTTAGTAAATAGAAACAATTAGAACAAGTCCAAGCATACACTAAAGCTGAAAACAAAAGCTACTCTACAATTTAACATGACCATCCCTCAAAAGATGGAAACAAGACTATGTTGATTAACCAAGACTCTAAACGT
This sequence comes from Nemophila menziesii, assembly GCA_029959085.1. Classification (NCBI taxonomy): domain Eukaryota; kingdom Viridiplantae; phylum Streptophyta; class Magnoliopsida; order Boraginales; family Hydrophyllaceae; genus Nemophila; species Nemophila menziesii. The sequence continues at coordinate 71,416,251 of JARWIR010000003.1, read as the reverse complement.
ATCCAGATAGCCATAAATCTCGTAAGCATCCATTTCTTCGGTGTCAAAGCCACATGAAACCAGTTGATCCACAACACCTTCAATTCTACTTTTCAAGAGAATCGTTTCATTCTTCCAAACCAAAAGAGGGAGTGTGATATTAATCAAAGGTCCCACAGTGAATTGTTTTATCCATGATTCAGACACCCCGTACTCTTTCATCACCCATATCTCAACAAATTGTTGTTCCGAAGTTTGCCAATAATCATATGCCAACAGAGCTAGCGAAGCATTTAAGGCTATGAGGCTTCGCGACATTACCCTCTTTACGCGACGGTACTATATCAACCAAACAAAACTTAATAATGAAAAAAGGTAATTTGATATTTCTCTTTTTAAACTATAACTTTCAATAGAGAAAAGTACAAAAGTTAAATAAAAACAATTATCTTTTACTTTTTTTTTAAAATATGTACAACATAATTTTTTTTTTTGGGATAGAGTATATGTATACATAATCTAAATACTTTTTCTCGAAAATGGTGCCAAAAACTGGTCGTCTCTAATGGTGTGATAAATAAATCAACATCCGCAAGTGTACGGATCATTGACAAGTAATAGAAAAATAAATATTATAGTTATCGTTCTTTACATGGATTATGAGGTTAATGTTTTTGTGTTTTAAAGAATTGAGGAGTCGGGTTGCAATTAAATGAAATATAAAGATAATCGTTTTGTTTTTCTAATATTTAGGACTAAACTGTAAATAATATCAAAATACAGTAATACTTAAAAACTAAATTGCAAATATGGAGAATATAGATGAGCAGGTAGTTTCAGAGACGCTATTAATCTCTATTAGTTCCGAATTCACATACTATTAATTCCCAAATTGTCTTTAAAATCTATGAAATATCTCATGAAATTATTGAAATGACCTAAAAATGGGCGTTATGAATACATTTGGCCTGAAAATGACACTTTTAAAACGTTTGGCCTAAAATGTTTTAGACCATAGGTAATAATGGCCTAAAAATGGAATTTGCTCTTAAAAAGAAGATGAGGTTGGTTGAATTCTAAAAGTGAGATAAAATAGAGTACCAAAGTGTATGTACAGATTTAGATTGGGGAATCCTTATTTTATGGAGACGGTAAGCTCTATAATTAGTTACTAGAACTAGGAGTTGGTTGGACTTAACCTTAGTGCGACAAAACACCCACAATAACCTAAAAAGTTGACTAAATGATTGACTAAAATGTAAGATATAAATTATCATACTAAGTTTGCCCGTGCAGGTGTGCAGTGCACCAGCGATATAAAATCTAGAGTTACACATGTTGTGATTATGTCATACAACATCAACATGTATCTAGAGACTAGAGTTACATCATACAAATTATAACATCGTATATCATATGTATGCATAAGAAAATGGAAAGAATACAAGGAAAGTAACCATCTCTCAATTGATAGAAACAAGACTCTCTGGACCAACACGATAATAGTTAGGAACGTGGTTGTAATTAGGATGATTCGGCTGTGGCTCAAGGCGGATAAAAGAAACAATTTTATATTCATTCATGCTTGAATCGAATCCCAAACCAAACGAAGCTATTGATGAATCATTACAGTTATATCCTTCTGGACATGTAAATTGGGGAAGGGGAATCTCTTTGATTTGTCTCATCGATGGATTACATAAAATAATTTTTGTAAGCTTATCTGATATACAAATTAATCCATTACATGGTCCGCAAACACTTAGATATCTCTCATGAATGGGAAGAGGTATCTCTAAATCTGGTGCAATAACGTCTATAGAATTGTAATTAAGGAACGATAAGGTTGTTTTTAAATCAATCAGGCGACGGACGACTATAATATAGTCGTGGTTTTGATTTTTGATAAGATGCAAGTTGATGAAATTAGGGTCTTTAATTAAATTAAACCAAGATTTACAAACGCACCTGCAACGAAGCAATGAGCTTACGGGCAGATTCAGCAAAATCTCTACTACCAATTCTTCAGGTAATGTCTTTTTCAGCAGAGCGCTTTCCATTCTTGTGAGCAAAGAAGCAGCTTCTACTACTCTATCTAGTGTCTAATTAGGCTAAATGGTGGGTAGTGTTGGCTGGTTTTATGAGTACTGTATGTGTTTAATTTATAAGATACTAGGTATTACCCGTGCCTTAAGGCACTTCGATGATTAAAAAAAGTTACGCAATAATAAGAAAGGTCGATGATTGAATTGAGCTAAAAAATTTACATATAAAATAAAAAATATTGACGATTCTCAAATCCTTAAGTGATATATGAAGAACATGAAAATTCTCTTTAACCACCGTATTTTACCTTTGATCCTACATTTTTTCAGATTTTATTTAAGAATCTTTTTAAAAAATCCACAAATATATGTGACATTTTACAAAATGTATATAATTTGCTATTTTAAATAACATGAAATATGTCTAGAATTACAGTAAAATTATAAATTAAGAAGAAAAACCAAACAAATCAAAAGAGGACCTTTTTTGTGTTTTCTCGAATGAGTTTCCACCCAATTCCACATTTAAAAAAAAAGAATATCAACCACAAAATTTCCCATAGAGTTACGATGAATTAAAAAAAAAGTGAAACATAAGTCATCCCTAACTTAATGAAACATTATGATTTTATCATTGTGGAATGAACAACTGAAAATATATCACTTATTCACTATGACCAACTGAAAAACCTAGCATTATTTTCAATTATGAATTCTCCATCTTATCTGGCACTTAACTGCTCCTCGGTTCACCTCATTCTTAATACAATACGATGAAACCGCAACCCCATTTTGGCTCCACTTGAACATCTGTTATCATCATAATGAAACCTGATTCTTCAAGTAGTGCTACATGAAACACATTATTCAATTTATGTTGGACCACTAATCCCTGTAGATTTTCCAATTTGAAAATGGAGACAGTTAAAACGGTTTATCACATTTCAACAATAAGAATATGAATACGGGGACCAACGATGCAATATATTTGGTCATTTCCCATAATACATGTACCAATGAAGCATTTCACCCAAAATTAGAAAGAAATTATAAACACTGATCAATCAAACCCAAATCTTACATGTCACATTCTTGTACTAAAAGCTCAGCAACTTGAACTACACCTCAAATTGCACGCCAGTGTATTGTTTTACTTGTATGAACTGCTGCATTTGCATCTCCTCCTTTCTCCAAACTATCACCATAATATTATCATTCAACTGATACAGTTTAGTGAAAATCCCAATATTTATCTAGCGTTTTATAGTTGAGATGAATAATTCTTCCGCGTGTATAGTTGAATCAAAACTTTTGAGACATATATAATACAATTTTTTTAATTAAAAGCATTTTCCTCCCAAAGGCAATATTAAAGATTTACATGACATTCATATCATACATTTTGGCCTTTGTGGGATAAACTATAGATATATATAGTGATTTTATGAATTAATCACAATAACACTTCATATATCCTTGTGTACAAAAAACATATGAAGCTATTACAAAATCTGAAAAGATTTATAGTTGTCCTTACTTCATATATCCTTGGTTACAAAAAACATATGAAGTGATTACAAAAAGTAACAGATCTCCGGCTGTCCTTACTTCATATATCCCTGGTTACAAAAAACATATGAAATTATTACAAAAAACTGAAAAGATCTCCAACTATCCTATTCATCATAATTTTCACCTGTAACCATTAAGATATTCTTTTTTTAACATCACTCAAAAAATAAACATTTCTGATATAACGTTAAAAAGTAACTACCTAAGTTTAAAATAATACCTACTTCGCAGATTTACCAATTTTTTCCAACTCGTCAAGCTGTTAAAACAAACAACAAAAACTATCATCCATGATCCATCACAATACAAAAGAAAAATATCGACCTTACAGACTTGAATGGATTAGGAGAATCTTCACGTAATTCAAGAATATAAGTAGCTCTCTTCACTTTAATACCCTTAAATCCTTTCAACTCTTCCATGTTGATTTCACGTTTAATTAGTGAGGAAAAAGACAAAAGCAAAAGAATTGTACTAATACCCACTTGCTAGTAGAAGTGAGGAACTTGAGATATTCCTGAAAATAAGAGTTCTCCATGCCCGAGCTTTGCTGGCAAAATGATAATGGATTAAGGGTTCAGGTTAAGGTTTAGTTTAAGGTTAAGTTTAATGGTGAGGTTACGGTTAAGGTTAAAGTTAAAGTTAATGTTAGTTTACAGTTTAAAAGTTAAAGTTTTAAGGTAAAGTTTAAGGTTAAATGTTAAGGTTAAGGTTAAGTTTAAGGTTTCAAGTTAAAGTTTTAAGGTAAAGTTTAAGGTTAAGGTCATGGTTAAAGTTAAGGTTAAGGTTTAAGGCTCAAGGTTAAGGTTTAGTCTTAACGTCAAGGTTAAGGTTATTTTTAAGGTTATTTTTAAGGTTAAGGTTAAAGTTAAGATAAAGGTGAAGGTAAAGGTAAAAGTTAAGGTTTTAGGTTTAAGGTTTGGGGTTTAAGGGTTAAGGTTAAAAGTTTAAGGGTTAAGTTTAAAGTTGAGATTAATTTGAAGATGAAGATTAAGGTTTAAGGTTTAATGTTTAAGATGTAAGGTTTAAGGATAAATGTTTAGGCGTTAAGATTAAATTTAAGGTTACAATGAAAATGAAGATTAGGGTTTAAGGTGTAAGACTTAAGGTTAAAGTTAAGGTTAAGGTTTAAGATTTAAGGTTTAAGGTTCTAGGTCATGGTTAAAGTTAAGGTTAAGGTTTAAGGTTTAAGGCTCAAGGTTAAGGTTAAGTATTAATGCCATGGTTAAGTTTATGGTTAAGGTTAAGGTTAAAGTTAAGACAAAGGTGAAGGTAAAGGTTAAAGTTAAGGTTTTAGGATTAAGTTTAAGGGTTAAGGTTAAAGGTTTAAGGGTTAAGTTTAAAGTTAAGGTTAAGGTGAAGATGAAGATTAAGGTTTAAGGTTTAATGTTTAAAATGTAAGGTTTAAGGATAAATGTTTAGGCGTTAAGATTAACTTTAAGGTTCCAATGAAGATGAAGATTAGGGTTTAAGGTTTAAGGTTTAAGGTGTAAGATTTAAGGTTAAAGTTAAGGTTAAGGTTTAAGATTTAAGGTTCAAGGTTCAAGGTTAAGGTTAAGTTTCAACATCAAGGTTAAGGTTATGCTTAAAGTTAAGTTTAAAGTTAAGATAAAGGTGAAGGTAAAGGTAAAAGTTAAGGTTTTAGGTTTAAGGTTTAAGGTTTACGGTTTAAGGGTTAAGGTTAAAGGTTTAAGGGTTGAGGGTTAAGTTTAATGTCACGGTTAAGGCGAAGATGAAGATTAAGGTTTAAGGTTTAATGTTTAAGATGTAAGGTTTAAGGATATATGTTTAGGCGTTAAGATTAAATTAAAGGTTAAGATGAAGATGAAGATTAGGGTTTAAGGTTTAAGGTGTAAAATTAAAGTTAAGGTTAAGATTAACGTGTAGGTTAAGATTAAGGTTAAGGTTAAATTGGTCTGTGCGCCTCTCTTATTACTTTTTTGTATAAGGTCAAGGTTAGGGTTAAGGTTAAAGAAATAATAGTTAAGAAGTTGAGGTCATGGTTAATAGGTTGAGGGTCAAGGTTCATTTTAATCATATTCAACATTTGGTCCCTTAATCCTAAAAAATATATTATCAATTCAAGTCATGAATCAATATAGTAAGTAGATTATATAGGGAAGGCCCAGGGCCGGTCCCGAGGGTAGGTTGAAAAGGTGACCGCTTCGGGCCTCCAATTTTTTGATGTTTTTAGGAGACTTCAATTTATAATATTTTTGCATAAAGGGGTCTCATTTTGTAAATTAGACTCCTCGAGGGAAACATTGCTCAATCTTTTCTATTCATTTTTTTATTTTTTTTAATGACTATCTTTGTATTTTAATTATAATTTAAACTAATGCATGTAAAGGAAATATACTATTTACGTTAAAAAGTTTACCAAAAGGTGATAAGGCTTTATTTATCTGTGGTGATTAAGATATTCTACAAATTAAGTTTAATGTCACAAAAAAAATTAATTGAAAAATTATTATTATTATTCTTGGAGATAAAAAAGATATCATGGTCCCATTGTCATTATCATAATGTTCATGTTTCAAATGAGATTAAAAATAAAGAAAATAAAAGAAATAAAAAATTATCTAAATATTGTAATGTAAAGTGATTTTTTTTTAATTTTATATTATATCTAGTTAAATTTTTTTATAATAAATTTTGAAAAAAATCTTAAATTTTTTTAGTATTTTATAAATTTTTATAAAAAGGAATAAATTTTATTTATATGAAAGTTAATTCGAATTTTTATAATTTTATTTATATCAAGGTTAGAAGGATTATATATTATTTGATATTTCCATGCGTATGTGTATATAATAAATAAAAGAATGAGAAAATAAGGGAATTATGAGATAAATGGGGGGATTATGAGCCAAATGGGGGAATTATGAGACTAACGGGGAAGTTTGAGGATAAATAGGGTAAATTAGTTTTTATTCTGTTTTATTATATAGATATAGGGCAAACTACCAAATACTCCTTTCAATTGTCTTAAATGACAAATAACCCCTTATAATATGAAAAGAGACAAAATAAATCCTTGTAGTTTATGATTTCAGATTTGTTTTTACCCCATTTATTTCTAAAGCTACCCATTTTGGAGTAGATTTTTTTTTTCCAAACTTTCCTTAATAAAATTTAAATGAGTTTTAGCCAATACCCGAGAGTATCGACTCTTCATACAATAAAACTGCTAGTCTACTAGGGATATTATCTAAGCATGAGCTAAATATGTTGCCCTCTAGCTTATATTTAGCTAACCAATCTGCTGCCCTATTACAATCCCTACTACATCATTCAAATAATGGTTTACAATGTTCCGAGATCATATAAATGCTACTAATAATATTATAAATAGTGGGATTAGAAATTTGCAACATCTCTCAAGGAATTGCATAACAAGAAGGCTATCACTCTCTACTATCACCTTACAAGGAGCTTCACGGGCTAGTAGACAAGTTTTGAGAACTTTTTTATGAGCGTGCACATGAGGTGTTGTAACCTAGTAGAGATTTCGTTCAATTCATCATAAAAACTGTTGTGAACCTTTTTCGCAAAATTACTTTTACCGAGATTTTTTCGGTCAATTCCCCGATAATAAAGTCATCTACATATTTTATTAGTTTTTCGTATAATTCTAAATAATATTCTAAGTTGATTTTTTCCACTGTAATTATAACTATTATTGATTCAATACTAATTAACTCACATCAATGATGATGATTCAGTAACATAATCATAAATAATATTTAGTTAGGGGGTCCCGATGGTCCGTATCAAATGGTAAGAGGGCGTTGTTTTGGTTAGATATTTGATTAGGGGATTCACCCTTTATTAATCATGTCATTGGTAATGTGGATGAAGAGGATAGGTACAGAACAGTAGATGAATATGTGTTAATTGATCGCGCTTGGGATTGGGATAGGTTTCACCACCTGTTACCGAATCCTACGCTACTTGATTTTGAAAATGTTAGGGTAATGAGGGAGAATATTGAAGAGGATACGTTTTCATGGATGCACGAAGTCCATGGAATGTATTCTGTAAAACCATCTTTGCAGAGTATAGATATCACTAGGGTGGGTGAGGAGTTCGATTGGGATAGAGTATGAAAGCTTAAATGCCAACAGAAGACGAGGGTTCTTATTTGGAGGGAGATTCGTGAACATTTGGCTACGAGAGGTAATTTGAATAAGAGGGATTGTTCGTTTTTGTGTCCTTGTTGCGAAGAAAAGGTTGAAATCGCAATCCATCTCTTTAGAGATTGTAAATTATTGTCGCAATTATGGGTACTAATTAGAAGGGAACCAACTCTGGATAGAGGGTTAAATAGTGAGATCAGTAGTCAATATTGTTTAGAAGCTATAGGAGGTGGGGATGTTTTTTCAAATACAACGACCTCTGGTGCAATTATTCCTGATCCCTTGTTTCGAAGTCAGGACCAGGGGCAAGTAAGTTCTCCGCAACAGCTGGTCAATGGAAGGATGAGTACAAGTTAGGATTTTGGTACCACAAGGGAGGACGGATTTCAATAGCAACGAACAGCAGGTCCCCATTTCAATCATCAGTTGAACAGCTCAGTGGAGATTGCAGATACTTCGCGAATGCAGCAACAACGTAAAGATGGTCCAGCAAGTGACGCGTTGAGAAGTTTTGGGGTTACTACTTTGGACTCAGCTGATCGTGAGTTTAATAGGGAAACTTTGCAGCAGGGAGCACATTTCAAAGGTCAAGAAAATCGTGAATGGTGGAATATGAATTTATCGAGTAAGAGTTTGTTTGCGGGAGTGTTATGGAATGTCTTCTTTGAATCCGTGATAGAGACTATTTGGCTTGAACGTAATGGAATGGTCTTCAAAGGAGATGAGTTGCCGAATTATAAAATCATATTAAAAAAAGGTGATTTATAGAGCAGAAAATTATATTAAAGTATGGGGTAACAATCCAGGTAAAACACTTTCCAGAAAAACATACGTTACTCGAATTGGTTGGTCCAAGCCTAACAAAGGATTGAAACTAAATACTGATGGGGATATAGTAAGTGGAAGCAAATGGCCATGGGTGAAGGATTACTTAGATTTGAGGATGGCAGCTGGATTAACGGGTTTTCAATGAAGATCAATCATGAGATGGTAGTTTTTAAGGAGATAATTGCGCTCAGTGAGGGACTTCGAATGGTTGAGGCTATGCAAGTGAAAAGAGTGGAGATTGAATGTTGATTCATGGGAAGTTGTTGAGGTAATTGGTAATATGGAGGTGGGAAGAGGGCCGACGACACGTTGGATTGTTCAGATCCGGGATATACTGGAACGCAATAGAGAGTTCACACTTAAAGGTATATATAGAGAAGCCATTTCGTGCGCTGATTGGTTAGCGCGTAAAGGGATTCCCAAGGTGAGCGATTTTTGTTCTTACATTGACCCCTCTAGCGAAATTTGGAGTATACTTACACGAGATCAGATGGACTTGAAAACACCTAAGATAATGTTCAGTCTTGGTTTATTTGATGATGTCTTAGCTTAGTCTGTTTTTTATCCTTATGGATCCCCTTTTGTAAAAAAAAACATAAATAATATTCAATTTTTTAAAAGTAATGATACATACCATCTATACCACTCATGCCTTGGATGAAAATAAATCATCAATCTATTCATTTTCTTGATTTGATTGACGGATTATTTTTACTTAAATCACGCCACGTTATGGGTTGTCTATTGGTGGTATGAATTTGGATGATATATATTATTATTATATATAATTCATAATTTATCAAGACATTAATTTAAGAGAACTATATGTCATCAATGTACCACGAAATTTACAATATTATATTTATTTTAATTGATATTTTTAATAAGTTATAAATTTGAAACAAATCTAATTTTATTTTAAATAAAAATAAAGTGTCATAATTATAGAACTTTGTTCTATTTTTTATTGATCTATAAATAAAAATTGAAATATTAAAGAAAATATCAAACATTTTCAAAAAATATTCATGGATATTAAGATTCAAGTCCCTTGACTCAAACTAGATAGAAACATCATTAGTTATTTTTCTTAATTTTGGTTACACCCTTCATCTAAACACACCTCTTTAACAATTTTTGTGATTTCTTTTTAATTTTTAATATAAAATTATTTCTATTAATATAATGGGTTAAATTTAAAATTTTGCCCAAAACTTTTAAATGCTTATATAAATCATATATAGGTTAACCCGCTATCTACTATTATATTTTTGTAAAAACATGTAAATTTAATAAAGATATATTTTAATGGTATATAATTTCACTTTTATCAGATTATATTTTGGTTTTGTTTGCTCAACCAAAGGATTTCTCTCAACAATAAGTTTATTTTATTACTTTTTCAAAGTAATGATATATACTATCTATATTCATGCCATTTAAGTATATTAACTATGACGTGGTGTGAATTAGTTAGTTATAAATTATTAATTTTTTCTTTTATCTGATTAATGATTTATTGATAATAGATTCACGTCACATTATAGATAATAACTGGGTGAGTGGAATTGGATGATATGCCCGTTACACCATTGCAAAAACACAAAAGCGCTCTCTCTGTCTGGTAAACATTTCTTTCTCGTTTCTTCTGATTTCCATATTCATCATTTGCATCCTATTTTTTTCGTCTTATCAATTGAAAACTCTCTCCCCTTTTCGTCTATTTTGAAACCTAAGCCCAGCCATTCCATGGCCGCCGTTGCTGGTGGCTTTCCACTAGTGATGGCGGCCCCCCCTTACTTTCCTTTTTTAGTTTCCTTTTCTTTTCCCTTTAGATCTATTTTGGTTTTGGTTGCCTTTTCCATCCGCTCTCTTCTGCCATTCTTGAGGAAGAAATTGCCACCACTGTCCTTGGCGTTAACTATGAAGCACAAATCAGCGACAGTGACCTCCATTCTCACCAGCCCGTTTCTGGCAGAGTTGGGCTTCCTGGGCCCCCATTGTTATTGCGTCTCCAGCCCATTTCCTGTCTCCAATTTTTTTGAAGGCAGATCCCAACTGGAGGCCGATTTTGACAAAGCTGTTCAAGGCCGCCGATCTAGTACCGCACATCTTATGAGAATACAAGTTCTGAAGCCTTGCGTTTTGGTATTTCCTTCTTTCAAGATTTGTTTTTACAGTTTTGTTGCATTAGGTACTATACTTTTCATGTTTATTTCCTTGATCTGGTGGACTGGTGGGGCTGAGAATGCGGTGAATTTTTTCTCGTTCGGCAGGCTAAGTGTTGGATTTATCTGCTTAGTTTGTGTTAGTTTGTGGTTTGGTTTTTCTACTTCCGTCTCTTGTTATCCCTTTGTAGAAGCTAGTGGTGATTCACTTTGGTTAAATTTTATCTGTTCACTGGGTTTCGATTGGTGGGGTTCCACGTGTTTGCCGTTCACGTGGCATTTCTTCTGTTTGAACTTAATTTGGTCGATGAAATTGAACTGCTCCTGTGGAGGGTTACGCAAGTGGTCGGTTTCTTGTGTTTTTGTGTGGTGGTGTTGCTCCAGTGTTTCTTGCAGGTTCCATTTATTCGCGGGTGGTGATTCATTTAAGGCCATACTTAATCAGCTAGTTGATTCCGGTATTAGAAGTTCTGGATGTTTGCCGTTCATTCAAGGTTTCCTGTGCTTGGTTTTTTCTTGTTTGTTTAAGTTGGCTTGCGATTATTTGGTTTGGCTGGAGAAGCGTTGTTTGTTCTTCCCGTTTTGGTGTTTACTTACTCATTCGGCTCTTCCCATCTCGGTTTGCGTTATTATCACTTGGGCTAGTGATACTTCTTTTGATCTGAGGGCTACCAAGATCTTCGTTAATGCAACTGTCGCCTCGGCCTTTAGAGTCAACATCAAGTTGATTATTACGTTGGTCAGTGAAATGGTAGTCGAATTTCTCCCCCTCGTTCCGAGGATTGAGTTTCTCCTTCTCAAGGATCATGTTCTTTCGACCCTTAGAGGTCCCAGCCCGCTACTTCGGTGGCACCTACGTTACTGTTACACTTTGGGATCGTGTTGTTTGAGTTTGTCTCGTTTCTTTTTTTGGTGTAGTCTTTTTTCCTTTGTAATTGGTATTAGATGTTTGTTTTTCTTCGGGTTTGGTTGGTCAAACCCGGGTACTTTGTAACTTTTCGATTAATATAAGCTATTGGAACAAAAAAAAAAAAAAAGATGATATGCCCGTTTGGGATTGCTTTTTAAAATAATAACTTAAAGTGATTTTAGATCCATAACAATATTTTAGACTGTAAAAGATCACTTGATTATCAAAATAATCACTTAAATGATTTCTAATGTCAAAATATTTTTTAATTTTTTTTATAAATATTTTAATTTTAATCAAAAAGCGCTTTAGCTCCAAAATAATCAATCCCAAACGGGTACATAATTTTGGATGATGGTATATATCATTACTCTTTCAAAAATACTTTATATGATTATGAAAACGTAATTCATGCTCTTACCATTATAATTATAAAAGTAACACTTAACATAAATATAAACTCAAGTATGTAGACTTACATACTATTTGGATTTAGTTCATTATTTCAAGGAAAAAAAAGGTTGTTAAGGATATGATCTTATGAGTCTTTACTCATGTTATTGAATTTTCAAATAAATTAAAGATGATAAATACAAATTTTGTCATTAAGAAAAACAAATTTTGTCAATAAAGAGTGGCATATGTTAAAATAGTGATGGTATAGTAACATATCTCTGTTGGGGAAATAAGTTGCATGGCTGTAAAATTATGAGATAAAATTCGACAAGAAATATAAGTTGGGGAAGAAACATAAATATAATAAGAAATTCGGTCAGATCAGTTACTGACCTGGACCTGGACCTGGACGACACTGCTTTAAGAATGAGGTCAGGTGACAGCTGGGGAGAGTGAGCATTTTACGGGGCGCACGGAGGGAGGTACTTCGCGTCGGGCGGTAACAACTGATGCGGAGTATCGCAGCCGGTCAGGGAGGTATTTGGAGGAGCTGGTAACAGTGGGTAATTCAGGGACCAGGGAGTGCAATTTTGATAACTTGGATTCACTGCTACAACAACTTCAGGGACTGCAATTAAGGGAGGTGGATGATGTACTAGTGCAGCATAGGGACACGCAGGCTAGGGATGGTCTAATTAATGTAACTAATGGGAACGACGTTTTGAAGAGCTGCAGCATGGTAATATTCAGCACGAGGGGAGGATAACAGGTGCGAATAAAGTTCAGCAAACAACTTGGTAAAATAAGAATATGGCGAAAAAAGGGCTTGTTTGATGGAGTAGATTGGAATATAATTTTTAGTGCGATGATCGGTACAATTTGGAATGCCAAAAATGAAGCTATATTTAATGAGACGTCGTTTCCGAGTGAGAACGTATTAGTTAGAAAAGCCAAATGGAGAGCGGTTGAATTTCTTAAAGCGTGGAGGTTACAAAAAGAAGAGAATACTATACTCAAGGATCAAGTAGAATGGGTGGGGTGATGCAAACCCAATAAGGGATTAAAGCTCAACACCAATGACAGTTTTTTCGCGAGAAAAGGAATTGGAGGGATGTTGAGAGATACAGATGGTAAGTGGATAAAGGTTTTGCTATGGAAGTCAAGTGCACATCCATATTAGTTGCGGAGCTGGTCGCAATACTGGAAGGTCTAAGAATGACGGTGGGATTGGTGATTATGAAATTAGAGATAGAAACCGACTCAAAAGAGGTTGTTAGCGCAATACACCAAGGGAATAGTAACAGAGGGACGACATTTATTTGGATCGAGGAGATTAAGAGAATTTTGGGTGCAAATGGAGCTTTTAAAATCAAGTGTATATATAGGGAGGCTAACAATTGTGCGAATGGGTTAGAGAGAGAAGGACTAGGTTTAAAAATACACATATTATTCTTGAAGATCCCTGGGATTGTATTTGTTATTAAAGAATATGTTCTCTTGGAAGTCCCCACGAAATTACATCCGTTTTTACGGATTTAGTGAGTTTGTAATATTTGCTTAGTTCCATGGTATTCGGGACCTCCCATATAAAAAAAAGGTAATAACATATCTCCCGGAATGGTAAAAAAGACATTTACAATTCAATGCATATCTTTACAACTTGAAATTTTAAATGTTACTAATATTTTTATCTTTCAACAAATGTGTTCTAATTTAAGTAGTCGGAAGAGAGTCCTTTCAAATAGGATTATAAACTAACCGAACCGAATATTTGACATATAAGTTTATTTGTTTAACATCTTGAGTCGAGTAAAATCGAGTTTAAATTATAACGAGTCAAATAATACATGTTCAAACTTATTTGTTTAACTTCTAAAAATGAATTTTTTCGAGTTGATCTTGAGTTATCAACAAACCATTTGTTTATTTAATGTTTGAAGAAGAGTTTCCATGAACAATTGGTATTGGATAGAGAGCATGGTATATAGAATAAAACGTAATATTAAATAAATAAAAAATCTAAATAAATAATAAATGTCTTAGATAATTGTCCCAAAAAAATGTCTTAGATAATATTTTAACTTTAATAATATATTTTCATATAAATAGAATATTATTCTACATTTCAAGAATATGAACCATTAATTAACTCACGAACTTGAACGAGCTCGTTTGTTATCGAGTTTAAATTATAGCTTGATTTTGAGTTTGTTTATAAACGAACGAGTTCGAATAAATTTTTCTTGAACAAATCTCAAACTACGTGTGTATGGCTTGATTCATCTACAACCCTAATTGCAAGTAAAAAGTCAGAAATAGGTTTGACAAAACCAACAAGATTGACAGCATCTCCAAAAAAGATATGGCCTCAGATCCATGATTTCACTTTTCATTGCAACAAGCCTTTGGTTATTGCCAGTAAAACCCGTATCTCATATATCAGAATTGTTGTATTCATAATATTGATTCTGACAAAGTGAAAATTATCATCTGAAAAGTATTCAGTCCCACAATAGAGGGTTGAAAATCGATAGGAACGAATCGAAAAATAGTACTATCCAAATTTTTTCAGAACTGGAGAAATTTATTCAAATTCCGATCTAAAATTTTGTGGAGCAAAAAATTGAATTTCGAATTAGATATATTTAGTTTTTTTTTTGGAATTCTAGAATTTATTCGCTTCTTACAATTTTTTCTGAATTCTGGTTTAGATTTTGGAATTTGATTCAAAATTGTATATTCCCAAAATAATTGATTTCTCTTATAATGCATTTTTTGATCATTTTGATGAAAAAGATTTCAATCTTTAATTATTATAATCATGTAGTTACAAATCAAACGATACCATAAATATAACAAATATCGATTTTATATTTCCACCCATAAGATTCAACCTCTTATTCTATATAGGTAAATAAGAACAAAATAAAAATAAAAAGATTTAAATTCCAAATTTACAAGAATATAGTTTTAAGTTTACATTTATAAATTAATTTTTTTTCATTATTTGAATCCACATAATTTTTACCGATATGTACAACTTGTAAGAAGAGAAAATGAACAAATGAATCATTCTTTTTCATACATAAAAAACTGTAAGTTTCACTAACTTGCTAAAGAACAATCCTAACAAAGCTTTAAAGCAGATTTAGGTGCGGAACATCTGTTCATATCTCTCGTAATATAAACCCATTGGTAATCCGAAGGATCATCAAACTCTCTCGGTTCATCATTCGACATTGCTCCTTTCTTTGTCATAGCATCCAGACACTTATTTGCTTCTCGATAAGCACGCCTTACCTCGTAGTTCAGGTTCTTTTGCAACAATTACAAATAATCGCGACTAAGATGGCAATCCCAGAACTTAGAACTACCACCACCCTTCACTAGCACGTGAAGTTCTCTCGAATTATTTTCAAGTGCACTCTATAAAACCACATCTTTCTGTCCATTTTAGCCCAAAATGTAAAGTAAAAAGCTCTAATTTCAGTGGCGACTACGCATTACATGACACTAAAAATTCCCCTAAATACGACCGCTATCTCATCATAGCCCCCGATGTTGACTTCATTTTTAGTGATCAAAACTTATGTCTATGTTTAGCTTAATACATCCACTCGGTTTAACACGGGTAACTAATACATTATTTGTCGACAAGATGACTCCTCCTTCCTGATTCTTTTCCACCATCCTTACAAAATCCGCTCTCATTATTAGAACATGGAGCTTTAGTTGTCTTACTTGAGTTACAGCAGTCCCATTGCCTACATCTATTTCATTCTTGTGCTTCTAAATTATCCATATCATAGCGAAAAAAACTAGTGGACACTTTAAGCCTTCACATATCATTGTCGAACTCACATGTTTTTCTAACCACAAGGTTGATGTTTACTCTCCATTCCATGAGGATAGCTCTCTTTAAACAGATATTGTGCTCCCTTCTTGCTGTTGGGTTGTACTAGCTCTGCCCCGTGTTGTCCGTCCCACCAACTGCTGAACTAAGATGGAGTAGTCCATACTTCTATGCTTTTTCCGCAAGTCTCTCCAGTATTTCCACTATTTACACTTCCAGGACCCCATCTCTCGTTATTAACCTGTGTACCCAAATACCCCATACATCATCTAATATCTTACATTCCATGAATAAACACTTTAAACTCTCCTTCGCCTCCCCACACAACTTACACTCCGATGATTCTAGCACTCCACATTTAAATACATTTTGTGTTGTTGGTTATTGATCTCTCGCCAATCTTCATAGAAACACCCTGACCTTTTGTGAGCATTTTAGTTTCCACAGTCGCTCCCATTTAAAAATCACTGCCCCTTATGTGGATACCATGCATTCATACGTCAAATTCACCTTGAATGATACAAACCCTTCACAATTCCACATGTAATTACTTCCTTCCACCCCATTCAATTTCACTACCACATTTTTCAACAACTTCTCCCCCTCCAGTATGAATCTGCACATATGTCGAATCTGAGTTTTTGGTTTCTTGATTCACGAGGCTATCTTGGGAGTACTTATGCTTGATAATACTCACACAAACCACTTTTTTGCCTTGAAGGGTTTTGCACCATAAATTGTCTAAGAGCCCTATGTTATAAATCCTCGCGCTCCTCAAACCCAAACCCCTATGTACTTTTGATTTACAAATTTGATCCCACGCCACCGAATGTATTTTTCATTTCCACTCAATGGACCCCTATTAAATCCCAAACAATACGATCAATCACATCACACACAATATATAGGAAGCTTCATGGTTTGCATTTGATATATTTGAATTGCACTCAACGCATTTGAATCACGTGTTTTGCTACCTGAACACAATCCACTTCTCTCTCAACTTTTGAATCCATATTATATCATCTTTATCTAAGACACTATCATACTTCTTCAATAGTCAGTCCCCCAAATGCCAAAGAGATAAGTTGTATTTATGTTGGAGGACCTTCTGAATTCCATTATTCGTGTTGCTAGTTCTCTTTTTTTACGGTTCAAATCCACGGCACAATCGATTTTTCACTTGTTCATTTACTCCTGAATGGATATAATTTTTGTTCCCATATCACATTGAGTTCCATTCCACTTTTCCTTCACAAAATTTCAAAAATCCTTATGCATACACCATGCTATTTTGAATCTAAATCTCTGAGATTTCTATTTTCTCACTAGAACTCGACCTACCTGGATTAAAATAGGGCTATGATTTGAGTGATTTTGTTCTAGGTGTATGAACCTTGCTTGAGGAAATAAAATTTCCACTCTAAGTTACCGCATATGCCCTATTGAGTCTTTCCATAACACATTGACATGTATTCTACGAATTACACCACATAAAGCAAGAGCCCACGTGACCAAGATCAATTAACCCACAACTTTGGCTCCCTTCCTCAAATTATTTCATACGACTCGTGATCCCTTGAACCTTACCACGCCTATCTTTCTCCTTTCCTGTATGATTTAACTCTCCAGCTACCAACCCCGCTACGTTCAAATTATCAAAAGCTAGAGATAGTGCATTCCACAATTCCTCCCGCTCCTTATGACTAGTCCAAGCATAGATCACCAAGAATACTCAAGAAGTGCATCCTTGTTGAATCACCTTTATATTAATGACTTGTTTACTGACCGAGAGTACACGAATCGTTATATCCAAATTATTCCTTAGAAGCCAAATGCCTCATTTGTATTGGTCTGAGTCAACCCTTACATAGTTATCTTTCATTAACACATTTATAACAACATCCACCCTGATTCCACTTACACGTGGTTCCACAATCACCGTTGACCAAACTCTGTGTGAAGCCATCATATCCTTTAACACTCTACAAAATTTAGTATTATCAACACCATTACAATTCCAAACTAAATTATCTAATGGAAGTTTGAATTCACCTATCCATTATTTATATGATAACTTGTACACATAGTAATTAGACAAAAAACTATAAAAGATAAACTGACCAAACTGTGCCGTTTTGGTGACACCATAACTACATATACCCCGTCAGTCCATAACTCCTTGTTTTACTCATCTTGTTCCTCCATTAACGAACACTGAACTTGACTCTCCAACAAGCCTTCTACGTCTTTGTCTATTAATATTCTACTTAACTCTGTCTGCCCTATTGTATCTGGTGGTTTCCCTATCAGATGTGTATCATTCACAACCATGAATTAGTAATATCCAATCATTGTTGTGCATTCACTTACCTAACTGCTCCTATGATAAACAACCATCTAGCTGGCCTCCTTCTATTACATTAACTTCCACCAGCGTCCCCATATTTTGTGCATCCACATTACCTTCTAGCTCAAATATGCTCCTTTCATTCGACACAACCCTACTTCCTCTTTCTATACCAGGTCCAGTATCGCTCCCCTTCTTACTCACAACCTCCTTATTCTTGCCCTTTTTGCTTAACGGTTCAAGTACCTTCAGTTATGGAAATGTCGCGAACTCTCACACTTCAGTGACATATTTGAATGATTTCTTATGTTCAAAATTTGGGGTCGCAATAATCTAGTGGTCCCATTTTTCTGCGAACCCACTAGCCTTATTTTTATTTTTTGCCAAAGTTTTACCTTTCTGGTTTTTATCACCCATTTGCCAGTTTTTTGTACCAACCTGTTCATTCTGACCCTTGAGCTCCTCTGTTGTTTTACTTAGCTAGATAATTTTATATATTATTTTTTTTAAACTCTCATTATTTATGATTCTTACACTTATAAATATACATTAATAATGATTCAATACCATAAATATAAATTATTTTCAATTTCTTTTAATTTAAAATCTATAAGTGTAATGATTTAAAAGAAATATATGCAATAATACCATAACATCTACAATATTATATTAATTCAATTGAATTTTAAGTAAGTTAAAAGTTTATATCTAATCTAACTTTTATCTTTTATATAAATGAGGTGTCAAGTAACAATCTATATTTTTCTCACTTCCTTATAAGTGACAAACAAATGTTAAAAGAAAATACCAAAACATTTTCAAAAAACATTCATGGATATCAAAATTCAAACCCTTAACCCAAGTTAAAAAAAACGTCATTAAATTTCTTTCTTAATTTTCATTACACCCTCTATCTAGTATAAATTATTTTTATTAATATAATGGGCCAAATTTAAAGTTTTGTCCAAAACCTTTAAATTCTTATATAGGTCATATAGTTACCTAATAAACAAATATCATATTTTGTAATTTTAAAGTGTTAGGTTAACAAATAAAGGTTGTAATGATTCATTCTAATTTTACTTGTATATATATGAAAAATATCTTACTTGTATCATAATTTTGTTTTGTTTAGTCCATAAAGGATTTCTTTCAACCAATATGACTATCTTATTTTGCTTTAAAAAATACCTTACATCATTGCAAATATGTAATTCAGACACTTAAAAAAGAGTATAATTGTTTGTTCTTATTGATTTTCAACCGTAGTACCTAGTAGTGCAACTAAATGATTTCTAGATGCTTTCTTTGCTTGTCTTTAATTCTCTTATGTTTGTTTCATGATTTTAACTAATAGAAAATAACTTGAGATAAAAATTCCCATATTCGATTTTGATTAGATAATACTTTTATATACTCTATTCTTTGACTCATTCAGAAATAAAGAATTTAGGAATCAAAATTAACTAAAAAAAAATAATCAAAATTAACTAAAACTCGCCCATAAATATGCTCATACCCATATGTAGGGTTCGTTTGGAACTACTTATTTTAGAATAAAAAAGTGCTTTTAGAATAAAAATTTAAATTTTAAAAAATTATTAAAAATAATTTTGAAATCTAAAATTATTTTAAATGCTTTTTTCAAGAAGCACTATATAAAAGTGATTTTCAAGATTAAAAGAGTTTTTAAGTGTTAGAAGTATTTTTAAGTGCTTTTCCAAAAAAACACTTTCAAACGGACACGTAATGTCATTACTAGTCGTATAGTTCTATGTACATGCCTTTAATACTCGTTTTTCAAATAAATGACAAACATTACAACAAAACACCAACTTGTAAAGATGACTAAATGAATGAATAAATGGTAGACATACACACAATTAAGTATTAACCTACTTCACTTCAGTAACATAAGGATAGTATCACATTAACACATATTTTTCTCCAATATTTAGATTTAAATTCTAATACCAAAAACTTCAAACTTAAGTAAATAGAAACTCTTAGAACAAGTCCAAAGCAGACACTAAAGCTGAAAACAAAAGCTAGTCTACGATTTAACATGACCATCCCTCAAAAGATGGAAACAAGACTATCTTGATTAACCAAGACTCTAAACGTATCCAAATAGCCATAAATCTCGTAAGCATCCATTTCTTCGGTGTCAAAGCCACATGAAACCAGTTGATCCACAACACCTTCTATTCTACTTTCCATGAGAATCATTTCATTCTTCCAAACCAAAAGAGGGTGTGTGATATTAATCAAAGGTCCCACATTGAATTGTTTTATCCAAGATTCAGATACCCCGTACTCTTTCATCACCCATATCTCAACAAATTGTTGTTCCGAAGTTTCCCAACAATCATATGCCAAAAGAGCGAGCGAATCATTTAAGGCTATGAGGCTTCGCGACATTCCCCTTCTAGGATAGATGTCCTCCTCTTCAAAATCTATATTCTCTTCAGGATTGTAATTTGGAAGTGTCATTTTCCCAAACACCTCAGTGCTAATATCAAAACAAAGGATACTCGTAAAACTTTCACCCATGGCAATCCAATGGATTGTTCCATTTATTAACACACCAGGTGAACATGACGTGTCTAGTTCTTGCTGATAGTCAATTTCTCTCCAAGTGTTCATACCCAGATTGTAAACTGAGCAAAGAAACTTCACTGGAGCTTCATCATCGTCAGGACCATCTGGGTGTCCAAAATTATAATGACGTGGCTCAAGGCGGATAATTGAAACAACTTTATAATCATTCGTGCTCGAATCAAAACCCAGACCAATTGAAGCTATAGATGAATCATTAGAGTTATATCCTTCTGGATATGTAAATTGGGGAAGAGGAATCTCTTTAATCTGTCTCATCGATGGATTACATAAAATAATTTTGGTTAAGCTATCTGATATACAAATCAATCCATTACATGGTCCGCAAACATTTATATACTTGGTACGCACGGGAACTGGAAGAGGTATATCTAAATCTGGTGCAATAACGTCAATAGATTCGTAATTATGGAAAGATAAGGTTGTTGGTGAATTAAGTAATTGACGGATGAGTATAATATAGTTAAGATTATGATTTTTGATAAGATGCAAGTTGATGAAATTAGGGTCTTTAAGCAAATTATACCAAGGTTTACAAACGCACCTGTAGCGAAGCAATGACCTCACTGGCAATTTCAACAGAATCTCTACTACTAATTCTTCAGGTAATGTCTTTTTCAGCATTCCCATCTTTGTGAGCAAACAAGCTACTTGAATTTGCGAACCCAAATTGGTTACTTTCTGTAGGCTTAAATGGTAGGTAGTGTTGAAGTGTTCTTTACGAGTACTGTATGGGTTTCATTTAGGAGTTAAAACCATTTTAGTGTTCTACTATAATTCCCACCTTCCCATGAACTTTTAGTCTTATTCACTTATTATCGATGACATTATTGAACTCTTTAATAAACCACTCAATGATGATAAGTGGGACTACTATAATTCATCAGTTAAAAAGCTTGAAGAAGATTGGATTAGAAAGGCGACTTATTGGAAGGATAAGTATAGGAATTTATGGTAAGGAAGATAAAAACAACACGGGCTACTTTCACGTTAATATTAAGAAAAGAAGGAAGAGAAATACTATAAGGGAGTAATGATATGTCCTGTCCAAAATTATATCATTCAAATACCACCTAATGACGTAGCGTAAATTGGTTGACTATAAATTGTTAATCTATTTATTTTCTTGATCTAATTAACAATTTATAACCAACCAATTCATGCCATATTATTGGATGATATTTGGATGGTATAGTTTTAGATGATATATATCATTACTCGACTATAAAAACTCTAAAAATAGATAACATGAATAGTTTTAAAATGATGATAATGTTATAATGAAATCATCAACTATTTTAATGATATTTGTAAAACAGTTAGGAAGAGAAACTTTTCTAAAATACCCAATATCAAAGATGATCACCCTTTAAATAAAAATATCTCACATGATGAAGTTAAGTGTGCAATTGATCACCTTGGTACTAATGAGGCTCTATGACTTAATAGGTACATTGGGGCCTTATATAAAGAGTATTGAAAAATTATATAGCTGGATATAATAAAAATTATTAATGATTTTTAGCAGAATAGGGGTCTTTAGAGGTTATTAACCAAACTAATATCTCCTTTATACCAAAGGTTGAAAACCAAATTGATATAAACAGTACAGGCCCGTTAGCTGCAATAATTTCATATATAAAAAATTACGAGATTAATGCTTTTGTGTTTTAAGAAGCGTTGAGGAGTCGGATTGCAGTTAAATGAAATATAAAAGATATTTGTTTTGTTTTTCTAATATTAAAGACTAAAATGCAAATAATATTAAAATACGATTAGTAATTAAGTGCCCGTTTGGGATTGCTTTTTAAAATAATTACTTGAAGTGATTTTAGATTCATAAAAAAAAAAAATTAGACTCCAAAAATCACTTTTAGGAAAAGCACCAAATAAGTGATTATTAAAATAAACACTTAAAATGATTTTAGATGTAAAGATGTTTTTAAATAATTTTTATAAGTATTTTAATTTTAATCGAAAAGCGCTTTTACCTCTAAAATAATCAATCCTAAATGGGCTCTAAATAACTAAAGAGTTGAATTGCAAATATAGAGTATATAGATGAGCAGGTAGTTTCAGAGACGCTATTAATCCCCATTAGTTTTGAATTTACACATTATTAATCTTCAAATTATCTTTAAAATCTATGAAATATCTCATAAAATTATTATAATAGCCTAAAATGAACGTTTTGAATACGTTTAGCCTAAAACGTTTGGCCTAAAAATGTTTTTAGGTCATAGGTAATAGCCTAAAAATAGAATTTATTAAGATGAGGTTGGTTGAATTCTAAAAGTGAGATCCTTGGTCTACCAATCTAGTGGTGCAGGTTCGAACTGAGTCAATGACTCCGAGTCCAAAGTGGCTCTCCTATGTAACCAAAAAAAAAAAGTGAGATTAAATAGAGTACCAAAGTGTTTGTACAGATTTAGATTGGGGAATCCTTATTTTATGGAGACGGTAAGCTCTATAGTTAGTTACTAGAACTAGGAGTTTATTGGACTTAACCTAAGTGCGACAAAACACCCACAATTACCTAAATAGATGACTAAATGAATGACTAAAATGTAGTGAGACATAAATTATCATACTTGCGTCCATAAGTTTGCCCGTGCAGGTGTGCAGTGCACCAACGATATGAATATATAGTTACATATGTTGTGATTATATTCACTACAAGAAATAGAATCTTTAGCGGCAAAAAATTTAACACTAAAAATCTTAATTTTGCCGCTAATAGTCGTTATTTTTTGCCTCTATAAGTTTCTCGCTAAAGGTACCTTTAGTAGCAAATTATTTGTTTTTGCCTCTATTAACTTTATCTTTAGCGGCAATTTTTGCCGCTAAAAATATAATTAGAGGCCATTTTAATTGTTGCCGCAATAGCTTCCCCGCTAATGCTATCATTAAAGGCCATTATAATTGTTGCCGCAATAGCTTCCCCGCTAATGCTACTATTTCTTGTAGTGATTATACAACATCAATATGTATCTAGAGTTACATCATACAAATTATAACATTGGCATGAGAAAATGGGAAGAATACAAGGAAAGTAACCATCTCTCAATTGATAGAAACAAGACTCTCTTGATTAACCAAGACTCTCAACGAATAGTGATAGCCATAAATCTCATAAGCATCAACTTCTTCAGTATCAAAGCCACGTGATATCAATTGCACCGTGTCGCCTTCTAGTATTCTTTCCACGAGAATCGTTTCATTATTCCAAACCAAAAGAGGGTACGACGTGATATCAACCATAGGTCCCACCGTTATTTGTTTTGTCCAAGATTCAGCCACCCCATATTCTTTCATCACCCATATCTCAACAAATTTATGTTCCCAAGTTTCCAAAAAATCATATGCAAATAGGGCGAGCGAATCATTTAAGGCTGGGAGGCATTGAAACATTATCCTTCTAGGATGGATCTCCTCCTCTTCAGGATCGTAATCTGGAAGCGTCATTTTTCCAAACACCTCTGTGCTCATATCAAAACAAAGTATAAACATACTACGTGTATGCGATAATATATCTATAGACTATACCCATGGCTATAAAATGGAATGTTCCATTCAATAACACTCCAGAGGAATAGGGTTGTATATATGACATGTCTAGTTCTCGCTGATGGTCAACTTTTCTCCAAGTGTTGATACCCACATTGTAAATTAGGCACTGAATCTTCTCTGGACCAACACGATAATAGTTAGGAACGTGGTTGTAATTAGGATGATTTGGCTGTGGCTCAAGGCGGATAAAAGAAACAATTTTATAATCATTCATGCTTGAATCGAATCCCAAACCAAAAGAAGCTATTGATGAATCATTACAGTTATATCCTTCTGGACAAGTAAATTGGGGAAGAGGAATCTCTTTAATTTGTCTCATCGATGGATTACATAAAATAATTTTTGTAAGCTTATCTGATATACAAATAAATCCATTACATGGTCCGCAAACACTTAGATATCTCTCATGAATGGGAAGAGGTATCTCTAAATCTGGTGCAATAACGTCTATAGATTTGTAATCAAGGAATGATAAGGTTGTTTTTAAATCAATCAGGCGACGGACAACTATAATATAGTCGTGATTTTGATTTTTGATAAGATGCAAGTTGATGAAATTAGGGTCTTTAATTAAATTAAACCAAGATTTACAAACGCACCTGCAACGAAGCAATGAGCTTACGGGCAGATTCAGCAAAATCTCAACTACCAATTCTTCAGGTAATGTCTTTTTCAGCAGAGCGTTTTCCATTCTTGTGAGCAAAGAAGCAGCTTCTACTACTCTATCTAGTGTCTAATTAGGCTAAATGGTGGGTAGTGTTGGCTGGTTTTATGAGTACTGTATGTGTTTGATTTATAAGATATATAGGGTAAACTACCAAATACTCCTTTGAATTGCCTTACACGACAAATAACCCCTTATAATATGAAAAGAGACAAAACAAATCCTTGTAGTTTATGATTTCAGATTAGTTTTTACCCCAGCTACCCATTTTGGCGTAGATCCTTTAAGTTTTTTTTTTGTTTTGTTCAAACGATCTTTAAAGTTTAGTTTCGCCGCATTATTAGTTTAAAGGAATGATATTTGAACAAAAAAAAGAAGTTTAAAGGGATGCCTAAATAGAGATAACATCCTTTTCTCTTCATCTGTGTATCATTTTATATGACAAAAAAAAAAAGTATCATTTTATATGTATTAGTAACATTAAATATCTGACATAAAGATATTAAATAAAAAATAATAATAATTAGGAAAAAAATAATTTTAAAATTAATATTTAAAATTTTTACATAAAAAATAATATAAAAATAAAACAAACATAGATGATATATCATTATACCTTTTTTTTTTACTTAGTACTAATAAACTTAGACTTTTTTTTTATATGTGGGTGACCAATTTACATGCATTAAGATTAATTTACACGTTTTTTTATGTATATTTGTATTAATTAAAATTAAGTTATATATTTCGAGAATTCAAACCATGCATCTTTTGCTTTACATTATTTAAAGGTTAAAAAAATAGCAAGATTTTAACAAGTTAAACTAATATAATTGAGTTAACTTGTGATATCCCTGAATTTCTATTTTAAATATTTTTATATTTTTAGTTTAGCAATAAATTTGAATTAAAGTCATTAAATTTTATATTTCTAATATATCATATTATAAAATATACATATAGAAATATTAATTTTAAATTTTTGTTATACGTAAAAATTAATAATTGACTTCATATTTTTAGGCTATATAATCTTTCGAAACCGAAATGATTCATTTTTTATCTATACAACTATGAACTTGTTATATTAATACATATTTTCATTCCTTATGAGTCTATATGACAATTAACATTACAACCTGATCATTGGCCAAGCCATTATATTTAATTAATTGATAAGTCCTTAGCTAATAAGTCATATATAAAATGATGTTATTATTTGATTAGTCATTCTATTTGTTGTAACTTATATTACATCACACGATTGAGTAACTGTGATGACTCTTAACACTTGCATGGTGGCAATTACATAGCATCACACGTGATGTTCAGAATGACCATCCAGAATATTATCATCTATATATAATTAAAAATATAAATCAACACAAGCTTCTAATACAATATTTATTATTTATATAGTTAAAATTTACAAAAGCGGTTTAAATAAATTAGCGTGATTTATGTGTGAAGATAAAATTACATCAATCCCGGTTAAAAGGGCGGCTACTTACTAAATACCCGCTAATAGCCTATTTTTTACATGAGAAATAAATTGTATTTTTATGTCGATTATTAATTTTCTTTAAAATTTATATAATAATATATTTATGAATGTTGATTTTGGACAAATTATTATAAATGACAGTTTCTGGTCTAATAGGATAAAATAGTGATAAGTTGCTTAATATGTGACATTAATAATAACTGCTCTAATTAGGTAAATAATGTTAATTGACACGGTAAAGTTATCCAATAGTCAAACCGGTAATAATATATCAAGCAGCCTATATCATATAATAATCAATATCCATTTAAATAAGCATATGATTATATCATAAACAATGGAATAACGATAAATGTTAATTGATCCTGTGTGAAGTATAGTTGATTAATATCTGGAATATATTTATTTCAATTATCGTATCGTAATTGTATAATTTCCTCCATGGGGTAGTGTGACCTACTTTGTCATCTATCCATTAATTGTTAAATGTTATCGTGTATTAGACTGGTCTATTTTGTCGTATTCTACGAGATATATGTGATGTGTATGTGAGTCTTTCGACGTGATAGTTTGTCATGTCACTCTGGGTAGCATTGGGCTTGTCAGGCGCGAGCATGAGCTATCACGTGCTATTCCACTTGGCACATGTTCGGAGAGTTTTGTGGTAAGTGGGTTGTAGAATAGGCTTATCTAAAGTATTACCAGCAGAAGAGATAAGGGGGCCGCGTTCATGTGGGAGTCATAAGGGAAGACAGTAGTATCCTTGCAACGTAATTATAATTATGTGTTATTAGGGTAGGGGTTTCCACTTTTATACTCTAATAAACATCATTTTACTTTCATCTAGTCACTTTTTTACCATCTTGTTCGTTTCCTTTACATCTTAAACAATCTTTGTGATGTGTGTTCATGTAGTACACACAATTTTATTTTGTGTATTACATTAACTCATAAAATTATTGTAACACAAACTAACATAATCAGTTTTAATCATTTACTTCTCTTTAGGGTTAGAATTTTAAGGGGTTTAAGGTTTTTTAAGGTTTTTAGGACTTATGTCTAGGGTGTCTATGGTTTAGGATTCAGGTTTTTAAGGTTTAGGATCTCCGACGCTAAATTAACATACCCCATCATACTAGTCCTTTTTCTCCTTTCTTTGTTAATTTGTGGGTTCTAGTAATACACAAAACAAAGTTTTGTGTAAACTAAGTTTTTTGTATTCCAAAAACATACAAAATCATAGACCATGTTATATTAGTCTTTTTCTCCTTCATCTGTGATTTTGTATGATACATGATCACACAAAACTACTGATTTTTGTGTTCATGTATTACAAAAAATGTAAAAACCAGTCTCATACTACGCACTTTTTTACCTTTTCTTACTCTCATAAACATATTTTTAATTGTTT
Source organism: Nemophila menziesii (assembly GCA_029959085.1). Lineage (NCBI taxonomy): Eukaryota > Viridiplantae > Streptophyta > Magnoliopsida > Boraginales > Hydrophyllaceae > Nemophila > Nemophila menziesii. Next base: position 71,388,243 of record JARWIR010000003.1, on the reverse strand, counting down.
CTTCTATGAACTTTTTTAACTTTGATATTTTTTCCATTCCATCCCGATCCTTTGATTTATTGTGTTCATGTAGTTTGTAAAATTATATTCCAGATTTCAGACCTTTTGTTGTGATTTTATGTGTTATAGAAATACATAAAATTGTTATGATTTATGTGTTACAATAATACATAAACACTAATTTTGTTATTGTGCGTTTAAATGTAACACACAAAATTACATACTATCTTTTTCTGATTCCACCTTTTCATAATTCGTTCATTCCTTTTCTATTCTCTCTTGAAGAAAAAATATAAGCAGTCACAATAGGTCTCAAGATTTTTCTAAGTTAGAAAGGGTCTGAAAGCTCGAGTTCAAAGGGAATTTTTCTAAGACAAAATTTTTGAATTTGGGTTTTCATACAAAACCAAAAAAGTACTGAATCGAATATTATTTTTACCTTGTCATACTAAAGTGGTAAAAAGATTGCAATTAGTTATTTCTATTGTATTATATGATTTATATACTTACGATTGCATATCTTTCACTGCCCACTACTACCATACACAAAAACTCATTTATACTCTCATGTATGTTTCATGAAATTTAATGATTAAAGAATAATTTGAGATGAAAAGACCTATAAGCTGATTTTGATTAGATCATATTTATATATATATATATATATTTCACTCATTTAGAATTTAGGAATCAAAATTAACTAAAACTCCCCCATATTACTCACATGCTCACCCACATATGTAGGGATGTCAATGGGGAGGGTTTCGGTGGGTTTACCTATTCCCGCAACCGGCCCCGCAAAAGAAAAATAAACCCCACAAACCACTATGTCCCGCATCTTTCTTCCCCATGACTCGTCATGCCCCGTTCTTTGAATCCCTGTGGGGGATGCGTTCTACCCACTGTTTACTAGACAAACCAAAATAAAAATATAATAAAAAAAGATACGAGCCAAACATAAAATGACTATCAAGGAACACATGAGTACTAAACTTAAGGTTGCATATGGTCTCAGATTATCTAGCATGGAAGACTAAGAAAAAGTATAGGGAAGGATAGTCTCAATATCTCAATGATGTAAATGATCCATTGTTAAGTTTAATCAATAATTTTTGTTATTATGTTGGAGTAATTGTTCAATATTCATGATCTTAAGTCAATGTTACAACACTTTATTTTTATTGAACATCATGTCAAGATTTTGATCTAAAGTGTTAAGTTATTTGATAAATAAATATTAAAAATTAGTTGTTACTTATACTCATGAAAAGAAGCAATGGAGATATTTTTATATCTTTCTTGAATAGTGTGTCATCTATCTGTTTCTCCAAAACTTTTTTTCAATCCTTTATCTTCAAACCCCCATTAAAATACAATTGTTCTATTTTAACACTCTTATTTTTTGTTTCAAATCTAATTTTTTGGTCGTAGACTGGTCCATTCTAGTTTTGATTATTGTTTGATTGGGTTTGGTATGGATTCAGATATGCGATCCATGTTATTTTGTTTTCATGTGTTTAGGTGGTCAGAAAGTGGTAAAAATGCTTTCTCTAAAAGTTTGTATTATCTGGGTATATTTCCATTTCTCCATGGTCTTAACCCACTTGGTGGTTGGGTATCTTTAAGGAATGACAGTGTTTTTCACTTTTACAGGTCATGGTTCTTGTTTGTTTACCGTGATTAGGATCCTTCGCTTGGTTTTGAGATTTTTAATCTTTGTTGGCTTCTCAACGATGGCGAACTCGAATGCATGGTTATATTACTTGGATAGTTACCGGTGGCAAGAGATTGATTTTCTATTTTGCTGGGTGTTATGTAATGATGTTGTTAATGATCTGTCTTTTTACCTGCCTTTCATCGATTCTGATATCTATATGTCTGTATAACGTTTGTTGAATTAAATAAAATCGCTTTTTGACAAAAAAAAAAGAATAAATATAAAAAATTAGAGGAAAAAAAGAGTGATACATATTATTTAACTTCCAACCATAACAAAATACTATATACTTTGATTAAAACTCATATTTATATTATTTTTTAAAATTTTAGATTTTATGTTTTAGGTAGATTTTATAATAATTTATGGTTTTAGAGTATATATATGCATTTATTTCAAAAATATAATATCAATTTATATATTTATATAAATGCATGGAGGGTTTGTGGGTTGAGAAATGCTTATCCCCACAAACTGTCTGTCTCCGTGCAAGTTTTAAAAGTCAATTTCCACAACCGCCCTAACCCCCATTTAATACTCCATAACCCACTCTTCCCGTTTAGAATGAAGTTAAAGGGGTATCCGTAAACCCGTTTCTCATTAACATCCTTACCCATATGTAATGTCATTAATATCAGTATATTTTTAGATACGCGCCTTTAGTACTCGTCGGTTGTTTAAATAGGATGACTAAGGTGTTGTTTAATTTTTTTTAAGTGATAAGTACTTAATGCTGAATAACAGACGAAGAGAATTTATTTAGTTAAGAGGCGGTGTTTGAATGAATCAGACTTGGTTTTAAATCTTAATGAAACAGACCGGTTAAGAGGTATTCAGATCTGAATAGGTCAGAAAAAACAAACAGTTTTATTGATCCAGTGACGTAATGAACCAGATTAAGAGCTCATTAAGTGCAAACAAACACCCCTAACATTAAGGCATGAGCAAATTCTATTTTTAACATATTATATATATGGTCAAACATCCTAAAAATATCATTTTTTCTAAAAATGTTCATTTTACTAATTATATTAGATATTTTATTAAATTTAAAAATAATTTAAATATTTTAAATAAACTATATATCTATTTTATCGTATTACAAATTAAATTTTTTATTTAAATGTTTAAATTATTTTTAGACATCTATAATATATCTCAAAAAAATAGTGAAATGTTCTAAAAATTATGCAATTATATATGTTTGGTTTAAAAATGATATTTTAGAAAAAATATGGCAAAAAAAGAAAAGGAATCTGCTCTTAATAAATCACCAACTTGAGAAGATGACTCCTTAGCCTAAAAAACACCCCCTAAAAAAATAACATGTAGAGATAGGTACGATAAACATACTTAGCCTTCAGTAAGATAAGGATACACTACCACATTAACAACATATTCTTCTCAATATTTAAATTTACATTCTAGTACCAAGAACTTCAAATTAAACTCGTAATATGAACCTAGAATTACATATATTGTGCTTACATCATAGACCATCATATCTCAAATGTATGCATTCATATACCAATCTATAACATAGCACGGAAAGCACCACAAAAGAAATAGCTAAACAAACCAAACAGTAGGAATAATTAGAACAATTCCAAAGCAGATACTACTAAAGCTACAAACATAAGCTTTAGTTTACGTTTCAACATATGCCCATCTCTCAGTAGATGGAAACAAGACTCTCTTGATTAACCAAGACACTAAATGTATCTTGATAGCCAAAAATCTCGTAAGCATTCATTTCTTCGTTATCAAAGCTACATGAAACCAATTGTCCTTGATCACCTTCTACTACTTGTTCCAAGAGAATCGATTCATTCTTCCAAACCAAAAGAGGCCACCTGAGATTAATCATAGGTCCCACAGTGAATTGTTTTGTCCAAGATTCAGCCACCCCATACTCTCTCATTACCCATATTTCAATAAATTGTTGTTCCGAAGTTTCCCAATAATCATGTGCGACAAGGGTGAGTGAATCATTTAAGATCATGAGGCTTCGCAACATTTCCCTTCTAGGATAGATGTCCTCCTCTTCAGAATCTATATCCTCTTGGGGATTGTAATTTGGAAGTGTCATTTTCCCAAACACCTCAGTGCTCATATCCAAACAAAGTATAAATATATTCGAAAAACTTTCACCCACAACAATCCAATGGATTGTTCCATTAAATAACACTCCAGGTAATATAGGTTGTATATAGGACATGCCTAGTTCTCGCTGATGGTCAATTTCTCTCCAAGTGTTAATACCCACATTGTAAATCAGACATTGAATCTTCGTAGGAGCAACACGGACAACACGGATAGGACCATCTCTATCACCGGGTTGTTTAATGAAAGCAGGATGATTTGACTGTGGGTCAAGGCGGATAAAAGAAACAACTTTGTAATCTTTCGTGTTTGAATCAAATCCCAAACCAATAGAAGATATTGATGAATCTTTACAGTCATATCCTTCTGGGCATGTAAAGTAAGGAGGAGGAATCTCTTTAATTTCTCTCATTGATGGATTGCATAAAATAATTTTAGTTAAGCTATCTGTTATACAAATTAATCCATTACATGACCCACAAACATTTAGACTCCTATGAACTATAAGAGGTATCTCTAAATCTGCTGCAATAACATTGAGAGATTCGTAATCAAGGAAAGATAAGGCTGGTGTTGAATCAATTAGGTGGCGAACGAGTATAATATAGTTGAGATTTTGATTTTTGATGAGATGCAAGTCGATGAAATTAGGGGTTTTAAGCAATTTATACCAAGATTTACAAACGCACCTGCAACGAAGTAATGAACTCACGGGCAACTTCAACAAAATCTCTACTACCAATTCTTCAGGCAATGTGTTTCTCAGCATAGTGTTCCCCATTTTTGTGAGTAAACGGTTGTTCCTGTTTCCGACTAAACAGTGGATAGTGTTGGGTTGGACTGACCTTTTTAGGCTACGTCCAATGGGTGAAAAATGAAAAAAATAGTCTTCAATAGGGTTTTTATAATTGGGTAACTAATTATTGGATATTCTATTATTTGAATTTTTAAACCATATCTTTATTCAATTTTGCTATATTATTTTATTTTTATTTTTTAATTAAAATATATTGTGTATATATTATCTAGGACAATTACGAATACCATCCTACAAGAATGTAATATATTACCTTTAAAAGTTATGTATAATATGAATGACATAATAGACAATACTATCCTGAAATATAATCACATTTTAACAAATCATATGTGGAGAGTCAAATGAGAGTCGACACAAAGAAAAATCCTCTCTAGCCATTCATCTCACCTAACGTTTATTCCACAATTTTTTTTCTTTTTCACACCTCTTTATCCACTTTTCATCCCTTTTTTGCTTTTTTCTTTTCTTGATTTGCTGTTTATCCCAATATCTGGGATCTATATTCAAAGTCAACAATAAAAAATTATCCATTCACTTATCCTTTCAACCGACCACCACACCCACACCCCTAACCGCTACATCGTGTTCATCTCTAAAAAATGACGAAAGTGTTAAAATCAAGCAAAGTTAATCAAGCGAACAGTTCAAATCCTAGAGTCAAAACAAAATATAAAAACATAACAAGAGAAATGTTAACCCCGAGTCCGAGCCCTAATCTCCTTAATACACCGGAGTCGTACAAAGGTGAAGAGCAACAAGTGGAAACTACTATTGTTTCAGAAGAACCAGTGATGGAAGTAGAAGAAGAAGTGAGTGAAATAGATCAAGGGTTTACAGTCGAATCGGAAAGGGTTTCTACTGAGAAGAAAGCAGTTTTGTGGTCTAACTTGTTTGGTAGTTGTGCAAGTAGGTCTATGAAGCTCGAACACCACACTCCTTCAAGTTTTAAAGGTAAGAAGCTAATAAAACCTCCTCAAGATGTATTAGATGAAGGAGCAGAACAATGGTCAAATAGCTTAGTGGGTCAATTTCTTGACAATCCTCCACCGTTCTATGCTATTACAAATTTTGTGAAATTTCAATGGAGTAAGTTTGGGAAAGTAGACATAAAATCGAGTTCTAAAGGTATTGTAATTTTTTGATTTGAAAATCAGCAATATTATAATAAAGCGCTTGAGCAGATATGGAATATAAATGGAAAACCACTATTATTGAGACCATGGAAACCAGAGATGCAGTTTGATAAAATTGATGTTTCAAAGGTTCCAATATGGGTTAAGTTACTAAATGTTCCAATGAACTTATGGACACAGCGAGGGCTTGGGTATGTAGCAAGTGGTATTGGAATTCCCTTACAAATGGATTCCATCACTGAATCAAAGACAAGGCTGGGATATGCTAGAGTATGTGTTGAAGTAGACACAAATGAAGAGCTACCAGATGATCTATTAGTGGACAATGGATTAGAAGAGTTGCAAACTGTTAAGATTGAATATGAGTGGAAGCCTATAATATGCACTAAGTGTAAGAGATTTGGACATTTAGAGAGTAAATGTAATAATATTCAAAAAGTATGGGTACCAAAAAGGAGTAATAACACTGAAAAAGAGGGTAGTAAAAATGATAAAGGGAAAAAGGTTGTTGAAGAATGGAAGGTTGTTAGAGGAAATAATAGAGGTAACAGGCATAATGGAGAATCAAGCTCAGTTACAAACACTAATCAGTTTAATGAGTTGAATAAAATTAATGAAGATGTGATCAATCAAGATGTAATGCAATTTATCACTGATCACAATGGGGGAGAAGAAATAACAAGACCTCCAAACATATGAATTGTCTTGCTTGGAATGTCAGAGGTCTTAATAATGTAATAAGGCAGTTAGATGTCAAGAATTTTATAATTGAAAATAAGATCAGAGTAGTTGGATTACTTGAAACTAAAGTTAGGGTAAACAACTATCCTGAGATAGTAAATAAACATTTCCCTACTATGGAAATGAGTCATAATTATAGTTATGATGTTAGTGGTAGAATTTGGCTGTTATGGGATAATAAGTGGGTAGATATTAAAGTTATTTCTCAATCTTCTCAGGCTATACTGGTGCAAATGAAGATTATTGAAAATCAAGAAGAATTATATTTAGCAATGGTGTATGCAAGTAATGATAGTGCAGAAAGAAGGGAATTATGGCATAATATGAAAGACTGGAGTAAAAAATATGAGAGAAATAAATTATGCATAATGGGTGATTTCAATGAAATACTCAAAATACAAGACAGATTAAATTGTACAGTTTTGGATAAAGGAGCCACTGAATTCAATGATTGTATTGAAGAAACTGAATTATTGGAACATGGATATGGAGGACACTACTATACTTGGACAAATAAAAGTGACTCACTTAATATAAGAGCAAGCAAGATAGATAGAGTCTTTATAAATGCAAAGTGGTTAGATATCCTAACCACAACTGTAATGATACATTCTCCTTCAACATCTGATCACTGTCCTATCAAGTTAAGCTTAGCAAGTAAAAAGAGGATGGGTGCAAGTCAATTCAAGTTTTTTGATGCTTGGGTTCAACATGATAAATACTCTGATACTGTGAAACAAGCATGGAGTATTAAAGTAGAAGGGAATCATATGTATTCATTATGTATGGAGCAAAAAAATGCAAAAGCTGCTTTGAAGAAATTTAATAATATGTATTTTCGAAGAAACTCAACAAATATTGAACTTATTAAAGATCAGCTGGATACAGTACAAAAGAAGATAATGAGTGGCATATTTGATACAAGTACTATTAATGAAGAAAGAATACTCAATACTGAACTAGAGGAAGCCATGATGACTCAACATAAAATCTTGATACAAAAAGCTAAGGTTATATTTAATAATGAGATGGATAGCAATACCTCCTATTATCATAGAATCATTAAGGGGAGAATTGCGAAGAATAATATATCACTTTTGATCAAAGATAATGGTGAGACTATTGAAGATCCTAATCAGATCAAAGAAGAATTTGTCAACTTTTATAAGCAATTATTGGGAACAAGATATAAGAAGGAAGAAGTTTGTTCAAGTAATATACTTAAATTGGTAATTGGGAAGCAACTAAATGAAGATCAACAAGAACTACTTATAGCTTCTATTACTGACTTAGAAATAAAGAAGGCTTTATTCTCAATTAATCCTGAAAAGAGTCCAGGACCTGATGGTTTAAACTCTACTTTTTACAAAGAATCTTAGGAAACAGTAGGGGAAGACTTTACTAAGGCAATAAAACAATGCTTTGAGAATTGTAAGTTACTTAAGCAGGTCAATGCAACAAATATAATGTTGATACCTAAGGAAAAAAAACCTTCAAATGTAAGGAAGTTCAGGCCTATATCTTGTACCAACACAACTTATAAGACTTTGGCAAAGATATTAAGTAAAAGATTAAAGAAGATTATGAGCTCTATCATCTCCTTAAACCAAGCAGCTTATGTGGAAGGGAGATATATAGGAGATAACATTTTAGTTGCGCAAGATGTTATGTTAGGATATGAGAAGAGAAATGCCAATTCAAATTGCACTATCAATTTGGACCTTCAGAAGGCCTATGACAGTGTAAACTGGAATTATTTACTCAATGTTCTTGAAGCTTTCAAATTCCCAACAAAGTTTATTAAATGGATTAAGATGTGTGTTCTTACACCTACTTATTCAGTGTGTGTGAATGGAGAAGCATGTGGGTTTTTTGAGGGGAAGAGGGGGTTGAGACAGTGGGACCCCCTCTCACCCTACTTATTTGCAATGTGTATGGAGGTTTTCACAGGTTTATTTACACACATGGCTAAGAAGATGGGATTTAATTATCATCAGAAGTGCGAGAAAATGCAGCTTAATCACATCATCTTTGCAGATGACTTGTTAGTGTTTTTCAAGGCTAAGATTGAAACTGCAGAGATTGTAAGTGAAGCACTTAATTTGTTCTCTAGAATCTCAGGGCTACAAATTAACTATCAAAAAAGTGAAATTTATATAAGTGGAGGTAATACAAGACTTGAAGAAAGAATATCTCAAATCCTAAATATCAAAATTGGCAAATTGCCAGTTAGGTATTTAGGAGTACCATTACACTCTAAAAAACTAAGTGTAGAGGAAGGTAATAAATTAGTGGATAAGATATACAGTACAATTCATCAGTGGACTTCAAAAAAACTGTCTTACTCGGGTAGAATTGAGTTGATAAGAAGTATAATTGTTAGCAAAATTCTCTACTGGTGTAGAGTTTTTCTATTACCCAAACAGGTAATTTATAAGCTAAATCAACTTATGAATAGCTTTCTCTGGAAAGGTAATATGGAAGGGGCACAAGGTGCCAAAATTGCGTGGGAAAATGTTTGTAAAAGCAAGGAAAAAGGTGGCTTAGGCATACCTAACTTGGAGAAGTTAAATTTGGTATGTCTCTTATTTACATTCTGGAGAATGTATTCACAAGAAAATAATTTGTGGAGTATGTGGGTAAATTATAATATAGTCAAAGGTAAATGTATATGGAGTATGGATGAAAAACAAAATTATACATGGATTTGGAAAAAATTAATGAAGGTAAGAAGCCTTGCTTATGAATTTATTAAGCACAAAGTATATAATGGTAAGAATACTTACCTGATATGGGATAAATGGCTTAATGGAAAGAGTATCCAAGAGATTTTAAGTATACAGTTGGAGAAAGATAATATAAATAGTGATAAAACAATTCATGATTGCTATGGAAAAGATAGGTGGAGATTACCACCATGTGTTAGTAAGATTCTACCTCAATTAAATGATTTTAAACTTAGAAATGGAAATGATCAGAAAGTTTGGAGTGAAAGTGATAAAAAGGGATTTTCTTTTAGAAAAACTCTATCTCAGATCAACAACATGACAAGTATAGAAGATATGAAATGGAGTAGTATGATTTGGAGTAAAGCAAATATACCAAGGTGTGCTTTCATTTCTTGGTTAGCCATACAAAACAGGCTAAATACTAAGTACATGATGCTTGAATGGGGATGTCCAGTTAACTCATTATGTAGCTTATGTAGAGCAGGTACTGAAGATAATATACATTTATTCTTCTTATGTTCCTTTTCTAATAGAATACTTAGTAGAATTTTGAGTATATGTGATATCAAATGGCTGCCGAGAGAGTTTGATGAACTTAATGATAAAGTGATGGAAATAAAGTGTAAAAAGAAAAAGATGCTAATCAGCTTATTAATCACCACTTATATTTATAATATATGGTGGCTTCGAAATGAAATTGAACATGGATGGGCTGTTTTGAATGAAGAACAAATTATTGGGCGAATATGTGATATGACGAAAATGAAGGTTCAAGAAAGAAGATTGAGGAAGAGTGTAGTTAGTGAAATAGTTGAGAAATTAGTGGTATTACCTTGATATGTACTCACTTTTATTATATTAGTCTTATTTTTTTAATAGCTGGATAGGAGTAGCCCACTAGTGTGGGCCGAAGTTTTTTTAATATGTTTTGTAATGTTAGTTTAAGGTAATGGGCTTACAAGGTATAAGTTACCCATGTTGGGCCTTATGCTTGTATATGCTTTAAATGTTTGTAATGACTATGAAGTTGGGTTTTTTAATGAAAAGTTTGATTTGATGATAAAAAAAAAGACAATACTACCCTTGCATTATGTCTATCTTATTAAATTTTTCCACCAAAAAATTCCTGATAAAATTTTTCCGTCAAATTTCCGGTCAATTTTTTTCGACCAAATTTTTTTCCCACCAAATTTTTTTCCCACCAAATTTTTTTCACCAAACAAAATTCTCACCATATTTTTAGGTTGTTATTTAATTAGAAAAATCCCACCAAATTATATTTGGGTGTTTATGTAGTTTGGTTGACAAAATTTTTATCAAACTATATTTTGGTTTATTTTGTTATGTTCCTCCAAATCATTTTTGGTTTTATATATTAGGGCTATATATAATTTGGTGAATCGAATCCCACCAAACTATATTAAAGTTTATGTTTTTCGTTTGGTGGGAATATTCCACCAAATTATATTTGAAGATTTATGTCGTTTGGTAGATAAGTCTCACCAAATTATATTTTAATTTATTTTGTTATTGGCCACCAAATTACTCTTGAGTTTATAAATTAGGGTTTATATTGTTATTTGGTGAATCGAATCCCACCAAATTATATTTAGGAGTTTATATTGTTATTTGGTAGAAAAAATTCCACCAAACTATATTCAGGGGTTTATGTTGTTTGGATTTAAAGATAAAAGTAAGGTGAGTGATTTTACTTCCCATATCTTATGTGAAAGACAATAAATTAAAAAAAAGTTATTTAAAAGAGAAAAATTGTTTGATTAATATTTAAAAAATTTACATGAAAGATGATCCAAAAGTGAAAAAAATTCATCAACACGTAATTTCACACTATATCTTGAGTTTTTATTCGGAATTACAATCGTAAAAGGTGAGTCAGCATCAAGGACTTTCCTACAATTATCACAAACTTCATAAACTAAAAAACTAAAAAAATGAAATAGAATTGAAAACTCACTTGTACAAAGGCAATTGTTTACCCCCACGGACGATAATATCCTATAAAATACGAAAACAAATTAATATAGGGACATATAGACTATAGTGCAATTTTAGCATGAATTAGCATGAATTAGCATGTAATCTCAATCAAATAAGCCATTGATTATAGTCTGTAACAAGACTAAATACTGATTTTACCCCTAAAAAACGTTACAAAAAATACTACGTATGGCCCTATAATTTTGAGAAATTTCACTTACCCCCCCCCCCCCCCCCCCCAAAAAAAACTTCTCAAAAACTATAAAAAGTCAAGTAATCATTTATTTTGTTATTTTCAAATTAAATGACACTAATTTCTTGAATTTAAAGTCTTGTTTTCTTGAATTGCATAATATAGGGACCTTTAGTGCAACAAATACAAAAATACAACCCTTTTTTTGCATAATATAGGGACCTATACTGCAATAAACTCTAAAAAAATTCCATGCCCCCAAAAACTAAAAATTCTTGCTCCACCTATGCTCTATCGCGTATCAAAACACATATTTATCGCAATTTGAATGATAAGATTACAAAGCCTAAGATCTCATACAACCATATATAGTATTAAATTAACTCTATGTAAACCATGTTTCAACAATTTGGGGTACCATATAGTAGCCGATATGATATGAGTATAGAACGGGGAAAAGAAAAAAACCTTTAAAGACGAACTACACCCTTCTGTAAGCAAAGAGTCATTTCTATCAAAATTCAAAGCATTTCCTTTCTTATCGAAGCATAAAGATCTTCTCACATTATGATTTCCAGGTTGAGTGTATAATCCCCCTTCCAGATCAGACAATTCAATCTTCTCATTCGCTTTATTATATAAAAAATAAAAAATATAGAATATTAACAACTTTTTATAAAAATGGATTAATAATAATAATGAAAAAAGTATAATTTTGTTTCTCAATACATCCAAGGTCGGAAGACAGTAAGACGAGTATTACTAAACACTTGTTGTCGTGTTTAAACTAAGTTTAGGCGTGAACTATCCACTCCTATATTTAGTAATAATTTTCCACAATCCATCTGACTGATCCATATAATAAATAGTTGGCACCGATAATATCTCACATGACCTAGACATCCAATTCCCACACAAATTTGCTTGTCTATAGACGTGTAAGAACAAAACCCTCCCGACTGGTAACAATCTCCTTACACTGCATAAGTGTCGCATAAGAATGACCCCCGACATTCCCACTGTCTATCTATATTTAGTTTTATCCCAAATTACGGTTTAACTCATCTAACTAACGTGTTTTTTGTAAGCATTATGAGGTTCCGATTGCACTTGCTTCCCCATGCCTGAGTGTAATTATTAATAAACAAGTATTGCTCATATTTTTTATAATTTTTTATATATTTTTATTCGAATTAACTAGAACTAACATTCAAGTGATCTTGTATATATAAAAAAATTACCTAATGTCCTTTTATCCAACGGAAGAATAGATATTAAATTAAATATTTTATCATTTATTTTTGTCTAAAAACTAAGTTTAAATCAGATCATAAATTTTAGTACAATAAAAGTTACAAAGATAAATGGAATTAAAATAACAAAAAAAGATTTCTATGAAAAAAAATTATTATATTTTCTTTTAAAAAATTTCTAGCAATATATTATATTTTCGAAAACATCCATCTATCAAAAAAAAAAAAAACATCAATCAATTATTATTATTTTCTATGAAAAATTAATAGATAACGGTAGACGCTATAAAAAATGTATACACGATAAACAAAAGGAAAAAGAAAAAAGAAATTAAAAAGAAGAGAAAAATACAATACACTTCCCAAACTTTGGGAACTTTATATAATAAGTCTTAGTCTAAAAAAACTTCTTTTTTAAGTCCCATTTTTTATTTTCTGATTTGAATTTTTACCTTTTTACCCTTGTTCTTCATGGGTACGGACCCGTACCCATGATAATTTTTGTTTTGATTCGCTTATTTATTTTTTTGTCAAGTCTTTCATACATATATGGGCTATCCCCATCAAGAACAAAACCCAGTACGGCTTGGCCCAATAAAGAACAAAGATGGACTGGAACACAAAATGGTGATTTTGACTCATGTGTGTTGTACCCATATACCCAAAAAAATTTGCAACATAACCCATTATTGGGCTGTACCCAACAAAACACACAGCATAATTATAGGAAAACTTTTGGATCAACTATATTCAATAACAAACAATTTACACACCATATATCCACTTTACACACGTTTTACACTATTGTACACAATTTACACACATTTTTACATTATTTTCAGATCCAAATAACATATGGGGAATGGACCCATTACCAACACAACCTATATGGTGTAGGCCCCATCATATCCACATAACATACTGGGGCTGGCCCTATACGGTTCGACCCTAATAAAAAAATGACTCTCCTACTTGGATCCACGAACGGCGACGACAAAGGGGTGACACTAGTGGCCAGGGGGTGGCGATGTAAGAAGGGTTTCTTGAGGGGAGGAACATAGATGGGGGGTGAGGGGGCGGTGATAATGATGAAGGTGAGGGTGAGGATTAAGGTGCGGGTGGTGGTGCGAATGGTCTCGACGACGAAGTGTGGAGGGTGAAAGTCCTAGAGGGGGGGTTAATAGGATTACTAATAAGATTAATGCCTAATTAAAAATCTTTTGGACAATAATAAGTTTAAGAGAGAAACTACTAGGTCAACTAAATATATCAAACTCTTAAGGGATCATGCAATGGATAAACTAGAGGTTTGATATATAAGTGATACAACTAAAACGAGATTCTAATCTCTTACTACTCTAGATGACAATAGGTTTGATTAACTAGGTAAAGATTATTACGATATTTATACTAGCATATAATCAAACATATAAAGTGCGGAAAGTAAATAGAGTAGGGATAGAAAGTACACAACGATGTATAGTGGTTCGGTTATCCCTACATCCACTACCTAAGGAAGCCTCCTTAGGATTTCAAGCTTTTCACTAAGCTCCCGTGTCTCTCTTAACCGGGTCGAGAACACAATAACCCTTACAACCTCTTCGATACCACGAAGGACAAACTCTTGTGCTATCGCAACACAAGGACACCGAGTATACTCCCGATACTCTAATTCTCTCTTAATATATCTATTACAAGAACTAGACTTAAGAGGATAAATGTAAGTGTTTAAAGGGTGAAACAACTTTGCTAATAAACTCCTAAAGAGATGATATAACTCTAAGCTTAAAACTTCTCTTGAGTTGATTGAACTTTGAAGCTTCTTGGTTTAAGCTCTTGATCAAGCTTGGATGATTAACTTTGATAGCTTGAGACCTCTAATTTTGTAGGAGAATGATATGTATAATAGTTGAAGTGTAAGAGGTGAATTTCTCCTTGAAAGAGGTCATATTTATAGCACAAGAAAGTCCCCAACGGTTATAAATTTGTGGGACAATTTGTGCTTAAACGGGTTCCCGTTTAGAGCCAACCGGGTTCCCGTTTAACTTCCCCAACGGCTCTTTTCCAAGTGGCAACGGTAAGAAATGACGTGGCATTGACTAGCAAGAAAATCATCCTGAACGGGTACCCGGTTAACATTGAACGGGTTCCCGGTGGTGAGCGGGTTCCCGGTTAGAACCAAACGGGTTCCCGTTTATCTTCTACCTTGCGCATTTTCGACATTTTGCTATGATGCTCGGATGGAAAAGTTTTCTTCACGAGAGTTGTTGGAAACATCATTCTAAGAAACTTTGTAGTTGATCATGAAGGCTAATTCTCAATGTATACAAAGATAAGGTTAAAAGTATTTGTATGAAAATTAGCTTCTTAGGATATGATAATAAAGCTTTGATCTAAATGATAAAGATAGTGTTTTTGATGAAAATAGAGTGCAATAGAGAGGATAAAATTAAAGTGAAGTTAGCACACTAAACACAAGAGGATTTGTCACATTAAAACAACCTATGAAGGGAGGCTATATGCCAACAGAGGGGAGGGTGGTGCTGAAGATGGAGGGGAGTTTGGTTTTGTAGAGTGTGGTGAAGATGCTGGAGATGAACCGACTTGGGGCTGGCCCCATTAGGCACAGATCCAGCGACGGGGCTTCGTCAGTAGATCCGATGGATCCACGAACTAGAGGTGGTTAGGGAATGGGACATGAACTGGATCTCACGACGGCGGCGACGGTGGGTTTATTCAGAGTAGGGGTGAGCATGGTTCGGTTCGTCTTCGTTTTAGCCAAAACCAGAACCGAACCGGATAACTCGGTTTTTTATGATTTAAAAACTGAACTGGACAGTTCATTGTTGGTTCGATTACTCGGTTTTTGGTTCGGTTTACTCAGTTTTGGAACGGTTTCGGTTTATGATTATTTTAGTAGGTTGTGATCTTTCTAATTTTTTTAGGAGTGAGTTAGTTTTTTTAAAGGAAGAGTGGGTTAGTTATATGTGATTTTTATGAAATGAGATAATCAACAAATCATTTTAAAGTATACATTTTGCTTGTTCTTTATATCAAGTTTGTTGCGGTAGTAAAATAGAAAATTTTACACTGCTATTTCAGTATCATTAATTAATTAATATATCATCTTATATTGGAATATAAACCTAACAGAAGACTCAAATTTTATAAACGGTTAAGTACATAAGGAGTGTTTAAAAAACTTGGATAGTTGAATTTTAAAAATAAGTCATAAACTAGCCAAACATAGTAATTTTGTTGTACACACAAATAAAGCTACTAATCAAAATCCCAGTCAAATTTAGTAATATAAAGCTAAACGAGACAAAAACCAAATCAATCATAATATAGTTTAGATTTTAATAGTTCGGTTTATTTTTGGTTTTTCGGTTCGGTTTATGCGTATTAAACCGAACCGAACCAGATTTTTCGGATTTTTAAAATTTAAAAACCAAACCAATCGGTTTTTCGGTTTTTGGTTTTTATGGTTCGGTGTTTTTCGGTGTTTTGGTTCAGATTGGTTTTTTGGTTCGGATTTGCTCAGCCCTAATTCAGAGAGCAAAGATGAAGAAGAGGGAGATCATAGGGGTAGTGAGGGCAGCGAGGCGGCGTTCGCTGGCGGCGGTGTTTCTCCAGGATGAAGGTCAGATCGACGGGGGTGGCAGTGAGGGCAGCGAGGCGGCGAAGATTGTAGGGTGTGGAAGTGATGACGAGGACAAAGATGGTTGGGGGTGGTGTTCTTCTGCAAGTCGCGGCGATAGTGATGAAGGTGAGTGGGTCGGTGGTGAGTGGTTCGGTGGTGGTGAGTGGTGATGGTGTTTACAAAGAAAGAGAGGGAGAATAGGGGGGGTGTGGGTGTGTGAGAGTTATGACAATGGGGTGGGGGGGTTTCATCTAGTTTTTTAATAGGACTGGGGATAGGTTTTTGGATTTTCAATATGGGTAATGAGTTTGTAGGTAATTTGGTATATTATCCATTCTATTTAGACTAGTTAGGAGTAGCTAGGGCCAATTACATGCAAAAGGACCGTGTATTTTTCTCGTAAAAATATTATTATTTAATTATAAAACTATGGCCTAACCTTTAGGGTAAGGCTTAGCCAAGTATTTCTCTATTTTCATATTCTTTTCACATAATTTTTTAGATTGACCATATCACCCTTCCTGTGAAACCATAGTACAACACTTAAAATTATACAAAAAACGTCAGAAGACCTCAAATTGACCATTGGCAGCCGTTTAACCCTGTGGATACATTCGTTCTTCTATTCATAAAATTACTCTGCTCCACCTTCACCTTATTAAATAATCCCTTTTTTTCTACTCTTCTGTTCTCTTCTTTCAAACCATCACCGTTACATATAGAGAGCACAGACCACATCCACACCCACAAAAGTTACGATCAAACCAGGACTTCGTTTCCGTTTCTAAACAGTAAACTCCTTACGGTAAGACTTATTCTCCTATATAAATCTTTATTTTCCAGCAAATACAGAATATACATATCATGAATTGTTTTGGATTTTCAGATTCTTCGTAAAAACCATTTGTTAAAGCAAACACCATTTTAATTTTTTACCAGGTATTTATGGTTTCTCCCATCATAATATTAAGTCATTGACCTGAATATTCATGCATTTTATGGGATTTTTGTTGCAATTATATACATATGACTTCTTGGGATTAACAATGTTATCAGTTAACGATTAGATAAAAACGCAATTAGAGTAAGATGTTAACGGTAATGTTAACGGTAATGATCTCAGGTTTATAACGCTACTGTTTGTTAGCTGCACGAGTATCTAATAGATCATCGTTATTCCCGAAAACTTTATGAGTGGGTGAGCTAAGTGGCATTTATGTCGTTAGTGAGGAATTCTCACCTGTGACGACCCCATGGTTGAGAACAGTGAGGTCGTGTCACGTGAGTCGTAGGTCCATAAATTTTTCTTGGGATTCCTTTTATTTGTTTTATTAATTGGGTCGCGTACCAATTTCTTTTGTTACGTTGGCCGCGTACTTATTTATAATTGTAAATAATGAAAGTTTATATAAAAAATAAATCGATTTTAAAAGTAGAGGATTATTCAATAAAAGTTTTTTTTTTAAATCAATTTTTAATACTATTTTTTTTACATACATATGAGGTCTAATTAGATATGGCAATGGTGATGATTTAAAACCGAAACCGATGAAAATCCGAATCGATTAAAAACCGATTATGCAATCATGGATAAAATCGTTAGGTTATGATTTCGAAAAGTGTAACCGATGGTTAAATTCATTAGGTCATGGTGTTAGATAGAAATCGAATAACCAAAAATCCGTTTATTATCATAAAATTTTGTATATTTTATAATAATATAGATAAAAAATAATTCTATATCTAAATATTAATTTTAACAAAAAAAAAAGTAACAAATATATTATTTAATTAAGAATCAACATAATATTTCATATATTTTGAATTTTTTTCTTGTATGCGTGATCTTGTTTTAAGAATTTTTAATATATTTATAGAGTTATAGTTAATTATGGTTAAAATAAAAAAACCCACTTAAAAACCGAATCCGAATTATTCGATCATGGTTTTAAGAGTAAGTTTGATGGTTAAATCCGTTATACTTTGATTTTCGATAAATTAAATGGTTATGGATTTGATTTTGGATTCTTTTACAGTAATCCAATCCGTTGTCATTCTTAGGTCTAATAAAGACCGATAAGTTCAAGAATTTTTAAAAATTTAAGTATAAATACAATACTTATTTTTTAATTTTTTTGAAAAATTTAAATTTTATAAAATCTATCAACGATTTCATCTTTCAAAAGCAATATTTAAGCGCTGCTCAATTCTAAAATAAAAAATAAAAAATCTTTCTTCTTTTAAGGAAAATAAACAAAGATTATGATATGTACATACTTTAAGCCCTGAAGAAACACATCTAATATAAGCTCTTAGAGGAGGTGAAGGTCCTTTTATAGAATTTTTGACTTTCGATAAAAAACATTCTAATAATTTTAAACATGTTGCACCAAATATATGCGAACTGAAAAAGAAATGTTAAATATATCCCATTTTTCACGTGAAAAAACTGTTCTTTAAGGTCTCATTGAAATAAATTACTGAATAGTCCTTAATACACCTCGTACCTAATATACAACAAAAATGGAGTTTAGGTACAGAGAAATTCAAAAATCTGTTACTAATAGAATGTATTAACAAGAAGTAGGATTTTTTCTTTTCGATAAAAATAGAATTAATGAATATATAATAAAAATCATAATTTATTATAAAGTATAAAAATTAAGTATAATAAAATCTTTTAACATGTGAATTAAATACACTTCCTAAACGTATGTGTTACACTGTCCAAAAAAAACGTATGTTTTACAGCCTCTATTAAAAATAAAAATAAAAATAAAAATAAAAATAAAAATAAAATAAATCATAAGGTCCCTCTCGATACTTTTGTGGTAGTGTAATGACGTGAGATATCAATGATGATGGTAAAAGGTTGCTAATGGGTCCGATATAGACGTTGTGACACATGTAAAATAAAAATACCTTGTCAGATATTTCCTCTTTTTTGTCAAATGATCTTTGTAATGTTGAATCGTTCATTTTATAACGATTTTTTATGTTTAAAAAAAAAAAATCTTTTCAAAATATTTATTACTGTTAATGATTGAAAATTGATAGGTGCTTTAAGGTCACCATAGGTCTTATTTATTTTTTTAATAAAACAAAGTCTTAATTTTATCAAAATAAATTTTTTATAGTTACAAAAGGCTCTTAAAAAATAAATCTTGTTTTAGGTAAAACATATTTTGGTTTTTCGGGCCGGTCTTGGTTGTTTTGATAAAAAAAATAGTCGAGTATAGTTTGATGCTTCTTTTTTCAAACTCTGGGGTTTTACCCCATTCTTTTATTTATGTAATTTAGTCCGACTAAAAAAACAAAAAAAGTTGAAATACTTGATAATAGTTAAAGAATTAGTGAATTTATATATTTAATTTGGCGAATTTATAAATGTTCTCATATTACTAAAAAGATGCTGAAAATATAAGTAAAAGAATAATATTAAAATTACATTCTTAATTTTTTTTAAATATTTTTTATTTATAGTATAAAGATAAACAGATTATCTAACTTGTTGAATTTGTAGATGGTTGATGACTGAGTTTTTTGGTAGCTGATGTCGACCAAATTTTAGTGATAATACTATAGATTAAAGTTTTCAATACTTTTAGGAAGTTGACCACAATTTTTTTTTTTTTTTGAAAAGTTGATCTAATATGTATGACTAATTATTTAAGAGATAGTAGTAGTAATTGTTAAGCCAATTCTAAATTCAACAAATTATGTTTTATCAGGTCTATTTAAATTATTTATCTTAATAAAATTCAAAATATTATTTAGTTATTATGATATTTATATCAAACTTATTTTTTATTAAGTAACCTAACAAAAAAAAAAGAGTAAAATAAATAAGTTACTAAATTTAAGCTTCATATCGTATCTAATACAATAAGATTTTTACGATACGTTTACTATATTCTTTGATCCAACAAGCGATTCGTCATCAGCCTATTAGGTCGGTCACCGCGAGCCAACAACGAATTTAATTCCTTACATCTCACCATCTTACACCGTCGCTCTAATTGTTGCACACAAGATTATCATAACCCTTGTTCTCGCTCAATCCATATTTGATTGACCGCAATAATTCAAACCCGAACTCAATCAAAGTTACTATTTTTATATAATTTAAATGATATTGATGGTCTATCCAACCTAATTTATATTTATCACTTACAATATTATTTTCTAAAATATAAATTATATTTCTATCTACTTTTTACTTAAATTGATTATATTTTATAACGATTCTTTAAAGAATATTTAAACTTAATTTTAAATTTTGATTTTAAGTGCACATATAAAATTATAATAACAAATCTTTAAGTTATTTCTAATGTATTGTTTAGATTTGATTTTTAAAGAAAGAAATGATAAACATAAAAGTTTTTTCCTTTTTATTGAAATTGGAATTTTAATGAATTTCTTTGCTTTTGTTTAAAATATTTTGTTATAAAATTTTTCTATATTAGAATTATTTTTAAAAAGTATAATAATTATAAATTTTAACTAGTTTTATATTTTTAATATAATATTTTACCTAATATGTAAAAAGGTATAAAGATATTTTATATTATAAAACTCTTTTCTTTTCTTTAATCATATAAATCTAAACAAAATAAATTTAATCAATTTTTTATTATTATTTTAAAATCCAAATAAAATTATTACTTTCTTTCTATTTTTTTTACTATTTATTCATTCTTATAATTTTTCTTGTACAAATATAAATTCGAGATAATTCCCAATTAATTACACTTCCTCACTTTTCATTCTCAAAAAAAAGGAAGGAGGAAATTACTTCCTACTTACTCACAAATTTTCAACTTAATTCTCAAATAAGCACATGGTCATATTTACTTTCCATTATTGCCCTTATATGTTTTTTTATTTCATTATATATTTATATATTTAATATCCGAATTTATTTTTTCATTTTTTTAAATATTTTTTTTTTTCGAAAAATATTTTTTTTTCCACAAATTTTTTTTTTTTTGGAATTTTTTTTTCGAAAAATATTTTTTTTTTCGAAAATTATTATTATTTTTTTTTTCGAAAAATATTTTCGAAGATTTTTTCATTAACACACAAGTCCATACTGTTTTGTGTTACTGTAACTCATACATCAAGCGATTGTGTGTTACATTAACACACAATCAGATGTTCAGACTATCTGTACACTATTATCTATTAATGTGTACAAATATTCAGTATATCTTATTCTGTGTTCCTGCAACACACAATTGTTATTTGTGTGTGTTTAAGCAACGCAAAACTGTAAATGATAAACGCATTGTGTGTCTTACCAACACAAAACCCATACTGTTGTGTGTTACTGTAACACATACTTTCAGCAATTGCGTGTTGCATGAACACATAATCAGCCTACATATACATTATTCTATACCTTTGTGTACAAATATTCTGTCTGTCTGATTTTGTGTTCATGTATCACACAATTTGTTATTTATGTGTGTTTAAACAACTCAATATTATACATATTGGGTGTTCATGCAACACACAACACATATGATTTTGTGTTACTTTAACACACAATTATCATGGAAAAAAAATTCTGGGGGAAAAAAATCGACAAAAAAAAAATTCGAAAAAAAAATTTCCGAAAAAAAAAATATTTTTCGAAAAAAAAATATTTTTTGAAAAAAAAATATTTCGAAAAAAAAAATATTTAAAAAAAAAAATCTGAAAAAAATAAATAAATATTAAACTATAATTAATAAAATATATAATTAAAGTAATTAATAATAGGTAGAAGGATATTTTGGTAATTGGGTAATATTTTGTGCTTAATTGGGAATTAAGTTGAAGTTGTAATTAATAGGGAATACTTATCTTCTCCGCGTAATTAATTGGGCGTTGCCCCTATAAATTCAAACAATGTACATAATTGAAGATAAATGCAATATATCCCTAGGAGATTTTTTTTCCATACATATGAGGCGTAAGAAAACCGTTGAAGTTGACTACTCAACTAATACTTCTTTAATGAGAGCTTTAAACTAGTCTAGAAATTGTCACTCCACTCCTATCCCTAGTTATACTATCCCACAAATAATCCGGAGGGTCATTGAACACATGAGGTCCTTCGCTTATTTCCGCACCTTTCTTTGCAAGTAAATTGGCACACATGTTCGTTTCTCGAAAGATTGACCGGAATTCGAAGCCCGGGTGATTCCCAAATATTTAATTACATTCACGAACAATATGACAATTTCAACCCTTAGAGCTACCACCGCCCTTCACTAGCGCATGAAACTTTCTCGAGTTAGTCTTAACATATAGATCTTTTATTCCCCAACTTGTTAACCATCGCAATCCGTAGTGTAAGGACAACAATTCCGAATGTAAAACAATCTAACATATTTAACTATTAAGTTAGAATATATATAGGTTTGGATTTCCTTCTTTTATATAGGTAACTTAGTTCTAATTTACGCACTAAATATATATACAGAGATGAGATATGCATACTTTTCGTAAAATAAATATACACAAATCGACTCAAACTGCCTACCAAATAAAAAAAACATATCAATGTATGTTAACAAAAAAAAAGGCGTTTTTGAGATCGATAGTTGGCCTAGTGGTTAGGCTACTCCGCAGAGACCAAGAGGTTATGTGATCGAATCTTATTAGAATTAAAATGACTCCGAGTCCAAAGTGACTCTCTTATGTACTAAAAAAAGGCTTTTTTTGATCAATAATTTTTTATAATTTTGGACCAAAATTTTCAATTTAGTAACCTAATATATATGTCCTATCGGATATATCGTGTAAGAATTATGGGTAGTCATGATGTGCATTCGTGTTTTATTGGGTATCATCATTAATTATCTTTACCATAATATTAATATATAACATAATCTTAGCTGTCTAAACTTTATACAAATAATTAATCACTTAATAATTAATTGCACAAGTATGAGTTTTCTACTGTTTTAGTGTCTGGTAATTGTAAAAGGTAGTAACCGCAACTTTTAATATTACATACGCAAACATTTGGTCAATGTAACGTACTAGAGAATATTTTGGGAAAATGATATTTATATTTTTTTCTATTATTTCAAACATAGCAATATTTGGACTAAAGTACGAAGATATATATTATATTAAGTGGAATATTTATATTATTGTCAATTTCACAAGTTTCTCATTTCTACATTCATTTATTACATCAAGTACCACTTTTTCTCCTATGTATCATACCTGCAGATTTTGCAGCATTAATCATAAATCACTTCTTGTCCTAAACGCGTTATAATTATTCTTCACCCTCTTCGTATGAGCTTCTTCATACATACATATATATATTTAGTTCTTTCTAATATAAAGAAAATAAAAAAGCACTAAGTGGAAATAAAAAGATATTCCATTTACTTTTAAAGGTCTTGATCTGTGAGCTAAAGATCTTTTTCTTCAAAATCGTTGAAATTCCTGCTAATCTTGATTAGAGTTGTTCTTATTTTTCATCATTTTTCAGATGACTTCGAGCAAAAGATCTTCTTCCGTTACTCCAACCAAGAGTCGATTAGCAAGGACTTTTGATAAGGTGTGGAATTTCCGAGCTGCTTCAGGTGTTACACCGGAAGATGAAAGTATTAAAAGCAAGTCCGGTGAGCTCAAGTATAATCTGGTTAAGCAATTCCGTTCAGGGGAGCTCAAGGATCGTTTGGTCAAGAAATTTCACTCCGGGGAGCTCAAGAACAGTTTAGCCAAGAAATTTGAGTCTTCGTTTGAGGAAGAAGAGGAGAAGCTTAAAGAGGCTTTTCTGGCAAAAGTATTTGCAAGTATTTCCGCCATTAAAGCAGGGTATGGACTTTTACAACAAGCTCAATCTCCTTACGATACTGAAGGGATTCAATCTGCTGATGATATGATTGTCTCCGAGATGAAGAAGTTATCCGAGCTGAAACGGTGCTTTCAAAAACAACAATTTGACGATGAAAACTTGCCGGAAATTACTCAACTGTTAGCCGAATGCCAAGAACAGAAGAGTCTTCTAAGTACTTACGAGTCTATAAAGAAAAAGTACGAATCTCAGCTCAAACTCAAAGACTCGGAAATCACGTTTCTTCGCGAGACACTCGAGGAAGCGAATAAGGAGATTAAATCACTCGAGAAGAGATCAAGTGCGAGCGGTTTGTTATCTGCTCAAGATAATCTAACCTTCGAAGCCATGGATCCTAGCCATTTCGCGTCCTTTTTGAAGCACACGGTAAAATCGATTCATGCCTTTGCTCGTTTGCTTAGCAGTGAAATGGAGCAAGCAGGGTGGGATTTAGATACAGCAGCTAGTGCGATTCAACCCGGATTTACTCATCACAGAAGCTTCGCATTCGAGTCCTTCGTTTCTCGAGAGATCTTCGATGGCTTCAATCACCCGTTCTTCTCCAAATCAAAGGCGTCTTCTCAACCGAAGCAAAGACGAGACTTTTTCCGCAGATTTACGGAGCTGAAATCCGTAAAAGCGACGGATTACCTTGCCTCAAAGCCTAACTCCATGTTCGGAAGATTCTGCCGCACGAAATACCCGAGACTCGTGCACTTCAACTTGGAAGAGTCGCTTTTCGGAAACTCGGACCAGAGGAATTTGATCGATTCTGGGAAGTTTCTGGTGACGCCTTTCTTTGCTTCGTTTGCTAATCTGGCGAAACGGGTTTGGCTTCTCCATTGCTTAGCATTCGCGTTCAGTCCAGAGGCGAAGATCTTTCAGGTAAGTAAAGGATCTCGATTCTCTGAGCTGTACATGGAGGGAGTGAATGATGAGGCGTTCATCGTTTCAAGTGATGACTCGGAAGAACTTCATGTGGGCTTCACAGTGGTGCCAGGATTTGAGATCGGGAAAACTGTGGTGCAGTGTCAAGTGTACCTGCATTGATGAGTATTAGAGGGATTCTAGATGTATATTTTAGTAATCTTTTAATTAGAAAAAAAGATTTTATATAAGCAGAATTTTGGATCTATCTGTATGCTGTTGCAATGAGATGTTTTGAACCGGTTTTTTTAATTTATAGAAACTTAAATTATTTATGCAATGTGTTTAAACCAAAGTATTATTGAGGATTGGAAGATTCACCACCTGGTCCACCGCCCTTCAACTTTAGATCAGAACCAATTAGCAAATCGGGTAGGCTTATAATTTGGTCAATTTTATTGGTAATTTGGATACTTCAAACGAATTTCTTAATTAGAACATGACGATATTTTCCCCATTTATATTGGTTCCTTTCAAGTTTTTACTAATTTTCGTATAAAGTTTAACTGCGCTGTAGGGCTTTGCATTGTCGGTTCTTATATTATGCAAATTCATATCTTATAATATTATACATTTTAATTTTGACTCCTAAAGTTTATAAACTTTAAATTTTAACCCTTTAAATTTATAAATTCTTCCTATCTTTTTTCTCGATTTGGCTTGTATTAGGGGATGTGTGTGTGTAGAGGAGGAGGTAAGGAGGGCAAGCGAGACATTTTGATGTACTGGAAAAGACGACTTACCATATTTTCTTCTTAGATCTTATTCCAATATCTCATAGCGCCAGTTGAAAACCTTTCGACAGAAAATCATCCCTACAAAACACAAATATGAAGAACCAAAGTTACATTAAATCGTACACATCGAAAAACGCAATATGCTATTTGCAACATATTGACACAAAATAAAAAAACCTTTCCTATAAATACAACCTTCACGTAGCACATATAGTCAACGCAACCTCAAATTTGGAATGTAAATACAAGTATATTCAATTCACATTATGAATCTAGCTAATAAGATTAAATCTTAAGCTTCTACTTGATGAAATTAATGTTTTGTTACGGTACCTAAATTCTTTTATACAAAGTGATTAATCATTTACTTGAAACACACCATGATTCAACATAACTATATTTTATTTATTTATGGCGTGCAATGGAACCACTTATATCAGTTTAGCGTGTGTTTGTAAAAATCTTTAGCAAATATTTTGATTACAGAGAAACCATGGTGTAATCTGCATAGAAGGGCTCCATGCCTCCATCAACTGAACATAATTCTTAGGCCACATCATTAACTCACATAACATTCTAAGGCCACATCATTAATTCACATAACATTCTACATATAGATTTTTCACTAGCTTAAACTATTTATTAAAACACAAATGAACATTTTTTGGGAAATGCTAAGTCCGGGGAAGGCGGATAATTGTTTAGACGGGCAGGCCAAAGTTTATTTTTACTAAGATTTTTTTGTTAATTATTTTTTTAAGAGACGAGAAGACCGCCTTTGAAGAGAAACAATACAACACAAATAAACAAAAACTTAAATTTTCCATTTCCTTTACCTTTTCTTCCTTGGGTTTATGTTGTTGGTTTGTCCTGATTATCTTGATCCGATAAAATATCCACACCTCAATGACCATCAACCCGAGCAAGGCTATCAACACAAGTTAAAGAAAAATAAATTTTATATATTTTAAGAGTCAAATTCAAATTTATAAATTTTAAGGCTTAAAATTCAAATGTTATAAATTTTTGGGGATAAAAATCAAATTTTATATATTTGAAAATATGATATTACATAATAATGAACCTAGGGTGCAATTGTTGCTTAATTTAAAAGCATAGTGTAATTAAGTTTCATATAAAGGTTAGTAGAAAAAAAAATGTAATTTTGCAAAATTTAAGAACCACTTTTTAAAAATATAAAAAAAATGGTCTTAATCTGAAAACAAATATATGATTATAAACTAAATTAAGAATTTGAAAATAATGATAAATAATTCATTGAATAATATAAATGTTATATTTTTTTCCATGTTTTATTCACATGCTGACGTGCATATTAACAAGTTTCATAGAAAATATACACATTTTCCTTTCATCTTATTGTTTTTTAATTGGTGTGAGAATTTAGATAAGAATATTTCATTCTAAGATGACTTATGGGGAAAGCTTAACCTAAATTTGTATAATTTTTTAATAAATAGAGTAAAAAAAATTAGCTTGTTGAATTTAAATCTTTTAATTTAAAATGTAAACATTGTAATATTTTTTTTAAATAAATGGTATAAATAATAATAAGATATATGCAAAATTAGATGAAATGAAATTTTAGAACAAGAAATACATGTAACTTATAATAATAAATTTAGAATAATATTATATAAAAAAGTAACAGAAAAAATATAGATTTACTTATTTCATATATAAAAAATAAATTACTAGAATTGTTTTTCTTATCAATAAAATAAATAAATAAATTATTGAAATTTAATCAAGATTTTCTTTTTCAAGTATATTAAACAACCTTAACTCATCCTTCCAAGTTTTAATTCTCACTTATAAAGATCTGAATGGACATGCACTTTAATAATGAATAGCGAATATAGTTTACCTGTATTTTGTTGAAATGTCATGATCAACGATCCTTTTTTTTAATAAATTCGATTTTCACTATGACCTATAAAAAGTTAAAACAAGAATTGGATCATTTAACATCAAACCATTTAAAATATATGCATATAACCGTGGACTGATCTAAAAAGGTTATGGACAAACCCCATTTGTCCACCTTAGTCTATGATATATTCTATGTTTTTTAATTTAAAAAACAATCTTATATAAAAAAAAGTAAAAAACAAATAATCTATTGAAATTATATTTTTAAAATTTATATTTTTTGAAGTATATAACTCAATATGCACCTAGGAAACAAGTTTATAGAATTTTTTTTAGATAAATGAAATATTAAAACAAAAAAGAATACATAAGAAATAAAAATAATAAATTAAAATAATCTTATAAATAAATAATCATGAGAATATGATATAAATAAAAATTTATATTTGATTTTTTACATTAAGAATAGAGTTATTTAGAAATTACTCCACATATTGATTGAAAAAACATTTATAAATATTTGGAAATTTCGTCATCCTATCAATTATATTAACAAACAATTATAATACTGTAAAATTACAGTAATGGAGATTTGACATAAATTTTGTTTGACATGTAAAGAAATTGTGCGTATCCCAGTAATCAACCGATTCTAAGTCGAGAGAAGAGATTTGACATATTTAAAATCCTAAAATCTTAATTTTGTCATTAAAAATACAAAAATAAGCAATGAATGATACATAAACAAGACTACATAGAATAGATAAATAGATATATTTACTGATTTTAAACAAATCTATAAAACTTTTAATACTTACCTTCGTCTTCCAAATTAAAGATATATATATATATATATATATATATATATATATATATATATATATGATTGCCTCGATTCGTGAATTTGGTGAATCTATGTTTGATCAGTGTATTCTAATGTGAGAGTGGTGGTTAGATCTCAAAAATTATTATTGTAATGGTGGATGTAATAAATTTTTTGGGCATGATAGAATGAGCAAGAAAGGAGGTTATGGTTACTTCTCTGGGGTTAAAGAAAAAGATACATCGTTTGTGGTACAATGAGAACCTTAAAAATGAACTGTTGAAACTAATGCGAGAGGGGAGAAAGAGATGAAATGAGAAAGAGGCGGAAGATGAGTTATATATAGATCAATGATTTTTTTAGGTTAAGAGATATTTTATATTATAATTTATTTTTTATATTAATATATTGGTAGCTTTATTTTAGAATAAATATTTTAAGCAGACCTTTATTTTCGTCTCAAGTGAGAAACTCTCCTTTTATCTTTACAAATGAACATTTTAACCCTTAGTTTACAATAGACAAATAATGTTGGTACTTTGTTGGATGACAAGTTAATATATTTTGTCCAAACAAACCAGGGCAACAAAGTACTTTAACTTTTCATTCATTTTTTTTACTCTATCTCATGCATAACACTATCTCTACTATCTTCTCCACCAATCTTTGTTCATAA
Source organism: Nemophila menziesii (assembly GCA_029959085.1). Taxonomy (NCBI): domain Eukaryota; kingdom Viridiplantae; phylum Streptophyta; class Magnoliopsida; order Boraginales; family Hydrophyllaceae; genus Nemophila; species Nemophila menziesii. The sequence continues at coordinate 71,359,011 of JARWIR010000003.1, read as the reverse complement.
CACTACAACCAAAATCGGTTTGAACACCAAACTCCATTAGCAAAATCAAAAGGAAAAATATTGATATCTTTACAATTTAAGCTTTTAACTCATGTGCAAATTAATTTCTTCTTGTATGAAAAGGGTTATTTATTTGTAAATTATATATATTCACGCCCTAAGATATAACTAACTATAAAATACATGTGTTTCAAATAAAGTAATATTTTTTGGAAGGTTGGTTTGAATATTTAAGAATTGTAATTATTGAAAACATGATTTTTTTAGGGTAAAAATACGATTGAAAGATCTTGAAAAGATTGAAGGTGATATTTTCATTGTTATCGATGTTGGCATAGCTATATTGTTGTCTTCTGAGGTGTGATTTAATATCAACACCATAACGATCAAAACCCGCAAGGGTACAAGCGTTCACAAGTAATAAAGTATGTAATTTAGTTCGTCTTCACAAGGATTAACAAGTTAAGTTTTAATTAGACATTCGTTGACAACTAGAAAGACTAATAGTACAATTTTATCTAGTTTTACGATTAACGTGTAAATACTAAGCTAGGAACTGTAAAGACTAATATTACCTAAGCAAATTAAAATAAAAACTGTGAAAGGATGGAGAGAAATGTAGCTTGAGACACTCACACTCACCATAAGATATGAGACTACTTGTCATTCTAAGGGAAACACGGTATATTGTTTCTAATCGGGATACATCTATTCAACCTAAGTCTCTTCCGAGTAAGTAGAGGTTGCTATCTAACACTAGGAATCTCTCCCGAGTGAACCTACGATTCTATCAAACAATTAATACTAATTTAATCTCGCATGATTGCATAGTTAGTTTAGCTCTTCTGTGTCTTCAACTCGAAAAGGCGTAATTATACTAGTTCCACTCTCATGTCCCCTTCCCGGGCATAATATAATAACTAATTAACCTTATGCATGTGACCTCCATATAAGAATTTAAGAACATGCATAAACATAATTACAACAATAATACCTATTAACCAGTTGGGTTAGCTCAACTGGCCAGAGCTTTGCTAGCTCTTTCTTCAGCACTTAAAGGGGAGGTTCATGGTTCAAATCCCCTCCCTAACGGGTGTAAAGTGAGAGAACAAGGCTCAAACCCTTCCATGAACATGGGTAACCTAGTTCTGATTTACCATGTGGTGGGGCCAAAGGTGTGCAAATAAACACCCTAAGCTAACACGGTTGTGCAAGTATACAAATCGTATGCAAGTTTTAATGAATAAGTAAGATTCGTTCCTCAGGGATTACGAAGGTTAAGAAGAACTTATGCAAATTATTCAAGTGCAGATATTAAAGATAGAAAAGATAATACGCTAGTAGGAAGAAGAGATAGACAAATATTTATTTGGTTTTCGAATAATAAAACTAAACTAATAGACTAAAGACAGAAAATAAATAAAAGAAAAGAGAATAGTATGAATGTTAGCTTGAGTAATTAGCATGTAATCCCCACTAGTTTTGCCGTTCTAAACATGTAAGGGTGAATTATGTAGTATTTCAATAATCGGTTCCAATTCGCTATCGGTAGTTTAAAATAGGATTTACCTGTGTCAATAAGGCTTCCTAAGTAAACTTTTCCTGTAATTGGTAAATAGTCACAAGAACTAAACCATAGTGATTATCTAGCTAGGTTGGGTTGTCAGATCAAACCTTATACTAGACGTTATGTGCTAAACATGTAATTAAACACCGTTGTCAATGGTGACCTAATTACTAGATGGTAATTCTATATGGCCTAGGTTCCACAAAAACACAGAATATAAATCCAAACACATAAACAGAGAATAAAAACAATAATTCAATTTAAAATATATAATTTCCAAATTAGATAGATATCAATCAAAACTAGGGTTCATACATATATTCTAAAACTCAAACTAATGTAATTTAATTCATACAAAGAAAAGAAGAGAAAAGAATTACAGAATTAGAGGTTGAAGAAGACATATGGTGTTTTGCTCCTTCCAGACTTCTCTTCTTGTGTTGCAGCTTCCTCTTGGCCTTAAGGTCTGGCCAAGGATGATTTAAGAGTGTTAAGAGGCTGTATTTATAGTGTATAGGTTAATTTAATTCGTTTCTTGGAGATAACTCTAAGTAATGGACTCCTAGCCCAACTCAAATTCGTTTGGAAATAAAGATAAACACTGCTGGACCGTTTTGAGCATATCTTCTTCGTTATTGGTCGGTTTGAGCTCCATAAGATACCAAAAGAACCGTAACAGAATTATCTATGTCCCCATGAAAGAAATTTACCAAAATCGGCTTCCTTGTAGGAGTAATTTCCACTTCTTTAGGCGTGTGCTGCAGAAATTCAGATTTAGGCAGCTTTTCCTTTTCCTAATTGAACTCTGTTTCCTTCTATCTCCAATTTCCATGCATATCTCTTTCCATATCTTGTAGTCTTTGACTTGGACTCTAATTAATCTCTATAATTATCTTTAAAGCTTCACACTAAATAAACAATTAAACCCAATATGCTCTAAAAATATTATGTTACTAAATCAAGACTCAAAATAGGAAAGTGCACTAAACTAAGCTCAATTCAACCTATAAACTAATAAATAAGCCTAAAATGATGTCTCAGAATTATATTATATTATCACAAATGAGGAGACATCAAGACCCCCAACTCAAAGTTGTATCGTCCCGATACAATAAAAGTAAAGAAAAATAGGGTAGTCATATAAACAAGAAGAAGAAGTATGAGGAGAATAAGAACTGAACACAATGAATGATCCTAGAGCAAAAATATCTAAAAAGTCTCATGAAGTAATGCTCAAGAAATAATGCACAAATATGCTTAATATACATGTAATCAACAATCCATAAATTCAAGTCCAGATTAATTTCGCAATGCCAGAAGGAGAGGATGATAACTTAGTTCATGTTAATGGCTATAGGTTGTTCATAGGTCCTAAATAGCATCCAATGGTCCACTTACCTACTACCTAATAGCTCAATTTTTTCTCCACCAAGCAGTTAGAAATCCTAAGGTCTTGGGTTATAATTTGGCTTAAGGACGGGTGTGGTATAATTTGGATAATGAAAAGTGAGCTTTTGGCTCTCTCCTCACTAGCCATCAACGAATCGCCCTAGATCTTGAGTTTTCACTCGAAGATGTTCTCACTCAACCCAATTTATTGATGCTTTTGATGTGCATCCCCAATAAATCCCAATTACAACCTTTGATGATATAAAATCCACTTTGCCGGTCCGAATATATATTTTTTCTTTTCTTTTCAATTTTCTTTTGTATAGCTATGATTCTCTTTTGATGTTGAGATATCACGCTATATTTTTTTCATGTATATATTCTTTCTATGCCCTTATTGGCAAATTAGCTCGTAGCTTCTTTTTCATTCATATTACCCCGGCAAAGGGTTATAATAATAACAATTTCATCATCAATAAAATCACACAGATAATACCCAAATCCCAAAGTTCCCTAATTATGAAACCCACCACCCAAACTCAAGCTCTAAAATGAGTTGTCTCAGGTTTTGCGATTCGAGTGCGGGTCATATAAATAAGTCCTACAAACTAGGGTAAGGATTATAATGTGTTTCAAGAAAATGCTTTAGAAAGGCTTAGAGGGGCTAAGACGGATAAATAATAACAATAATAAAAAAGGGTGAGAAGGTATAAAAGGCTTCAAGTGTTTTAACATGAAAGAACTGCCTTATTCATTTTTCTAACTACCGGATTTTGTTACTTTTTCATTATTAGTTCATAGACAAGTGGGTTTTCAACTAATTTCAAACCTCACGTTCTACACACCAAATAACTTTCCCTAAGTTTCAACATACTTCTTAGCATTGCTTATTAACTTTCCTATCCTTTATTTTCTGTTTTTATACATGCATCTAAATAAACTTATGACATCTTTCAAAAACATACTACCTACTATCATTAACTTAATTAAATCATGCTCAATAGGGGTACATTCAAAGATATTCTATGCCTATTTCAACCCAATTTTTTTTTTAAAATTTTATGCAAAAACAAAAAGGAAGATGAGGACAACGAATCCCCACCCCCAACTCAAAAATGAGTCGTGTCCCCACGACTCGAAAAATACTCAATAAAGAAATAAAATTTAAAATTAGCATACATATTGCACATAAAGAAATGGTAGGGAAGAAAGAAAACATACTCTTCGAGGCTATTACCTCGCCTTATCGGTACTCGGATTAAATCTAATGTATCTTCTTCACCCAACTTCTTATTCGCTTTTCGTTCAGGACACGTGATCATAATAGGATATTGCATTAAATAACGACATGGGAGAGATCGAAAATTCGTATAATCTACTCATAGATCAACTGTGCCACATCTTCCTCTTCTCCTCACAAACTACAATTCAAACAACCCAAGCATTCCAAATCTCCACGAACCTTTATGTATTCTCCCTTAACTTCTTCTTCAAATACTTTCTTATAAGAAAAAGGTAGTCCCTTTAATTGTTACTTTGGAAAAGCTATCATGGCCATTGAAGCTTTCTCTTTTTCTTTAGGTATAGAGTCTTTGATTTGTAGAGGTTGTGTTGTTTTCTTCACTAAAGTTAGAACCTTTTTGCCCATTGAATCACACACAGCTAGCTGACCTCTCTTTTCTCGACTTGTTTTACCCTTTGAATTGGAACTAGGACTTTTCTCACTTGATTTCTTCTCAATTAATCCAATACCTTGCTTTTCTTCATCTCCCTTATAGTAGATAATGTTCATGTTCTCTTAATCATCCCAATTGACCCCCAACTCAAAACTTTAACCACTCTTGAAATTTGAAACTCTTGATTATTGGTTGTGCAAGTTTTATTGGGGTTAGGGAAGGTGATTTGATGATGATTTTATATGTGGGTAAGATGGATTTCATGGATTGGCTTGGATTTAAGAAATTGTAGGATGAATTTTTGAAATTTAAGCTTTTGATTCTTGGATTCAAGGTGTTTTGGTATGATATGGGTGGTTGAATCTTCTTTGTAATGATGTGGAGAATGAATTGGATGTGTTTTCATGGTGATTGGGTAGTGTTTTGATGATTGGTGAAGGTTTTTATGAGCTTCAATGGAGTTGGGAGAGTTTTGGGGAAGAAGGAGAAGCTTAAGGATTGAAAAATTCGTAATAGAGCAACCTCCTCACCCTTATAACCTGAAAAACGTGATTTTTTCGTCTCTCCATCAGCGCGGTGCGGTGTACCGCGGCAATGGTCCGGTGTACCGCAACTTCTCTCAGCAGAAACCTCCCCAACAGCTAGATCTCGAAAAGATATGTAGTTTAGGCTCAAAGATCACCTGATTTCGACATCCGAGCGCAAAGATATGACTCGCCGAAGTTTTCTCAGATTGTGTCCATGTTTTTTTTTTGTTTCCTTCTTTCTGCGGGGTTGGGCGGTATACCGGAGGTGAGGCGCGGTATACCGCAGCTTCTGTAGCGTCCTTCGTCAAAATACCCGTGGACCTACCCCGTGGCACGGGTGTTAACCGTGCGGTGCAGGGGGTAGTCCGCACAGGTTCGTTCTGGATAAGACCCGCGGCTCCAACCCGTGGTACGGATTTTTGTCCTCTGCGGTATACCGCGGATGAGGTCCGTTATACCGCGCAGCTGGTCAGAATCTCCGAAAATTTTTGTTTTCTCTTCCCTAACTCGATTTCTCCAATACCTAATCATCAAAAACACTAATACCTTTCTAAAATATGCAATATCAACTAAAAACAACTAAACTAAACATAAACTAAAAACGTAAAAGACATAAAAACTTAAAAATTGCGGGTTGTCTCCCGTATAGCACTTTTATTTAACGTCTTTCAAAGTTAAACGTGTTACCTCGATTAAGGATGACGAAATTTCCACCCTTTGCCTCTAATTCCCACGAACTTTTCAGCTCGATTCTTTATAATCATGGATGGTGTCATCCAAGATTTCGTGGGACGGGGTGTTTCTGGTGGTAACTCAATAGGATTACACTCCTCTGGTGATCCACTCAGATCCTCAGTTTCGAATCTTCGTTTGTTAGAAAGAATGTCCTTCATGAATTTTAGATATTTCGTCATTCTCTTGGGAGCTTCTACAAACGGTATTTTAATCTCTAACTTGTTCATCATGTCAACGAACTTCTTGAATTCCAGGTCATTGTCCTTTCTGACACGTGAAGGGAATGGTGGAGGAGGACATGTGTTGGTTACCACCGGGCTCTCTTTCTTTTCTGGTGTCTTCTCTTGGACACTTTTTTGTTCAACTACCTCTTCGACCTTATCTTCTGTTTCTTCTCCCCCCCTTTTCTGGAATAGGGACTGGTTCTGGTTCTGGTCTTGGTGGAGGTAGTTGTTTTCCACTTCGTAATTCAACTACATGACAAACTTTGTTTTCCGGAGCACTAGTATCACTTCGGAGTTGCCCTTCTGCAAAGGTTTGAAGTTTATTCACCATTTGTGACACTGTCTACTCCATCGTCTGAAGCGCATTCGTGAGTTTTGGAATTCTTGCTGGCTAATTTCCATATCTTCAATTAGGTTCATTATCTTAGCCATGGTTGAATTCGAACTCGAAGGTTGTTCTTGTACGGTTTGCTGCATTAAATAAGGAGGTGGTTCTTGATAAGCTTCATTATAAATCAGCGTTTCTTGATAGATAGGTTGTGGAGGATAATAAGATTGTGGTCGTGGTTGATAATAATCATCATAATAAAGGTTATTATGATAGTAAGTCTGTTGATCTCCGACCCAATTGTAATTCTGTGGGGGCTGATAATCAGTGTAATTTCCTTGGGATTGATAATAACCATCATAATAATGGTCTCTTTGATAAGGCATGAAGGAAATTGAGGCTGGATTATTCATGCAATATTCACACGAGTGATCTCTTGCTCCACAACTAGGACATGAAGGTAAGGTATGTACTAGATTCCTCTGAGCTAGTTTTCGCGATTGTTCTCGTAATTCCTCAAGTTGTTGGTTTAACTCCTTGAGCTTTAGAGATTCCATCATAGTATTAGCTTCTTCAGGATCTAATAACACGAAACTTTTATCTCCTAATAAATCTGCTCTCGCCTAAAAAAGATCTGTAAAACAAAAAACAAAAAAGAAAAGCGTAAAATAGAACTAACTAAAATAAAAGCACAAGATAATTGCACAAGGACTAACGATGTAGTCCCCGGCAGCGGTGCCAAAAACTTGGTGGGGCCTAAGGTGTGATAAAAAGATGTATAATATAAGTGAAAATAAACACCCTAAGCTAACACGGTTCTACAAGTATACAGATCGTATGCAAGTTTTAATGAATAAGTAAGATTCGTTCCTCATGGACTACGAAGGTTAAGAATAACTTATGCAAATTATTCAAGTGCAGATATTAAAGATAGAAAAGATAATACGCTAGTAGGAAGAAGAGATAGACAAATATTTATTTGGTTTTCGAATAATAAAACTAAACTAATAGACTAAAGACAGAAAATAAATAAAAGAAAAGAGAATAGTATGAATGTTAGTTTGAGTAATTAGCATGTAATCCCCACTAGTTTTGCCGTTCTAAACATGTAAGGGTGAATTATGTAGTATTTCAATAATCGGTTCCAATTCGCTATCGGTAGTTTAAAATAGGATTTACCTGTGTCAATAAGGCTTCCTAAGCAAACTTTTCCTGTAATTGGTAAATAGTCACAAGAACTAAACCATAGTGATTATCTAGCTAGGTTGGGTTGTCAGATCAAACCTTATACTAGACGTTATGTGATAAACATGTAATTAAACACCGTTGTCAATGGTGACCTAATTACTAGATGGTAATTCTATATGGCCTAGGTTCCACAAGAACACAGAATATAAATCCAAACACATAAACAGAGAATAAAAACAATAATTCAATTTAAAATATATAATTCCCAAATTAGATAGATATCAATCAAAACTAGGGCTCATACATATATGCTAAAACTCAAATTAATGGAATTTAATTCATACAAAGAAAAGAAGAGAAAAGAATTACAGAATTAGAGGTTGAAGAAGACATATGGTGTTCTGCTCCTTCCAGACTTCTCTTCTTGTGTTGCAGCTTCCTCTTGGCCTTAAGGTCTGGCCAAGGATGATTTAAGAGTGTTAAGAGGCTGTATTTATAGTGTATAGGTTGACTTAATTCGTTTCTTGGAGATAACTCTAAGTAATGGACTCCTAGCCTAACTCAAATTCGTTTGGAAATAAAAATAAACACTGCTGGACCGTTTTAAGCATATCTTCTTCGTTATTGGTCGGTTTGAGCTCCATAAGATACCAAAAGAATCGTAACAGAATTATCTATGTCCCTAGTGAAAGAAATTTACCAAAATCGGCTTCCCTGTAGGAGTAATTTCCCCTTCTTTAGGCGTGTGCTGCAGAAATTCAGATTTAGGCAGCTTTTCCTTTTCCTAATTGAACTCTGTTTCCTTCTATCTCCAATTTCCATGCATATCTCTTTCCATATCTTGTAGTCTTTGACTTGGACTCTAATTAGTCTCCATAATTATCTTTAAAGCTTCACACTAAATAAACAATTAAACCCAATATGCTCTAAAAATATTATGTTACTAAATCAAGACTCAAAATAGGAAAGTGCACTAAACTAAGCTCAATTCAACCTATAAACTAATAAATAAGCCTAAAATGATGTCTCAGAATTATATTATATTATCACAAATGAGGAGACATCACCATGAGAATATATACATGGGGATATATGTACATCTCCATGGGATTAGTCGGGTGCGCGCAAGCTAGCCTGGACCACCTATGTAACCAAAAAAAAAACAATAATACCTATTTTATTTAATTTAAAAATCATTTATTCATATCAATCCAACTCAATGACTAAGGCTCATACTTTAAGTATCTCAAACTACTAATGAATTAGTTCACCTGGAATAAAAGAAACCAATAAAAGATTCATAAAGGAATAATAATGAAAGTTACCTAATTATGATAGAAAAGGTGTCAAATAAGGTGTTGTAGATGAACTCCTCGTTTCTTTCCCTTGCTCTCAAGTTTTCTTTCTCCAAAATACTATAAGTGATGTGCTTTAAGGATAAAAACTAGTATATATTGTACTCAATTACGTTTTACTCAACTGGTCCAATTAAGTGAGTCAAAACCGACTCAATGGACTCTTCTATATTAGACAACTTTGGTTCTTGTTAGTAAAACACCCATATCTTTTTCAATACAACTCTAAATAAAAAACCATTTTTTCTCACATGATATACACTCAAAGGGATATCTTGAGCTCTAATATAATGATCATAATATTAACCAAGTATGAGTTATGATCTTCGAAAATTGATGAAATCATTTCGCCAACAATTTCTGATGAGCTTTAAATAGACTTATTGGCTCCTTTTGTGACTTGTTTTGGATTCATATGTGACTTTTAGATTTCCTAGCTTCATCTTGGGATATAAGATCTAAGAGTATCCATGTACTTATTGTCTTTACACTGAACACAAACTATATCAGATTGTTCTATATATAGATACTAGGTAAAACCCGTGTCTAAACACACTAAAGCAAAAATGAATTGCGTTGACAGGAATCGAACCCAGGTTCAAAAAAAAAAAGACCGTGTCTGAAGACACTAAAGCAAAAATGAATTCTGATGACAGGAATCGAACCCAGGTTCAAAAAAATAATTAATAAGTGGGGCCAGAATCAATCCTGGCCACCACTTATGTTTAGCCAGATTAAATCCTGGGCACCACTTATGTTTAGCCACATTAATCCTCGCCACCACTTATGTAGGTAAATCTGGATCGTAGAAAAAACTCTGAAATATAATATAGATATCATCTAAGATTAGCTAAAACTCAAATAACATCAAATAAAGGGATAAGTACCACAATTAAACCTCAAAACCTAAACCAACTTATGTCTCCTAATTCTCTAACTATCACAAAACGAGAGACATAAATACTCCCAATTCAAGATCTTATCGTCCTAATAAAATAAACACAAAAAAGAGTCTCAAAACCAAGATCCACAAGAGAGAAACATGTAATAATCCCAAGATATACATTGTACAACAAGTATCATAAGGTCCTACTCAAGTATCATAAGGACCTATACTATTTTTTTTTGTTTTTTTGTTTTTTTCCTAAAGCACGTAAACACATAAAATAGTGATGACTACTATAAGTACCCTACCCCAACTCAAAGATTTGTACCCACAAGTCGGAAAAGACTCTAAAGCAAATAAATTTAAAAGTATACACCTAAACATATAATATATAAGCTAACGAGAGGGTCAAGAGTACTAGAGACGGTCCTGTATCAAAGCAAAAGATGCGGCCGCGTAGGGCTTCTGATTATTCGATGTTTTTAGGGCCCCCGATCATCTAAATGTGTTATGTGTGTATATATATACATGATTTAAATAATCATAAACAAGTGGTATTATTAGTTTGGTGGTAATGGTGTATATTTTTTATCAGGTCTAGAGTTTAAACCAGCATTCTAGTAGTAATAATATTTTTATTATATAGAGGACCTCATTTTGTGAATTTGCTTAGGTCCCCAAAATGTCAAGGCCGATCCTGCTTACCTTTGGGAGAATCGCTCAGTTTCCAAAAAATGGTTGACATTATCGATTCGTGGTGTTCCCATGATGATGCACGTTGAGTTCCTCGGCCTTGCGGGTTGTTTCAGAAGCAAGTTGGTCTGCGAATTATCTAGAACTTCCTAGTTTTTCCTGTCATAATCCATTATTTTTGTTATGACTTATCCATATAATCTTCAGGTGAAGTGTGGTTGGCGTCATTGGAAAGATCTCAAAAAAGTATATGGTTTAGGTTCGAGAAAAAGTTGATTCTGAAACCTAAAAAAACGTTACGTCTCTTTGAAATTTATTTAAAAACGATATAATACGGCCAAAACAACAAGTTATGTGAAACTTAATGACTTCTAGGATATTTTCAGTCTTGATTCATCTCTTATCTAGCAAAATCCCAAACATGAACGTTGTAGACATTTTATTTGGCTTTCAGTTGACTCCTGAACCGATAAAGTTAGAGCTTGTATTTGCAAATGTTATTCCCTCCCAAAGACAGTGACGGACCTCCCGTCCGTCCCGGCCGAAAAAAACTTCCCGATGATTTTTTCCTTATTTTTTATGGTCGCCTCTCTTCTGTTCGGATCCGGCTCGGTCGGGTATTCCATTTTGACCGACCGGATATATCGTCCCCACCAACTCTATTTTCTTCCGGTCGAGGCAGTTTCGACATGTGACTCTCGACCAAAAAAAGTAAAAGAAATTTGCTCCAGTGTTATTGTTTTTTGGTCCTGATCGACTATATTTTCAGCCGACTTGGCTGAATGTGCGCGGTCTGGTCGATTGCTGGTCTTGTCCGATCGGATATGACCTTCTGTCCGAGCAAACTATTTTCTCTTCATCTGATCTTTTTATTTTTCGGTGCTATTTAATTACGCGGTTCGGTTTCTCCATACCGAGCGTCCAGTTCGGCCGGATGGTGGTTCGACCAATCAACGGTTTATTCGGCCGTTGCAGCACTTGTTCGGCTCGGTCAGATGTCAGAATCAAACCAGTCAGAGACCCTAATCACAACAAATCAAATTATTGTTACTTTGTTACTTTGACTGGAACCAACGGCTCAGACGTACCATTGCACTTGGACTTTTCATCGGAGGTCTCGATAAGACTTTTTTTCACTGTTTCGTTGTGTCCTCCATCCTCCTAGGCCCTTTGTTTCCAACTCCCTCCCTCTCAAGTTTTAGAAGTTATTTTATCAAGTTTAATTTTTTTTATATTATATGATAATGTTATTTTCTCTATAAAAGAAATTTGGACAATGTTTTTTCTATAATAAAATATTTTTTTTATGTAATATAAGGATTTATAGTATAATTAATTGATGTCTCCTCGTTTGTGATAGATTTATGTTAAGATGAGACATCATTTTTAGTGTTTTAGAAGTCAATAATGTCGATTTTCTTGAGTTTTAGTGCACTTTCCTATTTTGTGTCTTGATTTGTAGAATTAATGTTTTTAGAGCATATTGGGTTTAATTGTTTATTTAGTGTGTAGCTTTAAAGATAATTATGGAGTTTAATTAGAGTCCAAGTCAAAGACAACAACTTATGGAAGGAGATATGCATGGTAATTGGAGATAAGGAAAGAATTGCTAAAAAGATGGAAAAGGAAAAGCTGCCTAAATCTGGGATTCTGCAAATATAGGCGTTTTTACCTAATAAAGAGGCCGAATTTGGTAGATTACTCCTACAGGGCCTAGATAATTCTGTTGCGATTCTTTTGGTATCTTGTGGAGCAAAATCGGACCAATAATAAAGAAGTTATGACCAAAACAACGCAGCAGTGTTTATCTTTATTTCCATACGAAGTTGAGTTGGGCTAGAAGTCCATTACCTTAACTCTTCCTCAAGAAAACGAATTAGGTCTTCTAAACACCTATAAATACACCCTTATATCACTTGTAAATCATCCTTGCCTCATAGTAATTAGTTCTTAAGGTTTTATTCTTCCAGTTTATTGTAGAGAGCAAGATGATGTCTTTTATTATTTCTTTTAGTTTATTTCCTTCAGGTATGAACTAAACCTCCCATAGCTTGGGTTTTGCATATGTATAATCTATGAATTCTAATTCTTCTATCTAAGTTTCTTTGGGAATTATATGTTTTAATCTGATATTAGCTTCTTACTTTATATTTGCTTATGTGTTTTGATTTATTGTCTTTCCTAGAATTGATCACTTTAGGATTGTTTTAAGAGTAGTTAGATGGTCTCCTTGTAAGGGTGTTTAACTATTGAACCACCACATAATGTCTAGTGTCGATAGCAGTTCTGACAAAACATACTTCTAACTAGATAGTCATTAAGGTTTGTTTTAACCACAGTATCACCAAGACTTGCAGTATTTGCTTAGGGCCTTAGTGGCGTTTGATAACCCTATTTTAAATCACTTCTTGGTTGTGACGTAGCCCCCTTAGTCGCTCTCAAGGTCTAAGGTAGTGGAATTTAGAATCCTGACTAAGTATTACCAAGAGCTAATATTCTCCCTTATGAACTAGATTTATAGATAGAATTAGAAGGATTAGTGCATACTAGCAAAACCTAAGCTATACTTCTCATCTCATATTCTTAATCTTTTATTTTATTGTCTTTATTTTCCTAGTTTTAATTTAGTTTTAATTCATAAATTCGAAAAACCAAATATTTATTTACTGTTTTCTAGTTATTTACTTTTACTCGATATCTGTTCCTACGCGTTTAACACACTTAAGTCCCTGAGAACGAACTCTACTTATCATTAAAACTTGCATACGTCCTGTAATACTTGCAGTACTGTGCCTGTCTAGGGTGAGAGTTCATAGTTTTCCACACTTAATTTGATCTTATTTTTATCACACCCTAGGCGACACCAAGTTTTTGGCGCCGCTGCCGGGGACTTGTGTCTCGTTAGCGCGTGGGTTATCTATTTCGAGTTTTAGTTTTTAATTAGTTTTTACTTTTCAGTTTTTAGTTTGTTTTAGTTTTTATTTTTCCAGATTTACGCTTGTGGTTTGCTTTAGTCCTTTTCAGGTTTCACAGTGTTTAATTCTTGGCCTCCCTTACCGGAGCCTGAGAGGAGCTTCAGAGCTTATAACAAACGAATTCGTGAGGAAAGAGCCTTGAGAAGAGCTATGGCAGACATACATGATAACGATCCGGAGTTAGTTTACTTTGCACCAGGAGGACCTCCAGCATACATTCCACCTGGTGTACAATTACCAGTAGGAGAAGGTAATGGGCAGAATAATCTCAATAATCAACAGAACCGAGTTGAACAAGATCTACCTGGCCTTAATGTACCATTCCATGTTCAACCCATCGGTTACCGCCCTCCTGAGATTCCGAATATCAAATTTAGACCCGATCCGGGTATGCTTAGTCAATTTCAAAGTTTCGGACTATATACTGGTACTGCAATTCAAGATCCGGTAAAAGCGATTCAGAAGTTCATGCAGATTTGTGATGCCTACATTACTCCTGGCATTACACGCGAGCAACTGTATTGTCATATGTTTTCGTTTTTCTTGACCGGAAGAGCTAGCGATTGGCTAGAAAGACAACCACATGGAACCATTCACTCTTGGAGAGAGCTTCAAGCCGCGTTCTTTAACCGATTTTATCCAAAGAGCATGAGACTTAAAGATCAAACCGAGCTTGCAAGATTTTCTCAAGAAGATGGAGAAACAGTGGGAGAAGCATGGACAAGGTTTCAACAAAAATTAGCTAGATGTCCGCTCCATGGCTATACACCTGCTCTACAGCTTGCTATATTCTATGAAGGTCTTGATGACAAGGGTAGAAACAAGGTGGATAACATTGGAAAGGGTAATTTTGTGTCCATGAATCACAATGAAGCTTCCGAGGTATTAGAAAATATTATGGAACAAGAAAGAAGTTGGCCTTCAACGCGAGCTTCTGCAGCAAAGACCCGAGGAACGCTTCGTTTAGATGCAGAAACTGCTAACTCAGCTCAAATATCCTCGTTAGAAAATCAAATCAAGGAGCTGAGAATCGCGATGGATAAGAATTTAGCTGCTACAAAGGTAATTCAAGAGGCACAAGGTTGTCAACAATGTGGAGTTAACGATCATTCATGGGAAGAGTGCGAAACAAATCCGCAATCTGTTTACTTCATATCCAACCGATGGGGCAACCGCAACCATCCGGGTATGCAGTATTCAAATCCACAAGGGGCCGCTAATCCTGGTCAATATCAATCGCGACCCCAGAACAACTCTTACCAACAGAGAGGTCAGTACCAAAACCAATATCAGAATCGACCTACTCCTCCACAACAACCTGCTCAAGACGCCTATACCGATACCTTAGATAAAAAAGCTTTACCTCAGTATCCGCAAGAAGGATCTATGGACAATACACAGATAGTACAAGCTCTAGAACGTTTGAACACAACTGTAAACGCTCAAGAGGAAAAAGTCCGAGGACACGATGCCATACTTCAGATGCTAAGTACTCAATTAGACCAAATAAACAAGCATCTAAAAGAACAAAAGGAAGTAAAGGCAATCGAAGGAGGTGAAAACAATGTTGGGTTCGAAGCTTGCAAGGCTATATGCCTTGAAATCGAAAAAGAAAAGGAGGAAGCACCACATGCTGCCATTAGTGCCGTGGAAGTTCCCAGTATTGAAGAAGAGCCAACCGAGTCTAACCCCGAGGAGTCCGACTGTCTAGAAGTTTATCATCTGGAAAGCGATGAAGAGAGAGACGAGTTCATAGAGCTACTGAGAAAAGTGCAAGAGGAGATGCGATCAATGGTAGAGTATGCAGCGGAGTTAGCAAGAGAGAAAGAGGAAGAAGCCTCAAAAGAAGAATCGAAAGAAGATGAAGTGGCACCTGCTGTGCTAGAGGAGAAAGAAGAAGAGAAGGTGGAATCGCCACCTAGTGTTCAACCAGTGTCATCAACTATTCCTGATACAAATCCTAAAGATGACACTATTCTCAAGACATTTGTAGAGGCGTACCAACCTGAAAATATCAACGCCCAAATGCTTGAGATTGCGAAGAGAGGACTTACACCGCAACAAGTTTTTACGCAAGTTAGTCCTGAAAAAGAGGCGAGTGTAGAGATCCCAAGAGAGAACCTGAGGGTTTCGAGAAGAAGTGAGAAAGAGCTACCTACTAAGCTTAAAGATCCGGGAAGTTTCAACCTTCCTATTCAATTACATGATAGGCTCAAGGTGAAAGCAATGTACGATGTGGGTTCTGGTGTAAATCTTATGCCTAAGTCCGTGTTCGAGAGGCTTGGACTTCAAAAATCAGAGAAAACTCCAGTGAAGTTGCAGTTTGCTGACAACTCAGTGAAGAGGACATGGGGAACAGTGGAGGACGTCTTAGTCCGAGCAGGTAATATCGCCATCCCTACTGACTTTGTTATTCTTGAGATTGATGCAGATAAGCAGGTTCCGATCATACTTGGACGGCCTTTCATGGCCACAAGTCAAAGTGTGATCAACTTCCACGATGGGACCATCACCCTTCATGCTAAAAATGTATCCGAGACCTTCTATGTCTTGGGTAAAAAACCAAGGAAGTTGGATCCCACCGTGCCTATCATCCACAGCCTTTCACATCACAAAGTCCCTCCTGAGGAGATCCACTTAAAACCTGTGGATACTGAGCCAAACATTGAGTTTGGGGTTGGCCATGAAGTCCTATGGAAAGCCCACAAACGCGAGAACAGGCCACGAAGTTTCAAAGACTCGTGGATGGGACCATTCATTGTCACGAAGGTTGTTTCAGCCAAGGTGATAGAAATTCGCCCCAAAACTGGGGTCAAGCGCAGATTAGTTGACGTTCATAGCCTTACTCGCTGTTGGGGAGGCTATATTCGCAAATCTTGACAGAGGTAACACGTCTAACTTTGAAAGACGTTAAACAAAAGTGCTGTTCGGGAGACAACCCGAAGTTTTTTTATGTTTTCATGTCTTTTACATTCTTAGTTTAAGTTTATTTTAGTTGTTTTTAGTTGATAATGCATATTTGAGAAAGGTATTAGTGTTTTTGGTGTGTAGGAATCGGAGAAATCAAGTTAGGGAACGCGAGGAAAATTTTTGGAGCGCAAGAAAGCACCCCGCGGACTACCCTCACGGCCTACCCCATGGTCCGCAGGGATGGTCCGCGAGGTCAAAACCCGTACCACGGGTTGCTACCGCGGGTTTGATCCAGAAACAAGAAAAAATTCCACGGACTACCCCGCGGTGCACCGCGCCATGGTCCGCGCCCCAAAAACCCGTACCACGGGGTGAGTACCACGGGTTTTTTGACGGAGTTAACAACAGAAGCCGCGGTGTACCCTCCGGTACACCGGACCCTAGTCCACGAGCCAAAAACCCGTACCACGGGGTCCTACCACGGGTTTAGGTCAGTGAGCAAAAATTTTCGAGCATCAGATGTCACGGACTACCCTGCGGTGCACCCCATGGTCCGCAGGGGTAGTCCGCAGCGCCGCCAGAGGAGAGAGAAAGTTACGGGATTGAGTTATAAAGGAGGTATTGAGCCAATTATTCCGAATTTATTAAACCTTAACCCTCTCTTTCTTCTCCACAACTATCCTAACTCCATTGAAGCTCATCAAAACCTTCACCAATCACCAAAACACTACCCAATCATCAAGTAAAACACATCAAACCTTCTCTCCACATCATTACAAGAGAGAATCAAGCTACCAATCATCACCAAATTCATTCAAATTGAAGAATCAAAGAGCCAAATTTCACAAATTCATCATACAATTTCTAAAATCCAAGCCTACCCATTACAAATCATCCTCACCCACATAGAGATTCATCACCAATTCACCCATCCTAGGACAAATCAAGCTTGTTCATCCATTAATTCAAGAGTTAAATTTAAAGGGTTGCTAAAGCTTTGAGTTGGGGGTTAATTGAAGATGACTAATAGAACATCAATCTTATCTAGCAAGAGGGAGGTGAAGAGTAACAAGGGAGTGGATTTAAACAAGAAGAAATCAATTGACAAAGGAGCTAGTTCCAGATCAAAGGGTAAAGATAAATTGAAGAGTGGGAAACCTTCGTATGATAGTAATGGTAAAAAGCTTTATTTTTATGCAAAGGAAAGAACACAACCTCAACAAAATCCTATACCTATAAAGAGAGTGGATACTTCAAAGGCCTTGAAGATTTCTGCAGAGAAACAATTAAAAGAACTACCTTTTGCTTATGAGAAAGTATTCAAAGAGGAAATTAGAGATGGAGAATACAAGAGATTCTTTGAGCTTGGTGAAAAGTTGGGTTGGTCTACGTTCATGGTAAGCCGTTCTGAATTATGTCCTGAATTAGTTTTGGAGTTCTATTTAGGCCTCTTTAGCCGAGATAGTGATTATGTTCCGATTAGAGGAAAGTTAGTTCCTTTCACAGTTGAGGAGATTAGGAACCACTTCAAGTTTAAGAAACTGAAAGGTTTTTGCAAATTTGAGGAAGCAGTTGCTAAACGAAAAATCTTTGATAAGGAATTACTTTTTGAGCATGTTTTAGACAAGGAGAAAGTGCAATTACATACGGGAGAATTGAAGGCACCTTGGCCTTACAAATATCTTCAAGCAGATGCTAGAATTTGGCACAATTTCCTTATCCCTAATGTCTTTGGATACACACGAACTTTGGAGGTGACCATGAAGAACGCGCTACTGTTGGACTGTATTTTGAGAGGAGAAGAAGTTGATGTGGCACAGTTGATCTATGAGGAGGTGATACGATTCTCGGTCTCTCCTAAATCAGTTTATAATGTTAAATTTCCAACTATGATCACGTGTCTTGTACGAAAAGTGAATATAGTATTGGGTGAAGAAGAGAAACTCGAGTTTAAGACGAGTTATATTGATAATGCTTGGATCAAAGAAAGCCTTCGAAGAGCGGGTTCTACTCAAGTCTCGAAGGAAGAAAAGGAGCAATCTTGGCAAGAGAAGTTGGAGGAGCGTTTAACGAAATTTGAAGCAGCTCAAACTTCTTTAGTCAATGATGTGGCACAAATCAATGCTAATCAAGTGCACATCATGAAACTCCTTGAGCAATTAACGAAAGGTCCAGCAATTCCAATCTTGGATGTCAATGATGCGAGGCAATAGCCTCGAGAGTATGTTCTCTTTCTTCCTTACCATTTCTGTAAATATGCCTATCTGCTAATTTTAATTTCTGTTTTCGAGTCTTTTTTCGAGTCATGGGGACACGGCTCATTTTTGAGTTGGGGGTGTGGGGATTCGTTGTCTCTCATCTCCATTTTTCTGTTTTTGGGTGAAATTAAAATTTTTTGATGCATGGGAATTAGATGTAGAGTGTGTTTAATAGCTTGAAATCATGAGCTCAGTAGATTAATGATAGTAAGTGATATGTTTATGAGCTATGTATTTGTATGCTTTGAGTATTTGCAGGAAAACACACGTTGATAGTAAAGAAAAGATTAGTGAGCAATGCGATAGAAAGTATGTTCGATCTCAGGGAACCTTGAAAGTGTGTAGGCCGTGAGATCCAAGCTAGTTGAAAAACCATTTGATGAAAGTGCTAAAGGTAAGAAATTTTCTGAATTACATAGTGTAGAAAGTGATCAAGGCGGTTCTTTCATATTTTTAAGCCTTTGAAGCCTTTTTATACCTTCTCACCTTGTGATTTTTGAGTTTAAAAGTTATATCCTTCTTAGCCCCTTCTAGCCTTTCTAAAGCCTTTTTATTGAAACACATTATAAGCCATATCCTTTAGATTTTTAGGACTTTTCCATATGACCCGCACTCGAATCGCGATGCTTAGACAGTTGTTTTAGAGCTTGAGTTTGGGGTGGTGGGTCCACCATTATGGGAATTGTTATTATGTTGGGAATTTTGAGCTTAGTAATTGTGCTTTGTGCTTTATATTGAGGATGTTTCACAGCATTGTATTGTAACCCTTTGCCGGGGTAATAGTGAATGAAAAAGAAGCTTCGAGCTAATTTTGCCAACAAGGGCATTAAAAGAAAAAATATATATATGAGAAAATTAGCGTGATATCTCAACATTAAAAGAGAATCATAGCTATAGAAAAGAAAATTGAATTGAAAAGAAAAGAAAATATATATATTCGGACCGGCAAAGTGGATTTTTATGTGAACATCTTAAGCTTTAATTGGGTTATTGGGGATGCTAAATCGTGCATCAAGGAATTCATTGGGTTGAGTGAGAAACGTTTATGAGAGTAACTCAAGCTCTAGGGCGATTCGTTGATGGCTAGTGAGGAGAGAGCCAAAAGCTCACTCCAAATTATCCAAATATACTATCATACCGTCCCTAAGCCTACATTACAACCTTAAAGACCTTGTGATTCTTTGTTATGTAATTGAGAAGTGATTGAGCCATTAGAGATTAGTTAAGTGGATTCATTGGATACTAGTAAGGTTGATGAACAATCTATAGCTCTCAAGGGGAACTGAGTAAAGTCCCAATCCTTCTTACATTGCGAAACTAATCTGATCTTGAAATCAAGCCGTGTTGACTGTGGATATGAGAAGTGTACAGGTATGTAGTTTATGAATATTATTGCATGAAATTTTCTGAGTTATGTGCTTTAAGTTTATTCTATATATTCTGCTATGCTTTTGCCCTTGTGTTGAGAATTTTATAAGTGTGTATTTCTAGACTTCCCTATGTTTTATCTTTTATTGTATCGGGACGATACAACTTTGAGTTGGGGGTCTTGATGTCTCCTCATTTGTGATAGATTTATGTTAAGATGAGACATCATTTTTAGTGTTTTAGAAGTCAATAATGTCGATTTTCTTGAGTTTTAGTGCACTTTCCTATTTTGTGTCTTGATTTGTAGAATTAATGTTTTTAGAGCATATTGGGTTTAATTGTTTATTTAGTGTGTAGCTTTAAAGATAATTATGGAGTTTAATTAGAGTCCAAGTCAAAGACAACAACTTATGGAAGGAGATATGCATGGTAATTGGAGATAAGGAAAGAATTGCTAAAAAGATGGAAAAGGAAAAGCTGCCTAAATCTGGGATTCTGCAAATATAGGCGTTTTTACCTAATAAAGAGGCCGAATTTGGTAGATTACTCCTACAGGGCCTAGATAATTCTGTTGCGATTCTTTTGGTATCTTGTGGAGCAAAATCGGACCAATAATAAAGAAGTTATGACCAAAACAACGCAGCAGTGTTTATCTTTATTTCCATACGAAGTTGAGTTGGGCTAGAAGTCCATTACCTTAACTCTTCCTCAAGAAAACGAATTAGGTCTTCTAAACACCTATAAATACACCCTTATATCACTTGTAAATCATCCTTGCCTCATAGTAATTAGTTCTTAAGGTTTTATTCTTCCAGTTTATTGTAGAGAGCAAGATGATGTCTTTTATTATTTCTTTTAGTTTATTTCCTTCAGGTATGAACTAAACCTCCCATAGCTTGGGTTTTGCATATGTATAATCTATGAATTCTAATTCTTCTATCTAAGTTTCTTTGGGAATTATATGTTTTAATCTGATATTAGCTTCTTACTTTATATTTGCTTATGTGTTTTGATTTATTGTCTTTCCTAGAATTGATCACTTTAGGATTGTTTTAAGAGTAGTTAGATGGTCTCCTTGTAAGGGTGTTTAACTATTGAACCACCACATAATGTCTAGTGTCGATAGCAGTTCTGACAAAACATACTTCTAACTAGATAGTCATTAAGGTTTGTTTTAACCACAGTATCACCAAGACTTGCAGTATTTGCTTAGGGCCTTAGTGGCGTTTGATAACCCTATTTTAAATCACTTCTTGGTTGTGACGTAGCCCCCTTAGTCGCTCTCAAGGTCTAAGGTAGTGGAATTTAGAATCCTGACTAAGTATTACCAAGAGCTAATATTCTTCCTTATGAACTAGATTTATAGATAGAATTAGAAGGATTAGTGCATACTAGCAAAACCTAAGCTATACTTCTCATCTCATATTCTTAATCTTTTATTTTATTGTCTTTATTTTCCTAGTTTTAATTTAGTTTTAATTCATAAATTCGAAAAACCAAATATTTATTTACTGTTTTCTAGTTATTTACTTTTACTCGATATCTGTTCCTACGCGTTTAACACACTTAAGTCCCTGAAAACGAACTCTACTTATCATTAAAACTTGCATACGTCCTGTAATACTTGCAGTACTGTGCATGTCTAGGGTGAGAGTGCATAGTTTTCCACACTTAATTTGATCTTATTTTTATCACACCCTAGGCGACACCATTAATTAATATCAAAATTTATAATATAACATTTTATACTATAAAGACGTAGAGTGTAATTTCTGAAGATATAAAGACTTATATTGTAATTAATTAGTAAATAAATTCGGAAGTGTTACCTTCGAATTCTCATGGCATTTTTAACAAAAATTTCTAACTCCCCAGAGTACAAAACTAACCATGTTGCAGATTTAAGATATCTTGAGCATTTTCCGGAAAGCAATAGAATCCCTGAGCAAGATATTGAATTGATAACGTCAATAACGGAAGTTTAATGCTCTCATACCTACTAGATATTAATACAAGTAAGATGTTCACAATTTGTGCACGCCTTTAATTGATAGAGATATCTGTTGAAAAATTGGATGGTAGTTTGACGAGGTCTGATAGGAAAATGTATCCATGACATTAAATTGGCAATCAATTTTTCTAAAACTGTATTTAAGTTACGATGGATTTTCAGGAAAAAAAAATAAGGCCAGTTCTAATAGTTTATGGGTGTAAGATAATTTTGTAAAAATAAGCTATTCAAAAATAAATTATAAATTACATTAAAAAAAATCTAAATATTTATTAACTTTTATCATACGGAAAGCAAATAAGTATGCGTATTTGGTGGCAAAAAAGTGTACGGACTTGAGCGAGGAAGCATGTGTATGATGATCTTTTGGAGTTTCTATGAGGTAATATTACAAGATATAGGAGTAGTTACACGAGTCCTAGATTTGTATTAGTTTTCCCGCGAGGGTGTGGATATAGTTTTTAATTTATTATTTCGATTTTAAGCCTTAGATATATGCACACCAAAAAAAAAATTAAAAAAAATTGAACAAATATATTTCAATAGATATAGAATTTATAAAATAATATTATAATGATTTAAAAAATTAAATAAAAAATAATTTAAAAAATAAAAAGTATATTTGTGTTATGATATTCCTTGACAAATATAAAAAAAGTAGTAGTTTTTTTAAAAAAAAAATTGGTTGAACATTTATGGATTGAGTCCGAGTGATCTTTTAAATAAAAAAAATTATACTTATATATAAAAAAAAATATAAAACCCCAAATTATAAGAAACGGACCGGTTCAAAAAAAAATATTTTGGATACAGTCATTTGAATTTGTATTTTTTCCCTTTTTCACTTTACAGTTAATTTCTTGATACATGATCGTGTCTCTTTATAATATAAAATAATGATCTACAAGGTTTTAAAAACCATTTCTTAATATCTAAACACCTATATTTAATTTATCTTCTTACTAAAATTATGAATGAAATTGAACACTAAAATCTATTTTTTGTACTATCAAATATTTTTTTTTTTTGACAATTACTATCTAATATACTTCTACGATGTTTTTAACCAATATATATATATATATATATATATATATATATATATATATATATATATATATATATATATATATATATATATATATATATATATATATATATATATATATATATATATATATATATATATATATATATAATAAAGTAGAATACACCCAACTCTTTCTATTAACACTTAAATTTTTCTTATTTTTTTCATAAATCTCCATTCTTCTCATTATTTTATTTATCATATACACAAACACATGATTCAATATATACACATTAATATATATCTATATAATAAAGCAGGATACACCTAACTCTTTCTATCAATATATACAAATTAATATATACACATGAAAATATTAAATAATATCCAATCCACTTAACCTTCATATAAATAAAATTGTAAGAATTCAAATCAACTTTCATAAAAATAAAATTTATTCCTTTTTATTAAAATTTACAAAGTAATAAAAAATTTAAGAATTTTTCTAAAATTTATTATAAGAAAAGTTCAACTAGATAGAATATAACAAAAAAATCACTTTACATTGTTTAAATAATTTTTCATTTCTTTTATTTTCATTGTTTAAAACACGTATAATTTTAAAGGAAATCTTTTCAACTTTATAAAAATAAACTTTTCAAGACAAGACATATATCGATTCATCCAATAAAAATTATAGAATATTAGAAAGTCAAGATGAAATTCATAGAAAAATAAATATATATGTCTATCATATAAAAATTAAAATTAATAAACACTTAAAGGATAATTAATAATTAAAATTATATATGATAGTTGACCATTAACATTCATTATTCATTATATCTCTATATCTATATAATAAAATACCTTTTTAAACAGGTTGGACCCTCTACAAAAAAGACGAGCATGATCATCTTTGGTCCCTTAATTTATTTCTTCACATTAATTAAATTAATTTTTTTTCTAATAAAAACTTAATTGTCCCTTATCTCACTCCATTAGACATGTAAAAGTTCCGTATTTGATCCACGCTGATCGCAAACCTCTAACCTTAAACCAAATTCTTAACTGTAACCAAAACCTTAACTTTAACCTTAACCTCAAACTCAACCTCAAACTTTAAATTAAACTTAACATCAACCTCTAACTTAAATTTAACCTTAACATTAACTTTAAACTTAACCTTAACCTTCTCCTTAACCCTAACCCTAACCCTCGACCTAGACTTAGCCTTAACCTTAACCTTAGATTTAGCATTAGCCTTAGTCTTAACCTTAGCCTTGGCATTAGACTTGGAATCAGCCTTATCGTTAGCCTTATCCTTAGCATAAGCCATATCCCTAGCCTTAGCCTTATCCTTAGTCTTAGTCATAGCCTTAGCCTTAGCCTTAGTCTTATCCTTAGCCTTAGTCTTAGCCTTAGCCTTAGCCTTAGTCTTAGCCTTAGACTTAGCATTATCATTAACCTTAGACTTAGCCTTAGCCTTAGACTTAGCCTTAGCCTTAGCCTTAGCCTAAACCTTAGCCTTAGCCTAAGCCTTAGCCTTAGCATTAAATTTATCCCTAGCCTTAGTCGTAGCCTTAGTCTTAACCTTAGCTTTAACCATAACCATAAACTTAACATTAACCTTAAACTTAACCCTTAACCCCTTAAACCCTTAACCTTAACCTTAACATCAACTCTTTAACTAATAACCTTAACCATATCCTTAACCCTAACCTAACATTAACCTTAAATTTAAACTTAACATAAACTTCAACATACATTTAAACTTAAACTTAAATATAAACATAAACACAACCATAAACTTAAACTTAACCTTATTGTTAACGTTAACCTTACCCTTACCCTTACCCTTAACCTTAACCATAATATTAACCTCAACTTTAACCTTAAACTTAACCATAACCTTAGATATTACACCTTAAACCTAAACCATAAACCTTAATCTTCACCTTCACCTTGACCTCAACCTTAAATTTAAACTTAAACCTTAAAAATTTAATTTAAAATTAAACTTAACCTTAACCTCAAGCCTTAAACCTTAAACCTTAAACCCCAAACCTTAACCTTTACCTTAACCTTAAACTGTAAACCTTAAATTTAACTTTCACCTTCACCTTAATCTTTACTTTTTTAACCTTAATCTGAACTTTAAAGTTAAAACTTAACTTTAACCTTAATAATAAACTTAATCTTATCTTGAACTATGAACCATGAACCTTAAACCTTAAACCTTAAACTTAACCTTAACTTTAACCATAACCTTAACCTTAATATTTAACGTCAAACCTTAAATCTTAAATCTTAAACCTTAACCTTAACCTCAACCTTAAACAATAACTATAACAAGCACCTTCATCTTAAATTTTTTAACCACTATATTAACCCTAAAGATAAAACATAACCTTAACCTGAATGTTAAAACTTAACTTTTACCTTGAACCTTGAACCTTAAACCTTAAACCTTAACCTTAACTTTAACCATAACCTTAACCTTAACAAAAAACCTTAAACATTATCTTTAACCTTAACCTTAACTTTTATCTTAACCTTAACCAAATGAATATTTATAGCGTTAATATTTGACCTTAAACCTTATATCTTATTAAACCTTAACCTTGAACCTTAAAAAATTTACAACTTAAACCTTAACTCTAACCATAACCTTAACCTTAAAATTCAACTTAACCTTGACCTAAACCTTAACCTTAACCCTTAACCTTAATCTTAACCATAACCTTAACCTTAACCTTATTCTTAAACTTAACCTTAAACTTAAACTTAACCTTAAACTTAATCTTAACCTTGACTTTCACCCATCAAACCTGGGTTGGATTCCCGTCAATGGAACAAAAAATTTCTTGAGTGTCTTCAGACACGGGTTTTACCTAGTATATCTATACAATAAAGCAAGATCTATATAATAAAGCAAGATACCTAATTTTCCCTATTAATACTCAAAAACCCCTTATTCTTCTCATAATTTCCATATTTTTCTCATAATTAATTAATATAAAGTAAAAACATATATATACTTACCGTTTTACCTTATATTTTACTCAAGTAAATAGAAGATTTATTTCCTTCAATTTCGGATTTTTTTTTTGTATTTAAAAGATAGCGTCTTTTTAATAATAAATATATCTAGTATAAACTCATATATGTAGCAACCATACAGATAAATCAAATTGAAAGATGATTACTCATGAAAGACACGTTTAAACATTCTATTTTATATAAAGTATGTGTCATTCTATACTCAACGTAGCTATATATGTTACATAATCTCTATCATGTATAAATTAGAAAAACAATTTTTGCTATAAAAAGACCAAGTTTTGCATTTTATATTTGAATCATAAAAAACAATTTAATACGTATTTAATTTTCAAATTTACCTTAACCAAAATAAGATATCTATATAAAATAGGATACACCTAACTCTTAATTTTTTATCAATATTAAAATATGCCCAAATGAGCATCACAACTTAATTGCATATTTTCTTATTTATTTTTGTTACAAGATCGTTTATATTATATAAACTAATCAAACTCTTTTTTAAAAATTAATATTATATCATGGGAATACTAACGTTTACCTTAATTATAATATAAAACCATTCCTTAGAAAAACTTTCCAAATTTCTCAACCTTAAAATTAACCTTAACCTTACCCTTGACCAAAAGCTTGACTTTAACCCTTAACCCATAAACTTAACTTTAACCTTAATATTAACCTTAACACTTACCTTAACCTCAACCTCAACCTCAACCTCAACCTCAACCTTAAACTTAATCTTAACCTTAACTTGAAATTTAACCATAGCCTTAGCCTCAACTGTATCCTTAGTCGTTGATGTCTCCTCATTTGTGATAATAAAATCTATTTATGAGACATCATTTTAGGCTTATTTATTAGTTTATAGGTTGATTTTAGCTTAGTTTAGTGCACTTTCCTATTTTGAGTCTGGATTTAGTAACATAATATTTTTAGAGCATATTGGGTTTAATTGTTTATTTAGTGTGAAGATTTAAAGATAATTATGGAGATTAATTAGAGTCCAAGTCAAAGACTACAACTTATGGAAAGAGATTTACATGGAAATTGGAGATAAAGGTAACAAAGGCTAAAAAAATGGAAAAGGAAAAGCTGCCTAATCTGAATTTCTGCAGCACACGCCTAAAGAAGTGGTTATTTACCTAAGAAACAGGCCGATTTTGGTAATTTCCTTTCATAAGGACAAAGATAATTCTGTTACGATTCTTTTGGTATCTTATGGAGCTCAAACCGACCAATAACGAAGAAGATATGTCCAAAACGGTCCAGCAGTGTTTATCTTTATTTCCTTACGAATTTTAGTTGGGCTTGGAGTCTATTACTTGGCCTTATCTCCAAGAAACGAATTAGGTCAAACTATACACTATAAATACAACCTCTTAACACTCTTAAATCATCCTTGGTGAAACCTTAAACCAAGAGGAAACTTACAACACAAGAGAGAAGTCTGGAAGGAGCTGTTCATCAACAATGTCTTCTTCTACCTTTAATTTTGTAATTTCTTTCTTTTCTTGCATGAACTAATTTCTTTTAGCTTGAGTTTTTAGCATATATGTATGAACCCTAGTTCTGATTGACATCTATCTAATTTGGGAACTTAATGTTTTAAATTGAATTATAGTTTTTATTCTCTGTTTATGTGTTTGAATTTATATTCTGTGTTCTTGTGGATACGCGCCCAAATAGAATTACCATCTAGTAATTAGGTCACCATTGACAACGGTGTTTAATTGCATGTTTAGCACATAACGTCTAGTATTAGGTCTGATCTGACAACCCAACCTAGCTAGATAATCACTATGGTTTAGTTCTTGTGACTATTTACCAATTACACGAAAAGTTTGCTTAGGAAGCCTTATTGACACAGGTAAATCCTATTTTAAACTACCGATAGCGAATTGGAACCGATTATTGAAATACTACATAATTCACCCTTACATGTTTAGAACGGCAAAACTAGTGGGTATTACATGCTAATAACTCGAGCTATATTCTCATATTCTTCTCTTTCGTATTTATTTTCTGTCTTTAATTTCTTAGTTTAATTTAGTTAATTAGAAAATCAAAAATCTATTTGTCTTTACTTTTATTTGCGTTTAGTTGCTCTAGCTTTAATTATTTACACTTGATATTTGCATAAGATTCTTCTAACCTTCGTAGTCTCTGCGGAATGAATCTTAATCTAAAACTTGCATACGATCTGTATACTTGCAGAACCGTGTAGTTCTAGGGTGTTATTTGCACTTTATTTATATCTTATTTTATCACACCCTAGGACCCACCAGTCGTAGCCTTAGCCAAAGCCTTAACATTAACCTTAACATTAACCTTAAAATTAAACTAACCTTTACCTTAACTTTAACCTTAACATTAAAATTAACCTTAACTCTAACCTTACCCCTTAACTTAACCTCAACCCCTTAACTATTAACCTTAACCATATCTTTAACCTTATCCTTAACCTTAACCTTAAACTTAACCTTAACCTTAGTTTTAACATTAATCTTAACCTTAACCTTAACCTTAACTTACCCGTAAACTTAACCTTAAACCTTACCTTAACCTCAACCTTATCCTTAACCTTAACCTTAACCTTAAGTTTAACCTTAAACCTTACACCTTACACCTTAAACCCTTAATCTTAACTTAACCTTAACCTTAGCTTAATTTTTAAACCTTAACCTTAACTTTCACCTTCACCTTCATCTAAACATTTTTTTAACTTAACCTTAAAGTTAAAACTTATCCTTAACCTTGACCATTAAATCCTAAACCTTAACTTTAACCATAACCTTAACCTTAACAACTAACCTTACACTTTCCCTTAAACCTTAAACTTTGAAACTCAACCATATTTTCATCTTTACCTTAACCTTAACCTCAACCTCAACCAAATGAAAAGTTGTTGTGCTAATATACGACTCTAAACCTTATATTTTATTAAACCTTAACCTTAAACGATTGATGTCTCCTCATTTGTGATAATATAATATACTTCATAGACATCATTTTAGGCGTATTTATTAGTCTATAGGTCGATCTTAGCTTAATTTAGTGCACTTTCCTATTTTGAGTCTTGATTTGTAGAATTATTATTTTTAGAGCATATTGGGTTTAATTGTTTATTTAGTGTGAAACTTTAAAGATAATTATGGAGATTAATTAGAGTCCAAGTCAAAGATTACAACTTATGGAAAGAGATTTGCATGGAAATTGGAGATAAGGAAACAAAGGATAAAAAGATGGAAAAGGAAAAGCTGCCTAAATCTGGGATTCCGCATACACGTCCAAAGATATGCGTTTTTACCTAAGAAATAGGCCGAATCTGATGATTTCCTTCATTAGGGTCAAGATAATTCTGTTGCGATTCTTTTGGTATCTTATGGAGCTCAAACCGACCAATAACGAAGAAGATATGCTCAAAACGGTCCAGCAGTGTTTATCTTTATTTCCATACGAATTTGAGTTGGACTAGGAGTCCATTACTTTCCTTCTCCTTCAAGAAAACGAATTAGGTCTTCCTATACCCTATAAATACAGCCTCTTAACACTCTAAAATCATCCTTGGCCAGACCTTAAGGCCAAGAGGAAGCTGCAACATAAGAGAAGAAGTCTGGAGGAAGCTGTGCAACAACTATGTCTCCTTCAACCTCTTATTCTGTAATTCTTTTCTCTTCTCTTCTCTTCTTAGTATGAATTAATTCCTTTTAGTTTGAGTGTTTAGCATATATGTATGAACCCTAGTTTTGATTGACATCTATCTAATTTGGGAACTTAATGTTTTAAATTGAATTATAGTTTTTATTCTCTGTTTATGTGTTTGAATTTATATTCTGTGTTCTTGTGGATACGCGCCCAAATAGAATTACCATCTAGTAATTAGGTCACCATTGACAACGGTGTTTAATTGCATGTTTAGCACATAACGTCTAGTATTAGGTCTGATCTGACAACCCAACCTAGCTAGATAATCACTATGGTTTAGTTCTTGTGACTATTTACCAATTACAGGAAAAGTTTGCTTAGGAAGCCTTATTGACATAGGTAAATCCTATTTTAAACTACCGATAGCATATTGGGACCGATTAGGGAAATACTACATAATTTACCCTTACATGTTTAGAACGGCAAAACTAGTGGGGATTGCATGCTAATTACTCAAGCTAGACTTTCATACTATCTTCTTTTCTTTCTCTTATTTATTTTCTGTCTTTAGTTTATTAGTTTAGTTTATTTATTAGAAAACCAAATAAATATTTGTCTATCTCTTCTTCCTACTAGCGTATTATCTTTTCTATCTGTAATATCTGCACTTGAATAATTTGCATAAGTTCTTCTTAACCTTCGTAGTCCTTGAGGAACGAATCTTCTTATCATTAAAACTTGCATACGTCCTATAATACTTGCAGTACAGTGTTAGTTTAGGGTGTGTATCTGCACTTATTTATATCATTATTTTATCACACCTTAGGCCGCACCAACGATAAATCTTAAACCGTAACTGTAACCTTTACCTTAAAATTCACCTAAACCTTAACCTTAACCTTAATTTTAACCTTAACCTTAACCTTGACTTTTACACAGGGAACCTGGGTTCGATTCATGTCAACAAGTATTTTTGTAACTGTCTCCAGACACGGGTTTAACCTAGATGGCATTCCCACAAGTGATGGCATTACCTAGACACGGGTCTTGAGACACGAGTTTTACTATAACTGCTCATCCTGTTAAGTCATTAATGCTTCAGCTGTTAATCCAGGTGATTGTTTTAGCTTCAAAAATCAGACAAGTGTTCTAAAGCCTCCAAACCTCTAAAACTCCTCTAAAGGGTATTGATCTGATGGATTTTCTCCTCTTTACAATTAAATTTTACCCTTATATGATTGTGAGTGATGCTAATTTCTAGGGTCATGGATGATCCCTCTCCAGTTCGGCTCCTAAGTCTTAGTACGTTCAATGGAATTCATGTAAGTTTTGACTAAAATGCTTATAGTTTTTTCCTTTTTCCTTTTTCAATTTTTTGTTTTAATGGTGTGCTCTTAGTTTTTGTTTGGTTTCAAATTCCTGTTTTATTTTTTTCAGAAAGATTTTCTTTAAAGTTTTCAAATGCCTTAGATCGAAAATACCCCAGCTAATCTCATATATGTATTTCCCAATCTTTTTTCATAACTAAGATAACCAAAAATGGGAGAAAATGAAGGGAATTTCTTCAACCTTTGAGATCGGAAATACCCAATTGAAGTAAGAAGTAATCGTGCAACAAACACCAGATACTGGAAATCTATTGGAAAAGATAAAGAGATTCGCAATAGTATAAGCTCGGAGAAATACCCACTAGAATAGTGATAAAAACCCTATGAAGTTTGTGAAAGTTGTGCTTTATACTCTGTAAAATTTGATAGCCTAATAGTGTATATGTTTTACTTTCCAAAGAGAACCGGAATGAGTCTTATTATGTTATTCAACATAGTGAGAGCTACATTCTTATATATTAGGTCTTTATAATCATGGATCATTAAATTGTGACATGGAGTTTGTATTTGGACAAAACTTGGATAATTGCACAGTTGGTCCTGAGTAATGTGTTTCTTACATATCTTCCCAATGTTAGACGAACCCGAGGTGTGTTTGATGTGGTACTCAAGGCTCACAAGACAGTACACGAAAGAGATATTGAAATTGGTAAAAAGTTTGGAAACTGGATACTTTGTTTGCTTGATAAGGCAAAATCATCAGCTGAGATTCAAGTAAAGCATCTCCCTGGTGGGACCACAAATGCAAACTCGATAAGGTAACTTACCAATGGGAATACAAACACAAACCCAATAAGGAACCTTGCTGATTCATCCAAACTGAAAATCTAACAAAATTTGCAAAAAATGTAGTTGGTCTAGGTTTCATTTGGGTCTTTACTCTTTATACGAAAAAAATGTATTGGTTTTTTTTTCCAGGTGAGATTACTACATGAAATTTTTAATGTTATAAATAATAAAGTAGAAAAGAATAAGGGGAGAAAGTAAAAAATAGATAATATGGGTATTTTATGTATGGATTGAGAATGTAGGTTTATGGGCGTGTAACCTCAACCTAAAAAAATGTGTTCAACTTTATAATGGAACGGGTCCAGGATCATTAAAATTTCAAAAATCATAACTGATAAATCAGACATTACAATATTTTTAAATAATAAATTATATTTAAATTAGTTAGTAGAAAAAAAAATTAAGTAATATAATTTATTTTTCATTTTGCAAGAGTGGGGTGGGAGGGGGGTAACATAAACTTTTCTGTCCTAACCATCTCCTTTATGAAAAATCGATTGTAATGGTGGTCTACCCAAATTTCTTTTCTTTCTCTCTCATTCCCTTTCACCCTATATGATCATGAACTTTAAAACGTGAATCTTGAACATAAATTATGAATCTGGAACCCTAAAACCTTTAAATCATGAATCATGAACTTAAATCAACCCTTTAAACATCCTTCACTTCAGTTTAACAAATATGAATTATTTACTAATTTTCTATATTTTTCAAATTAATAGATTAACGTTCAAGTTTCTCGCGTTGGACGATATATGTATGTTGACACAATGATACTTTGTAGAGTTATGAGATCTATAGAGGTATATTAAAAACTCGAGATTATATGATTCACACATTTAGGATACTCTTTGATTATTTTCGTACTTTAATCTATTTATTAGTTGTTTGAATTGTACATGGATTTATGGTGCATTTTGAATTTAATAACCAATTTTTTTATTTCACTTTCGTATTCATTCGATCTATTATTTCGTTTTTTTACATATTCAAGACAAAATATCATCCTATCTTTTAAAATTAAAAGTAGACAATTAACTCAATTTTTATGTTTTGAAGTGCCTTAAGGCACAGACTATACTTAGTGTATATATATATATATATATATATATATATATATATATATATATATATATAAATAAACAAATACTGTAAACCTTATAAATATCCCAAGTTTGATGCCGAGACTCGTGCACTTCTACTTAAAAGAGTCGCTTTTCGGAAACTCGGACAGTAGGAATTCGATCGATACTGGGAAGTTTCCGGTGACGCCTTTCTTTGCTTCGTTTGCTAATCTGCACAAACGGGTTTGGCTTCTTCATTGCTTGGTATTCACGTTCAGTCATGAGACGAAGATCTTTCAGGTGAGTAAATGGTCTCGATTCTCTGAGCTGTACATGGAGGGAGTCAATGATGAGGCGTTCATCGTTTCAAGTGATGACTCGGAAGAACTTCATGTGGGTTTCACAATGGTGCCAGGATTTGAGATCGGGAAAACTGTGGTGCAGTGTCAAGTGTACCTGCATTGACGAGTATTAGAGGTATTCTAGATGTATATTTTAGTAATCTTTTAATTAGAAAAAAGGATTTTATATAAGCAGAATTTTGGATCTATTTGTATGCTGTTGCTAAGAGATGTTTTGAACCAGTTTTTTTTATATAGAAACTTAATTTATATATGCAATTATGAAATTTTAGATGTGTGTTTAAACCAAAGTATTGTTGAGGATTGGAAGATTCACCACCTGGTCCACCTCCCTTCAACAAAGATCAGACCAATTAGCAAATCGGGTAGGGTTATAATTTGGTCAATTTTATTGGTAATTTGGATACTTCAAACGAATTTCTTAATTAGAACATGACGATATTTTCCCCATTTTGGTAATCTTTTTGAATTATCGTAAAATTAAATTTTAATATTGGTTCCTTTCAAGTTTTGTATAAAGTTTGACTGCGCTATAGGGCCTTATATTATGTAAAAATTGCATTTCCGGTCCTTATATTATGGAAATTCATATCTTAAAGTATTACACATTCCAATTTCAACCCCTAAAGTTTATAAACTTTGAATTTTAACCTTTTAAATTTATAAATTCTTCCTTTTTTTTTTCTCGATTTGGCTTGTATTAGGGGAGATATGTGTGTAAAGGAGGAGGTAAGGAGGGCAAGCGAGACATTTTGATGTATTGGAAAAGGCGACTTACCATATTTCCTTCCTAGATCTTATTCCAATATCTCATAACACCAGTTTAAATCCTTTTGACAGAAAATCATCCCTACAAAAGACAAATATGAAGAAACAAGTACATTAATTCGCACAAATCGGAAGACGCGATATGTTATTTGCAACATATTGAGACAAAATCAAAAAACCATTCCTATGAATACAACCCCTACGTAGCACATATCGTCAACGCAACCTCAAATTTGGAATGTAAATACAAGTATATTCAATCCACATTACGAATCTAGCCAGTAAAATTAAATCCTAGACTTCTGCTTGATGAAATTAATGTTTTGTGATGGTACCTAAATTCTTTTATACAAAGTGATTAATCATTTACTCGAAACACAACATGATTCAACATAACTATATTTTATTTATATATGGTGTGCAATGGAACAAATTATATCAGTTTAGCGTGTGTGTTAATACAAAGCTTTAGCAAATATTGATTACAGAGGGACCATGGTGGAAATATAATCTACATAGAAGGGCTCCATGCCTCCATCAACTAAACATAATTCTTAGGCCACATCATTAACTCACATAACATTCTACATATAGCTTCGAAACTGGCTCAAACTATTTATTGAAACTACAAGTGGATTTTCTCTTGGGTAATAAGTCCGGGGAAGGCTTGGGATGGTTGTTTAGACGGACATGCCAAAGTTTATTTTTACTAAGATTTTTTTTGTTAATTATTTTTTTAAGAGACGAGAAGACCGCCTTTGAAGAGAAACCATACAACACAAATATACAAAAACTTAAATTCTCCATTTTCTTTACCTCTTCTTCCTTGGCATTATTGTTTGTGGTTTGTCTTGATTATCTTGATCCGATAAAATATCCACACCTCAATGACCATCGACTGGAGCAAGGCTATCTACACAATTTAAATAAAAAAAATGAATTTTATAAATTTTAAGAGTTAAATTCAAATTTTATAAATTTTAAGGCTTAAAATTTAAATGTTATAAATTTTTGGGGATAAAAATCAAATTTTATATATTTGAAAATATAATATTACATAATAATGAACCTATGGTGCAATTTTTGCTTAATTTAAAGGCATAGTATAATTAAGTTTCATATAAAGGTTAGTAGAAAATTAAAAAAGTAATTTTGCAAAATATAAGAACCACTTAATTTAATTTTTTATAAGAAATCTGAAAAAAAATATAATTATAAACTAAATTAAGAATTTAAGAATAATGATAGATGTTGTCCTCTTTAAATAAAAAACAAAACACATATTAATTAAATAAACAAAATTCATTCATTGAATAATATGAATGTTATTATTTTTCATGTTTTATTTATATGGTGATTTAAATTAACTTGCGTGCATTTTAACTAGTTTTATAGAAAATATACATATTATTATTTACCACTCATCCTTTTTTTTTTTTAATTGGTGTGAGAATTTAAATAAGAATATTTCATCCCAGGTTGACTTACTGGGAAAGCTTAACATAAATTTGTACAATTGAGTAAAAAAAAATTAGCTTGTTGAATTTAAATTTTTTAAATTAAAATGTAAACATGTCAATTTTTTTTTAATAAATTGTATAAATAATAAGAATATATATGCAAAACTAATTAGATGAAATTAAATTTTAAAACAAAAAATACATGTAACTTATAATAAATTTAGAATAATTTTATATAAAAAGTAATAGAAAAAATATATATATTTACATGTTTCATATAAAAAATAAATTACTATTTTTTTTCATATCAATAAAATAAATAAATAATTTATTTTAATTTAATCAAGATTTTTTTTCCAAGTATATTAAACAACCTTAACTCATCCTTCTAAATTTTAATTCTCATTTATTAAGATCTAAATGAACACGCGCTTTAATAATAAATAGTAAATATAGTTTACCTGTATTTTGTTGAAATGTCATGATCAACGATCCTATCTTTTAGTAAATTAGATATTTCACTATGGCCTATAAAAAATTAAAACAAGAATTAGATGATATTATTAGATAATATATTCAACATCAAATCATTTAAAATATATAAAGAGACTATGGACAAACCCTATTAGTCCACCCATTAGTCCATGATATATTCCATATTTTCTAATTTAAAAAATAATCCTATATAAAAAAAGTAAAAAACAAATAATCTATTATAATTATATTTTTAAAAATCTAAAATTATTGTATTTTTTTAGAGTTTTTAACTCAGTATACACCTAGGAAACAAGTTTATAGAATTTTTTTAGATAAATAAATATTAAAAAAAAAAGAATACATAAGTAATAAAAATAATAAATTAAAATAATCTTATAAATAAATAATCATGAGAATATGATATAATAAAAATTTATATTTGATTTTTACATTAAGAATATATTTATTTAGAAATTACCCCACATATTAGTTGAAAAAATATTTATAAATATTTGGAAAATTTCGTCGTCCTATTAACAATATTAACAATATTAACAAACAATTATAATAACGTACGTAAAATTAAAATAATGGAGATTTGACATAAAGAAATTGCGCGTATCCCAGTAATTAACCGATTTCAAGTCGAGAGAAGAGATTTTGACATATTTAAAATCTTAAAATCTTATTTTATCATTAAAAATACAAAAATAAGCAATGAAGGATACATAAAAAAGACTATATATAATAGATAAATATATAAATTTACTCATTTTAAACATTTCGATAAAACTTTTAATACTTACCTCCGTCTTCCAAATTATATATATATATATATATATATATATATATATATATATATATATATATATATATATATATATATATGTTCGATCAGTGGATTCTAATGTAAGAGTGGTGGTTAGATCTCTAAAATTATTATTGTAATAGTGGATGTAATAATTTTTTTGGGTATGATAGAATGAGCAAGAAAGGAGGTTATGGTTACTTCTATGGGGTTAAAGAAAAAGATAGATCGTTTGTGGTACAATGAGAAACTTAAGAATGAACGGTTGAAACTAATGCGAGATGGGATAAAGAGATGAAATGAGATAGAGGCAGAAGATGAGTTATATATAGATCAATGATTTTTTTAGGTTAAGCAATATGTTATATTATAATTTATTTTTAAATTAATATATTAGTAGCTTTATTTTAGAATGAATATTTGAGATAATTCCTAATTAATTACAATTCCACACTTTTCATTCTAAAAAAATGGAAGGAGCAAATTTCTTCATACTTACTCAGAAATTATCAACTTAATTACAAATTAAACACATTGTCATATTTACCTTCTATTATTGCCCTTATATAATTTTTTTTAATTTTTTTTTCGATTTCAAATATAGATTTATGTATTCCTGCAACACACAAAAGTCATAAAATCGATCTAAAAGATTCCCTTCTTTAACAAAATTATTTTTTTCTCTTTATTAATCACATATACCCTTATTTTACTCGTTTTTAACCAATTTGATATATTATCTTTTTATCCATCACTTTTTTGTTATTTTTGTGTGTTTATGTTTTAGGGTTTTGTGTGTTCCATGCCACACAAAACTAGATTTTGTTTGTTCCAATTCTGTGTATTCGTGGAACACACAAATCTCAGAATTGTGTATTCTTAGAACGCACAAATATCATATTTATGTATTCATGGAACATACAAAACTCAAATTTGTGTATTCATGAAACACATAAAACTCGAATTTATGTATTCCTAGAATACACAAAACTTGATTTTGTTTGTACCGATTATGTGTATTCGTGGAACACACAAAACTCATAATTGTGTATTCTTGAAAAGCATAAATCTCAGATTTGTGTTTCATGTAACACATTAAACTCAAATTTGTGTATTCATGGAACACATAAAACTCGAATTTATGTATTCTTGGAATACACAAAACTTGACTTTGTTTGTTCCAATTCTGTGTATTCTTGGAACACACAAATCTCAGATTTGTGTATTCTTGGAACGCAGAAATCTCAGATTTGTGTATTCATGGATGATGGAACACATAAAACTCAAATTTATATATTTCTGGAATACACAAAACTTGATTTTGTTTGTTCCAATTTTGTGTATTCATGAACACACAAATCTCAGAATTGTGTATTCCTGGAACACACAAATCTCAGATTTGTTTATTCATGGAATACATAGAACTCAAATTTGTGTATTCATGGAACACATAGAACTCAAATTTGTGTATTCATGGAACACATAAAACTCAAATTTGTGTATTCATGGAACACATAAAACTCAAATTTGTGTATTCATGGCACATAAAACTCGAATTTATGTATTCGTCGAATACACAAAACTTGATTTCGTTTGTTCCAATTATGTGTATACATGAACACACAAAACTCAAAATTGTGTATTCTTGGAACGCACAAATCTTATATTTGTGTATTCATGGTACACATTAAACTCAAATTTGTGTATTCATGGAATACATAAAACTCGAATTTATGTATTCCTGAAATACACAAAACTTGATTTTGGTTGTTCCAATTTTGTGTAGTCCTGCAACACACAAATCTCAAAATTACGTATTCATGGAACACATTAAAAAAATTCAAAAAAAAAAATTCGAAAAAAAAATTTATTTTAAAAATATAAATATTATTAATCTTCCAGTTTTTTGTGTTTAAATAGGAATTAAGTTGAAGTTGTAATTAATTGGGAATTCTTACGCTAACCGTGTAACTAATTGGGCGTTGTCCCTAAATATTTTAAGCAGACCTTTATTTTCGTCTCAAATGGGAAACTCTCCTTTTATTTTTATAAATGAATATTTTAGCCCTTAGTTTACAATAGAAAATCAATGTTGATACTTTGTTAGATGGCAAGTTGATATTTTTTGTCCAAACAAAGCAGGCAACAAAGTATTAAAACTTTTCATTCATTTTTTTCTTACTCTATCTCATGAATAACTCTACCTCTACCATCTTCTCCACCAATCTTTTTTCATAAAACTACAACCAAAATCGGTTTGAACACCAAACTCCATTAGCAAAATGACAAAAGAAACAATATTGAGATTTTTACAATTTTAGCTTTTAACTCATGTGCAAATTAATTATTTCTTGTATGAAAAGGGTTATTTATTTGTAACTTATATATATATATTCATACCCTAAGATATAACTAATTGTAAAATACATGTGTATTAAATAAAGTAATATTTTTTGGAAGGTTAGTTTGAATATTTAAGAATTATTTTTATAGAAAACATGATCTTTTTAGGGTGAAAATACGATTGCAGGATCTTGAAAAGATTGAAGGTGGTATTTTCATTGTTATCGATGTTGACATAGCTACATTGTTGTCTTCTGAGTTGTGATTTAAAATCAACACTTGAACAATCAAAACTCACAAGTGTACGAGCGTTCACAAGTAATAAAGTATGTAATTTAGTCCGTCTGCACAAGGATTAACAAGTTAGAGAACTTTAATTTCAATTTGTTGACAACTGGAAAGTAACAGTACAATATTTATATAGTTTTATGATTAATGTGTAAATACTAAGCTAGGAACTGTAAAGACTAATATCACCTAATCAACTTAAACTAAAAATTGTGAAAGGATGGAGAGAAACGTAGCCCGAGACACTCACACTCACCACTAGTTATGAGACCACTTGTAATTCTAAGGGGAAAACATGATATTGTTTCTAATGGGGATACAACTATTCAACCTAAGTCTCTTCCGAGTAAGTAGAGGCTGCTATCTAAAACTAGAAATCTCTCCCGAGTGAACCTACAATGTTATCAAATAATTAATACTAATTTATCCTCACACGATTGCCTAATTAGTTTAGCTCTTTTGACTCTTCAACTCTAGAAGACGTAATTATATTAGTTCCACTACCAAGTCCCCATCTCGGACGTAATATAATATCTAATTAACCTTTTTCACGTGACCTCCATATAAGAATTTGAGAACACACATAAACATAATTACAACAATAATACCTATTTTATTTTATTTAAAAACCATTTATTCATATCAATCCAACTCAATAACTAAGGTTCATACTTTGAGTATCTCAAGCTACTAATGAATTAGTTGATAATGGAATAAAAGAAACCAAACTCTAAAAGATTCATAAAAGAATAATAATGAGAGTTACACTTATTATGATAGAAAATGTATGAAATAAGGTGTTGTGGATGAACTCCTCATTTCTTTCCCTTGCTCTCAAACTTTCTTTCTCCAAAATATTATAAGTGATGTGTTTTAAGGCTAAAACTAGTATATATTTTATTCAATTACGTTTTAACTCAATTGGTCCGATTTAAGTGAGTCAAAATTAACTCAATGGACTCTTCTAAATCTGGACAACTTTGGGTCTTGTTAGTAAAACACCCATATCTTTTTCAATACAACTCCAAATATACAACCATTTTGCCTCACATGATACACTCAAAGGGATGTCTTGAGCTCTATTATATGATATAAATATTAACCAAGTATGAGTTATGATATTTAAAAATTGATGAAATCATTTTGCCAACAATTTTTGATGAGCTTTAAATAGACTTCTTGGCTTTTTTGTTGGATTCTTATGTGACTTTTTGACTTCCTAGCTTCATCTTGGGATCTAAAATCTAAGATTATCCATGTACTTAGTCTTTACACTTAACACAAATTATATCAAATTGTTCTAAATATACATATATCAATACCACAATTAAACCTCAAAACTAAACCAGCTTATGTCTCTTAATTCTCTAAGTATCACAAAACGAGAGACATAAGTACTCCCAATTTAATATCTTATTGTCCTAATAAAATAAACACAAAAAAGAGTCTCAAAACCAAGAATCCACAAGAGAGAAACATGTAATAATCCCAAGATATACATTGTACAACAAGTATCATAAGGTCCTACTCAATAAATAATTCACAAATATACTATCGTACACATAATATGGGAACCGGTACAAGTGGAAGTTAGAAGCATCGATGAACTTTTCCCTCACTTCAGCTCATAAGTCACTTAAAGCGGCGGATGCGGCTGCGATCTTTAGATGGGAGAAAATTTGGTCCCCAAAGCGTTCGCGAAAAATACAAATTCTTCTTTGGCGGGCTCCATGTGAACGTTTCCCACGACTGTGTATTTTGGGAAACGCATAATAGAGGTTTCACTATTATGTAGAAGTTGTATTGTAGCTTAGGAAAATACTGCACATATATTCTGAGACTGCCGGAAATACAATGAACTCTTGAAAGGGTGGCCCAAACTTGATAAATTGCGTACTACCGCGAGGACTAGAATGGCACACACCAGTCATTATTGCAGCTGCTAAAGAGCAGCTTAGTAGTAATTACAGCAACATCGGATTGGAGGACATAACTTGGGACAACTTTTTTCGAGAATTAACAGTTGTTGGGAAAATGTTGTTAACAGGCAAGGTTTAGTGCGTGACAACATTGATGTAATGGCCGATGGAGAAGTTAACAACATGTATAATAGTTACAATGTGTTTCAGCAGGTGGGTAAAGATCTCACAACTTTAAGCCAGCAGAACAGTCCAGACAGGAATGGAACCGCTGCAGGTGATGTACCAAGTTGGTCGCCTTACAGGATATTGAATGGTGGAAAGAATTTCTCGGTTGTAAAGGAACAAAAAAGGGGCTAAAACTTACAACTGTCGCGATCTCTTTATGATAGCACATTTGGATTGATTGGAACAGATGATGCTTTGAAAAAAATACCCACAAGAATTCAATAGGAACACTTAAAGCTATGGTAAAAAATACAGTTGTAGTTTGTGTCTGGGATTTAGGAAGAGATCGAGACGTAGGGAAGTATACTAGTTATGTGGGTTAAACCGGCTTTTGGTGTTAAACTTAACATAGGTGGTTGTTTAATGCAAGAGGATAGTAGAGAGAGTTGGGGGCCTTTTCTGCGATAGTAAAGTAGATTTCTTAGGATAATTTGCGGGTTCATGTAAGTAAAATTCAGCTTTTTAAGCGAATCTTTTTGCTTTACATTTTAGTTTGTATATGGCAATTACTCGGAAGTATGAGATGGTTTTTATTGAAACTGGTTTGCTTAAGCTACATGCGCTAGTGAAGGATGGTGGGAGTAAGGGAATTGGTCAGATGAAGTATTAAAAGAGTGCTAGACTATACTTGCAAATCATGTTAACTTCGAGATCTCCTATGTGTACCGGGAGGCAAATTATTGTGCAGATT
Organism: Nemophila menziesii; assembly: GCA_029959085.1. NCBI lineage: Eukaryota > Viridiplantae > Streptophyta > Magnoliopsida > Boraginales > Hydrophyllaceae > Nemophila > Nemophila menziesii. The sequence continues at coordinate 71,316,595 of JARWIR010000003.1, read as the reverse complement.
GGATGAAAAAAAACGAGTAGTGAATCGATTGGTGAACCAATATGTATATCGACCCTCCGGAAAGATTATAGAAGTTCCTAATGCGAGATAGATGTGAATGACCAACACCTCGTACTATATTGTGCACTCTCATAAGAGTTAGTAAGTTTTAGTTGGACTTACCGGTTTTTATTAGATAACAAAAAGATAGTAAAAAACAACTAAAAATAGGATATATGCAATTAATAAAGAGAAAAAAATGATTTTGTTAGAGAAAGAAATGTTTTAGATTGATTTTATGATTTTGTGTGTTACATGAATACATAAATATATTTGTGTATTGTAGGAACACATAAAACTGAATATCAGAAGTTTAAAAAGAAATTGAAAAATTCGTTGACATAGATATGAACTTGCCTACTCAAAAAAAATACAATTTATTAATTTTTTAGATTTTTTTTGGAATTAATTATGAATTTTTATAAAAAAATCCACGGACGCGCGCGTGTTGTGAAATTGGCAAATTTTTGTTTGTGTGTTATAACCAAAAAAAAATTCATGGACGTAAATATTATTTTGCCTCGTCAAAAAGTGATTTTTTTACGTGCTTTTTAGAATTAGTAATGAAATTTTTTTGAAAAAAAATTCACTAAGCATGCGTATAATGAAATTAGTTGGTGGTGATTGGTGGTGACGTATTTAGTCGGTGGTGGTTATGGGCGAAGGTCGTGGTGGTGGTCGACAGAGAATAATGGTGGTGATGGTGCGAGTGGGAGCGGGGTGTTGGTGGTGGAGGTGGGGTGAAAAATATAAATAAAATAAATATTATATGATAAATTGTGAAGATAATAATTAAAATTAAATGATATATATAATAATAGGCTTATAAGTATTTTTGAGATTTTCCAACTTCTTGTTCTTAATTGGGAATCAACTTATAGTTGTTGTTAATTAGGAATGGAGTAATGCTGGGTATCACCCAAAAAACAATCACCTAAAAATCACCCACGATGTGGATCCTGGGTGGTCCAATCATGCAAGAGAGAGAGAAAAAAAAGGCAGGAAAGAGAAACTGCATGATTGGACCACCCATGATCCACATCATACAAATATTAAATTATCAGTTTTTTTCTTTTTTGGACAATGGAAAGTGCCAAAGCACCATAAAGCCTACAAATATTAGCCAATACCAAGTTTCTTAAATCTAAAAGCTAGGTCAAAATGGTTAATAGCCATTTCTCGGTCCTGCATAGCTCCGTGCCTAACGTCGATTGCAATCTTATCCATTTTTTTTCTTTTCAAGCCGGGATTTTTTTATTATGATTTTTTTATTTATTCAATGGGAGGTAGGGTTTGTGTCAGTTGGGGTGTAGAATTATTTTTTCAGCTAGGACGTGCATGGATAAGTGGGGGTAAAAATATAAATTATTTTCCTTTTTATCTTTTACAACCGTTGGGGGTTACAAAATTACATATTTTTCTTTCCGTGAAGCGGGTGCACTACCGGGGCAGGGGGTGGGAGGTATAGGTGAGGTCGGGGGTGGGTGAGTAAATTTCCAGTTTCTATTTTTTTGGCGGGGTGCGCCGCTTGCAAGTTGAAGGTTGGTATTGGTGGGGGTGTAAAAAATCTTTTTCAGCAAGGGGGATAGATTTTTTTTCTCAGATTTTTTTAGTTTTCTAGCACAGAAGGTGAGAATGGGTGTGTGAGACGGTAAACCTTTTTTCCAGCACATAATAGGGCGGGGGGAGGTGTGGGTTCAATTTTTTCTTTTCCATCAGCGAGGGCAGGGGTCAAACTTTACTTTATTTTCTATTAAGGGGTTAATTTTATTTTCTCTGTTTTACAAGAAAATCTTATCTCAATCTTAAAATAAATATATGACATATTTTATCTTAGTCTTAGTGGGATAAATCATATCTTAGTGTTGGTGGGGCAAAACATATCACATACACAATTCATAAAAATAAACTAGTTTCTTGAATATTACTGATTAAATCTCACAATTTGTGTATCATATTCATAAAAATTATAGACAAAAAATTATCATCTTAAGTTATTAAGAGTTTCCCTAGAAACATTTTTTCCTTATTATTTTTTGAAATCTCAAAATTTTAGAATAAATCTCGTCGTTGTTTTAAATTTTATATAACTTTTATATAAACATTTGAGATAATTGCACACAATATCCTTATATCGTGCATAAATTACACTATAAGTACATATAATGAATTTTTTCTATATTTTTTTAATTATCTTTCTGTATTAGAAACTTAAGTGATAGATGATATATGTTACAGATTTTGGGTGATGGAGGAGGAAAAGAGAATAGTGGTGGTAGTGATGATAGTGAAGAAGAAGGAATGAACTGTAATAATAGTGTAAAAGAGAAAAAAAAAAGAATATAATAATTAAAATTTTAAAAATAAAATGTTATTCACCATGTCAATAGGCCTACAACCAATCCCCTACCAAAAAAAAGTAACCCTCCATCCTTCCCTTTCTGCTTCTTTTGGAAAAAAAAATTAAAAAAAAATCGAAAAAATATCTAAAAAAAAATTAAATTAAAATAAAAAACTATAAAAAAAAATTAAAAAATCACATAAGGGTAATATTGAAAGGTAAATATGACAATGTGTTCAATCGAGAATTAAGTTGAAAATTTATGAATAAATAAGAAGTAATTTCCTCCTTTCTTTTGGGAATTTTTTTTTTGTCCAAAATCTTTCTATTAGAATCCGTTAACTCATTACAAAATTAGCCAACCCCTACACTTGAGGCATCGGCTTTAATTAGTTCAGCTAGATTAGGGGGGATAGTCCCTCTACCTAACTCAAAACACATGCCAAAAGGCGGGTTTTTAGTTAGCCAATCCGCTACTACATTCCCTCTTCTCGAAACATAAGGAAGGAGGGATTACACATTTCACTAACAAAATAAATACTACGAACTATGTTTTTAATACAATCATTAATAATGGGAGTATTGGAAGCTAATGGTCCTATGATTCCTAAGCTATCGTTCTCAATAATGCATCTAATGTTCTTGAAATGTCTAGCCCATAGACACGCTTTCAAGATTCCAAGAGCTTCGGCTTCAATAGGATTATCAGCTCCAACTTCCCACGAACTAAACTTGATAATCTTTCCAGCATGGTCCCTGATTACACAAGAAATAATAGTTTTATTAATTTTAAAAGAGGCATCTGAATTAATTTTATACCAATTCATAGGGGGGGGGGGGGGGGGGGTTGCCATTTACTAAACTTTTCATCGCAATTTGATCTTGTCTTAGTAATGATGTTGGTTTTTTTACTCATAGCTGTAACATCATTATTCTTATCATAGGACTTACATTCTTTTTCATTTTTTTCTCTCAGACTGTTGTAGTCATCCTCGAGAATTTTACACCCACTGTTAGCAATTTCGTATTTGTTTATTTCTTCCTTCAGATAATCACTATCATCCTTAGGAGATAAACTTTCAAGTTGTTCTTTCCAATGTAATTCCGCTTGTATTATGGTGTTAATGGGACAAACTTTAACATTTTTAAAAATGTACTCATTTCTTTCCTTCCATATGAACCACAAAATAGTGGCAAATTTTTCAAGAATATGGGATTCTTTCTTACTTTCCTTTTGGGCTTTAATTAGTGTAGTGGCCATCCAAGCATCCATTTTAAATGGTTGCTGGTTGCTACCATGAAATTTAAAGCCCATAGAAGAGTTGAACCAAACTGCTTTTGCCCAAGGGCATTCAAAGAATAGATGTTCTGTAGTTTCATCTACATCATTACATATATAACAACATTTAGAATATTGAATTTTTCTTTTGAAGAGATTCACTCCAGTAGGGAGTAGGTTTTTAATAGCTCTCCCGAGAAAGTTTTTTGTCTTAGGTATAGTATTCACTTTCCATATCATTTTCCAAACCATAGGGTCAATAGTATGCGCATTTGAGGTGGTATTATCACTATTTCTATGTTTAATTTCTTCCTCATTCTTAAGCCAGTAATATGCTTGCTTAACTGTATAAATTCCATCTTTACTCTTAGCCCAATAGCATTTATCATTTAAGGGGACTAAGGGTATGAATGTTCTCAAGATTGTTTGTACAGTAATATTATCAAAGTTCTTATTTAAAGTATTCAAATTCCATTTTCTTTCTCCCTTAATCATAAGGACATTAACAGTAGTAACTTCATTAGTTAATGGTTTTATAATAATAGCTGAATTCCCTATCCATTTATGAATATTTAGTAAAATGTTCTTACCATATCCAATTTTGCAATGGATGTAAGGACTAATGATATCTCTGCCTGTTAAAAGGCTTTTCCATCCCCAAGATGGGTTATTACCTAAACGAGCTTCAAAAAAGGATGTATTATGAAAATACTTTCCTTTTAAAATTTTATATAATAGAGAATCAGTTTTATTAATAAAATTCCAAGCTTGTCTACCCAAAAGGGTTTTATTCATCAAATGTAAGTCTCGAAATCCAAGACCTCCATCAAATTTACTAATAGTGATTTTATCCCATTTACACCAATGTGTTTTCCTTTTACCATTTTTACCCCACCAGAATTTCGCTATATGAGATGTAATAATCTCACATGTTTTTTTAGGGAGAAGATAGGAAGACATATAATAGTTGGGTAGGCTTTGAATCACAGCCTTAATTAATATTTCTTTGCCAGCATCAGTTAAGAAAATATTTTTCCAATTAGATATCCTTTTAACAATTCTTTCAGTGATATTTTCAAGGTCTTTTACTTTGGATCTTCCCCACTCTGTGGGAAGTCCCAAGTATTTGCCTAAGTTTTGTACAACTTTCATATTAACCTTATGAGAAAAAATAGCTTGAATATAATGTGGAGTATTTTTGCTAAACTTAACTCCACATTTGTTTCTATTAAGAGTAAGACCAGTGGCCAAAGCATATCTATTGATAATGTCATCAAAACTATTTACGTCTTCATTGTTAAATTTTAGGAAAAACATACTATCATCCGCAAAAAGCAAGTGAGACAAAGGAGGACTGTTCTTAGCTATTTTAATACCTTCATATAAACCTCTATTCATTTTATCTTTAACCAAAGCAGAGAGGGTTTGAGTAATAATACGAAAAAGGAAAGGAGAGAGGGGGTCTCCCTGTCTCAAGCCTCTCTCTGGTTTGTCAAGTTTATGTGGTGTACCATTAATAAGAACCGAATAAGACACCGAGGTAACACAATTCATAGTAAGATTACACCATTTATCATTGAATCCTATTTTATTTAAAAGACATTTTAGAAAGTCCCATTCAACAAATTCGTATGCTTTTTGAATATCGGCTTTAATAACCATATAGTAATTTTTTGTGTTACGTTTTTCATTAATAAATTTACTCACCTCATGGGATATCATTGAATTTTCTTGAATATGCCTATTAGGGACAAAAGCCGACTGATGTTCATCAATTATATATCCCATAAGAGGTTGGAGTCTATTTACTAAGATTCTCGCAATAATTTTGTAAATAAAGTTGGAAACACTAATTGGCCTATAATGTTTAATATTACCTGGTTTCTCAATTTTGGGAATAAGGGAAATATAGGTGTGATTAATCTCTTCTAGTCTTTCATTATTGTACCAGAAATTGTTAATAAGTTTAATGACATCAAGTTTTATCAGTTGCCAATATTTTTTTAAAAAGTAGCCAGGATACCCATTAGGTCCTGGAGCTTTATTAGCTCCAAGCTCTTTCACAGCTTTTTCAATTTCTTTAATATTAAGTTGATCAGTTAAGGTGCCATTCATAGAATCAGTAATAACAGGTTGAATAATATTTAAAATTTGTGAGAAATCTCGAGGTCCCACACTTTTATAAACATTGTTAAAATAGGTAAGAATATTATTCTGAATATCTAGTTTATCACTAAGCCACTTCCCATTATCATCCTGAATAGAATTAATTTTATTAATTTTTCTCCTTTCTTTAGTAGAGGCATGGAAGAATTGGGTGTTTTTATCCCCTTTTTTAAGCCATGTAATCCTAGCTCTAGAGGCCCAATACTCTTCTTCTTTTTTCCAAATAGTTTCAACTTCTTTAACAATGTTGTTATAGTTATCTTTATCATTATCATTATGAGTAGAGGAATTGGTAATTGTTTCAAGTTGTTTCATAAGATAATCAATTCTCTTCCTACTGTTTTGAAATTTTCTTTTGCTCCAAACAGTTAAAATTCTTTTACACATATTGAGGTTAGTAATAAGTCTATTCTTAGCCATATTCTTAGTGTTCTTTCTAGAGTTCCAAATGTTAGTGATAATATTAAGACATTCTTTTTCTTCCATCCACTGACTTTCAAAAATAAATCTTTTTTCTTTCTTATCAATATTATCTTTGAGGTGAAGCAGTAGAGGACTATGATCAGACCCTAGAGCCGGAAGTAGGTCCACCCAAGCTTCAGGATACATTATATTCCACTCACAATTAGAAAGGCACTTATCAATAAGTTTTTTGATGAGTTTATTTCCTGATCTTCTATTAGACCAGGAATAAGAACACCCTCTACTTACTAATTGAATCAGATTATTAGCTTTGATAAAGTCATCGAATTTTTCCATGTTTTTATCTATTTTCCTAATACCTCCAAATTTTTCACTTAAGAACCTAGTGTTGTTAAAATCCCCAACTAAGTTCCAAGGTCTGTTCTTTTTAGGGTTACAATTATTAAACTTAGTAATAGAATTAATCTTATCCTTATCATTAGGGGCTCCATAAACAAAGGTAGTGTGGACTAAATTCCCATCTGAATTTAAGATTTTGCAATGTATGAAATTTTCATCATAATTAATAATATTGATGTTATCCTTATTACTGGCGAAAAGGGCAAGTCCCCCACTAAGCCCTATAGGGTCAACCACCATAACAAGGTCTATTTTAATAGTTATAGCAATTTTTACTAACACAGAGTATTTATTCTTAGTTTCGGATAAAAAAATTACCTCGGGGCGATATCGGAAAGTAATATCGCTTAGGGTCTGGACTGCCAAAGGGTTGCCAATCCCTTGGCAGTTCCAGATTAGGTGTATCATTTCTTGTGGTGGGATTGTTCTTGGACAATCCCGCAAACCATATCATCTCCATTGTTGAGTTCTTCAATAACCTCTCCTTCTTCGTGACCTTCTGTATTTGGGAGCTGCATATTCTTTTCTTCATTTATTAGCCTCCTTGCTTCCCAAATTTTTTCGTATCTACTACTTTCCGAGTAGTTGCTGTTCTTCTTATATGTTTTAGCAAGCTTTCTAATTGATTTACGGTGTTGCTTAGAGCTTTCTCCTTCATAGTAATTGGTTGGAAACTCATTGTAGTTTACAATTTGTTTACAGCAGCCAAAGGTATTTGGGGTAATGGTTTGGGTAAAGGAGATTGAAGGGTTTGGGATCGGGGTGGAGAGGGAATCGGGTGTAAGATTTGGGGATTTAGGGAATGAATGAGTAATGAGAGAGAGAGAGTTGGTGTTTTAGTTTGGGTTGGGTTATCAGATGAAAGGATATTGGGTGGGAGGGTAACATTTGGGCTGATATTATGTTTTGTAATGTTTGGGCCCCCTTGATTTGGGCTTAAGAATGAACCAAAGGCTATATCTTTTATTTGGCTCGAGGGGGTATTTAAATTTTCTACTAGTTGGGCTGCCAATCCAGCCAACTCATTTTCTTTTTCTTTTAATAATTCCATTTTCTTTGTCTTCTCTTCCACTAAACCCGATAGTACAGTTGTATCAGTAGTGGGTGTACCATTCTTGTCCTCTTTTTGGCCTTCGTCTCCTCTAGCCTTGAATTCAAAAAAATTTGTTTGTTTGTTGGCCATGTTGGAGTCCTTTATACCTGCTGTACCAACACGAGTTGTTGTCTCTTTTGGGTGAGTTGAAACGGTAGACTCATTGATCCACTTGTTCGCCATTAGTGGGTTGCTCCGAGGTAATTTTGAATTCCAACTCGCCTTAGCAATTTTGCGAGTTCCTCCAGAAAACTTAGCATTACTTTTCTCTTTTTTGTTTTTGATGAATAGAGATGATTTCGATGGACCTCTTGTAGATAATTTTACCCAACTTCCCAAAATTGGTTTGATGGTTGGGTTTGGACATCCTTTGGCTTCGTGATCCAAAATACCACAGTTGTAACAAACTTGTCCGACATTTTCGTATTAAAAATTAATCCAATGGTGAGTATCTTCATTTTCCCAGAAGTTGATCCCTGCTATTATTGGGTTGTTAATGTCCCAATCTACTTGAACTCGGGTAATCAAGTTTTCATCAATGATTTCTGTTTCTGGTAAACTGATTTGATGAACTTTCCCGAAGTGTTTCATCAGGTTTTCAATACAACTATTAGTAAAAAGAGAAATCGGGGTACCCGTAAGTTGAACCCAGAAGGTTGTGCGATGAACAACATTTTTACCTCCATTTTTGTACTGGTTGATAGCTAGATGTTTACCCAAAATAGTCCATGGGCGTTGATTCCATACCTTTAGTTTATCTTCTTCACTTTTAAATTTGATGATGAACTCGTTAAAGCCCAATTTTTCGGTTTCCACTGTATATTGCAGTCCCCAAAACTTATTAACATGTTGTTTAATGTAGCTAAAATTTATGACTTCTTTGTGCATAAACTTAGCAATAAGCTTATGTTCTTGTAGCATTTTGTAGGGAGGTTTTTCCATAGTTGTAGTAATCGAGTTGCCCTCATTAGCAAGAGGATGATTTGAGGAGGAAAGTGGTGTAATCAAGCTGTGATTTGGTAGGAACAGCTCGGATTACAAACATGGAGATCTTTTATGGGAGGGTTGTTTTGGAGGTGGTGGTAGTGGTGGTGGGGGAGGTGTTGGTGGTGTTTTTGGGTGTCAATACTCATTCAATTCACTGTATCCATATATCATTTTATCTTGTTATTTTCTTTTGGGAATGAAAAGTGAGGAAGTATTATTAATTGAGAATTATCTCTATTTTAATATTATTTTATAACTAATTTATTAATTATTTTAAATTGTTATTTAGTTTTTTTCCCATACCTAGAAGCTAACTTGTTGTAAAAATCCTATTATTCTACTTATTTTTGTATTAATTATTTTTAAATAAAGTATTAAAACAAATAAAAAAATTAAATAATATTAAAATATGTCACTATTATTTATATTTTTTTAAATTAATTTTCTTCAAAATCTATAAAAACTAGATTTTTTTAATAATATATGACCAACCATAAATACATTTTAATGTTTTACATTTATAAATATAAAATTAATAATATTACATAAAAAGAAAAAAAAATTACAAAAACATACAGATTATAATTATTAAACAACTCACCTAAAAATAATTATGTGTTTTTTTTCCACCTTTCGTTGGAAGAAAATATAAAATGTAAAGGGTCAATGACCCAAAAAATCAAACTAATATTATACTTGCCCCAAAGAATCATCCATTAACTTACTATTATAAGATTACATGTTTACCCTTACACCATAATAACTATTCCCGTCAAGGACGATTCCCGTCAAGACGATTCCCGTCACGGACGATTCCCGTCAAGGTATTTTTCCCGTCAAGGACGATTCCCGTCAAGGACGATTCCCGTCAAGGACGATTCCCGTCAAGGACGATTCCCATCAAGCACGATTCCCGTCACGGACGATTCCCGTCAAGGACGATTCCCGTCACCGACGAATCCCGTCATTACGCATATAAATCCCATCACTAGTTGTATTGAATTCCACCAATATTTTGACAAAAAAAAAATCCCACCAATACAACTATATCTCATCAACTAACGTATAAAATCCCATGCATATAAATTCCATCAAAGTTGTATTGAATTCCACCAATATTTTGACAAAAAAAAAATCCCACCAATACAAACTATATCTCATCAACTAACGTATATAATCTCATAACAAAAATAAATCCCATCAACTAAATAAAACCCCACCAATACAACTATATCCCATCAACTAACGTATAAAATCGCATGACGCATATAAACCCCATTCCTCCTATTACATATCATGCTTCGGGTATAACTAACAACTCTGTATGGACTCCCTCTTGCAGAATACAATGAAAGTTAATATAGACAAACACTTAAGTCCTCATGGGGTGGTTACAAGTTTTATTGGTAGAGTGTAAAGGATCGTTGTATGTATGCATACGAGTTGCGCAAATCACCATGAGTTTTTTACCTAATTATTTTTTTGCATATTATATCATATTCAGATCTTCCCCTTGGGCAGTGGGATAACTATTTTGTTTCTTTAATATATATTGCCACTCAAAAAATCTAACATGAAAATAAAGTGAAAGAATTATACTAGTCCAAATTACTTGTAAATATACGAAAATTATAGCATGCTATTCCATTTTCATGTTTTTTTCATAATATCTAAACACTTTACTTTGTTATGTTTATACCCGAATCCTATACAGGTTAACCCATTCAAATGGTAATAATTTCGCAATCCGGAAATCATAACTGAATTTCCACTAACCATGGGTTGAAGCATCAAAAATCATATCCTGCAAAAAACAATTAAATTTCATTAAAACTACTCTCAAGAATTTCACTATTAGAAATAAAAATTACAGTATTATAGCACACCTGATCGCACACAGGACAGGTGTCACTTCTTTCCAACCACTCGAGTATACAATTTGAAGAAGCAAATGAGCTATAAAAAAATGCAGGGAGGGACCTTCTTGCAATAAAATATCGATCAAGATAATAAAAGAAACGTGAAAGCCATCTAACCATTACTTTATGATTTGCCCATCTTTTCACAAAAAAAATCCCATGGAAGTTGGTCCCACACCCCTTGACTTAAAACCAAACAGTGAAGTTGGTCCTCCCAAACCACATACTGGAGAAGAATTACCACCTAAATAGAATCTTTCAGGTAGAAATGTAGGCATATTCATAAATCCACTTCCCCATGGAAAAACTACACCACTAGATATTCCTAAATTTATTGCAGCACGTGAAAATCCAAATGGAATAGCATAACGAAGATCAAACTCCTGTTTGAATAAATCCCACAAATCATATATATATATAGAGAGATAGATAATAAATAAAATAATATTATTTGTAAGAGAATAAACCTGACGGAGAAAGCGAGTACTTCTATTATCAGGTACAAGACCTCCAATTTGAGTAGTGGATACAAAAGCATACCCACTAGTTGGTCGAAGAGGTGAATTTCTTTTATCAATTTTAAAACTATATTTGAGAGCTGAGAGTAATCCATGACCAAGCTGTCTCCTAACTGTGCTAGAGGCCATTTGAGATGGATCACTTAAAGTACGCCATGAAAGATTATACGATAAATCATGCTTCTTTGATGATAATAAGCCAAGAGATAAGCTTAATGCTCGCTCTTTATATGAAGAGAATTTAAGCCAATCTTGAGAAAGTAGACCTACTCTAGCCATAATAGGAGTAGCTAATCTTTTGAAACGAGGCAAAGATATACCAGCACTAAGCTCTGATGTTTGGTTCCACCCATAATATCTAAACACTTTCAAACATAATACCAGCACCAATAAATCGAAAAACAAACCATTTCAAGTGTTCATTGAGTAAAGTTATGAACATTACCTAGGAGGAGCGGATTCACTGGCCACCGCCTCAATCCGGTCAGTAAAGTTGCCGGACCGATTGAAATTTTCAGAATCCTTTTCGTTTAACGTCGTCGTTTCTGTTTCCGATTCTGATGATTCGGTTATATCCGAAAGATCTGAGGTTTGAGAAACTAAACCAGAAGGTGGAGAACTTAATCTACTATCGATTGAAGCTACTCTTCTTTCTTTTTGAAGTGCTCGAATTACTCGTGGTCTATATCTTTTAATTGCTGAATCAAATGCTACTTGAAGTGAATCTATTGAATTATACTATCTGATAATAATAAATTTGCAGAATTTCCTCCATAGATGGTGGTGCACCACCGGCTAAGAAGGTGAAGGGTGGATTTGTGTTTTTAGATGGAGAAGAATAGAGTTTTGATGGGGTGAGTTGTGGTGGATTGCTGATTTGGGGCTTTGAACGAGAAGAAAAAAGAAATTGATATATATATCAAATAGTTTGTAATATAGAAAATAAGTAGGGATAGTATAGTCAAATAATGTATAAAATAATTTAATTGATGATTTTATTGAGCAGAAATTTTATCATTGAGGTTATTGGGTTAAAAATAATCTTATTTTAATTTTTTGGGTCATTTTCCCAAATGTAAATATATAATTGATATATTAATTAATCTAGTAGATTAATATGAGAAAAAGAAAAGAAAAAGAAAAAAAACATGGATGGCTAACAATATTTATCAAGAAATGTATGGAGAAAAGAGAATAAATTGAGATCAATAGAATTGAAATCAATAGCATTGAGATATTATTGCAGGTCAAATTTTGAGATATTTAACCCCATCTTAATTCAATTGATAAAAAGCACTGGAGAAAAGCTGATTAGTTAACAACAGCTTTTAATATAAGGGTACATTCTGCAAACAATTTAAACGTAAAAAAGCAGATCTGATGTGGCTTTATAAGAAAACGTTCTTGTTCAAAATTCTTTATTCTTTATGTCATCTTGTACAGACTATGTTTTCTGAAAGGTCATTGTAATCATTCAAATTTCTGGAAGACTTCGCTAGTTGTTGAAGTACGTGAACATTCTTTGCATGCATGCCATTGAGAAGCTATATAGTATATACAATTGTTTTCGACTAAAACAATAGCTATACTCAATTGCATTTCGGTATTTTAAAGTTGCTTGCAAAGTATGAGTAAAAAATGGAAGTCATCAATTCAAAACAAGAAATGAATATTCTGGCGTAACGTTATGTCTGTTGGTTGAAAGGTTTGAATTGACAACGAATCTTATAAGTTTTTCAACTCTCCCACGCCGTGGCCGGGCGGGAGGTGGTGGTGCGCGTGGGGCTTTGCCTATTCCTCTTTGGCCTTCATAGCTTTTAAGCCTTTTGAAAATAATAGATGGGTAAGATAATTTATACTAGTATTTTTTCCATCTCTTCTCCTATGTGGGAAATTTTATGCAAAAAAAAAGTGATTTTTTCACTTCTCCAAAAAAACAAGAAAAGATAGATATGTTTAATACTTTAATCTAAATTTTTTCCACTTCTCCAAAAAAGCATGATCGGATTATAATATCAATTAATCTAAATAATTGGTTTAAATCCTAACACAAAGTACTTAATTACAACCACTAAAACAATTCGCAGTAATTTCCCTTATGATGTGGTATAACTGGTAGAGACAAATCTGAACTCTTCAGGTTATATATGCGAAGATGAAGATAGAGATTGTTTACTACATTTGGAACCTCAATTATCGGTAGCCTAAATTTATGTAATGTAATGAAATGTAACAACACTTTATCTATTGAAAAATGAAATACATTAAAATAAGTACTTGGCCGAATTAAAAAAACAAATTATAATAATAAGAACTTTAAAATAAGCTGGAGAATAGCTGGTCTCGATAAAAAAGAACTAGCCTTTCTGTTAATAATCGAAATATAAGAGGTCTTCTCATAAAAATGACATCACTTTTAGCGACGAATCTAATTACGAGGTGTAATTTAAATGGTTAATATGCAATGTTAACTCTAAGCTTACTAAAGATAATTCATGACAAGAGTACTCTTCCTCTTAACTCAGTCGATTGAAGTTATTATTAACTCTGCGCCGTTTGATCATATAATCATGATCTCGTTCTTAATTAAAGCCTTGCAGAATGATCAAACGACATTCAGTTCAAGCAACAGCAAAATCCCTGTAAAAGCAAGAGATTACCTGAATATATATTTTACTATATGGTGAAACAAGAGTTGCTACTATTTGAAGGTGAAAGTCATACCTGTAAACGAGTGATGCAACTTTTGAACCACTTATTCTTGTTCACCTTATTTGCATTATCAAACAATTCATCATCTGAGAATGACTTAGCAGCAGGTGGAATTAAGAAAACCCTGGTGGGAATCAAAGGAGACCACAAGCTGCTTTGTTTATAATCGAAATCGAATTGTGAAGCATCAAAGAATTTGCTTAGAAGCCTATCAGACAATGATTTGGAGACAATTTGAACAAACGGGCTGCAGTGAAAGGAAGTTTCTGGTGATGATGATAGTGCTAATGATGATTACTCTTCGGACATTTTCATAGGTGTAGACCGCTTTATACACATGAAGAGATGGACAGCTTCAGAATAGGCGTCTAGGATGTAAATGTAAGAGGAGAAAGAAATTAAAGCATGCAATCATCAAGCCTAACCGATTAATATATACCTTTTTTTTTTTAAAAAAATTCAAGTTTGTTTCTACACTTTTTGGAAGCACTAGGCATGACAAAAGAAAAAAAAAAGGAAGCACTAGGCCAGATTGAATATGTCTCATTCATAATATATTTTTTTATTTTAAGTATTGGATCCAAAAGTTACTTATAAAAAATTATTGACTAATAAAATTTATACACATCATATATATAGTTACACCGGTCTTCACCATTGACGACTACATCTGTAGTCTCTAGTGTTGAAAAAATCAGTCGTGAAATACCGATTTTCACAATAGCGACTACATGTCGTCGTTGGTATTTAGTCGCTAGTAATTGGTCGTTAAAGATACTCTTTAACGACTAATGTATTAATTGTAGTTGCTAAAACTCAGTTCATAATAACGACTAGAATGGTAGTCGTTCTTGATGAATTATTAACGACTACAGAATGTAGTCGTTAACTTCATCTCATTTTTTACTACATAGTAGTCGGTCATGAGTTGATATCTGCGACTACCTTTGTAGACGTTAGAGATAATTAACTCACAACTACACTGATTATATCAAAGCGACTAATTGTTGCTGCAAATGACCATTTAAAAAAACGTTAAAATCCTGTATTTATTTAAATTTAATTCACATTGATATAAATAATTCATAAATTAAAATACCAATATTATATTAAAATGAAATCATCGTCAATTAAAATAAAAGTCATACGAAATTTAAAATAGAGTTAAAATACATCGATAAACAACCAAGATAAACCATATACATTTATAAACTAAAGACTAAATAAACGGGTTTCTTCTGCTCCCCCACTTTCTTCTGAATCACCTCCTTCATCATCAGATTCTTCATCCAAGTCTACTCGAGTATTAGATGTACTAGCTGTAGAATAAGTAGTCGGAGGGTTCTGTGGCATAGGAGTGAAAGGGGGCAAACCCGATTGTGACCTCATTTGATTAACAAATTTATCGCTTCGGTCACATCGACCATGGAGAAAACTGGGGGACGGGTGTTAGTAATGGAAGGAGTAGGAGGTACATATGGGGGAAGGCCATGGGCTACCCGAAGCTCATTCACGGCTGTCATAATATGACTATACTGATCATCTTGGGCTGGTGTAAATGAAGGACCAGCTCCAAAAACATGTCTTTTCTTACTTGGTGGACCCACACCTGGTGTCCAACTCCTCTTTGTCGGGCCCATACCTTCTTTGGCCGTCTCATTCACCGTGTCTACCTGCTTCTTAAGTGTCAAATCACAAACGGTGGATGGACCTTCAAATGACCCAGATTGAGTCTGGTCACTTTCACTTTCAGCTTTTTATTCAAAACTTTATGTTCCATTTAATATATATAATTAAACCATCGATACCCAGACTCAAGAATACATTCCGAGGTTCACTAGCCAGCTCAGGATGTAGCTTTACAAATCTCTTCCAACTATAACCATATACCGGATGAAACAACACATATGGGTCGATACTCTCCCTTGTATAGTGTCAGATCATATATTTGGTAGTGTGTCTCGAAGCGTAAAGTTGTTGTAACCTCGGCGTAATCGGAAAATAATGGAGTTTCTTATGCGCTACTTTCTTACCCTTCTTCAGGTCTCATACTACATACTGGACACTTCTCGAGGTATTCATTCTCCTTGTAATATAAAGCACAATCGTTCAAGCAAACATCGATCGTAATATACCCCATACCCAAACTTTTCAACTTCTTGTTGCACTCCTCGTAAGACTCGCGCAAGGTATGAGGTTTGGGCAACACACGACCCAATAATTCCAGAATCTCGGTGAATGATGTATTAGTCCACCTGTTCTTCACCTTTACTTCGCAATGAAATTTAATGAACTCATTACTATACATTAAGGATATAATTAAGTCTCCAATTCCTCGAACAAAGTTTTGAAACTACCACGTCTTGAATTGTTCTCGTCTTTCATCTCATTGTCTTCCAAATGACCACCATCCTCGTAAGTAGGTCTCAAATCGTCATAGACATTCAACATTTCATCGTCTACATTTTGAGTAGGGATTTCCTCGGGAATTTCTAATTTCTCACCATACTTTGACCAAATCTAATGCGTGTACAAAAAACCAAATTGTAAAAGGTGTGCCCTAACCTTTTGGAGTGTAAAACGACGATTATTCGAACATTCATTACACAGACAAAACAAAGAATCGTTAAAATCCTCTTAGTTTTCAACAAATTCGAGAAATTCTTCTATCCCATTAACAGATTCCACCGAAACACGATGAGCGGAATAAATCCAACTCTTATCAATACCCGAACCCACCGTCTACTAACAATATGGTATAGGCAAACAACTTCAACAATATAAATAATACAAAATAAATATTAATGTGTGTATTTTATTCTCATACAAATCAATAATATAATAGAAACACAAAAACATCATTTTATAACCTAATCATAAGATATAAAATTAAATACACAATTACAATCAATGATAACAAATATTTAAAAGTTTTATTAAGAAAAAAATACCGGTCTCACTTTGTTCATGGACCCTGGAAAAACGTTAGATGTGTTGGAGTAACATTTGACGAAAATTAGTGAAAAAAATTGGTAGGGGTTTGAGAGAAATGTGGGAAAGAAAAAATATTGGGGTAAATTTGTTTTCAAAATTCAGCCCACTGTATTAGATACGCGCTTTCATTAGCGACTACATTATGTAGTCGCCAAAAAACTTTATCGATAGCGACTACATTTAACCGTGTAAAAAGAAAAATTAATAAAAATAATAATGACTATTAGTATAACATTCGCAACTACTTTTCAGTAGTCGCTAAATAAAAGTCGCTAAATAAAAAACATATCAACGACTATGGATGTAGTCGGTAAGGTGTTTCAGTCGCTAAAGTATTATCATTAGAGACTACATGCATGTAGTCGCTAATGGGTTAGTCTCTAAAGAAGCAATAGGTAGTGGTGTATATCTAGTGAGAAAACATACACTGCATTAAAAAACTTATAACCCATTAATTTTTTTTATAAACTATTAGAAACATAAAAGTATTCCATCAATTATTCAAAATTTAAACTCGTTGAGATTGAAAAAAAAATTAAAATATTTTAAACAATTAAGTACTCTTTACTTATTTTATATACATATTATATATATATATATATAACCAGTGACATGCATAATTAGGATTTTATATTTGTAGAGGTCAAATAAAAGTGTTTCAAAAATTTAAGGAGAACCAGAGGTTATTAATTTGTTTTTTATAAGTGTGAAAATGTAATTTTTGAAAAATTTAGGGACGCCGAACCCAATTGTCATAAGACAGTTCCGTTCTGATATATAGCATGAAAATTTGTGTACTTTACATGATATATGATAGTACAAATGAAATTATTAAAACTAATACTAAAGAATTATTTTTAATAGTTAACTTTTATCGATAAGATAATTATCATTATTTTTCAAATATACGATGTTGAGTAGGGTAAATATCCAATAAACTCCCGCAGTCCTGTGTATTATTTCTTAATAGACCTGATCTTTTTTACCATTTTTAAAATACTTTGGGTTCAAATCTGGTTGATGTATTTTATATTTAATAAAATATCCCGGATATTAAGTCATCCCATTTATTCCAGTGAATCTTTTTCTTACCATTACTCCCCCACCAAAAATTAGATATTTGGGATGTAATAAGGTCACAAATCTTTTGTTGAATCAGATAGGAAGACATATAATAACTAGGAAGACTTTGAATAACTGATTTTATTAGAATTTCCTTACCAGCTGTTGATAGGTACAGGTTTTTCCAGTTATCAGATTTCTGAAGGGTCTTTTCAACTAATAAATTTAAGTCCTTCACTTTAGATCTACCCCATTCAGTGGGGAGACCTAGATAATTCCCCAAATTATTTGTGATAGGCATATTTAAACTTCTAGCCGTAGAATTTTGTAAGTAAGTAGGTGTATTGGGACTAAACTTAATACCAGATTTATTCAAGTTTACTGTCATACTTGAAGCATAACTATATTTATTCATAACATCTTTAAGGCTTTCTATTTCAAGATTTTTAGCCTCCATAAAGAAAATACTATCATCAGCAAAGAGTAAATGTGTCACAGTAGGGGCTAACTTCGCAATTTTGATGTCTTTCATATTTTCTATTTCTTTTTTATTATTTATAAGACTTGATAATAATTGCGTTGTAATGCAAAATAAAAGGGGAGATAATGGATCACCTTGGCGCAAACCCCTTTGGGGTTTATCAATATTAACAGGGCTCCCATTAACTAGAATTGCATAAGAGACTGTATTAACGCATCTCATAATTTTATTAACCCATAATTCATCAAATCCCATTTGTAACATAATATCTTGTAAACAATCTCATTCTACATTTTCGTAGGCCTTTTGAATATCGGTTTTAAAAGTCATATAGTACTTTTTTGTATTTTTCTTACCCTTAATAAAATTAATAATTTCATGGGCCACCATGGTGTTCTCTTGAATGTGCCTTCCAGGCATGAATGCTGATTGACTCTCGTCAATAATAACATTCATCGCTGGTTGCATCCTATTCACGCGAATTTTTGCAATTATTTTGTAAATAAAGTTTGAGCAACTTATGGGGCGGAAATGTTTTACACTAGTAGGTTTGTTAATCTTGGGTATGAGGGATATGAATGTCTTATTAATCTCCTCAATTGAGGAATTATTGTACCAGAAGTCATTAATAACTTTAATGACATCAAGCTTTATTATGTCCCAATATTTTTTGTAAAAAAGACCTGGATAGCCATCAGGTCCAGGGGCCTTATTGGCTCCTAATTCTTTAATAGCTTTTTCAATCTCACTAATTTCTAGTTTTTTATTGAGATTTTCATTCATAAATTTTGAGACAGAGGGTTGGATGGTAGATAAGATAGGAGCATAGTCCCTCTGCCCAATAGTTTTGTAGATATTATCAAAGTAGTTTTTAATTTCATCATTGATATCCGTATATTTTTCCACCCAATCTCCATCATCTCTTATAAGTCTAGTAATTTTATTTATCTTCCTTCTTTCTTTAGTAGAAGCATGGGAAAAAAAGTATTTTTGTCTCCTCTTTTAAGCCACAAATTGCGAGATCTGAAGGCCCAAAAATCCTCTTCATTTTTCCTAAGCTCCTCAATTTTCTTAATAGTTTGGTTATACTCATTCCAGTCTTTAGTATTAGGGTCATTGTAAATAGTTTCAAGTTTACTAATGTGTAAGTCTATCATTTTTTATTATTCTTGAATTTCAATTTACTCCATTTGGTAAGAAGTATTTTACATTTTCCTAATTTGTATGTGAGGGCATTTCTAATTCTCCCACGACCATAATTTTTTTGTTTCCAAACTTTTCTAATAATATCAAGGCACTCTTTTTCTTCAGTCCAAATATTTTCAAAGTAAAATCTCCTATCTTTTTTAATATGATTATCATCTATATGAAGAATTTGGGGGGAATGGTCAGAACCAATGGCTGGGAGTAAGGCAATCCATGCAGTTGGGTATAAATCGCTCCATTTTGAAATGATGTGTTTTGTGATTTCTAAATGGTATGATTAGTGTATTCGAATGGTTTGATTTACGATTTAAAAGTTTATTTGATTTTTGATTTTAAAATGGTTTGTGTGTTTCTGATTTTGAA
Source organism: Nemophila menziesii (assembly GCA_029959085.1). Taxonomy (NCBI): domain Eukaryota; kingdom Viridiplantae; phylum Streptophyta; class Magnoliopsida; order Boraginales; family Hydrophyllaceae; genus Nemophila; species Nemophila menziesii. Next base: position 71,296,613 of record JARWIR010000003.1, on the reverse strand, counting down.
ATTGTTAAACTTATGTTTGTTGTACCACTGTAGTCTTCATTTCTTTTGGATTTCCAGTGATTACATTAATATCGCATTTAAATTGTTTTCCATGATAGAATCATTGTCCTTAATATCGCATTTAAATTGTTTTCCATGATAGAATCATTGTCCTGGTAAGTCTGTGAAGAACCAAAAAAGACTAGGTAAAGTTGGAAACCACTTCGCATAATTAGTATAATTAGTTTGATTGCTATAGTTAGCCATTATGAGTTAGCACCATGAATTGTTTAACTAATTAATGGTTGAGTGGTTTCCAAGTAAACCGACATGATTTACCATGTTCTTACCCTAGACCACTCCGACTCGTGCCACCCCTCTATTGTCCTAGTTGCTAAAATGGGAACAAGAGAAGGATTCATAGACTATGTAATAAAAAAACACTGAATTTACATTAAAGATTAGAGAATCAATCAACCTTATAAATTTTAATTTATTTTTATTAATTACATTTAAGCTTTGATCCCTGCAAGAATGCTTCTAACCAAAGTAACTAACCATCGACCTTATGATATATCTTTCCACTACCACTATCCTGTTATTCATCAAGTACATTAAAAATAATTTTATCTGGACATTCGATACTTTGTCAGCAAAAATAAAATTTACATGTGAAAATGAATTGTGCTAAACTGAGTTAAGGACCGGAACGAGTCCACAGGGGTGTATCGTCTGAGTCACTCTGTACAAAGTGAGAAACTGAGATTGCTGGTCCCTTGCACATCCACGAGAAAAGCTCAAAGAGAAAAGCTCAAAGCTGCCGTTAAAGCATCTTTACTTCAGCCCTCAATGATTCATCAACCTGTAATAGTAATAACTGTTATTGGCATTGAACATATCACACTGTAAACCTAATTAAATTAAGAGTTACACATGTTAATATATTGTGTACTTACACGAAACAAGTGCTTTTAACACGTCTCATTGGGCATAGATTCAGCAACAAGTACATGTTCATCTCCTTCACAACAGCAGCCAATTAGATTAGCTAATCTATTGCTTCGAAGAAGCCCTACAGGAGCATCTCGTGCTTCATCCTGCATTTGTTAAACAAGAAATACAATAAATGATGAGATGAAAAATATGTGATAACAATAATCCATCTGAGATGATTTGGTTATGCAGCTATATTAGACTTACTAAAAATTGACCAGCATCTAGTAAGGGAAAGAGTTTAACAGCTAATCGAGCATGATAAACAAGATCCCCATTATATAAAACTTTGGTAGCGTTTTCTCCCTCCTCTAAAACTATGATCCGGATTTCCTCGATTAAATCGAGCCACTTCACTAACATTTTCTGCCAAATTAAATTCAAAACTTTTGAATTTATTTCCTTGTCTATCGTTTATAAACGTATAAACACTGACATGTATACCTCTCTAGACATTAAAATGAGTTGACTCGAATCTCAGCCAATTTCTGATTTTCGAACATGAATAACTGCAAAATGTACACGCAACATTACAAATCTGTCTCAGCCAAAACCAAAATCGATAGAGTAGGTTGAACAGAAAAAAAGTATACAAATTAAATAAATTAACAATATTTACTGAAAACCGCAAAACAAGACGTCGTGTTTAAAGCTATATAAGCAATATATGATCAAAAAATTAAACTAAACAAGTGTAAGCGATTCAATTGAGTTAATTCGAAGATGATAAATAAATCTACATTACCAGCTGAGTCACGCTAATTCCGAATTTCGATTGATTTGAAACACAAAAAATCGGATAGATTAATTTGAAATCAGAAGCAAAGATCAAATTAAATTGAACTTCTTAACTACATAGCACAACTATATATAATGAGCGAGAGATAAAGAGATAAGGGTTAGTGATGTAGGAGACGTGCCTCTTCACGATATTAGAATCGGTGAAGAACGAGAGGGAGCGACACGTAACACCCTTCTTCCTTACGTGCTTCTTCATGAAGTACGCAAATGGAGTGAAGCCAAGCTTTTGCCGCTTACATATTAAATATGAAATGTATATAGACAGGTTTCTATGTCTTGTGTTAGTGTATACATTTGATGTTCGAGAAGAGAAGAGAAGAGAGATGACACGTAACACCCTTCTTCATTACGTGCTTCTTCATGAGGTACGCAAATGGAGCGAAGCCAAGATCTTGCCGCTTACATATTAAATATGAAATGTATATAGACAGGTTTCTATGTCTTGTGTTAGTGTATACATTTAATGTACGAGAAGAGATAAGAGATGACACGTCACTTTTTTTTTTTTTCCAGTTACATGAGGTAAAAAGAGGAAGTGAAACACTTATAACCTAGCTAAGACAATTTTAGACACAACTCATCTGCAACGATATCTTTTCATTAAACGTTAAAGTCTATCCCGTGAGTTTCTATATGGAGTTGAACATTCTATACTATTTGCGCCAAATTTCACTACCAATTTACACACGTACACCAATTCAGCTCAAAACGATCTCTAGATGTCAAGATATCTCGACATGCCTTTATTACGTTATTTGAAAAATTCCTTAAGTTCACCCCGCCAATCACTAACACGTGCAACTCACGTGAGTCTATTTCAACTCACGCAAGTCAAATTTTTAATATATTATAGTTTAAAAAATAAAATATATTTTAAAACCATAATCCTCATTAATTTTAAATACTACTCATTTTTTTTTCTTGTTTGTCTTTTCTCTATATCATTATATACACATTAGAAAAATCTCAAACTCATGTTTTCTTTAGTATCAATTTCTCTTAGGATTCTGATCAAGTTGCGAATAAATACTAAGAATCAATTATTTGGGAAGATGTTACATGTATAAGTGTAAGCTAATAAGTCCGCCTCCCCATTCCTAATTCTAGAAATATGTCGAATAAATATATGAGATCTTGAAAGATGGTGTCTCTAATTTTCTGCATAAAAGGTTGAACTTTTCTACAAACTTCACATTTATTCTTCTGACCTTGGGTAATAGCAAGACAATCGGTGTAAATCGTAATACTTATATCCTTGTTGTCTCATAAGTAAGAATAACAACAACCGCTTCACCTACGTGAGTCGAGCTACACCATAACTTATTTCCTTTACAAATGAAGTTATCCTCATTGTTAAAACTAATCACATCTGTACATGAAAGAGGCGTCACACTAAATATTAGAATCTGAGTGCAGCTCTTCTCCAAGGGACTAAACAATATGGACTAATTAACTCATATGATTGGGACCACGTGAATATCTAGTCTTGTTAATCCATTAATTTGGGTTCTCGACTACAAATGTCTACATCTGAAGGGCAGATTCACGGGGTGTGAGTGAGCAGTCGTCCCCTAACCCTAGAATTCGATGACAAAATGCTTTGTTTTATTTCAGTTAAATCCTTATATAAAGTAGATTTTCGCTCCTATCCCTTTCTAAGATCTACCCTTACATAGAGAGTGAGATTGGCGGCTAAATAATAGACATCTTCAAATTAGTAATACTATCCTCATTTAAGGCCAATAGCTACAAGAAATCAAATCAATTGTACACATCTCATTAATGAGAGAAAAGCTAGGGCCATCAACCACCAAAGAAGCAGCGAGTTTAGTGACCCCTTTGTCAAATCATCACCCACTTATGTTAATGAGTTTGTCCTTAGGGTCGTAAATGAGTCTAGTCGTTCACGAATAGCTCGACATCTAAAAAAGTTGTTCGACTTATATCTTATAAACAACTTCAAACTTTAAGCCCAGTTATAACGAGCTCGATCATTCATTAATTGCTCAGATTATATTTTTTCATTGTATATATATATATATATATATATATATATATATATATATATTTGCTCATTTATATTGTTTAACTGTAGATTAGTATAATATTTATTTATCTATGAAAATATTATTTAAATTCAAATATTAACTATTTATTTGATTATATTATGAATATAGTATATTATTATTAGTAGATGTCCAAAGGTTTAAGGTTTTATATTTTCTATTTATGACTTGTTAATGTGGCAAGTGATGTGTCATTCTTTTTCCTATAAATAGAAGACCATTTCATTGTAATAGGACTAGTTCATATTGGAATATAAGAAAATATTCTCTCTATATTGTATTTCTTCTTTCTTTAGTTTATAACACGTTATCAGCACGGACCTGCTCTTTTTGATCTTTTGCAAGAGGTAATTGATTTGGTAAGACATATGTAATTTTTATCTTGTGTTATATATATATATATATATATATATATATATATATATATATATATATATATATATATATATATATATATATATATATGAGTAATGATATATATTATTTCAATAATTCTTGAAGAATATAATATATAATTTTATATATTGTTGGAGTATATATTCTTCATATTCTACAACTTATAGGCCCAAATCTATACAGAAATTCATATTGTCGTGAGCATATACCAAATTTTATAGGCCTGAAACCAATAAGGAATTTTATATGCCAAAATTATATAACAAATTATACAGGCCGTAAACCTATCACGAATTTTATGTCGTAAAAATAAAGCGAATCCTGTAGACTCGAAGCCCAGAATACAATTTATATGACCGAAACATAAAAAAATTGTCTAAAGGCTTGAAGCCTAAATCAATTTTTCTTATAATTTTCCAAAAATAATTGAGGAATGTAATTTAACATGTAAAAAAACCATTCATTCATTTACTGAAGAAAACTTTATTGAATATATAAATTATTACTCTCAATTCACTGAATTGAATGATATTGAATTCTTGAATAATTATATCTTTTTGAAGTGAATAAAATTTGTAGACACGAAACATATAATGAATTCTATATGCCAGATGCATATACGAAAATTTATAGGCCGGAGCCTACAAGAAATTTATAAGCTGGAAGTATAAGAGAAATTATATATGTCTGAAACCTACATCAAATTATATACTAAATATATATGCCAAAAGCATATAAAAAGTTTATAGGCTTGAAACTTGCATCATATTTTATATGGCGGAAGCATAAAACAAATTTTATTGGTCCCTAACCTACATCGAATTTTGTACGCCAAGAGCATATACCAAAATTTATAAACGCGAAGTCTAAAATACAATTTATATGCCCAAAGTATAGAACAAATTATCTAAAGATTTGAAGTCAAGTTCAAATTTTAATGACTTGAAGCATATATCAATTTTTTTAGGGTTAGAAACCTACGTCGAATTTTAAAGGTTGAAGTCTAGATTAAATTTTAAAGACTCGAAACCTATATGTATTTTTAAAAGCTTGAAGGCTATATCAAATTTTAACAGCTCGAAATCTAAAAGAATTGCAAATACTTGAAATTTTAATTCAAATTTATGGGATTATGGGTTTGAAGGAAAAAACTGTTATATAAAAAAAACTCAAATGGATATCATGGATATTTAAAAGTTGAATTATGTCAAATAAAAGGAATATGGATTATCTTTTAAAAGTCTTGATGGTGAAATTTTTCTAATTACCTGGAGTTCGTCATATTAATGAAGATATTTCCAATTAATGAACCAAAAGTTTGTTTATATATATAATTCCTGAAGCAATATTATGAACCGGAAGTTCGTTGATACAATTTTAAAATAACTTGATAAATATTTGTTGAATATTGAAGAACTTGTTTTTGTAACAAAATAATTTTATTCATGAATATGACATAAAATTAGCGGGAGGTAAGTTAGAAAACTATACAATATTATGAAGTGCCCTCCTTTCCAAATTTGTGAAAAAATTATATAATAAAGGTTTTGAACCTATAATCTCTCTTATAAATGTTTGAAGTCTTTCCATTTGGACAAACTAAGCATTCGTTAGTAAATTGGGGTAATGAAAGTGTTAGTACATGTTCATGTACTATTAAATTAATTGAGGGATTCGAACGAGCAAACATAATATTACTAGGTGGAACATATATTCGTATCCTTGTATCATATCATGCATATACTCCTGAAGTAGTTATATCACGAATAAAATTTTGAAATAATATTATGAGATTGGTTATCTCGTAAGCAAGCGAAATAATGAATAGTTGATATAAAAACCATAATTCGCGTTCCATTGACTCGATACTATTTCCTGAAGTGATTAGAATTATATTCTCAAAACGAACGCGATAACTTTCAAATCTGTATTAAAATAAACATTGTGGTGTCCAGATTTAATTTAGTGAAATCACATTTTCTAACTCAAATTCATTCCCTGTAGCGAGTGTTGAATTTTTCAATCTATCTTAAAATAGATATGAAAACAGAAATGGTAGTGCTAAATACGAATAACTACTGTATCCGCTGGCTAAAATTATTCATTATAGTGAATAAAAATTTCCTGAAGAATATGCTATATCTTCTAATGTGTATTGGAATTAGTGTGGTGGTGATCATAACTCCACCTGAAGTTGAAAATCATGTTAGTGATGCAAAGTTTGCTTTGCATGTATGTTTTTATCTAGTATATATATAATTTTATGTATATATATGATTTTTTTACTAGTATTGTTGTTATGTAAAGGAAAAGGAGGTGATGACAACAAGATTTATCGTGAAAAAATATTAGAAGTTAAGCGAACTGAATTCATGAGAATACAAAGGAAAAATGGGATACCGTCGCTATACTTCTAAAATTATAGGTTACATAATTATTCTCCTAGAGTAGGTATTATTGTAGGTAGAAGTATTTTGAAAATGAAGAAATGTTAAGACCTTTCACACATTTCATGTCAAAAATAATCCTGAAGTAATAATATCGTAAGTAGAGTTTTATCCCAATAATATGGTTTAACATTGTATTTTCTTGTAAACTATAACGTTTCATTTTTCAAAGTGAGTTGAGCTACATTTCCTAACGTGAACGTAACCATTTTCATTATCTAAATAAATAGACGTGGGGATGACAAGCAAGTGGGTTAATTGAGTGCCTTAAATATTGCTTTAATTGGCAAAAAACATTCCTTGAAGTGAATGGAAATGCGATTCTGGATAAAATGCAACGTCTTCCAATGTGTCTGGAATTGATATCTTGGTTACCAGAACTCCAAACGAGGTTAAGGTCATGAAAGAATCAACTCTTGATTCCATAGTAGTTTGAATACTGTTAAGAAAAAATCGTTACCTGAAGAAGTGGAATAATAACGAATATCCCAGAAGTAAATGGTCACATAAAATAAGTCATCACGAAATGATAACCATGAATGTTATCAATATAGTGGAACTATATACTTGTAGTTTACCTATCGTATGCTAAACCATCTAGTTGATCTAATTAAAGGTTTTGGATGACCAGAAATTATGTTACTGATGTCTCCTTAATTGTTCGTATTTTCGACCCTTAGGAGACATCATTTTTGGTGTTTATTTAATCAATTTGATAGACTTTTGGACTAAATATGCAATAATATGATTTTCCTCTTTTATTTCTAGCATTTTTGATTTATTAAGCTTTTGCGCGTAATATTGGTATTTTTAGTGAAGATTTTACAGGTTTTAGATGTTAGCTAGAAGAGGAATCCGAGGAGAAAGTCAAAGATCAAGAGATAGAGTCAAAACTCGAAGATAAATCCCGAAGATATTATTTTTAGAGCTGGAAATCCATTTTCCAGGCCATAGATTGCTGATTTCGAGGTGCTTAAGCGATGATCTAGCTGTTGACCTTTGAAGAGAAATCATTCCTTATCGAGTTACGGAACTTTAGCAACTGGAATGAGGTCAATCGGAATTGTAACGCATCGGGAAAAGCCGTTTTAGTGAAGGTGTATCAGCAGTTACGGGATTTTGGGCTTAGAAATTGGGCTTGGACATTTAATTAGTGTTTTATTATCAGGTCCAAGCCCTAATCCGTTTTTAACCTTATAAAAGGAGATTTTGACCTCAGTATTTCTCACCTCTCATATTTTCTTCAATTTACAAATCCTTAGAAGAGAGTGTCAAGACAATTCACATTCTGCAAGATTAAACACCAGAGAGAAGTCAACGGAAGGAAGAAAGAAGAAGCTACAAGAGCTGGAGAGGGTCTATATCTCCGTTCGTAGTCATTCCTATTCCGGAAATTAGGTTTTTCTTATCTTTAATTTTGTAATCAAATATGAATTCCTTTATTTTTAATTTCGTTTTTCGTTTTAATATGAGCTAAACAATTCATAGTGCTTTAGAACAAACAATGGGTGAATCCCAATTTTATTAATTAACGAATGTTGAATTTGGGTTTTTATTGAATTAAACTAAATTAGGGCTTTTACTCTTTTCAATAAATTGAGATTATTTTACTGTTTTTAGAGTAGCTAACTAAGAACAGGTGTTAGTATCTAGGCTATTCCAATTAGTGGCGATTGGATCATCCTGACGGAGGGTTTAGGTACAGAAATATTTATTCAATCTAGGATAGAAGTTAATGATTCTGACGAGCTTAGCTAATCCTAGGGCCAATGAGGTAATAACACTTAAACATCCAACGGTGGATCATATTTACCCTGACGGGACTAGTGACACTTTAGGATCGCCTTATAGTCCACCCTGACGGGGGTATAAGGAATTTAGAATCCCGCCCATTGTAATTGACTAATTTAGCCCTTAAACAACATAAGTTCGTAAATAGGATTGGGAGGATCCTTGCGTTCTCAAGTGCTACATCTCATATTGCGTTTTACATCATTTTACTTGCGTCTTAGCTTTTATTTGCATTTTAATACTTGTCTTTCATTCATTAGTTCTAATAACAAAACCAAACAAACATTTTACCTTTATTTGTTTTCATAAGTGCATCAATCACTATTTGCTAGACATTGTGATCAACCATTCCGTCCTTGGAACGAATCCGATTTATCAGTTATACTACTTGGGACAACCGTACACTTGCGGTTGTGGTTCGATTATTATTTGCATTTATTTAGAACACACAAAGGACCACCAGTTACCTTGTGGTACAAAATTTACATGATTAGCACATTATATTTTTAGTAAATCCTGAAGACATTTACTAAGTGTAAAGATATTCACTAAAATGAATATCCAATATGAACCACAAGTATTTGTAACGATGTATATTTTTGCATCATTTCATGAAAGTCTCACCAGAAGTATGTATGAAAAAAAAATTTCTATTTTTATGGGGTTGTATTATATACAGATTTGAGCAGTTGAAACACACCATATGCAAAAAAAATGATGTCACAATACAAAGAACTTTGTGTTATTACATAATCGACTTGGTCAACTAGTGACAGTAATGATATGTCAAAAAATAGATAATCACTCAATCTGTACTTAGAAAAACTAGAAGATTATTTTACCAAGTGACTACCCATATGTTTTATATTACAATAAATTTTATTGACTAACACAACTAGATATTTGGGATTTATGTTGATTTTTTATCTTTAAATGATTAGATATCTCGAATCTCTAAAAGCTGATATCTTAAAACACACTTTGCGGTCCCCTTTATTAGGGGGAGAAACAAGGTGACCTGAAGTTGCATGACGTATCTACTAACTAAAGAATAGGAACTTGAAGTTAAAAGAAATATTCATTTGCAAAGTATTGCAAATAATATACCTAATGCATTCGCAAGTACGTAAATATTTTGAATTCCCAAAAATATGTTGTAAACGCTCCAACATAAATTATTGTCTCATATAGACACATAACAAATATTCAAGAGAATGCATCCAACCAACGCATGAAACGTAGTAAATTTGTAATGGATCTAACCAACACATGAAGTTTGGTAGGCCTGTATTGCATATAACCAATGCATGAAGCGTGGTAAGCCTGTCGGTTAAAAGTATACCATGCCCCAAAGAAGAAACTCTCATGAGTAAATGATGAAATGGTAAATATTGTGGAATGTGCACTCCACGTTATATGATAGTAATATTTGAGCCAACTAATGTTGGCACATATTACTCTTAAAGGAAGTAATGGTCATTGAAGAGACCAATGTGCCTGAATACGAGTAAAGTTATGTATTTTATTTATCTACTGGAAATATTTAAAAATGTGAGACAGTTTATGGGATTAATATGTTTACATTCAATTTAGCGCTTGAAATAAATAATAAGGATCGTAAACCACAAAGTGGTGAAATATGTCAACGATGATCGAAAGGATAATAGTGAATTTTAAAATCTAAAACACCACATGTATCATGGAGGTTCCTGCAGAAACCTAAATTTAGATATGGGAAGACGTCCTCATTCTTATGTTATTGATACAGTGTAGTGATTATTAGATAGAAATTAAAGTTCTTACCGAAAACAAAAGGTGCTAGAAGAACCTTAGGTGCCTGAAGCATGACATGTTCTCAAGCAATAAAGTTGTTTGAAGCACAAAAGGTGCCTGAAGCACGATAGGTTCCAGAAGTACTTAGAGCATCTAAATTTAAGTTATGGAAGATCAAGAAGTACCTGGAGCATAAAAAGTCCTAAAGAACATAATTTATTTAAAGCACGAGAGATAAGTGATTGAATTATGAAAGGATATTCATAATAATTGATGTCATAATTCATGTCATAATGAAAAGCATGTGATATCTGTGTATTGTACTCTACTTCCTTCACTAAGGTTTTTTCCCACTAGGTTTTTCCTAGTAAGGTTTTAGTGAGACATGCCAATTATTCATTGTCAAAAGAAGTATATACTCTTTTTTTATCAAGAAATAATATTACTGACACTTGATACCCTCAAGTAGGGTTCTAAACAAACCGAGTCGATCCGAATACTAGATGTGCAAGCTTGTTTGATAAGATTTATGAGTCCATTCGAATCGAACCGAGCTTAAATTTTAACGAGTCGAGTCGAGCTTAAATTTTAAAGCTTGTTCACATATCGAACAAGTCTTTTTGAGCCGATCTCGAGTTATTAACAAATAATTTGTTTTTATAGGTTTAACAATATATTTATCAATAACTAAGACATTAATTTAAAAATCATAAATTATTAACAATTTCGCGAACGAGATCGAACGAATGCGTTTTTTTAAATGAACGAGTTCGAACAAACTTTTTGGTTTGTTAGTATAAACGAATGAGTTCGAACGAGATTTTACCTGAGCGAGCTCAAGCTGCTCGCGAGCGGCTTGGTTCGTTTACAGCCCTACCCTCAAGTGAATATCCAGAAGATTTGTTAATTAAATATTTGATATGACGATATCAAGGTACACGTCCGCAAGTATCTAATGTATTTGGAAATATGTAATGTCGTAATGAGGGGAAGAATATATTGAAATTCTTTACTTTTTTTCACCACAGTTTTTCCCATTAGGGTTTCCTATCAAGGTTTTAACGAGACAAATTGAATACGTGTCATAACCCCAAGGATTGATGTACTCTTTTCCCTTCATCAAGTTTTGTCCCAATGTATTTTCTTAATAAGGTTTTAATGAGGCATATCCTTCAGTGAACATCCAAAGGGGAGTGGTAAGTTGATATTCCCTGATAAATCCATAATGTATCAAAATGATTTTATATGGACAAATATCATTTATTGTGTAACCCCATGATTCTGCAATCACTAAATACAAAGAAAGAACATTTTCGTAGGCGACAGGAAAATTTAAAATATTAGTTCCTGAAGTACCTTATCTTAATATAGTTGGAGAATTAATGTACCTTGCAAATTACACAAGACCAGATATAGCGCTATCTGTCAATGGTGTCGGTTAGGGCGTGATAAAATAATAATAGATAAGATGCAAATGAACACCCCAACCGAAGCACGTTACTCACTGCAAGTATCACAGATCGTATGCAAGTTTTAATAGTAAGTAAGATTCGTTCCTCAGAGACTGCGAAAGTTAGGAAGAACTTATGCAATATAAAGTGCAAATAAAAAGCTAGAAGAATAATACGCTGAAAATAAAAGACTTGGAAATATTTTTTTGGTTTTAAAACTCTAAACAATTATGTAAATAAAATAAAGACGGGAAAAAATTAAAGAGAAGAAGATATTATGAGAGTTTAGCTCGAGATCTAGCAAGTAATCCCCACTAGCCTTGTTATAACCTATTTATAAGGGAGAATTGTGTGATATGCAATAGCTAGGATTCTATATTCCTCCTAACCCCCTTCTGGGTGGACCTAGGTGGCGACCTAACAATTACTAGGGGACCTGCGCAATGCTCGGTGGTTAATCTTAAACCCCAATGACTATCTAGTTAGGCAAGCCCTTCCGGGTCACTACCGCATACTAGACGTTTATGTGGTGTTTCAATAATTAGACACCCCTTCCGAGTGACCATCTAACTACTATTAAGGTAATCCTATACGTTGCGCACCGCAATAACTACAACCAATAAATCAAAACACGTAAAAGCAGAGAATAAAACACTAAATTCAATTAAATGCGAACATCCCAAATTAAAATAGATATAAAACAAGTGTAGGGTTCATACCCATATGCTACTCTCAAGCTAAAATCGAATTAGTTCATACTAGAGAAAGAAAGAAAAACAATTACAATTTTGAAGGATTGGGAAGGAATGATTCCTTGTCCAACTCCTTCTAATCTTCTCTTCTCTTGATGTAAGCTTCCTCTTGGTTTAAAGGCTGACCAAGGATGAGTTGTCTAGAGTAGGAAGGAGTATATATAGGCCCTTGGTCGAAATTAGGAGTAATCCCTAAGTTAAGGAGTCCAGATCTTACCAAAATTCGCATTCCTAACTTGTAGGAAGGGATGAACCTCAACATATTTTGTTTTGGTCATATCTCCTTCATTACTAATCCGATTTTGACCTTCTTTATATGGAAACGGATGCGTTGAAAAGATCTAGCTGCTCATATATATCCATAATTCCAGATTGTTTTTCTATAGTAAATTAATTAGTGGACGTATGTGCAGTTTTGGCAGCTTCTTTAGAGACCAAATATATCTAAATTCTTCCTTTTTGACTTTGACTAAGGGTTTTCCTTTACTTTTCCTTTACTTTTCCTTTACTTTTCCTTTTCAACTCAGTTTCCATAGGTGTAATAGCTTCCATATATCTAAGTGCTACACAAATAACACACAAATTACGTGCAAAAGCTCACAAAATAATAAAACACCTAAAACTAGTCAAGAAAGTGTAAAGTATAAATAATTGGGGAAAATTCCAAAATTAATAACTAAATAACCCTAAAAATGATGTCTCGAGGAGACATCAGTCAACTTATTGACAAGATTCAGAAGGAAAAAATGTAGGATATGTTAATGATGATTACTATCCTGGCCCTAAAAAGGCATATCTCAAAGTGGGTACGTTCAGTGACATAAATTGGGGTCGTTACTTCTCCTATTAGCCCTATTTTGAATTATGGCTTCATTAAAGGCGACAAAATATATCGCCAAAACTTTCTATATATACGTGTTACTGAAGAATAATCATATTGAAATCTCTTGTCAATATCACGGAGAATATAAACAAGACTGTACTCTTTTCCATTAGTCCATATTTTGTACCAATGAGTTTTCTTAGCAAAGTTTTAACGAGAATATTTCTTAATGAATGGATATCCAAGAGAGAGTATTATGAATATAGTATATTATTGATAGTGGATGTCCAAAGGTTTAAGGTTTTATGTTTCATGGAGTGTTAATGTGGCAAGTGGAAGGTCATTCTTTTCCTTATAAATATAATACACTTTCATTGTAATATCCTTATAAATCTACGACACTTTCATTGTAATAGAACTAGTTCATACTGGAATACAAAAAAAATATTATTTTTATATTGTATCTATTGTTTCTTTAATTTATGATATATTAGACGTAATCACTTAATTAATATATACTTCGTACGTTATAGTGCATACTCCATCTAATAAACGTAGTTCATGAAAATTGTTCGTGAACCACTCAAATTCCACGCGAAAAAACAATCTTGAACGTATAATTTTCGTGAACCACTCGAGTTCCGTTCAAAAAAACTCGCTTGAGAAATTAAACAGTCTTAAACAATCTTGAACGTATATATTACTCGGCTCACTACTGGAATTCGATTGTTTACCGACGACACGTCTCGTCGGTAAACTCCGATAATTCGTCGCTAAACGTGATTAGCGACGACGGATCGTCGGTAACAAGTCGTTCCTAGAAATTGGTCGGTAAATCAAGACTTACCGGCGAATAAAGCTGTGTTCGTCGACGATCTTACCGACGAAACGACGTCGTCGTTGATTGGTAAGATTACCGACGACAAGCATCGCCGGTAAAATGTATTTTGTTTTTCTTTTAATTTCCGTGCCGATAATTGAATTTCTTTATTCTTTTTTTTTTATTCAGTTTGCCGACAATTATTAGCGACGAAAGGTTGTCGCTAATGTTTTTTTTTTAGTTTTTTTTTATTTAATTCAGGATTAAATAATTATTTTTTTAAAGAATTAACGACGACATTCAAATGATGAATGTCGTCGGAAATACAATGAATATCGTCGGTAATTTTTTTTTTTTTAAATTTTAAAATTCATTTTTTTTTAAATTTTAAAATACAATTTGATTTTGTTTTAATTATTTTTGTTTTGTTTTGATTTGAGGTTTGATTTTATTATAAATATAATACGAATAAAATTCAATAATTAATAGAAAAAACCGAATCATAACTAAAACCGTAAAAAAAGTCTTACATAAAGTCAAATGTAGTCAACATAATTTAAACACACCAAACAAAAGTCTTAAAAAAACCCAATCAAAAGTCAAATTCTTACAAACCAAATAAAACGTAAATAAAAACCAACTCAAACTAAGCATCATCATCATCATCTTCATCTTCTCGTTCCTCGGGACTCCTTCTCGGGGGCGGCTGGGGGGGCTGGGGGTGGGCGATCGGGGCTAGTCCTTGAGCCATCCTCATACCATTTAACGCATCGAAGAGCGTGTCCGTTAAGCTCGGAGGCTGACTCGACTGGATCAAAGAAGCAGTGGGCCTGGTCGATGTGGAGGATGGATCTGGTATAGGCTCAAGTCCTTGTTTTACTCGAAGCTCGTTCATGCCTGCGAACATCGCCTTCAGTAGCTCCTCGCTCGCAGCATCGGCTTTTGTTTGTTTCCGTGATTTCTTCCGGACAGGTCCAATGGTAGGCACCCAGTGTCTTGTCTTCGGTGGGGCCATGACCTCTATAATGGTCTCTAAAATCGCATCCATCTGCTCCTCCGTAGTAATCTCGGTGCCCTCGGCTGCAGCCTCCACAACCTTCTTCTGCATCTTCTCCCGTAAAACAGCCTGTAATTATATTTAATTTTAAAATAAATTAGTTTAATATCAAAGTAAAGTAAAAAATAAAATTTTTAAGTAATGAAAAAAAAAACTTACACTAGCTTTTTCTAATCGCGCGTCCCGATAGCTGTCACTAGCCGAATCGTATGCAAGATGATCGAAGTAGCCGCTCAATGGAGGAAGCTCCATCTCCTCTTGGGTTTCTTCGTCCGTGAAAATCATCGGCTCCTTCGTCACGGTTTTAAGCGTCCCCTATACAATTTTCAATACCAAATATTAAATCACTAAACATAAATAAATTATTAAGATACTAAATTATATTTTTATTAAATGTAATTATACCTCCATAATAACCTCCCTAGTCTGGGATAGGTTCCGAGACCCAGCCCTACTCGAACTAGTCTGCTGCTCCCGGTTTTTCCGATTAATCTCCGCCTGGGCCTACAAATAATAAACAAAAAAGTTATAAATCTAATAAATAACGAAAACTAGATGTAATAAATAATTTTTTTTTGTTACCTGGGCATTCTGATCGTCCCAATTCTTCTTGGCAATAGCCCAATACTCGGGTTTAACATCCGGGGGAGCGAGACCGTTGTTGTAGTAATCCGACTTCAAGTCGGATTTCCATCTCCGATAGCAGGCCGAGGACATACTGTTCAGCTTTTCGGAAATGTCCTCCCAGTCACCTCTTCTCCTCCACCCCTCCACGTCAAAAAATTCTTGAAGACGGCTGTAAATACCCCCTATCCGACCTTCGGGGACCTCTATCCACTGTTTGTAAATGAGGGGTACAAATTCTCGAACCGCGTGCCCGATGACCTGACCCACGTGTTTATAGTGGGGGCCCACTATATTCCACGTCTTGTCGATGACGGAGAATTCGATCGGTATGGGCCACCCAACTCTCTTAAGCGTCTCTTGGGCGGTTCGGATAGAGGTGGTGCTTCGGGGTTTCCGAAGTCTTCTCTTCGGATTTCCTGTTACATTGAGTATAATTTATTAATTATTTATTCGAAAAAAAATCAAATTTATGAAATTAAAATTTATTAAGTATTTTTACCTGAAGGTTGGTCGCAGTCTTGGAGTCCCCGATTAGGACCCCTCGGGGGATCGCTTCCGAATCCGTCACCATCGTGACCACGTCCCATAACATCAGCCATCTACAATTTTAGAAATTACTTATTAGTCCCCATAGTTTAATTAATTACAAATAAGCCCTTATATTTTTTAATATATTGCAAAAAGGTCCCTATATTTTCATATATTGCAAAATGGTCCCCATATTTTAATATATTGCAAAAAAGTCCCTATATTTTTCAACTTTACATTTTGGTCCATTTTTCATTTAATCATACAATTTTAATATATTGCAAAAAAGTCCCTATATTTTTCAACTATACATTTTGGTCCATTTTTCATTTAATCATACAATTTTAATATATTGCAAAAAAGTCCCTATATTTTTCAACTATACATTTTGGTCCATTTTTCATTTAATCATACAATTTTAATATATTGCAAAAAAGTCCCTATATTTTTCAACTATACATTTTGGTCCATTTTTCATTTAATCATACAATTTTAATATATTGCAAAAAGGCCCCTATATTTTTCAACTTTACATTTTGGTCCATTTTTCATTTAATCATACAATTTTAATATATTGCAAAAAGGCCCCTATATCACATAACAAGTCATTTAATCTCTGAAAATCATATCGTAAACATATCATACATATTAAACAATGCAAAAATCCTATCAAAACCCTAATTTTCTATCAAAAATCATAAAATTCATCATTTTGTTATGTTTTTAATCCCAAATATATACTAAACAACCTAAAATAGCATCATCAAAATTCGGAATATGCTAAAAACATCATTACAATCACAAAAAAAATTCAATCCAAAAAACCCAAAAAAAAAAAAGCAATATAAAATCGAAAATTGTTACCTGTTACGTGGATAATGTGTAGTTTTCATCCATGAATCCATGCCAGAAACAAGGAAACAAAAAACAAAACAAACAAAAAAGATATTAGAAATTGAAATTAAAAATTAAAAATTAGAAATTGAATGGCGTTTATGGAAGGATTAAGCTTACCTTGTTGTTGGATTTGTTGTTGTATTGCCTCGGAATGGATTGGAATGGGAGGAAATGGCGTTTTTTGGGTGTAATATTTGTGGTGAGTGAGGAAGAAATGAGCTCGGTTAGGTCATATAGAATAAGAAATTACCGACGACACGCTTAGCCGTAGGTAATATGTAGTTCGTCGTCAGTAATTGTGGACACGTGGTCCACTTCGTACACACGACGCTAGCGTGTCCTTGATTACCGACGACTAGGTCGTCGCTATTCAAAAAAATTCGTCGCTAATTTTCATGGGCGGGAAACTTGGCCGCCCATGTTGGCCAATGAAAATTTTGGGAAATATTAGCGACAAAAAGGGAATTGTGTATCGTCGCTAAAAATTACCGACGACATTCATCATTCGAATGTCGTCGCTATATACTTGCATGTCGTCGCTAATTTTTTTTTTTTTTTAAGAAAATTTTTCTTATGTTTTCTATGATTCTCCTGTTATATATTTCTTTCTTTTTTTCATTAAATTTTCTTCAATCTTATTCATTGGTGTGTTTGGTCAACTATAGGAGTCAAGTGATAGTGTTTGGTGTGTTTGGTCAACTATAGGAGTCAAGTGATAGTGTTTGATGTGTTTGGTCAACTATAGGAGTCAAACTTGAGTCAAGTGATAGTGTTTGGTGTGTTTGGTCAACTATAGGAGTCAAACTTGAGTCAAGTGATAGTGTTTGGTGTGTTTGGTCAACTATAGGAGTCAAACTTGAGTCAAGTGATAGTGTTTGGTGTGTTTGGTCAACTATAGGAGTCAAACTTGAGTCAAGTGATAGTGTTTGGTGTGTTTGGTCAACTATAGGAGTCAAGTGATAGTGTTTGGTGTGTTTGGTCAACTATAGGAGTCAAGTGATAGTGTTTGATGTGTTTGGTCAACTATAGGAGTCAAACTTGAGTCAAGTGATAGTGTTTGGTGTGTTTGGTCAACTATAGGAGTCAAACTTGAGTCAAGTGATAGTGTTTGGTGTGTTTGGTCAACTATAGGAGTCAAGTGATAGTGTTTGGTATGTTTGGTCAACTATAGGAGTCAAGTGAAAATTCAAATACAAAAAACAAAAAATACTTGTAATCAAAAAAATAGTCAAATAAAGTTATCAACTAGTCAGTTTCATCTCCACTGTCAACTATAGGCTCACCATCACTATCAAACTCAATAGGTTCTTCGTCTCCATATTCTTCCCACGTGTCATCCTCCATTTCCTCGTTCTCAACACTACTAATTTCAAAAGGCAATTGAATACGAAAATGAGATTGGTCAATCTCGACCTCCTCCGTAGTTGCCAAGTTCATCATAACGGAAAAATTACCAGGGTTAACCAAAGGTATTGTGATTCTCTCATTGTTGGTAGGTAATGATTCCGAACCCCATAACTCGGGACTCCATCCATGCCGATCATTTATCTCCCAAACGGCCTTCCATTATTTTGATGTTTTCTTTGCACGAATCTCGTCAATATAAAACACTTTCTTTGCTTGCGATGCTAGAATATATGGTTCGTTTGGCCAATCAACGCTTGCTATGTTGATAAAGGTTACACCGTGTTCTATCCTTGATTCACTCTTCTTGTACCACTTACATACAAATATAGCAACCGAGCACCCTCCAGTGTATGTTAGCTCCAAGATTTTCAATAATTCGCCGTAATATGGTGACCCATCGTACATGACGCATACACCGTAATCTTGCGTCACTCTTTTTTCTCCTTTACTCTTTGTTATCCACTTTACACCGTTCACAACACATGAATCGTACATATGCACCGCACCATAAGGCATGTTTGCCAATGACACTATCTCAGGGGTAGCTAACGGATCACCACGGGATTCCATTCCATGAACCTGTCATTTAAAAAACATGAGATACATTGAAAATAAAAAGAATACTATTTAAACCAATGTTACATACCTTATCCAAAAACCAATCCTTAAACATTTGACGGTGCATATAATCTATTTCGTCAGTCGTTCCCGAAAGTGTGGATCTGTGTTCACTATAATTGAAATGGTATATAAATAAATCATTATAAATATATAAATATATAAATATATAAACATATCAATAACAACGTTACTTACGTCCTAAATGTCTCGATTTCGTCGCAATTATTCAAAATATAATAAATGACGTGCTCCTTATCCTTATACGCTAAAGCACCAGATACTTTCTTGCCAACTGGAGTACACTGGGACTTGAAAACGGATAACTCTCTATGCACTAGCGGTGGTTCGTTGTATCTGCCTGAATCGTTGAACTTTGTTTTTTCTTCACTAAGGTACCTATAAATATATAAATATATAAATATAAATAAATAAAGATATAAATATAAATAACAATGTTGAACTTTGCTTTTTCTTCACTAAGGTACCTGGATATGAAATTCAACGTCTCTTCCGCCACGTAACCCTCGGCTATTGAACCCTCTGGTCTAGCTGGGTTTCGAATATACTCTTTCAACTTTTTTAAATACCTTTCAAATGGGTACATCCACCGCATTTGAACCGGGCCCCCTAGCAATGCTTCATCATACAAGTGTATCACCAGGTGGATCATTATGTCAAAAAATGCAGGAGGCAGGATAGTTTCTAGTTTGCACATTACTTCAGCCACTTTTGCCTTACCGGTTAACAACTGTTTCCTACTCAAATTCTTGCTACAAACAACTCTAAACACGTTCGCTAAGCCAATTACCGCATCGCTAATCGGCTTATCCTCTAAAAGACCGGGAAGACAACAAACAAAGAGATACTGCATCATAACGTGACAATCATGCGATTTCATTCCAATAATCTTTCCCGCATCAATGTGAACATTATTCCTCAAACTAGACGAGAAACCATCTGGAAACCTTTGTGCTCGTAACCACTCGAGAAAAATCTTCCTCTTCTCCGCTGATAACGTATACTTTCCTCGCTTTAGTATCGTCTTACCTTCTTCGGATGAGATCCACAACTCCTTTCTAATTGCCAAATCCATAAGATCCATTCGCGCCTTCACGTTATCTTTGTTTATTTTACCATCAACTCCTATAACCGTACCAAGCAAACTGTCGCACACATTCTTCTCGCAATGCATTACATCGATGTTATGTTTTAACAAATTTTCTGACCAATACGGTAAACGATAAAAAATACTCTTTTTTTTCCAGTTTGTCTCACGCGGCCCTGTTTTTTTTGTCACCTTGCCCCCGAAATCCTTGTGTTTACCGGGAAACACAATCGGAAGCCCATCTAGCTGTGTCTGAATACTAGCGGGACTATGTTTCCTCGGTGGGGCACGTTTATCGGTTTCCTTGTACGAAACCGTATCATCTCTGAGATCATGTTTGATAGGTAACCAACGTCTATGATCAAAGTAAACGACCCATTTCCTCACCTTTAACGAAGGAGTGGAATCCATGCATTCTGGGCAAGCCATGTAACCTTGACCCGACCATCCTGAAGCGTATGACCGAGCGGGGTAATCATTGGTCGTGGACAACACACAAACCTTCATTAAAAACATTTGCTTCGTGTGGGCGTCATACGTATGGATACCTGTTCTCCACAACATGTCCAACTCGTCTATAATAGGGCGGAGAAAGACATCCATGTCCTTTCCGGGTGAGCGGGGGCCCGGAATTAACAAACAAAGCTGAAATGTGGTCTCCTTCATGCATGTCCACGGTGGCAAGTTGTAGACGGTCAATATGATAGGCCACATACTGTAGGAGTTGTTCTGCATGGAGAACGGACAAAACCCATCGAGTCCAAGGCCCAAATATACATTCCGAGATTCACTGGCGAACTCAGGATGTAGCGCTGCAAATCTCTTCCAACTATCACCATCAACCGGATGACGCAACACATCTGGATCGGAACTTCTTCCGGTATGGTGCCAAATCATTTCTTCAGCGGTGTGTTTCGATGCGTATAGTCGCTGCAATCTCGGAGCAATCGGAAAGTAACGAAGCTTCTTATGCGGTACTTTGTTACCCTTCTTCGGGTCATATCTTGATTCACCACATACTGGACAATTGTCAAGTTTTTCATTCTCCTTGTAAAAGATTGCACAATCATTCAAACAAACATCGATAGTAACATACCCCATGCCCAAACTTTTAAGTTTCCTGTTGCATGCTTCGTAAGAATCGGGCAAGTTGTGAGGTTTCGGTAAAACACGACCAACCAACTCTAACAGCTCGGAGAATGATGTGTTACTCCACTTGTTCTTTACTTTTACGTGCATAAGCTTGGCAATGAAATTCAATGAACTCATCGCTGTACAACCAGGATATAATTCTGTCTCCAATTCTTCGAACAATGAATCAAAACTGTTTTGACTAGGAAGATGTGCGTCTCTCATTTCCATATCTCCCGGATGACCACCAACATAGTAACTTTGTCTCACATCCTCATAAACACGATGCATTTCGCTATCTATGTTTGGTACTTGAATTGTCTCGGGAATTACCACCTCGTTCTCGCCGTGCTTTGTCCAAACAAGATATGTTTTGTTGAAACCGTGTTTAAGAAGGTGGGCCCTAACTTCGTCGATGGGTTTTCGAGAGTAATTATTACACTTCGTACACGGAGAAGACATGAAACCAGTGGTACAATCTTCATTTTTCTCTGCATATTCGATAAAACGAAGAACCCCAGATACATATTCTTTCGTATAGTAATTAGTTGTATCGATCCAACTCTTATCCAAATCCGGATTCATCTCTTCGCAACAATTTTATACAACTAGACAAATAAAATATATAATTATTACAACCCAATTAAAAAGAAGAATAAAAATTACAACACAATAAATGACATAATAAAAATTACAAACCATTGAATGAATAATTATTACAAACCATTGAATGAATAAAATTACAAACCATTGAATAAATAAAATTACAACACAATATATAGATAATAAATTTCATATAATTAATAAAAACAAATAATAATATATGAACACAAAAAATTAAATACAACCAAACATGCATACTACAAGACATAATAATAAAAAAGTAAAGCAAATCACATGTAATTCATCAACCTAATCATGTCTAATTATAGCAACTAACACATATCAATTAAAAAAAATGAAAAAGCATGAAATTTCTTGAAAATACCTTGAATTAGATGGTTAAGAAGAGGATTGATGACCACAACCCACCTAGACAATGTACTAATACACCTAATCACATCAAATATCAACAATTAAACACAATTCTAAAATAAAAATTAAATTTTAAAAACATGGAATTTCATGAATTTACCTTAAATTTTTTGATGAAAATGGATATTGATAATGCCTCACCTTGATTATGGACCCGGGAATGGTGCAAGACAAATTGGAGAATCAATTAGGATAGAAAAAAAAAATCTGGGATTTTTTGGGAGAAATTCGGAGGTGTTTTTGGGTGTGTGTGGGTGTTTTATGAGATAAAAAACATGCAACCTTTAAAAATACATTAAATAATTACCGACGACACGTAAATTCGCCGGTAATTATAGTAAACTCGTCGCTAATTAAGGGCGAAAAACGTCGTCGTCCTCATTAGCGACGGCAAATTTACGTTTAAAAAAAATAAAAATTCAAACCAACTAATTAACGACGAAGTCGATACTTTTAACGACGGCGGTTTGTCGGTAAATATTAGCGACAACGTCGTCGTCGGTAATCTTATACGTTTACCGACGACCCGTGATTTGCCGGTGATCTGTCGTCGGTAAACAGGCGAAATGTAGTAGTGGCTGGAAAAGTTAATCCATGAACACAGAAGCTATGTTGGGTTGCTGAGGAGGGGAGTCCTAATTCAGTCACCCAAATGAGGTAATAATACCCCGAATCTCTGCATGCCAATCTTTCTCTGTGCTGCATTTGAAGCAAAAATTACCAAAATTCCAAGCTTAAACTTTACCCACAATTGAATAATCAATCTGTTCGTAGTAATTAAAACCCGCTACAAACAAAGATTACAATGAATTTAAATATAAACAAAAGTCCAATCAACGTGCTTGATTGTAGGCAGAGTAACCATATGAAGTAGCCAAAGCTCTCACCTATTTTGAGAACATATATGTAGATATGTGTAATAATTTTTGTTTGTAAAATAAATGCACCCTTAATAATTGCATAATGATATAACCAGTTGAGTTAGTTAAATTGGCCAGAGTTACTTAATCTGAGTTACCTGATATAACCAGGTTAGCTTGATTGGCCAGGGTTACCTATAGATTTCGTAGACCGTATCAAAAAAATTAAGAAATTACATTAATCGGAGAGGCATTTTGTCTTGGATAAGGTTAATGTTATAAAGACTATCCTGATATATCTTCCAGTAATACTCAATAACATTATTATTAATACTTTTAGTTGGACATTCGATACTTTATCAGCACAACTTATACTTGAAAAAATATAATTTACAGGTGAAAATAAATTATGCTAAACTATGATATAGGAAAGATTCGGGTGTATCATCTGAGCCACTCTGTTCGGCATGAGAAATTGAGCTTGCTGATCCCTTGAGCAACCGCGAGAAAAGCTCTGCAGGGTCGTAAAAAACACCTACACTTCTGCCTTCAACGGTTCACCGACCTGTAAATAGTAAAAATTGCTTTTAGTGAAGGGTACACTCAAAAGGGTAAAAAAGGTGTCATTTCTCTGTAAATACATACTAATATTATATTGTGAACTTACAGAGAAACAAGTGTTTTGTAAGCATCTCATTGGGCATAAATTTAGCTACGAGATACGTTCTTCTCCTTCGCAGCAACAGCCAATTAGATTAGCCAAACTGCTGTTCCGGAGTAGCCCTACAACTACTGCTCGTACTTCGTCCTGCATGTGTTAATCAAGAAAAACGATAAATAGGGAGATAATAATAAAATACTATGTGACAAAAAATAATCCATCTCAGAATGATTTGGCTATGGATTACAGAGAATAATAATTAATAGAATAGGTATCTAAAGTAAACTTACCAAGAATTGACCAGCATTTGGCCAATCATTTAGGTGAAAGAGTTTAACGTGCCTGATAAACCCTTTCCCACCCATATAAAACATTGGTAGCGTTCTCTCCCTCCTCTAAAACTATGGATATCTGGATTACCTCGATTAAATCAAGGCAATTCACTAACATTTCTGCCAAAATAATATACAACTTTTGAATTTCTTTCAAACGTCAATAGTTTATAGAAGTATAGCACTGAAATACATTCCTAGAGATTAAAATGAGTTGACTTGGAGATGGGAAGCATATATTATCAGGTGAGTCTCCACTAATTTCTGATTTTGAATATGAATAACTGCAAAATGTACACACAATATTACAAATCTATCTCAAGACTAAAATGTATATAGGTTTATGTATACAAATTAAATAATTTAACTTTAATTACGGAAAAAACACACAAAAAAATGTTGCGTTTAGAGCTATATAATTATGATCAGAAAAATCAAACTAAACAAATAGTAGCGATCTAATTGAATTAAGTCGGAGATGATAACTATACCTTACCAGCTGAGTCACCGCTAATTTCGGATTCCAGTTCCGAAAACAAAAACTCGGATAGATTAATTTGAAATCAAAAGAAAAGATCAGATTAAATTGAGCTTCATAAGCACATAGCATTATTATATATACTAAGGGAGAGATAAAGAGATAAGAGTTAGTGATGTAGGAGACGTGCATCTTCACGAGATTAGAATCGGTGAAGAACGAGAGGGAGCGACACGTAACACCCTTCTTCATTACGTGCTTCTTCACGAGGTATGCAAACGGAGTGAAGCCAAGCTCTTGCCGCTTACATATTAAATATGAATGTATATAGACATGTTTGTATGTTAGTTTCTATGTCTTGTGTTAGTGTATATTTGGTGTACGAGAAGAGAAATAACACGTAACGTTTTCTGATATATTATAGTTGAATAAATAAAAGAAAATCTTTAAAACCATTTTCCTCATTAATTCTAAATACTATTAATATCTTTTCTCTTTTCTTTTGTCTTTTATCTTTTCTCTATATCAATATATAGTATATACGCAAAAAAAACCTAACTCATGTTT
This sequence comes from Nemophila menziesii, assembly GCA_029959085.1. Classification (NCBI taxonomy): domain Eukaryota; kingdom Viridiplantae; phylum Streptophyta; class Magnoliopsida; order Boraginales; family Hydrophyllaceae; genus Nemophila; species Nemophila menziesii. The sequence goes on along the minus strand of JARWIR010000003.1, from coordinate 71,271,215 downwards.
CTTTTTTGTCAAAAGTAAAATATATTTAGAACTGCAAGGTTACACGGATTCAACTGAGAAGACTGATCAAGTTGGATATAAAAACCGGTTATTTAGGAAAATGTTACATCTAAAACTTTTAGCTAATAAGTTCGCATCCTCATACCTAAATATTCTAGAAACATGTCGAATAAAGATATGAGATCTTGAAAAGATAAGGTTTTTAATTTTCCGCATAAGAGTTTGAGCTTTTAAACAAACTTCACACGTATTCTTCAGGCCTTGGGTAATAGCAAGGCACTCCGTGTGAATCGTAATACTCCTATCCTTAATAGGCGTCGTTGTCTCACAAGAAAGAACGACAACAATTGCTTCACCTTCAAAAGACAAGCTACACCATAACTTATTTTCTTTGCAAACGAAAAGAGTGTGCTCATTGTTAAAACCAATCACAACTATACATGTAAGATCCCTATCACTCATGAAAGAGGTGTCACAATAAAGATTAGATATTGAGGATTGGATATCCAGTCCAACGAACTAAAAATAATAGAGGAATCCAAAATAGGGAGAAATCCATTCTATTCACCTACGTGATAATCAACTACATGAATGTTACAAAGAAAGGTTACCGACTTCGTATTCCATTTTGATCCCTCATAAAGGCATTTCGTACGCGCCGAGTAGATATTCCAAACTGTGTAGAACACAAAAGTTGTAGAATTTTTTCTTGTTTCATCCATCTTTAGTCCCTTCCTTGATAATGAGTAGAATCTACAATTGAAGTCTCAATCACTCTTAATAAAAGTACCATGTCATGTCCCCATGTCGTTCCACACTTCAACTCTCCATTTTGGACATGAGAAGAAGATGTGTTCCACTATTATCATAATATGGTTGTAGTGTCTGCACGTAGGTGTATCTATCCTTTTTCTCTTATGAAAGACCCCACACATGATAGCCTCATTGCAACATTTCTAAATGAATGCCCGTATTTTGGCGGGGTCCCAGCATTACATTCAGTTTTCCAAAATTTTGGTTCTATACCTAACGAAGATCCTTTTGTTGATAATTCAACATTCTGAGAGGTAATATCATGATAACCAGCCTTTGTAATATCTTCCACCAAGCTATAACTGAGTTTATTTGCAGAATTCCCCTACATCCAACTAATGAGAAAGATAAGCTAATCTTTCCCTATGCAAAGAAAAGAAGTTACCCAATAATTAACTTCATTGTGGAACATATTTGGTCATTGTTATAACAAACTATCAGTATCCAAGGAACATCTAGCCTAAAATTCAAATATATTAGCCATAGTAACGTGTTTCTTTTCTGTTGTTATTTCCATCTATGGCCATATTCATGGTTGGAATCAACTTTTGGTCACTTTTGTCTTTGTGTTCAAAAATCGCCTCACCCTGGCATTTGCTTATGTATCTTTTTATTACCCTTTTTACAATTTACGTATTACTACCTTTAATCCTATTGTATCAACACATGGGGATGTTATCATGAACGGAATTGACTCATTGATCAGGTTTAACCTTGTAGTTGGAATCTGCATACCCTTCTTTTTATGTATTATTATTCCGTTACGGGTCGTTGTCATGGTCGAAATCGCCTTAATGGCCAGTTTTGACCATGGGGTCGGAATCTAACTTCCCTTAACATTTATATTTGTTTATTAAAGTTATGATAGATCTTTTGTTCATACTTTTTTCATGTCGAAGGATGTTTCATGATTGAATTTAACGCATCGTTAGTAATGAACCTGTGGTCGGACTACGCATATCCCTTACATGTCTTTTGGTGTAGTTTCCGATGTTTTTTTACATGTTAAGTTTTAAATAAAGATATAAGCAACCTTGGAGGGTGCCTGGGGGATATTTGGATTGTCCCCAAGATGTTTGAGGAAGTGACAACTGACTTTAAGAAATAATACTGTTTTGTGGTGGTCAAATCGGTCTTTCAAGTTTTGCCAAAGCTCACGCGGGTCTTTTACAGTTAGGTACTCAGTTTTCAAGCCTTCGTGGAGATGGTGGCTAATGAAAATCATTGCCTTAGAGTGATCTTGAATGGTGGTTGTATTTCCTTCTTTGATGGTATCTCCAAGACTCTTAGTATCCAAGTGAATTTCAGCATCCAAGTACCATGATAAGTAGTTGTCACCCGAAAGGTCGAGAGTAACAAATTTGAGTTTCGTGAGATTTGACATGCTATCATGTAATAAAATAAATTTTTTAGTATGTGTAAAAGAAATATAAAAAAGTACTGGATAAGTATAAAAGATCCAGATATATCAATTAATTCATATAATTTTTATAAAAAAAATCCATTTTTAGGGTCCAAGAAACCATTATTTACGGTAAAGATTCATCAAATCTGCCATTTTTTGCTTCATTACTATGGTTTTTTGTATATTCAGTGGGTATGGATCTATATGGAATATGGTTATAGATATGACCGTCTGAATGAGTATATGTATGGATATGTATTGATTTGTATGGGTACGTACCATGCCTATGAATACGCGTATGGATCTGTATGTGTATGTACCCTATCATCTGTATAGGTATGCGTATAGATCTGTATGAGTATGTACCAAACGCTATGCATTGTGTATTGTGTGAGTATGTACCCAAGTACATTATGTTGGTTCTAATTAATGGTTTTACTCGTATGCAAGAAATCAGATCATTTGTGTATATACTCATCACTGCATGGATTATTCTCTTGGACATCACATAGTGCTTGACAAGGTAAAAATAGATCTAAACAAAAAATCTACTATATAGTGGGTATAAAACCCACATACTGTAGGGACCTATATTGCAATTTAAAAAAATTATAGCAATTATAAAAAAAGAATGTATCATTAAGCTATACCTATAAAATTGACGTATGGTTATCAAAATGGAGAGATAAGTAGCAAAAGATAAAGGAATAAAAAAATCAATTATAGATTAATGCCTATTAAAAGAACTTATTTAAAAAAAAAAAAGTAACTAGAATATGATTCTTTATAGAAAACAACCTCATCCCAAACTATTCCTATAATTAATATTTAAAAAATAAATAAATTAAAAAACAAAACAAAAACTAATAAACACACGCGCGCGTCCGTGAATTTTTTTTAAAATCGTAATAACTAATTCTAAAAAAATCATAAAAAATAAAAAATTGATATATTTGGATAAATCAAATTAATATTTACGTATATGATTTTTTTTTTTTTTAAAATCTTTTTGATTTTTTTTCGCATACACGAAATTTCAAGTTTGAACATGGAATTTCATGTTTTAAACATGAAAATCCATGGCTGCGAAAAAAATCACTGAATTTCATGTTTCAAACATGGAATTTCATGTTTTAAACATGGAATTTCGTGTATGTGAAAAAAAAAAATTCAAAAAAAGTCAAAAAAAATCATAGACATAAATATTAATTGGAATAATTACCATCTAAGTCATCAATCTAATAATAATAGCCCTCCAGCATCTTCTCTAAAAATTTATACTTCCCTTTTTTACCCCTAAAATATCTATATCTCATTATACGATACAAAACAAAAATATTGCTTCTCTTCTCTGGTCCTCATCTTCACACTAACCCCTACCCAATCTCAGCCTCACCTCCGTTCACCCTTTCTCCGGTCTCTCGATCCATATGCACGGCGGCGTGGTGGTGGTGATCTCTATCGTTTAACCCTCCGCCATCCTGATATATTTCTCACACACCTCCACCGTACTCCCACATTATACCCACGCGGCTGATCCAATCAAGACACTACTCCCACGCCGACATCATCTCCTCTGTACCTCACCGCCGACTCCACCTCCTCTTTGTGTCATTGTGTTAAGATAGTGATGTATAAAAGTGATGTTATGAAACTCCAAATCGAAGAGAATAAAGCTTCAATAAACAGATATTCAAGCGATATTCCGAGATGACATTGAGCTTCAACAACAAGAAATTATGGCCGACTGTACGCTTCATTGCATCTCTTTATGAGTCCGATAGTAATTTTACATGTAAGTTCCAATCTAAAATTCGAACTATTGATAAACGATTCCCATTAGATTTGAGCGCTATAAATTTTAAATTAGTTCTTAAATATGCTGAATCGAGTGTTTATGCTGATGATTTTAGTCTTAATCTTGAAAAAGAGGTTGAATTAGTGAACAACCCAAAGTCTCTGTATCTGTTATAAATTCAAAAAAAAACCTTGAGCATTAATGGTGATGTAACTGATTCTATTGCTGAAGAATCTGTTAATAGTAGTGTCGCTTCTGTAGAGTTCAATTTTAAATCACTATTTGTTAGTATTGTGGAAGAATTCATGAGCAACTAATATTTTGTTCCATCTTTATTTCAGGAATTGAAGGAAGCTGATACTCACTAAGAGTTTGTTCCATATGTAACTGGTACTTCAGTGATTGGAATCAAGTACAAGGATGGGATTGTAGGGTCAGACTCTTACAGATCGTTGATTCAGATTCTTACAGATCGTTGATTCAGATTCTTACAGATCGTTGACTCAGATTTGTACAGATCGTTGATTCAGATTCACAAATATCTGAAACAATACAATAAATTAATTCAGAAAAACTTACAAGAATTGTTAACATTCAAATTACCGAGGCCTGATCGTGATCAGTTTCCTTAAGACTTTATTGCCCCGCACTGGTGCTCACGGTTCACGGAAACAGCCTCCCAGGATACAACGGTAGGATCTTCTCTGTAGAAGCACTTCAAACGGAGAAGAACAGACGACCCAAATAAGCCTCTTGAACTCTATAGCTTTTCAAATGCAAAGATATGATTTTGTATGTGCAAAAAAATTCTGTTTTTGAAAGTGATGCAGGCCTGCACTATTTATAGGGTTTGAAAAGGTGGATTGACAACCTTTCAAGGAGGAATGTGCCTTTTCAACATAGGAGACTCTGGTGAAGCCAAACGATGTGTGACTGTTCTTTGAATACGAATATTAGGGTTCGAACTTTTTGTGAACCGTTGCGACTTTTATTTTGAGCATCTTTATTTATTTATTTTTTCTCCATATTCTCAATTTATCATTCACTTATTAATGGTTTTAACCAAGTAAATATAACACAGTAATCACCACAAATATGCTAACGCCTGAGTCAAAGTCATATATACAAAAACATGGTCTTCACTTGGGCTAAAAACCCAATTGACCAACAATCCCCCACATGAATGTAAATTGTCTAACCAACAACCATGCAAAAAAAAATAAAAAAAAATGCTAACACGAGAGAGTTCAAATAGAGAGATATTACATAAGGATAGGTAGTTTTTGGGCTTTGAACCTTCCATAGTGAAAACTATCGGACTTACTTGCCAACCAGTGAACGCGATGTCTTGATCTGTTCGGCATTTTATGTAAACCAAGACAATAGAGTTCACATAATATCTCTCTGAAGTTATTTGGTTCTCAGTTGTGTTCATTTCGGCCCTGAACAACTCCTGGTATTCATGAGTACTCTCGATGAATTCAGCCTTTGGGAATTCTCGATGGAGCGGCCACACTCCTAACTCATATAGGTGATTGCTTATTAAGAGTATCCTGTAATACCCCATTTGGAATCTCCAAGCTATAAGAATCATTAAAAGCTATGCTTATCCTAAATCTCCTTCAGGTGCACTGTCTACTTGTCATAGGAATAGGTTAGGGAATAACCCCCACAGTGTCGTTCAAGTTGCGCTTTACATAATTTAGTTTTCCCTTTGAACCTAGTTCTTGGGATCTCCAATCATATAGGTAGGGTTTCTACTATGTGGTGGTAACTCATTTATAATAGGCTTTTAAACCCATTCCTCTCGACGAATTTGCAACTTTCTCTCCAGCTAAACCTTTTGTAAGCGGATCCGCGATGTTATCTTGCGATCTTACATAGTCGATTGTGATAACTCCATTGGAGAGAAGTTGTTTGACGGTATTATGTTTGCGACGTATATGTCTAGACATACCATTATACATACTACTTTGTGCCCTTCCGATTGCCGATTGGCTATCACAATGAATACATATAGGCGGCACAGGTTTTGACCAACTTGGAATATCCTCGAGGAACTGACGGAGCCATTCTGCTTCCTCTCCAGCCTTGTCTAATGCTATGAACTCGGATTCCATAGTGGATCTAGCTATACACGTTTGCTTAGTGGATTTCCAAGACACGGCTGCACCTCCAAGAGTAAATACATATCCACTAGTGGACTTTGTGTCTTTAGAGTCAGATATCCAATTCGCATCGCTGTAACCTTCTAATACAGGTGGATATCCTAAATAATGCAAGCCATAGTTCAAAGTGTATCTCAAATACCTTAGAACTCGTATAATAGCTTTCCAGTGGTTGTGACCTGGATTGCTAGTATATCTACTTAGTCTGCTTACTAAGTATGCAATATCGGGTCTTGTACAATTCATGATGTACATTAGACTACCGATAATCCGAGAATATTCTAATTGAGATATTCCTTCACCAGTATTCTTTGTTAAAGGTATAGTAATGTCCATAGGTGTTTTCACTTGATTTTTATCATCTTTGAGGAATCGATCAAGTACTTTCTCAATATAATGTGACTGAGATAACATTATACCTTTAGATGTCCTGGTCACCTTTATACCCAAAATGACATCTGCAAGACCTAAGTCTTTCATGTCAAACTTACTGGTCAACATCTTTTTTGTGATATTTATGACATCGTTATTGCTCCCAATAATTAGCATGTCATCCACATATAAACACACAATGACATATTCTTTTTCAGTGCCTTTTACGTAGACACCTTTATCACATTCATTTATTTTAAAGCCACATTCCAACATGACTTTGTCAAATTTCATATGCCATTGTTTTGGTGCTTGTTTAAGTCCATATAATGACTTTACAAGCTTACAAACCTTCTTTTCTTTCCCAGGAACGACAAACCCTTCGGGTTGTTCCATGTAGATTTCTTCTTCTAAATCACCATTTAAGAAGGCCGTCTTAACATCCATTTGATGTATCTCAAGATTATTTATAGCTGCTATGGCTACTAACATTCTAATAGATGTTATTCTCGTCACTGGTGAATATGTGTCAAAATAGTCAAGGCCTTCCTTTTGACTATAACCCTTGACTACCAGTCTTGCCTTGTACTTATCGATTGATCCATCAACTTTCATCTTTCTCTTGAAAATCCATCTACACCCTAAGGGTTTATTTCCAGGAGGAAGATCAACCAGTTCCCATGTATGATTTTGCATAATGGATTCAATCTCGCTATTTACAGCCTCTTTCCAATATTGGGCTTCAGGAGTTGACATAGCATCCTTGTATGTACAAGGCTCATTTTCTAACAAATAAGTTTGAAAATCTGCTCCAAAAGACTTAGCCGTTCTAGCTCTTTTGCTACGTCTCGGCTCGTCTTTATTTATAGACTCATGGTCTATTCTTCTTTCATCTTCACGACTGCTACTAGTCTCATGAGACCTCTTCAAATTATTTTTCTCTTGTCTATCTTTACAAGGAAAAATCTCTTCAAAGAATACGGCATTCCTTGACTCCAAGATTGTATTGACGTTTATATCGTCAATCTCGGACTTGTGTACAAGGAATCGATATGCTGAACTATTGTTAGCATAACCAATAAATATACCATCAATATTTTTAGGTCCAATCTTGACCATTTTAGGTGGTGGTACCGCCACCTTTTGCTAGACACCCCCACACTTTGAGGTATTTCAGAGTCGGCGGACGACCCTTCCACAATTCATATGGTGTCTTCTCTAGTTTCTTGTGGGGTAATTTATTTAGAATATAATTAGCTGTTAAAATGGCCTCCCCCCACAAGTTATGTGGTAACCCTGAGTTTACCAACAAGGCATTCATCATCTCTTTAAGAGTTCGGTTCTTGCGCTCGGCAATACCGTTTTGTTGAGGTGAATATGGAGCAGTGGTTTGATGAACAATACCATGTTCCTTACAGTATTCCTCAAACGGAAATACATATTCTCCTCCTCTATCACTTCTTAATGCCTTGATTTTCTTATTAAGTTGATTCTCAACTTCAGTCTTATATTGCTTAAATACATCCAAAGTTTCATCTCGGCTTCTGAGTAAATAAACATAACAATATCTTGTGCAATCATCAATAAAAGTAATAAAATACTTTTTACCACCTCTGGTTTGCACAAATTTCAAATCACATATGTCAGTATTAATTAGATCTAGAGGTCCAGAACTTCTTTGAACCGAAGTAAAAGAAGTTTTAGCCATCTTGGCTTCCACACACACTTCACACTTACTTTGTGAATTAAAATTCAACTTAGGTAATGACCCAAAATGTGCAAGTTTATGCAACGATTTAAAATTCACATGCCCTAATCTATTGTGCCATAAATTAGGCGACTCAAGTTTGTAAGTAGATGAATATGTATTATTAATCATGGCATTTCCGATTGCATACTTTTGTTCATCTTTGGATACCACGGTTATTATACTCATTTTAAACAGACCGTTATAAAGGTATCCTTTGCCAACAAACATCCCACCCTTGGAGAGGACAAGTTTGTCCATTTCAAATACCATCTTGAAACCATTCTTACTCAACAATGATCCCGATATGAGGTTTATACGAATGTCGGGGACAAACAATACATTGTTGAGAGCGAGTTCTTTTCCAGAAGATAACTTCAGGATCACTCTTCCAACTCCTTCCACCTTCGACGTGGACAAGTTTCCCATAAATAAAGTTTGATTAGTTGCTTGGTATGTAATAAACATACTTCTATCTGAACACACATGTCGGGTGGCCCCAGTATCAACCCACCAATGTTTGGAGTATTTTCCAACCATGTTCACTTCCGACATTACAACACATATGTTAGATAAATGATTATTAAGGTCCTCCACCTTAATTACTTGAGGATTATCCTCACTAATCTGAGATCTTTCACCAAGTCTCAAGGGACTAAAACTGTGACCCACAAATACATTTTTAGATAATGCATTATTATCGAATTCTTCCTTTTCAAACAAATAATTTTTCATTCTATCTTTCTCCATTGAATAATCCTAACACAATAGAAATTAAATCTTTAATGTGGAACACAAATCCACTTCTTTGTCTTAAAAGTCAAGCACACACAATCGTTTCACAATCGTTTTTCTCCTGTTACCCAAGATTTTATGTCTTCTTAGGTAACAAAGCTCCAAGAGATTATTCTTGCTTATAAAGCTTAAGAAACGATTTTGAATTTCCCAAGATTTCAGATCTTGTTAGGAAAAACTCAGTCCCAAGATTTTAGATCTTGTTATAGAACACTAAGAAACGAAAGTATATTTCTCAAAATTTTAAGAATTATTCTCAATAAATTATTTAACAACAAATGAGAAATCAACAAAAGAGAATTGGAAAATTTATACGAAATAATCAAACTTAATGTATGTCAGAAAAAAGTTATTGTATAATCTGAACACTTTATCTCCTTAATGTTTATCTTAAAAGAAATCTCCTAACTTAAACAGTACCTTATAAATTTGCAAAAACAAATACAATTATCTATATAAGAAATCACCTTATATAAAAATATTATATGTAAATATACTCAGAGTAAATAATCTCTTACGTAAATATCTATTCTATAACAAGACAATCAAAGATTTAAACAATCCAAACTTCTACTCATAGCAAAAAGTAAGAGAACAAATAAATTCTAATGGTTATTGTATAAAAAAAAGTAATAAAATAAACTTATACTTATTTGATTATGGTCTTATGCATCTGAAGACAAACACTAACATATAATTCAGCAAGTTTGTATAGCAAGTAGCAAATAAATAGCATAAAGCCAAAAGTTTGCAGAATTTCTAACATATACAAAACAAACTATGAACTGATTAACGGAAAAATAATTATGAATCACAAAATAAGAATCTAAAACTTAAACAAATAACAGAGCAAAATAAAGTCTTAAGATTGTAGGGTCAGACTCTTACAGATCGTTGATTCAGATTCTTACAGATCGTTGATTCAGATTCTTACAGATCGTTGACTCAGATTTGTACAGATCGTTGATTCAGATTCACAAATATTTGAAACAATACAATAAATTAATTCAGAAAAACTTACAAGAATTGTTAACATTCAAATTACCGAGGCCTGATCGTGATCAGTTTCCTTAAGACTTTATTGCCCCGCACTGGTGCTCACGGTTCACGGCAACAGCCTCCCAGGATACAACGGTAGGATCTTCTCTGTAGAAGCACTTCAAACGGAGAAGAACAGACGACCCAAATAAGACTCTTGAACTCTATAGCTTTTCAAATGCAAAGATATGATTTTGTATGTGCAAAAAAATTCTGTTTTTGAAAGTGATGCAGGCCTGCACTATTTATAGGGTTTGAAAAGGTGGATTGACAACCTTTCAAGGAGGAATGTGCCTTTTCAACATAGGAGACTCTGGTGAAGCCAAACGATGTGTGACTGTTCTTTGAATACGAATATTAGGGTTCGAACTTTTTGTGAACCGTTGCGACTTTTATTTTGAGCATCTTTATTTATTTATTTTTTCTCCATATTCTCAATTTATCATTCACTTATTAATGGTTTTAACCAAGTAAATATAACACAGTAATCATCACAAATATGCTAACGCCTGAGTCAAAGTCATATATACAAAAACATGGTCTTCACTTGGGCTAAAAACCCAATTGACCAACAGGGATTCTTATGATGCTGATATGGGAGGTTCATACGGGTCTACTATTCGATACAAGAGTGTTGAACGAATGAAGGCAGTTGGAAAACATTCCATTATCGGAGCAAGTGGAGAAATCAGTGATTTCCAGGAGCTTTTACGTTATCTTGATGAGCTAGTACTACATGATAACATGTGGGATAATGGTAACTCATTGGGTCCAAAGGAGGTTCATAATTACTTAACCAGAGTCATATACAATCGTCGCAACAAGTTTAACCCATTGTGGAACTCTCTTGTACTCGGTGGAGTAAAAAACGGACAGAACTATCTCGGAACGGTGAATATGATTGGTGTTCATTACGAGGATAATCACTTAGCTACTGGTTTTGGAAATCACCTTTCGAGGCCTATTTTACGTGATGAGTGGCGTGAAGATTTGAGCTTTGAGGAAGGTGTGAAGCTATTGGAGAAGTGTATGCGTGTGCTTTTGTATCGTGATAGATCAGCTGTTAACAAGCTTCAGGTATGGTTTGCTAAAATTAACGTAATTAATCTCGACTCTTTTGCGGATGAACCCTCTCGTTTATATCCATAAGTTAGTTCCTTCGAACATGCTATTATCATCATATTTTTTCCTAGGATTAATGAAACACGAGAAATTGTGTTAGTAAAAGGGTTCGAGATGCTATAATTTACAATGCATTTTTAAGTATCCAGATTGTGACTACATAGTCCCTTATATTTACAGGGGCCGAGCTAGTATTTTGTGTTCAGTCCCTGATTTTTTTTCTTTGAGTTAACTGTACGTTAGGACCCTATAGAATATAGAAATTGTACTGTAGGCCCTCATATTAATTTTTTGGAATTTTTTGGTCCTTTATGTTTGTCAAAAGTGTGACATAAGGATGATATGGGTATAATTTAACAGAATGAAATATGAATATTTTTTTGCAGATAGCAAAAATCACGGAAGAGGGTATAACAGTATCTCAGCCATATGCATTGACAACTTCTTGGGATTTATCTGCATTCAAGAACCCTACATTGGGTGCCCAGGGTTCATGGTAGTCATCTCATTTACTATAAACTAGTACATCACTTTAATGAGAGCTTTATCTTGTTCAGAATTTGTAATGCAACAAATTAAATTCAATTTTGTATTCTGTATTCTGTCTTTTGGGGGATCACATCCTCCTTTATGACTTGATCAAAAAAAAAAAGTGTAATGGACTTCTCACAAGATGATGGGAATCATTAATTAATGATGACATGATTTATTAGCCTCACACTACTTTTGACAAAAACAAAAAGAACCTCATACTACTTTGATTCTTTTTAAAACATTACAGAACCCTCATAGGCTCATACTGTATATATTTTATTTTTAAAATATATTTGAGACACAAAGAAAGACTCATCCATAACCCAAAATTATATTTATTTATTTTTATCTCCTCTGCTATGTTTTTTGTTTGGTGGGATTTTTCCCACCAAATTTTTTGGTGGGAAAAAAGAAATTTGCCGAAAACATTTGGTGGGAAAAAGAAATTTGGCCAGCAAAATTTGGTGGGAAAAAAAATCTGACCGAAAAAATTTGGTGGGAAAAAAAATATGGCCGGAAAAAATTGGCGGGAAAAAAATATGGCCGGAAAAATTTGGCGGGAAAAAAAATTGGCCGGAAAAGTTGATCGGATTTTTTTTTGGTGGGAAAATTTAATTTGGTGGGAATATTTAGTCAAGGGTATTATTGTCTAATTATTATTTTTATATTAGACATGACTTTTATGGGCAATATCACCTCCCTCTAGGGTGGTATTGGTAATTGCCTCATATTAATTTGCTTTATCCAAAAATAATTTTTTTGTTTAGAATTAGTTATGACGATTTTAAAAAAAATTCACGGACGCGCGCGTGCGATGAAATTAGTAGTAGGTGGTGGTGGTGGTGGTGGTGGTTGTGGTGGTTAGATACATGGTGGTGGTTAAATACATGGTGTGTCCATGAAATTAGTAGTAGGTGGTGGTTAAATACGTGGTGGTGGTGGTGGTGGTGGTGGTGGTGATGATAGAAGTATTCTATTATTTGTTTAATATTTAAAAATAATATTGTATTAAAAATAATATAATATATTTAATAATAAAGGTTAGGGGTGTGCATCGGGTTAGAAAACCCGCATAACCCGACCAACCCGATTACACTAACCCGAAATAATACGGGTTAGTTTTCTATTGGGTGGGTTGCGGTTTACATTTTAGAAAAAATATACACTTTTTGCGGGTTGCGGATTTTAAACTTGAAACCCGCAAACCCGCATACCCGATTACCATGTAGTATAAAATTATTAGAAAAAATTGTATTGCTCATTTTATTCAAATAAATTTGTATGGTCATGTGATTCTTACTTTATATTTATTTTTTTATTCCTTCTCTTTTAAATTTTTTTAAATTCCTTAGTATTTCAAATATATTTTTTCAAATGAATCTGTTTTCATTTTAGTTATGATATTATCTCAATTTTTTGTTTAATTCATATTTTTATTTTTCTAAAATCTCATTTTATATTTTTTAAAATTAGAGATGATTTAAAATGTATATGAGTATCATAAACTATATTTTTTGTTGCAACATGCATTTGTAATATAATCCTGCCGAATGATTATGGATACAATTTCGGCTCATTTATTAAACTAAATCACCCGCAATGCACCCGCAACCCGCTCAACCCGAAACTCAATGGTTTATATAATGTATTTGGCGGGTGCGGGTCTCATTTTTCAAAACCCGCACAACAACGGGCGGTTTATGGATTGAGTATTTTTCATCCAAAATCGACCCGCTCACACCCCTAATAAAGGTAGTAAAGGTATAAAATATAAAAGGGATGTTTTTTATAAATAATTGTTCTATTAGGCATTTTTTATTAAATAAATAATTAAAAGTTTAAAAAATATATTAAACTATTTTATGAAGATGTATACTCTAATTATTCCAGAATAAAATTACTAAGTAATGGAAGATAACATAATTAAAAGTAAGACTTAAAAAAACAAACTTTCAATCAAACTTTTTATATTATCTTTGTTAAATTTTTAAGTTTTAAAAAAGAGGAATCTACAAAAAGAAGCCCATTTTCTAACTTCATTAGGTTATAAAGCCTAACTAAGCTAAACAAGAAAATTCTCTCTCTTACTTTTCCTAACACACAATTCATTTTTTTATTCCTTTGTTATTTCCACTTATATGAATGCATTCCGTACCCAATGGTACAGACCTAAGCTTGTTATTCCTTTGTTATTCCCACTAATCTGTATGCATTCCGTACCCAATGGTACAGACCTAAGTTTGTTAATTCTTTTGGCATTTCTACTAATCTGTATGCAATCCATGGCTATGGGTCTGTACCTAAGCTTCGTTTTTGTCCAATTCAAAAATTCCGTCCAAGTCTGCACCTATAGGGCTGTACCATTTTTAATTTTAGTGTAGTGTTTCTATACGTTATGTCCATGTTAAAGTCCATTGGTCCGTCCAAGTCAAAATGTATGTACCCAAGCTACGGGTTGTGTCCACGTCAAGGTATTAAGAGTGTCTGATTTTTGTCCATGTCTAACTTTCGGGAAATAAGTTATTCGGAAACCATTAACTTTACCCCATGGTACAGACCCTCGAATGCGTACACACCCACAGTTCCAAATCTCTCACACATGTATAGGAAAAAAAACCAATTAAACATAACATATATAGACACTACGTGCTGGACATAGACGAATATACCAAATGGGCTGGCCCAATGAATTGGACACAAAAATTAACATGGTTATTTTAAATAAAATACACCCACCAAAGGGCTAGACCAAGTTTTGAAAAGAAAAGAATTGGCTGAACCCCTCTTACCACACTCACACGGCACAAAAAAGAAAAGAATTGGCTGGACATGTCTCACCACACTCACACGACAAAAAAAAAAGTCTAACAAATGGGCTGGACCCTGGACCTAGGGCTGGACCTAGTGCTACACATAGGGTGGACCTGTCTAACAATATCGATCGAGTACATAAATCAGATCAAAATGGGCTGGACTATTGGTTTTACAAAGCCCAATCGGGCTGGACCAATGGGGCGTTGAAGGTGGAGGTTGATCTCGGTGGTGGAGCACCCTTCACGGTGGTGCTGCTGTCCTTCGTCTCCATCTCGCGACATCTGCTGCACCCTTCTTGTGAGAGCGGTGAGAGCGGTCCTCGAACGGAGGTTGTTCTCTTGGGCTGCTGCGAGGTTGTGGCAGATCTGAGATGGTGAGACCGGTGCTCGAACAGAGGCTGGTTTATTAGGTCTCTGCGTGACCGCCAGAGAGATGGCGTTGGAGGCGAAACCATGACAGTGGTTAACGAATGGAGGCATCTGGGAGACCATCTGTTCATCTGTGGTGGTGGTGGTTTTAGTTGCTCCGATTTGATGATGGTCCAGGGCGTCATTGACAGAGATGGTCCAGGGCGCCATTGATGATGGTGGTTTTAGTTGCTCCGGTTTTAGTTATTAACAGAGATGGTGAAGAGGGAAGGAGAAGGGGGCTCGGTGGTGTGGCTCGGTGATGATAGGGATAAGGTTGGAAGGGATACAGGGATGAGGGAGGGTGAAGGTGCGTACAGTGAGGAAACTAATTTGTGGATCCCAATCCTATATTGGGTTTTTATTTTTGTAAAATAGTTTTCACTGTATGGATTGGGGTTCTTTAGTTGGGTTAGTTGCTTTCAGTAACTAGGTCTTAAGATATAAGTTTCAGACTTTTGGGGCCTTAAACATTAATTCACCCTTTAAAAAATATATATTCTTCCTATAACAAAATAACGACTATTATATGTAATTTAAAAAGTTGACCCTACCTAAAAATATGGGATTCGTATACTATTTTATAAATTAGTCTACCATTTTCATTTTATAAAAATAAAAATGAATAAATAATTGTTATTTTAAGTCAATCTTTCGTGAATAAATATTTTTTTAATAAAGATTGATAGTTGATCCAGTGGTTAGACGATTCTGAAAAATTAAAAGATCATAAGATTTAATTTTAGAAGAGCTATAGTAAAATTAAAGTCAAAATGATTACAAGTCTACTTTGACTCTCATATGTGTTAAAAAAATCTTTTATATGTCTCTTTAATTATGTTTGAATTTTCTTATATTTATTGTCGAGGCTTTGAGTCTTCATATAGATTTCGTTGCAAAAAAGAAAAGAAAAAAAGGTCTTCGTATAGAAATGATACGTAATTATATTTTAATTATTTAAAAATTGATTTTTTTATTTAAAACCTTTTAGTTATCGGTGTAGACGGTCCAACAAATTTTCGTAAACTCAAATACTATAATTCTACGTCCCAATCCATGCACTTCAATCAATAAACTTCTGACATATTGCATGATCCTATGTTTCGGATGGAATATGCCTTTCGTTACCAAGCCAAATGAAGATACTCTTCCGCTCCAATTAATAACAAGACAAAGTCAAATTTCAAATTTCAATATGGCTATCATTCAAAACTACTTATCGGATTAGCTCGCAACCTAACCACGAGGTTGGGAACACGAAAGGTTGGATTTTATATAACAAACAGGAAGCTGTACATGTGCTCTGCACATAAGGGAGTCGGTGTCAATTGTGTAGGTGATCATAATCTATATGTGGTATACAATTTTATCCCTTCTTAGTTTTTACTAACGATAAGTCGATAACTATCAGAATCATTGCATATGAACAAAGACGTATTACCTAAATACCCTATTAAATTATTAGATGACGTACGCATCTTGATTACTAACCTTAAGATATTATGTAAAGTCAAACAAATGCATGAATAGCATAGCCATAATGCGATATAAAACTTTATTGAATTTATGCAAAGAATGATTCAACGTGATCTCATGGCTATGTATTTACATGGATAAAATTTAGTAGCTTGGCGTGTTTCATTTTGCTCTAATACTATTATTTATTATAGCCCATATTTGAAGTTACTATACAAAAATTTATTTATCTTTATAAATCAAATTTCGACCTTCCGATCATACTTAACTGATTGAAATACTTTCTGATAATCTAACTTCTACAGAGATAAGAGGAGAAAGAAGGATTTTGTCGGAGATAGCGATGTCAAGGTTCTTGAGGATGATGATTTCATTTTGATTGTTCAAGCAAATATAACTCTTCCAAAAATGAAATTAGTTAGCGTTGTAACATTTTTAAAACTAGGAGATTTGGGAATAGGTATTTGCTTGATTTAATAATTTAAACAATAACCATTCAATAAAAATACATGTCTACTACATCCATTAATTGACAATATAGTCTTATCTAATAGATTCAATTGAAAAAAATGAGAATATGATAAAGTTGGTGAATAAATAAAAAACGATGCATAAAATTAAGAATAATTTTTAGTAAATATAATATTGTAAAACTGAATTTTACCCAAATTATACAACTATCGAATGAAACTAACATCATATAGTTCATCTTTCCAAATATATAAGGGGATTGGCTCTACCCGAACGGTCGTCTAAATGAAAAACCTTGAACTTGTCCATTTTTCTTCCTCTACTTTTGTCACCTTACATTCAAGTAGTAAAATGATCTATTTTTACAATTAAGGGTTTATAAGAGACACCATAGATATACACATCACAATTAAGAATTTGCAAGTTTCACCATCAAAACATATATGAAGAAATCACTATATATTTCACATTTAAAATCTTTTTGTCCTCTTCAAGGTATATAAACTAATTTGAACGTAGTACATGAAAAAAGTATTTGTTTGAGTTACGGTTTAAGTTATCATGTTTGGAAAAAGTGCTAGCATAACTCAGAGTCGGTATTTTTCTTTATAAACAGGGAGAACTGCCATTTAGGTAGTCAAGGTTATTAGGAAGGAAATTACAACCATCGAGGTTTTCAGTGATCGATTATTAATAGGTCCTAAATCAAGGTAATCCATATCAATACTCGAGTGGATAAATCTATGGGAACCTAACTTCTCAGATTTTCGTGCATAACCTTTACGAGAAGAATCTAGCTCAGAAGGCACTTACATTCCATCTATAAGAAGGTATAAGTGAGTTGCAAAAGAACCTAAGTACATTCGTCTAAGTTTCCAGTGGAAAGAAACAAAGAGTGATGTGAAGAGTGACTCTACCGAAATTTCAGTAAAGTTTTTGTAAATCTAACCAGTAGCACCTCCGGCCATTATAACCACCACCGTGTTTTAAATCTAGTCATCAACACCTCCGGCCATCGCCGCCGCCACCAACACTACTAGTTTTTTTCGGCAAGCAGCACCTCCGGCAACAGCCGCCGCCACCACAACCAACAACTCTAACCACATTTTTTTCCTGGCAAACAAAACCTCCCGCAACCGTTGTCGTTGTCACTACCACCAACTACGACCAGTTTTATTTTTCCCGACCAGCAACACCTCCGATCACCACCGTCATCGATTTTCGATGAAAAACTCTGAAAATAGGGAATTCCTTGTTTGAAAACAAGGATCTTCCTATTTACAAACATAGAATTCCTTATTTGATAAAGGTGAATTCTCTATTTAATATTATTTTAAATAAGTTTTTTATCTTTAAAATTTTATGATTAAAATAAGGAATTCATTAATTAGAACTGTTTCAAATAAGGGATTCCTTATTTAAACAGTGTCAAATCGAGAATTCCTTGCGTAAAAGTTTTCAAGCACAAATTTCTTGTTAAAAAAACAATTTCAAATACAAAATTGCATGCTTTGCGAAACTGTTCAAATATTGTGATTAAAAGTTTATAACGTATTCAAACAGGGAGTCTCCTGTTTTGAAATTATTCCAACCAAGGAAGTTCATGTTTTGAAACTGATTTAGAAAGGAAAATCCATGTTTTGTGAAACTGCTCGTTTGAGATTGTTTCAAACAGGAAATATTCCGTGATTCTGTGTTTCGTAGTTGTTCGTCAAAGATCGGTGACGGTGGTGGCCGGAGAAGCTGCTTGCTAGAAAATGTAAAAGTAGCCGGATTTGTTGTGGTGGCAACGACAACGGTGGTTGGAGGTGTTGTTTGTCGAGGGATCAATCTGACCGAAGGTATTGCTTGTCGAAAAAAACCTGGTCGAAGGTGGTAGTGGTAGTTGCGGCGGTTGTGGTTGTAGTGGCCGGAGGTGCTGTTGGCCGGATATTAAAAAAATGGTGGTCGTGGTGGCCAATGGTGTCGCTTTTCGAATTTAAAGAAAAAATAATCAATATTAATGATGGCGGTGACTAGTATAGTAGGTTATATATTAGAATTATAATGTGATTTAGTAATGGGTAGAAGTATTTTTGTTTTCTTTTATCTTTGATCTTTGTATAAATGAATAGATTTGTGTTAATTTTATAGATAATTGAAAATTTAAATATGACGTAGGAGCAAAAATAAGTAAATAAAACATCTATAAAATTTTGACATACCACAAAAATTAGATAATATGATTGAGAGAAATCCTCTAAGCAGAGTATCAAATATTTGGACATATATCAAGAACTTTGAGCTTTTTAATCAATGTTATTCTTACAAATCAATCGGTATATAACTATATATATATATATATCGATTTAGTTGTGATAAGGACAAGAACGATTGATGGCGAGTGTTTCTTCCGAGTTGCTCTGTTCAGCGTGAGAAACTGAGGTTGCTAATTCGGGTCCCTTGAGCAACTCTGAGAAAAGCTCTGCAGGGTCATAGTATATTTCCACCTCTTCTACCTTCAATGATTCATCAACCTGTAAAAAGTAAATATCACTTTAGTAAAAGTATGCCTATGTACTCTACACAAGGAAAGGTAAAGAAGGTGTCGATTCTCTGTAAAGAATAATTGTTTGTGTACTAAAATAGTGATCGTTAGTATACGGAATAACTTCACAACCACGAGTCTCGTAAGTCGTAACCTGAAACGATAATTAGAATAGAGAAACTGGAAAAAAAAAAAAAAACCTTCAAAACTCCAATTCCGTAAAACTCAGCAATGTCTCCTGTATGAGCATGTCCTTTAAAAGGACCTTCGAAATAACCCCAGTGCCTGAACTTGAAAGTAACAACAGGTGGTCCAGAATAAACACATACAACTTCCCACGCAAATCCACGAGGAAAAGCAGAACGAAAAGCATCGTGTGATGATTCAAAGCTTTCTTCATCGGCTTTGTAATATTTGAACTCTTCTGGTAATGAACTTTTAAGCAATGCGTTATAGCTCCCTATTTTGAGTGTTTCTTCACCTGATAGTCCCTCTCTACCATTAACAATAAGCTTGAACTTATCAGGATTAATGGTCTTGAAATCTTGGATTCGAGTCTTGTGGGATAGTTCCATTTCCCATGACTTTATAGCATTCTGAACTACCTCTTCTAGGGATCCTTTAGCCCACTCCTGCATCAGTAATGGCGCTTGTATAAGAATTCAGTTTATATGTTAAAAAGGTGATGGAAAAGAAGAGTACCTTTGTTCTGCCTTCTTCAAAAAGCTTGTTAACCGCATCATATGTTGGAGGAGCACCGTGTCTCCATTCAACACTTTGCGGCTCATCATGCAAAAAAGACCTGTATTTATCAGCTGCAACTTCGATATCAACTACTCCTATTTCATTAGCCATGTCAACTTTTTTATAATCGAGGCTTATATATATTGTTTTGCCTGTGTTTTATGCTATGCTGGAAATATAATATTGTTAGGCATATATATATTGACACGGGAGAGCTATGAAGTAGTAGTGTTAGGGGGTCTTTTTCTCGGAGTTAATTGCATAGTGTGTCCCTATATCATGCGAAAATTGCATTAAATGTCCCATACTATGCAAGAAATCATTGTAGGTCCTTACTTCGTATCTTGACTTTTTTGAGTTAATTGCATTATTAATCATTTCAGACAATTTTCAATAATTGAGATGCTCTCCATGAATAACTGACTTCTAAAATCACTGTCTGCATTTAATTTTCTATTTTTAGATATCTTTTTTTAAGTAATCTACATCTATACTGATCCACGTAAGATTTTTTTTTTTTTTCACAACCGTACTACTAATAATTTAGTGGAGTACATTTATGTATGAAAAAAAATAAAGATAATTCTCAATTAATTACACTTTCCCACTTTAGAGGAACTTATTCACAAATTTTCAACTTAATTCTCAATTAAGCACATGGTCATATTTACCTTCCATTATTGCTCTTATATGGTTTTTTTATTTTATTATATATTTATATTATTAATATATTTAATATCTGAATTTATTTTTTCATTTCTAAATAATTTTTTATTTATTTTTTTTTCGATTTTTTTTAATTTTTTTTTCAAATTTTTTTTTCGATTTTTTTTTTTTCGAAATTTTTTTTTTCCTGAATTTTTTTTTTCGAAGATTTTTTCATTAACACACAAGTCCATACTGTTTTGTGTTACTGTAACTCATACATCAAGCGATTGTGTGTTACATTAACACACAATCAGATGTTCAGACTATCTGTACACTATTATCTATTTCTGTATACAAATATTCTGTATATCTTATTCTGTGTTCCTGCAACACACAATTGTTATTTGTGTGTGTTTAAGCAACGCAAAACTGTAAATGACACACAAGTCCATACTGTTTTGTGTTACTGTAACTCACACATCAAGCATTTGTGTGTTACATTAACACACAATCAGATGTTCAGACTATCTGTACACTATTATCTATTACTGTGTACAAATATTCTGTATATCTTATTCTGTGTTCCTGCAACACACAATTGTTATTTGTGTGTGTTTAAGCAACACAAAACTGTAAATGATAAACGCATTGTGTGTCTTACCAACACAAAACCCATAATGTGTGTTACTGTAACACATACTTCCAACAATTGCGTGTTGCATGAACACATAATCAGCCTACATATACATTATTCTATACCTTTGTGTACAAATAGTCTGTCTGTCTGATTTTGTGTTCATGTATCACACAATTTGTTATTTATGTGTGTTTAAGCAACTCAATATTATACATATTGGGTGTTCATGCAACACACAACACATATGATTTTGTGTTACTTTAACACACAATTATCATATGTACTAATCTTACATCATGTTATCATGGGGGAAAAATTCGAAGAAAAAAAATCCAAAAAAAAATCGACAAAAAAAAATTTAAAAACAAAATTTTGGAAAAAAAAATATTTGGAAAAAAAAATTCGAAAAAAAAAATTCCGAAAAAAAAAATTTCGAAAGAAAATATTTCCGAAAAAAAAATATTTAGAATAAATAAATATTTTTTTAAAAAAAAAATCTGAAAAAAAATAAATAAACATTAAACTATAATTAATAAAATATAATTAAAGTAATTAATAATAGGTGGAAGGATATTTTGGTAATTGGGTAATATTTTGTGCTTAATTGGGAATTAAGCTGAAGTTGTAATTAATAGGAAATACTTACCTTCTCCGCGTAATTAATTGGGCGTTGCCCAAAAAAATAAAAAGATATACTATCATTAAAAAATAATTACAACATCAGTATTCAAAAATAAATACTAGTAAGATTAGATATTACCTCAAATCATATCTTCGTCAAAAAAAAAAAATCTCAAATCATATCATTTTTTTATTATTTTTATATAAATTTTAAATTAATCAATTATATAATTTTTTTTCTTAATTTATTATTTTTTCTCTTCTTTTTAATTAGTTCACCTATAAAATAATAGAAAAATGATTGATTTGAAGTAATATCTACCATTACTTAATATATAAAAACTTTAATGTATTTACGTTAAAAAAGTTTATGTATATGTTATACATGTGAATCCTGGTCTTATTTTTTTCTTTTTAAGTTCATTCTCAAATCCTTTTTTTTTTACAATCTCAAATCCTATTTAAAGCTATCTTATATTATTTTTAACCGACTAAAATAAAATAGTTATAATAAAAAACATATGTTTTCCAACCGTTCGGATTCGTTACATGAAAAATGGGCATAATCGTTTAGGGGTTCTTAAACCAGACGTATAATTTAATTCCATATTTTACATATCTCTTTTTATTTAAATCTATACGTATAAAAAGATAATTATTATTTTTTGTTCAAAACAATTATAGTTTATACAATCATTGTATGATATAAATATATAATTAAAAAGATAATAACACTTTTATTCTACAATTTATAGAATTTTTTAAGTGTATTTACATACAATTTTTGAGGTATGTTTTATACGTGGATCCTAATTTTATTTAGTTATTTCTTTAATTTTCAATTTCAAATGTTCTTAAATTCTACTCAAAGCTACCTTATATCATTTTTAACCGATTAAAATAAAATATATATAAATACAAAATATATTTTTTTTGACCGTTCAAATGTTTAAATAAAGAACAAAGAAGATTGCCTAGACCTTTTAAATTTACTCTCAACATTTAAATTTTCTATTTTACATATATATTTATCTAACAAAAAACTTAATATCGATACTTATCAACATATAATTATGCTTTTTGTCAAAACAATTATAATTTATTGAACCATATTTATTGGACGGTATAAATATATAATAACAAAGTTACATACATAAGATTGATAGTCTCGTGGCTAGACTACTCTGCAGAGACCTATCGAATTTTATTGCAGACAAAATGATTCCAAATCCAAAACGGCTCTCATTGTATTAAAATAAGAAGAAGATAAAAACATAATAATTATGATATATATAGAATTTTTTTAATGTATTTACGTTCAAATTTTTATGTATGTTTTACGGGTAGGACTTTCATTATATATTGGATGGTCCGATATTAACATCATAGCCATTAATTATATTAGTATAACACATGTCATTACATTAACTAGGAGTATGTTTCATAATACGATTGGTATTATTAGACTATCTAATATTGGATGGAAGCATTTTTCATGTTTTATATGCGGGTCCCGATCTTATTTAATTATTTATTTTAAATTTGTAAGTTCAAATCTTCTGAAATCCTATTTAACTCTACCTTATATCATTTTTAATCGATTAAAACAAAATATCAATGATCTAGATTTCAATCCCTATCTTTACTATTGATAATTTAAAATTCAAAAAATAAAATTCTAGAAAATCTTCTTTATTCTTTATCTTACAATGGAAAAATAAAATCTATAATGCAAAACATATTTTTTTTGACAACCCGAATCTTCTACGTAAAGAGCGACTGAATCGTCTACACCCCTAAAATCACTTTCTTCATTTAATTCTATATTTTTACATATATTTTTTATTTAAAACAATACATATAATTTTTTTTTTGGTCATGACAATTATAATTTTTTGAACCATATTTGGACGGTATAAATGTATAATAAAAAAAAGGTAACAACGTCATTACTCTAATATTTATAGAATTTTTAATATACTTATGCTCAATTTTTTATGTATGTTTTATTCGTGGTCTTGATCTTTTTTTTTTGAACAATAGACGATAAGGAAACAAAACAACAAAAGACAAAAAAACGTACACTATAAGGTTCCAAACGAAAAAATCATCCTATTCTGATCTTCTTAAAAGCGTGAATTAAATAGGTTCCCTAAAAACCAAAACCTTCCAAATTGGCTTCTTGCCTAGCATTTTTCGTAAATTTGTCCGCTTGACCGTTTAATCTTCTAGGAATGTGTTGAAAGGTTATCGAGCCAAACTATTCGGCCATCTAGATTATCTTCTGAATAATCGGTTAGATTTTCCAACTTACTGTTGACACCTGCCTAATACCATGGATAACATCTAGGTTATCAGAAAAAATAATCTTGCTTTCCTCGAGTAATTCTGTACATTTTCCGGTGGATTTTAATACGGCCATGGCTTATCCTTCTAGAATTGAGTCGCAAAAAACTATGTCTTTTATTGCAATCATCCTTTCTTCAATCCTATATTTCAGAATGATTCTAAGCCATGTTGCTTCATAAGGCTTACT
Source organism: Nemophila menziesii (assembly GCA_029959085.1). Lineage (NCBI taxonomy): Eukaryota > Viridiplantae > Streptophyta > Magnoliopsida > Boraginales > Hydrophyllaceae > Nemophila > Nemophila menziesii. Next base: position 71,246,542 of record JARWIR010000003.1, on the reverse strand, counting down.
AAAAGGGGCATCACAACAAAAAATGATAGAAATGTTTATGCTTTGAGAGTTCTCATCTTCAGAGAGACTTTCTAGAGGACAGATATTATTGGTATTGTTAGAATTACGCCAATTTGCACCATGTAATTCACACATAAGGTTATTAGTAGAAATAATAATGTTGTCCCCATCAATATCATAATTTTCACGAACAGTTTTCATCTTGACTTTTCAAATGTTCTACATATTAATTATGATATAATGTGTTACTTTCTTTATGTCACGTCCTCATTCCGTATAAGTTCTGATAATATGTAATATCTAGCTGCCTATGTCATAAGAGTTTTCGTTGTCTACTTTAATTTGTAACGAGGATTATGTCCACATAACTTTGCTGGTGTTACAATATATGAGCAGGTGTTCTATGGTTTCAGGGGTCTCACTACACAAAATGCAATTGCTGGAATCTACAATTGGAAGAGAATTATTACAAACCCTCCAAATAAAAATATTTCTTATTCAAAAAAAATCCTAAAAAATCTTTCTTATTCCTCATCTTATGCAAGAAAAAAATATACACATCCTTTTTTTTTGTTGGATACACAAAATGCAATTGCTGGAATCTACAATAGGAAGAGCATTATTACAAACCCTCCAAATGAAAATCTTTCTTATTCAAAAAAAATCCTAGAAAATCTTTCTTATTCCTCATCTTATGCAAGAGAAAAAATCTACACATCCTTTTTTTTTTTGTCGGATACACATCGCTTTTTACACAATCCTTTGTTGGCATATAGCCTCCCTTAATAGGTTGTTTTAATGTGACAAATCCTCTTGTGTTTAGTGTGCTAATTACCTTTGTTATATACATTCTATCTTGCACTCTAATTCATCAAAAAGAGCATCTTTATCATTTAGATCAAAGCTTTATTGTTTTATCTTAAGAAACTAATTCTCATACAAATGCTATTAACTTTATCTTTGTGTACATTGAGAATTAGCTTGAGTGATCAACTACAAAGTGTATAAGAATGATGTCCTCTACAACTCTCGTGAAGAAAGCTTTCTAATCCGAGCATCATAGAAAAAGATATACTCACTAGAAGGTGTTTTAAACCTTTGGTGCGGTACACCAGAGTACACTTACGGTACACCGCAATACCACGGACCAAAGCACGGTGCATAGACCAGTCCGACCAGAGAGCTAAGTTTCTACGCGGTACACCGGACGGAAGCGCGGTACACCGCAAAGCCACGGACCAGAGGCGCGGTATACAAGACTAGTCCGACCAGAGAGTTAAGAAGTTTTACGCGGTGCACCGGACCAGAAGCGCGGTACACCGGACCAACGCACGGACCAGGATCACGGTACATGGCATAGTCCGAACAGTAAGCTGGAATTGAAGACAATCATTCACGCGGTGCACCGGACCATACCCGCGGTACACCGCAAGAGAGGGTTTCTGCGTTATAACTAGAGGACAAAGCTTATATCCGTTGGAGAGAAAATAGATCCGTTAGATAGAAGCTTATATGACCGTTGGGAGCATTTTGAAGCTATATATTGAAGGTCTTTCAAGGCTACAAACACACCTTCAACCCATATACACTTAGGGGCTTAATTGTTATCATCCAAGAAGGTGTCAAGAGCTATAATTGTCATATCTACTCAATTAAGGAGTTAATCCAAGAAGCTTCAAAGTTATTATCTACTCAAGAGAAGTTTTAAGCTTATAGTTATATCATCTCTTTAGGAGTTCATTAGCAAAGTTGTTTCACCCTTTAAACACTTTGTATTTATCCTCTTAATTCTAGTTCTTGTAATAGATAGGTTAAGAGAGAATTTGAGTATCGGGAGTATACTCGGTGTCCTTGTGTTGTGATTACACAAGAGTTTCCTTCGTGGTTTCGAAGAGGTTGTCCTTCGTGTTATCGAAGAGGTTGTAAGGGTTATTGTGTTCTCGACCCGGTTAAGAGAGACACGGGAGCTTAGTGAAAAGCTTGAAATCCTAAGGAGGCTTCCTTAGGTAGTGGATGTAGGGAAACCGAACCACTATAAACCGTGTGTATCTTTCTATCCCTACTCTATTTACTTTCCGCACTTTATATGTTTGATAATATGCTAGTATGAATTTTGTGATATTGTTTATCTAGTTTATCTAACATATTGTCATCTAGAGTAGTAAGAGATTAGAAACTCGTTTTACTTGTATCACTTATATATCGAACCTCTTAGCTTATCCATTGTATGATCCCTTAGGAGTTTGATATATTAGTTGACTTAGAAGTTTCTCTCTTAAACTTATAATTGTCCAAAAGATTTTTAATTAGGCATTTATCTTTTTAGTAATCCTATTCACCCCCCCTCTAGGACTTTCAATTGGTATCAGAGCCTAACTCTACGTGAATAGCTTAACCGTTAGTAGAGTAAACGATTTGGAATTTAATATTTTGGAAGAGTTGTTTCTACACAACCTCCATTTTCTTGTAGGTGATCGTTACTTTGCTTGGAGGAAACAAATGAAAGAATTAATATACGAAAGAACACTCAAATCTCGAAAAAGGAAAATCCGGTGATTTCTTTTCTTTATCTCGTATATTATTTTGCGTTCCTCCTTATGGCTTGTGTTTATAATTATGATTTGGTTTTGATTTGATTAGTTGTGTTTATCATGTTTTATCCTTGGATATTATCTTGTGTTACTAATCATTGTTTCTATGTTATAAATGATATTGCATCAAAATCTCTTGAATCATGTTATTGCACTTTATCTCTTAGAATTTTGGTAATTGCATTTTAGTCCCCAAAATTTTCAAAATTGCACTTTGACCCCTCATAGTTATTAATTTCTCCAAAGTGTCATAGTTTGGACTTCATAATCTTTCACATGTAATATTTGCCATTTTAGTTCATATTTTTGAAAAATTGCATTTTTAGTCCCTACTATGTGAAATTGCCTTTTTGTCCCTCAACTTTTATAAATTGCACTTTTTATTCTTACAAGTTTTTATAAATTTTAAAAGTGCCTATTGATTAATAAAAGGAAAAAGGTCAAAGATATTGTTTACACTTTCAAATCTTAATTTATCTTTGATCACAAACTTGCATTTTCATATGGGTGAGTCTTTAAAAAAAATTGCTTTTCAAAATATTTTTCCGATAATCTTTTGCATTTCCCATAGCATTTCAAAAATGTTTTTATGCATAGAATTATGGGAAATTAATCCATTATTGGTCATTAACTCATTTGCATGAATTTGTTTAGCCTTGCTATCTATATGTTGTGCTTCATTATGTGCTTATATGGTTTATTCCCTATTGTGCAAATATCTTGTATGACTTGACCTTTTCATACTTAAAATTGCTTAACTTTGATTTTGGGTCTTTTCGTATTTTTTAGAATATATAGGGGTATTTGTGAAATAAATCGTTTTATTTGTTTTCGTGATTTCCATGTTGAATCTTTTCAAAACAAAAGTGTTTTTAGTAGTTTTAAAATATTTCTAAACTATTAGGGAGTTTTCGTATTAGTTTTTGGTGTTTATGCAAATTGCCTATTTTCTATATCTTGTGATTGCTCTATTTCGTTTGCTAAGTTCTAAATTTGGATTTTTGGTTTTGAGTTGCTTAAATTATATATTTCAGATTTTATATTGTTGTGTTATTGCTAACAATATTCTTGATGATATAGGTGTTATTGCACTCTTAGTCCTTGATCTTATTCAAATATTGCATTGTGATCCCTATAGGTTGGAAAATATTGATTTGAGGTCCCTATAGTTTGAACAAGTTGCATTTAGCTTTCTTATGCTTGAAAATTACACCTAGGACCCTATTGTCTTGAGAAAGTTATACTTAGGTCCCTGAAATCTTTCAAAATTGCATTTAGTCCCTAAACTTTTGAAAAATGCATATTGACCTCTATACTTTTCAAAGATTAAAATTTTACCCCTTGATCTCTTAAAATCGGTTCAAATATTCTTATTGGTAAATAGGGGAGAAATTACTGGTCAAACTTTTTCAAAATTGAAACAAACTTTCTATGCATTTTGTGAGGGGGAGTTTTTTCTTAAATTATCTTTAAAAACTCAAATGCTTGGTTAATCGTTTGCACTACTCGTTTATCTTATAATTGCACTAATCGTTGCGTTGTTAGAAAGCTTATAAGATGAAAACCTATCGATCAAGAAGTTGGTAAAATGTCTCCATCCCTTATCCTTTTTATGCTTTGCAATTGTTGATCTTTGTGCATCTCAAATTAAAATGTTTTAATTGCTCTTTAACCTTTGATCTCTCTATGTTGTTTTTCAAAAATCTATTCACTTGAGTTTTTAGCTCTTCTATGGTTATTTGCTTGATCTTATTATCCCGTCTTTTTGATGAAGACAAAGGGGGAGAAATATGTGCACTAAAACTTTCAAAATTGCACTTTTAAATACTCACAAATGCATTTCACATCTTATATTCATGTTTACTTAAATGCTTATTGTGAGGGGGAGCTAAATTTGATAAGAGCTTATACTTTCATATCATTCCTAAGGTGTTTTAGTGAAGGATTTGTCATCATCAAAAAGGGGGAGATTGTTGGCATATAGCCTCCCTTAATAGGTTGTTTTAATGTGACAAATCCTCTTGTGTTTAGTGTGCTAATTACCTTTGTTATATACATTCTATCTTGCACTCTAATTCATCAAAAAGAGCATCTTTATCATTTAGATCAAAGCTTTATTGTTTTATCTTAAGAAACTAATTCTCATACAAATGCTATTAACTTTATCTTTGTGTACATTGAGAATTAGCTTGAGTGATCAACTACAAAGTGTATAAGAATGATGTCCTCTACAACTCTCGTGAAGAAAGCTTTCTAATCCGAGCATCATAGAAAAAGATATACTCACTAGAAGGTGTTTTAAACCTTTGGTGCGGTACACCAGAGTACACCTACGGTACACCGCAATACCACGGACCAAAGCACGGTGCATAGACCAGTCCGACCAGAGAGCTAAGTTTCTACGCGGTACACCGGACGGAAGCGCGGTACACCGCAAAGCCACGGACCAGAGGCGCGGTATACAAGACTAGTCCGACCAGAGAGTTAAGAAGTTTTACGCGGTGCACCGGACCAGAAGCGCGGTACACCGGACCAACGCACGGACCAGGATCACGGTACATGGCATAGTCCGAACAGTAAGCTGGAATTGAAGACAATCATTCACGCGGTGCACCGGACCATACCCGCGGTACACCGCAAGAGAGGGTTTCTGCGTTATAACTAGAGGACAAAGCTTATATCCGTTGGAGAGAAAATAGATCCGTTAGATAGAAGCTTATATGACCGTTGGGAGCATTTTGCAGCTATATATTGAAGGTCTTTCAAGGCTACAAACACACCTTCAACCCATATACACTTAGGGGCTTAATTGTTATCATCCAAGAAGGTGTCAAGAGCTATAATTGTCATATCTACTCAATTAAGGAGTTAATCCAAGAAGCTTCAAAGTTATTATCTACTCAAGAGAAGTTTTAAGCTTATAGTTATATCATCTCTTTAGGAGTTCATTAGCAAAGTTGTTTCACCCTTTAAACACTTTGTATTTATCCTCTTAATTCTAGTTCTTGTAATAGATAGGTTAAGAGAGAATTTGAGTATCGGGAGTATACTCGGTGTCCTTGTGTTGTGATTACACAAGAGTTTCCTTCGTGGTTTCGAAGAGGTTGTCCTTCGTGTTATCGAAGAGGTTGTAAGGGTTATTGTGTTCTCGACCCGGTTAAGAGAGACACGGGAGCTTAGTGAAAAGCTTGAAATCCTAAGGAGGCTTCCTTAGGTAGTGGATGTAGGGAAACCGAACCACTATAAACCGTGTGTATCTTTCTATCCCTACTCTATTTACTTTCCGCACTTTATATGTTTGATAATATGCTAGTATGAATTTTGTGATATTGTTTATCTAGTTTATCTAACATATTGTCATCTAGAGTAGTAAGAGATTAGAAACTCGTTTTACTTGTATCACTTATATATCGAACCTCTTAGCTTATCCATTGTATGATCCCTTAGGAGTTTGATATATTAGTTGACTTAGAAGTTTCTCTCTTAAACTTATAATTGTCCAAAAGATTTTTAATTAGGCATTTATCTTTTTAGTAATCCTATTCACCCCCCCTCTAGGACTTTCATCCTTCATGTCACTATTCCCACGCCCCCCATTATATCCATATCCACCACAACCATCACCTCACAAAGATCACTCTGCACCACCACCACAAACGTGAACTAACAAAAAGATCTCAAGCTATAATTATATATTTGTAATTGTATTGAATAAATTTAGGTTTTTGTATTTACTTATCTCTTTCTACTAAATCTCTCTCTTGGTTATTGTACTCCCCCCCAAACAACACAATCTCATTATCAATAAGGTAAATATTGATTCATTTTTAATAAGAAAAACCTAACAACCACAATAGTATGTCGTTTTTATTTAATTCTTATTTTGTTATATATATTTGGGTACAATTCTGCATACTTCGTTTTGTATTCAATTGTTTATAAGTTTCTAATTAATTGCAACTCTTATTTATCCATAGAGACCATTACACTATTTTCATACGTGGATTAAATAATTAATAAAGTTGAAGATCTTAATTCATATGGATTGGATAAGGAAAAGGGTAAACACAATTAATGGATTCGGATTCCATTTAAATCGCTCAACCTCTTTGTCTAACAAATTTGTCAATTTTGTATAAAACTTGGAGTCAAGATATATGGAACACGTATACTTGTTGAAATACTATTAATTTTATGTAATATCATAAAACTCAAAGATGCTCTAACTCTTTTTCTCACACTTCATTTAATGTATTTGTTCCTGTTTTTACCGGTATGGGGAGACAATGGCTAATCGATCAAACTTTTACACAATACTGGGTAAGTTGACTATAACTTTGCCTTAGTTTTTTCTACTCTTTATTTATTTATTCTTTTCTTGTATCACATAGTCAAATTCATATTTTGTGTAAAGTGAACATGTAATTTGAGAAAATGTTAGAGTTCTTTATATGTACTAAGATATCTCAATAAACATCAGGTAACTAATTTCACTTTATGAGCAAGAAATAATAGATGGACAAAAAACAAAGACTAGTAGATTGTAAGGGTGGATTCAACAAACTGTTTCTCAAATATTAGTTCATCGAAAGAAAAATGGGTGTCACAAATAGAACTTAGCGATCTGTTATGTACAATGAATCCATTTATTGTAATATAAATGTCATATTTTGTTGATATATAATTTGGCTATAAAGAATAATTGGTGTTGCATAGGGTGTGATAAAAATAAGATAATAAATAAAGAAACTAACACCCTAGACTAAACACGTTACTCACTGCAGGTATCACAGACCGTATGCAGGTTTTAATAGTAAGTAAGATTTGTTCCTCATAGACTTAATGCATCATACGGATGTGTAAACAAAATAGCATAACAGATAATAGTTAACGACATCAAATAAATAAATATGATTGATGAAGTCATTAATGATTATTTAAATTAAACTAAAGACAATAAATTAAAAGATGTAAGAATGAAATGAGAAAGTATAGCTCGGGTTTTACTTGTATGCACTAATAATTCTATTTCTTCTACTAGTAAATAAGGGTGATTAAAGCTCTTAGATAAGTAGCCACGATTCTATATTCCTCTTGACCCCCTTTCGGGTGGACTTAAGAGGCGACCTAACAATTACCAGGGGACTTAACTAAGGTGGTCCTACGCCACTAGGTTCTAGATGAGGGGGCCCTGCAAATAATGATAAGTGATTAAATCTCAAACCCTAATGACTATATAGTTAGGCAAGCCATTCCGGATCACTACCGCACACTAGACGTTTATGTGATGTTTCAATAATTAGACACCCCTTCCGGGTGACCATCTAACTACTATTAGCACAACCCTAATTTGATCAGGATTAAGACATATAATAAATCAAAGCACATAAAACAAATATATGGTTAAGAAGCTATAATCAATTTAAAGTAGTTTTCCTAAACAAATTTAGATAGAAGAAAATAGAATTCATAGATTATACATATGCAAAACCCAAGCTATGGGAAAATTAGTTCATACTAGAAAGAATAAAACTAAAATAAATACATATTGTCAACTGGATTCTCTTGAATGATGATAAAACTTAAGGACTAATTGTGGGAGGCAAAGACATCTTTAAAATAGTTAAAGAGTGTATTTATAGGTGTTTAGGAAGTCCTAGGTCGGATTTCTTGGAGTAGAAGGCAAGCAATTGGACTCTTTTTCCAAATCAAATTTGTTTCCTAAAATATAGGAGATAGGATAAACGGCTGATGTCTTGTTTTTAGTTGTAACTTATTCAATATTTCTTCTATTTTTTTCTACTTTATATCGAAACGACCGTGTCGAAAAGATATACACATTCTCTTTTGATTTCATCTCCAAATTCCCACCCTATTTTGAGTTATCTTCAGTTTAGTGGACGTGGCTGCAGAATTTCATATTTACTTGGCAACTTTTTATTTTTTATTTTATCTCTACTTCCTTTTATCTCCAAATTCTATCCATATCTTCCTTACTTATCTCTTTAGAATTGATTCGACATCTATTTGATTTCCATATATCTTCAAAACTTCACATTAACACACAAATTAAACCAAATATGCTTTAAAAATAATAATTCATCAAATCAAGAAAAGAAATAGGAAAATATCAAAATATGAATAAAATCTAATATTAATTGACCAAATACAACTAAAATGATGTGTCCAACCTAGATTAATTCATCACAAATAGGGAGACGTCAATAATGTTCAAATTTTCCTTTATTTTGTTTGTGATCTTTAATTTTCCCTCTTTGTTATAGATTTTATATATTTATAACTATGTATTATTCGAAAGTATATGACCTATATTATAGAGCTATAGTGCAAAACAGGTAATTCAGATGATGAGACACCGTGCCAAAGCCAAATATATCCAGATTTGTTTTAAACCGTGTACACAAACGTATGTACATTTTAACTTTTACGTCATCTGTAAAACATAATTGTTCAGATTTATACAGAGTCATTCCTATTTTAAAATATGTGGTAATTAAACATATTAATTTGTTTATGATATGGTGTATTATTTTCCGTTGATTCGTACCAAAATTGACTAAAAGAGACAATAAAATGATTTTTTTAATTTTTCCCCCGAGTATGGGGAATACCATAACAAACTATTTTACGGTTGTGATACTTTATGTTACATATTAGAAATTACCTAACATTGTTATTTTCCCTCATTCCCCTTTAGCTCAAAATTCTCCCATTTAACTCCTTCAACTTCTCATAATTTCAATTCTCACGCAAATATAAAACTAAAACTTATCTCTTCACACTCACATTCATCGGTACAAAAAACAAAAAGCAATCTCTTCACCTTTATAAATAAAAAATTATATTAGTATCAGTGTTTTTGTTTTATGATTTGATGTACTCATATAGTTAAAATATATTACTCCTGTAATTTTTAGAAAATAATATAATTTTACAAAATTTATGAAAATGAGTTTTTCGAAGAGAAAATAGACAAATTACTAAATTTCCAACAAAAAAATGGTGTTCAGAAATTGATATTAAATTTTGAATTTTGTTTTTTATTGGAATTGGTTTTGATTTTCATTCCGAAAAAACAGAAATTTTCCGAACAACTCTTAATTTGATCTGATCCAGACGATTTTCACGACTGATTATACCCAATTTATTTTCTATTATCGTAATGTTATGCCTTTTTTCCCATAATTTACTCTCACTATTCATTTTCTGGATCGGTCCATAATACTCATGGATCATCAATTCTAACACACACACACACACATATATATATATATTATATTTATATTATCGTTTTATGATTAAATATTGATAATTTCACATAGCATATGAAGTGGTGGTGCAATTAACTCGATCATTCACTAGTCCTACCTCATAGAGTGTGTACTAGAAAATATAATATGAATTATTTGAATACATTTTTAGTTTCAAAATATTCGTTCACTTTACTTTTTACACCGAATATACAAAATTAAATTCTTCATTACTAATAAATTGTCTTGGTATTTTAAATGTTTATTAGAAACATAAATTTTAATATTTTAATATTTTAATATTTTAATATTTTAATATGCGTAATGGTGAAAAAAGATAGAAACAAAATAGTAACTTAAAATCCTAATTGGACAAATTTTTTAAAACTAAAAATATACTAACTTACCACATCATCAAGAATAGCCATCCTATAACCAAATTGAGGTATTATTCAAACAAAAAATTCCATAAGTTTGTTTACATCATTTCGTGATTACTTAATATAACAGATCATAACTAATTAAATACCTAACTATAAAAGTAGATGAATTCTAATGACTTTCAAGGGAAAATGAGGAATTAGATATTGCTTTATCCAAGTTCCAGTCTTACAATATCAAGTATGTGGTTTCGTTTTGATATGAATGGCTATTACTTATAGGGAATTGGGGATTAATTATTTATAGTCTTGCCCCCATGGCTTGTAATGTTTGAAGTATTAATGTGGATTTTAGCGTGAAGTGGTATATCTATAGTCTCAAATACATAAAAATACCATATTTATAAATCCTTTACAGATATTTTCCATTGTTATATGTCTTGTGATAATTGTGTATATTGATTGGAGAGATGATAAAAGAACATATTATTTAAAAGAAAAAGATGGATTAAAAGTAAAGTAATTAAATAAGCATAATATATAGATTTAGTAGAGTAAAATTTTAAGTTTTTAGAAATTGTTTTGTGTATTCTTGATGATGAAATTATCAAGATTTCAGTAAAGATACAAGAACACCATGTATAATTTCCATAAAACCACTCTTATGATTCATACCCAATTCATACACATTACAACGATGCAAGGTATTTCGTTATGTATTAATTGTATTTGTGCCCTTCAAAATAAAACTTGAACATATGCTTGAGAACCAAATTATTTAGGTGTATATTTGTGCATATATATGTATTTGTGTGTATATATTCGAAATGAAGAAGAAAAAAGGAAGGAGGGGCGCTAATTTGTGAAAATTATGAAAGATTGGAAGAATTTTTGTAAATATTTTTTAAAATTCAAAGGTTAGTATAATAATTTTTTTAAAGTTATAATTGCTTATATTTTTTTAATCAAAAATATTATAACACGTTAATATTTAATGTGTATTTAATACCAAGTATCAATAATTGGACAAAATTGTAAACTTGGATATCATATTGTCCAAATTAAAACTATAAATACACAAGTTCATTGTCAATTTTTCTTTATAACTTTTTTTTGGATAATTTTTTTTATATAACTAGAGTAATTTTTTTGGATACGCGGATGATCCAGGTCAATTTCCTACGAATCCAACAAAAAGTAGATACGCTTTTACATTTCTTACTTCAAGCAAGTTAGAACTAAGTTGTCTGATATATTGGTACTAAGTTACATTTTAGTATGCCAATGCATAGATAAAAAATAAAAAGTCATTGAAAAGATGTGGCCCGTCTGACCGACATTGTATTAGTTGTAATTTATGTCCCAGCTAATCACCATAAGGACTCGAACAAAAAAAAGGATGAACGACACACATGTTATTGGAGACTATATTTTCGTCCTATAAGAACTATTGGGAATCTTATTTCTTCAAAGAGGCCTCTAGTATGACCAAATACTGAAATACCCTTATATAATACAAAAAACACTAAAAGACAAAAATAAAATTATTGAGTGTTGACACTGTTCATTTTCGACCACCGACCACCGACCACCGACCACCGGAAAAAATATAGAGTATCGAAAAAAATAATATGGAGTATCAAAAACACAGTGAGTATCAAGATTAAAATAGTGAGTATCGAAATGAAAAGATAAAATAATATTTAAAAAATACAAAGTACTCAGTAAAAAAATATAGAGTACTCTATAAAAATACATAGTACTCAAATAAAAGTATAGAGTATTACATTATTTCTGACAACTAACTTAAATACACAATATCTATTACATTTTTGAAAAAAAGGAAACTAATCAACATAGTATTACGATTCTACCAAAAAAATTAAAAGAAAATAAAACTACAACTGGCGCTCGTCTTCTCCATCGAGGAAAGGAAAACTACTACCGTCACTGCGAACCTTGAGAAGAACAGATCGAATTTTGGCGAGGTGGCTCAAAGATCTCCTACCTCGGAGCCCAGCCTTCGATTTTCTCCAGCAGCGGCACAAGACAATCTCACGTGAAAAGAAAGGCCAATGAGTGAATCTTGTTTCTCCAGCAGGGGCACAACCTTCGAGTTTCTCCAGTAGCGGAACATCCTTTGAGTTTCTACAGCAGCGGAACAACCTTCGAGTTTCTCCAGCAGCGACACAGCTCACGAATGGCGGTCACCAGATTTCTGCTTGGATCTCGAACAGACATGGCGGAGCTCGAATCTGCTTCGCGAATGGAGGACTGGGTGGATCTCGTCACTGCTTGCTTCTCTTTCTCCAGCGGTTTTCTGCAACAACGAAGCTTATTCTCCGGCGACGTTCATAGCTCCGTCTGGTAGAGTTGTTACTCAGTAACCTTCGCGGATGACTGTAGACTTCTTTCACGAATAGAGCTCAGGCGAGCTCGCAGCCACAGATATGGTGGTATCTCCGGCAAATAGATCTTCATGGCTTCACCATCGGAGCTCGAAGCTTTACCAACAACTTACCTTCGAGATGCATGAAAGAGATCGGCTTGGATTCTTCTTCACCGGCGTCTTCAAGCCTCGTCTCGCCGGACCAAGAGCAGGTCAAAGACAGCTTTGAGTGCCAGAGCTTCCAGCTTCCATTGTCGGAGCTAGAGTGGCGGTGTGTTTCTTGTTGCTCAGGCGGATTATTTGTGCAGGAGGAGAGTGGTGGATATGTGAAGAGATGGAGAGAAAAATAGGTTTTGTGAATGAGGTTTATGTTTTAAAAATAATATCTGAAAAAAGTTAATATATATAGGAAAATAAAAAACAAAAATGGGTAAAAATGTAATTGAATTTTTGGATTATTGTGCAAAATCTTATTTGAGATTTGTAGTAAGAAGAGAAGATAAGAGGCATAAGAGGTGTTTTAAAGATCCGTCGGGTAAAAATCTCAAAAAAAATCACCATAATGCCTTCTAATGCAATTCATCGAAATATACCTAAATGGATCGGACGATACTTGTCGGGAAAATACTCCTACTCAACTATACTTTCATACCCTCTATTTGTTAAAATTTATTTGCCTGAAATAAAATAAAGTAATAATATATATATTATCTCAAAAATTATAGTATTACTCAATATATCACCTCTAATAGAAAAAGAATAATTTAATTAAAAGATAATTATCACTTTATTTATTTTTTAATTTGATTGATAATTCACTGTCAACTAAATTACGGCATATCATAAAGGATATATTGAGCAGTATATATTATATTTAAAAAATTAATACTTTTGTTTATATAAAATTATTCTAATTTAATAAGTATAAGATTATTTACTGTATTAACTTATTTTGTTTTTTTGTCCAAACCTAATTCTATTTAATAAATTATAATATTAAAAAATTTAAAAGTATCTTAATTATATATTATCAAGGTTTTTAAAAAAAATAGTATTAATGTATATTCAATATTTTTAAAATTATATGTATATTATATGAGATAATTCTCAATTAATTACAATTCCACTTTTTCATTCCCAAAAAAAAAGATAGAAGCAAATTACTTGAACACACAAATCTCACACAAAACTTGATTTTGTTTATTTCAACACTGTGTATTTCTTGAACACACAAATCTCAGAATTGTGTATTCTTAGAACGCACAAATATCAGATTTGTGTATTAATGAAACACACAAAACTCAAGTTTGTGTATTCATTGTATACATAAAACTCGAATTTATGTATTCCTGGAATACACAAAACTTGATTTTGTTTGTACCAATTTTGTGTATTCGTGGAATACACAAACTCAGAATTGTGAATTATTAGAACACATAAATCTCAGATGTGTGTATTCACGTAACACATAAAACTCAAATTTGTGTATTCATGAAACACATAAAACTCGAATTTATGTATACCTAGAATACACAAAACTTGATTTTGATTGTACCAATTATGTGTATTCGTGAAACACACAAAACTCAGAATTGTGTATTTTTGAAACGCATAAATCTCAGATTTGTGTATTCATGGAACACATAAAACTCAAATTTGTGTATTCATGGAACACATGAAACTCGAATTTATGTATTCCTGAAATACACAAAAACTTGATTATTTATGTTCCAAATTCTGTGTATTCCTTGAACACACAAATCTCAGATTTGTGTATTTTTGGAACGCATAAATCTCAAATTTGTGTATTCATGGAACACATAAAACTCAACTTTGTGTATTCATGGAACACATAAAACTCGAATTTATGTATTCCTGGAATACACAAAATTTGATTTTGTTTGTTCCAATTCTGTGTATTCGTGAAACACACAAAACTCAGAATTGTGTATTTTTGAAACACATAAAACTCACATTTGTATATTTATGGAACACATAAAACTCGAATTTATGTATTTATGGAACACATAAAACTTAAATTTGTGTATTTATGGAACACATAAAAATCAAATTTATATATTCCTAGAATACACAAAAATTGATTTGGAAAGAATTTAGTGCTCTTAATGGTTGTGTGGTTAAGGGTGGTACATGGAATGAGTTGCTTCACTCAATCATCAAAATGTTTAAAAGTAGAGATATTGGGGGTGTTATGAGTTTCTTGTATGATGTATGAGATGGAAAAAATAAGAGAATATTCAAAGACTTCAAAATATCTCAGAAAGAAATAATAAAGAATAAAGAAGATGTTAGACTTAGATTGTAGAACAAACCTAATTCAAGGATAGCTTAGGATGTAGAACAGTAAAAGTATAATAAATAATTGAAATATGTAGAAAGGAATTTCTCCCTCCTTTCCCCTTCCATTTAAAAAAAAACGGAAATTGTCTTTTAAAAATAAATTTCACCTTAAAATATAATTAATATAAGTTATTATTTGTTTTCTTAATTTTTCAAAATCTTCATTTTGATTCTCCTAATTTTGTGAATTTATATATTAAACCTATAATTATTTTATATATATGGACATTTTTTATAGTAAAATATATGTTATATTGTAAAATATATAGGAACTTCTAGGACAAATAATATTATAATATTTTTACATTGTATAGGCATATATGATGTAATTTTGTATAATATAAGGATCTATTTTATAATTTTTTGAACCTATACTACAAATAGATTGGAATTTTTTTTTAGGATCGTTGACCCTTTCCTTCTAACACAAAATTATGGCTTCGTCTTTGTTTGTTTGTATAAACGAATTTGTTTAAATAATTTTTTTTTTAAATCGAATTCGAGCTGTTCGTGAAATGGGTTGATTCGTTTATTACCTTTTTGGTAAAATCACTATATTTGTTGGAATTTTAGGTTAATTTTTTTTTTTGGACGCTGAATTTTAGGTTAATTGGGAAATGCCATTTGTATCATTTTTTTTTTTTAACGTAGCGAAGAAATTCAAAACCGGAAAAAACTCCTATATGAAAACTTCTTAAAAAAACATGTATTGGCAAAGGCGACCAAGAAAGCTTACCACATGGGTTAGCAAAGAAACAACTTCTAAAACTAAATAAAAGACAGAAAACAAGTGAAGCAAAGTTTCACCGGTCCAAAGAACTAATCCAAAATTGGGGACTAGAAATAGCTAGATATGAGGTGAAACTCAATTAATATAAAACAAAGGCAATGAACCTGGACAAGAACCCAAAATTTTCAAGCGTAATCCAATCTACAGCCAACTTTACATTATGTCATCTTCTGTTTTCTAAAGTTCGATGATCTCATGGTAAGAAGACTACTCCACAAAGTAAACTTCGCAAATATTCTTTTAGTGTTTTTAAGACAAATTTACTTATTAAATTTTTATGGGAAGGAAAATACTATTACTTTAGAGTTCCGTGCAGCAAATTACTTTTCCAATAAGATTCACACTAAATTTAGGGCCTGTTTGGAAGTGCTTATTTTAGAGTAAAAAAGCGCTTTTGGAATAAAATTCAAAATTTAAAAAAATTATTAAAAATAATTTTGAAATAAAAAATTATTGAAAGTGCTTTTTTCAAGAAGCACATATTTGGTGCTTCTCAAAAAAGTGCTTTTCAAGGTAAAAAAAACTCTTAAAATACTAAAAGCACTTTTAAGTGCTTCTCCCAAAAAGCACTTCCAAACGGGCACTTAGATAAGACTAGCATTTAATACACCATCTGAGTCCATAGTGGCTCTCTTATGTAAAAGAAGTTCATAACTTAATTAAAAACACATCAACTAATTAATCTACTAATTTAAAAAAGAAATTTTGACCAAACAAATTTCAAAAGTCATCTTTACATCTTAGAACTCTCAATTGTTCTCTTAAGAGATCAATGAGTAACAAGTTAAAATACCTTAAATTTAAATTTTGGTTACAAAAATACCCTCATATATATATATATATATATATATATATATATATATATATATATATATATATATATATATATATATATATATATATATAAAAGAATGTATCTAGAATTTATCTTGGAAAAATAAAACAGTGAATAGGAAAATTATAAAAAACCGGTAAGATAAATTTTAATTTGGGAAAAGAGTTGAAGGAAAGAGGGGCGAATCTCAATTTTTTGTAAGTTTTTTCAGAAAAAAAAAACATTGCAAAATTTTCATGCTTTCCCGGGAGGTAAACCCACCCACCCTACATCCTTCTCCGTCCCCCAATCCGCCCTTATATGTAAATACTGATTAAATTCTGATAAGTGTTTACCATCTACTTTATTCTTTTACCCGTCATCACCAACCTAAATTTAGCATTGATTCTGTAGTTCTGGTTCGAATAATTATTATTTTTTTGTTTTCATTTATGTGATAGTGTAACGTGCCAAGAGGACGAAGAAAGACGGTGTTTAGTGCTTCTGAGAGTCAACTGCCATGTTCAACGGTGAGTAAAGAGTTCTATAGGCTCCAAACGTTTTTCCATATCTTAACATGGACAAGCCTTTGGTTAAAGGTCGTGAAAACAAATCTTTATAGCGAAGAATAACATAGCGGTTGTGAAACCAATTTCGTGTTTTAGCATGGAATTAACTTTCGCGAAGTGCCATGAAGCTATTGCGTATACACCAATCAACTTTGAACCAAAAAATATAAAAAATACACCAATTGGTAAGTTGATTAGATTATTCATTTTGATGCTCGGTTTGATGAAGACAAAGTTACTTGTCTACCTGAGTGACTTGTGCAACATCAATCGTTTCTTCACAATTATAGGAGCAAGAATGTGGTTCACGGGCGATCCTAGAATGTTAAGTACAATAAATTGTAAGACATCAAAATGTCATTAAATCGCCTTTAGGGTATATAATCGGTGATCAAATATTTTCTTTTTAAGACCCAAATTTAGGGTTTTTAAACTCATAAAGGTCCTAACCCAACAAAGTGTTTCATAAGGTCTAACATTTTTTACTAAACATTTTGGTCTAAACTACATTTAAGTGTACATCACGCGAATTGTTGGGCTAGACGATATAAGTGTACATCACACAAACTGTTGTGCTAGACGAAAATCATGAATCCGTCGAATTGATGGTATGAATTACATAATTTGGTGCCTTAGATATATATCTTCATTAGTGTACATCACGCGAATCGTTAGGCTAGACAAAAATCATGATCTGACGAATTGTTAAGCTAGATGACATAATTTGGTGGACTATTCTAAATTCAGAGTCCAACAAAGAATAATGAGTCATATTAGTATATGCTAAATGAGTATCAACAAAGAAGTATACTATATATAAGACATTAATTAAGCATTTATCTTCCATATAATTATCTTTATGTGACTGTTGTCTGTAGATTGGATAGTATTTATCAGCAAGTTGCGACCTAACTTGCTCGTTATATTGGGCATATTAATACCCAAAATAATTTTTGAACCTTATTCATCCAAATTTTTAGGTAGAATTTCTTAAGACATGATATATTGGGTCATTCACCTAATTAGAAATTATTTCAATTGAAAAATTAAAAAAACAATTGAAATGTTATTTATATATTAGTAAGATTTGAATATAGAGATATTTTTTCATATTTATTTTTTCAAAAATAATTACAAATATACATATTTGAAACTTAGTAAATTCTTCCATCATATATTAAATGGTCCAATATTATTATTAGCTAATGACACCTATGCCATGTTTTAAACTCACATAAACTCATTATAATAACTACCTATCTAATCTAATGACACGTGTCTTGTTATTATAATTAATGATTATGATCTAATTATTGGAGCATTTAACATTTATGGAAATCTTACCTTTAAAATCTATGACAAAAACATTCAAAACATAATCGTAGTATGAGTAATTAACATACTCCCTCCGTCCCAAAAATAATGTTCGCTTAGCTTTTCACACAAATTAAAAAAGCTAATATTGCATACTGATGTCTCCCAATTTTTGATATAATAATCTAGGTTGGAGACATCATTTTAGGTGTATTTTATTAATTAATTATAGATTTATATTCGTATTTTGATAAATTCTTATATCTTGTCTTAATTTGATGATTTATTATTTTTAGAGCATATTTGGTTTAATTTGAGTTTAATGTGAAGCTTTAAAGATATATGGAATATGATTAGATTCCAAATCAATTCTAAAGTGATAAGAAAAGAAGATATGGAAGGAATCAAGAGATAAAAGGAAGTAGAGATAAAATAGGAAAGGAAAAGTTGACAAGTAAATCTGAAATTCTACAGCTACGTCCATTTAAGTGAAGATAATTTCAAATCGGTTTGGAATTTGGATGAGCATTGAAAAGAGTAAACGTATGTCTTTCCGCTGCGGTCGTTTTGGTACAAAGTAGGGAAAAATTGGACCAATAACGAAGGAGATATGATCAAAACGGTGAGTAGTGTTTATCCTCTTCGATATTTTAGGAAACGAATTTGAGTTGGACTTGGACTCAAATTACTTACCTTTTACTCACCAATTTCGACATAGGGTCTTCTTAGCACCTATAAATACACCCTCTTATTATTGTAAGCATGTCCTTGCTCACTTCAAAACCTTAGTCCAATCCTTAGTCATTCCAGAGAAGCAAGTTGACAGTATGTATCTTTATTTTAGTTTATTTCTTGTTACTATGACTAATTTTATCATAGCTTGGGTTTTGCATATGTATAATCTTTGAATTCTATTTTCTTTTATCTAAGTTTGTTTGGGAAAACCTTTTAAAATTGTTTCTAGCTTCTTAACTATATATTTGTTTTATGTGCTTTGATTTATTTTTAATTTTAATCTTTGTCACGTTAGGATTGTCTTAATAGTAGTTAGATAGCTACGCGGAAGGGGTGTCTAATTATTGAAAACACTACATAAACGTCTTTTGTGCGGTAGTGATCTAGAAGGGCTTGCCTAACTAGATTAGGGTTTGAGATTTAACCACCGATCATTGCGCAGGGTACCCTTACCCAAGTCCCCTGGTAATTTTTAGGTCGCCACCTAAGTCCACCCGGAAAAGGGTTAGGAGGAATATAGAATCCTGGTTACTTATCTAAGAGTTTTAATCACTTTTATTAACTAGTAGAAGAAATAGAAGGATAAGTGCATATATACTAGCAAACCTAAGCTATATCTCTCGCATCTTATTCTTACATCTTTATTTTATTGTCTTTAGTTTTATTAATCATTATTCTCCTCAATTATTATTCATATTTATTTTTCTCGTCTTCTAATTCATTGAACTAATTATTACTACGCTTTCTTGTTAATCCATTCTTATAACACACTAAGTCCCTGAGAACAAATCTTAACATATCATTAAAACTTGCATACGACCTGTGGTACTTGCAGTGAGTAACGTGGAAGTTAGAGTGTCATGTTCTTATTTATTTAATCTGTTATTTTATCACACTATTTCCCCCACCACATACACGATTACAAAATTACCTCTCATAAAGTGCCTTCATATTTTAAGTATGTATTCAAAGTATAAATTTTAATTTTTTTAATAAGGATGTTAATGTAAAAAATTGAAAAAAGCTTCTTGATATCCTAAATGGATAATATTTTTGGGACATCATATTTAGTAAGTGGATATTATTTTTAGGACGGATGGATATATATATATATATATATATATATATATATATATATATATATATATATATATATATATATATAATTGTTTTATTAATATTGATAATATTTTGAAAACCTTACGAATCTTGAATTTGAATTTTTGAATTTAATTCTAAAGATCTAAAGTAAAACCTCATGATTTGCTTTTAACTGGAATACAAATATCGACAATCCCATTATCTTTTATTTGTCTATGATGTAAAGCCACAATCGATTTATTTTTCGATTATGGACAATACGTGTGTCAGTTAGGGGTATACAATGGGTTAAAAATCCAACCAACTTGATCATCTGACTAAACTAACTTGAAACTATACGAGTTGTTATTATATTGGGCAGGTTACGATATGAATTTTGTAAAAGATATACATATTTTTGCAGGTTGCGGGTTTTAAAGTTAAATCCCGCAGACACGTATGAATCAATTATCTTTGTAATATAAGAAAATTAGATAAATTTATATCACTTAAGTTAGTTGATTTTTTTTTAATATTTTAAGTAATATTTCATCGAATAAAACTAATTTTATATTTTATTTTGATATTATCTCTACTTTCCTAAATTTATTTTTCTAAAATTTTAAATTATATTTCTAAAATTGACAATTTTGAGCGTAGATAGATTCAAAGTTATATTGTTTATCACAAATTTTATTTGTAAAATAATATTGTCCTGTCCAATGAACCTGAACACAAATCAACATATTTATCAACACAAGTCACACACATTACATCCAAAATCAGTCACACCTGGAACACAATTGTTTATATAATATATCGGGCAGATGCGGGCAGTGTCGATCCAGAATTACAAAAGAGGGTGGACTTATGGTTGAAGAGGGTTTGTGACAATACCCCTAATTTTTTAGGTGTTTAAACAAAAAAACGTAAAACAACAAAAAAATGAAACGAGCAGCAAATTTATAGGAAAAAAAAAGTGACTTACGATTCCTTTTAAAAAAAGGGACCTTGCTATTTAAAAAAGAGTTTACAAAATAATGATTAATAAAAAAAATTAAAAAATTAGAGATATTAGCTTAAAAGGTCCACAAACCCAATAACAACCTATTATTTCACCCCATAAAGGTCTAGCGTTTTAATAGATATAGCATCCTTACCCCTGTAGTTAATTGATCTTATTAGATTTCTTACATAATTATCTCAATCCATATATATCATTTTGTGATTCCACTTTTATATCGTATATAATTAATCCCACAATAAAAAAAGAATCCATTCATATATTCAAATCTCTCTCTTTTGCATTGCCACATAAATCTTCCATTTTTGCATTATCACACATTGTTATATACAAACATGGTTGTTCAACACCATAATCATCATGTAATCCCACCATCTTTGGGAGGCGCCACCACAACAATGGCGGAGATAAAACTCTCAGAGATGAGTGACTTAACGACGCATAGAAAGAATCGGAGCACACTCCCATACCTGCGGCCTGGGGCTAGACTCAACTCTAGAAGCACGTCAAGTATCTGAAGGTATGGTGGGCCAAACCTCGACCCGTAAAGCCGCCGACGTGATAGTTAAAATGGTCCAGGACGGCAAAATCGCCGGTCGAGGTGTCCTCTTAGCTGGTCAACCCGGATCTGGAAAAACAGCTATCGCAATGGGATTGGCGAAATCGAAGGAGAAGTTGTTGAAATACAAATTGACCGGCCAGTTGTTGCCAGAGCAGCTTCAAAGACAGGGAAAATGTGATGGTGTGCTTTTTAACTGTGATGGTGTAACAGGCAAAAACAAAGGGATATACAGATTGCACATGAAATATTCAATCTTCCGTCTATGATGGGTTATGTGTGGAATATTAGTGGTGTGCTAGTTAACATTGGTGGGTTGTAAGTAGCATGAAATATTCAATCTTCTGTTTTTATGGGTTATGTGTGGAATATTAGTGGTGTGCTAGTTAACTCGGTGTGTTGTAATTAACATGAAAAATTCAATCTAGTGTTTCTGATGGGTTATGTGTGGAATATTAGTGGTGTGCTAGTTAACATCGGTGATTTGTAATTACTGGTGTTTTGGACAGTATGAAAAAAAGACGGGTTACTAGGGTAGTTGTGGTGACGTGTGTATAGAATTGAATGAGTTATATATGACAAATTGGACTTTGATCTGATTACCACAATTACTATCAAAACATATTAAATATATATAATCATTGATTTCTATTCGTTTTATTTGTTTTGTTTTGTACATTAATTTAATGTTTTTGGTAATTTTTTTTCCTTTTGTTTTGATATTAATTGATTGGTTGCATATAATTAGGAAATTATTTATGGTAAGTCAAAAGATATTAATGGAACAGAAGGGCAATCCAGACTTTTTGGATGGCTTGGACCTGATGGGCAACTGACAATGGTCTGTAGACTCTGTTAGTCAATCACCCTTTATATTAAATTTATAGAATCATTAACTAATTATATATACAACAATATTTTTTTTGCAAATAACTGTAATTCTTTTAACAAATAAGCCGGATGACAACACAATTAATAATAATAAATTATTTATATTTTTAACATTCATTGATATAATAATTATAAACAAAATTATTGATATGCAATAACTTTTAGTAAAGAAATCATTAAATAAATAATAATATAATTCCTGATTTTTATTCCTTTATAATTTTAATCAAAAATTCATAAATCAAAGAATAAAACTACACAAATTTAAATCATATATTTATATTAAAATAAATAAATTACCTTAAATTGGAGAAAATCATATATATATTACCAAAAAAGTTATATATATATATATATATATATATAATAGGGAAAATTAGGTTTAGGTTTCTATGTTTATTAATTTTTTTATAAGGTTGAGGGTTGGCTCAAGCCCACACAATCTTAGGAATTTGTTTGGATGAAGGGATAGGGAGGGAATGGATTATATTAAAGGATTCTAACATTCCATTCATTTGTTTGTATTACACGGGATTGGAAGAGAAAGGTTAGTAAAGGATTCTTACAATACCTTATATTCTTATATATTCAATCCTTCCAATTCGGAAGGATTAGAAGGGAGAGATTCTTTTATTACGTTGTAATGTCTAATTCTTCCTTTATAAAATATTTTAATAGGGGTATATGAGTCATTTAGTTATAAAAAGAATCATTTCCTTCCACTATTCCTCTAATCCAAACACCATATACATATAATCCTTTAATAAAATCTCTCATTCTCTTTTTATTCAATCCAAACATGATTTAATACTCTCATTTCCATTCCTTTATTATACTCTCTCTTCCTATCATTTACTAAAGAATTCCTCCTTAATCCAAACAGACCCTAAAGGACATCTGTCATTGGGTGCGGGTCTAATATTTCAAGACTCGCACAAGAACAGACGGTTTGAGGGTCGATTATTTTTTTAACTAAAACTTGACCCGCGCGCACATTTAATGGTAATCATGTAAGAATATGTTTAATCATCAATGACTGAACGAAAAATCATTTTAGTTTAGTAATAAATAAAATGAAGAAAATGTTTTCTACTATGTTTAAAAATTATTTTAATTTAAGTAAAGTCTAAAACTATTAAAAAGTATTTAATCACCGAAACATCTATCTATCTTAAAGATGCTCTAATGAATTAAATGTTTATTTAGCGATGAAGCATGGTTTTGTCGTACAAATTTATTTTTTCTTAATTAAGAATAATAAATTGTGAAATGAATATTTTTAAAATCGGATAATTACTCTAGTAAGTAGAGTAATATATAATTTATTTTTTTAACTAATAAGTATTGAATATTGAATAAACAATTGAATATGTTAAGAAATGGTATATATGAATCTTAATAGAATAGACAACTAAAAGTTATTTATATTTGAATTAGTTAGAAAAAATAATTTTTTTATTAATTTAATATATTAATAAATTAGATAAGATTTCATTAAATACAAATAAAAACATAGTTTCGAGATGAAAGTATTCTCTCTTGTATGTTGTAGAACTCTTTCCATTCTATAATAATTGACTTTTTAGAGTTTTTCACACATATTAAAAAACCTATAAATTAAAAAAATTAATAAAAAATGACCAACATATCCTTAATTATAAGAAGAAAAAATTAAATACTTAATTATTGAAAGATTTTAGAAAAAATGGTAAATTAGGAAAAATGTTATTTATTTGATGAGAATCTTAATATGACACATATTGTGGAATAACTTTTTTTGGTTAAAGAGTCAATTATTAAGGAACGGAGAAAATATATATAAAAAAAGAAAAAGAATAAATCTCTTGCCTTGTAGTCACCTAAAGAATTACTTTTTTCGTTCATCAATATTTGCCATAACTTTTTTTTCACATAAAATTAGTTTTTTTTTATATTTACTAAATTACTCTTAACTAATAAAGTAAATGAATTTAATGATGATAAAGTTATGAATATTAAATAAAAATAAAATTTGTAGAAAATGTAAAGTTTTACGCGCTAGTGAATGGCGGTGGTAGCTCAAACAGTTGGAATTGCCTCATTAATGGACGGGACTGTCAAGAGATGTTACGAACTCATTCCGGATTTGAGATACGATCGATATATCGGGAAGCAGACACTTGTTCGGACATTCTTGCGAAGAAGGGCGCGGAATCAAGTAAAGGTCCTTGTGTTCTGGAAGATCCACCAGATTATTTATGGGATAGTGTGACTAGCTAGGGATAGAAATGGTTGCGCGATTCCTAAACTAGTTATAGACTCTCGGTGAGAGTGTAGTTGTTTAGCTATTCTATTCAACTCCGGCTTCATGCCTCATATGTATGGAAAAAAAAATAATCTTGATATCTAATTTTAGAAAGGGTGATAATGAACGGAGGGGGTATAAAACCACCTAAATCAAGCTCTTAAAGACTACTAGTTCACACAGCCACCACATTCCCAAATGAGCTTCCATCAATTTTACCAAACATGGCTAGACCAACTATACGACCTAATCCACCAACTAAACCAAGCACCAAGACCACCACCACCTTCCTCTGCCGCTGCCGATGATGATCAAACCCACCACCTCCACCCTCTAGTCGAAAAAGTCATGTCTCACTACACTGAATACTACCGAGTCAAATCCATAGCAACAAACCAAGATGTTCTTTATGTGTTCAACGCACCATGGTTAACTACTCTTGAACGCTCTCTTCATTGGATTGCTGGGTGGCGACCTACGACGGCGTTCCACTTGATTTATACTGAAGCTAGTATAAGATTTGAGACCCAAATCGTCGAAATTCTGAGAGGAGTTCGGACCGGTGATCTTGGTGACCTCTCTCCGGTGCAGTTTCGCCGTGTTAGTGAGCTTCAGTGTGAGGCTGTTCAAGAAGAGAACGCTATTACTGATGATCTCTCTGAATGGCAGGCATGCAACTATATTTTCTTCAGTTTTTTATAATTGCACTTTTGGTCCCTATCTTATGCAAAATAACTTAGTATAATTATGTGTTCAAAATGTAGCAAATCTACCTTTTATAGTATTACATATTTACAAGTTTTGATCAATTAAAAGCTAATTATAAGCTAATCAATACAATTTTTTAGAGAATTTGTTTCTTACTAACCTAATTTACAACCAGATTCATATTTAAGTGAATTAGAAAGGATAACTAATAGGAGCATGGACGGATCTACGGATTCATAGCCCCCAAATTTTGTGCAAATTCATCTTTTTTTTTTTGGAAAAAGAGTAAAAAATAAATAAGTTAACCCCTGTAAATATACATTTAGCCCTTAAAAGGTCTCGTTGATAATTATTTTATTTGTTTTATTATTAGCACTTTTAGCCAAAAATATAACCACATTTAAAGGCAGAGAAAAGGGATTTAATAAGTTTTGTATATTTTAAGGAACAATGATTTGTTTCAGGAATATAACTGGTATTTTGTTTTTGTTCCAAATAATATATTTTTCTGTCATAAAATTTTCAGATAATTAATTAGTTTTAGTTTTGTTTCGTGTTGTTTTACAATGAGTAGGATGGTGCTAGTGATTTTATTGGGGTAAGCGGGGAGATTGATGAAAAGATGAAGGGGCTGATGACAATATTGAATAAAGCTGATCATTTACGGCTGAAGACAATGAAGAGCTTAGTTGAATTGTTAACACCACGTCAAGCCATCCAATTCTTGATTGCAGCTGCCCAATTGCACTTTGGAATACGTGGATGGGGTGTTGATCATGATCGTGCACGAAATCATGCTTAATTTTTGAATTAATAAAATTAAGATATTATCATATATAATTAGTAGTACTGGGTTTAATTTATAGCTTGTTTATTGAACAATTAAACATTTTATCTTTATCAAATTACTGTATGTTGATGGTGAGTTTTGTGTTTAAATATTTGGGTAATAAAAAGGATACATGCAATTGCCTTTTCGTTGAAATTTATTATATACTCTTCTTTCTCCAAGAGAGAGGAAAAGGAAAAATTGGAAAGCGATTAAACTTTTTATCCTGTCAGGACCTGATTTAAAATTTTAATGCGAGAGGAGGGTAAGGGGGTGTTGCATGAGTTAGAGATTTCAATGAGAAAGGAGCTTAATGGGGTGGGAGCTGAAAGTGTAAAAAATTATCTTACGTGATAATGATATACTAGTAGGAATAACATCATGTTAATTTATGCCTGGATTTTCGATCTATTACGAACTCAATAGTAACATGTGCAAGTAGGGCTTCAAATGAACCAAACCGCTCACGATCAGCTCGAGCTCGGCTCGGAGAAAAACTCGTTCGAGATCGGCTCGAATATAAACAATCTCAAGCTTCATTTTAAACTCGATAAATAAACGAGTACGCTCGAGTTCGGCTCGTGAGCTCGTTTATAATTATAAAAATAATAAATTAATATATTATCTACATATTGATATATTATTAAACCTTCAATATCAAATTGAATATTTTAAATATCGTTAGACATTTATTTTTTAATTAATGTTATGTTTCACATTTTCATACCACACACTCCATCATATACCAACCATTCATGAAAGTCCTATTTCAACCATAAAAACTAATTGTTCATGAGAAATTCGTGCTCGACTCTAAAAAAAAGTCTATTCTATACGTTAAACAAACAAGTTCTAACATTTCTGATTTGGATCACTGGAAGCTCGAGCTCGGCTCGTTAAAAATTGAGCTCGACTCGGCCCGGCTCGTTTAAATTTGAGCTCGGATCGACTCGAGAAATTAAACAAACAAGCTTATACATCTAGTATTCGGCTCGGCTCGACTCGTTTACAGCCTTATGTGCAAGTATACGAAAGCAAAGTTTTTGGTGATATTTTCGATGTTCCGACTAGTACATTAATTATGATGGATTCATTATAATGGAACTCCCCAAACAGTAACAGGGTAATGGTTCAACAAAAATAGATGTATCAATAGTTTTCAAAATGATTAAATAAAATTAGTTGTATCAATAGTTTCCCAAAGGGTTTTTATAATTCAATATCAATAGTTTTCAGAAGGGTTTTTATGATCTAATAAATGTTAGGTAATCACCTGGTAAACTATAACAAGGTTGTCTGGTTTGATCGAAAAGATCAAACTAATTAGCTTGTCAATCAGTAGAGTAATAGTTTCTTTCACGTTGTAAGCAATGAGTTATTCCGATTGTGGGTTTAAACAATTTTTAATTACAATAGAGATCATTCAATAGTAGAAATTAATCTAGATATAGTTAGGACTAGTCCCCCCAAAGTCAGGGTTATAAATCAATATACATGTCTTTCCATCACATTTATCTTGTACAATTTGTGTCATATTTCTTCATGTGGCTCTATGTACGTTAATTTTTCTACAACCTTGGAAGTGCTAATAATGTGTCTCATCCAATCCGCTCATGCGTTTGTTTCTTTATATATGCCAACAATCTGAAAACGCTCCTACCTACTAAGCACCTAATAGCTTAATCCAATCGGCCCTTGACCCTCGCCCCCACAACGCTTGTTCCAAAATTTGATGACGACATAGGGAATCCACCTCCGCACATATTTTTGTGGCTCCAAATTCCTCCCCAATGCTAGTTCTCATGTAATGTTATGAGTTCAATAATAACCAACATATTACACTCAATCCTCATCGAGAAGCCTCCTATCCAAGTACACTCCTTGTCCCGGGTGATACACCGCCTCCTCCATAACTCTTAGTAGGCTTTATGCTTCCCTCGGTATTGAACTTCCATCCTTGGCGAGACCAATTTCAACCCACTAACTTTATATGCTCTTGATGGCACGGCCCTAGCGAACTCTACCACGCACGTGCATACTCAATGTCTAGATGCTTAGTTTTTAACGATCGTCACACCTCTTGGGAAATGTGAACTATCAAAGACACACTCATTCCTCGCAACCCACATCACCCCAATTATAGCAGGAAATAAATATTCCACGAAAACCCATCGAATAACCATTTTCTTAAGATATTCCAGTCATACCACAAGAGTATTGACACGACTAAGGCTAGTAAAAAGCTTAGGTTCTTACATGTAAGTCGACCCACCAAGCTATACTAGATGTCTGGGGAAATTATTATTGCTATCTCCGAATGTCTTACGTTGACTTCTTCCCCTTGCTTGCTTGCTGATCGCCCAACTTGCTAGACAACGCCCAAAATCCGCTCCTTAGCTAATGTTGCATGGGTGGAAATCGACCCTCAACCAGCACGAATCCCTTGAAAGGTTTTGTCCAAGCCTGTTGTTGTTATGCCGTGAGGTTACCTCTGACACGTCACTAATTTTCTGATTAATTAAAATTTAAGCTTGTTGTGTTGTCAAGCATTCTCGGAAAAGTTTTTAGAACTTTTGGGATAATTTCCACAACATGGGCAACTATTCGGGGCCTCGACCCTTCTTTTTCCAAGTTGTAATGTATGGGTAATTACTCTTGACTAGCTCGCCACAACCACTACCTAACATTCTATGGACATCGTAGCTTCCACACATTTTTCTCATTCAAACCCATCACTATTAATACTTGGTATGTTACTCGAATACATTGTTTCAATCGAATATCCCCCCATTATCTTTGTATTTCCATTGAAAAAAAATTTGAGTATTCTTTATCGCTTTCCACCTAAACTTAAACAATCTATAAAATCTTAGTTAACATAATAAAGTGATAAAGAATTCCCACTTCCAAGACGCATCCTCCCTCGTGTAGGCCTCTACGTCCCTAAATAAGACACTAGTATATATTGATTACCATTCTATGTCCACTAGTGGGCCATCATCTACCTACACATCTATTCAGAATCCTACACGCTTATTATTTTGTACAACCCGTCAGTATTCCCTTCTAACCACGACTACAAATATATGAATCAATCAATTTTGGAGAATAATGTAATACGTGACTTTTGATATATTTTTTACCAGGGTTTTGCATCCATATAAATGTCTCTTCATGAATCAATTTATATCCTAACTTACCCAATAATTTCATGATCATGTCCTACTTCCCTAAAACCTAATCTGATGTCTCTCTTCGACCGACACAACTTATCACACATTAACAAATGTATATTTCGTTGATCCGTTAAAGAATCCAAAATATATTACCATTAAATTTTATCTATTTCTTGACATACATAATCCATGAGTTTATATGTTTGTATGGTATACATGGGCATTATCTGAATACTAATTGTGTAAGAGTTATCTGACCCGCCGCCAACGATTGATTTTGACCCTTCCAGCGTGCTATTTGATTTTTTAGTCTATTGACCATGTTCCTATAGAAACCTTTTAGTCTCATCCCTTCGAGTATATGGTCTCTACTATATTTTTCGAGGCCTTCATTCCAATAGAAATTGCTCTTCCTTGTGACCTCATTTTGCTAAGCTTCCATCTATGTTGTTCGAGAATTATATTAGGGGCTCGTCCTTACTAATAGTCTAACCTGCATCTTGTAATACCCTCCCATGGTTTCATGCAAAATTTCAATATTATGGGTAGATACCTCAGAAAAAGAACTAATCGACAAAAAAAATATTGAATATAGGTAACCCCTCTTAGCATAACCGCAAAGGCTTTCAAATGTTACTTTCTGCTCCTTTTATCTGACTTTTTTTTCCACTTTGTGAAAGAAGGTGTTCAACATTATTTGTCCTTTTATAATATCAAGACATTTATTTCGTACTTTTTTTAATATTATCCCCAATTAAGTACTAGAAAAGATGGTGCAAGAAATAACTTGACGTATATAAACATGGTATTTTGTAAAGATGAAATTTATTTAATGAGATTATAAATCATGTGTAACAAAAAGTAGACATTTAATATTAGGCAAAGCAAGTACTTGTTGATAGATCATGATCGATAATCTCTCCATGCATATGACAAACAAATACGGTGAGATTGGATCACCTTGTCGAATATCTCTTTGTGCCTTTAGAAAAAAAAGAGGCTTCCTGTTCCACTTGACACTCAATTCATTATCGTTATTACTACCAAAATCAAGGAAATCCAAGTCGTTAATATGCCTAACGACTCTAGCAAATCTTTAATGAACTCAAATCTTAATTTGTTGTACGCTTTAGCCAAGTCTATCTCCACTGCCATATAACCTTTTTTTCCTTTCGCATGCCTCGTGACATAGCCTGCCTCGCCAACCAAGACAATGTTATCTATGGTCGATATGTTTGGAGGAAACTACTCTAAATAGGTACTTATTGTCTCAGTTAGCATACAAAGTCAGTCCACAAACACCTTCATGAAAACTTGTATCTCACAGTGATCAGGTTGATTGGACGATATTGTGTAGTGTACTCTAGAACTTTTATCGTAGGGATAAGATACATGAATCTATTAAAATACTTCCATGAGAAAACAACCCAAATGTATCACTTGTCTTATCATAACATAGTCGACATCCCCACCGATCACAAAACTTCTAATAGAATCTTGCGGTTATGCCGTTTGGTCTCGGTGTCTTGTGTGGTGCCATCTGAAAACCCATTATACAAATATCATCGCTTGTTATGGTATCCTAGAGCATGGGTGGATGATTTCCACCAGGTGTGGAAGAGGTGGAAAGAAAAAATATTTCTTGAGGTGCGTCTTCATTTATAAGTAAATTCTCAAAAAAAATTCCACACCCACTATTTTTTGCTAGTCTTATCATCGTCGATCCAATTCTGGAGTCTGCTCTTGATACACATAGATAAGGATAAGCCTGATGGGGTTGAAATGTGAAAGTTACTTTTGACAAACTAAACTGCTACTTCAGGTGCTCGAAATTTATATGACCAGTCGATATGATAAAAAAGTATTATATTTGAGTTTTAATTTCCCGGGGGAATGATCGATAGGACTATCAATTTTTATATGTTCAATTGCACTAAATGATGATACGGACTGAAAAACTATGTTATTTATTATAAGTTGATAAGGAGAAATGTGTTTCATCTTTTTTGAAGACCTCTTACTTGAGAATATCAAGGATTTTGACTAAAACGGGCCAAGATTGGCAAAGCGTGATACATACGATATTGACATAAGTTATCGAGGGTACGAAAAAAATCTCATTTTTAAGCCATTACTTATGGCCAAATAGCATTTTTAGACCAAAAGTTTACAAAGTACTATTTTCAGACCAAACGTATTAAAAAAAATTAGGTCATTTCACTAATTTAATGAGATATTTCATAGTTTTTAAAGATAATTTGAACACTTTAAAAAGAGTTCTTAATTTTTAATGAGTCCAAATAAATATTTAATTTATTTGAAATGTTCAAATTAGTTTTAAAATCTATGAAATATCTCACGAAATTGATGAAATGGCCTAAAAGTAGTCGTTTTGATTACTTTTTTTTTTTGACAAATTGATTACTTTTAGCTTAAAAATGTTTTTTTTTTAAAAGTTTGGCCTAAAAATATGTTTAAACTATAGATAATGGTCTAAAAATAGAGTTTGCTTTATAAAAAACTACCTAATCTTATCTCTTAATATCACACGTGGTATGTGGCGTCAATAAAAGAACCAGTATTTTATATTTGGAAGGATTCAAGGAGGAGTTTCAAAAAAATTAGGAAGGCCAAAATTTAATAATTTTTTTATCTTTATATAAGTAAAAATATAGTTTTTGAAAATTTAAGGAAGCTCAGCCCCAGAGGTCATAAGGCAGGTCTATATAGGACTCAAATCTTGAATGGTTATAACTTACAAGAATATATTGACGTAACCGTTTAGTATTCTTTTAAAGTGGAATCTTAACGAGAACGAGAAGCTATTTTTTTGTATTGATACCTAGATTTTAGGTTAGCTTTAACACACTTAAGACTTAACTAATCTTATAAATAATATATTTGTCTTTTTCAAGTATATCTTTCAGCATAACATGGTCCTATTCAGGTAAGCTAATAAAAAAAATGTTTTTTCTAACAAAGATTTAAATATTTATTTCAATTATTTTATATTTTTTTTAAAACTCTTCAATTATAAGCTAAACAAATTATAGATTTAAACCAAAAAAAAGTATGGAAGTGGAGAATTTTCGATTTTTGGAAAAAGAATTTTATTTATATAATTGCCATTTCTATTTTGTGGTCAAATTTAGTTGCGAATTGAAAGGTGGCAAACTCCTGCCGGTCGTGGCAGTATTATATACTACGTGTCCCTCAATGGTCTCATGCTTTTGCATGGGCAACACGTCAGGTAGTGACTCCTCAACTCAAAGGGATCTAACTGCTTACAGGAGTATTTTTTTTTTGTTCCAAATATAATATATTAAAGATAAATAGAACCAAGTACAAAATCAGCCTATTCCCGAGGGGGAGGCAAGGTGGTTACTAACTCTAACTAGCCTACAAGGATTCACTATTGGAAGTGTGCCAAAAGAGTTGCTAAGAAGCTTTCTTTTGGCTAATCCATCAGCTAGCATATTACTATCTCTATTAGTCCATTTAAAGATAGGATTACATAACTCCGAAATGAAATAAATACTATTAATGATATTACAAATTTTTGGAATCTGAATAAAAGTGTTCTTCTCTAATGGAAGCATGATCCTTTGACAATCGCCCTCTATAATCACTCTCTTAGTCTTTAAATCACGAGCAATTACGCAGGCTTTGAGTATGCCAAGGGCTTCGGCTTCAATAGGAGATTCCACATTCACATTCCAAGCATTGCTATCCAAGATTGTGCCATTATTGTCCCTGTTCACACAAGCAATAGCGGCTCTATTATTAACAAAAGAGGCATCCACATTTATCTTGATAAAATCTTTTGGAGGGGGAATCCAATCGCTTTTTGGATTCGTTTTATAATCAGCTAATATATTTCCATCACTTACATTCGTGTTCATACATTTATCAATATTTTCATTGACATTTATAACCTTCAGTTTATTGTTAACATCATTAGGTGATATACTTTTATAATTGTTCCATTCCATGTATGTTTTTCCAAGAGTTACCATCGGGTCTACCTTGATATATTTGTATTTACTATCATTTCTGGACTTCCATATATGCCAAAGAAAGAAACATACTTTCTCCATATATTCATTCTTATCAAGTTTCTGTTTCTTTGTATATTCCCAAATATTTGCCATCCAAGAATCCAATCTAGTTGAATTTTGGTTGCAAGTTTTAATATTTAGATCAGAGGCTAACCAAAGGGCCTTAACCCATGAACAATTCAAAAGGAGATGTTCAGTAGATTCAGTTTCGGAAAGACATAAGTCACATAATGGGTTTTTTATAGTTTTTTTCTTATAGATGTTTTCATTTGTGGGGAGGAGGTTTTTCAAAGCCCTCCACATGAAATTTTTTATCTTAGGTGGCATATTTAAATTCCACATCATTTTCCATATCTCTGTACTAATAATATGGGATGTTGTAGGCTTAATATTGTTTTTACCTTGGCTTTTTTCATGTTTCTCTTTTAATATTTGATAGCATTTCTTAACAGTGAATAGACCATCTTGGTCAAGATTCCAAATGGGTGTATCTCTACCCCCTGTATAGGGAATAAAGGTATTAAGGATAGTAGCAGCTGTTACATGATCATATTCTTGTTGTACCTTGTTTATATCCCACTGTCTCTTGTTAATACACATAAGGTCAGATGCATATAATGCATTACCTTTCTTTGGTTTAATAACATTCACACTGCCATGTATCCATACATCAGTATGGATATTGATAGTTTTTCCATTCCCAAGTTTCCATTTAATATTATCTTTGATGGTTTGTATTCCACTCACTAGACTTCTCCAACCCCATGAGGGTGAGTTTCCTAGCTGAGCTTCAAGAAAACTGTTATTTGGAAAGTATTTACTTTTAAGAAGTTTAAAGAGCATGGAATCTTGTTTATTGAGGATGTTCCATGCTTGTTTTCCAAGAAGGGCTAGATTCATAATATGCAAATCTCTGAATCCAAGGCCCCCAGAAAATTTACTTTTAGTAAGATTTTCCCATTTTTCCCAATGAATTTTGTTATTGCCATTTGCTCCCCACCAAAAATTAGAGATTTGTGATGTGATGAGGTCACATATCTTTTTTGGAATGAGGAAAGAGGACATAAAATAATTTGGTAAGCTTTGTAGGACAGCTTTTATAAGGATCTCTTTACCTGCAGCTGATAGAAAGAGATTTTTCCAATTTTCGATTTTTTTTAGAGTATTTTCCACTAAACAGTTAAGATCTTTAACCTTGGATCTAGTCCATTCTGTGGGTAACCCAAGATATTTGCCTAAGTTATTAGTTATAGGCATATTAAGTTTATTAGCGAAAATATTTTGTAGAAAAAACGGGGTGTTGGGGCTAAATTTTACCCCACACTTGTTAAGATTCAATTTCATTCCAGTTGCGTAACTGTATTTATTGATAACATCACGAAAGCTTTCAATTTCTAAGTTATTTGCATTCATAAAGAAGATGCTATCATCTGCGAATAGCAGATGTGATATTTGGGGGCTGGATTTAGTAATTTTAATACCCTCCATGTCTTTATTTACCATTTTTTGTTTAATAAGTGAGGATAGCAGCTGAGTAATAATACAGAAGAGGAGGGGGGACAAAGGGTCCCCTTGTCTCAAACCCCTTTGGGGCTTCTCTAAATTAACTGGGAATCCATTAACCAAGACCGAGTAGGATACAGAGTTCACGCATCTCATAATCTTGTTAACCCATTGGAAATTAAAACCCATTTTAAGTAGAATGTCCTCAAGACAATCCCATTCAACATTTTCATACGCCTTTTGAATATCTGTTTTAATAGTCATAAAATATTTTTTCGTATCCCTTTTATTTTTGATAAAATGTATCAATTCATGGGCTATCATCGTGTTCTCTTGAATATGCCGTCCTGGTATGAATGCAGACTGATTTTCATCAATCAATGTATTCAAGACCGGTTGCAATCTATTCACGAGAATTTTAGCCACTATTTTGTAAATAAAATTTGAACAGCTTATAGGTCTAAAGTGTTTAATAGATGTGGGACTGTTTATTTTAGGTATAAGCGAGATGAAAGTGTGGTTAATATCATCTAGGGTCCCTCCATTATACCAGAAATTATTAATAGCTCTTATAATATCTAATTTAATAATGGGCCAATATTTTTTAAAGAAAAACCCTGGGTATCCATCAGGACCTGGGGCTTTATTAGCCCCTAGTTCATTGATAGCCTTTTCAATCTCAGAAATCTCAAGAGCTTTATTGAGATTATTGTTAATATTATCAGTGATAGTGGGAACAATACATTCAAGAATAGGGTCATAGTTTCTCGAGCCTACTGTTTTGAAAATATTGTTGAAATAACTAGTTATTTCATTAGTAATATCAGAGAAATTCTCCACCCAATTACCTTCATCATTTTTTAATCTAGTAATGGTATTTATTTTCCTTCTTTCTTTAGTGGAAGCATGGAAGAAAGAGGTGTTTCTATCACCTTTCTTTAGCCACATATTCCTGGACCTAGAGGCCCAGAAGTCTTCCTCTTTCTTCCACAAATCTTCTACTAATTTAATAGTATTATTATACTCAGTCCAATCTTTAGTGAGAGGGTCATTATAGATTCTTTCTAAGTTTTTTATATGATTGTTGATAATATTTTTTGTGTTGTTAAATTTAATTTTACTCCATTTTGTAAGTAGTACTTTGCACTTTTCAAGTTTATGAGTAAGGGCATTTCTAAAGAGGCCAGAAGGGCATTTTTTCATGTTCCAAACTTTTTTAATTATCTCAAGGCATTCAGTTTCCTCCAACCAACTATTTTCAAAGTAGAATCTTCTATCTTTCTTAATGTGGTTTTCATAGAGGGTGAGTACTTGTGGGGAGTGATCTGACCCCAGGGCTGGAAGTAGTGCAATCCAAGCTGAGGGATAAAGATCAGCCCAAGCTTTATTACACAGCCCTCTATCAATAAAAGATTTTATCATTTCATAATTATCTCTTTTGTTTGACCAAGAGAATTTGCAACCTCTTGTGATAATCTCATCAAGTTTGTGGTGTTTTATAAATCCATTGAACATATTCATATATTTATTAATCTTACAGTTACCTCCTTTCTTATCAGAGGTGTATCTAATGTTATTAAAGTCACCTAGAAGTAGCCAGGGTGCATCACTAGTAGGTTTACAGCTGGCATATAATTTGAGGCATTCTTCTTTGTTTTTATCAAGAGGGGCACCATATACAAAGGTAGAGAAATATACTTTTCCATCAGATATGATTTTGCAGTGTATATGGTTTACTGATTTACTAATGATTTCAATTTCATAATTGTTTTTACTAAAGATTGCAAGGCCACCACTAAGTCCTTTAGGCTCTACAGTTTCTATAAGGGACATATTAATAATTTTTTCAATTTTCTTAACAGTATTATAACAATTTTTGGTTTCCGAGAGGAAAAGTACCTGAGGCCGATACTTGTTGACCATATCGGCTAGGGCCTGGACTGTCAAGGTGTTGCCAATACCCTGACAGTTCCAGGATAGGTGTCTCATTGAATGTGAAGGGGTTGATCAAGGTCAACCCCGCAAACCTCTTCCTTAGTTTCCATATCCTTGTCTTGTTTCGAACTGTTAGTTTCTTCTTTTGAATTAACCTTTTCTTCAAACTCCTCCATCTTTGATTCAGGACTTTGTAAACTCCCCTTAATAGGCTGATTGACGTTTCTAGCTTCCCAAATCGATTTCTGGCGTTTAGCATTTGATATTGTGAGTTGATTCCTCTTAATGTTTACGCTTTTGGATTTGATTGAAACTCTATTTGGTAACTCGCTAAAAAATTTTTTCTTCATCATGTCTTGTTGAGAACCCTCGGTTGTCTCACTGTTCTTGAAGGCGGTGGTTGAGAAAGCAGAAGTGAAGTTGAGAGGTAAGATGTGATTAGGTGTGGTGAAGGCATCGTTGGTTTGGATGATCGTGGTGGTCGGAGTTGAGATGGTGGGCGACGGGTTCTGAGTGAGGGTTTGCACATTTGGGGATTTAGGGAAAGGAGATTTAGTCTGATGGGTGTTATGAGTTGGGGTGTTAAAGTCGGATATTATGTTTGGGTCTTGGGCTGAATGGGTTTTGGGTAAGATGACATGTGGGCTTTTAATAAAATTTGGTGGGCTAACATACGACCCAAAAGTTAAAGGGTTTTCTTGGGCTGGACTTTTTTTTAATTCCTTTATAAAGGACCTAGCCAGCGTGGCAAGGTTTTGTTCCTTAACCAACGTTGGGTCGGGTATTGCCCCTTTACCTTTATTTTTGTTTTTGGTATCCGATAAGGACAAAGAAGGAGAGAGAGAGTGTTCCGCCCCATTAACGTTGTTGAGCTTCTCTCTCCTCGTTACCGAAAGCTGTCCTTTTCCTCTTTCATTGTTAATTGTCGAATTAGTACCAAATTTGAAAATGCTAGTGGTACCTGTTGTACCTTTTGGCTGAGTGGTGAGTTGGTTGGCGAGTTGATTGTTGGACTCTGAGTTCACACCACTCGTTGGATTCTTCGTCGAGACCGAGTTGACTCTTTCCGAAGGGTTAATCCAGGTCTGCTTCAAAGTAGGTGGTATTCTTGATGAGGTTTGTTGGTAAGTAATTTTCCTCTTGTTCATATTTTGAGGTGCCAATGGAGTGGGTCCTCTAGTTGAGGTTTTGATCCAGGCTCCCAATTTGGGGGTAACTTTAGGATTTTGACATTGAAATGTCTTGCTATTCTCTTCATGACCGAAAAGCCCACATCCGTAACAAACTTGACCTATGTCTTCATAGATGAATTTGATCCAAGCAGCTGTAGATTCAGTTTCCCAGTATTTGATGCCTGGTATAAGAGGCGTTAATAAATTCCAATCAATTTGAATTTTAGTAACTGATTTTTCATCAATGTTGAGTTCTTCAGGTAGGATGATTTGGTGGACAAAACCGAAATAGCTCATCATTTTACCAATGCAGTGTTTGGTAAGTAGATTAGCTGGGATTCCTGAGAGTTGAATCCACAAAGTTGTGTGGTTTACCTCATTTTTACTGTGACTTTCATACTTTTTGATTGCCAGGTGTTTACCTTGGATAGTCCAAGGCCGTTGGTTCCAAACTTTGTTAGCATCTTCTTCATTTTTGAAGGTAATAGTGAACACATTTGCAGCGCATCTTTCAGTTTCAACTTGTTCCTTTAAGGACCAATACTTGTTTATGTGGTTTTTGATAAAGATGTGGTTCACTTTCTCCATTGCTAGTAGTTTTGTAGTAAGTTTAAACTCTTTAGCTTTTTTGTAGATGGAATTTGTATCTGGCGAGATGATGAGAGCCTTGTCTTTTGCTAAGGGATGAGAAGGAGCAAAGAATTCCATAGCAGGAAGCTTAGGATGAAAGGGAGAAGGAGGTGTGTGAAGAAAGGAGGATTACGAGATCTAATGTGTGATGATATTGTAATAAGAAACACTAAATCTCAGGAGGGAAACAGCTAAAATGTTGAGATTTTAGATGTTAGGTAGGGTTGGGAAAGATTTGATTAAGTGTTTGTGTATTTTGTGAGGAGGGAGTGTAGAGAGAATTTCATATAAGCATCATAAATGTCGCATTATTTACTTACAGGAGTATATAATTAAGTGATGGTATAGAAAACATTAAATATTGTCTAGGTGGTTGGTCGGCCTGAAATAACAAAGCATCTTGTAAATACTCCTCAAATACTAGTAAATCGTCATTAAAATTAGGAAATTTGAGTTTTTACATCGTTTTGATAGAAAAAAATAACTTCGACCCAAAACAGATAACAAAATAATCAAAAAGAAGATTAAGAAGTGATATCTCAAGACTAGTCTTGTTAATTCGAAGATCCCGGATAAAATTCTAATTTTAAAAAAAGAAAGTAAGATGTAAATTTTTTAATTAAATATATATTATATAAATTTTACCATAGATATTAGATTTATATAATTTTTTGTTAATTTTTATATAAGATAATTTCTAATGTTTAAATAAATTTATTTTTCTATTTACTTGTAATTTGAAAAAATTAATTTTAAATTAAATATATTATCATATTTACCAGTCATTAGTATTTTTAATGTTATTTTAGTTATTTCTATAACTTGTATTATATAATATTTATGATAATTTTTTATAATTATGCCACCACCATTTACCACCACCACCTCATGCACCAACTATCACCGCCACTTCATACATTCTCCACCAAGCACCACCACCACCAACACCCCTACCACTCTCACCACCCAACCACCCTCACCCACCACCACAACCACCCCAGCACCCCTACTACCATTCCCACCTACCACATCACCATCATTATTCTCCATCGACCACAACCGACTAGTTCCGTTACCACCAATAACCATCAACTAATTTCATCACACGCGCGCGTCTGTGAATTTTTCGAAAAAAAAAAATCACAACTTATTCTAAAAAAATCGTAATAATAAAAAAAATTGCATTATTAGACGAGATAAACTAATATTTACGTTTATAAATTTTTTTTTGATTTTTTTTTTCGATAATCAGTTTTATGTGTTGCACAAAAAAAAAGATTTTCCAAATTCCACAACACGCGGGCGTCTGTGATTTTTTTTATAAAAAATCTTAAATAAATCCAAAAAAATCAGAATAAAATTAGAAAAATTGTATTTTTTGACGGGACAAGTTCATATCTACATCAGCGAATTTTTTTATTTTTTTTATTTTTTTTATTTTTAACTTTCGATATTCAGTTTTATGTATTCTAGCAATACACAAAATATAGTTATGTATTCTGGTAACACACAAAATCATAGAATCAATCTAAAACATTCTCTTATTTAACAAAATCATTTTTTCTCTTTATTTATTGCATATACCCTATTTTTACTTGTTTTTTTACTATCTTGATGTATTATCTTTTTGTCCAACCTCTTTTTGTTATTTTGTGTGTTGATCTAATCCATAAAACAGTTATTTGTGTATTACAATAACACACAAAATCATGTATTCCCTTTTAGTCATATGCCCTTTTCAGTCTGTGATTCAGTGTATCACATGAACACACAAACCGATCCATATGACTGGAAGAGAAAAACTAAATTTCTGTATTGATGTTATACACAAATGACTGTTGTGTATTACTGTAATGCACAAATGACTATTTTGTGTATTACAACAACAAACAAAATAACAAAACAAAGGTTGGACAAAAAGATAATACATCAAGATAGTTAAAAACGAGTACAAATATTGTATATGTGACTAATTAAGAGAAAAAACGATTTTGTTAAAGAAGAGAATGCTTTAGATTGATTTTTTAATTTTGTGTGTTACAGGAATACATAAATATATTTTTGTGTATTGTAGGAATACATAAAACTGAATATCGAAATTTAATAATAAAATAAATCAAAAAAATTCGTTGATGTATATATGAACTTGCCCCGTCAAAAAATAAATTTTTTAAATTTTTCTATTTTTTTATTTAATTATGATTTTTTATAAAAAAAAAATTAGGGGGGCGCACGTGTTATGGAGTTTGGAAAATATTGTTTTGTGTGTTATAGCAACACATAAAACTGATTATCAAAATTCAAAAATTAAAAAATTTAAAAAAAAATTAAAAGTTCATAGACGTAAAATATTAGTAATTTATCTTGTCTAAAAATACAAATATTTTATTTCTTTACGATTTTTTAGAATTAATTATGAAGTTTTTAAAAAAAATTCACGGATGCGCGCGTGTGATGGAATTAGTTGGTGGTGATTGGTGGTGACGGAACTAGTCGGTGGTGGTTATAGGCGAAAGTTATGGTCGACAGAGAATAACGATGGTGATGGTGGTAGGTGGTGGTGGTGGGTAGGGGAGGTGGTGGTGGGAATGGTGGTTGGGGTGTTGGGGTGTTGGGGTGGTTGGGGTGGTGGGGTGGATGGTGGTGGTGGTGAAGAAAATAAATAAATAAATATTATATAATAAATGGTGAATATAATAAGAATTAAACGTAATCATAATTAAAGTAATAATTAATAGGGTTATGGGTTATTTTGTAATCTTCCAACTTTTTGTTATTAATTTAGAATTAACTTGAAATTGTAGTTAATTAGGAATAATTTCAGTCTCTGTGTAATTAATTGGGCGTTGGCCCTTTTATATTTAGTACTTGTAATTTTAAACTATTTTATTTGCTTAGAAGATATATAAAAAAAAATTTAACTTAAAGAATAATTTTAAATTTATATAATACAAAATTACCTACTTGTATTAAAAAATTATTTTATAAAAGAAGAAAATTGAGGGGTATGTAAAAAAAAACGCTCTCAAAGAAAAGTTAAGAAATTAGTCGTTAACAGCATAATAGCGACTCTGGGTAATCCAACTTTGACCGCCCCACTGGATAAAATAAAGGCTACCGATACACAACCGCAAGCTGATGATGGGTCTTCGGATCCCATGATGTTGTAAGCAGCGGCGGAAGCTGAGGGGCCGAGAACCTTCCCACAGTTGGAGTGCTACAGCAAAAGGCTGCCAAAAAGAACCAGACCTATACTGGCGTAGATGGAGAAGACCGGAACGAAGCCCATCTTGCCGGCGAACCAAGCCGGAGGAATTAGGGTGAACAATCCGCCAAGAAATACTCGGCCTGGCACAGTGCTCTTACGGGTAAGAATTCGATTATCCCTGCCATTATTGATGAAGGAGAAATCAAAATTAATAGAAATAATTGTTTAGATTGTGATTTTATTGCGCCTATTAAAAAGATGTGTCAGGCGTTAATTGTGAATTTCCGCAAGTGTTAAGGTCTAGGGATGAGATTATAGAAGGGATACAGTTGTTATTTTATTAGGGAAAAAGGTTCAAGTATTTAGCGTCAAAATTACAACAAATTTGGAACCCAAAAGGAATGATTGAGATAGTGGACGTTGGTTATGGCTATTTCGTGGTCAAATTTACAATTAAAGAGGATTGTGATTTCGCGTTAGCTGGGGGACGTTGGATGATATATGATCACTATCTTGTAGTAAGGGAATGGACACCTAACTTTAAACAACATTTGGACTCGATCACCACCACCACGGTTCGGGTTCAGATTTCAAATGTGGGTATGCCAAATTACATGGCACATATACTTAGGAAAATAGGGGATCAAATTGGAAAAGCGGTATGAATTGATCCTCTAACTAAGGCTTGGAAGAAAGGAAATTACTTGAGACTTGCGGTGGAATTAGATTTGGGTAAGGACCTTACACCTAAAATTCATATTGGTGGCGAGATATGCCTTGTTGAGGGTTCATCTAGTCTGTGTTGAGTGTGGGAAATTTGGACATCCGAAAGACAAACATGAAAAGAACGTGCCACAACAAACATCACAAAATGTTGAGGTTAACGGAAATAATAGCATCTTAAGCCAACCGAGAGGAGTTAATAGTAATGTCGTGGTGGACACAACTTACGGGGAATGGACGACGGTTAAGAGAGGTGGCCGGACAAATAATAAGGGGAATAATAATTATCAATTGAGTGGGAATCGTGGTAGGTCGAATAAAGATTTGGGTTCGAATTTGGAGCTTTATTTATCGAGGAAGGTAAAGACTTTGCGTCGAAACTTGGTTTGGGTCCCACGGAGTCAGGAAAGCCGGGTACTAACATAGAAGGGAAAGTACGGAAGACGAATAATACGGGTGGTGGGGGAAAAGGTGTGATAAATAAATAGATAAATAAAAATAATAATAAAAGACATACTCTTGACTACCACGAGAAACTCACTGCAAGTATTACAGATCGTTTGCAAGTTTAGTTCGTAAGTAAAAGTTCGTTCGCAGGGATTTGATCTGTTAGATCTACTTATGTATACAAAGAAGTGTATGAGAAATTACTTGTTTGATAAAAAGACAATAAAAAGAAATAATATTTATTTAATTTCAGATAAATAAAATAATAATGCAAATAAATAATATAACAAAGAATGGAGATGAGAAGTATAGCTTAAGGTTGCCAGTATGCACTTATTCTTCTAATTCAGTATTCTAGCTACAAGGGTGATTAAAGCTCTTAGATAAATAGTCAGGATTCTAAATTCCTCCCTACCCCCGTTAGGGTGGACTAGGGTGGCGACCTCACAATCACGATGGGACTTAAATAAGGTGCTCCTACGCCACTAGGTTCCTAAATGAGACAGGTCTTCCAATGATGACTGGTGATTAAATCAAACCCTAATGACTATCTAGTTAGGCAAGCCCTTCCGGATCACTACCGCACACTAGACGTTTTTGTGGTGTTTCAATAATTATACACCCCTTCCGGGTGACCATCT
Organism: Nemophila menziesii; assembly: GCA_029959085.1. Taxonomy (NCBI): domain Eukaryota; kingdom Viridiplantae; phylum Streptophyta; class Magnoliopsida; order Boraginales; family Hydrophyllaceae; genus Nemophila; species Nemophila menziesii. Next base: position 71,202,460 of record JARWIR010000003.1, on the reverse strand, counting down.
AACTACTAATAAGGTAATCGTATACGTTTGCAACCGTAAGGGAAAACATACAATAGATCAAAGCACATAAAACAGATATATGGTTAAGCAGCTAGAATCAATTTAAAATAGTTTTCCCCAAATAATGTGAAAACAAATAAAGAATTAGAAATCAAAGATTATACATATACAAACCCAAGCTATGGGAAAATTAGTTCAAATCTAAAGACATAGAAATAAACTACGGATAAAAGTAATTAGAAACAAAGATAAGCTAAAGAATCTAATACAAATCACCCTAATGATAGAGGGAGATGGTGGAGAAGAGGAGTTTGCTATTTTTCCAGCTTCTTGTCTTCCTCTCTACAGGTCTTCTTGCTTCTCTTGACTGACTTTTATGATATTTAAGGTTTAGAACTTGAGCGAGGACTAAGCCTATGTTTAGCGCTGAGCAAGGACATGTTTACAATAGTTTAAGGGTGTATTTATAGGGGTCTAGGAATCCCTAACACGTTTTCTTGGAGTGGAAGAAAAGTAATTGGACTTCTAGTCCAACTCTAATTCGTAACCCTAAAATATAGAAAAAGTAATAAACTGTTGTTGTTTTGTTTTGACCGTAACTCCTTCAATACTGCTCTGATTGACACGTTCTTTATATCGAAACTGACCGTCTCAGAAAAATTTATAACTTTACTATAGACCATTCTTCCAAACTCCCAGCCAATCGTGAGTTATGATCACTTTTATGGACGTAGCTGGTGAAATTCGAATTTATTTGGCAACTTTATCTTTCCATACTTAACTTTTCCTTCCTTTGTCTCCAATTTCCATCTTTATTCTTTCCTTTATCTCTTGGAATTGATTTGGCATCTAATGAATTACCATATATCTTTAAAGCTTCACAATTAACAAACAATTAAACCAAATATGCTCTAAAAATAATAAATCATCAAATCAAGACAAGAAATAAGAAAATATAATAATTCATATAAAATTGAGTAAATGGCTTCAAAAATGATCCTAAAAAATGATATCTCCAACTAAGATTAAATAATCACAGATGGGGAGACATCAACGGGATCAGTGAGTGGAAGCAAGACCCGTTTAGGGAGCACAAGATATTGGTTACAAAAGACTTCGAGTCAAGGTGACAATTGACTTATATACCTGAAGTTGAAGTATTTGCTTCCAATTGAGATATGGGTCAAGAGTTTGTGGTAAAAATTAGATGGAAGTAGAAATAATAAGAACAAGGGGAAAGACATAATGGATGAGAGTGGGCCGAGTGGGGTGTGACATGGGAATGAGGAGCTGAAATTTGTGAAGCCTCTGATCAGGTGAGCAGCTGGGGAGGTGCGAAGGAGCTGAGAGCTGCTAGGATGACATGTACAGTAACCGAAAAGTGTAGAGGAGAGGGAATTTTGGCAGAAATTGCAGGTATAGTAACTTCACCCACAGGTACCTGTCGTGCAATTAATGGAAATAATGGACAGCAGCGAAATTTGTGGGTGACTACCTCACAGGGAGAAGCAAAATAGGTCGGCTATAAATGGCCTCGAGCTTCCTCCTGCCTTCTATGGTAGTACATTACGGGAATTAGCTAGTGAAGGCGACATATCATTGTTGATAGTAGTTGATACATTACCGCCGGAGCCTGGTAAGTTCTATATGTCCTTCGGAAACGCAGCTGAAGAAGCTAGACAGAGATGAGCACATGGAGTTCGTACAGGAAGGCGAAGATGAGATGGGTCATGTACCTCTCTAAACCTCTTGTCCTATTTCTAATTGTTTTTTTCATGTGTACACAGATAATGAGTAGAGGCTGTTGAGAAGGTCTTTCTCAACCGCTTAACATACTAGTATGTAATTGCCATGGCCGCCGCCGCGGCTAATTTTCAACGAGTTGTTAGAGAAATGATACGGCTACATCGTGTTTGGCTGACAGTTATAGTTGAACTGAGAGTTAGTGGAGTTAAATCAAACGATATTATTCAAAATTTGGGCAAGGGTAACTCTGCAAGGGTGGATCAAACAATTTTAAGGGAGGCATTTGGGTGCTTTGGGATGACTATGAGATCGGGGTTCGCGTATTATCAACAAGGAATCAAGTGATCAACGTTAAAGTCTCCAAAGACAACTGTGAGTCATGGGTTTTCTCATCCGGTAATGCATACCCCAAATCACTAGACATGGAACCACTTTGGGATGTGTTGCATCACATGTTTAGAAATTTAGAGAGACAGTGGTTGATTGCGTGTGACTTTAATAAAGTAAGAGAGGAGGTTGATAAGAAGGATGGGAAACCATGAGTTACTCGTAAGATGGAGAAGTTCAAGGAATGGAAACATAGTTGTGATTTGACTGACTTGGGTGTCGATGGTCCGAGGTTCACATGGTGTGATTCGTGAAATGCGGGACGACGAATTCTATGGAGGCTAGATATGGAGTATGGGAACATGCGTTTTATTTCTCTCTTTTCGTTCACAAATGTAATGCACTTTGATCAAATACATTCATATCACGCGCCTATAGTGATTTAGATAGCTCCTACGGATCAACCACGGCCGTATAGAAGATCCCAATCTGAAGCTGCCTAATGTTTACAAAAATAGTTCAAGAATTTCATTCAGAATAAATGGGAGGCATCAAGTCAGGACCTAGGGGATAATATAAAGAGTATTAAGGACCACCTTGTAGATTGGAAAGATATCGTGTTTAGGGATATTTACAAGAAGAAACGGGTGTTGTTAGCAAGACTTAATGGAATTCAAATTTCACTACAACGGTCGTTAATCCGTCTTTATTTATGTTTGGTAAGAGGATTTGGGAGGAATATTTGAGTGTTTTGGAGGATAAAGAGCTTTTCTGGTGTCAACGCTCAAAAGAAAATTTGATCCGATCGGGGAAAGAAATACGAGATACTACTAATTGGCCACTATCAAGAAAAGGAGATCATCTAAAATATAGTGGCTTAAGGATTCGAATGGGTTCTTAATTGAGAAGGAGGAGGCGCTAGGGTCTCTTGTCCGGGACTTATAAGTGGAATTATATTCAGAACTAGTCAAGTTTGTGGGGCCGTTTGCGTTACCCCATGGAAATAGTCTGGGTGAAGTTGAGAGAACTATATTAAGAGAAAACTTTACAGATGAGGAGATTTGGGTTGCTGTTTTTCAATCTAATCCCAAAAAGGTTCCAGGGTTAGATGGAACTGTGGCGTGTTGGGAAATTGTGGACCAAGTATTTGCAAGATGGTTAGAAATTTGATATAGCTTGGGATGTTTTCGCCTATTTTAAATTGGACATTAGTTCACCTGGTCCCTAAGGTACCATATCCGGAATTGGTGAGTCAGCTTCGTTCAATAAACCTTATTAATGTCCAGGTAATGGTAAATCGGATTCGGCCTTTACTAGCGAGCTTATTGGACCTAACCAGAGTAGTTTCCTTTTGGGGAAGTCAACTATCGATAACGTGGTTTTGGTGCAAGAGATTGATCATCGAATGCAGAAACTCTTTATAAAAATGGATACACGGCAATTAGGATCGATTTGGCTAAGGCATACGAGAAATTGAGCTGGAGATTCATTGAGGATACGATCAGGTTTTTTGGCCTTCCGGACACTTAGGTACGATTAATTATGTATTCTATGGATACAAATATGTTGCGGGTGCTATGGAATGGAGAGCGATTGGAGGAGTTCAGTCCTTAAAGGGGAATTCGGCAGGGAGACCCTCTTTCCCCTTATCTTTTTGTTTTATGTATGGAAATATTATCAATGCTCATTCAAGGACTTTGTGACGGTGGAGAATGCTTACCATTCGAATCCATAGTCAAGGTCCTCTGATTTCACATATGTTTTTACAGGTGATTTGCTACTCTTTGCTAAAGCTGGGGAGGAGAAAGTGGATCTTATCAAGGAATTATTGAACATATTACGTAAGGAGGCAGGGAAAACAGTGAGCGAGGGAGAAGTTTCTAGTCTACTTTTCAAGGAATGTGTCTAATGAGAGGGCGATGGATCTTGCGGGAAGAAGTGGTTTTACACTAAGTGATTCATTAGGGGTTTTTCTTGGAACACCAATACGGTCACAACGACTACCACGCAGTTTCTTTCAAAGGATAACTTCAAACATGCAAAGCAAATTTCCGCATTGGAAGAGGCAGGATCTGGCAATGGCAGTGAGAATAACATTAGACAAGCGGTATTGGCGGCTATCCTTACTTACATTATATAAACAATTAAGCTTCCGGTCCATGCGTGTGAGGAAATAGATAGAATTATACGGGTTTTATTTAGGGCTCTTCAGGTGAGGGTTGGAAAATTGATTGGCTCTCGTGGGAAGTTTGTGTCGCCCTAAAAAGTATGGAGGATTGGGATTGAGGAGCACGCGGAACTATAACAGATCTGTCCTGGCTAAACTAGGCTGGAAAGTTTTACAGAATAATTTGTCCTTGTGGGTAAGAGTTTTAAGAAAAAATATTTTAGGGAGGGATTTATTGAACGAATTGTGAAACCTTCAAATTCTAGAATGTACAAAAACATATTAGCAGGGTGTGAGGTGTTAGGAGAAGGAGTTGTTGAATTAATGTTTGGTAGTGAAAAGATGTATAAATGGAACCTTGAATCTTCGGGTATATTTTCAGTTAAGTCCACGTAAAATATCCTATCACATGTGGTTATTGAGCCGAACTTCAAACGGGATTTAGTTTGGTTCCTCGAATTTCCGTAGAAAGTTAAAGTCTACTGTGGCGAGCGATTTGGGAATGATTACCTACGGGGGAAACCTTGCCTCGATGTGAATTATGGAAGACACGGTGTGCCAGAGGTGTGGACAAGAAGTTGAATCCTCAGCTCACCTGTTTCAGCATTGCAGCGGATATGGTGCTTTGGTTAGTTTGTGTATAGGTACTTTGGGACGAATGGGGGACCAACACCTGGCGCAAAGAAGTATTGTACATGCAAATTGGGAAGGGAGTCTAGTTAGTGGTGTAAGTGAGATTCAAAGGGAGACAACTGAGACAACTGTAACAGGGACTGCAAATGGTGGAGTTGTGATTCGCATAGCAGCAGCTCGTTTGGAAGTGCAGCAACCGCGCCTGTATGACCATCTTTCTCGCTCACAGCAGCCGAAATTGCAGTGACAAAATATTTGGCAGCTATAGGTGGCAAACGTGATTACCCCAGCAGGGCAGGGAGGGGGGATGGACGCGTTGAGTTGGTGGATGAAAATGTTGTCTAGGAAAGTTGTCGTGAATAGGACTGAAAGTAGATATATTATGGCGACAGTTGTTTGACACATGTGGATTGATAGGAACACAAGGATCTTTAATCATTCCGCGAGGAAAAAAACTAGTGAATTACGTGCTATACTGTGTAATGCAACTAGTGATTATGTGCGAGCGTGGGGTATGGAGCGGGACGGTGGCTTGATCACATCAGCAAAAAGCGTACTAATTAGATGGGTTAAACCGGAGAATGGGATCAAGCTCAAAGTTGATGGATCTTACGACGTGGATAAATCCTTAGCCGATGTAGGAGGAATCTTTCGCAATAGCAAGGGGGATTATTTATTGGGTTTTGCGGGGATGTGTGTTGCGCATACACTATTTGAACAACTTATCACTTGTCTCAATTAGCTAAACTCTTACAAATTATATTCGATTTGAACAACTACTATATCAAATTGTAGTTGTAGTTTTAATACAACTATTTACAAAAAAAATCGGAGCTAGAAAAAATAATCATAGTGAAATATTTTTATTCGATGATTGTAAAGAAGTAAAAAAAAATAACCTCGTCATAGTTGACCAACGTTGACCGCCAGAGTTGACAGGTGGCCCGCAAGAAAAAAAATCGCCTAAGTTGACCATTAACTGTCGAAGGTGACCTTTATTGACTAATGAAACTGACTGTAAAAAATTATAGTGATGATAACATAAATAATTAATATATTAAATATAATAAAATTAAATAAAAAATATTTTTGTTAAAAAAAAAATAATGACCTAAATTTAGAAAAAATATGTAAATATAACTTATAGTAAAAATCAATATCATATTTAGTGCCCGTTTGGAAGTGCTTTTTTGGAGAAGCACTTAAAAGTGCTTTTAGCATTTTAAGTGCCCGTTTGGAAGTGCTTTTTTGGAGAAGCACTTAAAAGTGTTTTTAGTATCTTAAGAGTTTTTTTGACTTTGAAAAGCACTTTTTTGAGAAGCACCAAATAGGTGCTTCTTAAAAAAAGCACTTAAAATAATTTTAGATTTCAAGATGATTTTTAATAATTTTTTTAAAATTTGAATTTTATTTTAAAAGCGCTTTTTTACTCTAAAATAAGCACTTCCAAACGGGCCTTAAGAGTTTTTTTGATTTTGAAAAGCACTTTTTTGAGAAGCACCAAATAGGCGCTTCTTAAAAAAAGCACTTAAAATAATTTTAGATTTCAAGATTATTTTTAATAATTTTTTTAAAATTTGAATTTTATTCTAAAAACGCTTTTTTACTCTAAAATAAGCACTTCCAAACGGGCCCTTAGCTTAATTTAAAAAAAAAATTAGTTTATAAGTCTAAAGTTAGAATTATCCTTTTTTTATGCTCATTAATGGGGATTAATAGGGGTTTTGGGTTAATTTGCGGACAAAAAATTAAGAGAATGATTTAATAAAAACAAGGTGGTGGCAATGTAAATGAATGGGTTGGGTAATGTAAATGAACGGCATGAAAGGCTTGGGTAGTGGATTAGAACGGATTGGGTAATAGACTAGAATGGGGTAGGTAGTATATCAATGGGCTGCTGAAAGTCGTCTTAGGCATGGTTTAAGTAACGGCCCAACATTGGACCCAAGAAAAAGAACAGTGAATTGGTTAAATTCGACTAGGTTTGAGGAAACTCCAAATTGGAGCCTAATTCTAAGGAAAGAGAATTTTTAAGGCCCAACTAGGAATTACTTCTTTTAAGGCCTAAATCTATTTTCTAGTTAGCTTGTGTTACTTTCTTACCCTTTTCAATTTTTATTATTTTTTTTTTCGTTTTTTTTATTCATTTTTTTTTCTAGAATTTTTATTACTTTCACTTAGCTGATTTTTTTTCGATACATACGTCTATGTACGTACCAACATTGTACAGACCATTTCGTATAGACCCGTTCTTATTAAACGTTTTTTAGGATTTTTAGTTCCAATTTGCAGTTCTTTATATGTCAAATTAGTCGGTATTCGGCAAGTTTTTGTCCAAGGGGTGTACACAAGCCCGGTTTGTCCTTGTTTTTAATTTATTTCCCAGTCATTTAATCGTGTAACAAAGCAGTGTTCAGCCCATAACGTATAAACCCGAATGTCTAGACCAAGGTGTCTGGACTAGTTTTTTCAATAGAAAATAGAATGAACAAAACAAAAAAACAAGGAAAAAAATTAGCAAGGAGTAGCCCACATTGGGCTGGACCATTGTGTTTGTGTTAAAAAATTTGGACCATTGTCTTTTAAAAAATAAAAAGTGTTTTGTTAAATGATTGGCCCAATATGGGCTGGACCAAGATGGTCTGGACCAACCTGTACAGACCAGGTTAGAGAAAAAAAACAAAAAAATGCAAGTAAGGCTTGGCCCAAGATAGGCTGCGCGTTGCAGCAGTGGTGGGTTTTGCTGGTGGTGGAGGAACTCGGGGTGAAGCAGCAGTGGGTGGTGGTGATGCTCCGGCGACAGCTTGGTGGTGGAACTGAAAGCAGAACGGGGTGGAGTTGGATCTGGTTCATGGAGGTGGAGATGCGCTGGATCTTCGCGAGATGGAGAAGGAGCTCGATCTGGATCTGGAGATGGAGAAGAAGGCGCGACGGAGAAGAAGGCTGTTCACGGCTGTTCGTGGTGGTCTTCGAAGCTGAGAAGGCGATTCCGTCGTGGTGGTGCTGTTACAGGCGCTGCAGCGGAGCAAGGTGGCTTTCGATGGGAAGGTGGTGGTGGTTCACAGATCTTGGCGTGGTGGTGGACCGCGTTTCTGCCGTGGGGGTGGTTCGCGTTTCTGCCGTGTGGGTGGTTGCTGGCGCGAGGTGGTGGTGGCGGTCAGCGGCTCGATCTGGTGGTGGATCTGCTTCGCGTCGTCGTGGTGTTGGCAGTGGTGCTGGGTTGCGCGTCAGAAGGGGGTGCTGGGTGGGATGGTGGGGCGCGTCTGTTGTCTCCGAGCTTCACAGAGAAGAAGCTGCACTGTGAGCTTCACAGAGAAGGAGGGCATCGAGAGGAGGTGAGAGAGAGGGTAGGGTTTTGAAACAAAAGTGTAATATGGTATTTTTGTTTTGCTTTTTTTTGTTTCAGCTAGTGTATAGAGGGTAAAGGGGTTATTGGGTCTTTTTACTAGGTTGTAGTTGGGATAGGATTGGGTAATTAGGTTGGGGCTTTAGTTTGTAAGTTTAGAAGTCATGGGGCTCTATATTAGAATTCCCCCAAACGAGTATGGTAACCGGTCCGATCAAACAATTTACCGGAACTAAAAAATTCTCAACAGAATTTAAAATATGTAAATATAACTTATAGTAAAAATCAATATCATATAGATTTAGCGTACCAGCAAAAAATTTTAAGTCAATTCAATCTAAGAAGCAGAAACACGGATTTTAGAAACTTGTGTTTTGGCATCTAACTTCTCCTTAGGTAGCGTGGAGGTTGAAAATAATTGTTTAAATGTTATTAATCAAACTAAGTCTCGTAGTAAAATATTATGTATCATTAAGGTTTTGGTTAACAATATTATTTTGTGTAAGGATTTGTATAAACTCAAGATCTCGTATATTAAGAGATCAAACAATTTGAAAACTGATTGGGTGGCTAAATAAGAGGTTAAAGACTCATTGTTTAGTCTTTGGAATTGCTTTCTTCCTCCCCAATTAGCTAACCTTCTAGCTTGTGACTTTCATCCACTAGGGATTAGATAATTTGTAATGTTTGTTTTTAATGTTATTTACATTCGACTAAAAAAAGCGTACCAGTATGAAAAAAAATGTAAATAATATATATATATATATATATATATATATATATATATATATATATATATATATATATATATATATATATTAGATAACAAGAAATAAAGCTCGTTAAAATATAAATTTAAAGTCAAGGTAAAGGCTAATTATTTCTCCAATAAGGATTAGTTTTTTCTTCACTCATATTTTTCAACTATTTAAAAAAATTGTACTTTAACTAGTTGGGATTAGCTCACTGGACAGTACCATGGTCATCCAATCTAGTGGTACTTGTTCGAACCGAGTCAATGACTCCGAGTCCAAAGTGGCACTCCTATGTAACAAAAAAAGTAAAAATTGCAGTCCAACCCTTAATCTGCATCCTCGGATTCGCCTATGTCTCCGACATAACCCATATGGTGATACTCCACCCATAGAGGTTGAAAAACTAGTCAGTCCTTCGCTCCACCTATCCCAAACCCTTATTTTGCAACAAATTCCATAGTTCATATGGTCGAATTTCATTCGCGCGTGCTTAGGAGTGGAAATCAGAAGGAACAAATTGGAAAAAAAGTCTTTTAGAAAAATTCAAATTTTATTCGGAATAGATTTTTTCCTTTCCAATTTCTATCCAATTTTTCGGAACTGGGAAAAACAATTCCGAATTCGGAATTTCGAAATTTACCAGAAATTTCGGAACTTTGGGTTCAGAAATTGCGGAACTAAGGGTTATAAATCGGAACAGTAGTTTAAATCTTACACGAAGCGTAACTGTAGTAAACTAAACTTATAAAACTTACACGAAGAGTATTATAAAATGGGATAGAAATATATTTGTATATTGATATGATTAATGGTTCATTTACAATTGTCTTTATATAGATACACACCACTACAATTCTATCACACTAATGGTGCTCTATTTGTCATTTTGTGTAACAAGAATTATCTTTAACTATTTTGGCATTTTGTGTAACAAGAATTAGTTTGTTTTAACTCAAGTGATGAGTTACTTAACTCATCTCTAGTCTTCTCCTTATCAAAGAGTAACAGTAGTTAAAATCTAAACTTAAAATTTACATGAAGTAACAAAATAACAGTAATTAAAAGAACAATGCTAAACCACTGTAACTTTTCCAATTACATGAATAAACAAATATTGCAAAAAGGTCTCGGAAAATGATCCTGCATTTTTGTTCCAAAAAAGTCTTGTCTTCGAGCCTCAAATTGATCCTGCAATTTCCTGTAAGTTGTTAGAAAAAGTGTGAAAACAATGTTGTATATATAAGATATTAGAGAATATGGGAAAACATTATTTCAGTATTCTGAAAAGAAGATCACACTAGGCATTGTTGGATTGTCTTTGTTTCGACCATAAGCATCATTTAAACGGTTAAGGATGTTAAAGTAGTTAACAACATCAACATATTTCTGGGCATTTTTAGTGATATAAAAATTTGTTGGTAAAGGCATGAATCTGTTCATCTATTATAGGTTTCTTTACAGACTTTATTAATAATATAAGGAAGGGAGAAGCTAATAAACTTATTTTTTTTTTGGATTAACCAAGTCTTGAGTTAATTTATAAGTATACTTTGAAAAAGTTTTGAAAATATAATTGGACAGTGGATACGGAAGTCAAGTTGATTTTCAAGGCTTAAAGAAGTAGGCCACTAATTTTCATGTTTCAAATATTCCATGCAATATTATTTTGAAATAAATCAATAATTCGGTAATATAATTCAGAAATAATCGGTTAAGATATATAAATCGAAAATAAAATCGGATCTGAAAACCCGGAAATTTCGGAAATTTATATGTAGGTCCAATTCTGATCTGTTTTTTCTGAAAAATCAAAAATCGGAATTTCGGAATTTCGGAACCTCAAAAATCCATTCCAAAATCGAAATTTTTGGATCGAAAAAGTTGGAAATCAGAAATTTCGAATCCAATCTTCCACCCCTACGCATGCTGGAGCATTGTCTTGGTGTTTCAAGAAGGTTGAGTATAAAGACATATACAAGATATTTAGTCGGGTGGGCTGATATTCATCCAAAATAAAATTTCCCATGGTATTTATAACGATTTAGTGAGGGGGCTAATTCTTTAGTTTCAATGGATATTATTTTTGAACTTTTTTACATGATTTTTTTTATAAAGTAATCCTGCATTACATTCAGGGATCAAGATACACTACACTGAGGGTAACTTATTAGGTGGTAAATTATTTTATTTTATTTTAGTCAAGACATCATATTATAAAATAAAAACAAGAAACACGAATTTAAGACCCATTGGCTTACAATCCGAAGCAATCGAAATAGCTAAGTAGCGTTTGTTGTTCACCCAATTTCCAAAAAGCATGCCACTAAGATATTGTTTGGCTACCAAGTGAGCTGGTCTATTTAATCTTCTACTAATAAAGGAAAATCTAATATTATTGTCAACTACTAAAGCTATAATATCCCTCACCAAAGCTCTAAATTTCCTATACAAAGGTTACATATCACATCTTAGTGGTTCAATTACATTTTTTAAAGTCACTCAAATTACAAATGTTTAAATTAAGCAATGTTATTGCACAAGACACTATATCTTTTATCTCTTTTGCATCTACTCCAACTGATATACCCGCTTTAAAACTCCATGCATGTCTAGCCTTTAGATAATCCTGCAAATTTGTTATCACACGACGAACACTTGCATTATTTAACCATGAGGAAATATAAAATTTATTTATTTTGAATAACAAACTTTTGATTCACACTGGCTCGGTATTACCCAAGGCCTAAAAAATACATATGAAGTTTGCTGGAAAGCCCAACCTCTCATGCAGAAGATTAAAGATCTTATCTCATCTAGATCTAACATATTTATGCAAAATGTTCTTATGAATAGGAATGATGCGACAAACTTATTCGTTAGAATTTTTAGGCATACTTCTTCCAGTTACTGGTCGTCGATCCCTATCCCCGATTTGATTAGTATGTTGGAGTTATGTTATAGAACTCAGTTTCAAGACCTAGGAGTTCGATCGGGGACTAGCGCCTAGGTGGGATTGCGTAGGGCCTAGGCGGAATTTGATGATTTCAATCCCGCAATGTAATTATATCTTTAGTACTATATATAGCAATTATTTTAACTACTTAAGTCATAAAATTCATCTAACAACACTTAGTAAATACAAAAATACTAAAATTAAAGTAATAATATTAGTTCAAGTAGGAAGTAAAATGAAAGGAGGGTCTAGACAACCATCTTTTGCCATTAATCAGCGCCTAGGCGGGCTAGACGCCTCTTCCACGTTGACTAAGGCGCTAAGCAAAAACGCCTTGCATTTTTACTAGGCTTAGGTAGTAAATAGGGGAGTTGACGCCTAGGTGGCGATTTCAACAAGATAGGCTGGGTTAAATTGTTGACCAAAATGGTATTAGTTAATCCTTTGAAAAAGAACTTTAATTTTATTTATATAAATTACTATTGACCAAAAAAACTTTTATTCTAGAAAAAAATCTCCAAAATATAAGTCTGGAATATCTACGTCAAATCTGGTTAATTTAGATAAAAAATGAGCATTCAAATAAAATAAAAAGTAAGTCGATTACATCTGTTGCTATGTGAGAAAACACACTTATTATGTGAGATGTGGTTTTCCTAGATAATAGCGATTTGGTGGCTTTGTTTTGGAAAAGAAAGGAAATCAAAGGTAGTTATCGTAATATTTTAGCATTCATAGTAATTATAAATGGATTAGCATAGTTTAACACCTATTTAAGTATAATTACTTCAATTGTTTCAGGGTAAATAGAAACTTTACAGATACGAGTGTTGATTTTCAAGTAATTGGATTGTCTATATCCTACCAGCTTCTTGCATTATCTTTTATCGACGCTCAACTAAATAAACATTTCCAAAGAATCTTTGGATTTCCACCATGTTATGGTTAGGGTAAGTTCCAAAGTAAGATTAGATTATTACATTAACATTGCATCTCATCAATTTATATGGAAAAGAACATATAATTTGTACGCTAAGAGTGATAGGAATAAAATCCCACTTAAACCTCAAATAGGTGAAAAGCCTACTAAGGCGTACAACGCGTAAACAAATATCTATGAATACATCGCAGACCTTAGAGGTTTTTTAGGCAAACAAATAGGGATCTCGAAGAATAAGATTCCCACCAAATTCCTCTACTCTGTTGGAAGCAATTTAGCGAGGAAACCTCACGATCTCATCTAGGCTATTGCCAAATGTGGCCCACTATGTAGACACGAGACCCATTATCATAATATAGGGTTAGTGAAAGTAGGAAGAGTTGTTCATAAGTAGTGAGGATAATGGGAGATGTTGGGTTGATTTCCTCATCATTGGAGAACAACTCGTGTCTTGGTAAATGGTGATCTTATTAGAACAATAAAATTCAAACATTGGAATTGAGAAAGAGTGTATTGAAAATACATAAGTGTCATTTGGTATATTCATGCCATAAATTCAAGTATTGAATGACCCCTCATCAACCTTTATTTAATCCTATGTAAAAGGGGAATATGGCCATCATTTGGTATGAAGAAAGAGAAAGAGAGAAAAGCTTAGGGAGTGAATAAAATGCACAAAAAAGTGAAATCCACACAGGATAAAATCCGATAAATCTCTTTGCAACATAATATTGAGAGCCTCCGATGGATGGTCAAATCAAGTCCAATTGAGAGAATATTGACACAATGTTCTGTTAGCCTCACCTTGTTTTTATTCCCGTTTTAATATTCGACAAATCATCATTTACACTAAAATTCATTTTGGTATCACTTTAGATGTTTTCCAAAACCCCTCATTAGAATAGATGTGTTTACTTCCTTGTATTTAGCTTGTTTCTCAAAAGAACAGCTCCGCGGTACACCGGACAAGTGACGCGGTACACCGCAGTGTCACGGACCAGAAGCACGGTGCACAGGATAGCCCGTCAGTATACTCAAAAATATGCACGGTACACCGGACCTTGCCGCGGTACACCGGACCACGGCACGGACCAGGGTTGCGGTACAATAGATAGTCCGACCAGTAAGCTCGAAGATAAGTCGAACAGCTCCGCGGTGCACCGGACCATATCCGCGGTACACCGCACAAGAGGGTTTCAGCACTATTACTAGAGGACAAAGCTTATATCCGTTGGAGATAAAATAGATCCGTTAGAGAGAAGCCTTATGACCGTTGGACCATATTTTCAGCTATAAAATGGAGTTCATTCAAGACACAACTTAAACCTTCCATCTACCAATCTTAAGAGCAATTAATTCTATCATTCAAGGAGGTTTCAAAGAAGCATTCAAGTCATATTTATTGTGAAGCTAATTAGTTCTATCTACTCATTTAGGAGTTTAGTTACAAAGCTTTTATAAGCACCCCTAAACACTTTTCCCTTTCCTCTTAGTTCTTGTAATAGATTAAGAGAGTAGTGTGAGCATAGGTTTATGCTTGGTTCCTTGTGTTGGTGATAACACAAGTGTATTTTCCTTCAAAGGGTTTTTGAAGTGGTTGTAAGGGTTTGTATCTCACCCGGTTAAAGAGTTACGAAGATTAGTTGAGAATCTTGCAAATCCTAAGGAGGCTTCCTTAGGTAGTGGATGTAGGGAAACCGAACCACTATACATCGTTGTGTATCGTATTCTATCTCTACACTCTTTATATTTCCGCACTCTATATGCTTGTTAAAATGCCTACTTGAATAGTTTGATAATATTGTCTATTAGGATTATCTAGTTTTTTACTATTTAGTTTGCTAATACAATAGGATTCAAATTAGCTTTTAATTTTATTTACTTGAAATAAAATTAGCCGATTAATTTCTATTGTCCTATTCAACCCCCCTTCTAGGACGCATATAGTATATCAATTGGTATCAGAGCCTAGCTCTATTGTACTTAATCGTTTCTAGAGTTAATACGATATGGATTCTAATCAACCGGAAGGTTCATGTTCTACTAGACCTCCGCTTTTTGTAGGAAAAGACTACTTTGGATGGAAAAAGAAAATGGAGATTCATGTGAAAGGAATTGATTACTTCTTATGGCTTGCTATCAAGAAAGGTCCTTATATTCCTTATGTTACGGGTAGTACTACGGAAGTGAAAAATGAAGATGATTACAATGATCAAGACATAGCAAAACTCACCAAAAACAACAAAGCTATGAACATTCTCATTAATGGATTAAGTGTCACGGAATACGCTAGAGTTAGTGAATGCAATTCCGCCCATGAAATGTGGCAACTCTTGGAGCTATCATATCAAGGAACGGAAGATATTAAGGAAACCAAGATTGGTCTCTTTATCACTAAGTATGAGCTTTTTCGTATGGAGCCCGATGAAGCCTTGAATGCTATGCATCAAAGATTTTCTAACATTGTTAACACTTTGAAGACTCTTGGTCAAGAATACACCAACAAGGAACAATGCCGAAAAATCTTATTTGCTCTTCCAAGGAAATACAAGACAAAAATCAACTCTATAAGGGATACTAAAGATCTTTCAAAAATGACGGTTCATGAACTCATTTGCAACCTCATGACGGAAGAGCTTGTGCTTGAAGAAGAAAAGATAAGAGATGATGAGGAGAAAAAGATTAAGAAATCTATTGCTTTCCATGCCATGAGTACCAAGTTGAAAGAACGAAAAGAAAGGAAGGAAAGTGAAGAAGAAAATTCACATGAAGAAGAAACTAGTGAAGATGAAGGAGTAGCTATGTTGGCAAGAGATATGAAAAAATTCATGAGATACAAACGCTTTGCCAAGAAAGGAAGTTCTTCCTCACCTTACAAGAAGAATGATAGAGCTATCAAACAAGATGAACCCACTTGCTATCATTGCAAAAAAGTTGGTCACATCAAAACCTATTGTCCTCTTCTTCAAAAGGAGAAACCTAAGAGAGCAATGCATGCTAATATCACTTGGGACACTCAAAATTCGGAGGAAGAAGAAAGTGACAATGAAAATGTCAATCTTGTTGCCTTTATGGGAAAACTTGAGAATGATGAAGATGCTTCTTCGGATGATGATACTGGTACTACTCACTTTACCTTTATGGCAAATCATGATGAGGTAACTCCTAATTCCAAACTCTCTTTAACTAATGATGATGCTAGTGAACAAGATATTCATGAGGCATTTGATTCTCTTTATAATGATTTTTTAAATTCTATTGAAACAAACAAAGTTTTAACAAAAGATTTAGAATTTGAGAAAAATAGAACTAAAGAAGTTTTGAAAGCTTTGGAAGATTGTCAAAATCTTTGTGATGAATGTATAGATGAAAATGAATAACTTCATCTTATTGAGAAAAATCTTTTGGAAGAAAAAGCTTTATTAGAGAAAAAGATTATTGATCAAAATGCTATTATTTTGAAATTTACTAGTGGACAAGAAAACTTGGATTTGATTTTAGGTTCTCAAAGAATGGCTTGTGAAAAAAGTGGTGTTGGATATGATCCATTCACTCACCAAAAACCTTTGAAAAATGTCTTTGTAAAATCAAAAATTTCAAATGCAATTCCATCCTCTTCAAAATCTTCTATCACTTGCACCTATTGTGAAAAACTTGGTCATGATGCATCTCATTGTTACTATCGTAAATTATTGGATTTGGGATCTCTTGTGCCAATTTGGAAAAGACCTAAATGGGTCTTAAAAAGAAAATCCACTAACCCTCATGGACCCAATCCAAATTGGGTACCTAAAGCTTAAATTATCTTTTGTTTGTAGGGGTTGAGCATCAAGAAGCAAAATATATGGCTACTTGATAGTGGATGCTCAAGACACATGACCGGAAATCCATCATTATTTACAAATTTATATAAAACTAAAGGTGATAGAGTTACTTTTGCCGACAACACTAAGAAACGCGTTTTGGGTAAAGGTAACATTGGTAATATGAACTCTTTACTTATCTCTAATGTGTTACTTGTTGAGGGTCTCTCGTTTAACTTGCTTAGTACAAGTCAACTTTGTGATGTTGGTTTTAGTGTTAAATTTGAAGCATCTAGATGTGTTGTTTTCAAAAATGATGAGTTAGATACTATGTTTATTGCAAAAAGATCGGATAATGTTTTTGTTGTTGATCTTGAGAGTCTTATGTGTAAACATATTAAATGCTTATCCGTGGTAAATGATAGTTGGCTTTGGCATAGACGTTTAGGACATGCTAGCATGGATTTAATTTCAAAATTATCTAGAAAAAATCTTGTTGTTGGTTTGCCTATTTACAAATTTGATAAAGATAAATTATGTGATGCATGTCAACTTGGTAAACAACATCGTTCATCTTTTAAATCCATTAATAAGGTCATCACCGTTAGGCCACTTCAATTATTGCATATGGACCTTTTTGATCCCGTTGATGTCACTAGTTTAGGAGGGTCTAGATATGTCTTTGTTGTTGTTGATGATTACACTAGATTCACATGGGTGATGTTCCTTGCTTTGAAAAGTGATGCCTTCAATGAATTTGCAAAACTTTGTAGAAAGGTGCAAAATGAGAAAGGCTACTCTATTACATGCATTCGTAGTGATAATGGTAGTGAATATGTGAATTCTCCTTTTGTGCATTTTTCTGATGAATTTGGGATTGAGCATAATTTTTCGGCCCCTAGAACTCCCCAACAAAATGGGGTAGTGGAAAGGAAAAACCGAACTCTACAAGAAATGGCTAGAACAATGCTAAAAGAACATAGCTTGCCTACATACTTTTGGGGTGAAGCCGTTCATATGGCTTGTTATGTGTTAAATAGAGTTCTAATTAGACCCCTTATTAAGAAAACCCCTTATGAGCTTTGGAATGGTAGACCACCAACCATTGCTTATTTTCGTGTTTTTGGGTGCAAATGTTTTATCTTAAACACTAGGGACTATTTGGGAAAATTTGATGCTAAATCGGATGAAGGTATTTTTCTTGGTTATTCCACTAAGGGAAAAGCCTATCGCATTTTCAACAAACGTACTCGTACTATTGAGGAATCTATGCATGTTGACTTTGATGAGACTAATCCTTTTAATATCAAGAAAGTAGTAGATGTTGAATTACATGAAGATGCTCCACAAGATAAATCCTTAGAATCTCCTACTCAAGAAATAAAGTCTCATGATGAATCTCCTAAGGAAAATGATCAAATGCAAAATGAAGCTAGTACGGATTTACCAAAGTGTTGGAAACATATCAAAGATCACCCAAGTGAATTAATTCTAGGTGATCCAAAAGAAGGTGTTACCACTCGCTCTCGTATTATTGCTCTATGTGCTCATCAAGCGTTCTTATCTCAAATTGAGCCCAAGAATATTAAAGAAGCATTGTTAGATGATCATTGGATTAACGCTATGCATGAACAATTAAATCAATTTGAGCGTAGTAAAGTTTGGACATTAATGGAGAAACCAATTGGCCCTACTATCATTGGCACTAAGTGGATATTTCGCAACAAGCTAGATGACACCGGTATAATCACTAGAAATAAAGCAAGGTTAGTTGCTCAAGGATACAATCAAGAAGAAGGTATTGATTTCGATGAAACTTTTGCTCCCGTAGCTAGACTTGAATCTATTCGTATGCTACTTGCTTTTGCTTGCTATATGAATTTTAAACTTTACCAAATGGATGTCAAAAGTGCTTTTTTAAATGGTTTTATAGACGAGGAAGTTTTTGTTAAACA
Organism: Nemophila menziesii; assembly: GCA_029959085.1. Taxonomy (NCBI): domain Eukaryota; kingdom Viridiplantae; phylum Streptophyta; class Magnoliopsida; order Boraginales; family Hydrophyllaceae; genus Nemophila; species Nemophila menziesii. The sequence goes on along the minus strand of JARWIR010000003.1, from coordinate 71,183,835 downwards.
ACCTCCGGGTTTTGAGGATCCAAAATTTCCAAATCATGTTTTTAAACTTTCAAAGGCTTTATATGGTTTAAAACAAGCACCTCGTGCTTGGTATGAACGTTTAAGCAAATTTTTATTAGATGATGGTTTTAAAAGAGGAAAAATTGACTGCACGTTATTTATAAAAAGGTCTTCAAAAGATATCCTTCTTGTTCAAATTTATGTGGATGATATTATATTTGGTGCTACTAATGAAAATCTTTGTGAGAATTTTTCTAAAAGCATGCATAAGGAATTTGAGATGAGCATGATGGGAGAATTAAATTACTTTCTTGGACTTCAAATCAAACAAATGAAGGATGGTATCTTTGTCAATCAAGCCAAATACACAAAAGAATTGATCAAAAAATTTGGACTTGAAGATGCAAAGGAAATTGGAACTCCAATGAGCACATCCACAAAATTAGACAAAGATGAAGATGGTAAGGATGTTGATGAGAAACTATATCGAGGTATGATTGGTAGCTTACTTTATTTAACCGCTTCTAGACCCGATATTATGTTCCCCGTGTGTCTTTGTGCTAGATTTCAATCTTCTCCTAAAGAAACCCATCTTAGTGCCGTTAAGCGTATTTTTAGGTATTTGAAAGGAACCCTTAGTCTAGGACTTTGGTACCCTAGATTTACCTCTTTTGAGCTAATAGGTTATTCGGATGCCGATTATGCCGGTTGTAGACTTGATAGGAAGAGTACTAGTGGTAGTTGCCAATTCTTAGGTCAATCCCTTGTTTCTTGGTCTAGTAGAAAACAAAATAGTGTTGCCTTATCCACGGCCGAAGCCGAATATGTTGCGGCCGGAAATTGTGTGACTCAAATTCTTTGGATGAAACAAACCTTACTAGATTTTGGCCTAGAGTATGATCGTGTTCCAATTCGTTGTGATAACACTAGTGCTATCAATCTTACTAAAAATCCCATTCAACACTCTAGAACAAAACACATAGAAATCCGCCATCATTTTATCCGTGATCACACTCAAAAAGGGGACATTGTACTTGAATTTGTTACCTCCGAAAATCAATTAGCCGATATCTTTACTAAACCTCTACCCCAAGATCTTTTTGAAAAAATTCGGTGTGAAATTGGCATGCAAATTCTCTAACCTTTCTTTCATGCCATTTGTGTTTAGTACTTTTTGTGTATATAATCTTGTTGCTAATATTTTCTTGATGTTTTAGGGTACTTGAAGCTTCTAATTGTTATCCATTTATTCCTTTGGTCCTTGTTTTTACTCAAAATGTGTTTTGACCCCTTAAAATTTTCAAAATCGTATCATTTGTTCTTTTTGTTGTTGACAAAGGGGGAGAAATTTTAGTTAAACTTTTTCAAATTCCGCCTAGGCGGGATTGCGTAGGGCCTAGGCGGAATTTGATGATTTCAATCCCGCAATGTAATTATATCTTTAGTACTATATATAGCAATTATTTTAACTACTTAAGTCATAAAATTCATCTAACAACACTTAGTAAATACAAAAAATACTAAAATTAAAGTAATAATATTAGTTCAAGTAGGAAGTAAAATGAAAGGAGGGTCTAGACGACCATCTTTTGCCATTAATCAGCGCCTAGGCGGGCTAGACGCCTCTTCCACGTTGACTAAGGCGCTAAGCAAAAACGCCTTGCATTTTTACTAGGCTTAGGTAGTAAATAGGGGAGTTGACGCCTAGGTGGCGATTTCTACAAGATAGGCTGGGTTAAATTGTTGACCAAAATGGTATTAGTTAATCCTTTGAAAAAGAACTTTAATTTTATTTATATAAATTACTATTGACCAAAAAAACTTTTATTCTAGAAAAAAATCTCCAAAATATAAGTCTGGAATATCTACGTCAAATCTGGTTAATTTAGATAAAAAATGAGCATTCAAATAAAATAAAAAGTAAGTCGATTACATCTGTTGCTATGTGAGAAAACACACTTATTATGTGAGATGTGGTTTTCCTAGATAATAGCGATTTGGTGGCTTTGTTTTGGAAAAGAAAGGAAATCAAAGGTAGTTATCGTAATATTTTAGCATTCATAGTAATTATAAATGGATTAGCATAGTTTAACACCTATTTAAGTATAATTACTTCAATTGTTTCAGGGTAAATAGAAACTTTACAGATACGAGTGTTGATTTTCAAGTAATTGGATTGTCTATATCCTACCAGCTTCTTGCATTATCTTTTATCGACGCTCAACTAAATAAACATTTCCAAAGAATCTTTGGATTTCCACCATGTTATGGTTAGGGTAAGTTCCAAAGTAAGATTAGATTATTACATTAACATTGCATCTCATCAATTTATATGGAAAAGAACATATAATTTGTACGCTAAGAGTGATAGGAATAAAATCCCACTTAAACCTCAAATAGGTGAAAAGCCTACTAAGGCGTACAACGCGTAAACAAATATCTATGAATACATCGCAGACCTTAGAGGTTTTTTAGGCAAACAAATAGGGATCTCGAAGAATAAGATTCCCACCAAATTCCTCTACTCTGTTGGAAGCAATTTAGCGAGGAAACCTCACGATCTCATCTAGGCTATTGCCAAATGTGGCCCACTATGTAGACACGAGACCCATTAAGTGTATTGAAAATACATAAGTGTCATTTGGTATATTCATGCCATAAATTCAAGTATTGAATGACCTCTCATCAACCTTTATTTAATCCTATGTAAAAGGGGAATATGGCCATCATTTGGTATGAAGAAAGAGAAAGAGAGAAAAGCTTAGGGAGTGAATAAAATGCACAAAAAAGTGAAATCCACACAGGATAAAATCCGATAAATCTCTTTGCAACATAATATTGAGAGCCTCCGATGGATGGTCAAATCAAGTCCAATTGAGAGAATATTGACACAATGTTCTGTTAGCCTCACCTTGTTTTTATTCCCGTTTTAATATTCGACAAATCATCATTTACACTAAAATTCATTTTGGTATCACTTTAGATGTTTTCCAAAACCCCTCATTAGAATAGATGTGTTTACTTCCTTGTATTTAGCTTGTTTCTCAAAAGAACAGCTCCGCGGTATACCGGACAAGTGACGCGGTACACCGCAGTGTCACGGACCAGAAGCACGGTGCACAGGATAGCCCGTCAGTATACTCAAAAATATGCACGGTACACCGGACCTTGCCGCGGTACACCGGACCACGGCACGGACCAGGGTTGCGGTACAATAGATAGTCCGACCAGTAAGCTCGAAGATAAGTCGAACAGCTCCGCGGTGCACCGGACCATATCCGCGGTACACCGCACAAGAGGGTTTCAGCACTATTACTAGAGGACAAAGCTTATATCCGTTGGAGATAAAATAGATCCGTTAGAGAGAAGCCTTATGACCGTTGGACCATATTTTCAGCTATAAAATGGAGTTCATTCAAGACACAACTTAAGCCTTCCATCTACCAATCTTAAGAGCAATTAATTCTATCATTCAAGGAGGTTTCAAAGAAGCATTCAAGTCATATTTATTGTGAAGCTAATTAGTTCTATCTACTCATTTAGGAGTTTAGTTACAAAGCTTTTATAAGCACCCCTAAACACTTTTCCCTTTCCTCTTAGTTCTTGTAATAGATTAAGAGAGTAGTGTGAGCATAGGTTTATGCTTGGTTCCTTGTGTTGGTGATAACACAAGTGTATTTTCCTTCAAAGGGTTTTTGAAGTGGTTGTAAGGGTTTGTATCTCACCCGGTTAAAGAGTTACGAAGATTAGTTGAGAATCTTGCAAATCCTAAGGAGGCTTCCTTAGGTAGTGGATGTAGGGAAACCGAACCACTATACATCGTTGTGTATCGTATTCTATCTCTACACTCTTTATATTTCCGCACTCTATATGCTTGTTAAAATGCCTACTTGAATAGTTTGATAATATTGTCTATTAGGATTATCTAGTTTTTTACTATTTAGTTTGCTAATACAATAGGATTCAAATTAGCTTTTAATTTTATTTACTTGAAATAAAATTAGCCGATTAATTTCTATTGTCCTATTCAACCCCCCTTCTAGGACGCATATAGTATATCATGTTCCTAACATATCGAAGTTCGGATCCAATAGTGGGATTGTCGCTTCAATGTCTGGAACCTAAGGTAGGCTTTGTGATTTTGTTCTAGATTTGTGTAATATATTATTTGATGTATTCAGTAATCCTCTAGTATTTTTTAGAGAGAACCTCTTATGATCCCGCTATCGTATCATTATAATGGAGTATTTTGAGCCTTTGGTAAACCTGTGGTTTTTACCTTCGTTTTGGAGGGTTTTCCATGTAAATCTTTATGCCATTTTACTTTAATTATCTTGCCTATTCATATCAAACAACTGGGGGGGGGGGGGGGGGTGAATGAGACCAATCTATTTTTGATGCATTTATCAATGGCCTTTCCCAACAAAGTCGTATAAAAACTTTAGTTATTTGAGTATCTTGTGTGATATAATGGATAAATCTTCTAGTTTTTTAGGCATGATTAAATTGTAGTGTTTAAATTATTCGTTATCAAAAATGAAGATGGAGAATATCTTGTAAAACAAATATATGTATGAACCCATTACTATTGCAGGCAAGCCAAAGAAGTATAATAATGCTCAATGGCAAGTGTTACATCAAAAAATCATCAAGATGACCCAACAATATACTGACCACAATATCATCCAGAATGATACCAATGAGAAGAAGGCAATAGACTTAAGGAATAAGCTCGACACAGTGTTCTTGACATGCTGGTGTGATCAAAGCCTTGCTTATGAGCATAATTGTGAAGTTGCAATACAAAGATGGATGAAGTGTGGGCGAGCACCTAAATGACTTTCAAGGTCTCAAGAATTAGCCCAAGGTTGTGGGAATCAACTCAAGGTTGACGGGCATAGTCACAACCTCAATGAGGATTTTTGAAAGGCTCAATCACCAGACTGTACCGTGATTTATGAAAGCTCAGTCACAACCTTAACCTCGACACACAAAACCTTCTCAATGAGCTTGTCTTCGATGTCAAAACGCTCACCTCTTAACTTGGATCTTCAATCTTATTATAGAGAAATATCTGCTACCTTGTTTGTAATAAGTGTGTCATTACAAGAATAGTAAATGCATCTAAATTAGTAAATGATACAATTAATACAACAAGATTATGATATAAAAATAAATTTTATGGCTCGTGAACTCTACTTGAATTGTATGGGGATTAGGGGAAGAATGGGAGCTTCAAGATATCAGTTATATGATGCATATATAGCCTCTATATAATCAATGAAGTAACAACTATATTTCTTTATCCCCTATTTTATGACAAATGGGGTACCTGTTTGGTGAGGTTTGGGTAACCGATTGTGCTTGCCAACGACTCTTTCTCATGTGTCAGGCATCAATAAATATTAATAAGATGAGATAGACAATTAACAGTGTCGTATTTTCTTTCATAAGGTTCCAGGTACTCGTTAAAAGGCGAGAACCTGTTTCCGATCGGGCGTACGGTCTATAGGGGACCGGGTACCCGTTTTGCTTTTTATGTTTTGGATAACTTGATATTTATCAATTTTTCTATACAATATGATAAGTTAAGAAGTTTGTTAGTTCAAGCCAAGATAAAATTCTAAACATATAAAAAGACATGACAAGAAATATGTGCGAAAATTGTGAAAACAAAGATGAAAATATAAGTATATGATGTTATGCTTGAATGAGAATTATCTTAACATGAAAAGCGTATTATTGGATACATTAGAAAATTTGTAGTTGAACACCTTTGTGATGCTTATCACATAGCAACTTATGACCTAGAGAAGTTCAAATCAAATAGTTGCCTAGAAAGTTAAGTAGGGTCAAATATTTATATGATGTGTTTGGTGATAGAAATATGTCGCTAATATTATGCAAGATCTGATGTATGAAGATGGACAAGTAATCACTTTATTATAAACTAATATCCTAAGTATTTGTCACATTAAAACAACGTAGAAAGGGGATATATGCCCACGATAAGCACTACCAATGCATGAAGTGGAATCTCTTTTAGAAAGGACTAGATTTGGGTTCTAAGTATTTACTAGCCAAATTATAATCAGTCTTCATGGTGTAAACCCCATTCAGAATGTGGAAATATAATCCTATCAGGTTTATCCCTTTGTGGGACATAAACTTTTTTGGGATTGGAAGGGAAAACTAATTGGATAAAAGGTATGTCCTAATTTTTAAGTCCTAATAGGAAGAGTTCAGACACTTTAGAGATATAAACTTGATAGGAGATATATGATTGAATGGTTCCCATATCATGGATTTGGTCCCATATCATGGATTTGGTTGTCTTACCATATAGATATGGAGTTTCCACCACCTATATTCCATAGTGTTTTGGATAAATTGTCGTCCCTAATTTGGATAATACTTTCTAAACCCATGATGGGTTGGATCCAATTCTATCTTGGGAGAAACCAGTTTCAAGAAAATACAATCCCTTTAGGATTATATAATTTCAGAAATCAGAATTGTTGAGAATGAGCCATGCTTGAATACAAAAAATGCTTTGTTAAAAAACTATATGTTCTTATATCCAAGGCCACGTCGTTCAATTTATTTGCAAGAATGCATTTGATCCACTCTTTCACCTACCCCTCTAAATAATTTTCAACAAGTGCATTAATCTGGTACCACACATTTATAGGGAAGATAAATAGGGACATGATTTTGCTAGAATTTCTTTGCCACTATCAGGAAAAAGAAGATAAAATGTAAATATTAACTTTATAAACAAGATTTTTTTTTTGCATACATCTGAGGCATGAAAGCCGATTGTTACATAGTAACTAAACTAATCTAGGAGGCTACAATACTCCTCGGCACCGCACAACCACTCTTGTCCCGCGTAATGTAAGTCCATAGAGAGTCCGGAGGATCAACACAATCGTATACATCACTACCAAGTGCTGCACCTTTCTTTGCCAAAGAATCCGCGCATAAATTCGCTTCTCGGTAAATACAATTAAACTCGAAACCCCTCTGATTAGATAGTATTTCCTTACACTCCCGTCCAACAATACACGCCCAATTCTTGGAACTACCACCGCCCTTCACTAGCGCGTGAAGTTCCCCAGAATCAGTTTCAATATAAAGCTCCTTATAACTTCGATCTATCGCCCATTTTAGCCCGTAATGTAAGGCTAGAAGTTTTGATCTAAACGCGGATTCCACAACACATGATCCCATAAAACCCGCAACAAAATTCCCTTCCTCGTCTCTAATCACACCTCCTATCCCGGCTTTTCTTAATATAGGATCAAAACTCCCATCGATGTTTAGCTTGTTTTTCCCTTGGGGCTTAACCCATTTAATCAAGGTGTTCCCCGCTGATTTGATTAGTCCTTTATCATATTCCTTGCCCCATGCGAGCGCGAACTCACGTGCCTTATTAATTGTGTCCCGAAGAAGCCCATCCGTTCGTGGAGTGCAGGTAGAGCTGCTGAAGATAGCTGCATTTCTCCTAGTCCAGATTATTTCCAGAGCTGCTGCGAATATCAACGGCCATTCCAACCCTTTCATAATGTACTTTGTTCTTAAGTTCGTTGATAACCAAGACTCAGTAGCATTAAGGCCCTGGTTCATTAAATTACCCAAAATTGCAGTTTCAGTCCCTCGAAAATCCAGCAGGGCCTGTTGCAATTTTATTCTATTGTCACGCTGCAATTCAGTGCTCTCCAAGGACAGATTCGCTGCTCCATTTACCCAATCCATGTTCGCTGGAAGCAGGGGCTGTTCATGGCCTGACGCGCTGGCCCAAGCTGCAGAAAAATCCACTGTGGATAAACTGACAGTCCCTACTGATTCGTTCCAGGGACCACCCACTAAACCCAACTCTCTCCACAGTAGGTTCGGGACTTTGCAGCTGGTGAATAGGTGAGCCACATTTTCCATCTTCGCGCCACATATCACGCATTCCTCGCTTTCAACTACCTTCCATTTATAAAGATTAGCAGAGGTGGGTATACGATTTAGCACGATTCGCCATAGGAATACACGTAATTTTTGTGTACATTTTAGCTTCCAGATACAATCCCACTTAAAAGAGTTATCTGCTATGTTATTTTCTAGACACGCGAAGCCAGATTTTACGGAGAAATGGCCCGAAGGTTCATGTATCCACCTATAACTCACCCCATTGACATCATTACTGTGTACCACTCCCTCCTTCAGTAAAGCCGCTCCTGTTATTATTGCCTTGCACACGTTGGAATCATTCACCTTAATTTCTCTATTTAGCAGGCCCTCTTTGAAATATTTTTGTTTAAAGAGGTCTACCCACGCCACCTTATTATCACGGAGCAACTTCCACCCCAACTTGGCTAATAATGCCACGTTAAAATTCCGCGCTCCACGGAGCCCCAAACCTCCCAATGACTTGGGTTTGCACATTTGTTCCCATGCTACCCAATGTATCTTTCTACCTTCTTCCGATGACCCCCAAATGAAATCCCGAACAATCCGATCTATCCCATCGCAAATATACATAGGAAGTCTCATAACTTGCATTTGGTAAGTCGGAATAGCACATAGAACAGATTGCGCAAGTGTAATTCGGCCGGCAATTGACAAGGTCTTCGATTTCCATGCCGCTAGCTTCCCTTTCATCCTCTCCAATATTCTTTTATAAAACCCCTTAGGCAAACGCCCCGCTTGAATAGGCGCCCCTAGGTATGTCCCGAATGAGTTACTAAGACAAAAACCACTAATATTCGCCAACTCCGTTTGTAATCCTATTTCCACATTTTTTGAGAAATAGATAAGCGATTTTTCCGCGCTAATCGTTTGACCGGCTTCATGGCAAAACACACTAAGAGTTTCCTGTATTAAATTCACCTGTTGGACAGAGGCTTCACCAAAAAGTATTAGATCATCAGCGAAAAATAAATGGGAAAGTTTTGGACTTTGTCTACACAGGCTTATCGACTTCCAACTCCCATTATCACATAGCTCTTGGATTAAAAGAGATAATCTTTCCATGCACATAACAAAAATATACGGGGAGAGAGGGTCGCCCTGACGAATACCTCGAGAAGGTTTAAAGGCCGGTAGGGGTTCACCATTCCATAATACCTTCATCTCATTATCAGCCATGCTTGACATTATAACCGACACCCAACTTGAGGGAAGCCCAAAACGTGTTATTGTATCTTCAATGAACTCCCACCGAATTTTATCGTACGCCTTGGCGAGATCGATTTTAATTGCCATGATTCCTTTCTTCCCTTTCAACTGGCGCATTCTGTGATCCACTTCACGAACAAGAATAATATTATCAGATGTGGATCTTCCCGGAAGGAAGCTGCTTTGACAGGGTCCAATTCTTTCCGCTAATAATGGCCGCAATCTATCCACCATAGCTTTCATAACAAATTTACACGGTGAGTTAATCAAACTAATAGGACGGAATAGGCTAACCTTTTCTGGATCTATGACCTTCGGAATGAGGTGTATAAGAGTGCCGTTTAGGTTCGTAGGAAAGCTTCCTTTCTCAAGTGTTTCCTTGAACATAGCTTCGATTGACGGACCCACGATACGCCAACATTTCTGGTAAAACGCAGCAGACATACCATCCGGACCAGGGGATTTAGAGGAGTTTGACTGAAACACCGCATGTCTGATCTCTTCCGCTGAAAAAGGTGTATTAAGATTTTTAACCGCATCTGGTCCAATAAATTCCAGTTGAGGAAGCGAGAAGATTCCTATATTATCACCCTGGGCCTTATAAAGATCCTCAAAATAGCTTCGAACCAACAGCTTGAGTTCACTTTCGCTTTCAATCCAATCATTGTTTTCATTTCTTAACCTTACACATTTTGATTTCTTCTTTCGAATGACTTGGGAAAGATGATAATACCGTGTGTTCCGGTCACCCGAATGAATCCACGTATCCCTTGTCTTCTGAAAAGCCATGATTTCTTCTTGTTTTAGAGCACTTTCATACTCATTTATTAAGCGATTTCCCAAATGACGAAGAGACGAATTGTAAGAAACTTGGAGAGATTTTTGTATGCCACTAAGCCTTGCGAATAACGATCTTTTCCTCCGATTTAAGTCCCCAAAAACATCCATCTTCCAATTATTAAGATTCTTCTGAATTGTTGATGTCTCCCTAATTGTTCTTATTTTCGACCCTTGGGAGACATCATTTTTGGTGTTTATTTACTTAAATTGATAGACTTTTGGACTTAATATGCAATAATCCGGAATTACCTTTTTATTTCTAGCATTTTTAATTTATTAAACTTTTGCGCGTAATATTGGTATTTTTAGTGTAAAGTTTACAGGTTTTAGATGTTAGCTAGGAGAGGAATCCGAGGAGAAAGTCAAAGATCGTGAATTAAGAGTCAAGACTTGAAGATAAATCCCGAAGATATTATTTTTAGAGCTGAAAATCCATTTTCCAGGCCATAGATTGCTGATTTCGATGTGCTTAAGCGATGATTTAGCTGTTGATCTTTGAAGAGAAATCATTCCTTATCGAGTTACGGAACTTTAGCAACTGGAATGAGGTCAATCGGAGTTGTAACGCATCGGGAAAAGCCGTTTTAGTGAAGGTGTATCAGCAATTACGGGATTTTGGGCTTGGAAATTGGGCTTGGACAGGTCCAAGCCCTAGTCCGAATTTATGCTTATAAAAGGAGGTCTGGACTTCTATTTTTCACACAATTCATTCTTTACAATTAAAAACACCAGAGAGAAGAAACAGAAGGAAGGAAGAAGAAGCTGCTAGAGCTGGAGTGGGTCTATAGCTCCGTTCTCAGTCATTCCAATTCCGGAAATTAGGTTCTTTCAATTTTAATTTTGTAATCAAATATGAATTCCATTTCTTTTAATTTAGTTTTTGCATTTAATATGAGCTAAACTTTACATAGTGCTTGAGAACGCATAATGGGTTAATCCCAATTTGATTTCGTTTTATACATTTGGATTCGGGATTATTATTATTTAAATCAAATTGGGTAAATTGTATTTTTCTTTAATTTGCACTTTAATTACTATTTTTGACCTGATCAATCAATGATAGGACTTAGTATCCAAGCTATTCCAATTAGTGGCGATTGGATCACCTTGACGGGGGGTTTAGGTACCGAACTAGTTAATGAATGTAGGTTAGAAATTATTTGACTCTGACGAGCTTAATTAAACCTATGGCCTATTGGGTAAATTGAATTTAAGCACTTAAGAGTGGACTATAATCACCCTGACGGGGTTTGTAGCATTTGAGAGTTGCTCCTTAGTCCACCCTGACGGGGGTAAGGAGATTATAGAATCCCGACCAATACAAAGTTACCGATTTGTCCCTTAAACAATGTATGAAATGAATGATAGTTAGGAAAACCCTTGCGTCTCTCAAGTACTACGTCTCATATTGCGTTTTCACTTATATTACTTGCGTCTTAGCTTTTACTTGCATTTTAATATTTGTCTTCCATCCATTAGTTCTAATAACAAAACCAAACAAATATTTTATAATCTTTTATTTTCATAAGTGCATCAATCACTACTTGTTAGACATTGTGATCAACCATTCCGTCCTTGGAACGAATCTGTATTATCAGATATACTACTTGGGACAACCGTACACTTGCGGTTGTGGTTCGATTATTTATTGCATTTATTTAGAACACACAAAGGACCACCAAGTTTTTGGCGCCGCTGCCGGGGACGGTAGCGTGTGACCACGGTGTTTCTCCTTTAGTGATAGTTGCATTTATTTTTAATTTTGTTTTTATCAGTTTTACGCTTTTTGCTTGTTTAGTCTTTTCAGGTTTTTAGGTTTGGTGTATGCGAAGAAGGCTCAGATTTGAACCACCAGTTCAAATCCTTGATAATCCAGAATCATTAATCAGACTTGCTAACAAGAGAAGGAAAGAACAAGAATCTTCAGAAGTAGAAGAATTAATTCACCAAATGGAGAACGTTAATATTCAGAACAATAACGGACAAGCACAAATCGTGATGAATCAAGATCCTTGGTTTACTAATGGCCCACCAGAAGTCCCATTCCGTGCCCCTGCTATAGGAGTAGGTGCTCCAGATATAAATGTTCCGAAGTTTCGTCCAGATCCGGGTATGTTAGCTCAATTCCACAACTTTGGAAATTTTCGTGGTAGAGTTGGAGAAGATCCTCTTAGAGCGATACAGAAATTCAAACAGATATGTGATTCTTACATCACACAAGGAGTTTCAAAAGAACAGATGTACTACGCTGTGTTTAAATTTTTTGTTATTGATGGAGCAAGTGAATGGCACGATACGCAAGATCCGACGAAAATTACTAATTGGGATCAATTAGAGATTGCTTTCTTTGACAGGTATTACCCAAGTAACATGAGGTTAGATGCTGAATTAGAGTTGACGCAGTTCCGTCAAGAATATGATGAAACTTTGGGTAGGAGTTGGACAAGATTTCAGATGTGCTTACGTAGAGTCCCCAATCATGGCTTTTCAGAACAACAATTAAAAATATTCTATAGAGGCCTTGATGGGACTTCAAGAGAGAAATTGGATATGTTATGTGGTGCAGGTTTTCTTCAAGTTCAACCGGCTCATGCTAAAATCATCCTAGAAAGAACAGTCAAGAATGAAGTTGGGTGGAATTCAGTAAGAACACCAGTTAGAGGAGGAGTGAATAATGTTGATATAGAAGAGAAATTTGCTACGTTTGAGAACAAGATTCAGAGTACTATTGAGCAACAATTGAAACAGCTTACTTTAGCTGTGAAAGAAGGATTTTCGGGTAAGAAGGTAGCTGTGCATGTTGCACAAGAGGTTTATATGTGTTCGATTTGTCAGGTAGATGATCATGATGAGGAAAGTTGTCCAAATAACCAAGAATCCGTGATGTTCATGTCCAATAGAGGTAACTTCAATTCGAGTGGTAACGGATATCAGCCTAACAGAAACCATCCTGGGTTTCAATACTCAAATCCTAATGGGGCAGCCAATCCTACATATGCGTATCAGCCGCGTCCCCAAGGTAACAACTACAATCCAAGACCACAAAATAATTATCAAGGAGGACAGAATAAGGGAAATTATGTTCAGAGACAAGCTCCTCAAGACAATTATGATGAAAATTTAAACCAGAAAGCCTTACCTGCCCATTCACAAGAAGGAGTTACCCTTCAGAAAACAGTTGAAAGTTTAATTGCTCTTCAGACACAAGCTATGGAACGTCAAAACGCAGTTGAAGCAAATATGCAGTTGTTCCAGAATCAGCTAAGTCAAATTAACAAACAACTGAATCAACGCCCACAAGGGCAACTCCCTAGCGATACTGAGAATCCAATCCAAATCAAAGATTGTAAAGCTATTACTCTCAGAAGTGGTAAGAACCTTCCTCCACCTCCTTTTCCGGTTATGAAAGAAAAAGAAGTTAGAAAAGAAAAAGAGGTGGTGAATAAAGATAAAGAAGTTGAAGTAGAAGAAGTGGAGAGGTCTAGTGAAGTTCCGAAAAAGAAAGATGATACTATAATAAACCGTCCTCCTCCACCATTTCCATCGAGAGTTCAAAAGAAGGGCGATATGGCTGATTATCAAAAATTCTTTAATAAGGTACGAGGTCTTAGCATAAATATTCCGCTACTAGAAGCTATTAGAGATGTACCCAAGTATGCTAAGTTTCTGAAAAGAGCCCTCACTAACAAAAGGTCGTATTGTGATAATGAGATGATTGGTCTCCCTGAGGAATGTAGTGCTATTTGTCAAGATAAATTACCTCCAAAGTTAGTTGATCCTGGAAGCTTTACGATTCCGATATCTATTGGTAATGAGTGGAAGGGAAAAGCGCTATGCGATTTGGGTGCAAGCATAAATCTAATGCCCAAATCGATCTTTGATAAGCTTAATATCGAAGCAAGACCCACTTCCATGGTCTTGCAAATGGCGGATCGATCTCTTGCACATCCGGAAGGCCGAATTGAAGATGTCCTCGTTAAGGTAGGTACGTTAATTTTTCCCGCTGATTTCGTTATACTTGATTACGACGCGGATAGGAATGTCCCCATCATTTTGGGAAGACCATTCCTAGCCACGGGGCGTACTTTGATTGATGTAGAAAATGGCGAAATGATTATGAGAATCCAAGACGAGGAGATGAAGTTTAATGTGTTTAGACCTATGAAGTTTCCGGATTCCAAGGAAGAATGTTTTCGTGTAGATGTAATGGAACCGGTAAGAAAAGAGCCAATCAATGTTGTGGACACTTTAGGGGTGGAGGAGAAAGAGCTACGAAAGAAACCACCAATTAAAGCTCCTCCATACCCTAAAAATCCACAACTCAATCATGCAAAGAAGAAAGAGAAAGCACGTACCACGAAGGTTCCGAAGGAACCTAAGAAAGAAAGAAAGAAAAAGGGGTTCAAAGTAGGTGAAGAAGTAGCTATGAAGAAACCGAACCCCCATCCAAAGGTACGTGAATCCAAATGTTCTTGGCTAGGACCATTCATGGTCGCGAAGGTTATCTCAGATAAATTAGTGGGAATAAAAGCTAAGGGATGCAAATTTCGAGTTGCAAATATTGACAACCTCACTCACTGCTGGGGAGGTTATGTCAATGACTAATGAATGAGGTAACCCGTCGAGCTTAACGACGTTAAACAAAAGCCAATTCCTTGTATATTAGCTGAGTTTTTTAAATTTTTGCAATTTAGAATAGTTTGATTTTCGTAATTTTAGTGTTTATTATTAAGAAATGAGGAAGGGTAGTGGTTTTTGATGATTTCAGGGATAAAAAGGTCATGAGTTTGGGGTCGAAAAGGCGAAAATAGGAGAAAAATTTGTGGTGTTCCAGGGGCCAAACCGGGTCCCCGCATTTGCAAATGCGGGTACCCGGTTTCGAAAACTAAAAATTCTAACTTTTTGACCCAGCGTCTTGGGTCCCGCGTTTTGCTGCGTCACCACTGCGTTTTGCAGCGTTTTGGATTCGCGCCATCGACACAAACCGGGTCCCCGCATTTGCAAATGCGGGTACCCGGTTTCGGAGCTGTACTTTTCCAAATTCTCTGACCCGGCGTCTTGGGAGGTTGCGTTTTGGTGCGTCTTGGCTCGCGCCATCGACGAGAATGCGGGTACCCGCATTTGCAAATGCGGGAACCCGGTTTCGAAGGGCAATTCTCTGACCCCGCGTTTTGGGTCCCGCGTTTTGGCTGCGTTTTGAGGTAAAAAAAAAAGAGAAAAAAAAATTATTATTATTATTGCGTCATTTATTGCAAAAAAAAAAAAATTAAAATTATTTTTTCGCGTCGACACAGCGACGCGAAACTGGGGCCCCGCATTTGCAAATGCGGGTACCCGGTTTCATCTGTGACAGGGCCGTTTGAAGCTTTTTAGCCCTAGATTTTTACCTCTTTCTTCAAACCAGCCTCAAAAACACTCCCAAAACCTAGAATCTTCCGAAATTATCATCTACAACCACATAATCATCAAATCCTACCCTCTTCCACCACAATAACATACAATCAATTCATCTCCTATCCAAATCACCATGAAATTCCAACTTTTCTCCACTTGTTCTTCATCCAAGCTTCAAATAAAATCCAATTCCCTCTTCCCACACATCAATTAGCCTTTACCCATCTCATATTCCACCATAATCTTCAAGTCTTAAGCCTCAAAACATCAAAGTTCTAAGCCTTAGCTTCTCACTATTTGAAGTTTTGAGTTTGGGGTGGAAAGAGATGCCTATCAGAACCGTTTTCATGTGTGCTTATCGAAGAAATTCTCCAAGAAACAGAAACGCTTTTGGTGCTATTCAAGAACAAGCTATTGAGATTCCTATTTCACAAGACTGAAGAGGTTCAAATTAAGGCTAATCCTAGGAAGAGAGGAGTGATTGAGGAACCTGAAAGTGAGGAAGCACATGATCCGAGGATGAATTGGAATCGAAAATCAAGGTGTTGGAAGAGAATCAGGATACGAGGTGCGCTATTTTGGGAAACGTTACACAAGTTGAACTTTACTTGTTCATAGCACAACTTACGATGTCTAGACGCAAGATAAAGTTCATGGACGCAACACCGACAACCAGCCTCGCGCTGGTTAAGATACGTTTTCTATCCCTTCTCATTCAGTGTAGATTATGTTATTGCTTTGAGTCTTTTCGAGTCGTGGGGACACGACTCATTTTTGAGTTTGGGGTGGGGTTCGTTGCCTCATCCCAGTTTTTATGTGTTATTTGTTTTATTTGCTTTCAATAAAATAATTTTCGGAGTTGCGTTTGACTATAGAAATTTTTAAATGTCCCTTTAAGCATACTTTTGATGAATCTATGATAGTAAATAGTGAACTTTAGGGATTGACATAAAACACACTTACAATTGCATGCGAACATAGGTAATTGATAGGAAAAATTAATGAACAATGCAAATGAAGTAAGCTTGTACTCAAGGAATATGTTTGGTGTGTAGAACGTGAAATCCTAATTAGTAGAGAAGCACCCTAGATATGAACTAAAGACAAGCTATGTACTTAGGAAAATGATAGGGGCAGTTCTTTGTTAGCCATTTGTGCCCTTTTAGCCTTCTATCCCTTGTATTAATTATTATCCGTCTTAGCCCACTTTGAGCCTTTAGCCTTTTCTTTGTAGCCACGATATAAGCCATTATCCCTTAGATTATTAGGCATGACCATATGACCCGCACTTGAATCACAATTCTGAGACATGTCTCGAGCGTGAGTTTGGGGTGGTGGGACCACATATGGGGAATTAAATGGGTAGGGATCGATGTGCTTTGTATTGTAGCACAATTGCAGATGATATATACTTGTAACCCTATGCCGGGAATGAAGAAAAATGAAAAAGAAAGAAAAAATGAAAAAATTTGAAAAATCATACAGTAGGAACCGGGAATCCGGATTCGTCAAAACCGGGAACCCGGTTTGCTTCTGTACAAAAAAAAAAAGAAAAAAAAAGAGAAAAAGAAAAGAAAAATACATATGAATAAAACATCCGGCAAAGTGGAATTTTTTGTGAAAATCATCTTGTTTATAGTGGGTAGACACGGGACGCTAAATTGTTGCGTATATGGGTGAGTGAGAACATCTTTTGAGCGTTAACTCAAGCTCGAGGACATTGTTGATGGTAAGTGAGGAGAGAGCCACAAGCTCACTTCAGATTTACCAAATATACATCCACACCCGTCCTTAAGCCAATATTATAACCGAAGACCTCGTGATTCCTAAGTGCATAGTGAATTTATGATTCTGTTAATAGGGAATATACTAGGTGGAGCCTTCAAAGCGAGTTAGGATTAATGACCACCCTATAGCCATCATACAGAGATAAGTACAAGTGTAACCTTCAAGCATTGCGACTTTAATTTTATGATTGAGATTATTTACGTTTGATGTTGCATGATTAGTGTATGTGTATATTAGTTTCTAGAGTTTGCTATATGAGATTTATTTTGAGAATTGCTTTAGGGTTTATTTGCTAGCTTCTACTTGTTTATACACTTACTTCTACCCCTTTGTTTTGTTTTACTTTGTCGGGACGACAAAGGTTTGAGTTAGGGGTCTTGATGTCTCCCTAATTGTTCTTATTTTAGACCCTTGGGAGACATCATTTTTGGTGTTTATTTACTTAAATTGATAGACTTTTGGACTTAATATGCAATAATCCGGAATTACCTTTTTATTTCTAGCATTTTTAATTTATTAAACTTTTGCGCGTAATATTGGTATTTTTAGTGTAAAGTTTACAGGTTTTAGATGTTAGCTAGGAGAGGAATCCGAGGAGAAAGTCAAAGATCGTGAATTAAGAGTCAAGACTTGAAGATAAATCCCGAAGATATTATTTTTAGAGCTGAAAATCCATTTTCCAGGCCATAGATTGCTGATTTCGAGGTGCTTAAGCGATGATTTAGCTGTTGACCTTTGAAGAGAAATCATTCCTTATCGAGTTACGGAACTTTAGCAACTGGAATGAGGTCAATCGGAGTTGTAACGCATCGGGAAAAGCCATTTTAGTGAAGGTGTATCAGCAGTTACGAGATTTTGGGCTTGGAAATTGGGCTTGGACATTTAATTAGTCTTTTATTTTCTGGTCCAAGCCCTAGTCCGAATTTATGCTTATAAAAGGAGGTCTGGACTTCTATTTTTCACACAATTCATTCTTTACAATTAAAAACACACCAGAGAGAAGAAACAGAAGGAAGGAAGAAGAAGCTGCTAGAGCTGGAGTGGGTCTATAGCTCCGTTCTCAGTCATTCCAATTCCGGAAATTAGGTTCTTTCAATTTTAATTTTGTAATCAAATATGAATTCCATTTCTTTTAATTTAGTTTTTGCATTTAATATGAGCTAAACTTTACATAGTGCTTGAGAACGCATAATGGGTTAATCCCAATTTGATTTCGTTTTATACATTTGGATTCTGGATTATTATTATTTAAATCAAATTGGGTTAATTGTATTTTTCTTTAATTTGCACTTTAATTACTATTTTTGACCTGATCAATCAATGATAGGACTTAGTATCTAAGCTATTCCAATTAGTGGCGATTGGATCACCTTGACGGGGGGTTTAGGTACCGAACTAGTTAATGAATGTAGGTTAGAAATTATTTGACTCTGACGAGCTTAATTAAACCTATGGCCTATTGGGTAAATTGAATTTAAGCACTTGAGAGTGGACTATAATCACCCTGACGGGGTTTGTAGCATTTGAGAGTTGCTCCTTAGTCCACCCTGACGGGGGTAAGGAGATTATAGAAACCCGACCAATACAAAGTTACCGATTTGTCCCTTAAACAATGTATGAAATGAATGATAGTTAGCAAAACCCTTGCGTCTCTCAAGTATTACATCTCATATTGCGTTTTCACTTATTTTACTTGCGTCTTAGCTTTTACTTGCATTTTAATATTTGTCTTCCATCCATTAGTTCTAATAACAAAACCAAACAAATATTTTATAATCTTTTATTTTCATAAGTGCATCAATCACTACTTGTTAGACATTGTGATCAACCATTCCGTCCTTGGAACGAATCTGTATTATCAGATATACTACTTGGGACAACCGTACACTTGCGGTTGTGGTTCGATTATTTATTGCATTTATTTAGAACACACAAAGGACCACCAATTGTCTCGACTCCTAATACTAACCCCACATCATCACCTTTCCAATTCTCCTCCACAAATCTCTGAAAATCTTTATGAAGACTCCAGGCCATCTCAAAACGAAATCTGCGTGAATGATTTTGTGGTTTCCGAGCTGGACAGAGTTGTATCAAAATTGGCATAGGATCTGAGTGAATCCGAGCTAAGTGAGTTACCTTTGCCTCTGGAAACATAGCATGCCATTCCTCGTTCCCGTAGGCTCTGTCTAGTCTTTTCATTGACCCGTATTCCAAGAATCGCACCATGTAAAACGTGGACCCTCAAAACCAAGATCAATTAAGCAACAACTTTGCCTCCAATCTTCGAATTTTTCCATCCTCCTCGTGATACCCTCAACACCTCCCTTACTGTCTTCTTCTTTCCCAATCTGATTGAAATCACCTGCTATTAACCATGGGGTCGTTATGTTATGAAAAGCTTGATGAAGCGCCTCCCATAACACCTCTCTTTCCTTATATTGTGGTCGCGCATATATAGCTGAAAAAATCCACGGTTCGCAATCTTTCTGTGTCACCTCGATATTAATTACTTGCTTCCCTGCCGATATAACCCGAACCGAAATGTCCGTATTATCCCAAAGAAGCCATATCCCTCCTTTGTAACATTCTGAATCAACTCGGATCGAATTATCCTTCTGTAACGAATTTATAATTGCGTCCGCATTGGTCCCGCTTACTCTAGGTTCCACTATAACAGTTAACCATACTCTTTGGCTAGTCATCATATCTCGAACAACACGGCGAAAATTTTGATTAGCCGCTCCATAGCAATTCCAGATTAATATGTTTAGGGGTTGATTTGGAATTCCCCATTTATTATCTGCGCAATCTTGTGTACACATCATTAATAACAAAAAAAATAATGAGAAATGGGTGTTACCCGATAAGCTCGTTAATGAAGCATTGCGGACATCTCCGCATCTTCATTACTTCGTATTTCTGTTGTGCTCGAATTGACCTCACATGGAGATTCTGGAACCTGGCTCTCTACCATCTGAAGGTCTTCGTTATTTTCATTGCCCGTCTCCTCATCCCAACCTCGGTCGCAGCCTGGAATAGGCGCCTCCGCTGTCATTACAGTAGCTGGTGGCGTGGATAATGGACCAGCTCCTATCTGCTGGATTCTGGTTTTTGGTCTTGGTGCTACTGCCGAGGCATTCAAAGGTAGGCCCCCTCTTGTACCATCTTGATCAGACTCTATATCTACTATTTCTACTTCATTTGAACTAATAATATGCTCACCAGATTGTCCCTTCTGTGCCCCACGTGACTTTTTTTTTTTGCTCCACTTGGCCCCTCTATTTCTTTATTAATTCCTTTGCTCCCATTATTATCTTTAACCTCCTGTCCAGCGGTGAATTCAGTAACTTCAACTACTGAATGAAGTTGTTTTTGGTTTTCAAAGTTTGGTACAGTTATTACACCATGGCTTCCTCCATTTCCTGCTCCTCTTCGTTGACCAAAATTAAGTGCTAATCCTTTACCCTTATTCTGCCTTCTATTAATATTAGAATTTTGTTCCTTATTTTGCAAATGTTTTTCGCCTTTATTTCTATAACTGCTCTCTCCCTCCTCAATTCTCAATGCATCAAAACGCGTGCTTAGCCCATTATTAGTATTATTTTTTTATCCGATCTGTCCTCCCGTAACTTTTGATTTCCCGTATCCTCGATTATTCCTCCGCACCGTCATCCATTCTCCGTACTTCTCCGTCTGAACCGGTATATGTCCCACATTTGAAATCACTGTCTCGGATACATGGTTCTCACCCTCCCTAGTTCCTTGGTTCTTTAGTACATTAGGAGGGCACGCTTCCTTACGGTGTCCGAATTTTCCACATCTGAAACATATGAGGTGTAGTACTTCGTATTCCACCTTGCAAATATCCGAGTCGATTCGTACTTCAGGTTCTAAGGGTTTACTTAGATCAATCTCTACGGCCAATCTTGCATAGTTACCACGAAGCCTCCCCTTTGTGAGTGGGTCTATGCGTATAGTCCGTCCAATTTTATCTCCAATTTTTCTAAGTATTCTCGCGGTATAATTGTGCATCCCTACATTAGAAATCCTTACCCATGCTACCGTTGTTGTGATCGAATTAGTGATAGCATTAAAGCTCGGCGTCCATTCTCTAACAACGAGGTAGTGATCCAATATCATCCAAGGCCCACCCGAGATGGCAAAATCGAAATCCTTCCTATCCGCAAATTTCACCATGTAGTAGCCATGACCCACGTCCACTAGTTCCATTGGTCCAGTTGGGTTCCATATTTGCCTTAATTTGTTTGACAAATACGTGAAACCAACTTCCCGTCCAAGTAACCGCACCACTACAGTGTTTCTCCACAAACGGATACCTTCTTGTATTTCATCACGGGTCCGAATAACCATTGGGATAGTCTCATTTTCGTCTGGTACGTCGTCTTCAATCAACTCCTCATTTTCGAATATTTCATCTTCCTCAGTAAAGTGTCCTTGTTTCACCTCTTTGTCATCAATGATTACGGGAATCACCACGTTATTACCCGTAACAGAAACTTTCCAGCCACCTAGTTTTAATCCAGGGTTCAAAGGAAGAGGCTTACTAGCGCTTGCATGGGAAACACCTGTTACTGCAGCGTTAGGGTTCTTAAATGGAGGAATACTGTTCGATGGAGTAGCAGCTCTTATCGCACCATTAGCTTGTTGTTCCATCGTGACTGGTGTCCCTGCGCCAGACGTTGGCGCTTACCTTGTCTGAATTTCTCAATAGCATCGCTCAACGCAGGAAATTCTTCTCCCTCAGTAGGCTCATTCATGGAGGTATCTCCATCCCCAATTCGTATTTGTACGTTGTTCACTGTTGGAACCGCCTCTCCTGGCGGTTCTGTTGGTTGCGCAGCCATCAACAATAGCAAAGACAGTCGCTCTGAACCACTAGGACTAGCTCAGTGGCCAGGACCCTGTCTCTCAACTAGGAGGTACAGGGTTCGAATCCCCTCAGCCGTGTTATTTCTTGAGCCCTTAAAGGGGGTAAGCAAGGGGTGCATGGCTCGAGTCTCCTCCCTGAACATGGGTAACCTAGTTCTGATTAAATGGGAGTATGCATGAGGAGGCGTGTATATTTCCTATGGGATTAGTCGTGGTGCGCGTAAGCTGGCCCGGACACCCATACATCGAAAAAAAAAAAAAAAAAAAAAAAAAAAAAAAAAAAAAAAGACAGTCGCTCTGTTTTTAGGTTTTCCACAGAATGCGGAGCTTTTTTTATTTTAATCTTTGTGTATCAAAAAAATTGACAAAAAAAAAAAATCAAGATTTTTTTTAATCTAGCTATGAATTTTGTCTTGGATATGTCCTAATTAATGTCTGCAAAAATCAACATGAGTAGATCAGATTACACTACAAGAAATTTGCTATTTGGAGACCCTTTTTTAGTAATAAAGGCGACAATTTTAAAATGATGCCAAGTTTAGGCGACAGTTTGTGAAGTGCCGCCAAGCCCAAAAAAACTGTCCCTATAATTCATGTCACCATCTTTTGGGGACAACTTGGAAAAGTTGTCGCTTAATATTTGATGACATCTTTTAATATGTCTCCCATTACATTAGACACACTGTTTTAAGTGTCTCTGTCACGTTAGAGACACGACTTTAAGCAACTCCAATCATCTGGGAGACACGATTTTAAGCGTATCCTATCACTTTGGAGACTTGGTTTTAAGTGTCTCCCATCACTTCGGGGACACGGTTTTAAGCATCTCCCATCACTTTGGAGACACAGTTTTAAGCGTCTCCCATCACTTGGAGGACGCGGTTTTAAGCGTCTCCTATCACTTTGGGGACACAATTTTAAACATCTCCCATCACTTTGGAGACACGGTTTTAAGCGTCTCCATCACTTTGGAGACATGGTTTTAAGTGTCACCCATCAGGTTTTCTATGATTCCTATATTTACTATAGCATAATTCAAATATTAACAATAAAATAATATATATAATATCTACTAGCACAACTATTATGTTCATCTTTTCCATCTTTCTTTTTATCTCCCAAAACATCATCATTTGTCATTGACACCTAATTTTAATGATTTTCTAGATATAAAAAGTATATAAATAATTAAAACACAGTGTTACGATAAACATAGGGATATGAACATGCACTAGAAAAGAGCAGGATTCTCTAATTGCACTTATGCCCCTATATAATGCAAAAATTGCACTATAGGTCCCTACATAAGGCAAAATTTGCACTATAGGTCCTTATATATTGCGCTAAATAAACGTAACATATAC
The DNA here is from genome assembly GCA_029959085.1 of Nemophila menziesii. Classification (NCBI taxonomy): domain Eukaryota; kingdom Viridiplantae; phylum Streptophyta; class Magnoliopsida; order Boraginales; family Hydrophyllaceae; genus Nemophila; species Nemophila menziesii. Next base: position 71,160,388 of record JARWIR010000003.1, on the reverse strand, counting down.
CTTGCATCCTCAGCTACAATATCAGGTGACTCCATACCAATAACATCATTTAAAGCTAGTAGTGAGTTTGCTACTAGAACTATCTGCAAATTCAAAAGGGTTTATACTTTATTGCTATCAAGTCCTCGTAGTTTACATTAAATATGAAAACACGCCTGAGAAGTTCACGAGCAAGAGGAAGCATTCTTAATACTATATCAGCTCATTTATACGGTGGCAATTTCTTTTTTACCATCTCCAGATCCAAGCATTCGTGTGCGAAAAGCATCAAAATCATCCACCTAAAACATGGAAAAACGTTAATTCATCTCAGTAAAAAAATAATTACTTTTTACTCTACTTACTCGCCAAGGTCTTTGCGTTTTTTTGCGACTCATTCTATATATTTCGATAGTTGTTCCTTGTAGATATAAATCAACACAAGCTCATGAGACCCAACCAAATATATTTGCCGCAAGTAAGTTAGCATAAGCAATCTTCTTTCCTGTTTCAAAATTAATTAATTGCACTTTAAGTCCCTTTTGTTATATTCTTTTATATAGCTCCCGATATTAGATTCCTTCGTGTTTACAATTTTTCATCTACAAAAGTGTAAAAACAACACTTACCAGAAACAAATCAACAATGCATACTAATAGTACTGACAATCCGGGTGTGGGGGGGAGGGAGAAATTGGGGGACCATAAAGTATTCCTTTAAGTTTGTATTGATACATACCTCAGTCATACCATCAAGCTCCATTAAAAGATCAACTAAAACAGCAAGTGAAGCCTCATTTTCCCTATACATAAACACAAAATGAACTTCATACATTAAAATAAGGTAAAAAAACTCGATTAATAATATTATACCTCTATTTTATGCTTCTATAAGCTTCTTATTTAAAGGGAGAGCTTTGAAAGTGTGAGATAATGAACTATCGAGTGATTTCAAGGTATTCACGGGTTCATTTGAGTTACTGAACGGGATTGTTGAAATGTGTTATGCGACTCTTTCTACTATTTATAAATGAAACTCTTAGAGATAATATTACGAGTAATTTAGCGAGATTAATTGCACAAGTGGTACCTGGTACTCACATTGACTAAAACATGAACACCACTTACTCAAAACTCTGGTAACTGAGGAGTGCTTCTCTTTGGTACCACCATAGATGGAGCTTCAAGAATCTGTAGATATAAAAGTCCTTCTAGAAAAAAAAGTATTTGTATGAAATCACTTGAGAAGTTTTGGCTCAAATAAAGAATTCTATTGGCATTAAATACCCATGAACTGAGATTCGTTTGTTGCTCGGGTGGTGCAATATTTCGCACAACATAGGTCGAACTGGGTGCAAAATTTGTCAGGACAATTATTCAGCGCGTGAAATGATGTATTCGCACAGCTTTTGTTCTTTTGGGAAATTTTTAGAAAAAATTAAGCTACGTATTTTTTAAAATAATATCACCTTGTAAATAAGTGTGTAGAAATATTAAATTCGGTTTTCCCAATATTAAATTTGTCGCCAAAATAAGATATTAAAAGTATACTAGATTATGGGCTCGTTTGGAAGTGCTTAATTTAAAGTAAAAAACGTTTTTAGAATAATTATTTTAATTTTATTTATTTAGAAACGGATATCTACAAAATTAATAATTTATCTTAGTTGTAAAAAGTTTATATTTTGTCTTAAAAATAATTGAGTAATGATATATATCTTCCACGACGTGGCGTGAATTGGTTAACTATAAATTATTAATTTATTTATTTTCTTGATCTGATTAGCGATTTATACCTAAGTAATTCACAACACGTCATGAATAGTAATTGGGTGGTATGATTTTTTACCCATGAGGCTTAAAAGGCGAAGTTAGTAAAAACTAACAATCCCTCACGAGGAAACTAACACAAGTCTAGGAGTCGCATGAGCGCTCCTATCTTTTGTTATATTGCTCCACAAATATTCTGGAGAATCTTCATAGACACGCAAATCTTCCCGCAAGTCTGTTCCTTTTTTCGCAACAAGTAAGCACATGCATTAGTTTCTCGATAAATAGACTTTACTTCGATTCCCAGGTTTATTCCGTAGTATCGCACGTCGGTGGTATGATTTTAGGGGTATATACCATTACTCGAAATAATTTAGATAAGAGTTATATGTTAATTAGAATTAGAAGTGGTTTCAAATTCTATTACTCTAGAATTTCAAATTTTTCGGCGGACTACTGCCTCTCCCAATCCCATCTATATTTTGGCTTAAATATAATGTAGACAAGACTTTTACGTTAATTAGAGTTAGAAGTTGTTTCTAAGTGTGTTACTCTAGAATTTTATATTTATCTTCTGCCTACTGCCTCTCCCATCTATATAAACGTCTGCCCTCATAACACACAAGGTCTTTCGTTTTTATTTCTTCTTCATAAACACTCAATTAATCTAGATTCATTATTTGTATGGAGAGGAAAGGATATACACTTGAAGGTGTATTTCGTGCAAAGTATGGGCTTCCCGAGGGAACTGATATACTTGGGTTGCTTGAAGAGGCCATTGCAGTGGCTTATCGAGACCATACGGAGGAATTCTTCAAGAGGAGAGTGGATATTGCTGCATGTCTCTTCAGGAAGAGGAGATATCCAGTTGATGTTGATGACGATTTGATCAGTAATCTCGAAAAGGATGATGATATAGAAAAATTCATGCCAAAGGGATCCATGAAAGTTGTTTCACATGACAACACAAAGAAGAAATTTGATTCTGCAGATAAGGTTTGTGATCGTGGGAATTATACCGCTTTTGATAGAAAAGATCAATCAAGAAAGAGACCAATAATTGATGGTAATGAGGATATGAAAAGAAGACGCTTAGAGAAGAAAAGTGAAGAAGATAAAGATATGCCGAATTCGAAGAAGAAGAACGTTAAACAAGATATGGTGAAGAAAGATCAAAACAAGATACATGTCCAGTGAAGGGTCGACCACAAGCCCGATGGTGAAACAATTATCTGTAATATTCTCTAATATAATGTTTATGTAATAGTAACTGGAGAATATTTCACCGTAAAATTTATAAAGAACTACATGCAGCTTGATGGGTATGTAGGCAACCTATGAAAGTTTTATAGGTGCAGCTGCTTTTATTAATAGAACCCTATTTGATGTAGTATTATTTTATTAAATAAACTGATTCTCATAAAATCCTTCATGATTATTGAACCCGGAATGGTCTCTCAAATTCTTTTTGTTCGTGATTGTTTTTCTTTTTTAAATACATAAATATCTTTTAATTATAATAATAGATCCTACAACCTCTAGCACCTTCGTAAATCAAACACGGTTATGTTTTGTGATTATAAAGGTTTGGTTACGTTAATTATGTACCATCTTATTGAATCTAAAATGCAGAAACACCACAAGTAACAACCATTGATCACGGATCATTCCTATCTATAATGCGACAATAAGACGATATTCTATCACAAGCAACGTGAGAACATACGGACTCCATGATTTGATCACTCGACCTAATGTCATTGTCACAGCAAATACAACATGATACCTGCACCATGCACATCCGCCAGCAAAACTCGTTCCATACTCAATGTGGTATCTTAAAATTGAGTTTGTGATTCAGGTCTATCTTAGCAAAGCTGAAATACGAATCAGAGCCCCTTTGAAACAAAATAGAGAAGGACATAACTACGTCTCTTATTTTTTCGAATAATTATTCTATTTTTATGAATGTATGAAGGTTAAAACTTTTAAAACTCTAATAATGATTTCTACTAGCTATTTCATATTTTTTAGAACACCGTCCGTGAGGTATTTTAGTTTCATATGCTAATCTCCTTGAATATATGTTTAAGGCGGGGGCGAAGCATCTCTAGGTCTGACAATAAAGACCCGGAAATCCTGGGTTGGGTCTTTTTTAGCTCGGAGGTGCAATTTTCGTGCCAATTGGGTTGTACCCAAATTTTGACAGAATTTTTTGTGTGGAAGTTACATCACAAACCAAAATAAAATGGGAGGAAATTGTGTTGGTAAAATAACAAGAAAATTGATCGAAACAATGGTAATCACAAAAATATTTTATACACAGAATAAATTCTACAACAAGTAAACTTATCGTAAATAAAATAAATACATAAGTTACAAATCAAAGCATTAGACTTTTGAGTAATAACTACAAATACTTGTATTAAAAATAAAAGATTATTACCCAAAGGGTCTTGAAATCACTACACCGTGACCTAACAAGACCGCCTCTTTTGGCTCTTCTTACTAAAGGCCACAACAAATTATTAACACTATAGACAAAAATTCTAATTACCTATTTACCCCTTTTTATTTTTTTATTTCTTATATATATTAACTTTTTACCATTTATTCTAAAACCTAAAAGTATTAGTCAAATCCCTATTTCTTTCTCTCTCTTCTCTCCACGCAGCTTTTCTCTTATTTGGTTACTCAGCATTCTAATAGCAGCCATGGCCATGGCTGCTGGTGGTGAATCTTCTGAGATGGAGCTCGGAGCTCGTTCGGATTCGTCATCCTTTGAGGCGGAAGAGAAGGTGGCGTATCTGGTGCGTAGTAGCCTTGATGCTCCGATCTAAGGCAGCTCCGGAGATGGCTCGCCGTCCGTTATTGGAAGCTCCGATTGGAAGCCGAGATTTGTCACTTTCTCTCTCGCAGCTTTCTTTTATTTTGGTTAAGAACTGTTCGGAGCTTCTGGCCGGTTCTTTCTCCTTCATTTTGAGATCTGAAACGAAGTTGCAGAGCTGCAGGCAGGTAGCTTCGATCTTCAGTCAAAGCTTCGGCGAAAATGGCAGATCTTGTTCCGGCCATGAAGCAGATCTTGTTCACTTGGTTCGCACATGTGCTGCTAATTCCAGTCATGAAGCTCCGGTAGCAAGGACAAAATTCATTGATATTAATTTGATGTAATTATTTGCTACTCGTTTTCCCAGGTCCTACATGGCCAATGAATTTAAGCCTTTTAAGGTAAGGACAAAATTGTTGGGTTTTGGGTGGGAAAATGAAGCGCAAGCCTTGTAGAAGTATGCTTGTTTGGGTAATAATCTTATTTTTTTATGTAATTATAATGTAATACTTTCTAATTTTTTTTCTTTTTTAGCAATTTGTAATATTTGAGATGTTTTTTCTATATAAATAAATTTGAATCAATAAAACTCAACAATTTTTTTCGCAAACTCAGTAAAGTTACTGAGCAAACAAGCATGCTCAGTAAAGCGGCTCAACAAAAAATTCGAATAATCAACAAATTTTTCCAATACTCAGCACTTTTTCCGATACTCAGTACTTTTTTACGATACTCAACAACTTTTTTCATGCTCAGTAGCCCATGCTCAGTACTTTTTCCATGTCCAATACCCCATGCTCAGAACTATTTTTTCAGACTCAGAACTATTTTTTCAGACTCAGAACTTTTTTCCATGCTCAGAACTATTTTTTCAGACTCAGAACTTTTTTTCCAGACTCAGAACTATTTTCCAGACTCAGAACTTTTTTCCATGCTCAGAACTTTTTCCGGCGGTGGCCGGAGGCGGCCGGCGGTGATCGGTGGTTGTGGTCGGAGCTGGAAAATATTTGATAATTAATGAAAGAGGAGAGAGAAAAAATGATAAAGGAGGAGAGAGATTAATGGTAATGGAGGAGAGAGAGTAATGGTAGTGGAGGAGAGAGAAATAATCTATTTTTTTGTCTTATATGCACTAGAAGGGTAGTTATGACATTGGACATTTTATTGGCCTCTAAGAAGGAGAGAGGAATTGACTAGCTCCTAAGTGGCACATTGATGTTTCTCAAGTCTCCTTGGGTAATTGACCCTAAAAATAATTTCTATATATAACCGGTATTCTCAAATAGATTACTAATATGTTTAGAGTGTCTAGATAGATGAAGAGTTAAGAGTTTCTTTCTAATGTGTTTTTAAATCTTCTTGGTGTGTTTTTGTAGATGACTCAAGTCCTCCTTATATAGTAATATAGCAAGTTTCAAAAACGTCCATAATAACTACCTCTATATATAAAGAATCCACCATAAAGAGCAAAAACTTTTTCATCATAAAACCAAACCGTTTTTCCACCTCCTTTGATTCCTGACATGAAACTGAACGCAACCCATTTTTCATCTCCGTGGATTCATTTATCCATGAAGACTAGGGGTGGAAATCGGCCGGATCGGATCGGAAAATGTATTGTTCGGAAATTTCCAATTTTTTTTCGGAAGAGCGAAATCTGATCCAATTCCAATCCAAAAAAAATCGGAATTCAAAATTTCGTTCCAATTTCGGAACACCCGGAAATTTTCGGAATTTCGGAAGTTTCGGAAGTTCTCTTTTATTTATTTTTAAGATACAAAAATAAAAAAGAATATCATTTTTTGCAAAAGTGAAAAGACAAGGCTTGCACTCCTTTACCATGCATTGAGTTAGCAACTATCATTTTATTCCAAGCAATTGTATCCTTTCTTTTTTATTAAAACGAAAACTTTACAAGATTTACCCAAATCACCACATTTCGCATACATGAACATCGAAGAAGTAAGGGCGGTTATGTCTTCCAAGAATAAATTCCTAAAAACATACCCGTGAATCTCTTTTACCCTTTAAACTTTAAATTCGTACAAGCGGGTAGAAGATTTGAAAAAAAGAAGAAGTGAAAAGACAAGTTTTGCTTTTAGCCCATATCACTAGTGGCACCCTTACCTTTTTTGCTGATGGAGTGGAATGCTGATGGCGTGGAATGATGATGGCATCATTGTGTGTGATAATATGTGTCTTATATAAGAAGGGGTCGCCGCCGATAGAGTTTTTTGTATGGGCCCAAAAACTTGGGGGTTAGGTTTACCTAGGGTTATAGTTATCTATTTTAAAATTTACATATATATATATATATATATATATATTATATTTATATATTATATATTAATATATATAAATATTTCAAAATATAAATATTATTTAGGAAAATATTCGGAAAAATAATTGGGAAAAACCGGAAAAAAACCGGAAATAGAAATCGGATCGGATTTCGGAAATTCCAAATTTTCAAGATGTAATTCCAATTCCAATCCAAAAAATGTCGGAAAAATCGGAATTCGGAAATTCGGAAATCGGAAGGTAAAAAAACAATTCCAAATACGGAATTTTCGGATCGGAATCGGTCGGAAATCGGAAATTTCCGTTCCAATTCCACCCCTAATGAAGACGACTGACATCCCAACTCGATAAATACTCAGTCCCAAAATATATTTTATTTTTGTTTTTAAATTCCCCACGCCATGTCGTCGGGTCGGGGCAGGCGAGGGTATAGTGGTGGTGATGGACCCGTGTGGGGTATTTCCCTTACTCTTCATTTCTAGAGTTTTGAGCCTTTAGAAAGATAAAGAAGGAAAATATAATACAAACTAATTTTTTCCTTCCTCCATTTTCTATGAGGGACAAAATAAACTCATGGTATTCTTCATCTCCAAAAGCATGAATATTAATTAATTTTTTTTGAGATTCCGTTTAATTTTCAACAATCCTCAACTCAAACTCTGTGAGAAAAAGTGAAGAAGTTTATGTGCACAGCAGCGTTGGGTGAATTGTACGTAAGTGACAATATCTTTCTATTTGAATTGACACTTAGCGAAGTGAGCCAACCACCAAATCCCGTCAAGTGAACGTACTCTTGAACTTGACGTTCTTCGGTTGAGACCCTTACATCATATACTCTACCCGCTAGTAGTTATAGATTGATCAGAGCCCTTTATTTCACATATGTGATAATTACGAATGTCTACCCAGATTAGACTACCCCTCTAGGGTCTTAAGATAATTAAGAGAAATAGATATCATCATAATCATATGTTTAGTGAATTCATCAAGTCCTTCTCAGTAAGACCACAACTATGAGATGTGAATTCATTGTGAGTTATAATCTTCTCTTTAAGATGTTCAAGAATGTCTAGCAAATGTAGACTACCCTTATAGGGCCTTGAGATCATGTTAGGCCCAATGTACCTTAACCTAAATTCATCAAATCCTTCTCAATAGAACCACCACCACTGCTATGAATTCATTGCGGGTTTATACGTTTGTGAGTAAGATGTTTACAAATCCTTCTATTTTTGGATCTGATTTTGTTTACTATAGTGAATTAAATAAAATTGAAGGCTTTTCGGTGTTATGGATGTGTACGTAACATCACAGCCAAGTGGCGGTGAAGGGTTCACGGGATTCTTTACCAGAGTCGTCCTCCAAGTCTTATTTTGGAGAAAAATGGTACTCGCGTGATAGTTGAGGAAACTACGGGTATTAACAAACTTATGGAATCATATCAGTTTGAATTATAACTGTACGAATTAGAAAAAAAATTGAGACTGAATATAAATGAATAAATATATAAAGGGAAATAATAAAGGGAAATAGAGAGTTTCTACTATGATATTTTCCAATGCTGGCAATACAACTACATTGATATGTACTTTGGTGGATACACGGTATGCGCATAAATGGCAATGGCCACATGTTGGGTTTACAAGAAGTTCTAAGGTTGGATTAAAGGGACAACAGAGGAGAACACTAGAAGGTGGCATGAATTGTGTACATGGTTAGGTGGAAATATACGAGGAGTGGATGTGAATGAAATATTGGTCTATAGGAATTTAAAAGGTTTTCCACCGCAGTTTTTGCAAGAGAGTGAGGGGTGGGTTTTTTTTAGCAGACTGTGGATCTAGTGATGGAAAGTGGTTCGAAGGAGGACCTTGGCTTTAAAATGTCATGGTGATAAATGATGGATCGACTAGTTATGAGAGGTAAATTTCTGAATTATTTCACAAGGAAGATGAAGATGCTGAGAGGTTTGGCTTTTTTTAATCTTGTTGGGCCTTCTGGGCCATGTCTGATGGGCAAGCTTTTTAATTTAGAAACTAGAATTATATTAAAAGATCAAAATGGAAGTATAAGGTGGCATTTTGATTTTATTACGTTGAAGGTGATGGATGGGATGGGCCGAAATTATTGTTCAAATTCATATTGTTGATATACTTGGGTGGAGATATGCAGAATTTATGGATTGAAAATTGGATTGTGAGTTAGTGGTAGCTCCCAAGGTGTGATAAATAAATGATAATAAAAGCACACACCTCGGAAAAAACTACTTTAACTCTACACAAGTTCACAGATCGTTTGCAAGTAATAGTAAGTATGTAAGTTCGTTCTCAAGGATTAATTAGTTAGCTGAAACTCGTGTTCGATTTAAGCATAGATTAATTTACTTGTTTAAACTAAAACAAAAATAAGAGATGATATTTGTTTGGTTTTAAAAAACTAAGAATGCAAAAATGAAATTAAACTACTAATGCAATTAACTAAGATAAATAAGAATGGTATGAGATATAGCTTAGGTCAGCTAGTATGCAACTATCTTACTAAGTCGTTATTCTAATTATAAGATTGAATTGAGCTAATATAAGTAGTTGAGATTCTATAATCCTCTTAACTCCCGCCAGGGTTGCTTAGAAGGCAACCTCAACACTACTAGAGGACTTGGGTAAGGATACCATATGCAATGATCAGTGATTTAATCTAACCCTAATGACTATCTAGTTAAACAAGGCTGTTAGGATCACTATCACACAGAAGACGATTATGTATCGTTCTCAATAACCTAACCCTCGTCGGGGTGACAGTCCTAATTACTGAGGGTAGTCCTATGCAGGCTAAAACAAGGACTGAAATTGACGACATATACATAATACAATATATATAAATTGCTCAACTCAATTATATTCAATCTCAAATAATATAAAATAGCAAAATAGTAACCAAAGGTTATACATAGTGCAAATCCCAAGCTATGGGATGATTATTTCATGATTACTAAAGAGTAAAAGGATGAGAAACATAGTTAAGCTAGGAATCTAATACGATTTACCCTAATGGTAGCGGTGGAATGATGCAGAAGTGTTGTCGTGTTGCTCTAGCTTCTGTTCCTTCCTCCTCTGTAGACTTGCTCTTCTCTATGGCGAAACTTCTGAATGAAACTAAACAAAGACATAGTTCTAAAATCAACTTCTGATATTTATAGGTTAGAAAACGTTTGTGGGTCATTGGCTTCATTTAAATGGCCTAACCTAGCCCAAAAATGTTTCCTTTCAAGAGTGGACGGGTTAAAGTCACGCCAGCTGCAATATTAATAACTTCTTCTTTCAGCTCCAAATCACAAACCGTAAGCGGCCAGGTGTTCCTATCTCGGAGTCCTAGCTGGATATTGATGTCTCCTTAAATGTTCTTATTTTCGACCCTTAGGAGACATCATTTTTGGTGTTTATTTAATCATTTCGATAGACTTTTGGACTAAATATGCAATAATATGATTTTCCTCTTTTAATTCTAGCATTTTTGATTTATTAAGCTTTTGCGCGTAATATTGGTATTTTTAGTGAATATTTTACAGGTTTAAGATGTTAGCTAGAAGAGGAATCCAAGGAGAAAGTCAAAGATCAAAAGATAGAGTCAAGACTTGAAAAGAAATCCCGAAGATATTATTTTTAGAGCTGAAAATCCATTTTCCAGGCCATAGATTGCTGATTTCGAGATGCTTAAGCGGTGATCTAGCTGTTGACCTTTGAAGAGAAATCATTCCTTATCGAATTACGGAACTTTAGCAACTGGAATGAGGTCAATCGGAGTTGTAACGCATCGGGAAAAGCTGTTTTAGTGAAGGTATATCAGCAGTTACGGGATTTTGGGCTAAGTTAGTGGACTTGGGCCTTTTATATTTCATTTAATTAAAAGCCTAGGTCCAAGTCCGAATTTCCACCTATAAAATCAGCCCTTGACTTCTATTTTACACACAATTCACATTCTGCAAGATTAAAAACACCAGAGAGAAGCAACTGAAGGAAGGAGAAGAAGCTACAAGAGCTGGAGAGGGTCTATATCTCCGTTCGTAGTCATTCCGATTCCGGAAATTAGGTTCTTTTATCTTTTTAATTCTGTAAACAATATGAATTCCTTTATTTTTAATTTCGTATTTCATTTTAATATGAGCTAAGTTTTATTTAGTGCTTGAGAACAAACAATGGGTGAATCCCAATTCCTATTAATTAACGAATGTTGAATTTGGGTTTTTAATAAATTAAACTAAATTAGGGCTTTTACTCTTTTCGATAAATTATGAATGTTTACTGTTTTTAGCGTCATGAACTAGGAACAGGTAATAGTATTTAGGCTATTCCAATAAGTGGCAATTGGATCATCCTGACGGGGGGTTTGAATACGGAACTATTTATTCAATCTAGGATAGAAGTTAATGATTCTGACGAGCTTAGCTAATCCTAGGGCCAATGAGGTAATAACACTTAATCATCCAACGGTGGATCATATTTACCCTGACGGGACTAGTGACACTTTAGGATCGCCTTATAGTCCACCCTGACGGGGGTATAAGGATATTAGAATCCCGACCATTGTAATTGACTAATTTAGCCCTTAAACAACATAAGTTAAGAAATAGGATAGGGAGGATCCTTGCGTTCTCAAGTGCTACTTCTCATATCGCGTTTTACATCAAATTACTTGCGTTTTAGCTTTTATTTGCATTTTAATATTTGTCTTTCATTCATTAGTCTTATAACAAAAACCAAACAAATATATTATTGTCTTTTATTTTCATAAGTGCATCAATCACTATTTGCTAGACATTGTGATCAACCATTCCGTCCTTGGAACGAATCTGATTTATCAGAATTACTACTTGGGACAACCGTACACTTGCGGTTGTGGTTCGATTATTCATTGCATTATTTTTAGAACACACAAAGGACCACCAAGTTTTTGGCGCCGCTGCCGGGGACGGTAGCGTGTGACCACGGTGTTTATCCTTTAGTGATAAGTGCATTTTATTTTATTTTATCAGTTTTACGCTTTTTGTTTAGTTTCTTTTCAGGTTTTTAGGTTTGGTGTATGCGAAGAAGGCTATTCAAGGATCTAGAGCCAACACCTCCGATCCTTAGTAATCCAGAATCGTTGATCAGACTTGCAAACAAGAGAAGAAGAGAACGAGAAGCTTTAGAGGTAGAAGAGTTAAGTAACAGAATGGCAGACATCAATCTTCAAAATAATCAACTGAATAATGGACAAGGCCAGCTAGATGCAAATGGCCAACCTTTAGCTCCGGGCGTTATTCCTCCAGTTCAACCACTAAATCCCAATGCTCCAGTCCAGATAGTGATGAATCATGATCCGTGGTTTACTAATGGTCCTCCAGAAGTTCCATTCCGTGCTCCAGCTATAGGAGTAGGTGCTCCAGATATTAATGTTCCACGTTTTCGTCCAGATTCGGGTATGTTAGCTCAGTTCCAGAATTTTGGTAATTTTCGTGGTAGACCAGCAGAAGATCCTCTCAGGGCAGTACAGAAATTCAAACAGATATGTGATTCTTATATCACACAAGGGGTCTCGAGAGAACAGATGTATTTTGCTGCTTTTAAGTTCTTTGTTACTGAGGGAGCAAGTGAATGGCACGATACGCAAGATCCTACGAAGATCACCAATTGGGACCAATTAGAAATTGCGTTCTTTGATAGGTATTACCCAAGTAACATGAGGTTAGATGCTGAATTAGAATTGACACATTTCCGTCAAGAATATGAAGAAACTTTGGGTAGGAGTTGGACAAGATTTCAGATGTGTTTGCGTAAAGTTCCTAATCATGGCTTTTCAGAACAACAACAGTTAAAAATCTTTTATAGAGGCCTTGATGGAATTTCGAGAGAGAAGTTGGATACGCTATGTGGTGCAGGTTTTCTTCAAGTTCAACCCGCTCATGCCAAAATCATTTTAGAGAGAACAGTCAAGAATGAAGTTGGGTGGAACTCAGTAAGAACACCGGTTAAGGGAGTGAATAATGTTGATATGGAGGAGAAATTTGCTACGTTTGAAAACAAGATTCAGAGTACTATTGAGCAACAATTAAAACAGCTTACTTTAGCTGTAAAAGAAGGATTTTCGGGTAAGAAGGTAGCTGTGCATGCTGCACAAGAGGTCTATATGTGTTCGATTTGTCAGGTAGATGATCACGATGAGGAAAATTGTCCGAACAACCAAGAATCCGTGATGTTCATGTCCAATAGAGGTAACTTCAATTCAAGTGGTAATGGATATCAACCTAACAGAAACCATCCTGGGTTTCAATACTCAAATCCTAATGGGGCAGCCAATCCTACCTATGCGTATCAGCCGCGTCCCCAAGGTAATAACTATAATCCAAGACCACACAACAATTATCAAGGAGGACAGAATCAGGGAAATTATGTGCAAAGACCAGCTCCTCAGAATACCTACGATGAGAATTTAAACCAAAAAGCCTTACCTGCCCATCCACAAGAAGGAGTAGTTACCCTTCAGAAAACCGTTGAAAATTTGATTGCTCTTCAAACACAAGCCTTAGAACGTCAGAACGCAGCTGAAGCAAATATGAAGATTTTCCAGAATCAGCTAAGCCAAATTAATAAACAGCTAAATCAGCGCCCACAAGGGCAACTTCCTAGCGATACTGAGAATCCGAAGCAACGCGAAGATTGTAATGCTGTTACATTGAGAAGTGGTAAGAACCTTCCTCCCCCTCCTTTTCCCATTATGAAAGAGAAAGAAGTACCAAGAAAAGAAAAGGAAGTGGTGGAGAAAGAGAAAGAAAATGAGAAAGATAGTGAGGTTGAAGAAATAGTGAGACCAAGAGAGGTCCCGAAAAAGAAAGATGATATGGTGATTAATCGCCCTCCACCACCGTTTCCATCGCGAGTTCAGAAAAAGGGTGATTTGGGTGATTTTCAGAAATTCTTTAATAGAGTGAAGGGTCTAAGTATTAATATCCCGTTACTTGAGGCGATTCGAGATATTCCGAAATACACTAAGTTTTTGAAGAGGGCCCTCACTAACAAAAGGCCCTATTGTGATAACGAGATGATTGGTCTTCCAGAAGAGTGTAGCGCGATTTGTCAAAGTAAATTACCTCCGAAGTTGGTTGATCCGGGGAGTTTCACGATTCCCATATCAATTGGGGAAGAATGGAAAGGAAAGGCGCTATGTGACTTGGGAGCTAGCATCAATTTGATGCCTAAGTCGATATTTGATAAGCTAAAAATTGGAAACGCAAGACCCACTTCTATGGTCTTGCAAATGGCGGACAGGTCTCTTGCGCATCCTGAAGGCCGCATTGAGGATGTCCTTGTTAAGGCAGGTACACTTATATTTCCTGTTGATTTTGTAATCCTTGAATACAATGCAGATAGAAATGTCCCCATTATTTTGGGTAGACCATTCCTAGCTACAGGGAGAACATTGATCGATGTAGAGAATGGCGAATTAACAATGAGGATACAAGATGAGGAAGTAAAATTCAATGTATTTCGAGCTATGAAATTCCCAGATTCTCAGGAAGATTGCTTCAGAATGGATATAGTAGAGCAAGCATCGCAAGAGGTATTTAATTGTTTAAATTTTGATGATATCTTGCAGGCTGCTTTAACATTAGATTCACCTGAGATGTTGGAAGAGCTTACTGAAACAATAGCAGCTCTAAATTCTGAAAATCCGAAGTATAGGCGTCCGGCCTATGAACCTGTGAGAGAACCGGGGGAGATTGTTCCTAAAAAGAAGCCTTCAATTGAATCTCCTCCGGAATTGGAAGAAAAACCATTGCCAGCACACTTGAGGTACGCGTATTTAGGTACTAATGAAACTCTACCTGTTATTGTTTCAGCTAATTTAACAGGTCCTCAAGAAGATAAACTGTTGCGTGTGTTAAGAGCCAACAAAGAAGCAATAGGTTGGACAATTGCTGACATCAAAGGCATTAGTCCATCCTATTGTCAACATAAAATCATACTTGAAGATGTTAACGCACGCTCAGTTGAAGGTCAAAGAAGATTAATGCCCGCTATGAAGGATGTGGTAAAGAAAGAGGTGATCAAGCTTTTAGATGCGGGGATTATTTATCCCATTTCAAGTAGTGAATGGGTGAGTCCGGTTCAGTGTGTACCGAAGAAGGGAGGAATGACAACAGTTCTTAATGATAAAAATGAAGCGATTCCTTCAAGAACGGTAGTTGGATGGAGAGTTTGCATGGATTATAGGAAGCTGAACAAGGCCACCAGAAAAGATCATTTTCCTTTGCCCTTCATAGACCAGATGTTAGATAAATTAGCCGGAAGAGAGTACTATTGCTTCTTGGATGGTTATTCAGGGTATAATCAAATTTACGTGGCTCCAGAAGATCAACATAAAACAACATTTACATGCCCCTTTGGTACTTTTGCATATCGTAGAATGCCATTTGGGTTGTGTAATGCTCCTGCTACGTTTCAAAGATGCATGATGGCCATCTTCTGGGATATGATCGATAACTTTCTTGAAGTGTTTATGGATGATTTCTCTGTATTTGGTGATGATTTTGATAAGTGCTTAGACAATTTGGAGAAAGTGTTAATCAGATGCAAAGAAACAGATTTGGTCTTAAACTGGGAGAAATGTCATTTCATGGTTCGCGAAGGTATTGTTCTGGGTCACAAAATTTCGAGTGTTGGATTGGAAGTCGATAGAGCGAAGATTGAGGTAATTAAAACTCTTCCCCCTCCTGTTTCTGTTAAAGGGGTAAGAAGTTTTCTAGGCCATGCTGGCTTTTATAGGCGATTTATCAAAGATTTTTCTAAGATTGCGAAACCGTTATGCAACTTACTTGAAAAGGATTCCAAATTCCTTTTTGATGAAGCTTGTTTAGCGGCTTTCAAAGCAATCAAAGAAAAGCTTACTTCTGCTCCTATAGTAGTGCCTCCAGATTGGAATTTACCGTTTGAGGTTATGTGTGATGCGAGTGACTTATGTATGGGAGCTGTATTAGGACAAAGAAAAGAGAAAGTTTTTCATTCGATTTATTATGCTAGTAAAACTTTTAATGGTGCTCAGATTAATTATACAGTTACAGAAAAAGAGTTGCTAGCGGTTGTGTATTCATTCGATAAATTTCGCTCTTATCTTCTTGGAGCGAAAGTTATTGTCTATACAGATCATTCAGCGATTCGATATCTTATGGAGAAGAAGGATGCTAAACCAAGGTTAATCAGATGGGTTTTATTGCTTCAAGAGTTTGATTTAGAGATCAAGGATAGAAAAGGGTGCGAGAATCAGGTTGCAGATCATCTATCGAGATTAGAAGGTTCAGAGTTGAATAGTGGTATTGAAGCGGTTAGAGAAGAATTTCCTGACGAGAATCTATTCGAAGTTCGCGATTATGAAGCCCCTTGGTATGCAGACATTGCAAACTTAGTGGTAAGTGGTTCCTTTCCTGAAGGTTCAACTTATCAAGAGAGAAAAAGATTAGCTCACCGTGCAAGACAGTTCTTTTGGGAGGATCCGTTCCTTTACAAAGTGTGTGCTGATCAGATGGTAAGAAGATGCGTAGCCAAGGAAGAAATTGAGGCGATCATAGCTGGGTGTCATGATTCACCTTACGGTGGACATTTCAAAGGAGATCGAACTGCTGCTAAGGTATTACAATCAGGTTTCTATTGGCCCTCTATTATAAAAGATTGTCATGAATACACTAAAAGATGTAATAGATGCCAATTTACCGGTAACATATCCAAGAGGGATGAGATGCCACGTAATAATGTGTTAGAAGTTGAAATATTCGATGTTTGGGGTATAGATTTTATGGGTCCGTTCGTTCCGTCAAATGGTAACCTCTACATCTTATTAGCTGTTGATTACGTGTCTAAGTGGGTAGAAGCGGTGGCTTTACCTACCAATGATTCTAGAGTGGTGATTAAGTTCTTAAAATCACATATTTTCACTAGACATGGAACTCCAAGGGTGATTATTAGCGATGGAGGTACTCATTTCGTTAATAAGTATTTGAAGACTGTTCTAGAGAAATATGGAGTCAGACATCGTGTGTCTACCGCTTATCATCCACAAGCCAATGGTCAAGCCGAAGTATCAAATCGTGAGGTAAAATCTATTTTAGAGAAAACCGTTAGTCCTACAAGAAAAGATTGGTCTATGAAATTAGATGATGCACTTTGGGCATATCGAACTGCTTTCAAAACCCCAGTAGGTGCTTCTCCGTATCGAATGGTTTATGGTAAGGCTTGTCACTTACCTCTTGAACTTGAAATGGGTGCCTATTGGGCTATTGCAAAGTTAAATTTAGATCCTACGCTAGCGGGTGAGAATCGAATGATGAAACTTAATGAGCTTGATGAATTTAGATTACATGCTTATGAAAATGCTAAGCTTTATAAAGAAAACACTAAGAGATGGCATGATAATCGAATTCGAGAGAAGAACTTTGTAGTGGGACAAAGAGTGTTGAAATATAATTCGAAGTTCAGTAATTATCCGGGGAAATTAAGATCGAAGTGGTCGGGTCCTTACATTGTAACCAAGGTTACACCTCATGGAGCTATAGAGATAGAACATCCACTTGAGAACCGTACATTCATGGTGAACGGTCATCGTTTAAAGATATATCATGGAGGTGAAGACACCGATCGTGCAAAAGACCCACATCCCGGAGAGGTCATGTACCTCCTCGAAGCTCCTTAGAAGCACGAGGTAACCCGTCGAGCTTAACGACGTTAAACAAAAGCCAATTTCTTGTATATTAGTTCACGTATTTCAATTTCCGTAGTATAAATTAGCTAAGGTTTTCGTTTATTTTAGTTTTATTTTTAAGAAATGAGGAAGGGTGTTTGTTTTTGATGATTTCAGGGGTATAATGGTCATGAGTTTGGGGTCAAACGATGGAAAAACGGAGAAAAATTGAAGTCCACAGCAGGTTTGACCGGCTAGCCGGCGAGCTAGCCGGCATACCGGCCAAACGAGCAGGTAGACCCCAACTCCCTGACCACTGCGTCAGCGACAACGCAGCAATGTTGCGTCTTCATTCGCGCCAGCGAGAAAGCACCGGCATGCCGGCGAATCCGCCGGCTAGCCGGCCAACAAGGAAGAATGTTCTGGTCCTTGCGTCAGCGATGACGCAAGGTTGCTGCGTCATCAAATGCGCCATCGAGATTTCACAGGCATACCGGCGAATCCGCCGGCTAGCCGGTCAAGGATTTCAAATTCCCTGACCATTGCGTCAGCGACGACGCAATGCACTTGCGTTTTGAGGTAAAAAAAAAAAAAAAAAAAAAAAATTCGCCGCCCTCTCGGCCGGCATACCGGCGGATCGGCCGGTATACCGGCGAATCCGAAGGCATACCGGCCAGCTGTTACGAGAGGCGGTTTTAACTTCATTAAACCTAGTTTTTTGCCTCTTTTCCAAGCCAAACCTTATAATCCGAATTCTTGCCTCCACCTACTCCGAAAATCATCAACAAACAGCTATAAAATCATCAAATCAAGCCTTCTATCATCACAAAAACACAAAATCAACTCATAGCTTCTACAAAACATCATCAAATTTCACCTTTTCTCCAAAAATTTCCTCTTCCCAACCTTGAAAATAAACCCAATTCTTTCTACATCTCTCTCTAATAACCTTAACCCATCTCATATAACACCTAGTTCTTCAAGTTTTAAGCCTCAAAACATCAAATTTCAAAGCTTTTCTCTAGCTTTTTCTCTATTTGAAGTTTTGAGTTTGGGGTGAAAAGAGATGACTAACAGAACCGATTCCATGTGTAACTATCGAAGAAACATACCAAGAAACAGGAACACTGTTGGAGCTAGCCCAGACCAAGCAATTGAGATTCCGGATTCACGATCCAAAAAGACTGTCTAAAACCCAATTGCTCCAAAACGAAAAGAAAATCCAAGTAAGGCTAATCCGAAAAAGAGCAGGTTAATTGATGAGAGTGATGAAGAAAGTGAGGAAGAAGTTGAAGAAACTGAACTAGTAATTCCCGAAGAACCAGTGCAACAACCGAAAGCTCCGCGTAGGAAAGCTTGGGCTCACAAGCCTAAGAGAATCTTCGTTCCTTGGGAAACTCAGGTTCGTGATCGAATTGAATTTTTGAAGTTTGGTGAGGAGATGAATCTTCCTAAAGGTATTATGACTAGTGCTTATAAAGATTATGGTGTTACTTGTGATAAATTGGGTTGGAAGGAATTGAGAGAAAGGAAGCTTGAGTATATTCCTACCTTGGTGCGAGATTTTTATGAAGGAATCGCCTTCTCAAAGGAAGCTGTTATTATTCGCAAAAAGGTAGTTCCTTTCTCCGTTGAGCTTATTCGTAAATCATTAAAACTACCCGAGTTTTCCGGAATATGTCCGTTTCAAGAATCTCTTAAAAAGCCTTCGTTTGACTATGAATCCCTTTGGGGGAAAGTGACTATTGATGGGGCCCGCCCAATTCCCGAAGGAGAGAGATATCCTAGACAGATGTATAGTAGTAACTTGCTACCATGTGCTAAGATTTGGTCACGTTTCATAATTCCTACCTTCTTCGGAGTTAAACACATATCGGAAGTGAAGAAGGAGCATCTTTTGTTCATTAAATGTATTATTGAGGAGAAACCCATGGATGTTGCTCGTGTGATATATGATACCATCATGGAATTTGCTAGAATTCCTACTTCACAACAAAATCTCAAATTTCCTTGTACCGTCACTACTTTGTGCTTGGACGCAAAGGTTCCGCGTAAAGACGCAGAGATTGATCGTGTTGTAGGGTGTGAGAGTATGGGTTTAACTTTGGTTAAGAATATTCATGATGAGGTGGTAAAAGCAACAAGGAATCCTAGAGCTCCTCCAAAGAAGAAGATGCATACAACTGATGAGTTGGAAGCTAAAGTGAAGGTGTTAGAAGGGAACCAAGTGAAGATGACTGCATCTTTAGGAAACGTTACAAAAGAGTTAGAACTTCTCCGAAACATGTTAACGGGGGTGAGCACAATTCAACATGCCACCTATGGTATTCTTATGCAGGAAAAAGTTCATGGACGCAACACCGATAACCAGCCTCGAGCTGGTTAAGATACGTTTTCTATCCCTTTCGCATTTTAGTTAGCTTAGTTTATTTTTTATTGCGTTGAGTCTTTTCGAGTCGTGGGGACACGACTCATTTTTGAGTTTGGGGTGGGGTTCGTTGCCTCATCCCAATTTTTATGTGTTATATGTTTTATTTGCTTTCAATAAAAATAATTTTCGGAGTTGCGTTTGACTATAGAAGATTTTAAATGTCCCTTTAAGCATACTTTTGATGAATCTATGATAGTAAATAGTGGACTTTAGGGACTGATATAGAACGCACTTACAATTGCATGCGAACATAGGTAATTGATAGGAAAAATTAATGAACAATGCAAATGAAGTAAGCTTGTACTTAAGGAATATGTTTGGTGTGTAGAACGTGAAATCTTAATTAGTAGAGAACCCACCTAGATATGAACTAAAGACAAGCTATGTACTTAGGAAAATGATAGGGGCAGTTCTTTGTTAGCCATTTGAAACCTTTAGCTTGCTATCCCTAATATTATAATTTTATCCGTCTTAGCCCAATTTTGAGCCTTAAGCCTTTTCTTTTGTAGCCACGATATAAGCCCATTATCCTTTAGATTATTAGGCATAACCAAATGACCCGCACTTGAATCACAACCCTGAGACTTGTCTCGAGCTTGAGTTTGGGGTGGAGGGTCCACATTTTGGGAATTTACATTGGGAAGGGATTATATGTGTTTGTATTGAGGCACAAAAATGTAGATGATATTATTATTTGTAACCCTTTGCCGGGATTTGAAAAAAAAAAAAAAAAAAAAAAAAAAAAAAAAAAAAAAAGAGAAAAAGAAAAAGAAAATTATAAGAGACATGACTTTTCACATAATGATGGTCATGGGTATCTTGTACAAAAAAAAGAAGAAAAGAAATGAAAAATAAAATAAAAAGAAAGAAAGAATAAAATAAACCGGCAAAGTGGAATATTTTTGGAAATCATCTTAGTTTTATTTGGGTTGACATTGGGGACGCAACATTAGCGCGTCAAATGGGTGAGTGAGAACATTTTTGAGCGTAAACTCAAGCTCGAGGACATGTGGATGGTAAGTGAGGAGAGAGCCAAAAGCTCACTTCAAATTTACCAAATATATATCCATACCGTCCTTAAGCCAATATTAAAACCATAAGGACCTCTTGATTCTTAAATACATAGTGAATTCATACTTCTGTTGATAGGGAATATTTAGGTGGAACATTCAAAGCGATTTATGATTAATGACCATCCTATAGCCATCATACAGATATGAGTACAAGTGTAACCTTCAAGCATTGCAACTTTAATTTTATGATTGAGATTATTTATGTTTGATTTTGCATGATTAGTGTATGTATATGTTAGTTCTTAAAGTTTTGCTATATGAGATTTATCTTTAGAATTGCTTTAGGTTTATTTGCTAAGCTTCTAGTTGTTCTTGCGTTTACTTCCACCCCTTGTTTTGTTTTGTTTTGCTTTGTCGGGACGACAAAGGTTTGAGTTGGGGGTCTTGATGTCTCCTTAAATGTTCTTATTTTCGACCCTTAGGAGACATCATTTTTGGTGTTTATTTAATCATTTCGATAGACTTTTGGACTAAATATGCAATAATATGATTTTCCTCTTTTAATTCTAGCATTTTTGATTTATTAAGCTTTTGCGCGTAATATTGGTATTTTTAGTGAATATTTTACAGGTTTAAGATGTTAGCTAGAAGAGGAATCCAAGGAGAAAGTCAAAGATCAAAAGATAGAGTCAAGACTTGAAAAGAAATCCCGAAGATATTATTTTTAGAGCTGAAAATCCATTTTCCAGGCCATAGATTGCTGATTTCGAGGTGCTTAAGCGGTGATCTAGCTGTTGACCTTTGAAGAGAAATCATTCCTTATCGAATTACGGAACTTTAGCAACTGGAATGAGGTCAATCGGAGTTGTAACGCATCGGGAAAAGCTGTTTTAGTGAAGGTATATCAGCAGTTACGGGATTTTGGGCTAAGTTAGTGGACTTGGGCCTTTTATATTTCATTTAATTAAAAGCCTAGGTCCAAGTCCGAATTTCCACCTATAAAATCAGCCCTTGACTTCTATTTTACACACAATTCACATTCTGCAAGATTAAAAACACCAGAGAGAAGCAACTGAAGGAAGGAGAAGAAGCTACAAGAGCTGGAGAGGGTCTATATCTCCGTTCGTAGTCATTCCGATTCCGGAAATTAGGTTCTTTTATCTTTTTAATTCTGTAAACAATATGAATTCCTTTATTTTTAATTTCGTATTTCATTTTAATATGAGCTAAGTTTTATTTAGTGCTTGAGAACAAACAATGGGTGAATCCCAATTCCTATTAATTAACGAATGTTGAATTTGGGTTTTTAATAAATTAAACTAAATTAGGGCTTTTACTCTTTTCGATAAATTATGAATGTTTACTGTTTTTAGCGTCATGAACTAGGAACAGGTAATAGTATTTAGGCTATTCCAATAAGTGGCAATTGGATCATCCTGACGGGGGGTTTGAATACGGAACTATTTATTCAATCTAGGATAGAAGTTAATGATTCTGACGAGCTTAGCTAATCCTAGGGCCAATGAGGTAATAACACTTAATCATCCAACGGTGGATCATATTTACCCTGACGGGACTAGTGACACTTTAGGATCGCCTTATAGTCCACCCTGACGGGGGTATAAGGATATTAGAATCCCGACCATTGTAATTGACTAATTTAGCCCTTAAACAACATAAGTTAAGAAATAGGATAGGGAGGATCCTTGCGTTCTCAAGTGCTACTTCTCATATCGCGTTTTACATCAAATTACTTGCGTTTTAGCTTTTATTTGCATTTTAATATTTGTCTTTCATTCATTAGTCTTATAACAAAAACCAAACAAATATATTATTGTCTTTTATTTTCATAAGTGCATCAATCACTATTTGCTAGACATTGTGATCAACCATTCCGTCCTTGGAACGAATCTGATTTATCAGAATTACTACTTGGGACAACCGTACACTTGCGGTTGTGGTTCGATTATTCATTGCATTATTTTTAGAACACACAAAGGACCACCAGATATCAAAGGGATACTTTGTTAATATCATGTGGCACCTCAAACAATTCACTTTCTAAAGCTGGCCAATAACTCTTGCACTTTCTAAAAATGTCTTCTTTGTACTCTTTATTTCCAATTTTGTTTCCTTTCCTCGATTTTTTATATATGCTTTGGCATCTAATATTATCCTTTTACCTAATATCTTCAAACTTAACACACAGATAACTCTAAAAGTAACAAATCTCTAAAACAAGAGAAATGAAAATATATATCATATAAGAGTGAAAAATCCCTCAACTAAGCACATAATGAGCCTAAAATGATGTCTCGTGACTAGATTATTCTATCACAAATACGGATACATCAGTTAGATTGTCTACTTACTAAAATTAAAATACATTAGGTGGAAAAAAATTGAATGTACTTTTCGACCCTTTTTTAAATAATTCACCTGTTAGTTTTGGGTGGACTTTTACTGGGACATGTGTGAGTGATAAAAATATATTGAGGGATAACTTGACTGTCCTAAACACATCTATATATGTTTGATGAATATGTTAGTGTGGAACCGTCAAGGCATTTATGCCCTCTTGACAAGGCAGAAATTTAGATCGTTGATTACTACGTATCGACCATCATTTCTCTGTTTGTTTCAGACCATAATTACTACTTATGATTCATCTTGTATTGTTAGACAAGATAATTTTGATAATATCTTCATTCGAGACCCTGAGAGTAGTTCTTTCAAATAGGGGGATTTTGATTCTCTGGCAGAACTCTTTTAATATTAGTATAGTTAATGAATGTAAATCTTACGTTATTAAAAAAGTTATTGACAACAATGCAGTTTGTTATACTGTTTGTTTTCACATCCCTACTAATAAATAGGGAACATAGTAAAGTTTCGGAGGAGCTTTATAGTTGGAAAATGAGTCATAATGAACCTTGGATAGTTATCGGGGACTTTAATGGAATGATTAGTGGTACATCGAAATATAGTCGACATGATATAGATCATAATTAATGATTTTGTTATAAAATTTTCATTTCGTCTAATGGTTTATTTGTGCTAAATTCAAAAGGATGGTTTTATACTTGGTCTAACCCGGAGACATGATGATGATCTAGTCAAGGAAAAACTTGATTGGGCTCTTGTTTATACTAATTGGCTTGACAGGTTTCCAAAGACGAATCATATTGTTCCACCATTTCTCGAGTTGGACAACTCACCATCAATATTACGTTTGGACGATAAACAAGAACCAAAGGAGTTCCCACCTCAATCATGGACGTGAAGCAGCATATTTCTTTTTTTCCCATTATTCTCTTTCACCAAAACACAAGTAAAATGTCATTATCTCAATTTCTTATAATTTTCTTTTTTGTGGGGTTTTTTTGTTTGCAAAAAAATACTTGATAAATCTTTATATTGCATAACTATATTTTTACGTGATTTTCTTACTATATTTATTCACAAATATGAACTTTTTGTAATTGTCTATAATTTGTAATTTTATATTATTAAATTATGATTTTTTTTGGCTTCTTTACTCGGTATTTAGTATTTATTTGAGATCAAAATTCTATAGAAGAAAATGGCAAACAAACAATTTTCACCAATTATGTTGTGACGAATGTAGAGCGAGAAATTTGACAAAAAGTAATTATTTTAGGGATATTATTATCATTATAGCATCAACATATTATTATCGCACCAATTTTTTTTTAGTAACAAAAATGACGTATTTTATTTTCTCACTTTAGGTATCCCGAAATGTCGTGCCCGTCCTTTAAAAGATATGCATATGTTAGTTATCACTTTTTTCTATCGAGCTAATTGGGATATTGAAATTGTTATTCACGTAAAAGTAAATAATACTATACATACAAAATTTTGGGACCCTCCTCTAATTGTTTTCCAAAGCAACCGTCTTGGAGGATTTAGACATGCTCGGGTCTTGATCACATAATAAGGTATTATATCTTGGATGAAAGGGGGAGCAGAAACCATAATCCCACATCATAATTCTACTGTGTATGGTATCTCACTATCATAACACCCAGAGGTTCTCCCAAACACTTGGGTGTCTAAGCTATATATACTAACGCCAATTCCTATTGATGCAACCACACCCTGGAATTTCCTCTAAGTAATTTCACAAATGAGTCTGTTAGTAGCTTAAGAATCATCATACGCCCCAATGAGGCAGTACTGAGTGACTTGTTTCAGTTTTGGGTTTAGTACATATACACAACGAATTTTAGGAATATGATCAGGAAATATTTAGGGATCTATCAGAAAGGAAGCTATCTTATAGGATTTCTAACTGTCACTGTAATTAGTCAAGGTACCATAATGGACAAAGCATTACATTTTATTCGAAGGTCAAGTAGACTCTTTATCAAATATAGAGTCTTACCCATCAAACTCGCATACACTTTCTTTCTCACTAGTAACACTGAGAAAAGGCCCCCCTAAGGTGTTAGAATTAAGCAAAATGTAAGGTATAGAGCCACATTAATAGGATTGTTAGATCTCCTTTAGGAGTTTGGTTATTGATAATTTTGTCAAGAGTGTGTGTAAGAAAAAAGACCTTACAAATTTTATTCTTATACCATTCTGGCAGATTTAGAAGATGGAGATGTAAAGGATTCATTAGGCATGTCCGTAAAAGAAGAAAGTTGTTGTCTTTGCAACAAAATCACCTCATATTTGATCATTTAGGGAATGCTGATTGACTAGCCAAGATATTAATAAGGCCCCAGGATGTGTGCTTCCTCAACAAGATGACTTGGTTTCCAATGACAGTGATTTGAGAAAAATCTAGGGTATATATCGAATAACACGTGAGACCCAATTGTTTAAGGTGCCAATAGCCTATCTATAAATAGATGGGATATATGTCAAATGTCTATCCAAACTCAAGATTGAATTTCTACTTGAAATTGCGTCATGGTGAAAACTTTTCCTCATTACCTAAACATGAAGTGAATATTCTCGCTAAAGGTTACAGACAAAATCTCCTAACAAGTTTAAGTGGCATCTTTTATTTCCCCCATATTTTCTACTATACCTCCCTTGAGTTTTGGGAAAATTTGGAATAGGCTAAGGGTATGTGATGCTTAGAAATATATTAGGATCTTCCAAATAAGGTTTGTTTATTTTGATTTATTGATTGTATGTTGTTTCTAATACACTTTTTTCTATTTAAGTGCATACCATTTTAACAAAAAAAAATCGACACTTTTGATGATTAAGTATTATATATCCAAAATATTTATCCCTAAAAAATATATGGTGTATGTTATATTAAAAGTTTGAGTCAAAAGTACAAGTGTGATTATATAATATGATATTTTTGGAATTGCGAAAGAATATAAGTTTGAAGAAATTATAAGATTATAATAGAGATTTAGATAAAAGATTGTTATATAATTTGAGACAAAATTTTAGGGCATTGACGGATTGAGATAGTGATTTATTTTGTCTCTCCTATATTTCTAAGGTTGTGAATTTAGGAGACCCCTAAATATGAGTTCTACCCTTTTTTTTTTCAGAAAAAGTAATATTTTAGAAGATTAGATAGTTTTAGATGGTTTTACTGTAATATTGTGCATTTGTGTTGTTTATGCAATTATACAATTAGAGGCGGAACGAACATTTTTTGTTTAAAGGGACATAGGGAGTTCCAAGGCAATATCTCTGAGGAAAAAACAGACTTATTTAGGATCCGTTTGGAAGTGCTTATTTTAGAGTAAAAAACGCTTTTAGAATAAAATTTAAATTTTAAAAAATTATTAAAAGTGATTTTGAAATCTAAAATCACTTTAAGTGCTTTTCCTAAAAGTACTTTTCAGGGTTTAAAACACTTTTAAATATCTAGAAGCATTTTTAAGTGCTTCTAAAAAAAAGCACTTACCTACATGTCCTTATACTATGCAAAATAATAATATAAGCCTTATATTATGCAACAACTTCATTATAAACCTTGTTATTAATTTCTTTCAAACGACCATTTATAAGTTTTTATATTATATATATATATATATATATATATACTAGGGATGAACCCGTGCCTGAAGGCACTCTAACAATATTAAGTTAGAAAAATAAATATAACACTGATGAAAGAAGTCATATAGTGACACGACTTAATTATACTTAAATCAGATAATTCTGAAAAATTGTAAAAGTTCAACATGCAAAGTAGTAGTAGTCTGTTTTTTATGCTATTATTGCTACACACGTATAATTCTTTGACATCAGATGGCCTTTTTTGTGTTATTCAACTCTGATTGTTAGCATAACAACAGATCTTAAGAAATTTAACAGATGAATAATATTATATTCCATGAAACGACCAACTAAGATTAACATTATTAGCAAAATAATGAAGCAAATTACCATAAAATGATAATTAAATACATAAAACAAAGATGCCTACCACTACATTTTGCCTAAAGATTACATAAATTAAGAAAAATTTCACGTCGGAGAGTGAAGAGTGGTCGGATCAGTCGAAGAAGGAATATCCAGACCCACACGACAACCTTCAAGTATAAAAACAACATCAGTCATAGCTGGTCTTTCCAAAGGATCGGGCATTGTACAAAGCAACCCCACTTTAATCCCCAACAAATACTCTTCACATTCCAATGATTCCGAGTCAAGTTCAAGCAACCTAGGTTCAAGTAATTCCGTGATTTGTCCATTTTGCAACTGCCTCTTCAAGTGAGTTTTCAACAATCCAATGAATGTATTAGAAGCATATAATTGTATTTTCTCATCTGAGGAGTATATTAAAGTAACCAGAGAAGGTAATATCAGTAAAATCAGTAAAGGATCTGGAATAATACAACATAAAATATTTAACTTTTGAATACAATAACAAATATATAAAAAAAATCAGATCTAAGTTTTCGAATCTTACCAATTAAAAGAATAAAAGTTGATGCTTGAGTTTGAATTTCAGATTCTTCATTACCTAAGCAATCTAGCAAGTATTTAGCTAAATCTTGCCTGTAAAATTTAAAAAGAACTAATCATTCGTATAGATCAAATATGAAAGTTCAAAAAAGAGTCCCGTGTTGAGATAACTGTACATGAATGATATCCCGTGTTGAGATGACGTATTTAGAAGACTGAAACAATTCAAAAAAAATCCATAATTATTAAACAAATCAAAACAAAAATAAGTTGTAATTAAGAGATTCTACCTGTCGAAGGCATTTACAGCGGCGCTAATATTTGTCTCCATTGGCTCAACAGAAACACCACATTCATTTCTTGAGGCACGCAAAAAAAAATCAAGTTCCTCCACGACTCTTAATTGGAAAAGAGAATAAAATATTAGAGACTTGCTTAAACGGAAACTATTACTCTTTATTTAATTAAAGACAAATTACCTTAGACATTGATCAACACTATTATCTTCCGATGCATATTGTGCTATCTACGAACCAAGTTATATAAAGATTGAATAGTTACACGAAGAATTTAAATTTAATTATAACCTTAACTTACTGCTCGAATATTGACTCGAAGAGATGTTGTTGGTCCAGAATATAGCCGATTTGAATTGCACCATTAGTCCCTGTAGCATCCATCCAGAAATAGGTGAAAGTACACTGTGATTAATCGACCAATTAATAGAAATTAAAAATCGCAAGACCTTAACTTTTGAATTGTACCAGTGGTCCCTGTAGTATCTAGAAATAGGTGAAATTTACATTGTAATCAATATCTGGCAATGGTGTTTTCTAGAAATTCCATGAGTTAAAATCCTCTTGCAAAAAACACAATTAAAGAATCAAAAATCACAATTAAAAATTGGAAAAAATTGCTTATTTACTACATAATATTAATTTTATAGTGTATAAATGAATATAGCATCGGGTGGAGATGGTCTAACTCCAAGAGAAAAAGTTAATGACCACTGCAAAATTTGTTTGACCAAAAAAATGGCGATTGTCAGATTTGTAAAAGTATATTTAAAAAATATACTTAAGTCAGATAATCTTAACAAAATGTAAAAGATGAAATCAGGTTAAATATAATTTCAATTTTCTACATTAATTTGATTAGTTGATGATGATGATGGAGAATGGTGGCCGAAGTCTTACTCCAGCAGAAAAAGATAATGGCCATTGTAGGATTTGTTTGATAAAAAAGAAGGCGATTGTAAAATAATATTTAATAAATATACTTATATAAATGATTCTGAAAAATTGTAAAAGATGAGATCAGGTTAAAAATTATTTCAATTTTTTACCTTAATTTGGTCCGTTGATGATTATGATGGAGAATGGTTGCAGAGTGGCGACGGTTTTCTTGTGCAGGAGAGCGGCTTGGTCTGAGTAGGTGAGTGTAAAGAGTTTTTTTCCTCCGGCGCATCCCTTCATTAAAGGTAATAAGTATATTGAAATCAGATAATTCTGAAATATTGTAAAACTGATGAGATAATGGTTAAACAAAATTTCAATTTTTTACCATAATTTGGGTTCCAAGCGTTGATGATTTGAGATTGAATCTGGTATTCTCTCAAGGTCACTAAAAAAAAGTAAAGAAGAATAACAGAATTGCTCAAACAGATACTAACCATAACAGAGAATTCAAGTTATTATTAATTAAAGCATATGTAAACTCACCAAAAAGATTGTATATCATCACCCAGCCCACTGCAACAATACGATAAATTAGATTCAAGAAATAATAATCCATTTTTAATGAGAAGTTAACCTAAGGGTTATAAAAAAACATTTTAATTGAAGCAAAAGAGGAGATGATTACTTTGCCAAATATTGTATGTTTTTTGTCAAGCCAATCACATCGATCTAAACCGGTCGTGGCAAGCTAAAAAGGAGAGAAAGAGAGACGTGGTCGTGGCGGCGGTGGAGGATGGTCGTGGCGGCGGATCGGAGCTGGAGATTGGGTTGTTCTTCGCTAATTGAGAGATTGGGTTGTTCTTCGCCAATTGAGCGGCTTGGTGGGAGAGACGAAGTGTGGTGGGAGAGACGAAGTGGTGAAGTGTGGTGAAGTGAGAGAAGCGGTGTAGTGATTTCTTTTTGTTTTTTTTTTATTTAATTTTGAATTTTATTAATAAGTAATCCAAGGGCTGAAAAATATAAAGGGGAGACATCAAGATATTTTAAACCGTGGATTAAATTTAGATAATCTGGACCATTAATTATAATTGATCTAAAGGCCAAAAATGATAGAAATTTGATCCTAAGGCTAGAAAATGTGGAGACAAAATGAGACATTTCGGGCCGTTGGCCCTTCTCCAATATTATATAGATATATATATATATATATATATATATATATATATATATATTAGAAACTAAAATATATAAAGGTATTAACCCAAATGGTCAATGCAAAAAAATGGTTACCTAACAAGGTTTCAAACATGTAACTCATTCATAAACGCACACAACCAATTTTTAAAAGTAAACATAACTCATAAAAATTAACATATTGAAAAAAATCGTAACCATAAAAAATACAAAGATAGGCCATCGATTATTCAAATTTTGGACTTGTTAAAGATGGAGGGAGGAGGGAGGGGGGGGGGGGGGGGGGGGGAGAAAGAAGGGGAAGAAGATGTACTTGGACCTTTTGAGCAATTAACTTCATAATAAAGAATATCGTTTAAAACCTAATAAAATAAAATTAAAAATTTAAGGGATCAAGTGAGATTTCTCAATATTTAAAGAAAGACCAATAGACAATAAATATATTTTTTATCTTTTTTTACATGAGCAAAAAATTAATTTTACAAAATTATTGGGACCATTGTCCCCTAGCCAGTAGTGGCTTCCTCATATATGTATTTTATTCACATGAATTTTTAGTGTTATAAGATGTTTTCATATAAAGAGTCTGCCACGATTATTATATCAGATTTTTCTTTATTATATTAGAATGAATATTTATAAGATATATAAATATTGTAGTTTAACGTCATTATTGGCCAAGATAAATGTTTTCCAAGTAGTTAAAGTCTAAAGAGGATATTCACATCAAAACTCACTTTCTTCACACAACTATCGTGCCATGACATGCCATGCATCCACCTCGCGCTTTCTACTTTTAATGCATTTTTCAAGTATAATTCTCCGTCTTTTGAGTTTGGTTCTTCAAATTTCATTATCGAATTTAACCAAAAGAACAAACAAGAGACTCTAAAAAGTAAGAAAGACTAAATTCTACTAAATATGATTTGGAAATAATTTTGTTCCTAGTATTTAATATTTCAAAAAGGACCAATGAAAAATAAATATAATTTTTTTTATTACATTAGAAAAAAATTAATTTTTCAAAGTTAGTGAGACCATTGTCCCTTAGCCAACCGTGGCTCCCTCATATATGCATTTTATTTACATGAATTTTCAGTTTTATAAGATATTTTCATATAAGGAGGTTGCGACGATTATGATATCAAATTTTCCTCTATTATATTAGAATTAATACCTAAAATAAATATAAATAATGTAGTTTAACGTCATCATTGGTAAAGACAAATGTTTTTGCAGCTTCTTAAAATCTAAGGAGGACATCCACCTCAAAATTCTCTTTATTCACACAACTATTGTGCCATGACATGCCATGCATCCACCTCTCGCTTTCTACTTTTAATGCATTTTTCAAGTACAATTATTCGTCTTTTGAGTTTGGTCCTTCAACTTTCAACATCAAGTTTAACCAAAAGAGCAAACAAGAGACTTTAAAAAGTAAGAGAGACTAAATTCTACTAATAATTATTTGGAAATAATTTTTTCCTAATATTCAATATTTCAAAAAGGACCGATGGATAATGAATATAATATTTTTATTTTTTTACATTAGAAAACAAAATTTACAAAATTAGTGGGACCATTGCAACAGTGACTTCCTCCTATATGCATTTTATTAACATGAATTCTCAGTGTTATAAGATATTTTCAAATAAAGAGTCTTTCATGATTATTATACCAAATTTTCCTCTATTATATTAGAATTAATACCTATAATAAATTTAAATAATGTAGTTAACGTCATCATTGGCCAAGCCAAATGTTTTTCACGTAGTTAAATTTTAAAGAGGAAATCCACCTCAAAACTCTCTTTCTTCACACAACTATCGTGCCATGACATGCCATGCATCCACCTTGCACTTTCTACTTTTAATACATTTTTAAAGTATAATTCTTTGTATTTTGAGTTTGGTCCTCAACTTTCAACGTCGAATTTGACCAAATGAACAAATAGAAGACTTTAAAAAGTAATAGAGACTAAATTTTACTAATTATGATTTGGAAACAAATTTTTTCCTAATATATGTATGGTCGAATTCAATAGGGAAAATTTTATTAATTATTTATCGAAAGAAGCAATATAATGAGTAACGTATCTATGATAATTTATGATAAATCATCTACATAATCTATCTGACTACAATTGTCCGACCCCCTGGTGACTCCTTACTTAGCCATCTATTATGCACATGTAGCTCAACACAAACCCGTGTTATGTCCCAGAATATCCACACATCATGAACCAAATCATTTATATGATCAAAATCACTGACAAGCAGCTCTAAGTACCAAATCCTTTATCCCCAAGATATTTACCACGATACTCAATATGGACACATATCGTGATTCAACCATCTTAAACTCATAATTTAGTGTTTTTAGTTACAACATGAGGATCGAGTTTATTATACAACCACTTGCAAAACCAAACAAATCCCCCATCCATATCCTGACACACCGTTCTAATTCTCGTGCCCACATTTTATAAGGTTAAAAAGAGACTCATTAGCGTGTGGTGTCAATATGGAAGTGTATCATTCATTTGAATA
The DNA here is from genome assembly GCA_029959085.1 of Nemophila menziesii. Classification (NCBI taxonomy): domain Eukaryota; kingdom Viridiplantae; phylum Streptophyta; class Magnoliopsida; order Boraginales; family Hydrophyllaceae; genus Nemophila; species Nemophila menziesii. Next base: position 71,127,531 of record JARWIR010000003.1, on the reverse strand, counting down.
TTCTTCAACATCAACCAGGAATTTGATATATAACATATACAAAACATATAAGTATGTTAACACCATTCAGGAGCAAGGTCCTTGATGGTACTCCAACACTCAACTTAGTAAATGGTTAAGATGGAGTCTCTCATGTAAAAAATAGTGAGGATAGATTATAATAAAGCTCAGTTGCAATGTAAAAGATAGGTTACTAGTGATTCAGTTACCTCATCATAGCAAGGTCACTACCTTATATGTATCACGAACAATGTCTCCAGTCATGACGGTTCATAAGGAAAACATGGATGGGGACATGGTAGGACCATATATAGTTAGTTGTGGGTAACTTCTTCAATTGTATAACATTATGGGTTAATGACACCTTATACTTTTCACCGTGGATAGATAGTTAGCTGTAATCCTTGGTAGAGTACGCGAGGTAAGGTTATACATTTGGTCACTCAGATGTCATCTATGTTGATTCATATACCAGATAAGACCCATACATATAAACAAGAAAAGGGAAAGGATCATCATAACCCTAGGTAAGACCTTCGATTATAGAAATAAGCTAAGAAAAAAAAGATAAAGGGTGTTTGAATAATTTTTTGCAAGAATTCTTTGAGAGAGAATAATAAGGCGGTTTATGACATTAAACGTCATAACCTTACTTTGTTCTGGTAAATTTGGTGTGACATTGAATGGAAAAAATCTTCTCACAAAGTTAAAGAAAGTACAATGATGTTATCCTAAATTATCTAATAAGAAAAAACCAACTGAAAACCAGAAACAAAAAACAAATAAAGAGACAACCTCTAAACAATCTACAAGCAAAATATGACATATCAAAATAGCTTTAACCACCAAACACAACAATCATTACAGCTTCAAGGAATTGTACTCATGCATCTTATCTAATCCGCTTTTCTTCCCAGTTGCTTATTTTTTATTTGACAAGAGCCGAAAGGAGAACGTAGTCTCATAAAGTTGGGTAAAAACATCGTCACTAGCGTAAGTCTCAAATAAGAACACCCAAAAAAGTATTTGTGGACTTACCTTCTTATCTACAAGATGGGATCACATCAACATACCGAAGAGAGGAAATAAGGGTCCATTCATTAAGAATATTGTACCAGGTCCTAGCCAAATCAATTTTAATAAAAAAATCATCCAAACAATGTAAGACATCAAGAATAACATCAAATTTTAATATCAACCAAAAAAACCAAGGTAGGCTTTTCAAATAAGCCCAATGTATAGGGAATCCATGTATTGAGAGTGAACCAATCCCTTCGGCCTTCACACCTAGAAATTGGTCACCACTAGACCAGACTCAGTATCAACACCACTTTACATGACCCCTTCATCAACTTTCACCTGCTCTTTTCCATTAAAGTTGCAAAGTTTACCCTTCTTGATGATGCTCGTATTGTTGAGATTCTTAATTCCTTATCTGAAACTCAGTCTTCTTTTCTTTTTAGGATTTGCTAGTGCTTGGAATATATAATTCTTCCAATTTTAAATAGATTTATTGAGCAAACCAACATATCTATCGTGATTACTTATCAGACTGCATATAAAGCATCACTATCATTTCCCTTTTTAATTGAAATGACCTTTATTCCTGTATTGTAAACCTTCCATTTGTTTATTAACTGCACCACGCAAGCACCAATATTTTCCTTCTTTATGTTTTGACACCATTGTCATCCTGTTTAAGAAGAAATTCAACAATTTCCTTTTCCACATTTCCTTCTCTCTTTGATCCAAACTTAACCCTTCCAATATTTGTCTTACTTTTATTTTAACCCTAATTTTCCTTTTACTTCCAGTTATAACTTTATTTCTTTTTTTATTCATCTAGCCTAAACCCTCATCCATGTTTGATTCCATCAGGTGTGTTTCCAATCCTTTTTTTTTCTATTCTAGAGAGACATCATTCTCTGTCTATATTCATGTGCCACTTTTAATTTTCATATATCTACCATAGAAAATTAAACCAACACCCTTAAACATATACTCCAGATTTTCATCAGTAAAAATTATTTTGATGAGCTCCCTTCACACCTCTAGTGAAACATTCCCAAGCACAATGTTAGGTTTATCCAAAAAGAGCTTATACAATTTAGCATTGGTAAAGGATCTTACTATACAAATTGGCCGATATTATTTTTAGTACACAAATTAGGTCCAAAGAGTGTCATTTTCCAATAATATCATAGGGATCCAACTCCATCACCTTATTGTTACACACACAAATGAAATATCCCAGTAAATAGCATTTTTCCATAGTAGATACCCAAATCTTCATATTTAAAGTTAATTCATTTAGGTTTCCTTCCTTATACTCGACAAAGATACCAGTCGATATGGGAATATAATTAATCATCTTAGCATGAAACCTAAGAATGGGCACAATCCAAGAGTTGGATAATCTGATTCTTTAATGTACTCTAGATAGCTACACATGATAATAAATATACCATATAAGGACTTCCTAAATGGTAAGATTGTTGGTTGTACCCAAAACGTGGTTGTAAAGAGGTTCATGTCTTGCGAAGGTGTATCCTTGTTCTGCTCCTCATTACTGAATACCACCCATCAATTAATACACATCTATGTTTCCAAATGAAGTGTCTCTCGTTGATGTTTCAAAATAAAAGATGAACGTGTTCTTAGCAAGTCTATAGACATTAACATTTCATTTAGTTTTCAGGATGTAGATAATGGATTCTTTAACTCTTTGTTTTGAAATATCCTCTTTAATATTACTAACACAAGGATTGATCGTTTTGCACAACCTATTGCGTGTTGTTAAAGTATGGTTCTCTTAGAAACAGAAGATCAATCTGAGCTTTATGTGTATAAATTACGGGATCAAAGTATCTAATGACTTTTTATAACATGGTTGCATTGGTGGTCAAGGACATGGGTGACTATCTAATATACGCAAGGTCAGTTGGGTATCTTATGAGGTTAATGACACTACAACGTACCATGTGAGATCTTTATCCATCAGCAATGGGTAGTACAAAGCAAGATGACGCGTCTAGATTCCCAACAATTTTGATTGGCTGTTATATCTATTTCTCAATTTGCTAGGTACTTCGAACTACAATTTCTCTGACATTTAATGCTCATTTTGGATTCAGACCTAGATCTCTTCTCAAAATATTGCCACAGTCATTATATTGAATTTTTACTAATCTAGTCAATCTATTTGAAATTATGTAATCTTTTCTCATATGGACAGATCTACATACAACTCCAATTGCTTAGCCAACTTATAACAACATTAATTAACCTACTTCATGTGTGTCCACTAACCTTCTTATTCTGTCATGACCAACTTAACTTCCAATTATCTCCAAAAAGAATACGACATTTAATCTTTCCATTATAAAGAAGAAGGTAAAGATTGAACGTTCGATTTAAAATATTTTTACTATGATCAAGCACTAAACATGAATAAAATAAAAATTAACAGTTAATTTCTTGAGTTTTGAACCATTGTAACACTGGTTCCTACCTAATATGAAAATCGATTGTATACAGCTATATTTCGTATCTCTAACTTCGAATTTGAGCAGAACTGAAAACTAAAACTTATAGATCATTTGATTAACCATATCAATTTAACCAATTCTAAGGAAAAACACTAAAAATAAAAATTTTAAAAAGTGAATTATAACTTATAAGTGAAGACTCAAGAAACCTCTTTAGATTTTTTTTTTCTTCTAATTCTGAATGTCATGCCTTCATGCAAGGGCCATAAATGCTAACTGTCCCATCTCCCAGCTTTTATGGTACTATTTGAAATTAAGCACAAACAATAAATAATTATATACAAATAAATTAACCTTTTCTAGAAAAATACGTTACTAAAACTATAATAGAACCAAAGCTTCTCACAGCCGCGTTTACTCTTACACTCACATGTCCGAAAGCCATCTATAAAACATGCACATGCTGTTGTTGTACTAATTGCTGTTCATCTTCTTCTTCTTCGATCAAAACGATGTCGTCAAGACGGTCATTTCTCTCACGAAGGATCGCTAGCAGATCTTTCGCCCTCTCTAACTCTTTAAAATCCCTAGAAAACATTTTCCCCCAAAATTCAAATAGACACAATAATCTATTAATAAATTCAAATTCTGAAAATGATAATGAAGCCGATGATCAAAACGGTGTTGTTACTGGGGTTTCTTGGTCCACTATGTTACCAGAGCTGTTGGGAGAAATTATAAAGCGCGTTGAGGCCAGCGAGGATACTTGGCCGGATCGCCAAAACGTCGTCGCTTTCGCTTGCGTTTGTAAGCGGTGGAGAGACGTTACAAAAGACGTTGTCAAATCAGCTCACCTTCCAGGAAAAATAACCTTTCCTTCCTGCCTTAAACAGGTTTCTTTTTTGACAATTAGTTTTTGTTTTCTTCATCTTTTAGTGAATGTTGTTGATGTTATTTATTAAAAATTATATCTTTGGTTGTAATCAGTAAGTGTTGATTTCAACAAATCACACCAATATGATTTCTAAGAATCAAATTTTGCAGGTACCTAGGAGAAAATAAGAAAAGTTGGAGTCTTGCTAGGATTCTGAATGCATTAAAATTTTAGGGCATACTTATCATTTCTGGAAATTTTCCTTTCCTTTAGATTAAATTTGACCAAGTATCTTGATAGTGTTTGTTTGCTTAGATCATAAACCGGGTAATCCAAATTGTTTTAATCAATTCAAATTCAAATGTTAAATTACTCAAATTCCATTCAAAAACCCCTTATTCAGCCCTAATCAGTGCCCTAGCGAATCTTTAAATATTAAGAATTTCTAATTATAGTTCTAGATTAGAAATATGAGGGTTTGATCTCAATCTCACTTAACTTGCATTCTGAAGTGTATGATATTCAAATATATATATATATATATATATATATATATAGTAGCACCCTAATAGCTAAATGATTGAAAACCTAGCATTGTCACGATTAAAGGTAAAAAAATAATAAAATAAAAAGATCATAATACAGTTTAAACCTAACGGTTAGATTAGTGAACCACACGCGCTAGTTCGCTGCGTGTGATAACCCTTGGCTAGGTTTAGAAGTCAATATTCGCAACTTCACAGCTCGAACAAGCACAAAACTTTTACTTTATTAGATTCTTCTAATATATTGACTACGATTTATTATATCTTGATCATTATTTCTAATTCGATTCTAACTTAATATCTCTCTGTATTTACAGCCAGGGCCTCGCGAATCTCCACTTCAGTGTCTTATTAAGCGAGACAAAAAGAATTCAACTTTTTACCTTTATCTTGCTCTATCTCCTTGTAAGTAATCTCATACTTTAAATATTTACTGCAATTCTAAGTTAATTCTAAGTTAAAAACGTGTTTACTTTCGCAGCTTTTACAGATAAAGGAAAGTTTCTTCTTGCAGCTAGAAGATATAGAAACGGTGCTCATATCGAGTATATAATCTCACTTAATGCTGATGAGCTTTTTCAAGGAAGCAAAGCCTATGTTGGAAAATTAAGGTATATTTTCGATAATTTCATAGTTTTCTATAAAAAAAAAAAAAAAACTAAAATTTCTATATTTACAGATCGGATTTTCTCGGAACAAATTTCACTATTTACGATAATGAACCACCTTATACTGGAGCAAAACCATCGAGCAGTAAATGTATGAGACGTTTCGCTTCGAAAAGAATTTGTCCACAAGTACCTTCAGGTAATTTCGAAGTAGGACAGGTGTCATATAAATTCAATCTGTTGAAATCGCGTGGTCCGAGAAGAATGATATGTTCACTTAACTGTCCTTGTTCCGGTGAGTATGATGAGTCATCACCGGATTCTGGTAACTCGGTATTGAATAATAAATCACCAAGATGGCATGAACAGTTACAGTGTTGGTGTTTGAATTTTCATGGTAGAGTTACAGTTGCTTCGGTTAAGAATTTTCAGTTAGTTGCTACATTGGATCAAAGTCAACCAGGTGGTAAAGGTGATGAAGAAATAGTTGTACTTCAGTTTGGGAAAGTTGGTGATGAGATATTTACTATGGATTTTAGGCAGCCTTTATCTGTTTTTCAAGCTTTTGCTATTTGTTTGACAAGCTTTGGTACTAAATTAGCTTGTGAGTGAAGGTGAGATTATGGTATGTTTATATTTATATATATATGTGGAGATGAATGGTTGAGATTTTGTTGTTGTTGTTACTTTTGGATTTCAGTACTGTTGTGATGTATATGATGTTTGTTTGTGTTGTTTGTAAATGTATAATTATGACTTATTTATTATTAAGTTATTATTAGATGGATGGATTAAATTGCTGATTTGTTTTATACATATGTGATAGCATGTTGGTCTAGTTTTAAGCTAATTTCCCAGGTTTTGGCTAGCTGTTGAGAATGTGCCCCATTGTATTGTGTCGTGAGCATTATGGATGTCCATATTCGTAGTACATTTAGGGCTTATATTTGATCTTCAATATCTTGTATGTTTTATATGAGATACAGAAGCTGCCTAATTTGGAGATATAAGTCTAGAATAAAAAAATTTAGTTTATTAGTTATGATGTTTGAAGTACATTTAAGATCATTAGAAAAATTGACCGACCCTAGGTCCTAAAACTCTTTCTCCTAGCTTCTGTTTTTCCTTTGGAAAACCCACCGCCTCTTGGTCATGGAGGAGAAGGCCTTTCCTAATCTATGGCCGGCTCTTTCCTTTTTCTTAGTAGTTCTCTCATTTTCCCCTAGACTTGGCATTGTACTTTCTCGCAGTCCAAGAGTTTTGAGACTATTTTATATGCTTCCAAGAATTTAACTTCAATGGGTTTCAGTGTGTTATACCTTCAAGCCATCAACGAGGTCAGAAACTTCCCTCCATCATTAAAAGTCTCTTTTGGAGTTTGGTTATTTCCTACCTTTCACGTATCAACATTGTAGCACTATATCTATCTCTCCCATACAACATGTAACCCTTAATCTTTGGGTTTATTTGGTGAAATTTGGTTGTATATATACGTGATCTATGTCACTCTTCTTCACTGATTATCCAGAAAAGAGTCTCAATCATGTCAATCTTCTTTACTGGTTATCCAGGAAAGAGTTTCTCATGTCACTCTTCTTCACTGGTTATCCAGGACAGAGTTTCAATCATTCTACATTAATGGTGTACATGTTTGGTATTGTAGTTGTTTTGTTGCATGTCCTAGCTAAATTATCCTCTAAGTAAGATACAGAATTAGATTTGCTTTTGTCCCTCACCGGCCTCACCTTGGCTTTGTCATTTTACATTACAATTGTTTGTATATCAATTTGTGATAAGATGTTGTTTTGGGTTTCATCAAATCCTCCAGTTCCGTAAAAGTAACGGTTGTTTGTCCAATCCTAGTTGACATCGAAATAATGGTATATGGTTTTTATTTTGTTGAAATTTTTTATCCAAGAGTTCACTGTCCATTCAGTTTTCAGTTTTCAGCTTATGTATCATCTCTTTCTGCTTGTTCAAAATTTCATAACTTATTTTCTCATTCAGTTTTAAATAATTTTTAATTAGTGAATATATTATGTTAATTTATTATGTTAATTTTTATATTAAATAAACATATTAATCAGATTATTATCATCTCAGTCAACACAAATAAAACCTATTTGACCAATAATAATATTATTATTATAAATTAGCAAAAGAAGGGGCATTTATGAATTAGATGGATGGATTAAATTGCTGATTTGTTTTATACATATGTGATAGCATGTTAGTCTAGTTTTAAGCTAATTTCCCAGGTTTTGGCTAGCTGTTGAGAATGTGCCCCATTGTATTGTGTCGTGAGCTTTATGGATGTCCATATAGGGCTTATATTTGATCTTCGATATCTTGTATGTTTTATATGAAATACAGAAGCTGCCTTATTTGGAAATATAAGTCTAGAATAACTATCTTTAGTTTATCAGTTATGATTTTTGAAATAGAATAAGATAATTAGAGAAATTGACCGACCCTAGCTAGGTCCTAAAACTCTTTCTCCTAGCTTCTCATTTTCCTTTGAAAAAACCACCACCTCTTGGTCACGGAGGAGAAATGGTCGTCTCCTTCCTTTTTCTTAGTAGTTCTCTCAATTTCCCCTTCCAACAACACTTGGCATTGTTGTTTCTTGCAATTTAGGGATCGTAGGTGGTGGATATTTTTTTAAGGCATTGATTGCTGATAAAAGATGCAACTTCAGAGGTTGTTTACTCCATTATAAAAATTTCACTTTAATGGGTTTTAGTGTGTTTCCAAGGATTTTTCAAAAGCTTCCCTCCATCATTAAAGTCTCTTTCTAAGTACGGATATTTCCTGCCTTTCACGTATCAACATTGTAGCACTATATCTATCTCTTCCGGACAACACGTAACACCCTCAATCGTCGAATTTATTTGGTGAGAGTTGGTTGCATATACGTGATCTATGTCACCCTACTCCAATGGTTATTCAGTATAGAGTTTCAATCATTTTTTGTTAATGGTGTACATGTTTGATTGCTCCTCGTGTTGCTTAGGATCAAGTTTCACCGTTTAATTGGTTTTGTGATTGTTTTGTTGCATGTCTAAACTAGGTTGTCCTCTAACTAAGTTACATAGAATTAGATTTTTTTCCCTCACCTTGGATTTGTTATTTTACATTATAATTGTTTGTATATCTATTTGTGATAAGATGTCGTTCTGGGTTCCACTAAATCCTCCGGTCTCATAAAACTAATTGTTGTTTTGTTCATCCTAATTGACATCGAAATGACAGCTGACGGTTTTATTTTGTCGAAATTCATTGTCCAAAAGTTCGACTATCCACATAGTTTCAACTTATGTTTCGACCATCTCTTTTGCTTGTTCGACTTTACATTGGTGTGGTGTTTATGATGAGATGAATCAAAAGTTAATAACACACTTTGTTTCCTATCTCTTCGATTTACTATTTGTTTTCTCTTTCTATCCATAAAAGGGTAAGTATTAAGAAAAATATGAAATTTTTGTGATCAAAATTAAGAAAAATGAAAGATATGGTCTAAATTGGAGAGAAATGAAAGATATGTCCAAATTAAAAAAAAAAAAAACTCCCTATTCTACAAAAATTGTCCACTTAACTTTTCACACAAACTAAGAAATGTCATTATTAATCTCAACATTACAAAATATCATTGTAAATTTGATATTATTCTAATACAAAATGTTAATGATTCTTGATTGTGCGGTATGCTTAACCATATATCTCTATTCCAATATGTAGATATATGTTATAAGTAAAGTAATACTTTAAATATTTACAATTAAAAGTTACGTAAGGGTAATAATGGAAAAAATATTTTGAAATTGTCTTGAAATGCTAAGTGAATAATATTTTTGGAAAAACGTTTTTAGTAAGTAAATAATTTTTGTAAAACAGAGGAAATAAATAGGGTAAAGAGTAATGATATATATCATACAAATTCATACCACCTAATATACCACCTATGACGTGGCGTGGTTTGAGTGGAAGTAAATCGTTAGTTAAATCAAAAAAATAAATTTATTGAAGATTTATGTCCACTTAAATCATATCACATTGTAGGTGACATATTGGATGATATATACCAGTACTCTAGCCTAAAATGGTAGTTTGCTTTTATTAGAAAGTAAAATTAGTTAGTCAGTCTAAAATTTCATCTAATCATAAGACATAGAAAACACTTTGTAGTTTGCTCTTTCCAAAATGGTAATCATATATATTGTCTTTTGTTATGTTTTTATGATTAAAATAATGACACACACTAGACTGGTGTATATGTATCGTATCCACAGACAAAATTATCACTAAAACTAAGTCCAACAACTATTTGATTTTGTAGTTGAAATTGAAGGCCAAAAACCAATTTCTTATCAAATAACAACTCCATTAAACAATTGTACTTCAACAATCTACATATGTCAAACCTTTCAAATCTAACATATTCTATCTTTATTCTTCTACTTTTTTTTATTACAATTGGTTCATTAGTTTTTAAAATTTCCTTCTTCGTGTTATTGATTTGTTATTTTTTATTTTCTTACAATAATATTTGTAAGGAATATTAAAATATTAATAATAAAATGATTATTAATTTTAATTATTTTATTCAGTTAGTCTCTTAATTAATTTACATTTTTGCGTCTAGTCTTTTTATATTCAAAAACCAAACAAACATCTGTTTGTCTTTTATTTATTTTGTATTGCAATTAATTTTACTTATCGTTTAAACACATCTGTCTTACGTAGAAATCCATGTGGAGGCGATTAACCCGTGTTTACTGCTTTATTACTTAGACGCTCGTACACTTGCGTAGTCACTTATCTTCTTTAGTGTTGAATTTCATCACACTCCAGGAACGACCAACTATATTGGATTTCAAAATACTAATGGTGTTTTGAATTAAAAAAATAGATTTTAACAGCAATAAAGTGGAAAGGGGTAGGCCTTTTTTGTTCTTTTATTACTATTTGGTGTTTAAATCTTTTAGGCTTAAAAAAATAAATGTCACATTATATTTTTATGGACAGGAACTACTAAAAGATCAAAAATCGTTGGTAACCGAGAATCATATCCCATGAATTAGTAAGTTTAAAAACTTTGAACAAAAATTTAAACTGCACCACTTATATCAATAGAATTAGTTTATTTAATTTTTTTTTTAAGTTACAAAAGTTTAAGCAATTCCGTTTAATTGGGAAGTGAAATTATAACTGAGACTCCTAATATTTTATTTATCATTTATATTTGTTTTATTTATATATTAGTTTAAATTTTTAAAACTTACTCTTTAGAATTGCACTTCATTTTTATTTGATATAAAAATTTGATTTGTCCAAAACTCACGACTTAATAAAAATTTAAATAAAATTAATATAAAATTTTAAAATCTCATGTCATATTTTAATTAAATATATTTCTCCTAAAATATAATACACATCAATTATATCAAACATATAAACATATTTTATTTTTATAGTAAATAAGTAAAGGGCAATGCCCAATTAATTACACGGAGAGTGTATAAACTCCCAATTAATTACAACTTCAACTTAATGTCTACTTAAGCACAAAAAAAAAAAAGATTACAAAATACCCATAAACAATTAATTAAATATTTAATATTAATTATTTATATTTTTTTATCTTTTTTTTTAAATTTTTTAAAATTTTTTAAAATTTTTTTAAAAAAAAGTTCGATTTTTTTTAATTTTTTTTCGGAAATTTTTTTTCGAATTTTTTTTATGTGTTCCATGAATACACAATTCTGAGATTTGTGTGTTCCAGGAACACACAAAATTAGAACAACCAAAATCAAGGTTTTTGTATTCCAAAAATACGCAAATTTGAGTTTTATGTGTTTCATGAATACACAAATTTGACCATCTTTGGTACTAAATTAGCTTGTGAGTGAGGTGAGATTATGGTTTATATGATATATATTTATGTTTATATATATATATGGAGATGAATGGTTGAGAGGTTGAGATTTTGTTGTTGTTACTTTTGGATTTCAGTACGATTGTGATGTATATGAAGTTTGTTTTGTTTGTAAATGTATAATTATGACTTATTTATTATTAAGTTATTATTAGATGGATGGATTAAATTGCTGATTTGTTATATACATATATGATAGCATGTTAGTCTAGTTTTAAGCTAATTCCCCAGTTTTTGGCAAGCGGTTGAGAATGTGCCCCATTGTATTGTGTCGTGAGCTTTATGGATGTCCATATAGGGCTTATATTTGATCTTCGATATCTTGTATGTTTTATATGAAATACAGAAGCTGCCTTATTTGGAAATATAATTCTAGAATAACTATCTTTAGTTTATCAGTTATGATTTTTGAAATAGAATAAGATAATTAGAGAAATTGACCGACCCTAGCTAGGTCCTAAAACTCTTTCTCCTAGCTTCTCATTTTCCTTTGAAAAAACCACCACCTCTTGGTCACGGAGGAGAAATGGTCGTCTCCTTCCTTTTTCTTAGTAGTTCTCTCAATTTCCCCTTCCAACAACACTTGGCATTGTTGTTTCTTGCAATTTAGGGATCGTAGGTGGTGGATATTTTTTTAAGGCATTGATTGCTGATAAAAGATGCAACTTTAGAGGTTGTTTACTCCACTATAAAAATTTCACTTTAATGGGTTTTAGTGTGTTTCCAAGGATTTTTCAAAAGCTTCCCTCCATCATTAAAGTCTCTTTCTGAGTACGGAAATATCCTGCCTTTCACGTATCAACATTGTAGCACTATATCTATCTCTTCCGGACAACACGTAACACCCTCAATCGTCGAATTTATTTGGTGAGAGTTGGTTGCATATACGTGATCTATGTCACCCTACTCCAATGGTTATTCAGTATAGAGTTTCAATCATTTTTTGTTAATGGTGTACATGTTTGATTGCTCCTCGTGTTGCTTAGGATCAAGTTTCACCGTTTAATTGGTTTTGTGATTGTTTTGTTGCATGTCTAAACTAGGTTGTCCTCTAACTAAGTTACATAGAATTAGATTTTTTCCCTCACCTTGGATTTGTTATTTTACATTATAATTGTTTGTATATCTATTTGTGATAAGATGTCGTTCTGGGTTCCACTAAATCCTCCGGTCTCATAAAACTAATTGTTGTTTTGTTCATCCTAATTGACATCGAAATGACAGCTGACGGTTTTATTTTGTCGAAATTCATTGTCCAAAAGTTCGACTATCCACATAGTTTCAACTTATGTTTCGACCATCTCTTTTGCTTGTTCGACTTTACATTGGTGTGGTGTTTATGATGAGATGAATCAAAAGTTAATAACACACTTTGTTTCCTATCTCTTCGATTTACTATTTGTTTTCTCTTTCTATCCATAAAAGGGTAAGTATTAAGAAAAATATAAAATTTTTGTGATCAAAATTAAGAAAAATGAAAGATATGGTCTAAATTGGAGAGAAATGAAAGATATGTCCAAATTAAAAAAAAAAAAAACTCCCTATTCTACAAAAATTGTCCACTTAACTTTTCACACAAACTAAGAAATGTCATTATTAATCTCAACATTACAAAATATCATTGTAAATTTGATATTATTCTAATACAAAATGTTAATGATTCTTGATTGTGCGGTATGTTTAACCATATATCTCTATTCCAATATGTAGATATGTGTTATAAGTAAAGTAATACTTTATATATTTACAATTAAAAGTTACGTAAGGGTAATAATGGAAAAAATATTTTGAAATTGTCTTGAAATGCTAAGTGAATAATATTTTTGGAAAAACGTTTTTAGTAAGTAAATAATTTTTGTAAAACAGAGGAAATAAATAGGGTAAAGAGTAATGATATATATCATACAAATTCATACCACCTAATATACCACCTATGACGTGGCGTGGTTTGAGTGGAAGTAAATCGTTAGTTAAATCAAAAAAATAAATTGATTGAAGATTTATGTCCACTTAAATCATATCACATTGTAGGTGACATATTGGATGGTATATACCAGTACTCTAGCCTAAAATGGTAGTTTGCTTTTATTAGAAAGTAAAATTAGTTAGTCAGTCTAAAATTTCATCTAATCATAAGACATAGAAAACACTTTGTGGTTTGCTCTTTCCAAAATGGTAATCATATATATTGTCTTTTGTTATGTTTTTATGATTAAAATAATGACACACACTAGACTGGTGTATATGTATCGTATCTACAGACAAAATTATCACTAAAGCTAAGTCCAACAACTATTTGATTTTGTAGTTGAAATTGAAGGCCAAAAACCAATTTCTTATCAAATAACAACTCCATTAAACAATTGTACTTCAACAATCTACATATGTCAAACCTTTCAAATCTAACATATTCTATCTTTATTCTTCTACTTTTTTTTATTACAATTGGTTCATTAGTTTTTAAAATTTCCTTCTTCGTGTTATTGATTTGTTATTTTTTATTTTCTTACAATAATATTTGTAAGGAATATTAAAATATTAATAATAAAATGATTATTAATTTTAATTATTTTATTCAGTTAGTCTCTTAATTAATTTACATTTTTGCGTCTAGTCTTTTTATATTCAAAAACCAAACAAACATCTGTTTGTCTTTTATTTATTTTGTATTGCAATTAATTTTACTTATCGTTTAAACACATCTGTCTTACGTAGAAATCCATGTGGAGGCGATTAACCCGTGTTTACTGCTTTATTACTTAGACGCCCGTACACTTGCGTAGTCACTTATCTTCTTTAGTGTTGAATTTCATCACACTCCAGGAACGACCAACTATATTGGATTTCGAAATACTAATGGTGTTTTGAATTAAAAAAATAGATTTTAACAGCAATAAAGTGGAAAGGGGTAGGCCTTTTTTGTTCTTTTATTACTATTTGGTGTTTAAATCTTTTAGGCTTAAAAAAATAAATGTCACATTATATTTTTATGGACAGGAACTACTAAAAGATCAAAAATCGTTGGTAACCGAGAATCATATCCCATGAATTAGTAAGTTTAAAAACTTTGAACAAAAATTTAAACTGCACCACTTATATCAATAGAATTAGTTTATTTAATTTTTTTTTTTAAGTTACAAAAGTTTAAGTAATTCCGTTTAATTGGGAAGTGAAATTATAACTGAGACTCCTAATATTTTATTTATCATTTATATTTGTTTTATTTATATATTAGTTTAAATTTTTAAAACTTACTCTTTAGAATTGCACTTCATTTTCATTTGATATAAAAATTTGATTTGTCCAAAACTCACGACTTAATAAAAATTTACATAAAATTAATATAAAATTTTAAAATCTCATGTCATATTTTAATTAAATATATTTCTCCTAAAATATAATACACATCAATTATATCAAACATATAAACATATTTTATTTTTATAGTAAATAAGTAAAGGGCAATGCCCAATTAATTACACGGAGAGTGTATAAACTCCCAATTAATTACAACTTCAACTTAATGCCTACTTAAGCACAAAAAAAAAAGATTACAAAAATACCCATAAACAATTAATTAAATATTTAATATTAATTATTTATATTTTTTTTATCTTTTTTTTTAAATTTTTTAAAATTTTTTAAATTTTTTTTAAAAAAAAGTTCGATTTTTTTTAATTTTTTATCGGAAATTTTTTTTCGAATTTTTTTTCGATTTTTTTTATGTGTTCCATGAATACACAATTCTGAGATTTGTGTGTTCCAGGAACACACAAAATTAGAACAACCAAAATCAAGGTTTTTGTATTCCAAAAATACGCAAATTTGAGTTTTATGTGTTTCATGAATACACAAATTTGACCATCTTTGGTACTAAATTAGCTTGTGAGTGAGGTGAGATTATGGTTTATATGATATATATTTATGTTTATATATATATATATATATGGAGATGAATGGTTGAGAGGTTGAGATTTTGTTGTTGTTACTTTTGGATTTCAGTACGATTGTGATGTATATGAAGTTTGTTTTGTTTGTAAATGTATAATTATGACTTATTTATTATTAAGTTATTATTAGATGGATGGATTAAATTGCTGATTTGTTATATACATATATGATAGCATGTTAGTCTAGTTTTAAGCTAATTCCCCAGTTTTTGGCAAGCGGTTGAGAATGTGCCCCATTGTATTGTGTCGTGAGCTTTATGGATGTCCATATAGGGCTTATATTTGATCTTCGATATCTTGTATGTTTTATATGAAATACAGAAGCTGCCTTATTTGGAAATATAATTCTAGAATAACTATCTTTAGTTTATCAGTTATGATTTTTGAAATAGAATAAGATAATTAGAGAAATTGACCGACCCTAGCTAGGTCCTAAAACTCTTTCTCCTAGCTTCTCATTTTCCTTTGAAAAAACCACCACCTCTTGGTCACGGAGGAGAAATGGTCGTCTCCTTCCTTTTTCTTAGTAGTTCTCTCAATTTCCCCTTCCAACAACACTTGGCATTGTTGTTTCTTGCAATTTAGGGATCGTAGGTGGTGGATATTTTTTAAGGCATTGATTGCTGATAAAAGATGCAACTTCAGAGGTTGTTTACTCCATTATAAAAATTTCACTTTAATGGGTTTTAGTGTGTTTCCAAGGATTTTTCAAAAGCTTCCCTCCATCATTAAAGTCTCTTTCTAAGTACGGATATTTCCTGCCTTTCACGTATATCTCTTCCGGACAACACGTAACTCTCAATCGTCGAGTTTATTTGGTGAGAGTTGGTTGCTCCTCATGTTGATTAGGATCAACTTTCACTGTTTGATTGATTTTGTGATTGTTTTGTTGCATGTCTTTAGCTAGGTTATTCTATAACTAAGTTACATAGAATTAACTTTTTTTCCCCTCACCTTAGGTTATCCAATGTTACTCAAACTTTGTGTGCTACGGCAACCTTGATGAGATTTTCTAGGGTTACATCTCAACCCCCAAACCACTTTGAAACCACGAAATTAATAATTATAACTCTGACCTTGGATCTTCACTCATAATCTTGGTTTTCTTTAGAATTTTTTTTTTCTAAAACAGAGTTTGGTTAATAGGTGGTTTTTGCTGTATTTTTTTTATTAATAAGAAGTTACGACGAATAGTTAGAGAAAAATGTTTCATACCCTATAAATTATTGACAATATTCAATATATAATAAATTAATTTTTAAATTTTTTAATTATATATATAATAATTAACTAGTTATTTAATTTTATTTCAAATGGGGTTTAAATATTATTTAGACTAGATTGACGAGTAGGGATAAAAGTATGTTATTTAGACTAAGGATATAATAATTAGGATAGAGGACTAGAATTTGAGGTACGAAGATTGGAGTCTATTTCTATTAAGGTTTTTTTACCTAAAGAAAGTTGAACAAATTTTTCACTACACTCTTAAAGCTGCAAATGAGTTAATACTTTCATCAAAAGTTTGGGTTTGAAAATTTTGATTTTTTTTATTAGTAAAATTTTTAGTAGTTAATTATGAGTTTTCAAATTCAATTTTCAAGAAAATAAGAAGGAAAAATCTTTCTACTCACTCGTAGTTTAAAGGATCAATTAAACACTCTGTTATATTTACCTTCCACTATTACTCTTAATGTCATTATAATAATTTTTATTTATTTTTATTATATGCTATTCATAATATATAATTTATTTATTTTATTTTCTTTTTATTATGAAATTCGGCTACCACCACAATCTCATGCATTTACAACCGACTATCACCACCGCCTCATACATTCTCCACCACCACTACCCTCACCTACCACCATTATTCTCCGTCGACCACCACCTTCGTCTATAACCACCACCGTCTAGTTCTGCCACCACAATCACCACCAACTAATTAGTACGCACACGCGCGTCCGTAAAATTTAAAAAAAATCATAGCTGATTCTAAAAAAATTGTAAAAATAAAAAAATTGCATTTTTGGACGAGACAAATTAATATTTACGTATATGATTTTTTTTTTCGATGATCCGTTTTGTGTGTTACCAAAAAAAGATTTTCCAAATGCAACAACACGCGCGCGTCTGTGAATTTTTTTTTAATAAAAAATCATCATTAAATCCAATAAAATCAGAAAAAGTAAAAAATTGTATTTTTTGACGGAAGAATTCATTTATACATCAACGAATTTATTTAATTTTTAACTTTCGATATTCAGTTTTATGTGTTTCTACAATACATAAAAATATATTTATGTATTCCTGTAACACACAAAATCATAGAATCAATCTAAAACATTCTCTTATTTAACAAAATCATTTTTTCTCTTTATTAATTGCATATACCCTATTTTTACTTGTTTTTTACTATCTTGATGTATTATCTTTTTGTCCAACCTCTTTATGTTATTTTGTTTATTGATCTAATACACAAAACAGTCATTTATGTATTACAGCAAGACACAAAATCATGTATTTCCTTTTAGTTATGCTTTTTTCACTTTATGATTTTATGCATCATAAGAACACACAAACCGATTGGTTTGACTGGAAGAAAAAAATGAACTTGTGTATTGTCGTAATATACAAATGACTGTTTTGTGTATTACGGCAACACACAAAATAACAAAAAAACGGTTGGAAAAAAGTTGATTCATCAAGATAGTTAAAAACGAGTAAAAATATTGTATATGTGACTAATAAAGAGAAAAAAATGATTATGTTAAAGAAGATAATGTTTTAGATTGATTTTATAATTTTGTGTGTTACATAAATACATAAATATATTTTTGTGTATTGTAGGAACACATAAACTGAATATCAAAATTTAAAAAAAAAAATCGATGATGTAGATATGAACTTGCCCCGTCAAAAAATACAATTTTTTAATTTTTCTGATTTTTTATAAAAAAATTCATGGGCGCGCGCGTGTTGTGGAATTTGGAAAATCTTTTTTTGTGTGTTATAGGCTTATAGCAACACATAAAACGAATTATCGAAATAAAAAAAATCAAAAAAATTCATAGATGTAAATATTAATATGTTTCATCCAAAAATGCAATTTTTTTTATTGCTAGGTATATACTTTATATAATTTTTAAGTTAGCTTAAGGTGGGAGGTAAAAAATTAGTTCCCTAATCAAAATAAGCAAAGGATAGGGTGATGCAACTCTCTATGAAACTCGCTCTGCATCCCAAACCTCCCACCACCAAATAACCATTAAATCACCCAACAAACAACCTAAAATCACAACATTTTAGGTTATTCGATTCCTTCTATAAGTGTTTTTTCATTTCAAAATTCTTTAAAACAGTTTTTACTCATTTCTTTTTCCAGCTTCTTTCCCAATTTTCTCTTTCGTTCCAGACGAGTCATTCTCCTTCTCCCTCACCTTCTTCCTGCAGAAACCCTCATGGATTTCTTTGCATCATCTCACCCACTAGCAAAAGACAAATCATTAGTAATAACACATGATTAAGATACCAACTACAGAGTCATAAATGAACAAAAGTTACTAGCTAGGTTGATGATCAAAGAAAAGATCAACCATACATTTATAAAAAATCATATTAACAAGTATTGGGCATTACGAAATCAAGTTGAAGTAGAAAAGATGGGAAGAAACACGGTAGCTATCGAATTCGGCACTGAGGAGGACAAGAACAAGGCGTGGGAACAAAGACCTTGGACTGTTCAAGGAAAACACCATTGTTATTAATCAATATAATGCTACAGATAAAAAAGATGTTAACAATACTACTTTATGGTTCAACTATCAGGTTTCCCAGTAAATTTCCTTCCTATTATCCGTCTCAATAAATTTCTAAGCTATTTCGGTAGAGTTCGTCAGATAATTTTACCTGAATCGCTCGATGAAAAATCAATTACACGAGTCCAACTCGATTGGGACCTCAAAAGGCCCTTAATTCTTAGAATTAATTTCTGGGAAAATGAAAACAAAGCAGCTTGGATCAAATTTTGCTATGAAAATATAGGACAAGTATGTTACGTGTATGGAATCTTTGGCCACGAAGAGAAAGGATGCATACATACTAAAGTTAAACCTTCGATTAGGAGGAAGGATCAAAATCTCTACACGAGGTCCATCACAGTCATACATATTAAAGGAAATTACAGAATCCAGAAGGATGGTATTAATTAACAAAGAAAGTGAACACATTGGAGATGAAAAAAATTAGCGAGTGATGGGATCGGTCCCGCCTCAACTCAGTTTTAGAGATAACGATAGCATTAACGGAGTTAAAGGTACTAACGGCGTGTTTGAATTTGGTACTAAAGAAGGTAGTGGAAATGGTAAGAGTAATGGGAGAACAAGAGATAAAAACAAAACGTACGAAAAAGACGATGAAGGTGGAGGTGAACGCACCAACTCTATATTGAAAAAGAAAGAAGACTTACTAAAGTGGCCCAAGAGATGGAAACTAAATTTAACAAAAGTCCGGCCCAAGATAAGGAAATCTTATTTGGTTCTTTTGAAAGTCCAATCCCAGTTACTAAAAGCCCTAACGTTCTACTATATCAAATTAATAAAGAAAGTCCAAATGATATAGCGTACAATCATACAAGTTTGCATAACAACCCGATCAATTTCTCTCTACAACCGACCTTTCATCTCCCATTGTTCAAAAACCCCCCAATTTCTCGAACCCTAACGTCATCGTCTCCAATCAATCCTTAACCGACTCATTAAAAACCCCACAACCAAACACCACCATCCCTAATTTCCACCCCTCTGAGTCTTCTTTATCAAACGTAATAAACCTAGAAGACTATAAAACTCCAATCCACTCAAGCTAGAACAGAAATGAACTTGATGCTCATAGCCTCTTCCAAAATGATGAAACAACTTATGAGGCTAATGGGGAATATATATTAAAATTAATAAGGAAACGGGTAAGAGAGAAATAGTAGCGAGACAATCAGTCAAGTCTAAACGTAAGAAAGCTAAGAAGGATAGTGCAACTCAGATAAATACTAAAAGGCAAAAAACTCTTTGGGCCTCGAGAACTAATAATCAAGTGGAGGAGATTTAAAGAGCTGGTAAAGAAGATGGATTTTAAATGAATGAGTCTACTGAAGTGGTTTGCGGGGTTGACCCAGATCAACCCCACGGTGAGAAATGATACAAACATCCTAGAACTGTCAAGGTATTGGCACAACCCTAACAGTCCATACCCTATCTGATATTGTTTCCAAATATCAAACTCAGGTATTATTCCATTCAAAAATTAAAAACCCTTATAAATTGTTAAAAAATTAGAAAAGAATATACACATGACCTTTGTTGATATGGTGGAACCTGTGGGTATTGGGGGTGAACTTGCCCTTTTTATATAAGATGGTATTGACCTAAAAATCATTAGTAAATCTGTTAATCATATACATTGTGAAATTAAGTTCGTAAATGAAAAAATATTCACCAACTTCGTGTATGGAGCCCCAGTAGATAAAACCAAAGAGGCTTTCCTTGAGGTTCTCAGTAGTTGTAAACCTAAAAAAAATGAGGCTTGGAATCTTACTGGGGGTTTTAATAATATCAGATCTTTATTGGAAAAAAAAGGAGGAGATGATAAATGTAAAAAGTCCATGAAACAATTTAATGGCTTTTTAAAACATAACAAACTGGATTAAATTAAGATTAAAGGGGTTTAATACTCTTGGACCAACAAAAGAAGTTATAATGAAATGATTAAGTCCCTAATTGATAGAGCCTTCTGTAATAAAAAAATGAAATGAGAGATACCTTATTGCCTGGGTTGCTCTACTCCAAGCAGCAGGGTCTGACCACTCCCCCCCAAATATCACATATGAAAGAAAATAAAAAGAATAGAAAAATGAGATTTTACTTTGAAAATAATTGGACTGAAGAGAAGAAATGTTATGATACTATTAAAAAAGTTTGGGAGTATAAAAAAAAACCCAGCAGTAGTAAGAATGCACTAAATATAAAGCTAAGAAAATTAATGTATTACTTACTATCTGGAGTAAGAAAAAATATAAAAACAATATAAAACTGATTGATAATTGCATGTCCAAGCTTGAAAATATTTATAATGACACTAATACTAAAACTTGGGAAGAATATAATGAACTGGTCAAGAAAATTGAGAAGCTTGGAAGGATAAGGAGGATTACTAGGCCTCAAGATCTAGAGTATCTTGGCTCAAAAGAGGTGATAAAAATTCCTCATTCTTCCATGCCTTCAGAAAAGAAAGAATAAAGATTAATAAAATTATGAGAATTACTAAAGAAGATGGAACCTGGGTTGAAACTGGGGATGAGGTTAGAGATGAAATATGTAATTATTTTAATAACATCTTTGAGAAATTTTACATCTATTACTGATTTGATCCCTTCTAAAGTTAATAAGAATATGAATGATAATCTTGAAAAACCACTATAAGTAAAGGAAATCCTTAAGGCTATTAATGATTTGGGGGACCACAGAGCGTCGGGACCTGATGGGTACTCGGGTTTTTTCTATAAAAATTATTTAGGCATTATTAAACTTAATGTGATAAAAATTATAAATAATTTTTGGTATATTGGGGAATCACTTGATGAGATTAACCATACGTTTATCTCCCCTATACCTAAGATTAAAACCCCTAATAGTATTAAACATTTTCGCCCCATAAGTTGCTCTAACTTTATATATAAAATAATAGCCAAAATTTTGGTGAATAGAATGCAACCTTATATGAATTTGTTGATTGATGAAAACCAATCGGCGGTTATACCAGAAAGACATATTCAAGATAACACTAACATAGACCATGAAGTTATTAATTATATAAAAGATAATAGGTATACTAAAACCTATCATTTAGCTATTAATTCGGATATACAGAAGGCATATGAAAATGTGGAATGGGATTTTTTTGAAATTATATTAAGTAAGATGGGATTTAATAATAAATGGGTGAACAAATTAATGAGATGTGTTAACTCAGTTACATACTCAGTTTTACTAAATAAAAACCCCCATAAATTGGACAAACCATAGAAGGGGCTTAGACAGGGTGACCCTCTATCACCCTTCCTCTTCACTATTATAACTCGGTTACTATCTGTCCTTATTAATAATAAATTAGGAAATAACCCTATGAAGGGCATAAAAATTTTAAGGTATGCACCTAGTATAACTCATCTTCTGTTTGAAGATGATAGTATCTTCTTTATGAAAGCTGACAACAATTAAATAGAAAGATTTAATGACATAATCAATAAATATGGGTATGCCCTTGGGATGAAACTAAACTATAATAAGCGTGGTATTAAATTTAGCACCAATACTCCGGATTACATACAAAATAACTTTGCAAATAAGCTTAATATGAAAGTTACCAATAATTTAGGTAAATATTTGGGTCTTCCCACTGAGTGGGGAAGATCAAAAGTAAAAAATCTAAATATTCTTGTTGAGAATACTTTAAGAAGAACTGATAACTGGAAAAACTTATACTTGTCTGAAGCAGGTAAAGAAATATTAATAAAATTTGTACTTCTTAGTATGCCTAATTACTTTATGTCTTCATTCCTTATACCAAAAAAACCCTGTGATTTGATTTATCACAAATAGTAGGATTTTGGTGGGGAAGTAAAGGTAATAAAAAAAATACATTGGGGTTCTTGGGACTCATTAACTAAGAGCAAATATAGTGGTCGCCTTGGTTTTAGGGACCTCCATCTTATGAATTTGGCCTTACTTAGTAAACAAACTTGGAACTTATTAAATAACACCGAGTCTCTACTGTATAAAGTACTTAAAGGTAAATACTTCCCAAATTCTTCCCTGTTAAAAGCTAAAATTGGGAACTCTCCCTCTTATGGATGGAGAAGCCTGATGGCTGGAAAAGAAAATATTATTATAGATTTAAAGTGTAAGGTAGGAAATGGAGAAAGAATATATCTACACACCCATAAATGGGTAGCAAATTGTAGTAGGGCCACCCCCTCCCCCAACTGACCCTAGCCTGATAAAGGTTTATGACCTTATATTATTTAACAAAAGAGAATGGAATATGGATTTAATTAAAAAACTTTGCCCCTGAGATAGAAAAATATATACTAAATACTTTTATACCACTTTCAGGTGGTAAAGATATACCAGTATGGACTAAAGGTAAAAATGGAATTTATGAGGTAAGAAAAGGATACCAAATACTTAAAGATACTATGGATAGAGAAAATACTAGGATATGCGACATTAAGGTCTCCGCATCTCATACCATAGACCCTTAGGTATGGAACCTTAAAGTGGCCCCTAAAGTTAAGAATTTTATGTGGATGGTATTTAAAAACCTCCTCCCTACTAATGAGAATCTGTATAAAATAAAGAATTACAAAAACACCACTCTGTGATATCTGTAATAATTCAGTGGAAAATGTGGAGCATCTATTAATGGATTGTGAATGGGCAAGGGCAGTTTGGTTTGCCTCACCTCTAAGCTTATATACAAGCAACCAGTGAACCAATAAAATGGACACTTGGATGGATAGTATATATGAAACACATAAGAATAATAAGATAACTACGGGTACAAAGGTATTGGAAAAGTTCTGTAATATAGCATGGCAGATATGGAAAGATAGAAACAATTACAAATATAACTGCACAAAGATAGACCCTCGGTTAACAATGGAAAAAGCTCTCCTTAATTGGAGGAATTATGAAAATTGTAACATCCCTATGGATGATACTAATGTACTTATGGGATATGATAATTCATCTTATGAAAATGAGACAAATGGGTCCCCATAAATGAACTTGAATGATGAGACATTTGCTAATAAGCGAAGAAAATGGGAACCACCACCTATGAATATGCTTAAAATAAACAGTGATGCAGTGTTTAATAATAACTTAGGTATTATTTCTTGTGTTACCAGGGATCATCTTGGAAATACTAGTAGCTACAATGCATGGGACATCTCAGCTGGCTCTTCTCTCGAGGCGTAGGCACTAGGCGTTCTTAAAGCTTGTCTACTAGCCCGTGAAGCAACTTGCAGGGTGATAGTAAAGAGTGATAGTCTTCTTGTTATGCAAACCCTTGAGAGATGTTTACACTTTTCTAATCCCACTATTTGTAATATTATTAGTAGCATTTATATGATCTCGGAACATTGTAAACCATACTTTAAATGGTGTAGTCGAGATTGTAATAGGGCAGCAAATTGGTTAGTTAAATATAAGCTAGAGGGCAACATATTTTGCTCATGCTTGGATAATATTCCTAGAGGTCTAGCGGTTCTGTTGTATGAAGAGTCAATACCCATGGGTATTGGCTAAATATCGTTTTATTGTATCAAGGAAAGGTTAGAACAAACAAAATGCAAATTTTTTATTTTTACGATTTTTTTAGAATTAGTTAGGAAATTTTTAAAAAACATTCACGGACGCGCGCGTATGATGGAATTAGTTGGTCGTGATTGGTGGTGACGGAACTAGTCGGTGGTGGTTATGGGCGAATGTGGTGGTCGACGGAGAATAATGATGGTGGTGGTAGGTGTGGGTGGTGGGTAGGGGTGGGATGGTGGTAGGGGTGTTGGGGTGGTTGTGGTGGTGGTGGAGAGGTGGTGGTAGTGATGGTGTGGTGAAGACTATAAATATGTAAATATTATATAATAAATGATGAAGATAATAAGAATTAAATGATATATATAATTAAAGTAATAATTAATAGGTTTATGAGTGTTTTTGTAATTTTTCAATTTTTTATTATTAATTGGAAAAAGTTATGGTTAATTAGAAATAATTTTACTATTTATGTAATTAATTGGACGTTTTCTCAAATTTTTATCGATCAAATTGATCAAAATTTTAAAGTTAGGAAAAGATTTTTTTTTTCGAAGTACCAAATTATAAAACACCTTTGGCGATTCCTTGAACGACTTCAAGGTTGTTAAAATAGAACGAGCTATTCTGTATCCGAACTTCAGCGGCAGCCCTCATAGCAAGGAGGAATGCCCAGCTTTCTCCTTCGACTGCTGAGTTAACTCTTGCTCGTTTAACGACCTTGTGCACTACTTTGCCATCTCTATCTGCTCCGATTGCCACAATACATGCCGGTTCCCAGCTATGGGTGAAAGCCGCATCACTCATCCATGGTACGTCCGCATCATCATCATTAAACGGATTTCCATTATCTTCGCTCTTTGTTCCAATTTCTTTTCTCTTGTCTCTTTCTTTGTAACCATCTGAGAATAAATGTTTTAGGAGTTCTTTCGTTTTCCCGTTAATTTCAATGATTATCCAAATTAGTGACTTTGAAAACTTTGAACAAAAATTTAAAATGGATCATTTATATCAATAGAATAGTTTATGTAAAATTAATTTAAAAGAATTACTAGAGTTTAAGCAATTTTGTTCATTTGGGAAGTGAAATTATAAGTGAGACTCTAATATTTTACTTATCATTTGTATTTGTTTTACTTATACAGAAATTTAAATTTTAAAAAATTACTTCTTAGACTTATACCTCATTGTTATTTCATATAAAAATTTGATTTGTCCAAAACTCACGACATAACAAAAATTTACATGAAATTAATATAAAATTATAAAAGCCCGTGTTACATTATAATTAGATATATTTCTCCTAAAATATAATACACATCAATTATACCAAAAGTATAAATATAAATATATTTTATATTTATAATAAATAAGTAATAACACCAATGAACATAAATTTAGGGATGACAATGGTTCAAATATTAACCGTAACCGATGGATATCCGATCCGATTAAAAATCCGTTAGTGGAACCGATGGTGTATCCATGAGGGTTTGGTTCTCACAAAAGGTAACCGGTGGATTATCCGTTAGGATTTGGTCTTTTACAATAATCTGATGGATAATCCGAAATCCGAATAAAAACATAAAAAATAGAATATTAAAATATATATACTATATATAAAGATATTCTATATATGCAAATTTCATAATAATATCGATCAAATATAATTATTCCATA
The DNA here is from genome assembly GCA_029959085.1 of Nemophila menziesii. NCBI lineage: Eukaryota > Viridiplantae > Streptophyta > Magnoliopsida > Boraginales > Hydrophyllaceae > Nemophila > Nemophila menziesii. Next base: position 71,101,083 of record JARWIR010000003.1, on the reverse strand, counting down.
CATAAACTAGCTAATTGATTATTATCTATTTTATTACTATATTGCCTAATATCATTTTATGGTCTTCCAATAATTTTGTAGCTAATTTTAGAATTTCAAAAATATTTAATAATTTATTTTATTTAAATCATTTTAAATGATTGCGGATACGGATTAACCGCGGATAAACCGCATCCGTCGCGGATGCGGATTTGGTAAATAATTCTAAAATCCGATGGTTAATGGATGCGGATTTGGTTATCGTTTTTCTTAATGGATGTGGATGTGGTTATGCAATTTTTCGAGGATATCCGATCCGTTGCCATCCCTATATAAATTAGTGTTAAGTAAATAATAAATATATTCTATATAAAAATTATAACTTTATTTAATATTATCTATTGAAAAAGATACTAAAACTTGTTAATTTATATTGTTATACAAATTTGTATGTTTATATAGTTTTTTAATTTTTTTTTTACTCAAAACAAATATAAACTTTCAATTAAGTTTTAGAGAAAATTTACTTTCTAGAGAAAGAGGCTTGACCTCTCTTTAGAATTTTCACCTCTTTTTCTTTTGAACCCCCATTTTTCATCATGTTTTCCTTTTTCGATCTTGCACTTCTTCTCTTTCTTTTCTTTGTTTTTCAAATCTACTTCATTTTTGGTCGTTTTGGTGTTCTCTCATACATTTTCGGACTCAGTGGTTGTTTTTTAGAGTCTTATGGATAATTGAAGTACTCTATATAGGCGTGTCCTTGTCATCAATATCGTTCACCTCCTTGTGTTGTGCCATTTTTGGAGCTATAGGGTTATCTCCGTTTTAGGTGTGTTTGTGATTGTGATTTTTCATCTTGGTTGCTTGGTTTACTTTGACTTTGCATGTGGTTTCTCGGTTTGAGTTGTTGGTTTGTTCAAATTGGAAGGAAAAAGATTAAGTTATTCACGTTTGTTGTACGTTAGAAGAAAAAAAAGATATTTAGTTGTTTTGTGTTTGTTGTATGCTGAAAAAATCATTTTGTTATTTTGCGTTTGTTGTACACGAGAAAAAAATATATTATTTGTAGAATTGCGTTTTTGTTATGCTAGAAAATATATAAATAAAATTGTTTTGTTTTTTTATTAGTTTTACAATCTTTTTTCAGTTTGGTTCATTTGCTTTCCTTGTTTTGGGTTGTTTATTTGTGCCGATAGATATTGACACCCTTGAAGCATTCGTCTATATCTGTTTGTCATCAGACCACTGATCCAGATGAATTTTTGTTGTACATTGGTTATTAAAGAAACCATGCTTAATTTTTACCCCACTCTGAGTGCACCAACCCTAAAAGGAATATTGGTCTAGTAACTAGAAATTCATACTTTGTTTATTATCCCCCGTTTCTCTTTCACTCACTCTAGGATGTTTCACTTCCAAGGATTGATATGATCCTTAAACCTTGATTGCACGAGGAGACTTGATTAGCAAAGGATATCTATGATTGTGGTTGTTTAAGAAAGGGTGGCATAAGACACATGTAGATTGGGAAGTCTAGAATTTTAAATACCGCTTAGAGCTGAGAGAATTGGTAACGCGAACTCCAAAGTATGTTTGGATTAAGGGGGGATTTTTTATTAAAGGATAGGAAAGGAGAGTATAACAAGGGAATGGAAAGGAGAGTATTTAATCTTGTTTGGATTGAATAAAAAGAGAATGGGGGATTTTATTAAAGGATAACATTTATCCGATGTTTGGATTAGAAGAATAATGGAAGGAAGGGATTCTTTTTATAACTAAATGACTCATATACCCCTATTAAAATATTTTATAAAGAAAGAATAAGGGTAACTTAGACATTACAACGTAATAAAAGAATCCTTCCTTCCTAATCCCATCGAATTGGAGGGATTGAATATATGGGTTTGTAAGGGATTGCAAATATCCTTTAATAAACTATCCCCTCTACTTATTTCTAAAACAAACAACGGATGGGATTGTCATTATCCTTTAATACAATCCCCTCCCTCCCAATCCCTCCATCCAAACATACCCCAAGAGTGACTATAAAAGGCATGAGTGTAGGGACTTCAAGGTAAGGGTTTCACCTTTAATAAAACATTTACGTAAGATCAGAATAACTTTTTTTTGTCAAAACACTTGCACCATCTTTTTTTTTTTAAAAAATTGTCCACACCCAAACCCACCCCCCCCCCCCCCCTCCCCCCTCCACTAACAAAAAGAGTAAGATTAGAAATAATACGCAACTCAAAAGTAGAAAAAAAACTAAAAGAACAGTCTTCTAGAATAACTCAATAAATAACCCATCTAAAAGAAATTTGGGTTTCCGACAGCTAAAATTTTGATGTCTTCTAGAATCGAGAAAAATATCCAATTTGCTATGCTAGTGGGAGACTTGATGAATCACATCCAAAGCATCACTTTCACCTAAACAATTAAATTTAAAAATTAAAATAATTAATATTTTACATCTAATCAAATTATGCCACATCATAGTATGGTATTCTAAGGGTATATAATATTACTTTTAAGTCTAATATGATAAAGGGTGATTTCCTTATAGATTCTACAAGCAATCAGTGATTGCCCATCAGGTCCAGCCCACCGCAAATGACAGACTTGCCCCTAGTTACCCATTAATTGGAGATTTGCTACCAAAACTAAAACACTAAAATCAGTTAAAAACAAAAACAAACAAAAATCGCTAAAATCATGCAATCAATCAAATCAATAACCCAGAAAAATTACAACCAGTAACTAATAAAATTCAAATGCAGCAACTGATGAAAAACTTGAAACTTTTGTTCAAATGGACGATGGTGGGTTGTCCACTAAACTCGATGGGTAATGATTTGTAATAGCGATGTGTGAATGTTGAAGTCGTTGGGTTAGCAAAAACTGGTGCAGACTATGAAGGTGGGAATGAAGATGATGGGTAATGCTTTGTAATATCGATGGTGTGAATGTTGAGTTCGGTGGGTTAGCCTTTAGTGCTGTCGTCTATTGGTAGTGGGTTATGTGTATGATATTGATGGGTTGCATTTTAAAACTAATGGTTTACGGTGGGTTATTAGCTTTGTTTAGATGGGTTCTCTGTCAAAATCGATGGTGTGTATCTGCATCACACCGACAGCCATTCATCCTCATCGTTGACGCACTCTTCTTGTTATCTGTTCAATCAAAAGACGACGACATGAGGCTCAATTAGTTATATATGGGATAATGGGTCAGTGGTTTGAAATTAATTAGATAACAATCTACACAAACCTGTTATGTTGATGATGAAAAGAAAGATCAGTGGCTGAGGTTTTTGTTACAGATACAATCTACACAAACCCGTTAATGGAGCTCTTCTCCTATTTCAAATCCCTTGTCGCCGTTAATGGAGCTCCGACGGGAGCTGTGATTATGCAATACCGGAGCTCGCATCAGGAACACCTAAAAAACGGTTTCACCATTGTCGTTTAGATGGTCTTCTCACGAACGCATGAACTAGTCTTCGTCTTCCTCCTCTCAGCTTCGTCTTTCTCCTCAAATGTGAAGCTTCAAACGTTTATGGCTCCAGATCAGAAGAGATGGTTGATTGGAAGAGAATAAATTCGATTGGATTTCATTAAGATATGCTATCTTAATGGAATCAGATAATTGCGTAAATCATGGGGTGATATGATTTTATCTGATTTCGTGAGAGGGTCACTACTACCGCACAAGCCTCTAGCGACTAAACTTCTTGCGACTACGTGCTGTAGTCGCTAAAGACCAGAGCCTCTAGCGACTACATGTGTTTAACGACTACAGGGAATGTTTCTCGACTACAACGTAGTCGTTAGTAAGTTTCTCGTTTAACGACTACAAGAAGTAGTCGTTACTACTTATGACGTAGTCGCTAGTGTGTTTTTGTATTTTTTAATTAATTTTCCACCGCCAACGTGTAGTCGCTAGATGTTGTATTATTTAACGACTACAAAAAGTAGTCGTTAGTAGTCATTTCTAATGACTACCTGTGAGGCTTTGGCGAAACGTGTCCATGTAGTAAAGGAAACGTGTCCATGCAGTACTATAATGTACTGGGAACGTGCACATTAGCAAATTACAACATGTGGTATCTAAGGACCACCAATGGTCATGGGGACGTGCACTGTATGACATATAGATTGATGGTAATGTGTCCATGAGCAGTGAACAACATGCATCAGGTAAATCCACACTATGGTAAAGGGAATGTACCTAGAAAGTTAATATGTTGCAGTATGCACATAAAAAAGCACAATTAAGTACCCTAAACTGTAAATAATATGATTGTACTATGAACTGATATGGAACAAACCCATGTTCGTAAATTTATAGACTAAGCACCATTGTATTTTTATGTATAGAGAACATATGATAAGGATATATGGCAATAGTTATAGCAAGTAATATTGAATAGTTTGAAAATTTGAAGCTTACACGTGATCAACAATGTAGATGATGAGAAAAGAAGTTGCGGTTAAGTTTGGAATGATGAAATTCAAATTAATAATCTGCTATATGAAGGAGATGGGTAAAGAGTAGTACGGTGGCATTTAATGGGGAGAGAAGTAACAAGAGAATGTTGTATGTATAAGAGGGAAGTGAAAGAGTGTCGTGAGTATTCATCAAGATAGAGAAAGAGTAAAGCTATTGAGGGGTATGGAGGTAAATGTGAGTAACTAAAAGCTAATTTAGGACTTAAGAGACTCTTTTTATTAAAGTTTTGGTAATTTTGTTTTTGGGTTAAACCAAACTCATCAAATTGATCAAAATTTTAAATTTAGTAAAAGATTTTTTTTGGAAGTACCAAAAATAAAACAAAGAAAGTTAAACTACAAAAGAAAAAAAATAAAAAATAAATATTACAACCGCTAACGTGTATAAAAAGGTTGATGTTAAAAAAAATTGTAACTAGCCAGTAGCCGCTAAAAAATCATTGGTACTGACAATTCGGATTAGGATCCTCTCTTAACACTAGTTCTCTCATATCCTCCTAACATTCTTTACCATCCAATCAAACCTTAAAGTATTAATTAAATTTTATAATTAATTACTTACCCACTTGAATCTTATATCCTTCGAAATATCAAATCTTATATGTTAATGTTCCATTGTTAACTGAAACATTAAAACTAATTGTCATCATCTTCTATTATCTTCCTTATGAATTTCTCTTAAATTGTTTTGAAACTAAAACTAAACAGAGAAAAGATATTTCATGATCAATGTTTTTTTTCTATCAATCTTTTTTATTATTTTTTATTCACCAGTTTTTTAAAATCAATATTATTTTTTCATAACCTCTACTGTAAAGTTAAACTTTATTCTCACACTCATCTCTTTTGCTACAATAATTCTTTAATGGTATAGTTGTAGAGTGTGAATAAAATGGTGCAAAGAAGGTTATGAATGAATGGAGGCTACATATCACAGTAAGGGGGGAATATTATCTATTTTTGTTGTTTAATTTCTTAAATTGTAAGTAATTTTCTCTAAAAAACAAACTAGTTCACACCAACTTTAAATTTGTAACAGTAATACCAAATTAAAATGCATTTCCATGTAATGTCTTTGGAATAGCCAAGCAGTATTTTCACGCATGAAAAATTCTACTAAAGTAAACCGTGTCTTTTTTTACATAAGAAAACACTACAGAACTTTGATATATGATGTAGAGATATATTCATTATATATAGAGTCTAAAAGTTGGAAATGATAATTAGAAAGCATAGAGAGAATTAAATGTTTTTTATGAAAATGGAATCTGGAAGGTTGAAGGTTAAAAGATAGGTATAAAATTTAATTAATATATTAGATTTGATTGGATGGGAAAGAAGGTTAGAAGGATTAAGAGAATATTAGTGTTAGAAGAGGATTCTAATCCTGTCTCTTAAATTAGTGAGTTTGAAAACTTTGAACAAAAATTTAAACTGGACCACTTATATCATCAGAATTAGTTTGTGTAAATTTAATTAAAAAAAAAACAAAAAAATTTAAGCAATCTCATTCAGTTTAAAATTATAAGTGAGACCTCTAATATTTTATTTATCATTAATATTTGTTTTACTTGTATATTAATTTAAATTTTTAAAAATTACTCCTTAGATTTACACCTCATTATTACTTGATATAAAAAATTTATTTGTCCAAAACTCACGACTTAATAAAAATTTACATAAAATTAGTATAGAATTTTAAAATTTCGTGTCATATTTTAATTGAAATCATTTCTCCTAAAATATAATACACATCAATTATATCAAAAATATAAATATATTTATATTTATTATAAATAAGTAATAACACTAGTAAATAAATATCAGTGTTGAATAAATAATAAATACATTCTATATAAAAATTTATAACTTTATTTAATATTACTTATCGAAAAAACTACTAAAACTTGTTAATTTTTATGGTTATACAACATTTGTAAGTTTAGTATATAGTTTTTTTTTTTTTTTATTACTCAAAATCAAATATAAACTTTCAACTAAGTTTTAGAAAGAAATTAATTTCTAGAGAAAGAGGCTTGACCTCTAAAAATTTCACCCTTTTTTTCTTTTGAACCTCTATTTTTATCATGTTTTCCTTTTTTGATCTTGCACTTCTTCTCTTTCTTTGTTTTCTTTTTTCAAATCTACTTTACTTTTGGTCGTTGTTGAGATATAAAATCTCATTAATAGAATGCCTTCTCCTAACGGTTCGGACTGTTGGTTGAGTTGGCAATTTAACATGGTATCAGAGCTCCACGGAAGCCGTGGTCACAGGTTCGAGTCTCTCGACCGCCACTCACTTTATTCTGCACGTGCAAGCTTAGCTCTTCTCCTAAGCCTTCTATGGGCACTCTTCTCCTATGCCTTCTATGGGCACTCTACTCTACTAAGCTTGCACGTGAGGGGGCGTGTTGAGATATAAAATCTCATTAATAGAATGCCTTCTCCTAACGGTTCGGACTGTTGGTTGAGTTGGCAATTTAACAGTCGTTTTGGTGTTCTCTCATAAATCTTGACTCACTGGTTGTTTTTAAGAGTCTTGTGGATATTTGAAGTACTCTTTTATAGGTGTGTCCTTGTCATCAATATCATTATCCTCCCTGTGTTATGCCATTTTCAAAGCTATAGGGTTATCTCTGTTTTGGGTGTGTTTGTGATTGTGATTTTCAGAGTTTATCTTGGTTGCTTGGTTTACTTTGACTTTGTATGTGGTTTTTCGGTTTCAGTTGTTGGTTTGTTTAAATTGGAAGGAAAAAAATCGGGTTATTGTTGTCTATATCTGTTTGTCATCAGACCACTGATCCAAATGAATTTTTGTTTGTCCAATTGGTTATTAAAGAAACCAGGCTTGAAATTTACCCCACTTTGAGTACACCAACCCTAAAAGGAATTTTGGTCTAGTAACTAGAAATTCATACTTTGTTTATTATGCCCGTCTCTCTTTCACTCACTCTAGGATGTTTCACTTCCAAGGATTGATATGATCCTTAAACCTTGATTGCTAGCAAAGGATATGTATAATTTTGGTTGTTTAAGAAAAAGTGGCATAAGACACTTGTTGATTGGAAAGTCTAGAATTTTAAATACCGCTTAAAGTTGATAGAATTGGTAACGCGAACTCCAAGAGTGACTATAAAAGGTATGTGTGTAAGGACTTCAAGGTAAGGATTTCACCTTTAATAAATTACGTAAAATCAGATTAATTTTTTTTTGTCAAAACACTTACACCATCGTTTTTTTTTAAAACAAAAATTGACCCTACCCCCACACCCCCTACCCCCTACATCAAAAGAATAGAGTAAGACTAGAAATAATATGCAACTCAAAAGTAGAAAAAAAAACTAAAATAATAGTCTTCTAGATAATTTAATAAATAACCCATCTAAAAAAAATTGGGTTTCCATCGACCAAAATTTTGATGTCTTCTAAAGTCGAAAAAAATATCCAGTTTGATAAGCTAGTGAGAGACTTGATTCGCTGAATCAAATCCAAAGCATCATTTTCACCTATGCAATTAAATTTAAAAATTAAAATAATTAATATTTTACATCTAATTAAATTATGCTATGGTATTTTAAAAGGTATATAACATTACTTTTAAGTCTAATATAATAAATCCGCAAAAACTAAATATAATAATATTTCACTTATTATTTTGAGCCTTGGGCAATACTTTTAAGTCTAATATAATAAATCCGCAAAAACTAAATATAATAATATTTCACTTATTATTTTGAGCCTTGGGCAATCGGCCTCCTTTTGCCATTGCCGAGAATGGTGCTGAGGGCCATCCCTGACTGGGATGCCTGAGGCTTCTTTTAATTCAAATTCTATGAGCTCCAGAGTTTTGATAATTGCTTTCTAAGCCTTAATTCATTCTATTTAGTGTGAGAAGTAATCTTAGAATATTTGAAAAGAGTGCCACATTTTGTTGCACTTACAAAGTTTCTGAGTTTAAAATAATGGCCAAGAATGGGCTGATAAGTCAAGCCTGGAATCTTGGATTGTTTGATATTTCAACTTTAATAATGTGTTATAACTGTATGTCTAGTTTATTATTGAGGTTATGCAGATTTGCAACTATTTACTGCCTAAGAAGGGACCCAGAACTATTCACAAATGTTCACCATTAACATTTCACAAAGTCACAAAGAAAAAGCCATGTCCATTGGCCATAACATTGATAATAGATTAGCACAACGGTGGGTAAAAAGTTCTTAAAAGGAAAAACATATCAATTCTTCTCATACACCACCGTGTTTAGGATTCAGAAAGACAATAATGAACAAAGAAGAAAGGGATACTACTACCCTTTCTACTTAACATTACTAATTTTATTTCTTTCCTCTCAGCTTTGCACCAAGAGCTCTTTCAAGTTTAGAGATAATTTGCTGATTTGGAATCGCTTTCCCAGATTCATACTCTTGAATGATTTGTGGCTTCTCATTTATCAGCTACAATTCAACCAAGAAAATGTCAGAATCTGCTTTGGAAACAATGGAAGAAAAAAATAAAGAGAAACTCACATTAGCAAGTTGAGCCTGGGTGAGTTTTTTTTCCATACGAGCTGCCATGATAGCTTTCTTAAGCTCAGTTGGCACCTTGTCATCTGATATACACATTCATATATGGTCAAGACACAGCCATAATAAAACATTATATAAAGAATGAACTTACGGGTCAAATTTTCTGTTTCTTCATCAAGTTTTCTAGTGTTCAGAGAAGTGCTGCTAGAGGCTGCCTTGTTACTACCAGCCGTGGCTGCAGAAGAAGATAGAGATAGTAAGTTTATAATATTACACAAAATCTAAATTAAGAGCTTTGGTTTAATAAAAAACTGCAGAGTAGAAAAGAGTATGTGTAAGTGATATTCATTTTATTTATACGCAGATATCTAGAATGCAGATCCAACTCAAATTTCCTCCCCTTAGCTTAGCCGATTTAAACAAATTATAGATTTAATTGCACCATTGGTACTCATCGATAGACGAAACTGAGGAAATCGCGTAATAAAGATATACATATATAAACATATATATGTGTGCATTTATAAAGCTAACTTTGAGGAGATAATTATACAGAGAATATTATCAATGATTATTAGTATAAAAATAAATCAAACCCTAAATAACAGAATGATGAAATATAAAAAAAGAGGTGGTAGATACCTTTACGGAGGGTTTCGATCTCGGCACCGGAGCGACGGGCAGCGTTGACGGCTTTCTCGTCCTTGCGTGCGGCGGCGGTAGGGGCCTTCTTACGGATAACGACGGGTTCCCAATCTTGTGTTATTCCACTCATCTTTTCGCTTTTTCTTTGGGAGCTGTTTTTCTTACTTTCTCGTCTCGAAAAATATCTGTGTCTATCTCTCTATTCAGCTGTGGTTTTTGGATTAATAGGACGAGGCCTTTTGGGAAATGAGGGATGTTTGGTTACGTGTAACATAGTTTTCCTCATTCCTAACAAAATTGTTACCACTAAATTTTGTTGGGCTTTTTGACCCAAATATATAATGTATAAGTGGCCGTAGTATATTACCCAAAAAGTATTAGGGCTGGGCTGCTATAAGGTAACAAATTTTTTATTTTTTTTTATTTTTACCTGGTAGAGTCTCGGTATCATTGACACCGTTTAAATTTATACCGCTTAAAGAAATTACCAAGACTTTAACCAGTTGAGCTAACCTCAACAGATTAGTTTCATTTATTTTCAATAACACTTTCTTTTACGTATTATATTCGGATTCGAACAAATTTGTAGGACTCTTTGCGTTACCTCACGGAAGATCGCTTGACTTAGCTGAAAGAGGTATGTTGGAAGAGGAGTTCTCGGAGGAGGAAATTAAGGCAGCGGTGTTTCAATCGGGGCCGACCAAGGCAGCAGGTCCGGATGGTACTTCAGCAGCCTTTTATCAGAAATGTTGGAATATTATTGGTAAGGGAGCGTGTCAAATGGTTAGAAGTTCAATTCAGGATGGGAGGATTTCGGAAAAGTTGAATGGGACTCTCATTCACCTAATACCAAAGGTGCCTGATCCGGAGGTAGTGGGGAGTCTGAGGCCCATTAGTCTTATTAATTGTCCGGTTAAATTCATTATGAAGGCGATGGTTAATCGGGTTCGGCCGTTGTTAGCGGAGAAAATTGGGTATAATCAGAGCAGTTTCCTTCCGGGGAGATCGACAGTAGATAATGTGGTTCTTGTTCAAGAAATTGATCATAGGATGTAAAAGTTGACTACTCAAAAAGGGTATATGGTACTAAAGATCGACTTAGCGAAAGCCAATGATAAGCTGAGTTGGCGATTCATTGAGGACACGATAACATTTTTTGGTTTTCCAGAATCTTGGACGCGGATTATTATGGATTCCATGGCAACGAATAGGATGCGAGTCTTGTGGAATGGACATCAGCTAGAGGAGTTCATACCCCAAAGGGGCATTCGGCAGGGAGACCCTCTGTCCCCCTATCTTTTTGTTTTATGTATGGAACGTTTATCTATTCTGATTCAGGGGCTTTGTGAAGGAGGAGAGTGGTTACCCATTCGAATCCATCGTCAAGGTCCCGCTATTTCACATGTTTTCTTTGCAGACGATTTGATGTTATTTGCGAAGGCGGATAGCCGCCAAGTGGATTTGATTAAAGAGGTGCTCAAAGTGTTCTGTGAAGAAGCAAGCCAGACAGTGAGCGAGGAGAAGTCCCTTATATATTTTTCGAGGAATGTGGAGAATGATGTTGCTTTGGAACTGGCTACCAGAAGCGGCTTTACGCTTAGTGATTCGCTAGGTGTTTATTTGGGGACTCCCATTAGATCTCAACGGCTTCCGAGGGGTTTTTTCCGACAAGTCTTAACCAATATGAGAAGCAAACTTCCAAATTGGAGATGTCAGAATCTCTCTTTGGCTGGAAGAATTACTCTTGCTCAGTCAGTTTTGTCCGCAATACCGACCTATATGATGCAGACTATGAAGTTTCCTAAGTATGTGTGTGATGAAATTGATGGGATTATTAGAGATTTTATTTGGGGTTCTTCGGAAGAGGGGCGGAAAATTCATTGGTTATCGTGGGATAAAATATGCCGCACCAAGAAGAGTGGAGGATTAGGGATTAGGAAGGCTTGGGATTATAATAGAGCTCTCTTGGCTAAATTAGGGTGGAAGGTGCTTCGAGGGGATCCGGCATTATGGGTTAAGGTTTTTAATCAGAAATATTTTCGAGGGAATTTACTCGGGAGGGGAGTTAAGGTGTATGATTCCAAAATGGGTAAAGCGATTCTAGCAGGGTGCGAGGTGTTGCGGAACGAAGTGATTGAGGATAGTAGTGGGATGAACAGGTCTTATACGTGGAGGTTGGAGGCTTCCGAAGTGTTCTCGATTCGTTCGGCGTATTTTATGCTAGCTCAAGATGAGGTGGATTCGGGTTTTAATTGGGAGTTAGTGTGGAAGTTAAATTGCCCGCAAAAGGTTAAGGTGTTGTTGTGGCGGTGTGTGTGGGAGCGGCTACCGACTCGTGGGAATTTAGTGAAGAGAGGGGTGTTGGAGAATGGTTCCTGTCCGAGGTGTGGTAACGCTATTGAGACAGCTGCTCATCTCTTCCAACAGTGCAGCGGTTTTAGTGGGATATTTAGTTTTATCACAGGGACTGATTTGCAATTTCCCATTAATTCTCTTGGGCATGTGGGAAGCGAACAAAGTGTGGGATTGGAGGACAGGTCAGATTCGGTTGGTGAGGGGAATTCCCAAGCACAGGTATTACATGGTCCACTCCAAGGGACTTCTATTAGTTCGCTACATGAGTTAAGGGAGCAGGGTAATGATCCAGCGCAGCAACAAGGTAGAGATTCTTTCTATGCTGCGGAAATTGAGGGACCAGGCCACATGCTGGATAGTGGAGGCTGGTGGGCCAGACTTTTGTCTAGTAAAACGTTGGTTGGGGGGATTGAGAGGCGTCTTTGGGCAGCGGCAGCAGCATGGATTATTTGGACAAATAGAAATCAGCGGGTTTTTGATAGCGGAGCCAGAATAAAGCCTATTACCAAGTTAATTGCAATTAGTAGGGTGGTGGCTAGTAATTACCTTCGAGCTTGGGGTAGAGAAGGAGTTGGAGGCTTAATTATTTCTTCACGGAGTGTTCTGATTAAGTGGTCCAAACCTAGTGTGGGAGTCAAGCTTAATGTTGACGGATCTTTTGACACAACCAATGCGAGAGGGGGAGTTGGAGGTTTATTTCGTAATACAAGGGGCGATTATTTGGGTGGTTTTGTGGGGAACTATGGTATTAATACACCTTTCGAAGCGGAGGCATTAGCACTTAATATCGGTCTTAAAATGGCAGTTAATCGTGGTTTTAGACAGCTCATTATTGAGACTGACTCGCGTGAGTTGCATGCGCTAGTGAAGGGCGATGCGAACTCAAGGGAAGTCTCAAGTCAAGTAATAAAGGAGTGCAAGGACATCTTGGGTAGACATGCGGATTTCGATCTAGTTTGGAACTACCGAGAAGCAAACGTTTGTGTAGATTGATTGGCTAAGAAAGGTGCGCGGAGTTCTGAGGAGCTAATAGATTATAGAGACCCTCCGGATGATCTTTGGCGACTTCTTGCTCGGGATAGGTATGGATGGGCGACTCCTAGAACCAATTTAGATAATTAATAATCTTTTGTAGAAGAGTTTTCTCTTCAGGGTCCTTGGGACCTCTTGTGTAACAAAAAAAATATGAGAAAAGAATCACAAAAGAAGAAGAAAAGGAAAAAAGAAATAGAGAGTATCATTTCATAACACTATGTTATACAATTTATCTTATTTATTATCAAATCTTTCATTTATTCCTAATTTAATTATATTTTTGATGAGTAATGATATTTATCATCCTTTTTTTTCATCCTTATATCACCTCTTATATGGCATTAAATTAAAAAAAAAGATAGTAATTAAGAAAAAGAAACATTCTAATTAATGTTTAAAACATTTATGTATGAGGTGATATAAGGGTGAACTAAAAATAGGTGATAAATATCATTACTTATTTTTTATTTGTTCTCAATTTTAACAACAAAGAAAAAACCAAAATTGAAAACAAATACCCCCACCTTGCTCCACCATAACTATGCCACTAATGAGCTAAGTTTTTTTAACGATGGATGTAGAGAGTCATAATAACGATGGCTTTAGGGAGACATAATAACGACAAAAAGAGATACAAAATTGTGGCCAAGATTAGAAACAAATGAAAAATATAGCCAAAGTTAGGAACAAATGAAAGATGTGGCTTAAAAAATGGGAAAATTAATAATATAAGATAATAGTGTAAAATAGGACTTTATTCAAAAAAAATCCAAAAAAAACGTGTATTATCATTATGTATTCTAATTTGAATTCTTTATCTTTTTTGCTCTACGTCGTCATCCTTATCTTCCTCTTTTTCTCGGACTACTACGGTATAACTATCTCCCTTTCTTCTCATTGTTTTAGTTTGTTCTCTATTTTTCATTCATCTTTTTTCTTTCCTTGAATGTTTGTTTCTCTGATTCAGTTTGGTTTTCATTTATTTGTTTATGTGAGTTTGTTTCGCACTTCAGGTGTATTGGAATGCTTCAATTGGGTGGAAGTCCTCCTTCTTAAGCGAGGTCAATTTGGGTTTGGTTTTTTCATAAGAGGTGATACTCTTTATAGGTTATGACACTATTGAGCTCATGCAAAGTTATTGGTTTGTGTCTCGAAATGATTCAGTTGCATTATTGGTTGTAGTTCAAATGCTTGCATGGTTTTTTCTTCTTCGTGTTTTTGGTTTTTCTGTAATGTATCGATTGGTTGTTCAATTTTGACATCCCATGTTCTCCTTGTACATGTTTCTTGTACTCTATATTAGTCTGGAAAGAAAGAGGTACATATGTAGATTTTTTGTAATTCAATCGTTTTTCTTGTTTCTTTGGATTGTGTGGGTTGGTGTTTTGGGTGTAGGCTATTCTTGTATGGATATCACGGTGAGTATCAGAAATGGTTACATATCTTGCTTGTATGGTGGTTTTTTGTGGTTTCACCAGTTTTTTCTCTGTGTTGGCATAATATAGTTTTCATTCTGATTCTTTGTGTGGTATTATGTGTAATGGGTGTTACTTATTCACCCTTTATTTGAAATATTTTGTTTCCATGGATATAGTGGATAGGTGGTTGCCTGGTCACATTGGTTGGCATATGTTAGTGTTGGTTCATTTTGTTACTTGGGTCATGCCATGTCTCACTATCACGTGGTTTGCCCTATTTCCATTGATGTCGGTTTGATTACCACTATCATTCTCCGCCCATTAGTCCCTTTAATGTGTTTCATTTATCCACTTGTTGGCGATACAATCTACAAAGTAGGATGGCTAGTCATTAGTTTTTTATGGAATTTTTATTGATTTGTTGATTGCTTTGTGGTTTGTTAGTGTGTTGGTCTTGTAGCTCTTTGGTTCTTACGGGGTCTTTGGAAAGAGATTTGGAAACCATTTGGTAGTTTGTGTGGTGGATTTTAAAATTGTTTGTCTTTTGACTAGTTTATGTTACTTGTTGCTTATCATCCATTATATATTGTTTTTGTTTCTTGTGTTTGCTCTAATAAATAATCTTCTAACGAAGACATTGAGAAATTTGTTGATACCCTCGATGTAGGCAAGTCAAACTCATTGGAAAAAATTTAATAATTATAATTACTTTCATAGATCGAAGGTTTCCTCCCTCAACGTATCAACAACAGTTTCCATAAACTGAATTTGGGTTGGAAGGAAAACTTATTTTAAATGGGGACAAAAAGACACTTATAGAATCAACACTACATGTCATTCCCAAATAATGTTATGTCAAATCTATTTTCACCAAAAAAAAAATCATAATGATATCCATTCTAGTTGCAAATTATTGATGGGATTCAAAATTTCAGTATAGGATACATTGAGTAGCTTGGTATCTACTTTGTCTACTCTAAAGCCGAAAATAGGCTTGAATTTATATATTTCATATCATGTCTCAACATATTTATGCAATACCAGCATAATTATAAAATTTTATCCTGTTCTCAGCTCATATAATAGAGTTTCATATTTATATGTGATTGGGATATGGTTACCAGGAGATTTTGAGCTCTCGTCTGCACGGGTATCGTGTCTTTTCCGTATGACGTTTTTTTTATCATTTTTCTAAGTTTTCAAGAAGATCTCGTCCGCATGTGTTTAGTAATATCGTTTGTAGAACGTTTCTTAGTCGAGTACTAATATAAAGTACATTTGAATGGGGAAAGGGGATTTTCAACCCAGTGGGTCTTGAAGACTGAGTTTACTACAAAAATAGAGTGAAGGGGAATTTAATTTTTGTTACAAACTTACATATTCCCAAATGCTAAAATATTCTCAAATAAAACAAAACTACATAAGACAAAAAAAACAAGTGTCATGCAAGTCTTTGAGTCGTTACGAGCAAGTCTCTGAGTAATCTCTAAAAAGCTCTGACTCGACTCGAAAATTCTATGAGACTGGCTCAAAAGACTCTATCTATACTTAGAAAGTCTCCGAGTATTCTCAGAAAGTGTCTAGGTATGTTTTTCGCATTTGGGATTTTATGATTTAATTTAAGCTTGGTATTTTGTATTGTCTATTACCGTGAGTTTCTTTACTATTTTATTCTGATCAAATAGAGATAGGTTATATAATTAGGCTATTCACTTTAGTGGAGAAGTGATCATCTTGACGGGGGGTTTAATTACGGACCTAGGTAATAGACGCGTGGTATTCGTCAATGATCCTGACGGGCTTGACTAACCACGCAGCCAATTGGGTAAAAGACTTCAACACTCGAAAATAGGTATAATCATCCTAACGGGGTTTATAATATCGTAGGATAGCTCCTATAGGAGATGTTAGAGTTACGACTAATACATAAATACCAGTATAGACCTTAACAGAAGCATTGAATATAAAGGTTAGGTGGATCTCTTGCGAGACTCAAGTATCTCTCTCATATTTGTGTCTACACTTATTTACATTTAGTATTTCATTTCAGTTAATCATTTTAGCACTTTACTTTATTGCATCTTTAGCTATAATACAAAACCAAACAAATATCTTTATATTTTACTTTTTTTTTAACAATTATCTCTACTTATTAAATTAAACACATGAGTTGTAACTATCCGTCCGTGAGAACGAAATCCCGATTATCGGTTTATTACTTGGACGACCTGTACACTTGCAGTTAGTGTCCCTCTCTTTAGGGGTGGTAATTTTATCGCACTCCAGGAGACACCATAATGACTTTTTTTTTTTAATTACTGAAATTCAAAGTAAGTATAAACATAACATGTTAAGGGATTATACATGTGAAGCACTACTTTCTCTCTCTAAAAATGCTCTTCAGTAAAGTTTCGATTATTAGATAAATTTAGTTGTAAATTCATTTCTCTTTCAATTTCTAGCTTCAATATCCTAACGTTTATGGTGGTTATGAAAATCATGATTGTTGGTGCAATGTACAGTTGGGTATTAAGTCTTAGTTTTCTAGCTTTGTTTTTTAATTTTGATCCTGGGCCAGATTCTTCAAATTTGTCTAATTCACTTATGGCTATGGGTCTTCTACTTGACTACTATGAAGATATTAGACACATGCAGGCTTGTTTGCTTATTGGGTCATGTCTTCAGAATGCTCTTTTTAATTTATCTTGGATGATTAATGGTTTTTCTGCTGGTAAAGTTAACATGCAAGTGACTCTTATGATTTGCTTTAAGTTATTGTATAAAGATTGGGTTTGCATGGCTCATATTCGTCATGAAATGACAATTGGCAAGAAATGGCTGAAGACTATGATATTAGGTGAGAGGTTGAAGTTCCAAGCTAAACACAGTGGCGGCCTTGTCAGATCGCAGTGCATGCGGTCCATCCTTGTGTATTCCGAGAATTCAACCAAGCTTAATACTACTTCTATTACTGATAAAAATCGTATAAGTTGTTATTTTGGAAATGAAGACAGGGATAATTCATTTTGGTCAAATGTGTATAAATATGGTGACCGATTATGTGGGAAATCATTAAGATGGACGCTGTTATTTATTACGATATGGATATACCATTATATTCACATTTACTTTGCTGTGACTAAAGACCAGTTATTAATGAAGAAGTGTTATAAATATGAGGATGTTTTCTGTGTCTGTAATGTTAAAAATTATTACAAAATCCCTTCCTTCCAAGAGAATAGAAAGGGTCTTTTCAGCTTTACTGTCTTGGAATGTGGTGTGCAGGAGTTTTTTATCGTGATACATTTTTATTGCTTATCGGACGGCATGCAAAGGTATACGATGGATTCGAGGAGATTTTTTACATTATTTACACGCATGAGGGATTTTTTTCTATCAGTTTTTTACATTTGGCAGCCATGCACTTATATTCGTGTGAGGTACGCACCCTAACTCCTCTATATAACATACATGCATGTGGGTTTTATATAGCAGTTACATCTTGTTATTTACTCCCTAAAAACAAAAATACGCTTTTGCAACAAATCCACTTCAAAACAATGTCTGAAACCAACTGTCATCTTCTTCCTCTTGCCAAAACTAAAACCGAAAACATACTTAAGCTTGAAACGCTATCTCTTTCCACTAAAGTGTCATCGGTTAAACCGATTATCCCGGAGTATTCTATTATTGCCAAGATTGTGTCTGATAGAGTCATCGCATTGGGTACTTTTCGTAAGTTGGTTCTCGACACATGGGTAGTTATTGGAAGAATGGTTTTCGAAGAAATGGAGGAAAATACTTTCAAAATTAGCCTTTTAAATGAAGAAGAGGCAGATAGGCTTGTTTTTATTCGCCCCATGCTTATCCAGGGCCTGCATGTTATTATTGTGAAACTTGAGGAGGGTATGACTCTGAAGGACGTCGACTTAATCTCTTCTGCTACATGGGTTAGAATCTACGGTCTGGCTGGGTCACAGAACAACCTGGAAGCAATACAGCTTTTTGGTGATTTTATTGGGGAAGTTTTAGAAATTGACTTTCCCATTATCGACAATGATGATATGAAGTTATTAGATTTCGCGTGAAGTTCAACACTCTAAAACCTCTGAAGACGGGTGTTTTTCTCCAGCAGCTTGATGGCAAAGCTTGGGTGTCGTTCATCTTGCTATGGTTCGTCCGAAGTGGAGCGATGACGCTGCTAGATACTGTAACTGGAGCAAGGATATGACATTGAGAAGCGAGGATAAGGTCTTCTACGTGATTAGGAAGAAAGATAGGTGGGCCACTTTGATGAGGTGGTGAAATTCCATCCATTTAGGAGATTTGATAATGATGGAGAAGATGATAGCGAAGGTAATGGTCATGGCGGAGTAGGCAATGGCAGTCGTGCTATTCAATTTGGGTCTTTTAATAATATGGACAAAGCTAATGAAACTACTGATGGAAAAGAGTCGGGTTCGAAATCTGCTGGTAACGAGTCATCTAAAAGGAAACGGGAAAATGAAGATCTCATTGAAGAGTTAATGAATAACGTTAATGTTCTCGAGGGGCCTGTTGAGATTTCAGAAAGAAGATTTCCAGAGTTGTTCAAGGTTTTCAGAAGGGAGCTTGGTGACATTGGAATGAGCATCGTGGTTAGCCGTGAAACTATAAAAGAAGTCCTCAATAATCAAGCTGTGGATATTGATGAAATGTACTATAGATTCAGAAGTGAACCTTATTCGAGCTCTAATGTGGTGGATACGAATGAAAGAAATAAGATGAAAGGAAAGATGGTGGTTGATTTAAACAAAGTCGTTGATAATGGTTTAAATTTTTTTTGGATCATGATGGATATGGCGGAAATGCTGATTGGGGTGACCAGGTGTGGACCGAGAGGAAGTTTGATGGAGTTGAAACGCGTAAACATTTCACTAGAACTGATATTGGTAGCCCATCTTTGGAGGATTATGAATATCGTGAGGAATCGGGATTTGAAAATTCACAATCCATTCATATTAGTGATCATCCAAGAAGAGAAGATAGCAGAGAAGGAGTGTGGGTTGATAATCCTGGAAGTAAGGATTTTAGACCCCATGTTAAATTTACATGGCCAAAGACCCTTAAGAGGAAGGTGGCGCCAAGTGGAGAACCGGGAAATGCTAAGCTTCAAAAATTCACAAATGAAGATTTTGCGAATATGGAAAGAAGAATCCTTGATATGCAAGGTTTCATTGATGAGTTGTGTGATAGTTTTTACGATGTTAAGAATAACATTATCAATAAAAAAGCTATCTGTGATGGTAAAGATTTGGTGCTTGAGGAAGAGTTCGAAGATCACCAAAAATTGTTCTTTTGTAATGCGGATGATAGTGATGGACATTTGGAAGGTGGTTTAAGCAGCGGTAGTGAATCTGATGGGGACATGACTACTCAAGAATACCCTTTGAAGGAAAATGGTCCTCTTGTGCTTGCTGAGGATGGCGGCCGATCCGTTAATGCGGCCGGAAGGGATGGATAGTATCATTTGTTGGAACTGTCAAGGGGCTAGGGCCCCCTTGACTAGGAAATCTTTTAAGGCCCTAGTTGGTAAGAATAATGCCTCGGTGGTTTGCCTTTTGGATTCGAAAATTAGGAGAAAAGACCTTAGGTCTTGCTCGCACTTTAAAAAATTTAATAATTCCTTTGTAGTTGACCCTAGAGGAAGAGAATTTAGGTCTGGGGGTATTCTACTATTATGGAAAGACTCAGTAGATGTTTCTATTATATGCTCGTGTCAGTTTTATATTATTGATAAAATTAATGATAACAATGGTCGTTCTTGGTATATTATATGTGTCTACGCTCCCGTTAATTTTGAAGAAAGAACCAAACTTTGGATCAACCTTTCGAAAAAGATTAAGCATCTTGATAAACCGTTTATTATCATGGGCGATTTTAATGAAGTTGCTAATTACTCTGAAAAGCAAGGGAAAAGACCGGCTAATCTGGAACGTATGTTAAAATTTAATGAATTTATTAACAATAATCATCTTGTGGATCTCCCTAGCAAAGGGTGCTTATACACGTGGTCTAATAATCGAGATTGTCTTAATAATGTAAAAGAAAAACTTGATAGGGCTCTAGCCTCTATGGAATGGTGTGCCTTTTTCCCAAACGCGGTAATTAAAATTCCTCCGGCCGTGGGTTCTGATCATTGCCCACTCATTCTTATTAAGGATGCTTATATGACTAAAGCCGAAAAATATTTTATATTTGAATCGAGATGGCTAGAACATAGTAGGTGTAAGGAGATTGTGAGAGAGAATTGGAAATGCAAGAAGGTTTGTGATAGTATTACTAAGTTTCGCAATAAAAGGGATGCAACTTGTTTGGCTCTGAAAGGGTGGAGTAGGAAGGTTTTCTTTAATAATCGAAAGAAGATTAATGAACTTCAAGAAGAACTTATTCTTATTAATAAAGAACAAACTACGGACGAGAGTAGATTAAGAGAAAACTACATCAAAGATTATATTCAGGAACTTTGGAGAATTGAAGAGATTTATTGGGAGGATCGGGCGAGAGATTTGGCAATCAAGAAAGGGGACAAGAATACGAGGTATTTTTTCGCTAAGACAATGAAAAGAAGGAAAGTTAATCAAATTTGTATGATTAAGAATAATAATAATGATTGGGTCGAGGAGCCGAGAGAAATAAATGAAGTTATCCAAAATTATTATATGCAGCTATTTAAAGCTAATGAGGTCTCTGATCCAGAAGATATAACAAGATTTATACCGTGTAAAGTGTCGTTTAATATGAATGAAGTGCTTACGAGTATGCCAAACATGGAGGAGATTAGAAATGAAGTTTTCAGTATGTCGGGTTCTAAAGCTCCTGGTCAGGACGGTTTGCCAGGAAAATTCTATCACGAATTTTGGGAAATTATAAAAGATGATATCTTTAAGTTTGTTATGGATTTCTTCAATGCTGACATGGATATTACTAGTATTAATGACTCGGTTATCACTCTTATTCCCAAAGGTAACTGCCAAGAATCGATAAAGGATTATAGGCCTATCTCATGTGCAAACTTTTGCTATAAAATTATTGCGAAAATTCTTGCCACTAGGCTTCAACCATTTATGGATAATATTGTGTCACCCACACAATCGGCATTTATTAAGGGCCGGAGTATTCAAGATAATATTATTATTGCTCAGGAAATGTCTTATTTTCTAAATACTAAAAGGAAATCTAAAAAGTTCTATGGTGCGGTCAAACTTGATATGGAAAAGGCATATGATCAAGTTAATTGGGAGTTTTTGTTTAAAACCCTCCGTGCTCTTGGGTTTTGTGATAAATGGATTAAATGGGTTGATAATTGTATTTCATCTGTTTCTTTCCAAGTCAAAGTGAATGGACAGAGATTGGAAAAGTTTAAGCCGACTCAAGGACTAAGACAAGGGGACCCGTTATCTCCCCTTCTTTTTTCTCTTCTTACAGAAAGTCTTATCGGATTAATTAATCACTATTGTCGAAGTAATGAAATTAAAGGCGTTCGTATCAAAAGGAATTGTCTGGCCTTGACACATTTACTATTCGCGGATGACACCTTATTCTTTATTAATATCAATGCAAAAGAAATTGATGTTTTTCAAAAGATTGTCAATGACTATTGTAAAGCATCCGGTCAAAGGGTCAACTTAAATAAATCAAGAATTATGTTTTGCAAAAATACTCCGGATAACATTAAAAGTGACATTACGAATTACTTGCAAGTTGAGCAGACCACGGATTTGGGTAAATATTTAGGGATTCCGCTTTCCCTTAAACGTGCAAAAAGTGAAAACTTGAATTATATCAAAGATAGGATATTAGCCAAATCAAAAGGGTGGATGGCATCTCTTCTTTCGGAAGGGGGTAAAGAAGTTTTGATTAAAGCAGTTTTACAAGCGCTTCCTAACTATATCATGTCAATTTTTGAAATGCCAAAGTTGGTATGCAAAAAACTTTCTAGCATCATTGCTAACTTTTGGTGGGATGCAGGAAATAAAAAAAGGATACATTGGGTCAGCTGGAAAAAACTAACAAGGTCGAAAACAGTAGGTGGGCTGGGTTTTAGAGAATTTCACAAAATGAATATTGCAATGTTAGCTAATCAAGCTTGGAGATTACTTAGCAAGGAAGACTCACTCGTTTATAAAGTCATTAAAGGTATCTATTTTCCAAACTGTACAATGTGGGATGCTAAATTACCTAGTAAAAGATCATGGTGTTGGGCTAGTCTCTTTAAAGGGTTGCAATTTATTAAGAAACACGCTATTTGGCAAGTTCGGAATGGTAGAAATACCCACATATGGAATCACTGCTGGATAAGTAATGGTATACTACTCAAAAAGCCGAGTAGTTGTAACATTAATTGGGTACACGAGCTCTTTGGAAAAAATGGGGAGGAGTGGGATAGCAATACGATATTCAATACATTTCCGCATGAAGTTAGTCAAATTATTATGCGATTACCTAGGAGTTATACTGATAATGATGACAAGATTATTTGGCCGTATAGTAAGAATGGTGAATACACAACGAAGTCTGGATATCACACGCTGGTGGCTGAAGAGATGGCGAGTGAAGCTCAATCGTCGGCAGTTAATGAACAAAAAATGGATGGTATATGGAAAGCGATTTGGAAAACAAATGTTCCGGCTCGCATTAAGAACTTCGGATGGAGAGTTTGTAATAACGCCCTACCAGTTAAATAAAATCTCAAAAAGAGGAAATGTGTTAGTAATGATATGTGCGAATGGTGTGAATTAGGGGAAGAGGATGTTACACACCTCCTTCTTAAATGTCCTCTTAGCAGGGAGGTTTGGGCTAATTCACCACTTCATATTAGAATTGATGAAGATTTTAAAGGCTCTTTTGAAGAATTGTTCATTAATATTACGAGTGCTTACTCCAAGAACGGGTGGAACCCAAAAGTCATTACATCGTACGTTCTGGCTATCGTATGGTTCTTATGGAAAGAAAGAATGGTATGTTTTCATGAAAACAAACAATGGTGTGGGGGAGATGTTATTAAAAGAGCTAAAGAACTGATGACGTCATTGTTTGGGCCATTTAACGAGGAAGAGAACAAAAAGAATAGGAACGAGTTAGGAAATGAAAGTGTAGTTACTGAAAACCCAATTATCAACGACAACGCTGAAGTTGTATGGACTTGTGATGCATCTTTTGTTTCTAAAGAAGAAGAAGCAGCAATCGCCGCAATTGGAGTTAGTAAGAATGGTAATATTGTTCGGAAAGTAAATGATAAATGTAAGATCAGATCTGTCATTGAAGGTGAGGCTCGGGCGGTTGTCATGGCAATGAGGGCCAGCAAAGATCTGAATTGCCAAACTGTTTCTTTTTATACTGATAACCTTGAATTAATTCAAGGAATTGAGGGCACGACCGGACTCCACTGGAGTCTTGAACCTATTCTTGAGGAAATCAAGAGATGGTTAGGTCTTTCTAAATTTTGGAAAATTTCCCACCTTAACAGGAGATTTAATGCGGCTACTGATGCACTAGCGAAATGCACGCGGAAAAACATTGATCTATCGGGATGGAAGCATACTTCAATTATTGCGGCTAGTGAATTTCTTATTGATATATGTAATAAGTTTAAATAACGTGTTTGGTTGTAATGGATTGACAAAAAAAAAAGGGATGTAAAAGTTAACTTTAGAGAACTGAAGACAATATCCGCTTTAGATGTTGCATGTGTGGCTCATGCCTGGAAAGTAGCTAAAGAGGCCCCAAATACCAAAAACGCCTACTAAAATTTCAAAAAAAAATCATAAATTCATAAAATTCTAAACAATTATTAGATACTTTCTATTCGATTCATAAAAATAATATAATTTATATTACAGAAAAGTTTTCCCCAGATTATTTGAAACATCAAATTCAAACAATTAAAAACTTACAAATTCTAATTCAATTCATTAATGAACACAAATTCCAAAAAAGCTTCCGAAATTCTTTCCTCATTTCTTGAAAATATAATTTACGCAATTTTAATATGTATTTTTGAGTATTGTCTCAAGAAAATAAAAATACATAGGAATACATTATATATGGAATGAATTGCTAAATGTAATGAATCATATGCTATCTACATAGTTTATGATCAAATTCAACCAAAAAAAATATAAAAATAAATTTCAAACATTAGTCAAGAAAATGAAAATAAGACAAAATTATTGTTTTTTTTTATACAATGGAGATCCACAAGGATCAAGAAAACATCTAAGCTAATGCATCATCAACTAGGCATATACTGTAAATCTTCCAAGGCGTTTTCTAACCCATCCTATCACGTGTGATTATGCCCCAAATCCCTTTAGGAGGGTGGATAAAGGAACAATAAGAATCCTCTTGGGAGATCCCTTTATGCGCTAACCAATCCGCACACAAATTATCTTCCTTATAAATACCCTTCAATTTGAAATTCTTATTACGTGTTAGTACATTCGAATCAGACTGATCCACTGCGCTGTAGATTCTCTTTCTCCATTCATTTTTTCTAACACCTCGATAATTTCCCACGAATCTATCTCCACATCCGCCTCTTTCACTCCCATTACCTCAATCATTCGTAACCCTTCGTAAAGCGCAATGATCTCAGTTATGACCGCCAAGTCTTGAATTATCTTCATCGAAAATCCACAAATCCAATTACCTTCCTTATTTCATACCACACCACCCCCTCATTCGGAACCTCCCCATTTACAGTAGCTTTCATCGGTATTTAGTTTCAATCCCTCATTTGGTTTAGACCAACCGATCAACTGAACATAAGATTTTCTAGAAGGGACTTTACTCGGAATATTTCCCCTGCTTTGATATATTTATGCGCCCGATAGATAGACTTTTCTAAAACCGCCTTTGAGTTCGGCA
Organism: Nemophila menziesii; assembly: GCA_029959085.1. Lineage (NCBI taxonomy): Eukaryota > Viridiplantae > Streptophyta > Magnoliopsida > Boraginales > Hydrophyllaceae > Nemophila > Nemophila menziesii. The sequence goes on along the minus strand of JARWIR010000003.1, from coordinate 71,075,709 downwards.
AACCAGTCTCCCTAAATACCACTTCATTCGGTTCTAACCAAATCGTCTCGATTAAATATCCGAAAAAACACTCCAGGTCATGCCCGCAAACAAACCTTTATATGCCAGATACTTAGCCCACCAATCCTGATTAGTGGCTGCAACAATCTGCACATCTTGGTTGGACAAAAGTCTCTGCTGCTGCACTAATCGGTGGGTCTATGGGCTGAAGACTAACATGTTCGGCAAGTCCACTTCTTGTTGGATTAGGTATTGTCCAGGCGAAAACAGTAGGCGCTGCTCGTGAGTCTCCCCTCCCTGTTGTACTGACCTGCGCAGACTACTCCCCCTGATGTACAAAATTTATGGACTTCCACAAGTCACTAATTGCACCTAAGGTCCCTGTGTAAGAAAAATCATCACCAAGACCATTGTGAACCTGCTTCCCCTATCTTTCTTCACCTCATGTCTAATCAAATCCCGTAACCGTGAAACAATCTTACAATTCTGAAATATATGAATCACGGTTTCAATTTCCTCGCCACAACATACACAAGTCGAAGGACAATCCACTCCACACTTATTTAGATCTCCCCTCGTAGCTAACACTCATGTGCAGCCCTCCAAATAAGGACCCTTGTCTTTTGCGAACATTTTAACTTCCAAACAATATCCCAATCAAACTCTGCACTACCCCTAATTGTATCAATACTATTCAATGCTGACTTTACAGAATACAAACTGTGTATCTCATGCATCCAAGAGAGTGAATCGCTAGAACTACCCTCTATCTCCAATCGGAAATCCACAAACTCCAAAAGCTTATATGGTGGGAGGAGATGATAAAGCCGATCCCAATCCAAAGATCCATCAGTAGACACATAATCTCCTACTATTCGAAAACTATCTTCCACTCCAACTAAACCAATAACATGGTTAATCAGAGGCAAATCCCCCAACCACAAATCTAACCAAAGTAAAAAAAAAATCATTACCAACAGACCATCGGGATCCCCGTCTAACTACAACAATACCTTCCACAATGGCCCTAGACATGCGTGAATCATTCGAGCTGGATATATAATGGAAAATACTCGCCCTGAAATATTTCTGTCTCATAACAATAGTCCACAAAGATGATTCATCATGTATTACCTTTCATCCCAACTTTCCTAGTAACAAAAGGCAACAACTCTTAAATGAGAGTAATCACTGTGCTATTTTCTTCAACTTTGGAGGATTACTATAGCCTAGGATATGTCACATTCACAAGTAGCTTAGGATTTTTTAAATTTACAATATAAAACAAAAATACTTACGATAGAATTTTAATTCACAACATCAATTTAGACATTAATATGTGTTTGCTGCTTTGACACTTAATCATTTGTCGCCAACCACTAGTAAAGTAATTCCAAATATTATCCTCATTTTTCTTCTATTTATTACCTAATAAAATAATAAAATAAAGTTGAATATTTATTTACTAAATAGAACAATAAAAGCAAATAAAGTAATTTAAGAGAGTTGTCCATAAAATGGATCAATTCAACCCCTGTTGCACCTATTATTCTCTGTTCAATTATTAATCTTCCGACGACCACACCCAATTATTCGGCAGGGGTATATTTTCTAGCTCTAGGAATAAGAACTGATATATATTCTTGTTTACTCTTTTTAAGTTCAATCAACGTTGTGGTGAGAAGGTAAGCAAAGATCAAAACGTGATAGGGATATAATAAGTGTGGTTTAGGTTGATAACTTGATACTTATGGATAATAATGTGGCTTTTCTTAGACCAGTTTTTGGGTTTAAATAGATGAGCGGGACGGGTGTTTTTGTTGGTCTCACACGGCGGTCTTTGATGGCAGAGGATGGGGTGAGTTTGAGGTTTTGATGATTTTTTTTTTGAAGAAAAAGGGGGGTATCTTTTTAATTTTTGGGGGTTGTTTAAAAAAATTAAAATATTTGGGAGTTAATGTTGATTTTTTCAAACTTACGGGTTAAAATAATCATTTAAAATAAATATGCTTAAAAATTAATTTAATAATAACTTAAAGGAAAAATTGGACATAATCTGTAAGTAGGGGTAATCTTACACAAAAAATTTGTAACTAAATAAAAAGGCAAGTTTTATAAATTAGGGGGTAAACTGACAAATATTTAATATTACATAGACATATAGTGTATATATACTATAATTTATTCTACAAAATTTAAAATTTGATAGAAAAAATATTAATTTTTTAAAATTAACAATCTAAAATCTATATGCAAGAATGGTGTAAAATAAAACAATATAAATTAGGTTCACAAGCTATTCAATATTTGAATAAGGTAATTTTTAACAATACTGTATATTTGAAAAATCATGATTTATTATTAATGATGTAAAAATAATATTACATATGTTTACATTGTTTTTATTTAATAACAAGTTAAGTTCTAGCTATAAGTCTATGGAGAGAGAGACGACGACCGAAGTACGTTCAACTACGGAAAGTTCATGACTAACGACATGTGCTTCTGCATCCTTGACACACGATCCTAGGCTCAAACTTGTGGGCATTTTGGTGCCCTCCTAGCGCAGGACACGATTAAATGTATGTCTCCAAAAGTGGCAGACATACAATTTCATTAACGTGATTTGGGCTAGAAATAAGGATATTTCATTATTCATTATAGGCTCAAATGGAAATAAAAATGATGATTGAAACATATATGAAAGTATGCATTTATAGTGTGAAGTGAAACCGAATAAATTGTGTATGTTCATTGTTCATCGTAGTTACAAATGAAAATGGAACATATGATGATTGAAACATATGTTGAAGTGTGTATTTATAGTGTGAAGTTAGGTGGATTTGTTGTGATTCCGAATAAATTACATTTATTTCAAGATTAAATATCAATTATATTTGGTAAGAAAGTCAATAAAAAATTTATGAATTATGGTATAGTTTTTATTTTTTTTGAAGAGTAATGTTGGATATCACTGCAAATCGTATCACACCTTCTATGTGGATTTTATATGCACCAATCATATAATTTTTCTTTTATGATTTATCATTTTCTCTCTTTTTTACAATTGGTCCACATAAGAGGCGATAAAAAGGTGATGCAATTTGGAATGATATCCAACATTACTTTTTTTTTGAATTAAAAAAAAGCAACTCATTAATTATTCTTTGTGTGTTGATAATTCCACGACGTTTATGATCGCATTTAATATATTTTAATTTTTAATTATGTATAATTCTTTTTTGTAAATAGGTTTGTGTATTACTTGTATATGCAATAAACTTTGATGTGATAAAAAAAAATCTAGATGACTTCATGGTAAGGGTTTATATTGATTGTACAAGTAATTATTTCATGAATACACATATTATAATAGCAGTAGCAAGTACAATAAGTGACTCGATCGAATCAGGAACAGATTGAATGCATTAAACATGGTGAGCAAGAGAGGTTCACCCCAACCCACAGCCTACCACCACTTCACACTAATAATTCTTCGCCTTTAATTACTTTCTCTCTCTACAACCGTAATCTGACACCTTTATTTCTTCTTTATTTAGTATTCTTTAGCATTATTGCCATAAATCCCAAATAACCCATTAGCCCAAAGACCCTAACCCGACACTACAAAATCTCTAACAATTCTCTTTGTTTTTCAATAGTTCTTTTTCGGTCACAAACCTCAACCGTTCCAGGCAAGTGTCCTTGTTCCTTAATCGCTGTCTTTCTCTCAGTATTGTTGTTATTATCACAAATCAAGCATCTTTTTGCGAAGGGGAGTCTAATCCCTTTCACACAGAACAACTCTTTGTTTCTACCGGGCTTACTTCCAATTTTGTCATAGATCTAGAGTCATTACTAGTTGGTTTATGTTGCCTCTTCCTTTATTTGTTATTATATGTATCTCTTTTGGTTCAGATCAACATAGTTTGGGTCTACATCAAACTAGTCTAAGGCATATTTGCAAAATCCTTATTGTTGGAAAAAAAACTTTTTAAAAATGAACAAATAGTGTTTTAATGTGACAAAATTTTTAAATCCTTTAGAACACTTTTGCATTTATCTATTACGTCCCGTTATATACAATTACTAAGTATCGTCCCAAAAATATAGATCTGAACTTTATTCCGAAAAACCATAGCCACCATGAAAACCTAGTCCGAACAACCATAGCCACCATGAAAACCTAGTCATGGGTTCAATTCTAGGTAGCTGCTCCTATGGACAAAAGACCACGATCTCCATCACTATTGCCATGGAAAAGATCTAAGATCTCGCTGCTGCCATGAATAAGAAACCACGAACTCCATTGTTGTTGTGTCATGGACGAGATACTACGAGCTCCACCACCACTACTACTCGTTAGCCACCACCACGAAAAAAAAGAAGCAAGATCCGTTGATTTGCCCGTGCTTATAAGACACCACCACGAAAGATCTCCAACAAGGATAAGGGAAGCAAGTTGAAAGCATTTTAAAGAATCGGGTGGATGAACCTTAGATTTATAGCAAAAATAATTATTTTAATTAAGATTTATTTACTCAATTTGACCTTTAAAAAAAATTGGACGTAATTAGAAGTTCATTAAATTAGATAATCCACAAATAATGTCGACGATCAAGTCCCCAAGGGCCCGTTTGGAAGTGCTTATTTTAGAGTAAAAAAGTGCTTTTGGAATAAAATTTAAAATTTAAAAAAATTATTAAAAATAATTTTGAAATTTAAAATTATTGAAAGTGCTTTTTTCAAGAAGCACATATTTGGTGCTTCTCATAAAAGTGCTTTTCAAGGTAAAAAAACTCTTAAAATGCTAAAAGCACTTTTAAGTGCTTCTCTAAAAAAACACTTCCAAACGGGCACTTGATATTCTTAATAAAGATCTACAACTTTCTACCTCTTTAGCATTTGAATTTCAATAAAGCCGAAGAAAAAGGAATAAAATCACAGCAAAGTGCACTAAAACTGACTCCTCGTCAATACTCGTACATAAGTAACATAACACACAACATTAAATCCAAGCAAATCAATATTGTGCAACACTATCCATAGAATGTACCATGCAAATGGAGTTTTAAAAAAGCATTACTTTTTCCCCCCACCAATTTCACCTTCAACAATAGCATGCCTAGTTAAAACAATCTCCTTCAACAAATTCTTATACATAAATGGTCTAACAGCTGATTTCAAAAACACTCCAGGTGGTATTTTACTTTTTGAAATCCTTTTTCTCCACGGACCACTCCCAATATTCTTCCATTCCTCTTTACTAACTTTCGCCCTCACACCCCTAAACGCTAATTCATCATCTTCTTCTTCAATATTTTCATTTGCCCTTTCCATTTCCCTTTTCTCTTTCTTTTCCATCTCCCTTATTTGCTTCTCATAATACTTATCAGACACTTCCATACTCTTCTTAACTAGCTTCTCCATTTCTTCATTACTACTCATTGCCTTCTTAAATTCTTCATCCCAATAATTCGGATCTTCCTCTTCTTCTTCTTCCTCCTCTTCTTCTTCTTCCTCCTCCTCTTCTTCTTCTTCTTCTTCTTCCTCCTCTACTTCTTCCTCCTCTTCTTCTTCTTCTTCTTCTTCCTCAACCCAATCAACTATTTCAGCCTCTGTGTCACTTTTTTTCCGTTTATAATCATCATCATCAGGTGCATCACAACCAAGCTCCATTTCATCTAACTTAACTTTCCATTCTTTACTATAAGGATGCAACAATGGAACAGGATGATTACTAAACAAAAACCCTAAACATTTCGATTTCTTTTCATCGCTTAATTTCTCAAATCCCTTTACCACATCATCCACGAAAGCCTTTTGATTCACCTTAACAATCTTACATAACCCACCAAAATAAGTACAGAGCTCCACATTTCCATTATCATCTTCCAACTCAAACAAAAACCCTTCCTCTGTTTCTGGATCAAGTAACGGTCCTAAAGCTTGAAAGAACTCATCTTGTGGCTCGAATCTACATTGATAAACAGGTCTTTTAACGTATAATATATCTGGTCTCATCCAAGCTGCACATTGTGTTATGGAAACTCTAGACCTGTTCCCTAGCCTACCCATTAAATTCCATTTATCTAATCTTTGATCACCAGCTTCAAGAGCAACTTCACTTACTAATGTCCATTGCTCCCATGGCAAATCGGATACTCTCCATTTCGGATGTCTTACAAACACCCAAAAGTATCTAAATCCCACGTTTTTATCCATTTTATCTAATCTTGTTTGAAAATCTCGACTCATTTCGAATTGCTCAATCTTTTCCCACTCCTCTTGATCCCTAACCTCGCCAATCATTGACACGTTTTCATCAGAGAACCGTCCTCGAATTGGGTCACCTAACACTACACCTCTCCATGAATAAGGTCCAAATTCACCATACTTGTACCAATCATAAGGGTGTTTCAAATTTGGGTCATCTTTTTCCATAAACCGAACCATTCTATCGTACCCTAAACCCATCATTTGTAGCTCATCTTCAGAAAAATTATCTGGGTAATTTTTGTGAGGGTTTTTAAGCCTGTAGAATAAGCTCTCTGCTAATTTCTTGCTTTTCCGGCGAGCGTTACGTTTGGCTTCTCGACGGAGCTCAGCGTTTCCTTCGATTCGTCCAGTAGAGGGCCCTCCGGGTTTTGATTTGCTCCGGCCGGCAAAGGGTCGGATGTCACGGCAGTTTATGGCATTTTGGCGGGAAAATTTTGATGTGATTGATAGGGGTTTAGGAATTTTGGGGTGAAGATGAAACGGGGTAAGGGTTTTGATAAGAGGGTTTGAGAATTTGATGAGGGAGGAAGATGGGAATGTGGAGATTGGAGGGTTTAGGGTTTTAGCTATACAGAGGTTTTGGGTCGGCATTTTTAGTGGAATCGTCACTCAAGTGACGAAGGTAAGAAATGAGAAGATAAGGCTGCTGAAGTCTCTCGAAGACAATATATTTTACCTATATTTTTACTTACCTTTTTCTTTTTGTTCGAAATTATTTACTTCCCTTTGTCATTATTTTTTTTTTTTTTCGAAATCATAATATTATAGATAAATAAGAAACGGTTACAAAGGTTAGCCTACCCCGGAGGGATCGGCTTCATTACAAATCATAGTAGCTAACTGGGCCGGGATACAAGTATTCCAGTTACGGTTATAGGGGTGTTTATGGGACAGGCCTCTATTTTAAAGATCCGATCTATCGAGTTTTTGGTGAGATTTTTTTTAAATATAACTAAGGTCTAATCTACGTCTAAAACTTACTAAACTTTCAAGGAAGTTTATTATATTACCTAGTGTAGCTCAACCGTTTCTATTAGGGGTGTTCACGGGTTGGTTAACCGACCCGTAAAGGTAAACCCAAAACCCAACCCTAAATCTCGGTTTTGAATTTGTTCAACCCAATAACCATTTTTTTGAATTAAAACTACAAGGGTTGGGGTCGAAAAGATGGAGAAATTGTGTTAACCAGCAGCTAGGTGCGGTATACCGCGCCCTAGCTGCGATGCACCGCAAGGTCCAAACAGTGACGACGATTTTTCCCCACGGTTTATTGCCGAGACGAGATGGGAAAAACCGTATCGAGAAATCGCGACCACGGTTTTTTTTCAACACAAGGTCTGGTGTACCGCAAGGAAGAAAACCGAGGCGACGGTTTCCAATTACGGTTTATTGCCGAGGAATCCTTATAAAAACCGTAGCGACATTTTGCGCCCACGGTTTTTCGCAGTTCTTACGTCCGTACACCGCGCCACACGTCCGGTACACCGCGCCATGGCAGTTCAAGAAGAGAGAAAGAGTTCTAATTGGACTCTTACCTTATCAAAGCTAAACCTAGCCTCTTCCAACCTCTACAACACGAGTTTTTCAGACCCAAACCTTATAAATACACCTTGAAGCTTGATTAAACCTTCACACAAACACAACATCAATTTTTTTCCTCCATCCTCCATAAACACATCTTCTTCATCAAATCCATTACAATACACCATATGACAATATCAAAGATCATTAATCTATCAAGAATTCTTCAAGAACAATCGAGAAAACCTTCTTCTAACATTGATAATCATTCATCTAAGCAACAAACTCAAGCCACACCAATCTTTCATAACTTTATTATATCCTTGGTGGAACTTGAGTTGTGCGTTATTCAAAGATGACAAACAGAACAGATGCTATGGATTATAAGAGAAAGTGTTCAATCTTAGGGAAGAACAAGAAATTGTCTAGGCCACAAGAGAAAAGGCCATTGATCTTGATGAGCCTATTGATAAGAAACCAAAGATAGAGGCATCAGCACAACCACTACGAAGGAAATTAACAGCTAGAATGAGTGTACCACCAAGACCTAAAACAAAGACACCAATCCAAGATCAAAGTTCTTCTTCAAAACTTAATGAAAATTCAGAAATTATATCCACACCACCAGCATGGGCAGTTAAATTGATGGAAGAAATTGGTAATCTAAAAAGACAATTCAACACCTGCCAAGATGAAATTTCAAGGATAAATCAGGTAATAAACGAAGAAACAAAAGATTTGGATATTGATAATTATTATTCTTCTTCGGAAGATGATTTGTTGGATCTTTATGGTGAGGTACCCCGTCTAATTCTTCTTCTTAATTACTTGTATGCACTAGTTTAGTTTAGTTTTAAATTTTATTACTTTATTGAGTCTTTTGGAGTCGTGGGGACACGACTCACTTTTGAGTCATCTTTATTTTTGTTTTTGCATAAAATTTAAATTTTTTATGTTTGAATTGGCATAGAATATATAGAATGTACCTATTGAGCATGATTTAATCAAGTTAATGATAGTAAGTAGTATGTTCTTGAAAGGTGTCACAAATATGTTTAGTATGCATGTATGAAAACATGAAATAAAAGATAGGGAAGATTAATGAGCAATGCCAAGAACTCAAGTAGAAACTTAGGAAGAGTTATTTGGTGTGTAGAACGTGAGGTTTGAAATTAGTTGAAACCCCCCTTATTTATGGACTAATGGTGAAATGTGACAAAATCCCGTAGTTAGAAAAGTGAAGGCAGTTCTTTCATATTGAAGCCACTTGAAGCCTTTTGGCTTTCTCACCCTTCTATTATTTATCCATCTTAGCCTCTTTGAGCCTTTCTAAAGCCTTTTTATTAACCACATTATAAGTCGTACCCCTTACTTTATAGGACTTATGCATATGACCCGCACTCGAATCGCAAAACCTGAGACAAGTCGTTTTTAGAGCTTGAGTTTGGGGTGGTGGGTTTCATCATTAAGGAACATTGGGTTTGGGAAATTGTAATAGTGATATTATTAATGATGAAAGTTATTACTGTAACCCTTTCCTGGGGTAAGAGTAAATGAAAAAAACTGAAAAGAATGAAAAAAAAACAAATAGAAAAAAGAATATACAAAAAAATAGTTTGATATCTCAACATCAAAAAGAGAGTCATGGCTATACAAAAGAAAAAATTGATATGAAAGGATTTAAAAATATTTGGACCGGCAAAATGGAAATTACTATATCATCATAAGAAGGTTTTACTTGGGTTAATTAGGGATGCAAATCAAGACATCAAAAATTGGGTTGCATGAGAAACAATGGAGCTATTAGGTTGTAGGTGAGTGGACCATTGGATACTATATTAGGACCTATGAACAACCTATAGCCATTATCATTAACTGAGTTGAAAACCTCTCCTTCTGGCATTGCGAAGTTAATATGGACTTGAATTTATGGAATGTTGATTATATGTATATTAAGCATAAGTGTGCATTATTTATTTAGCATTACTACATGATAATTTTTAGATATTATGCTCTAGGATAATTCATTGTGTTCTATTCTTCTTTTCCTCTGACTTCTTCTTCTCTGTTTATTATTTGACTACCCTACTGTTCTTTATTTTTATTGTATCGGGACGATACAACTTTGAGTCGGGGGTCTTGATGTCTCCCTATTTGTGATGAATTAATCTAGGTTGGAGACATCATTTTAGGTGTATTTAGGAATTTAATTATCGAATTTTATTCATATTTTTATATTTTCGTATTTCTTGTCTTGATTTGATTTATTATTTTTAGAGCATATTTGGTTTAATTGTTTGTTAATTGTGAAACTTTAAAGATATATGGTAATTAATTAGATGCAAAATAAATTCTAAGAGATAAGGGAATGAAGATAATGATGGAAATTTGAGATAAAAGAAAGTAAAGATAAATTAGGAAAGATAAAGTTGTCAAATAAATCTGAATTTCAGCAGCCACGTCCATTAATTTGATCATAAATAAAAAACGTCTGGGAATTTGGAAGAATGGTTTGAAGAAAACGTGTAGAGCTTTCCGAGACGATCAGTTTTGATATAAAGAACGCGTCAATCGGAGCAATATTGAAGAAGTTACGGCCAAAACAAGATAATATCAGTTTATTACCTTTTTATATTTTAGGGTTACGAATTTGATTTGAAAAAGAGTCCTATTACTTGCCCTCTACTCCAAGAATCTGAACTAGGGTTTGAAATACTCTATAAATACACCATATATACAGTAGAAACACATCCTTGGCCAATCCTTAAGCCAATCCTTAAGCCAAGAGGAAGCTTACAACAAGAGAAGAGAAGTTTGGAAGGATCTGAACATCAAATTATCTCTTCACAAGCCTTCGAATTTGTAATTACTTTCTTTTCTTTCTCTAGTATGAACTAACTTATTTTAGCTTGAGATTTAGCATATAGGTATGAACCCTAGACTTTTTTTTACATCTATTTTAATTTGGGATGATATATATTTAAATGAATGACTGTTTTATTCTTTGTTTTATGTGCTTTGACTTATTGTCTGATTTCCTTGCGGTGTACACCGTATAAGATTACCTTAATAGTAGTTAAATGGTCACCGGAAGGGGTGTCTAATTATTGAAACACCACATAAACGTCTAGTGTGCGGCAGTGATCCTGACGGGCTTGCCTAACTAGATAACCATTCGGGTTTGATTCAACCAGCGATTATCATTAGAAGGCCAGTATCATCAAAGAACCTAGTGGCATAGGAGCACCTTAGTTAATTCCCCTCGTGATTGTAAGGTCGACACCTAAGTCCACCCGGAAGGGGGTTAGGATGAATTTAGAATTCTGGTTATTGCAATTCTACGTAATTCTCCCTTGCATGATTAGAGTAAACAAGGCTAGTGGGGATTTCTTGCTATCTCTCGGGCTAATCTCTCATACTATTGTTTCTTTTTTTATTTAATTTTCTATCTTTATTTTACTTAGTTAATTTCTCTTATAAAAAACCAACGAAAATTACTTGTCTTTTATTTGTTGCGTATTAGTTATCTAGCTTTCGTAATTGCACTTGCTATTTGCATAAGTTCTCTCTAAGTTTCGTAGTCTCTGAGGAACAAATTCACTTATTATTGAAGCTTGCATACGTCCTGTAATACTTGCAGTACCGTGCTAGGCTAGGGTGTTTATTTGCTTTATTTATATCTTATTTTTATCACACCTTAGCCGACACCAACTATCAAGGCTACGTCCAACTTATGAACAAACTTTGATTGCCAAGGCTATGGCGGATTTACGAATATTTGACTATCGAGGCTACTTCAGTATTATACTGGTATCAAACACAACCTTTCTTTAGGGTGGTGTTTTTTGGTAATTGGTAACGTCATCTTTCAGATCTTACCGAGTCTTTATCTAAGATACGTGGTGAGCTGCCATAGGCTACTTTGCCTTTAATGTATTATGTGTTCTTTTTAGAGGTGAAAGTTCATTGTTACCGGGATTACAAAGAGTTTTCCACTATTGATTACCTTGTGAATATGAAGAGTTGTTTTCCTTTCCATAAGTACTACAACAATCACTTCTGTCTTTATCACACTCTTCTGTCAAACTTCCTCAGGAAACTTTTTAATGGCTGATTACTCTTACGACACCGTCTTTTTTTCTTGGGATAAGTCTCATCTGGCCGTTAGAGAGAATGGTGAACCCTTGTCTCACACGGATAAATGGGGGATTTCATCACCATCTTGATCCTTTCTCTTTCTTGAAATAGCTCTGGCTTCTTTGGCTCGTGCTGCTCCTCCTTCGCTTAATATGACTCATCCTTCTAGCCATGTGCATGCATCTTCTATGTTGGATCCAGTTGTTTCTTCCGTAAGGCAGCCTTGTTTTCTCATTGATTTGACTTGTTTTAATTATTTATGCTTTTTTTCATTATTTCTTGTGTAGATACTTCTGGTCCAAAAATTTATGCAATCTCATCGGGCTCTTTTGAGAGTACCCACTAACTTCTCCATGATGCGTCGGCTTTGATCTGAGAGGAATGATGTTATAGGTTTGGTTGCCAGATTCCGGGTCGAGGTTTAGGAACTGAAGTCAAAATCCTCTTTAGATATTGCATGTATGGATCATGCCTAGAAAGTGGCTAAAGAATCCCCAAAACACCAAAAACGCCTACTAAAATTCCATAAAATCATAAATTCATAAAATAATAAACAATTGTTAGAATGCTTTCTATACTATTCATGACAACAATATAATTTGTATTAAAGAAAAGATTTCCCCAAGTTATCAGCAACATTGAATTCCAAACATTTAAAACTTACAAATTCTAATTCAACTCTACTAACGAACACAAATTCCAGAGTAGCTCCAGAAAATCATATGCTATCTAAATACTTGATGATCAAATTCAACCGAAAAATATACAAATATATTTTGAACATTAGTCAAGAAAAGTAAAATAAGACAAAATTGTCGTTACATTTCCAAAAATACCAAAACAAAAGGTGAAAACTCTTAAATGGGAGTAATTACTTTGTTGTCTTCTTCAACTCACTAAAGCCTAGGATATGTTACATTCACAAGTAGTTTAGGATTTTTAAATCCACAAAATAAAACAAAAGTACTTATAATTGAATTTTAATTCACAACATCAATTAAGAAATTAATATACCTCAGTGATGTGCTTGTAGCTTGGATACTTCATCATTCGACGCCAAGCAACTATCTAAGTAATTCCAAAGATTATCCCCATCATTATCCTTATTTTTATTATATTTGCTACCTAATAAAATAATAAAATAAAGCTGAGTATTTATTTACTAAATAGACAATAAAAGCTAAAAAAGTAATTGAAGAGAGCTATCTAAAAGATGGATCGATTCAACCCATGCTGCACTCGTTATTCTTTGTTTAGTTATTTATCTTCCATTAACAGGGGTATATTTGCTATCTTTAGGAACAAGAACGGGTATATTTACTCATTTGCTCCTTTGAAATTTAATTAATCTTATGATGAGAATGTATGTAAAGATCGAAATGTTAGGGATATAACAAGCGTGGTTTAGGTTGATGATTCGATAATCGTGGAAAGTAAGAGTGAATTTTATTGGGCCTTTGGGTTTGAAGAGATGAGCGGCGGATTTGAAGAGATGAGCGGGATGGGTGTTTTTTTTAGTCTCAGACGGTGGTCTTTGATGGTAGAGGATGGGTTGAGTTTAAGGTTTTGATGATTTTTGTGAAGAAGAAGAAGAAGAAGAAGAAGAAGAAGAAGAAGAAGAAGAAGAAGAAGAAGAAGAAGAAGAAGAAGAAGGAGATATTTTTAACTTTTGGGGTTATTTAAAAAATTTAAAATATTTGGGGGTTAATTAAACTTACAGGTTAAAATAATATTTTGAAACAATTTTAATTAATTAAAGATGCTTGAAAAATAATCTAATAATAACTTAACTGTAAAAATAGACGGAATCCGTTAGTAAGGGGTAATCTGATACAATTTTTTTTACACGGGATAAAGTGGCACACTTTATAAATTAGAGGTTACACTAACAAATATATAATAATACATGGACGAATCATATATTTTACAAAATTTGATTGTAAAACTATTTATTTTTCGAAGTTGACAATCTAACATCTATATGCACTGTGAAAAACAAAACAATATAAATTAGATTCACAAACTATTCAGTATTTGAATAAGGTAATTTTTAACAAACAATACATATTTGAAAATTCATAGATTTATTATTCATGATGTAGAAATAACATTACATATGTTTACATCATTATTATTGAAATAACAAACTAAATTCTAGCTATACGTCTATGCAGACAGACGGCGACCGAAGTATGTTCAAATACGGAAGGTGAATGACTGACGGCAGATTTTTCTGTATCCTTGACACGCGACAATGTAGAGGTCTTCCCTTATTCCTCGGCTTAAACTTGTGAACTTTTGGTGCCCTCCCAAGGTTCGACCTAATCAAATGTATGTCCCCAAAAGTGGCAGACATACAATTTCATTAACAGGGATTGGGCTAGAGATAAGGACATTTCATTATTCATTATAGGCTCAAATGGAAATAAAAATGATGATTGAAACATATATTGAAATGTGCATCTATAATGTGAAGTGAAAACGAATAAACAGTGTATGTTCATTGTTCATCATAGGCTTAGATGACAATGAAACATGTGATGATTGAAACATATGTTTGAGGTTGTATTTATAGTGTGAAGTTAGGTGGATTTGTTGCCACCCCATATAAATGATATTTATTACGAGATTAAAAATCATTTATATTTGGTAAGAAAGCCAGCTAAAAATTTATGAGGTATAGTATAGTCTTTTACTTTTTTGAATTAAGAAAAGTAAATCAATAATTATTTTCTGCGTGTTGACAATTTCACGATGTTTATTATTGCATTTAATATATTTTAATTTTTCATTATGTATAATTTCTCTTTGTAAATGTGTTTGCGTTATACTTGTATATGCAATAAACTTTGATGTAAATAAAATAAAAATCTGGATGGCTTCCTGGTGAGGGTTTATATCAATTATACAAGTAATTAATTCATGAATACATATATAACATTACCAAGTACAATAAGTGCTCGATCAAATCATGAACAAATTGAATGCACCAAACATGGTGCGCAAGAGGGGTTCACCCAATCCACCGTCCACCACCACTTCACACCAAAAATTCTCCGCTTTGATTCACTTTTTCTCTTCAACAACCATAAAGGGACACCTTTATTTCTTATTTATTTAGTATCCTTTAGCATTATCACCATAAATCCTAATAACCCATAAGCCCGAAAAACCCTAACCCAACACTACAAAATCCCTAACTAATCTTTGTGTTTTCAACTGTTTTTTATAGTAACAAACCTCAACCATTCCAGGCAAGTGTTTTTGTTTGTGCGTTGATGTCTTACATAAATTAGGGGTGAGCATGGTTCGGTTCGGTTCGGTTCGTCTCGGTTTTTTGCCAAAACCAGAACCAAACCAAACATTTCGGTTTCTTATAATTTAATAACCAAACCGGGTGGTTCGCATTTGGTTCCACATTTGGTTTTTGGTTGCGAATTGGGTCGTTTCGGTTCGGTTTTGGTTCGCTTCGAATTCGGATGCTTGGTCAATAATATTTTCACCCAATTTCTTGAAATACGTTGTCAATTAAACTACGATAAATTAAATATAAACTTATAATCTAATCAAACTTATCTTAATTTACAATACTACAATAAATTTAAATCTATTACTTCCTATCTAGTACAATCATGATTTATTAAATAAATCGAGTAATGAATACTTATAATTTCAAGTGATATAAAAAAAACCTCACTAATAGCATCTTCGAATTTCAAGTGATATAAAAGAATTCTCACTAATAGCACCATCGAATAATATAAATAAAATTTCACGTGGATAATAAATTCTTAACAAAAGTTTCTCCCACATAATTTTTATAAAAAAGTTCACTCATTCCCTATTTTTTCCTTCATTAGTTTGGTTTTTGTTCGGTTTTTTGGTTCGGTTTTTGCGTAGTAAACCGAACCGAACCAAAAAAAAATCGGTTTTGAAAAATTAAAAACCGAACCATTTGGTTATTTGGTTTTTGGTTTTTTTGGTTCTGGTATTTCCGTTTTTTTGGTTCGGTTTGGTTTTCTGGTTCTCATTTGCTCACCCCTAACATAAATCATGTATCTTTTTGCGAAGGGGAGTCTATTCCCTTTCACATCGAAACAACTCTTTGTTTTTACAGGGATTACTTCCTTTTTGTTATGGATCCAGAGTCGTTACTAGTTGATTTATCTGTTTTCTTCTGTTATTTGTTATTATATGTACCTCTTTTGGTTCAGATCAACATTGTTTGGGTCTCCATCAACCTAGTATAAGGGGTATTTGGGGAATCCTTATTGTTGGAAAACAATCTTTTTCTAAAGTGAACAAATTAGTGTGTTAATGTGACAAATTATTTATATCTTTTGAAAAACTTTTGCACTTAACATGTTATGTTTATATATCTTGAGATGTTCCTATCATCTTTATAATGTTTTATCTAACAACTCTTGTGTAGGAATAATGCCCTTTCAAAGCTTTGATTATACCTTAGCTGCTTATTTTTATCAGCTAAAAAACGGTAACACATTTTTCTCGGAAGAAATGACAATATCGTTTTCAATGTAAATTGCCCAAAGGATCTCAACGCGATTCAGGCAACATGGTTATATCCTCTCCGAATTTCTCTCAAAATAGTATATACCGTTTTCAGACAGACTAACGTCATTTTGTTTTTAGTTAATATGGTAGTTCACAAATTTGGCTGTTAGATCATTTGATGCGCAATGTCAAATACCGTTTTTGCAAAATGAAGGATGTGAATTTAGCAAGAAAGGGTTTCATTCTTGGCTATATATAACCACCGATGGAGAGATCTTTAAGTACACTTTCAACTACTACTCTCTCAAGAATTAAATCCCAAGATAACTCCTTCAACTCGCAAGCTTTCAAGAACATCATTTATTATCTTCAACCGAAGGCTTGAAAATATCATTATTTTATCAAATCTTTTAGGAGTAAAATCATCCTTGTAACCCTTCTATTACTTACATCATAAATAATCTCCTCTAGATTAGAAGCAAACCTTAGGGTTTAAGTTTAGATTCGAACGAGACTTAACTCCATTATTGGAAAGGATTGTTACTTGTGGGTAGAATTGCACAATAGAGGATTAGCTTGGTTGATCAAGCTCGAGTTGTGACATAATCGGGAAAAGTCTCATTGTACCGGGTTTATAACTCAAATGTAAGAGTTAGGAAAGCTTAGTGGTATACAAATTTTGAAAATCCTAAGGGGAAGACTATAGGTAGCGGATAAGGCATTAAGGAGTGCGAACCACTCCATATACTTGAGTAATCTCTGCTATAACTCTTTATTGGTTTACTTGTATTATATGCTTCCAGTCTTAGGAGATAATTATCAATTTTATTATATCTGTGTTTATTTCATATCTTATGTTTGATAAATTTTCTAAAACATTTTCAAACTAATATTATCTTGTAATTTTTTTAATTGGCATCACTTAAGTGTTAAATCTATTCACCCTCCTCTAGGTATATCAAGTGGTATTAGACACTAACTTTAATTTTTTGCTTAACCATAATTAAGTAAACGACATGGAAGCTAACCGTAAAGAAGGTTGATCTAATACTAGCAGGAATAAATTATAGCTATTGGAAGAAGAGAATGGAAATTCATCAATTCTTTTATTACGATCTTTGGGAGATCACAAGAGATGGTCCTTTCATTTCATATGAAGAAAAAACGAACTAGGAACAAAAGATTGTGATCACAGACACTGTCAAAGACAAAGAATAATTGACAAAAGATGACAAGTTCAAACTCACCAAAAATGTTAGAGCACTGGACACTTTAATTTGCAGACTATCTGAGATCGAGTAAGTGAACGTGACTCCGCTTTTAAAATTTGGGAGTGTCTCAAGCTATCATATGAAGGAACCATTTTTGTAAATGAGACAAAGGCTGGTCTATTAATCACACATTATGAAATGTTCAAAATGAAGGTTGGAGAAAATTTAAACACAATGCATCAAAGATTCACCTCCATCGTCAATATTCTTGGGTCTTTCGAGATAATCTATCATAACCATGAGCTATGTAGAAAGATTTTGGGTGCTCTTCCAAAAGAGTACGAACCTAAAGTGGTTGCCATCACGGAGCAAAGAATCCTTTAACAATGATTACCCACAAGTTTATTTGCAACTCTATGACGGTAGAGATTGCCCTTAATCAAAAGAAAATGAGGGAAGAAAAAGGAATACACGTGTAAAAAAACCCTTTCATTTCACGCTCAAGCACACACGAAAAAAGTTGTCATGATTGAAGAAGAGAAACTGAGTAAGGATAATAAACCATGCCCATGTACACCAGGAAACTTATGAATCCCTTACCAACTCAAGTGATAAACGTGTTTTATGATATTGTTCGTATTCAACATATTCTCTACCAAAAATAATTATAAACAACATATAATATTTCAACACATTTTTTTACATTTCTATGGATGATAGATTTTAGCCATTATTTGTGCAAGTAAGACTTCATACGAAGGTAATTACAGATATTTAACAAAAAGTTTTTCAAGGTGAATCTAGAAATTTTTTAAGTACTTATTGTCTTATTAATGATTCATTTGTTCTAATGTATTAGGGACTCAAATCTTAATTATGTTTTATGATCCAAGACCTAGATATATACAAGTTAATTTTAAAAAATAAACTCAAAATTTTATGAATTGCAAAGTAATCTTCCGTCTATACTTAATTATGCGTATATACTAGTGATTAAAACTATAAAAAAAAGCTGCGGATTGGATAGTTAAAGTTTTTTCTACAAGTTTTAACCTATTAATTGGTTTTGTAATTTACCTATTGATCTTAGAATTTTGCTTTGTAATGATGTTGGTACTTTTGACACTGTTGGAATAGGTTAACTACTCTGGTAACCCCTTTTTAATATAAATTATTTTGTCTAAAAAAAAAGAGTATAAAAAAACTTATTCACTAGGGATTAAATAAACAACAAATCCATAACTTTAGGATACAAATTAGACTATTTGAGAAACATTGATACCAACTTAAGAACAAAGGTATACATTAAGGACTACATGCATAAATAATCCTGGCTAAATTTAAGCTGTAGTGCTCCACGTATGACATAGAGAATATTTACATTACCTTCCTCTGTCACGCCGTGCACCGACGACGCACACGCTGTCCAATCATGTTTCGCCGATCTCACACGACGGAGCTAGGCTGCGTAGCCTGTGAAGAACTAACAGAATTCGGCGCAGGAAAGAAAGAAGGCTGGCTTGTCGACAATCCAAACCTTTTAACCGCCCTCGAGACTCATTCCCTCGCCATGGCCAACCGCTCTCTTGTCCTAATCATTAACTGGTCTGCATCAAATTCCCACTCACCCGTCAAGATCCGACCCGAACTTTGTCCGATCCAATCCGAATACATCTCTGCACTTCAATGGCTAGTATTCGATGACGTCACTGTTCTCTCCCTTGGCACCTCTTGTGGGTATCTATTGATTTACTCACTCACTGGACATCTCATTCATAAACAGGTACTTCTATTTGATTTTAATTTCAATTGATTAAAACAAGGGTTTTGCATTTGATCACAAAAAAAATCATAATTGAGGTATTTGTTTGGGTGATTGTAATCATTAGTGATAATTGTGGAAAACATAAAAACAAATGATTAAAGTTTCCATCTTTAATGTCATATGATCATTCATGTTAATATACATATACTTTGTTAGATTGTAAATACTGGAAAGATTCTTAAACTAAGAGTACGTGGAACTAAAGGAGACCTTTCACAAGATACATCATCAGAGGAGGTTTGTGTTGTTATGCCAGGTGTAGTTGCTCGTTTCGATGGATCTGACATTAAGGTAAAACACCATTTCAAAATCGAAATTCAAACCTTAAATTCCTCCTATTTCTTCTTCTTCAATCATGAATCTTATATATGCAGAGTATGATCCAACGATGGTTACATGAATCCCGTTCTCAATTTTGGGATCAAGATCCTGAAGATTCCGATAATTTCGAAAGGCTCCCTTATCAAATGTGGAATGTTAACAAATACGGATCATGTGCAGATGCAGCTATAACTGGAATTATGCCACCTCCTCTTATGGAATTTCAGGTAGTTTTTTGGCTTGACCCTTCGATTTACACTTGTTATCAAATTAGTCCCTATAGTATTTGAATTTAGTCACTTCTTTTGTAGGGCAGCCCAGTCAATGTTATTATTGTGCAGTCACTATCGGAGATGACGCTGTAATTTCAGCGTACAGGTAAAGTCTAATAAAATTACATAATTTACTCTTTTCTCCAATCTTTAATTAATTTTTATATGAATTAAAAGACTTTCAGAAAACAAAAAAAGATCACTTGTAGGAGCTATATTATCAAAAGTCGTACCCACAGCTTTTTCAACTATATCATCTATCTCAAAAATGATATGGCGAAGTGAACAAAAATCACCACCAAAAAAACCCGAAGCAAAACCTCAACCCTTCGCTCGAGGTTAGTAAATTTATAATATTCAAAAAAATAAATAATCTTGTTTTTTACTGTTTATGATTATTTCAGCTTCACCTTTAACTTGTTTAAAGGATCAACCAAGAAAAGGCGAAAAGCTTACATTATCACCTAGTGGTACTTTAGCTGCAATAACAGATTCTTTAGGTCGAATCTTGCTTTTAGACACGCAAGCACTTGTGGTGGTGCGATTATGGAAGGTATTTTTATTTTTTTATTTTTAATGGAAGTTTTTTTTTTTTTTTTAAATTTTGTTTTTTATTAGGGTTATCGTGAAGCAAGGTGTTTATTTCTTGAGATGCTAGTGAATAAAGGTTCAGGATCGGTTAATGAACATGAACACATGAAAAGTGATTATTGTCTCTGTTTAGCTATTCATGCTCCCCGAAAAGGAATAGTCGAGGTACATGTAATGTTTGTTATATATTGAATTGAAATACCAGATTTAACCCTGAGTGTATACTTTCAGGTTTGGCAAATGAGAACTGGATCTCGTCTTTTAACTATCCCATGTGCGAAAGGGAGTAAAATATTGCAACCAACTTATAGATTTAGTTCTTCGATGACATCATCAAGTTCGTATATTCCGTTAGAAGTTTTCATTATGAATGGAGATTCTGGGCAAATATCAGTTTTAAATCGTTATCTTTATTGAAATTATGTTTGAGATCTGTAGCATATTGGAATATTCTTGTAAAAACTTGTAGAAATATTGCACTAAAATTACATTTGAAATTTTTATGCACTATTATGCATACGTACAAAGCAAAAATGTGAAGTAATTTCAAGAGATTAGGCATAGGCAAAGACAAAAAGAAAAACAATTGTAATTGTTCTTTAACCTGAATTTGAAATAAGTATTTGTTTGGGTCCCACATTAAAAATAATAGAAATTAGGCCTCATGGAGAAGTAATGCTGAGCAGCGATTTGATAAGCAATGGCATGACCATCTTCACCATAGTTGATATTCATAAATCCAACAGATTTTTGTTTCTTTTTCCTCTTCGAATCCATGAAAAGATCTTCACACTTAATAGCAGTAAAAGAAGAGTTTGGTTTCTTCTTATCCTTTGCTTTTATCTTCATCATCATCTTCTTCAATTTCTCATAACATGTCTTCAACTTCTTCATTTCTTCTCTAATTACACCATCTTCTTCTTCTTCTTCTTCTTCATCTACTCCCTCTATATATGTATTTATTGAGGGAACATGGGAAATGTATGTGGAAAGCTTTGTAGGCGTTTTTCTTGCATGTCATGAAGTTTGTAACTGTATTGATAGATAATATGCGGCTTTTAAAAATCATGACGAGTGAGCTTGTTTTTTTCCTGCTTTTAGAATCATTGTAGCCATAAAGATGTTGCCAATTTGCATGTATTCTGTTGAGAAAGCGTATACTAGTATCATGAGAGGTTCCAAAAAAGGTATAATACTATTTTACTTTAGAATATGTAAGTAGAACCGGAAGTATTGTTAGATTGTGTAGTAAGTTCAATTTCTCTAAAAGTAGGTTCTCGTTAGGAGAGTTAGAAAACCCTAAACTTTGTAGATGTAGGGGTGTACAAGATATGGGTATATATAGTTTTTTAGGGTTAACTTAAGCATATATCCTTTTTTGGTCGATTTGAAAAATAGAAAAAAAAACTTTATTTGTCTAAAATCCAAGGTCAAGTGAAGGTAGATTATGGGTTGATAAAAATTATTATTATTATTTTTCTAGTCGAAATAAAAACATTGATTAAAAATGAACAAATCTCATTTTCAGGCTAAACGTTTCAAAAGTATCATTTTCACTCAACGTATTCAAAACGCCTATTTTTAGGCAATTTCACTAATTTTGTGAGATATTTCATAGATTTCAAGGACAATTGCGATACTCTAAATAGATTTTCTAATTTGTGATGTGGCCAATAAAGATGGAGTTTATTTATAATACCCAAATTATCCTTGAAATTTACAAAATATCTCACGAAATTAGTGAAATTGACTAAAAATGTGCGTTTTAAATACGTTTGGCCTGAAAATGATGCGTTTGAAACGTTTGGCCTAAAAATAGAATTTGCTCATTAAAAATAGATGGACATATTACAATATTGCATGCCGGTACCAAAAAGTGTTTTAGCCAACACCAGTGACAAAGAAATCATCTCTAAGAAAGGTAGCTAGTTGGGAAGGAGATGGGAAGCCCAATTACAAGACAAGAGATTGAAATCTCTTGTCGAACAAGCAAATTAGCCGTCGAATTAATTCTCCTATTAATATGAGTGAAGGAGATTCGTTGATGTTTTGCAAGAAGTAGGATTTCTCCAAAAAGTGGTTGGAGAAATTTGTTTTTGTATTTTGTGCCTGATCGGAGGGGCTGCATAATATTGTGGAAATCATTCTTCAATTGAAAAAATTGCTGAGGAAGCGTAGAAGCCTTGAGTACAATTTTTCTTATTCCAACTAGCTCTGTTTCTTCTGGTGTTTTTGCTACAAAAGTCTAAGAATATAATTAGCATATAAATTATAAATATCAACTCGATGCAATTATCCCGATAAACGATATACAATAAAAATCACACATTATCGATTGCAGCGTAATCGTATTGTGCACACAAATAATATAAATAACCTACAAAATTACAAATATCAACTTGATCTTGAAGCATCGAAATCATAACTTTTGTTCAAAATTCTTTACTTTTCACTAAACTTATAAAATGACTAAAGGCTAAAGCCATTTGAATATAAACAAAAGAACTAAGTATTCTGGTTGAAATGTCGCCTCAGATAACTTTAATCATCGTTAACTAAGAATGGTACACATATCTTGGATTCATATTACCATAGTTATCGATAATTACCAATGTCAGATCCGAGTCATCAGAAGGGTCAAGATCCAAGAGCTACTCTAAGATTTGAATAACGAACTGGCATGAAATTCTACATAGTTTTAATTTATCACCGACTTCAGTTTACGAGAACAATACATCATCATTTTCGGTAGCCCTCAGATATTAATTAAAGACCTTAGATTTCAATAATGGTTAAAGAATACCTACTCAATATTAAATAAACATGATAATTAATTACTAGTATAACATTGATGAGGAAAAAGGAAGGAAAAATCCGAACACGGTGTCACCAAAATTGATACAAGTTCATTCTAATGCAAATAATATCCCTACATCCTAAGCAATCAAGAAATAAATGTCTTTTACATCGATGGATTAGTGCATGGTAAAGGTGATGACCCTTATGGGTGGAATGAAGATTTATGGGGTGTAAAATCTATATCGACTGTCACAGACTCACCAATACCCATTGCGAATGCGACTATGGACACATACAAGTTGCAATTACATTTGACTAATGAAGAAAACATTTAGGTTGATCAAGACACATTTGTGCATGATACGTCCATCGAAGATGGTGATGAACTATACGAAGTACATAGATGACTATGTAGACACATAAGAGTAGCCAGCATACATCGATAGTAATGAGGTCATTGTAAACCTTAACACGAATGGTTCAAAACAAAATAGTCGGTAGGATATAATTTTTTTAATATCGTTGTTAGATTATCAGTAAGATTAGATTTGCTATAACTTTTCACTTGTTGAAACAGGTTCATTCGAGACACGAGCTCAAACACACATCAAACACATGTCGCTCAAGACATGTGTTCATTTGGATTGGATTGTGATTGTAAATATTTTGGATTAGAATACAGTTGTTAAAAGAGTAATGATATATACCACCCAAATCTGTACCACCCAAATGTCACCCATGACATGGCATCTTACATGGCTTCTTACATGGCGATACACATCATTAACCTACCTTTTAAAAATCTTTCTTATTTTATGTAATAAATTTTATTTAATTTACTTTTATTATCTTAATTGAAATAAATTTACCTAATATATATTCTAATATTCAGTTACATCCGCCATCGATCTTTTGCTGCAGCAAATTTTTTTCGACCTCTGCAAATATTTCTGTATTGAAAATTATTTTTGATACGTTCATTTTCTGGATTTCGGGAAAGTTTAATGATCATTGAGATATGATGGGTTACATTTTGTGTTATGCAAGATTGAGAAATAATTAAATCCATATTGGAGAAGGGAGAATGATAATACAACGTTGGGGGCCTCAAATTTAGATTCATAAGGGTTGATGTTTCTATTGTCATCAACAGATACCCAACCTGAACGAACATCTAAGTTATCACAAGATCTCGTCCATAATTATTAAATTCAACAAATATACCAGAAGGGCAGATTAAGAAATCATAGGAAAGGAAGTCAGAAGAGAAAGATAATGATGAATATACGGGAGAAGAAGAAGATGATAAATATAGTAGAGGGTGATGATGAATATACTGGAAAAATTTTGAAGGAAAAAGCTAAAAAAGAATCTGGAGGAGGTCAACCATTTGGGCTATCATGATTTTCTTCTCTATATTATTGGGCTAAGTGTGTTTTAATCAACGTTGAGTACCTCTGTATTTTAGTGAAATTAAGAGCCAATGATTGAATGATCTCCCTCCAGTGTATTATGTATGTTGTGATACCTTTAACAATCAAAACCATCTTTATGGCTATCGACATTCATTAAAACTCTCATAAATCCAGAAAATGATTGAATGTTCAACATGGCTATAGATCTTCAATTACGTGCAAACGCTGAAAATAATCGTTGTCTCCTCTTGTCAAATAGTTAGGGAAGGTAATAGATTGTTTTTCACCATTTGCAGAGAGACAAAAAAGAATTGTAGAAGATCAATAGCCTAATGAATATATCAAAAAATAATTTTCAATACAGAAATATTTGCAGAGGTAGAAAAAAATTTGCTGCAGCAAAAGATCGATGGCGGATGTAACTGAATATTAGAATATATATTAGGTAAATTTATTTCAATTAAGAGAATAAAAGTAAATTAAATAAAATTTATTACATAAAATAAGAAAGATTTTTAAAAGGTAGGTTAATGATGTGTATCGCCATATAAGAAGCCAGGTAAGATGCCATGTCATGGGTAACATTTGGGTGGTACAAATTTAGGTGGTATATATCATTACTCTTGTTAAAATATAATATTTTGTTAGTGTTTTCTATTTTGATGAATATTCTAATTTAATGTTCACCTATTGTTTTGTATATTTGGTGTGGGGAGATTGTAATAATGTCTACTACTCTAAATGGTTTTTGAAATAGGTTAAAACTGAATTCAATTTTTTTATCAATCCATATCTAATTTTTTTTTATTTTTGAAAAATATCATTAACGGTTAAGGGGGGGGGGGGGGGGGGGGGGGGGGGTGTATTCAACTGGGAGTTTGTTGGATTTTTTTTGGATTTTAAAAATCAAGGGGTGTTCAATCAGGATTTTAAAAAGTCTATTAAAATGTTGATGTATTCGATCAGGATTTTAAAAAGTCTATTAAAATCTAGATGTATTCAATCAAGACTTTTTCAAATCCATTAAAATTTTGGGGTATTCAAAAGTTATTAGATTTTCCAAGTCATTGGATTTTATAGGAGTTTAACGCTTAAGTATAAATAAAAAAGTCTTTTACAAATTATTCTGTAGAAACGAAGATTTTATAAACTCCAACCAAAATAACTACTGAGGTAAAAAAAATTCTAAGCTATTTATTCTAATATCTAATCATTCATAGTCATATTTTTCTTAAATAAATTAGAATTAGACTAATTAATATATATTAGCTATATTACCTTATTGGAAACTTTAGCTGAAAAAAGGAGTGTGAAGGGATTTTTTCCTTCAATGAATTGGGTTTTTAGTTTTATCATGTTTCATTGTATTCATTTTTATATCGTTTTCTTTTTCTGTTATAAAATTGAGATTTCCTTTTGTTCTTTGTTCCAACGGCTGTGAAAAGATGGGTTTTAGGTTTTATCACGTCTCGTTGTATTTTTCTTTTCAAACATAAAACAATATTTCATTTTTTTATCATTTAATTTTTGTTTTCTTTTTTTGTTCTTAAATTTTGTCAACGTGTGAAAGGATTTATTTTTGGTAAAGCATAACATAGATTTTTGGTGGAGAGAGAAAGGAATAAAAAACTCTCTCTCAACTTTCTCTCGACCTTATCCATATCACCGACTCAAAATTGATCATCAATCTTTGTCAAATCACAGCAAAGTTCATCATCAATCTTTTTCAAATCACAGCAAAACATAGAATTGAACTTGATTAGGTAACCAGAAAAGAAATAAACAAGACCCAAGAAGGTGAGAAGGATGAACGAATTCTCGGATGGATAGTCTAAAAACTTCAATAGCGCTGAATCTCGATTGGGCATGGATTACAGAGAGAGGTTTACGACATATGCTTTCAACAATAAAAGGGTGGCATACTTGAGGATACAGGGGAAGGTTACCAAAATTTCTCAGGAGCAACAAGATATATCTGAAGTGGTTTTACAACAGCAGCACAAAGGGATGGAGGAAGGGGTTAGACGGGGAAAGCAGAGGAGGACGACGAACAAGAAGTATCATCAAGCTTTATATACAGAATATCAGTTATTTACAAAATAAGGACCAATCAAGGGAGGAAACATGACTTCTTTGAAGGGAGCAGATATAGGCATAGGAATTTTAATAAGTTGCGCAGTAAACGAACAAGGTATACATGTAAGAACTTGTCTCAAAATTATTCGTTTTATTTCCATGTTAGCTGCTTTAGAGGTAGTGGTAAAATCAATATATATATATATATATATATATATATATATATATATATATATATATATATATATATATATATATATATATATATATATATATAAGATATTGTAAAAAGAATACACTTAACGATAAACGCAATACGATTGAATCTTTCGACGGGGAATTCATTTCCCAAAGCAACACGATGAAAAACACTGTAAACAAGATAAAAAAAGAGGCCAATATTGGTAAATCAGGTAATAGTAAGAAGTTTGATCTTAACGTAGAACACATATTGATTATTGATTCCGATAACGATGGGGATGGTCTGGAAATTTTTACGAAGCCTGATATGGTGAGAGGAAAAGCAATTAGACAGTTATATAGGCTGATAAGGGTGAGAAGTAAGACAGAGAAAAAGATTTGTACAAAAATTCCGGGAACACAGACCTGGAGGAATGGATTGGGGACATTGAAGAGGAGCTGTATGGTGGTTGGGAAACAGAGGATGGGAGTTGGTAACGCGAAGAAGAAGACTTGGACTGCCTTATGGGCTTGGTCAAGCGTGGGCTTTCCTAAGTGTCACTGGAGATTTTGGGCTCATAAAAAGGAAGGTGAGAGTGGGCCTGCCCAAGTAAAAATAGTAACAAAAAATAAAATGAGGATTATTAGGAAAAGGATTGTTAATATACGGGAACAGAGCAGCGGAAACAGGGATAATCTAAGGAAATTAGGTATATTACTTCTCGTTCATTATTTTTTGGGATATTATGCAGATTATCAGTAATACCAATAGGAATCATAAGTTTAGAGTTATTTATAAGACAAAATCTAATGATAATTGGGTTTCGAGAAATAGTAGCAGACAAAATATAGCGTTAATGTTTAACAGCAGAATAAGATGTATTAATATGGGAGAAAAATTAGGATCTCGACTTGGTAAGAACTACTTTCTAGATTTGATTTCTCAATATTATCACAAAATTTGTTACAAAGCGGTGAGAAAAATCTCTGGATATGTGATGGCACATCTTATCCGGTCAAAAAAATCAACAGTTATACTTGCTTTTGACAGTTCTGGGTCTCAAGTTTTGGACCGGTTGGGGCCCAACTGGGCATGTGTTGTTCTTGAGTCCAGGGTACGAGGTTCGAATTGGTCTCACTGCGATAAAGCTGCGTTTTTTGGCGCAGTAAATTGTACACTGTTGACGACAAATGGTGTGACAACTAACTTTGGATCGATGAGACATTTGAACTCTATATGGTTTCGATTTGGAATATATAGTAGATTACTGAATATTTTTAAACAGGAGACTCTTGGCGTCAAATACAAGTATCACGCTTGGCCTGTTTTATCCTTCGTGGTTCAAACCCAGTTTTGGGTTTTATTTATTTGGGAGGACTTGTGGTGCTCTGCACTACGGCAAGTCATGGCTAGCTTTGCTACCGTGACTAAGTACCTCTTGGTTCTCGGTTTGTGCACGTGTTGTGTTGGTATTGTTATTTTCACGTGGGTTAGGATAGGCGCAAGGGGATTTGTGATTGATGATGTCTCCCTTAGGAGGACTAATAAGACATATGATCTACGAATGAAATGGAGTACTCTCTCGATGTCTAGCGCATCTTGCACGTTACGATGGCTACAATGGAATAGGCGGATTATAGGTGTTTCGATAGATATTTTGGATAATTTCTCTTATGTATATATTGTCAATTTAGATAATCGTTGTAATATTTCCGTTTAATGTAATTTAAGGAATTTCGACCAAAAAAAAAGGAAAAAAAGAAGAAGAAAGGATTTCTTTTTGTTTTTCTCCAATGTGGCTGTGAAGAGATTGGTTTTAGGTTTTATCATGTTTCATTGTATTTTTTTCCGAACATTGAAAAGTGTTTTATTTTTTTTCATCAATTACTTTTTTTTCTCTTCTTTGAAAAATTTCCAGATTATATTTTTTATCTTAAAAATTATTATTTATTTAATATTCAGAAAGTAAAATTGGAACAACAAATCAAAAAAAAATCGAATCGGCCATCACGGTGGAAGCTATTTACTATTACCATTAGGCCACCATGGTGGAGGAACACGTTTTTTTTGTTGAGCTGTATAATGAAGGTATATTTATTTTGTAGAATAAGATCAAAATCTATTAAAATCTATTAAAATCCATCAAAATCCTTACATAAAGAATCCGTTGGAATCTATATAAAATTAAAAAGAATCTTATAAACTCCATATGGAATTGAAACAATCCGTATAGTTTGCAAAATCTATAGATATTAGAAATCCAAAAAATTTCAACAAACTCTCAATTGAATACCACTACTACAGTTCGGGTTTTTAGGGGGGACAAACTTAGGGACGACCCGCGTTCGTCGCTAATGTTCCTCGTTTAGCGACGACCGCCCGCGTTCGTCGCTAACATATTTTCTTATTAGCGACGACACGTTTGCGTCGTAAGATAATTAAAAATTCGCCGCTAATATTTTAATTTTCTTTTCGATTAAATTTTTAATCGAAACGTCGTCACTAATTTTCTTTGGGTATTAGCGACAACCAATGTCGTCGCTATTTGTCGAAGTTAGCGACAAAAACGCGAGTCGCCGCAAAAAGAAAACTTAAAATAAACCGTGAGCAGTTGTGTCAACACAGAAAATACCCCATTATTAATTTTTTCTCCCACCTTCTCTCAAAAACCTAACACTTATTTTCTCAAATCTTTACTACTTGATTCTCTAAATCATCTAACACCATTCTTAGCTTCATATTCAAGTTTGTGCAAGGTTAATCCACATATTCTTCATCCCATTCAAGGTATTTTTCAAATACCACTTTTTTTAAATTTTTTTTTGTTAAATTTGATGGTGAATTGCATGATTTGATGTTTGATTAGGTTAATAAATAATTGTTACACCATTAACGGGTCCACATTCAAGGTGGGGTATGATCAATCTTCAATCTTCCCATCCAGTTCAAGGTATTTTCAATAAAATTCATACTTTTTATAATCTGATTGTTTTGATTATAATTTATCATAATTAGGTGATCATATTGTAATGTGACTAGGCTAATAACTACTTGTTTCATTATTTTATTTTTGATTGATATGTTGTAATTCATGCAATTGTGTATTATTTTCTTATATATCTATTTGTTGTTTATTTAGTTATATATGAAACTATTTTTTCTATTTAATAGTTTGTAATTTTAATTCATTCAATGTGTTGTAATTTTAATCATTTTATTCATTTGGGTTGTAATTTGTAATTTATTTATCATTTGGGTTGTATTAATTATTTTATTTTATTTTCATATGCATGTAGTTGCTTAGCTATATCATATTGTTATTAAAAGATGTCTTCGGGTCTTGATAAGAGTTAGATCAAAGCCACCGATCTTCTGTCGGAAGAATATATTTATGGTGTAACAGATTTTGTCGAGTTTGCCGCCAAACAAGATAGTTATAATGACTATATTTTTTCCCATGAAATCGTTTTTGAATAATCGTCGCTATCCATTAAAAACGTTTCAGGCTCACCTTTTAACTAGTGGTGTTATGTCCACGTATGCGGTTTGGACAAAACACGGTGAAACACTAGACATTCCCGAAGAAATTGTGCCAAATCAAGAAAATGAAATGTTAAATGCATATGATGATTTGAGAAACAGTTACGATGTTGGTGGACATTCGTGTGATACCGTGATGACAAAAGCAAATCAACCAAGTCGTGGCATTTTATACGCCATGTTCAAGGAAATGGAGACCGACTTATATCCTGGATCTACAGTGATGAGTTCCTTAAATTTCATTGCAAAGCTTATGCACATAAAGGTAAAAAACAAGTGGTCTAACACATCTTTCACCGAGTTATTGGAACTGGTTGGGCGTGTTTTGCCCAAACCTCACAATTTGCCTGGGTCTTACGAGGAATGCAACAAGAAGTTGAAAAGTATGGGTATGGGTTACACTACTATTGATGTTTGCTTGAATGATTGTGCCATTTTTTACAAGGAGAATGAATCTCTCTACAAGTGTCCGGTATGCAGCGAGTCTAGATATGATCCGAAAAAGGGTAAGAAAGTACCCCATAAAAAGCTTCGTTATTTTTCGATTGCCCCGAGGTTGCAGCGTCTATAAGCATCGAAACACACAGCCGAAGACATGATGTGGCACCATACCGGAAAGAGTACCGATCCAGATGTGTTGCGTCATCAGGTTGATGGTGATAGTTGGAAGAGATTTGCAGCGCTACATCCCGAGTTTGCTAGCGAACCTCGTAATGTGTATTTGGGTTTCGGTATCGATGGGTTTTGTCCTTTCTCTATGCAGAACAACTCGTACAGCATGTGGCCAATTATATTGACTGTATACAACTTGCCACCGTGGGTATGCATGAAGGAAACCACATTTCAGCTTTGTTTGTTGATTCCAGGTCCTCGTTCACCCGGTAAGGACATGGATGTCTACCTCCGCCCTATGATAGATGAGTTGGATGAGTTGTGGGATAAAGGGATCCATACGTATGATTCCCATACGAAGCAAGAGTTTACGATGAAAGTTTATTTGTTGTCCACGACTAATGATTACCCACCTCGGTCATACACTTCAGGATGGTCGGGTCAAGGTTACTTAGCATGTCCAGAATGCATGGATTCTACTCCGTCGTTGAGGGTGAAAAAAGGTGTAGTATATTTTGATCATGGACGATGGTTATCTATGAGACACCGACTCCGAAGAGACAAAACTTTGTATTTCGGTGAAGAAATGAGGGCTCCCCCGAGGAAATATAGTCCAGCAGATATTCAAACACAGCTAGATGGGTTGCCCATTGTGTTTCCTGTTAAATACAAGGATTTTGGGGGCAAAGTGACAAAAAAAGGGTCCTCGCGAGTTTAATTGGAAGAAGAAGAGTATTTTTTATCGCTTACCTTATTGGTCGGAAATTCTGTTAAAATATAACATCGATGTTATGCATTGTGAGAAGAATGTTTGCGATAGCTTGCTCGGTACAGCTGTAGGACTTGATGGGAAACCCAACAAAGATAACGCGAAGGCGAGAATGGATCTTCAAGATATGAACATTAGGAAAGAATTGTGGTTGATAACAAGAGGAGGTAAATCGGTGCTCAAGCGAGGACAGTATAGCTGAGATAGTGTCCTTGGTCAGCATGTCTTATGGTCCGGTACATATATACGATTCATGTATCGTGAATGGTGTTAAATTGTTTACGAGGGCAAAAGGAGAAAAAAAAAGTGACTCAAGATTACGGAGTATCTGCGATGTATAATGATCAGTGTTCTAAAAATCGGCCTAGGCGGCCGCCTAGGCGCTAGAAGGTAGCTAAACTTCCAGAAATGGCCCAGGCGGCCTCCAAGCGGTCCCAGAAGATCCTAGGCGGCGCCTAGGCGGACCCAAGCGGCGCCTAGGCGGTCTGAAACTAAAAATTTTTTAAAAAAATCTATTTATTAATACAAAAAAATTTAAAAAATTATTTTTTAACACAAAAAATTATATAAATTTATTTTAAAAATTACATAAAATTTAAAAAAAATTTAAATAAATATCAAAACCGCCTAGCAAGAAAACGCCTAGGCTCCGCCTAGGCGCCCGCCTAGTACCCTGGGCGCTCGAAGGTGGTCGACCGCCCGCCTAGCGCCTTGCGCCTTTTAGAACACTGATAATGATACCCCTTTTTATGGTGAATTAGTGAAAATTATAGAGGTTACATCCAATGATGGTTGTTCTGTTGTGTTATTCGCTCGTAAGTGGTATAATACATCGAAGGTAAGGAAAGAACACGGTGTAACCTTCATCAGCGCATCTACTTTTTGGTGGGAGACAGAACCATACATCTTAGCAACTCAAGCCAAAAAAGTGTTTTACATTGACGAGATAAGCACAAAGAAAACAATGAAAGGATGGAAAGCTGTTTGGGAAATCAACGATCGTCACGGGTGGAGCCTCGAGTTATAAGGTGTAGAGTCAGTATCTATTGATAACACGCGTATCACGATTCCTTTGGTTAACATGCAAACTGATTACTCACGACTGGACTTGGCAACTACCGAAGAGATCGCGTTTGACACAGAGACACTCATCAGTTATTTGCATGTTGACTTAGCTTTTGATGAAAACGAGGAGATGTTAGATGACACGTGGGAGGAGTACGGAGATGAGGAACCTATTATGATTGATAGTGATGAGGAGCCTGTAGACACTAGCGGATACGAACCTGATTAGATATTTTATTTTTAAGCATTTTTTGTTTTAATTTTAAATTTTCGTAGCATGGATTTGATTTTAAATTTATGGTTGTTAAAATGTTACGTATCGATTCATGTTGATGTCCAATTTTGTTGTTTTAAATTTAAGATCTCATAAGTAGTATAATTTAAATCAATCAAAAGAAAGAAAAGAAAAGGAAAAAAAATAGCGACGAGTTCTTATACTTAGCGACGAGATTCAAGCGAAGAACTCGTCGCTAATTATTTGCTACGAGTTCTAAGTAAGAACTCGTCGCTGACTACTAACGACGACATTCAAGGTACTTAGCGACGACAAACCTCGTCGCTAACAATTCCCAAATTTTCGATTGGTCAATTTGGGCGGTCAGTATTCCCGCCTATTCGAATTCGCGACAACACGCGTCGTCGCTAAGTACAGACACACAAGGGTCGTGGGTACGTTACGTGACGCATGGCAAACTTAGCGACGAGGATTTTCGTCGCTAACTAAAAAATTCTATAAAACCCTACGCGAACTCATTCACTCTCTTATTTCTTCTCCAACAAAATTCTAATCCGCTCCAAATTATCCCCCTCAATTTCCGAGCATAATCCAAGCTTTTTAGAAGCTCAATCCATTGCTAACAAGGTAAAATCCTATCTCTAATTCCATTTTTTTTCATTTTTTTATTACTTTATATATTCTAATCTTCTTATTTCTTTGATGTTTATGACAATAATGCCTTGGCATGGCTTCATCAACGTATATTGATCAATTCCAACGCAAAAATGTGCGATTTTCATTCCTTTTCATTCATTTTATGTAATTAGTTTTTTTTCCATTTTTGATTGAATTTTTTTGTGATTGTAATGTATTTTTGAGAAATTCCGAGCTGTTTATGTAATTTTCTAGACTACTTGGTAGTTTTATTGTATATATAACATGGTTAATAAGTAATTTTTGTTTTTTAGGTATAGAAATTAGTTTTTTTCTAATTTTTGATTGAAAAAAAAAGTGATTAGATATGATTTTTGAGCAATTCCGTGTTGTTTATGTAATTTTATGGATGATTTGGTAGGTTTATTGTATGTATAACATTTTAATAAGTGATTTTTGATTTTTAGTTGAAGAAATTAATTTTTTTTTCAATTTTTTGATTGAAAAAAAATGTGATTAAATATGATTTTTTATCAATTCCGAATTATGTGTATTTTTCTGGATGATTTGGTAGTTAATTTGTATATATAACATTAGTAATAATTTTTTTGTGATTTTTTTACGTAGAAAATAATTTTTTAACATTTTTTGATTGAAAAAAATGAGTTTAAATATGGTTTTAAAATAAATCTGAATTTTTATTATATATTTTTGGATATTTTAAAATAAATGATTATAATTATGATATGTAATTTTTTAAAATAGAAAACATTTTTTAGGTTTTTGGAAACAATTTAGGAAAAAAAAGTAAAGTAAATTAATTTTTAGGGTTTTAAGAATTCTTTGTAATTTTTTTTGTTTACAATCCCAAATAAGGAAAGTTTCTATTTTGGGAAACTTTAATTTTTAGACTAGTTTCCTGAAAAGTAAAGTTTCCTAAAATAGTAAAGTTTCCTTATTTGTAGACTTTCCATTTTAGGAAAGTTTCTATTTTAATAAATTTTACTTTTTAGAAAATTTTCCTTTTTAGGAAACCTTTTTAAAAAAGTAAAGTTTCTAAAAAATAGAAACTTTCCCAAAGTGGAAACTTTACTATTTTATGGACTAACTTATTGTTTTTGGATACAGATTCCTTCCGGATTGGATTAATATTATACTTATTTTATTTTATTATATATCTATTATTTGTAATAATTAATTTAATTTATTCGATTAGTTTGTAATAATTTATTTAATTTATTCGATTGGTTTGTAATAATTTATTTAATTTATTCTATTGGTTTGTAATATTTTATTTAAATTTTAGATGGCTGATGTAATGATGGCCCGAGGACATGATGGTGATGGAAGCAGTCAGGATCCTAATATGAATCCGGATCGCACTTCATCCACTTGTGCCGACCCTTCTGGTAATTAATATATTTAAAATATAAGAATCTATCAATTTAAAATTAATTCAACTTATTTTAAACCCTAGGAACACGTAAAAGAAAGTCCCGTGGAACAAATGCATTAAAGACAGCCGTAGAAGTATTAGAGAAACACGGCTACCCCTTTCCAGTAGAATTTTGCATGCTAGACGAGACTTGGAACCCAATTGGAGTGTATGGTCATCATGTCTCACAAGTTATAGGGGCGACTGTCCAAGAGAATGTCCCGCCTTGCTACAGGACCTGGAAGGAGGTGCCTGACGGGATGAAAGCTACTATAATGGACAGACTTAAGCAATTTTCCGACCTCGATAACTGGCGTACCAGGTCGGACTGACCTGAAATCCAAGAGCACTTGAACAAGACCCAGTCGGCTAGGTATAGGGCGTGGAAGGGGGACTTGAAGAAGTACTATTATAAGAAGAAAACAACCCCTAATGTTAATCCAGATATTTGGAGGAGGAGTTGTAAGATGTGGGACCACAAAGATGCTCAGGTAGAAAGTTTTATTATTTAAAAACAACTATTTAACCTTTTTAAAACATATTGAAACAGAACCAGGCATAAACTAACAAGGATAATAGGAAGAAACAGAAAAAATCGGGCAAGGCTGGTTCGAGAAATTATTCGCAGACCCGAGAGGTCATTCATAAGGTATATTTTTAGATTTTCAAAAATTAAATTACTTATTTTAATTAATTATTAATATAGTTTGTTTAAAATATTAATGCACAGGGGGAAGCTAAAGAAGAAGACTAAGGAGCCATTAACCTGTTTTGACGAGTCTACCCAACAGGAGAGAGAACTCCCTAATCTTGGGATTTTTTCGAGTATATGAATTATGACTTGGACAAAGACGAGTGGAGAAACCCGGACTATAAAGAGTGTAATGTGAGTTTCCTTTCCTTTTATTATTAAATTTATTAAAATATTATTTACCTCTATATATTTTAGGAAACTTTCCAAATCTGGAAAGTTTCCATTTCGGGATACTTTCCTTATTTGGAAACTTTCCAGAATTAGTAACTTTCCTTTTTTAAACTTTTAAATTGTCTTTTTTAAATACTTATTAATTAACTTTACATGACTTGTAACAGTACATGTATAGGGAGAAGCTCAAGGAGATTGTTTGCGAGAAAGGAGAAAGGTCATCAGGTGGGTCCGCCCCTGAAGTGCCGCTTAAGGATCAAATAGACGCCATAAAAGAGGCCGTTGAACAAGTCATGGGACCTCCGAAGACGGCTTGGGTGACCGGATTCGGACAGGTCCATAAGAAGGCTCGTGTCTCCTAGCCGGATCCCGATGTTAGGCGAAATGCAGAAAGGCTAGATGTGATGATGACGGCGACGAACGAGTTTCGTGCTTTAAGGTCTTCCCCCCCTATCGAGCCTACCTCTTCAGCGACTCCTTCCTCAGCTACCTCGACTGGCGGTCGCTATTCGATGAGCGTGCTTGACACAGCTATGGCGGCGTTGAATGATTTGAGGGCCGCTCAAGGTCTTGCACCTATCCCCCCGAAACACCGAGAGGAGATGGAGATGATGATGATGAGGATGAAGATGAAGATGGTGATGATGATGAAGATTTATTTGCTCATTGATTTTAATTATATTATATTTTGATGTATTTTGACTACTTTATATGTTTTGTTTGACTTGATCGGTTTCGTTTGACTTTTGTTGGCTATGTTTGACTTTATTTACGGTTTTTGATAATAATTTGAATTAAGTTTTGCTTTCCAATTAATATTTGTGATTTTTAATTATTTATTAGATATATTTGTATAATTATGCAAATAAACAAAATTATAAATAAAATTAAAAATATAAATAAAAATATAAATGAATTTGAAAATAAATAAAAATAATTAAATTAAAAATACTAGTAAAAAAATTATTTAATTCAGAATTCAAAATTTAAAAAAAATCATATTTTGTCGCTAACTTTTGGAACAATTAACGACGACAAAATAGGGACGAGGAATGTCGTCTCTATATTTTGTAATAGCGACGAGATTTGTTCGTCGCTAACATTGAGATATTAGCGACGACCTTGGTTGTAGCAAAAATGGTCCCATGATTTCGCGGCGAACCAACCCTTTTTCGTCGTGAAGATTGACTATTAGCTACGACTTTCTAGCGACGAAAAATTAGCGACGAGTAGTCGTCGTTAATTGAATTTAGCGACGACTTTTCGCGTTTAGTGACCAACGCGGGACGTCGCTAAAACCCCCCTAAATGTTGTAGCTAAAGTATTTTGCATATTTTATAATTAAAACATCATGACTGAATTAACGATTAAAGGTTGGTGTAAATAAAAATTTACTCATTAGGAACAATGTACCGACAAAACAATTCCAATTAATCGTCAAAGGGTACTTTATGGCAACTTCACTTTAGGACGAACTTTCGTTGCTAAATAGTAAATACAAAACCACCTCTATAACGACTAAATGGTTGCTCATTGGCTATTACTGCTGTCGTCACTATACAATGCCGTTGTGGCGGAGTTTTAAGTGAGGACTTAATTGGTTGACTACTTCATACATTGTCGAGCATTCACATTTACTGTGATATTAGGAGTACAAAAATTACTACTGGAAACCATAATGAAGGTTATCTTTAGCGTGTGGAATTACCTCTTTACAATGGAGTGGATTTAATGCAAATTTAAGCAATGTGGGGACATATGCCATATAGAGGAGAATGCCATCACTAGTAATATGTGCCAGCTTACCTAATTCAAATCTTCTTCCAATTTCACAATATGGAAAACTTTGTGAATTTGGTTCACGTAAAATTTTCAGGATGCTTAGGTTGTTTTGTGCTATATATTTATTTTTGGGACCACTATACCTTATAAATGAACAAGTTAATAATAATTAGGGTCGGTGAGAAATAGAAATGTTCAATTAATTTGGACAAAATGATCAGGTGATATCCAAGTCTGAATAATTGCTTTGACTCATATTTTATATTTTTTATAGAACCAAGTACAAGATTATACCCATCTTTATGACATTAAAAATTACATAAAAAAATATTTTTACTTTTAAACTTTTATTTTTAGCCAAATGTAATACACTAAAAGGCGCATGAAAAAACTCTAAATATCATGTTGCACTTCATATTTGAAGCACTTTTGTAATGTAATTTGAATAAGGATACATAATTTAGTTGTTGCTCGTGATGTCACTGGGTTTGTGGTACAACTCTTAGATGATGACGGTTGGAGATTGAGGTGATGGTGACGGTGGTACAGGAATTAGTAGTGGAAATACATTAGTGGATAACTGTGCACAAACATTTCTCATTGAGGAATATTCAAGGATGATTACAAGTTAATAATAATTACTTTGGTCGAACACGGATTTTCAAGGAAGTTTTGAGAGAGAAAACGAGTGTGTTTGGTATTGTGTAGAAACAAGTTAGTTCAGTTAATAAAAGTGGTCGACAATTTATCCATATGAGCCTGGGGCAAAGAAAATACCGTACACTGAGGAATAATATCATCTGTCAATATAATAGTTTAGTCTTTAGGAAGTTGAAGGTCTGAATCCTGGTAATGACACAAACATTCAATGTTCTTATTTGCAGTGGGGTATGTAGGCCAATTCAAGGTATTTAAAAAATATAAGTTTGTTATATCAGATTTAATAAAGTTTGGCACACTTGCAATTAAATCTTGAGCTTAATTAAGATGCTAGGAATATAGTTTCGCACCCGTTTTTTGTCTTTGATCTTCTTCAAGACCATGACAAATATAGTTTGAGATCATATTGTATAGATAACTTTACAATAAAGTTTATTATATTGACAAAGGATAAAAAGGTGTATGAAATTTGATTTGTTTTATTATGTTATATGTGTACTAATAATTTTGAAATAAATAAATACGTATTTGAGTTTTTTTTACTAACACGTGATTTGGAAAAATATGTGAAGTTATTAGATATCATTAAAGAAGTCGTTTAAATAGTTCAAAAGTTAAAATTATAAGATGTGTGTGTAATCACGATTTATTTTATTTGAAAAGTAAAAAATAAGTTAGCGTTAGAAGGAATAATCTCCATCTCATATAGGGATTTTCAAAGAAATGAATATTAGTATATTCTGAATTCTATTTGCATTTTGTTTCCACTTATTTTTTTTGAGGATAATAAGTTTATTAGTTTTGTGCACTAATAATGTCGAATTGCCTAATTAACTTGTTAATTATTTTAAAATTTTGAATTTGAATATGCATGATAATTTGTATAGTGTATAACTTTTCATATTTATACAATCATTTACCTAATAAAAAGTCTTTAATTTAGTGTAGGACATTTAATTATATCGTAAATATATATATTACACATTTGTTGTTAAATCTTATGAATTTTGTAACGCGGTGGATAATCACCCCTTTTGCAATAGTTGAATGCGGTAATAACACAATAGTAAAATAAAACATACGAAGAAGAAAAAATCAATAATCTGGTGATAATTCAAGGGGTCTACATGCAAGTTGGTAGATGCAACCAGTAATATATGGTGATAGTTTATGGGGTCAAAACACACTTCAAGATATATTATCAAAACTTAAGATCTCTTATATAATAAATCTATATATTATTTACTGGTCGTTTTATCCATGACTTGAAAAAAAAAAAAAAAAAAACAGTTGTATCCATGAATATTATAACAATCATAACCACGTACGTATTTGCATGCTCATATATACTCAAAATTGAACACAGTCATATACCTAAAGTCTAGGTACAAAAGTAAAGTATATTAACTAAAAACATTACACCAGTGTCCTAAAAGTGTGAATTATGTACTTTGATTTCTGAAATATAAATCTTAAAGCATAACACGTAGCAAGAACGAAAAAAAAAATTGGTATTACTCAACAAAATTAAAAGATGTAAGAAAACTGCCTAAATATTTAAATAAATATAGTCTATTTAGAAAAAAAAATCTCTACTATATATACTCTTAACAAAATTATTCGTTGAAATCCTCGTTATCTTTCATTTTATATAAATAAAATTATAAGTAAATAAAAGAGTAATGATATATACCACTACTTTCAATAAGAAAAACATACAAATTTTATTTACTTATGTAGAATTGATTGAAGTGACACGTCTTACTTATGAGTTGTCCTTATGCCGAAGAAAGTAATTGATACATATATAAATCACTAAAACTAAAGCCTAAAATAGCACAATGAAAGCATGCAACTCAACTATAAAATGTCAAACTTTAGCTGACTTTCGATCATGTCATAAAATAATTACGTTAACATAAAGCTTAAACTGAAACAAACAATAAAAAAAATGACTTTATGATCATATGAAAGTGCTCCAAGGCGTAGAAGTTGTGTGTAACTCTCGACTTCCAAGAGTGTTGCTATTAATGATACTATATTCTCAGATTTCAGCAATAGTTATAGACATAGTTACAGTGACACTAAAGAAACGACTTCACAAATTGAGAAATCAACTGTAGAATTTGTGTCATAGTAGAAAATATACACTTATGATGAGTAAAAGTTAGTTTAATTTCACAAGTATCCACCATATATAAATTAGTAATAACTACACGAATTTGCAATGTAATTATATCTAATGGTCATCCATGGCAAACATAAAATAGTGCAGAATCCTAAAAGATACAAAATCATATCACAAAAGCAAACCTATATATGAGAGTATTAAATTTCAAAAAAAAATATAGTAATTAATCCATAGCATTTAGCTATGATCAGCTTATGAGAGAGAGAGAAAGCCTAGAGAGAGAATCAATTAAAATGCAAATCATATATACGTATTGAAACCATAATGCTATTGGTCGAGATAAAATCGTAAAATTTTCAACCAAACCAAGAATACAACGGTACAATGTAATTCAAATATGATTCGATGACTATTTGTAAAGAAAGGATTTTAGTGATTATGAAATCCCCATAATAAGTAAATTAGGGTTTCTGGAATTGTTGGTGATGAAACAAACACATATTCATTATTCTCAAATTGTCTGCATAATTGAAACTAAATCTCATCAAACATCAAATGATCGATCATATAGTACTGTTACATCATAATAAATATTGCATATGAATACTACAAGTATTACTATATAATATATAATTAATACCTTACCAAATTAAAATTCAATAGTACTCCATACTAATCTTATTTATCAAAATGTGAAATCGATCGTTTACCATTTTCAGCAGCAAATCTCAAGAAGATTGAATCTGAAAACTCGATGAGCTCCCTTCATTCTCCTTTAATGGATTTCTTTTCCTCTTCTTCTTCTTCTTGTAGGGTATCCCTCTAGCCTTAGCTTGTGCATCTTTGACCTCACGTAAAAACACACGAATAGCTCCACTTGCAAAAGGGTTTGACTCAGGTAAGCCACCATTTTCTTCATAAGCAGCTCGAAGACGTCCGATGAGTGCATCTAAGCTTCCCCAAGCTTGCCTTAGAGGGCAAGTACAAGGTCCAGCTGGTTCAGGTTGTCCGAAAAACACACACCCTTGTAAGTGAACCTTAGTCTTCCCAAACTGGTCGAGGTATCGAAGAAAATCAAGCACATGATTGTAAGTGCAGTGAGATATAGGTACTTCAGGTCTTTGATTCTTCAGATATTGTCCAAAAGTGTTCCAATCGCGGCGTTTTTGAGATTCATAGCGACTCAATTGCGCTGCAGCTGGTTGTTGCTGTGGAGATTGTTGAACATCCATTGGTGATCTTGCCTGAATTGGTGCAGGAGCAGATGATCTAGACGATCCATCACCTAATTCTCTTAATTGTTCAGTTGACATCATAGTTTTTTTGAAAATAATGGAGAGGTTTGCAAGAGAAGGTACGAAATTTGGAGAGAAGAAAAGATAGATGTGAAAATAATCAAATCACGGGGCTACTAAGGAGACATAATATGGGTCCGATGAAAGTGCTTTACCTCTTTTTCTTCATTATTTTCTTCCTTTAATTGTACTATTAGCATTAAGTATGTCTTTTATATAATAATATTGTTTAATTTTTTATAATTTTGGTAGCATCATCAAAGCAATCATTATCAAGCATATTAGCAAAATGTAGCACTATGATTTGACCCCTAGTGACTAGGTAGCAAGTGGATGTAAACTTGGGTTTAGATGCAACCATTGAATGTGGTTAAAAGTTTAAAAAACAATTTGAGGTACCAAATATTTCCCGTGATTTACCTAAAGTACAAATAAATCTGTGTGCTATCTAAAGGTACTACAAGAAATAGTATCTTTAGCGGTAAAAAATTTAACACTAAAAATTATAATTTTGCCGCTAATAGTTCATTATTTGTTGCCTCTATAAGTTCCTCGCTAAAGATACCTTTAGTAGCAAATTATTTGTTTTTGTCTCTATTAACTTTATCTTTAGCGGCTTGCCGCTAAAAATATAATTAGAGGCCATTGTGGTTTTTAAAAATATTATTAGAGGCCATTTTAGTTGTTGCCGCAATAGCTTCTCCGTTAATGCTACTATTTCTTGTAGTGGGTATATATTTATAGAGGGCAAAATACCTCCTTTTCTCTTTATATCCAATTTTTCATCTAAGTTAATATAAATTTTTACTTTTAAAATAATGATTCTTTTCACCAGAATTGTTGAAAAGACCAATTGGTCTTCTCAATAAGTATGTGAAAAAACCACTATCAAATCGTCTCCAAATATGGCGATGGAGAAGATTCCTGATGGTGTGGTATTCTTTATTACTTTTTTTTTGTTCCAATGGTATTCTTTATTACATCTGCTATACGGGATGCGGATTACTAAAGGGAAAGGTGCGCTGGGTTTTTATAAAATATATTTTGGAAAAAAATTAAATTAATAAATTAAATAAAAAAATTGATTTAAAGTGGTGGCTTATAAAGAAATTACAATGAGTTATTACATTATAAGGATTTCTTT
This sequence comes from Nemophila menziesii, assembly GCA_029959085.1. Lineage (NCBI taxonomy): Eukaryota > Viridiplantae > Streptophyta > Magnoliopsida > Boraginales > Hydrophyllaceae > Nemophila > Nemophila menziesii. Next base: position 71,032,337 of record JARWIR010000003.1, on the reverse strand, counting down.
TGCAATTTTAGATATCTTGGGGGTTATTTGTACTTTACACAAATTACATAAAGGTATTTAGTATTTTCATCAAAACAAAAGAAAAGGTAACAACGTTGAAACATAGTATTGATATTCCTACTGTTCCAAGTGAAAAAAAAAACTTGTCTCGCTAGCAATTTTAAAATAGAGTTGGACAAAAAAAAAAAAAAAAAAATAGCAATTTTAAAATAGAGTGAAATTGTAGAAAAGGGAATTATTTAATTTTTTTAATTTAAGTTTTAAATTATTTGCTGCACCTTACTTGGTATTCTAGGTACAAAAAGATTTATAACTTATTATTTATTCACTTATAATTTATTTTATATAACATATTGTATTGTGATATAAATATTTATTTAAATTCTCTTAGTATTCTAAATATTTAGATAATTGGTAAGTTAATATATTTATTTATTTTTGGGTGAGACTTCCATCTAGTATTGGATGGTCCAATATATAAATCATGATAATTGATATAATAGCAAGACACATATCTATAGATTAGTTTATGTAATTCTAAAAACATGGGCAATGTATCATAAATATAAATGACTAATCATAATATTGGTCTATCCAATATTGGATTAAAGAATTTTCTTTTATTTTTATATAAAAGGTTTGTGAATAAGACAATTATTTTATAATGCTACCGGTCTTCCGAACTGTGAGTAAGCATCATTCGAGAAGTCTCTCCGTTCGACTAGACTCGGGTTAAGATTCGTCATATCTTAACTTTGTGTGGGAGTAATAATTTCTTTCAACATAATAATTGTGCTTTAAAAATATATGTTTAAGATAAATGTAAATTTACAAATTATTCCTTGAGAAAATAAAAATATTTAATTATTTATAAAATTGAAGATATGTTTTCCAACATGTGCTTGGTACATCATCTTGTATATAGTTCCAGAGGATTTGAAAACAAAAGAAAAAGAGAATCCATAAAATATTCCATTAAATTTAAAATATAGGTAGGATGAAGAGTTTATGGGGTTTTGGAGATTGATTTTATGATTTATAAAGAGCACATATTATTTTTTTTCAAAAACACCACAATAAAGAACCTTAGTTTTTCAATATTGTTTATCTTCGGCAACCACTTTCAAAGCGTCCGCCCGTGGCGTACTCAGTGTGTTTACTGAGTATCGGAAGATCAAGGAGTATTAAAAAATCACTAAGTATGATATTTCACTGAGTATAATCAAAAAATTATTGAGTATTACCTAAAAATAATTTGAGTATCACATATTTGCACAAAATTTAATTCTATTATATAATATTACAACCTTAATTAAAAAAGAATATTAAAAGGTTATATTACTTGTAATTACAAATAATTTTAAACAAACTAAATTGACCTTGCATTTACTTGAAAACACTAATTAAAAGTCCATGCATTTGCTAGAACACACCAAAATGCAAAACTGTTGAAACTCCACTTGGAACTAAAAAATAAAATGCAGCGTAAAATAAAGCTATTGAGCTCGAGATCAAGACATGGATTTGTTCTTTCATTCACCAACAAATCTTGAACTTGCTTGGATCTACACTATATAGGTGCCTTGGGCATTATTCACAAGCATATTTTCTCATCTCTTTACGCCTGGACTCAAGCTATACTCGAAAATATCATCCATAAACCAATCCAAACTCAGCAAATCATCTCCAAGATGTTACATGACATGGCTGCGAAGCTATAGATCTCGAACAAAGCTTTCTGAGTGAAGCTGCTACACAGACCTCGAACGAAGAAGATTAGAAGGTATATAATTTAGGGTTTATATGTGAGAATATGGTGGAGGGAGGGGGAGAGATTTAGGGTTTGTAGGAAGGTTTGTGATTTATGTGTATTTATTTAGTGTGTGTGTGTGTGTGTATATATATATTGGGTAAAAATCATTTGAGTGTATATTGGATAGTGAAAAAATTGACTTATAATGTTAAATCTTATAATTGGCCTTTAGTAAGAAGAGTTTATTGGATGGGGGTACTTGAGTCTTTAGGCGGAGTTTCTGAATCCAGTTAGGTAAAAATATCATAAAGGAATCGTATTATTTGATTAGTAGTCGACTCTATTCTCGGGATATGAACAAGAAACATTAGTTATTAGAACATGAGTATTTCGGGTTCAAAACTCTAACTTCAAATATAGAATCCAAAAGCATTAAAATACACTCATATCCAAAAATATATAAGAATTTTTTATTAAGATCACTTTATTAGTCACATGTACCATCATTTGGGATCTTGATACTAAAAGTGAGATTGGACTCTGAAAATACTATATCACATTTTTTATTGAAAATTGTAGTTTTTTCAGTTTTAATATTTATTGTCTCATTCACTTATTTATATCTATAAGTAGAGCTCACACATAGAGTTTTGAATGTTGAAATGACTTGCGTAGAGTTTTAAATTTTTGTTAAGCCTGATTGTTAGCTATATATTTAACTAGGGTGATTGACTTAAACATTCAACAAGCCAACAAACTTGCCACATAGGGTCCAAGCCAAATGTTTGACCGTATATGACAAAACTGCCCATACATGATTTGCCAAACTATGTTTAATTATTTGTTAGGATATGTTTATTTACTTGTTGGGCATAATTTTTCTGGATATGTTTAATTACTTGCTAGATTGCATTTTATAATCAGTTGGGGTGTGTTTAGTAATTTTCCGGGTTTCGACGGATGTGGGTTGCGAATCGAACAAAGATGGCGTAGCAAGCAATGACGGCAAGAGATCTTTATGATTAATTTTTTATTTTTGAAGGGAACAAGATCACATCACATTCCACATCATATAAATTGTTAGATAGATTATTAATGTCTAATGTATAATGGAGAAGGGGAGATATTTGTATTGGTTTGCATTTTGTTACGATTTTGTCTTTTGTATGCGAGATCGATTTATGAAGATCGTTTACCTTCATCGTGTATGTGATATCAGTAATAGTGGGGAAGAGTGTTGTGCTCGAATTGATTTCAAACGTTGTTTGACATTGTAGAGAGATTTTTGTTGTTAATGGGTTATGGTATGGTGGCAGAATGGATGCTTGGTGGGACTCAAAATTAGGCATGGGTTGCGACATTGTCACCGACTTGGAGACTAATTCAGACATAGTACGCGTCAAGAGTTGGAAGTAAGGCTTGGTGACAATAGTTTTATGTTGGAATGTGATTGCAGTTGTAGATTACTGATTCGGATAATGAAAAAGAAGAGGATGTCTGAGGCTTCTGGGGTTAATTTATGAACGGTGAAAAAGATCAATTTTTTACGATGGTTATTGTGATAATGAGAAGCGCTCATAATTGAATTCACTATGAGGTTGATGTTGATTTTGGTGCTGATTCCAATTGAGTCTGGGATTCTGAGAAGATATGGCGATGGCTGGGAATTTTGTTGAAAATTATTGGCAAAAATAAAATAGTTATGATAATGGTGATGAGTTGTTGTTAATCTCTTGTTTAGGGATAATATGGATATAATCATAATTACTATGAAATTTTAAAGACCTTATTTAGGATAAACTATTTAGGCGAATTTATTAAAAAACGATATGTTAAGTATATAACTCTTGAAACAGTTAGCGTTATTTAGATATAAAGTTCAAATTAAAACTTTTGGATATATTTTTTATTTCCTGGACGATGGATACATATATTCATGAGTATCAAGATAATACTAAACATATTATAAACAAAGGTTTATATTGCAAATAATGTTACTCTTTCGTTCATTTTTATTTATCTATTTTTTCGTATAAAAATTAAAAAAATATTTAATACTTTTCATCTTTACATAATTGCTCTTAATTAATATAAATGAAATTATTTATTATAATATCTTTTATTATTTAATTAAGAATAATATTAAAAAAAGTAGATAAAAAGTGTCTTGATATTAAAAAAAGAACAAATAATATTGAACACGTTTTTTTAAAAAGTTGAACAAATAAAATGAACGAAATCAATATTAACATTAAATATGACAAAACATTTAACATCTCTCTGATTTTGACCGAATTTATAAACTTTCTTTTTTGAAATATTTGAAAAAAATATTAAATATTAAATAATTTTTAATTTGTTTAATTAATATAATATTTCCTTATATATATTTATGTCAGTCATCATATATTTGAAAAAAAGAAAGATTTTTTATTTACTTATTCTTTTAATGATAATAATGAAAGCATTTTAACATCTCTCTAATTTTGAACTAATTTATATTATAAAAATAAGTGATGATACGTTATTTAATTTTATGTCACTTTTCATCACCTTTTTATATATCTCTATATTTGTATATATATTTTGATTTTCTTGAATAGAGAATAAAAAAAGATTAAGTGCTTGTTTGAAAATATATATTTTTTTTAAAGATTTAAAAGAGTTTTTAGAACTTTTTAAATATTTTAGACTTTAAAAATTACTTTTAGAAGAAATATCAAATATGTAATTACTAAAAAAACACCTAAAGTTATTTTAGATTTAAAATTATTTAATAATTTTTAAAATATTTTAATTTTATTCTAAAAACATTTTTTCTTTTTTAAAATAAACACTTTTAAACGAGTCTTAGATTTAATAAAAAATTAATTTATTGATACATATAGGTTGACACGTAGGAAGTGATAAAAAAAGAATGCCAAAAAGGCGACTCTATCATTACTCTAAAAAATTATAAGATTTTTAATAAATTTTGTTCTAAGTATTTAATAATAAAATGTAGGGAAAATGACCCAAAAAATCAAAATAATATTATTTTCAGCCCAATAACATCAATGACAAAATTTCTTCCCAATAACATCATTAACTAAATTTTGGCCTTGATGGGAATCGTCCTTGACGGGAATCGTCCTTGACGGGAATCGTTCTTGATGGGAATCGTCCTTGACGGGAATCGTCCTTGATGGGAATCGTCCTTGACGGGAATCGTCCTTGACGGGTAAACATGTAATCTTATAATAGTAAGTTAATGGATGATTCTTTGGGGCAAGTATAATATTATTTTGATTTTTTGGGTCATTGACCCTTTAATGTAATTTTAAAAGTTTTTTTTTTGACATTAATTTTAAAAGATTTTAATAAATATATTTATATCATTTATCGTATATATATTTAAAGATTTTTATTTACTTATTCTTGTCATGATTATAATGAAAATTGTAGTGAAATCTATTTATAATAGGGCCGACCTGATTACTTATCTTTTGTTTATATTTAAATGATGTCTGCTGTAAGATAGTTATGATTTACTTATTTTATTTTATATCTGCTTATTAAGCTAAACAAGGAGATTTGATGACAAATCTAATATGGGACCAGTACGGCTGTATTTCAAATCCTAATTAACCATAAACCTTCTACTAAAAAAACCATAAGACATTTAAATAAAAAGGTGTATGTTTAATTTGAGCTAGAAAACATTTTATTTTCATAATAATTATTGGCTTGTCAATTTATAATTTTAAGATCATTACAAATATTCCTGAATATGCAGATATGTAGCAAAACCTTAGAGATATTATCCCTTTATGCTGTTTCTTTGCTTCCAAAACCCATGGGGACAACAAAACTGTACATGATGTGTTTACCTTTAAAATGGGGGTGCAAGAAATCTAGTTTGAAAGATGCTTTAGATCTCTCAAATCCTTTAGAGTTTAGTAGAAGTTATACTGAGGAACCTTTTAAAGAATACAATATAGGGATTATGACTATAACTTCCCCAAGCATGTCTAAGATCTTAAATTTAGATAACATGACGATTTTTGTAAATATATCATGAGTTTTTTAATAAGTTCTTCCAATTGAATTATTTATACATTGACAAAAAAAACTTGAATCATGATCTCGGAATAGGGTTTGATTCAAATATATGCAAGGCCGCTTTAAAATGCTTCCAGTAATTTATGTATAGTTTAAATTTACATTTACAAGAAAATAAAATGATAGAAATATAAAAATAATTAAATTATTAAAAGGAAAGTGATAATACTTAAATCATAAAAATATTAATAAATGATTACAACGACATTTGATTAACAAATTGTTTATTTGAATTCATATTAAATAAAAATGAAAGGAAAAATACTACCTAAATTATTATATAATAAAATTATACGGTTCGCTGAAATATTTAAAAATTATTCTTTTTTTTTTCATGAATGACTTCAACATAGGAAAACTAAAAAACTAATTTTCTTTAAAAGAATTCAAACAATTGTTTGAATTATTGTTCTTTTATTAAAAATCTAATTTAAACGAAAAAACATATTTTATCATTTTCTTTCATTTTCTTTCATTTCCTTTAAACATATAAATCAACAATACATTAATCAATACTAACTTTTAAGAGTTTTTTTTGCGTTTGGCTTTGTATTTAAAAGTAATTGGGAATTTAGCATCAGTTTAGAAATATTTGCGAGTCTGGCACATGGGCGGAGGTCAAACTTCCGCCCTTCTAAGAAGGGCGGAGTCAAGATCCACGCCCTTAGTTAATAACTAGATTAGGGAGAGGGGCGGACTCCCGTTATCCGCCCCTAGTACAAAATTAAAAAAAAAAAAATTTAACGAAGGGCGGACATTTGACTGCCGAAAACTAACTAAGGGCTGAAATCTTGACTCCGCCCTTCTTAGAAGGGCGGAAGTTTGACTTCAGCCCGTGTGCCAAACTTGCAAATACTTCTAAATGGGTGTTAAATAGCCAATTACTTTCAAATTCGAAGTCAAAGGCAAAAAAAACTCAACTTTTAATATTAATAGTAGTTTCAATTAGAAAACACATGTACTTTGATTAAAATATCTTGAGATCCAAACAAATGACTAACAAATATATTTACAAAAATGAACTTTTAACAAAAAAATAAATTATATTGGTACAAATCCTTTCAACATGCACACTCATTTAACCGTAATGCTAACTCAATAACTCATAATTGTATCAATACTTAAATTATAATATCTTATAGTCATATGCCTAGGAATGGCCATAGTTATAATTTAAAACAGAAACCGATAAAAATATAAATCGACTAATAATCGATTATGCAATTATGGATAAAACCGTTAGGTTATGGTTTTATAAAGTGTAACCTAGGGGTGTGCGCGGGTCGGTTTTGTATGGGAAATGCTCAACCCACAAACCGCCCGTTTTTGTGCGGATTTTGAAAAATAAGACCCGCACCCGCCCAATACATTACTTAAACCATTGAGTTTCGGGTTAGGCGGGTTGCGGGTGCATTGCGGGTGATTTAGTTCGATAAAGAAGACGAATTTGTATCCATATTCATTTGGTGAGTCAAAATTATATTACAAATGAAAAGTATAACGAAAATATTGTTTAGGATACGCATATGCATTTCAAATCATCTATGATTAAAAGATATAAAATGAGATTTTAGGAAACTAAATATATGAAAAGAACAAAGAGTACAGATAATATCATAATTGAAATGAAAAACATATTCATTAGATAAAATATTATTGAAATATTGAGGGATTTCAAAATGTTTTTAAAAAATAGGAAGGAATAAAAAAAATGTCGAGTGAAAAGCACATGACCCCCACTATTTTACTTGAATAAAATGAGCAATACAAATTTTTCTAATTTTTATACTACAAGGTAATCGAGTATATGCGGGTTTGTGGGTTTCAAGTTAAAAATCCACAACCCGCAAAAATGTGTATCTTTTTTCAAAAATGAAAACCGCAACCCACCCAATTAAAAACTAACCCGTATAATTTCGGGTTAGTGTGATCGGATTGGTCGGGTTATGCGGGTTTTCTAACCCGATGCACACCCCTAGTGTAACCGATGTTAAATCCGTTAAGTTATAGTTTTAGATAAAAATACCGAATAACCGAAAATCCGTTTATTATCATTTATTTTTTAATATTTTAGAATAATATAAATTAAAAAAGTAGTTTCATATCTTAAAACTAAAATCTAAATATTAAATTTAACAAAAAAAATAACAAATATGTTATTTAATTAAAGATCGACATAATATTTTATATATTTTGAAGATTTTTATTGTATTTGTGATCTTGTTTAAAGAATTTCCAATATATTTATAGAGTTATAGTCTGGTTATGGTTAAAATCTAAAAAACCGCTTAAAAAACCAAATCTGAATTATTCGGTTATGGTTTTAAAAAGTAAGTCTGATGGTTAAATCTGTTAGGATTTGATTTTTGATAAATTAAATAGTTATGGACATGATTTTGGATATTTTTAGCAATAATCTGATCTGTTGCCATCCTCTCAAATCAAGGACGGTCCTAACATTTTGGGGGCCTAAGAAAAAATTTAAAAAAGAGGCCTCTAAAAAATTATAATTTACATAAATAAAATAAAAAAATTAAAATATAATAAGAAAAACAACTAAATAAGTTTAAAAAAATACAAACATTGAATATTAGAAGGTTTTTTGTTTTACGGAATGGTTGTTAAGTAAAAAATAAAATAGGAGTCGAGGATAAAAAAAATAAGATAGGAGTTTGACTTAAGTATGGATATATATATATATATATATATATATATATAAGTTTTAATTTTTTTTTTATAAACAAATAAAGAAACATTAGTAGGCCTAGATTTATTCTTTTGTTTTCTTTTGGGTTGGGCTAATAAACTTAAATTGGTCCTTTTAAAAAAAGTTATATTAAAACCTATAATATTTTTTAAAACAAATTTCGGGCCCTAAAGGTTACATGAATTGAGTAGGGGCCCAATGCCATGGCCTCTCCCCAGAACTGGTCGTGCCTCAAATCACGACCACTAATACAAGTTAAAAAAAATGACTGAACCATTACTCTTTGAACCGAGTGTCCCTTTGGGGAGATACATAAATATGCAAACGATATAGAGAAGATCGCTGCTTCAAATATATCCTCTAGTGATCGCCAAAATGACCGTTAAAGGTACCATATGTAGTCTTTGAAGGAAGAGTTGGGCTTTGGCGACTAGTTTTTTGTCACTAAAGTTTGGTTGCTAGTGTTTAATTGTTAAAAGCGTCTTTACCGACCACGTAAATGCTCTAGCGACCAATGTCTTTGATGTCTCCATTTACTTGATAGATTAATCTAGTCATGAGACATCATTTTAGGTGTATTTACGACTTAGTTGTGGGTTCACCCTATTATTTTATACTTTCTTGTCCAGTTTCGGTAATTATGTTACTTTAGAGCCTTTGTGCATAATTTGTATGTTAAGTGTGCAACTCTTAAATACTTGAATACTATGATACCCTGATACAATGATAAGAAGTAAAGAAATCGAGATTACCCCTTAGTTATGACGAGATCACTTTTAGAAAGTAAAAGCATGTGTCGGCCAAATTTAGAAAATGGATTGTTCGAGTTACTACGCGATAGTGATGAAAAGTTTTGGAGAAGTACTTGCATATCTAGATAGTAAATGGATTCAAAAGTGTGTAGGATCAACAGTTCGTAATTCATAGCAAAATTTAAGAAGTTGTGTAATCTATCAATGCCATGGTTCGAACCCGCCCACCCTTTAGTAAAACGATTTTGGGTTGGATTAGGTCACTTAAAAGAGGCCCACAACCTATAAAACATAATTGGACCTATACGTATCATTTTTTAACATTATAAATAGGTCCCTAATCATAAAGAACTATAGAAAATCGTCGTGAGCAGAGAAGAGAAGAGGATAAGAAGTTTGGAAACAGTTCATGCTATTCCACTGCGTTCCTTAATTGTTCGTCATCAATTAATAGTGTAATTTTATTTTGTTTTTCATTTGGAACATGAATATTACATTATTAGTTGCTAGTTTCTATTTTTTTCCTTATGCACTAGTTCAATCATAGCTTGAGAACAACAATAATGTATGAACCTTAGTTTTATCTTATACTTTTACTGAATTAGGAGATTACATCTTTAAATTGAATTTGTTATTTTAATTGCTTTGTATTATGTATTTGTCATATATTACAGCCCTTTCTCTACCCAAGTATACGTCTGTCTTAGTAATTAGGATGGTCACCCTGACAAGGGATTCGGTTGTTGAGAACGATACATAATCAACTAGTGTGTGGTAGTGATCCTGGTGGGCTTGCCTATCTAGATAGTCAATAGGTTTAGAAATTTATCTATTGATCATTATGTAGGGTCCCCTTACCCAAATCCCCTAATAGTGTTGAGGTTGTCTCCTAAGCTACCTTGACGGGAGGTAGGAGGAATTTAGAATCCGGTATCGAGTTGGACAACATGTTCTTCCTGAATATCCTGATTCAAGGCTAAAGAATTTTATGCCGCTATCGTAGTATTCATCTTTACTACGGTGATAAATAAAGAATCTATACCCATGTTGATCTCTAGGAAATTTCATACGTGCTGCACAAGTTTCCCTTTAACAATAAAACATAAAATAGAGACTAGCGGTGATTACTTGCAAGTTCTCGAGCTATACTCCAATTCACACTCCTTCATTTATTTACGTGTCTTTTTTTAATCTTTTATTTTCTAATTAATCAATCTTATTTTTATTCGAGTCTTAAAACCAAACACCAAAAACCAAATAAATATCTGTTTATCTTTAGCATTTATAATTTAGCAACTTTTTCTATTACACTACATAAGAACACTATTTTTGATTTGACCTTCGTAGTCCCTGAGATCGATACTTTGTTTTACTTACTTATTACTTGAAAACTATACGTACACTTGCAGAAAGTTTATCCTGTTCTTTAGAGGTGTGCACTTTTACGTGCATTATTTTATCTCATCTTTGGAGACGACAGTCTTTTATCGACTACCATCGTTGATCACTAGTTTACTTTAATTACTGGCGACCAAGATTGTGGTAGCTGGTTCCCTTTAGGCACGACCATGTAACAGTCGCTAAATGTGGTTTTCAATTTTTCAGGAAACATATGCCTAGAGACCTATATGGAATGAATTTAAAGACAAATACTCCATTGGACAATGCTAATCTAATTGAGTAATAGACTTGATACCCTTGTCATACAGTCCCACTCCGGTCTCTAGACGAAATATTACCTGAAAATCTAGGCAATTACCTTATATTAAGTAATAGCCTAACAATATTTTTAATAACTTCGGTCCCTTGACAAAATATGTTCTCGAAAAATTGCACTTTTTGTCCTTGTAATATGAAAATCTCACCATTATTCCTTACATATTCAAAAATTACTAAAATTGCACCATTTGTCCATATTCAAATATTATTAAAAATTGCATAATTAGTATATATTATTAAGAATTGCAAAATTAGTCTCTAGTTCACTAAAATCACACCATCAGTACCTATATTACTAAAAGTAACGCCATTAGTTCCTATATTACCAAAAATCAAACTGTTAGTTCCTATTTATCAAAAATTTCACCTTTAGTATTTATCGAAATTTTTACTGTTAGTCCCTATTTATAAAAAATGTCACCTTTATTCCCTATATTACTAAACATCACACCGTTAGTCCCTATATTGCTAAAAATTACACAATTAGTCCCTATTTATCAAAAACCGCACCATTAGTCTCTATATTATTGAAAATTGTTACATTAGTCCCTATATTGTCAAATATTGCAACACCGGTCTATATATCATTAAAACACACACTATAGTCCCTATGTTACTAAATATCACGCAAGTGTTCCTTATTTATGGAAATTTTCACCTTTAGTCCATATATTATTGAAGTAGTCCCTATATTTCTAAATATTGCACCATTATTCCTAATATTTTGCAAATAACCAAATATTGCACCATTGGTCCCTGAATTATACACAAGTTACACCATATCACATATATATATACACAATGCACAATATATATACATTATATATATATATATGTCGTCTCCCAAGGTGTGATAAAATAATGCAAGTAAATGCAGACCTCGAGAGAACGAGACTTTCGTTAGTGTACAGATTGTTGACAAGTCATAAAGATAAGTAAGTCGAGCATCGTCTCCACGAGGAATACGAAATTTAATTTTTAATAGTGTTCTTAGAGAATGTATTAGAATGAGTTGTTAAATTAAAGACGTGAAAGATAAAACAAATATGTATTTGGTTTTTGATTTATAAACTAGAATGCAAATAAAGATAATTAACTAGGTAATTAATGATTAAACTAAATACACGTAAATAAACAAAGGATAGAGAATGAGAGTATAGCTCGAGAACTTTCATATAATCCCCACTAGTCTTGATCTTACGTTATTGATTAAGGGAAAATTGGAAACATGTAATAGTCGGGATTCTAATTTCTTCCTAACTCCCATCAAGGTAGCTTAAGAAGCTACTTCAACACTACTAGGGAACTCAGGTGAGGTGACTATATGCAATGATTAGTGATAAATCTCTAACCCTATTGACTATCTAAATGGGGACTACAAACGTTAATATGTGAATAGTGTTCTTAGGAAGTGTATTATTGAGTTACTAGATTAAATACACGAAAGATAAACAAATATCTATTTGTTTTATGATTTATAAACTAGAATGCAAATAAAAGATAATTAAATAAGAAATTAAATATTAAACTAAAGACACGCAAATAAACAAAAAAAATGAGAGAATGAGAGTATAGTTGGAGAAATCACTAGAAATCCTTAATAGTCTTGATCTTACATGATTAAGGGTAGCCCTATACTTGGGCAGAGTAAGGGTTGTAATATATGGAAAATATATTATACAATACAATTAAAATCATAATTTAATTGAAGATGTAATCTCCAAAATCCAATAAAAGCAAAAAATAAAACTAGGATTCATATATTGTCGTTGTTCTCAAGCTACTAAGGTTTAGTTCATATGAAAGAATTTAAAACTAGAAATTGAAAATACCATATTTATGTTCAAAAGACAAAGCGGAATAAAGTAACGCTAATAATTGCCGACGAATGATGAACGAACGAGGTGGAATGACATCTATTGTTTCCAAACTTCTTCTCCACTTCTCTTTTCTGCTTCAAGTGATTTATCTCAAGTGTTTTTGATTGAGGACCATTTATAATGTTCAAAAGATATTTATAGGTCCAGTTACATTTTATGGGTTGTGGGACTCTTTTACGTGACCCAATCCAACCCAAAATTATTTTAATAATGAGTAGACTAGTTCGAATCACGTCAGCGTCAAATTACATAACTTTCTCATTTTAGCACCAAATCACAAACCATTGATTCCTACACGTTTCTAACTTCAAATAATATCTTGAAATCAAAGGGAATCTCTTGAATTTTCATCAGTCTCTCATGGTAACTCGAACAAGTCACTAGGTAAATATGACGACACATGTGTTACCTTTCTAAAAGTAAGCAAAACTTCCCTTTTTGTCATAACAAAGGGTAATCTCGTTTTATTAACTTCTTGTCATTATCGCAGAGTATATTAGCATACAAGTACCTAAAATTTGTGTACTTAACAGACAAATTATGTACAAAATATCTAGAAATAACATAAGCACCGAAACTAGTCAAGAAAGTGTAAAACGTCAAATAATGGGGAAAATTCCTCAACTAAATCCTAAATACCCCTAAAACAATTTTTCGTGGCTAGATTATTCTATAACACAAATAGAGATATCAATATATATAATCAAAATATACCTTAAAAATCATAGGTGTGCGAGGCTGAGTAAGGGGAGGGGCGGCGCGACGGAGGTGGTTGAGAAGAAAAAGGGGCGGCCAAGAAGGGAAAGGGTTAAACTTGTCAGAAGGAAGGTGTTTGAGATCTGATAGGGAAACGATGGATGTTTACATTATATATATATACTAACGCTTTCGCGACCATCCGGTGATAGCTAGAGGTCTGTAATTTTGTCGGGAAATAATTCAATTAATTTTAGGTGCGGGATTTTGACCCCCCATGAAATTTAGGTAAAGGTTACTTTTAATTTTTACATTCATAAAAGTATTTACCAATCAATAATTTACTCGTTACCGACTACCCAATTGGTCAACATAGGCTAGTTGTTATTTTGACTGTCAACAACTCTTTAGAGAGGCCGCATGTAGTAGTGAATATTATGATCTATGTGTAATGATGACATGCACATATCAAAAAATGGTCCAAAAAACATTCTATGAATTATGGGAAGTGACTACAAGTAAAATGAGATGGTGAAAGAGAGGAAAGAATACATGGTACGTTGTTGTGGTGACGGCCACACTCTAAAGCCACATAATAAAATAACAGTGTTCAAGGCAAGATAAACGAGTTTAAAATACGAAGTTGTCGAGTATCAAATGGATGATTAGAGTCAGTGGTACAAAGTGAATAGAGTTTTCTAACGTAAATTGTTATACCCCTAATAATGATGGTACGTGGCTAATTTTTAGGATCCTAGGTCACATAAACACAAATTCTTATAAAAAATAACAATAAAATTCATATAAAACCCTAATTCATTAAAATTTTAGCATCCATGAACATATAAGATAGGCGAAAATGCATATATATATGGGTAAGACTTCCATCTAATATTGGATGGTCCAATATTTATATCGCAACCATTGATTATTATAATAAAACACATGTCATTAGATTAATAAATTAGTTACTTTTGTAAGTTTAAAACATGAGTTATGTGTATGAATATAATTGGTGTAGATATATATATATATATATATATATATATATATATATATATATTATATACATACCGTAAAAAAGGTTATAAATTATTACCTCACAAATAAATTTAGCTCATAAATTTCTTTGTCGTCTGGTGGTAGAATGGAACTGATGAAATAGTTTGTCGTGAAACTCAAGATTCCCTAACTTGTTGTCCATAAATAGTGATTTTTTTGTTCTTACACTTATGATGTTTATTCTCCTTTATAGGGGTAAAAATGTGGTCAACGGTATTTTCGCAACAATCCGTACAACCTACGTCATCTCTCAAAAACACGCATAACTTTCTCGTTCGGACTTGGAATCGTTCTCTGTTTGTGGACACATATACCAAACTTCAAGGAATTTTCAACAGTGCATGGACTGTCATCTAGTTCCTCTCCAATTATTCCCAAATAATATTCAAAGTTAGCAGCAAATTCATGTATAAAATTGTAATCTTTAAAGCTATCTCCGACTACTTTTGATCTTCTACTCTAATTTGTGATAATATATTATTTGAAAATAGTGGGATCATAATCACCTTATTTAATTTTTATGGAGAAAAACTGAATATATTTTTCATTTTCTTGTATAGAGGTTCGACAATAGGGAGTGAGGGAGAGCTTTAGTGTACTCAAAATTCTAGTGTATAGAGTTATGGGTAAGAATAAATCATTCTATACCTTCCGACTCTCAGTGTTCTGATGCAACTCACACTCTTTAAGTAAAACAATTAGTTAAAGTGTTTTAGTAATTATATTACCTCGCATCTACCTTTAATTTCTCGATTAATTATTTAGCCATTTGGTAAAAGAAATAATAATCCATATTACTTTCTTATATCAATTGAACATTAATTAATCCCCATTTATTCTTCATACTATATAAACTATATTTGATAACCTTGATAAAATCAGTTTAGTAACATATTATTATTTGAGGTTTAGAGGAGAAATAAAAAATATATATTTGCCCCTAACTTATAAGTGTATGCTAATATAATAAAATGATCTATACCCAATATCCTATAACTGATCCACTATTGAAACACAACTTAACTCCATTCGGTAAATACTTTTAACTACAGAGGGTCTATAGAATACGATCCCTGTCCTTGACCTACCAGGTTGAATGATCGAATTACCCCTCTATTATTCAACTAGCAAGCTAATGAGTTTACATAATGCATGGTTATAAAAATGGTACTCACATTACCTTTACATATATTATTCGATTAATTTAAAGTACCGACTTGAAATTAATACTATCAAAATATGTATGTCAACATATTACGACGATCGAGGTTGGGTTACTCAATACAACCCTACTACCCTACCATGAAGTGGATATCTCATAGATTCTTTGTTGTATGTACACGCCGTGATCAGTCAAGCTGCATACATAACATAGAGGTGATTTAGGGTCGTGATTGTCCCACACACATGGTATATCAAAACATACACACTTAACATAATTATTGTTTCCATACACACTCAAGATTAAGAGTATTCCATAATGACTATAAGAAACTTTCAAGACTAGTAAAATGATCCTTGTAAGTACCTTCTACACATATCCAGATGTACAAGTGGGTCTGACCATAGAGAGTACTACTCCGTTGATCGTATACATGTCACCTATAATTATGATCAACCTCCACCAGGACCTCCATGAATTCAAAGTTACACAAAATGATTACTTGGTTATGAAGATTTATGATGTGAGTAACCTAAAGTATCGACCTACGACATATGTGACACCATCCTGACAGTCAATCGTGTCCTACACTTTAAAAACCAATTGACCTTACACCATGTCATCATATATGATCACCATTTGCATCAAAAGTGAACATGGTGTTAATCATGATGACCATATTATCTTTTATATTTGTACTTCCAATATGGAAGGACATCGTATTAGGCATACAATCCTAACATTAATAACATTTTTTGATGTTATGATATTGGTAGGTGATCTCGTGGTCGATAGGTTTTGAAAGATCATTGATTTCTTATGAAAGTACAACCAATATGAGATTATTACGCGACACTTCTAGTTCATTATTTCATTATTCCTCTTTATCACAACGTGATGGCAGGGGTAAACCACTAAATATTGAAAATTTAGGTAAGATATTAGGTTCAGTTCTACTAAATTGGGGGTTTCAGATTTGTGATTGTCTATGACTACGAGACTCCGTAACTAATGCAAATTATAACGGGATTGATTGATGGAGTGAGTACTTTGGACATTAGGATATCTCTACTCTCATTACAAACACACGCATCTCGTATCTTTTGTCCATTTTATTCTTACATCATCAAATGTCATATTCCACGTTTACATTATTGACTTGAGCGTAAAAGTGCCATTGGGATCACACCTTCCTTTTAGCCCTTGGTCGTGCTACTGTACGCACGACTTAGATATTCTGGTCAAACCTGTCCAACTATATATATTTAGTCCACTAGAGCCATTTTCCTACCCCAATCAACATAATCTAATTAATAAGAAACAGAAAATTTGGTAGAAATTTGCTTTACGAGATATAAGCTAGAAACTCGTATATTTAAGAGCAACTCGTTTAATTTCAAACTTATAAATTTAGTATTAACTCTTATCCCACCATGATTAGTACATATCTTTTACCATATAATATTCTTTATATTCTGATTCTTGATGGGTTTTACCCTTGAAATTAAAAGGTTAATAGGACTAAAGTGGGATTTTATGATAATGTGGAAAGGGAAACTTGTGACAAAGTTAAATCATTAGTTGAACAAGTAAATTTCAATGCCATATTATGGAAGTTAATATGCACTCTAATAACATCTACAACTGAGACTTTAAAACAAGGGTTTCGGCTTTATATATGAATTTAGATCCCTAAAACACAAAAAAGCGCCTACATCTGGGGATCTTAAAAGGGATTTTAACCAAAGCCCCTTAAAATCCTCAAGCACCAAGGGTCCATTTGGAGCCTTGATACTAAATAAGAAGTAGGGTGTTAAACAATATAGTTTTTGCGAATTATAGTGGTTGAGGGTGTTTTCAGGTACTTTTTGTTGCCTTTTGTTGCTACATCTCTTTTTTTGTTACGTGGTTTATACGTATCATTACAATATAAAGGCTAGCAAGCACATGTTTTTACTTTTAGTCATTTGCGTAGAATCATCAATTGATCTCATACATTTAGTTTGAAAATTTTACTGTGTTTTAATTATTCATCAAATTATTGTATGTGCAATAAGTATACTTTTTGTTATTGACCTCCCAGGTATGAATGCTGATTGGTTTACACTTACAATGATATCCATGTATATTTGTAACCCTTTGACAAGTACTTAAGCTTCATCTTATATATAATGTTGGAACAGCTAATGGGCATGTATTGTCCTATCGTTGCTGGTCATTATACATTTAATATAAGGGTTATGTAAGTTTTGTTAATTGGGTAAAAATTATCTTTATTCCATAAGAAGCTTTAGATAAAGTATGTCATACTTTAGCATCTCCCAATGTTTTATGAAGAAGTATGCAGGGTACCCATCCGATCATGGTGCTTATCAGCACTCCGGTTCCATAGGTCTCTTTAACTTTATTAATGTGTATAGGTTTAGTAAGGTCCTTGTTTATCTCTTCAGTAATAAAAGGTTTTTCCACCTCAATCACTGGTTCATAGTTTTTATACCCTAATGATGTATATATGTTGTTAAAACATCTTTTTATTTTTATTTTTACTTCCTCTAGTTTTTCAAGTCAGGATTCATTCTCATTCTAAAGCCTTTTGATTTTATTTTGGCTCCTTCTTTGTTTTGTTAATAGATGAAAGTAGCCCGAGTTTTTTGTCTCCCAATTTTAACCAAGTAAGCCTACACTTTTGGGCCCAATATGATTCCTCTTGGGCCTAGTGTATTCTATCGTTTTCATTATTTCATTTTATCTATCCCAGTCCCTTAAATCATTTTGGTTGAAAATAATTTATAGTTATTGAAAGTCTAATTCTTTGTATTCTCTTTTGTTAATCATATTTCTTCCTCATTTTGTTACTTCATTAGTAATTTTTTCAATTTTTCCTCCACATCTAAGTATACCCTCTCCTTTAACTTTAATCATTGTGGTCCAATTATTTCTAACTAATGTGGTACAACTCTCATCATTGAGCCATTTTTTATCAAAGATGAATTTTTTTCATAAGCTTTCTTTTCATTTTCAGTGTGTAAGATTAGCATTAAATGTCCAAATCCCAAAGATTGTAGGACTGCTAACCATGCCTCAAGAAAGAGTTGTGCCCAGTTGTTGTAACTGCAACACCTATCAATACTTTGCTTTATAAGTTCCTCACTCGATCTGTTGTTAGACCAAGTGCAGGCACAACCTTTACTACTTAAACCACCTATATAAATTTTATTGTATATAATTACATCTCTTCATGTTTTTTGTGTTAAATCCTATACCTCCTAATTTCTAGATGTATGCCTATACATATTAAAATCACATATGCTATTCCAAGGCAATTTTGGGTGAAATATTTTGCACCTAATTATTTCTTCAATAGTTTTATCTTTTGCTTTGTCATAACAAGAGATATACACATAGGTTGTGCAATAATGACTCCCATTATCAGAATTTTTTTTATAATGGATTATTTCATTTGTATAAGCAAATATTTCAATGTTATTCTTATTCTAGGTAAGTAAAGCCAGCCTTCCCCCCCCCCCCCCCCCCCCCCCCCCCTTTGTCTCAATGGGTTTTAAAACAAATACCAATTCATAATTAATTGATTTAGCAATATAAGAAATATTATTATTATTTTATAAGAAAGTTACCTCGGGCCCATGCTGAACAACAATATTTTGGAGTGCTAAAACTGTAAGATTGTTTCCTAGTCCATGACAGATCCACCTAATTCATGTCATATCTCTTCTTGGGATTGATGTGGTTCAACCCCTCAAAACCGTTATATCCCTTTCATCGGGATGTTCTTGGTTGTCTCTCTCATTGCCTTCCACAGTTTCTCCTTCTTTTGCTTATTGGCTCTTTGTTTAGTCCAATAGTCTCTCCTTTTATACCTTATTATCTTATACTCTGCGTTCCTCTCAATACCTCCTCCTTCATTCTCCATTTTTTACTCTTCATCACAATAGACCATCTTTTTCTTCACTTCATTTTGGCATGTCTTCTTTGTCACTTTCGGTGTTTTGAACATATAGTCGGTGAGTTTGAGGTTATGGATTTGTTGAGTTGTGTTTTTTGGTTTCTCCGATGGGTTTAGAGTTTCCTATGATTTTGGGATCTTTGAGAGAAGAACTTTTAGTTCTAGTTTGTTAAACAAACCAAATAAGGATTTAATTAAATCCTCATCCTCTATTGACTCATAGTGGGTCCCAATTTTTAATTGGTGCGAAGCAGTCAATATCATCATTTTGAAACAAAAATCTGCCTAAACATATTATTTTGCGGGATAAAAAATGTTAGAAAGTCCATCTTGACCTTGTCCTTAAATGAAGCCGCCTGACACTCTGGTAAAGTAGATGAAGCCTATAATGTCATATCACATTGGATGGTTGACTCACCCTGGTTATTTATTCCAGTACCCCACTGAGTTGTGCCCGACTCGCTCTGCATCTTTGTCTCCTTCCCTTTGTCCCTTTCTTCCTCTATTGTTCCATATTGGGGCATATCCATGAATGCAAAGGTCTCTACCTTTAGGTCTTCTATAACATTGTTGTACTTGTTACCATGGATCCAAGTTTTTAGCCTTCAATTTTTTCTTTGCACTAAATTCATTTTCAACAAGACCAAGCATCCCACAGGTTAAAGAAAATTCTCCGAACCTTTCATACTTCATTGTTCCTCGCACACTATGCTTCTTATTGATGTTTAAGGAGAAGCTCAAGATAAATGGTTTAAACACATCCCAATAAGTTCTCGCTTTAATATAGCTAACTTCTTTGAACGTTTCTATGGATATGAGTATGAAATTGTGTACTTACACTGTAATGTTTTCACTTTCAAGCACAGTTACCCAAAAAGCTACCACCACCACCACTAAAAAGCCAACCCATCGTCATCCCCACCACAATAAGCCACCAACACAACCAAAAACCAAGGTATGATTTTCATTTTTATCTCTTTCTTTCTCCTCCCCGATCAAGCAAAATCTTAACCACAATATATGACAACAATATTATCATCTTTACACTTAATATTTCAATTGATCTTAACTTCTTTTAGAAAGAACTTTACTACAAATTCTGTTTTCTTCCTCAACCTCCCCTCTGCAAACAACATTTACTCCTCCAACCTACCAAACTAAATTTTGACACCTTCCAATCATTGCATTTAAACATTCTACCTAGTATCAAACAAAACAAGAAACAAATTGGATTTCTTTGTCAAGAAAGGAACACAAAACGTTGATGACTCCAAACTTCTAAAACCGGATATGAACTCAATCTATGCGCAAATAGAGGAACCAAAATTATTGGCCAAGATTATCTCAAACACAGTGATGAGCTTCAACTTGCTACAGAAAACAATAACAGAATCATGGGGTCTTAAAGGTTTAGTAACAACAAGAAAAAGAGGCTTTAATTCGTGCTTTATCATTTTACTGAAAAGAAAGATATGGAGAAAATACGTGAGAAAAGGCCATGTAACCTTACTGGAAAACATATCTTGATACAAAAATGGAATCAAGGAGAGATGCTTCAACAAGGAGAGAACACATCTATCTTCTGGACACGGATTCATGGACTACATGGGGTGTTCATCATAGAATAATGACATATTATGTTAGTTTAATCAGGAAAATATATTTTAGCTAGAAAGCCTATGTATTTATGTTTTGTTTGGTTAAACAAAAGTTTATACATAACAAAAATTGAAAAAAAAACTCGAAAAACGCACACTTTGCTTCAGTCTAAGTATTAGAGTTGAGTATTGTTCCTTTGACCTGAAACTGTGATCAAAACCTAATGATACTATTTTTTTGGATATATATCCTGAACTGCACGGTTAGTGTTGATTCTATTTTATCGACTTTTGGTTCAGTTAAACCAATTTCAATACGGTTTCAACGAATGTATTTAGAACGAATCCATTCTCCATAATAATCTTTTTAACTATGATTCTCGATAAAAGAAAGATTCACAAAGTTTTGTTATATGTAATTTATGTACTTTTGCAATTGAAATTAAAAATACTACAATCTAAATCAATTTTGTTGTCATTCTAATAATTTTATAAAAATATTAAAATACTCCTTTATTGGAATCAAGATTAGTAAATAATAATTTTAAAAAAATGCCTCCAAAATCACCCTTGCAACTTATTCTGAAGTAACATTACGTGTCATTTGAATTTTTTATTTCGGACCTAACCAAGATGCTTCAACAAGGAAAGAATACATCTATCTTCTGGACACGGATTCATGGACTACATGGGGTGTTCATCATAGAATAATGACATATTATGTTAGTATAATCATGAAAATATATGTTAGCTAGAAAGCCTATGTATTTATGTTTGTTTGGTTAAACAAAACTTTTGACATAACAAAAATTAAAAAAAAAACTCGAAAAAGCATACTTTGCTTCAGTCTAAGTATTAGAGTTGAGTATTGTTCCTTTGACCTGAAACTGTGATCAAAACCTAATGATACTATTTTTTGGATATATATTCTGAACCGAACGGTTAGTGTTGGTTCTGTTTTATCGGTTTTTGGTTCAGTTAAACCAATTCCAATACGATTTCAAAGAATGTATTTAGAACGAATCCATTCTCCATAATAATCTTTTTAACTATAATTCTTGATAAAAAAAACCTCACAAATATCTGTTATATGTAATTTATGTACTTTTATTGAAATTAAAAATATTACAATCTAAATCAATTTTGTTGTCATTCTAATAATTTTATAAAAATATTGAAATACTCTTTTATTGGAATCAAGATTTGTAAATAATATTTTATAAAATAATGCTTCCAAAATCACCCTTGCAACTTATTTTGAAATAATATTAAGTGTCATTTGAATTTTTATTTTGGACCTAACCAAGCCAGAAATTGTTTATTTTTATATTTTTTTTTCCAAAGCATAATAATATATATATATAAAGATAATTCAACAAGTTACAAATTTAACCTATTTTTATAATTTCAAAATCAAATGATTTTCTCAATTTTTATAAGTTGGCTTTCAGTATATTTGTTCAAACTCGATTTTCAATTTTGATTTGATCGATCCTACTAAGTAGTATGGAAGGGTTAAAAGGGTAAGCACATTTCATTGTCTAAGATGATTTGGTTGACTCTTAAAGATTTTGTGCATATAAAAAGAGGAAGAATCATACATACATATATAATTTACATGTACCAGTTACAAGAAGCCATGTCATCCATAAAAATTTACACTGTGGCTTAATAATGTAACCGAAGAATTAATTTAATTTATTAAACTGTCGACATTAACATATTCCTAATATAATTGTTACAGTAATCAGCACTGGTGATAATGCTTAATGTTTATATTATCCAGTTTTATCGTATGCTATAGTTGATGTTCTGTTCTTCTTTCTTGCTCATTGATTTTTCTTGGACCTAAAGAAAAAAATCCTTGGACCTCTAGATTTATAAACAATTTTGATTCATGTAAAATCTGAATTTAAATTTATTTAGATCAATGTAAAATACTTTAACCATCAAAGTTATAATAGAATTTCTGCTTTTTACCAATAGATAAAGAATAAATTGTTGTGTTTTATTTGTATAAACCAGTAAAACAATATAGAAACTAATGCAGAAATAAAATAAAAGTATATATAAATAAACAACTTTACTTGTCGAGGCTCAGATTGGATCCGATGTCTTTAAGGTATTTAGGCCACATACCGGTGTCTTACGTTTGTTGGCTTCAACCTCCAGGATACAACGACAAAAACTATTCAAAAGAAACTGACACACGAATTCTTAAGAATTTCGACGAACTTAATAATGCTGTTTCTTTCTATCTCTCTCTTATAATTTTAATGCTTTGAAAAATGAATGAAGAAAATGCTTTAGTTGGCCAACTATTTATAGAAAATGAAAAGGTGGATTTGGCAAAAGAGTTGTGATGGTTCATTTGAAGATACGTTACATTAAAAAACACAACGTTTAGTTTAGTATAGAAGACCAAAACATAAGCTGGTCCAGATGGTATGAAAATCTGGCCCAAAAGCCCACTAGCTTGGAGGCCCAGATTCAAAGCCCAGCAGTACCTTTTTTTTTCTTTTTTTTTTTGCTTTGCTTCATAACCAAAAGAAAAATAAAATAAATAACATGTATTATTATTTATTTTAATCTTTTTTTTTTTTAATTTCTTCAAATTCTATGACTCAATTTCTCATTCAACTTCAAATGATTTTTTTACCAGATAAATGTATTACGTTAATTAATATTCGAATCATTTCTTTAAATTGAGTCACCCACTGTCATCGTAAACATGGTCATCCCTTGGGTAAAAATCTCATTTGACCAACAATCCCCACATGAATGGAAATTGACTAACCACCTTAAAAAAATTATGCAAAAGAATGCTAAACACGAGAGAGAGCGAGAGAGGAGCGTAGAAGAATACTACATCGAGAAAGGTAGCTTTTGGCCTTGAACCTTCTGTAGTAAGAGCTATCGGATTTACTTGCTAACTAGTGAACGTGATGTCTTGAACTATTCAGCTTTTGTGTAAACCAAGATAATAGAAATTACATAGTATACTTCGAAACATTATTTGGTTCTCACGGTTGTGTCCATTTACGGCCCTGGACAACTCCTGGTATTTCATGAATAATTGTCGGAGAATTTCGCCATTACAAATTCTCGTAGGGCGGCCCTACCCATGTTATTCATATAGGTGGTCTCTTGTCGAGAGTATTCTGCATTACTCTATCTTATGTTAGAAGATACAAGAACCATTAAAAGTTTAACTTATCCTTCAATTTTACATGTAGCACTGTTTAATTTTTGTCCTAAGAATGGTTTAGGGAGGTTTCCCCACAGTGCATCACACCAAATTGCAGTTTCATGATTCAGTTTTCCCTTTGAACCTAGATTGTGGGATCTCCACTTTGCTAGGTAGGGTTCCCATCATGGCAACTCTGCTTTCGTAGGCTTAAGACCCATTCTCCTTGACAACACTCGCACTTGCTCTCTTTGTAGACCTTTGGTCAGTGGATCCGCTATATTATCCTTTGATCGAACATAATCAATTATGATAATTCCGTTTGAGAGCAATTGTCTAACGGTATTGTGTCTACGGCGTATGTGTCTAGACTTACCGTTATACATTTCGTTTAGTGCCCTACTAATGGCACTTTGACTATCGCAATGTATGCAGATAGCTGACACAGGCTTTGGCCAATTAGGAATATCCTCTAGGAAATTCCGAAGCTACTCGGCTTCTTCAGCAGCTTTGTCTAAAGCTATAAACTCAGATTCCATAGTTGATCTAGCTATGCACGTTTGCTTAGTGGATTTCTAAGACACAGCTGCTCCTCCTAACATGTAGACAAATCCACTTGTGGATTTTGAGTCGATGGAGTCTGATATCCAGTTTGCATCACTGTATCCTTCTAGTAGAGCTGGATATCCTGTGTACAACAACCCTTCGTTCATAGTGTATCTAAGATACCTTAGAACTCTTACAATAGCAATCCAGCGGTTCTTCCCCGGATTATGTGTAAACCTACTTAGCTTGCTTACTACATGTGCTATATCTGGCCTAGTGAAGTTCGTTAAGTACACGAGACTCCCAATAATCTGAGAGTACTCTAACTGGCTGATCATATCACCAGTGTTCTTAGCAACATGTAAATTTACATCAACAGGTGTCTTGGCGATATTTGTGTCGCCATTACTAAATTTGTTTAATAATTTCTAAATATAGTGTGACTGAGATAGTATAATACATTCAGATGTTCGGAGAATCTTGATTCCCAAAATAACATCTGCAAGGCCTAGATCTTTCATGTCAAACTTACTTGAAAGCATCCTTTTGGTGAATTTAATCACATCATTGTTACTTCTAATGATTAACATAGCATCCACATATAAACAGACAATGACATATCCAGTCTCATTTCATTTTACATAAACGCATTTGTCATATTCATTGATCTTGAAATCATTCGAGATCATGAATCTATCAAATTTGTCATGCCATGGCTTCGGTGTTTGTTTTAAACCATATAAAGATTTAACAAGCTTACATACTTACTTCTCCTTATCTGGAACTACGTAACCCTCAGGTTGTTTCATATATATCTCTTCATTTAGTTCTCCATTTAGGAAGGCTGTTTTTACATCCATTTGATGTATTTCGAGCTTGTATATTGAAGCTATAGCGATTAACATTCGAATGGATGATATTCTCGTGACTGGAGAATAAGTATCAAAATAGTCAAGTCCTTCTTTTTGACTATAACCTCTTACAACAAGGCAAACCTTGTATTTTTCAATAGACCCATTGGTCTTTAGTTTATTCTTGAATATGCATTTGCATCCAAGTGGTTTATTCCCAGGAGGGAGATCCACTAGTTCCCATGTATGGTTTTGCATAATGGAATCTATCTCGCTATATACCGCTTCATTCCAGTATGGGGCGTCAAGGTTTGACATAGCCTCCTTGAATGTTCGCGGTTCGTCATCTAGCATGTAAGATAGAAAGTCAGGACCAAAAGACGTAGAGGTTCTAATCTGCTTACTTCTTCTTGGTTCTCCTTCATTTGGCAATGATTTTTTATCTTGCTTTTCAGTTGGCAGTGATTCTTGATCTTGCTCTTCTTCAATTGCATCACATGTTCTTTTTAAAGAACCAGATTCTGGTGTGGTCTTGTACGGAAAGGTTGTTTCAAAGAAATGTGTATTTTTTGATTCAATCACCATATTGACGTTAATGTCAACATGACAAAATTTGTGTACCGGGAATCTATATGCATCACTGTTGTGAGCATATCCAATAAAGACGCAATCGATGGTCTTTGGTCCTATTTTGACCGATTTAGGAGCAGGAATTGCTACCTTTTCCAAGCATCCCCACACTTTTAAGTATTTGAAGGAAGGTGGTTTTCCTTTCCATAATTCGTAAGGAGTTTTACCTACCTTCTTGTGTGGTACCTTGTTGAGGATGTGATTTGCAGTGAGCAAAGCCTCTCCCCACAAGTTCTGTGGTAACCCTGAGTTAATCAGCAAGGCATTCATCATTTCCTTCAATGTGCGGTTCTTACATTCAGCAATCCATTTTGTTGAGGCGAGTAGGGGGCCGTGGTTTGATGGAATATTCCATGTTTAGCGCAAAACTCCTCAAAAGGAGACACATATTCTCCTCCCCTATCTGTTCTAAGATTCTTAATCTTTTTATTTAGTTGATTCTCAACTTCAGTTTTGTATTGCATAAATGCTTCTAAGGCCTCATCCTCACTTCGAAGCAAGTATATTTGACAATACCTTGTGCAATCGTCAATGAAATTTATGAAATACTTTTTACCACTTTAAGTTTGCACAAATTTCAAGTCACATATGTCATTGTGAATTAACTCTAAAGGTACCAAAGTCCTTTCTATAGATTTAAATGAGGTTTTTGTTAATTTTGACTCAACGCATACTTCACATTCCTTTTGAGAATTGAAGTTCACATTAGATAGTAACCCGATGTTTACTAACTTATTTAATGAACCAAAATTAACATCTCCTAATTTATCGTGCCATAAATAAGGTGAGTCAAGGATATATTACTTACTCGGTTACATTTTAGTAGGTATTATGGTTATTATATTCATCTTAAATAAACCATCACATAGGTACCCTTTACCCACAGATATCCCACCTTTGGTGAGAATAAATTTATCAGACTTAAATACTAGTTTGAAGCCATTCTTACTCAATTACGAACCTGAAACTAGATTCCTTCTAATGTCAGGCACATGGAGAACGTTATAGAGACTCAAGTCATTATTAGAATAACAATTCCAGATCCAACTACTTTTGATGTAGAGAAATTTCCCATACATAAAGTCTCTTCAGTAGTTGCAACTTTGTATGTCTTGAACATACATGTCAGGTGGCCCAAGTATCCACCCACTAGTGTTTGGTATTGCCAACCAAATTTACTTTAGAAACTACTGTAGTAAAATCAATCTTATTTGATCTTAGTCATGGTTGCTTGGCCTTATTTTCCTTTCATGGAATTGCCTTTACCCTCTGTGATTTCAGCCGTCTATTCCTTTACACAGATAGTTAATTCCATTTAACCTCTTAGACTCCTCAACGGGTCTATAAGAGTCGGGATCATATCCCACAAATGTATTTTCCATAAGTGAAATTGCTGATGGTATGTTGTTACCAATTCCATCATTTCTGGACATATTGTTTATCTTGGTAGATATCATTTCAATTACCAAGGATTACACAATATTATAGATAATTCAAACAAACGAATTATTCAACCTTTCTCACTAAAAGACAACACAAAAACTTGATTATTTCTTACGACAAAATGATTAAATTAATTTTAATTTCCCAAGTTTTTATATTCTTGTTAGTCCCCCAAGTTTTTATATTCTTGTTGTAGAGGATCGAAGAAATTAAAGAGATAATCAATTCACGTAAAAGAAGAATCTCAATCAATTAAGAATTCTTTTAGCGGAAAATTTTCAAACCACAAGGTTCGACAAGTATGCCGATACTAGCAAGATTGATATTAGTTGTTAAAAAACACACTAATATTACAACGTAATATGACGTTAGTAAGCGAGTATTTTTCTAGTATGTATACACAAGCCTAGAAATCAGAATAAGAGAAAAGAAATAGAATGTAATATTCATGTTCTGTATACACATACCCATAAGAATTTCCAAAAGTAAAGTTTATAAAGACATAAAAAGAAAATGTTTTATGGTTTATACCACGTGAATCATAAATACCTTAAAATTGTTGTGTTTTATTTGTATAAACCAGTAAAACAATATAGAAACTAATGCAGAAATAAAATAAAAGTATATATAAATAAACAACTTTACTTGTCGAGGCTCGGATTGGATCCAATGTCTTTAAGGTATTTAGGCCACGTACCGGTGTCTTACGTTTGTTGGCTTCAACCTCCAGGATACAACGACAAAAACTATTCAAACGAAACTGACACACAAATGCTTAAGAATTTCGACGAACTTAATAATGCTGCTTCTTTCTATCTCTCTTATAATTTTAATGCTTTGAAAAATGAATGAAGAAAATGCTTTAGTTGGCCAACTATTTATAGAAAATGAAAAGGTGGATTTGGCAAAAGAGTTGTGATGGTTCATTTGAAGATACGTTACATTAAAAGACACAACGTTTAGTTTAGTATAGAAGACCAAAACATAAGCTGGTCCAGATGGTATGAAAGTTTGGCCCAAAAGCCCACTAGCCCACTAGCTTGGAGGCCCAGATTCAAAGCCCAGCAGTACCTTTTTTTTTCTTTTTTTTTTGCTTTGCTTCATAACCAAAAGAAAAATAAAATAAATAACATGTATTATTATTTATTTTAATCTTTTTTTTTTCTTTTAATTTATTCAAATTCTATGACTCAATTTCTCATTCAACTTCAAATGATTTTTTTACCAGATGAATGTATTACGTTAATTAATATTCGAATCATTTCTTTAAATTGAGTCACCCACTGTCATCGCAAATATGGTCATCCCTTGGGTAAAAATCTCATTTGACCAACATAAATATGCCTAGCGCTTTTCGGGAGTGGAAGAGGCGGGTTAGCAATATTACAGTGGTCGACATATTGTAGGGCTGTGGAGACTGAAAAAACCAAATTGAATAAAAAATCTTAAAATTGAATTAAAAAAATCAAAAACAGAAAAATCGAATAGTTTGATTTTTAATTTTTCAAAATCCAGATATTTTTGGTTTGGTTTGGTTTACTACGCAAAATCTGAACAAAAGAACCTAACCGATGAAAAAAATAGGCAGTGCGAGAAAATTTATATAAGAATTACGAGAGAAACTTTTAGTGAAAATTTAGCAGTTACATAAATTTTTTGTTTTACTATTTGGTGGTGTTATTAGTGAGATTTTTTTTATATCACTTAAAAATTTATTAGTAAGTATTAGGGGTGCTCAAACGGATCCGAAAACCCGCTGACCCGCCTAAACCGACCCAAAAAAACCCACACCCGCTGACTCTATTGGGTCAGGAATTCTTTTTTTGGTTTTGGGTCGGACTGTGGGTTTGGTCCTGCCCAATCCACGGGTAACCGAACCCGACCCGGGCCTTTTTTTTTTTAATATAGTTATGTATATAAAACATATTTATAAACAAAAAAGAAAAGACAATATGCGTAATTGATACACTTGTTTGGTTTGCAATTTCGTTTTTCAGAATGTGAAGGGTCATTTGACCCTTATCTCACACACTCAACTCACTTCTCTCTCTCTCTCTCTCTCTCTCTCTCTCTCTCTCTCTCTCTCTCTCTCTCTCTCTCTCTCTCTCTCTCTCTCTCTCTCTCTCTCTCCGGCGCCCGATCTACCCTCTTCTCTCTATCTCTCTGCATGTCTCTCAAAAGCCCTAAGCTTCTAGCCCTGTCTCTTCTCCATCCCGGTCTAATCTCACTGGCTAAAAGGAGCGGGAACGTACACCGCACTAAACTCTCCTCACCTAATTTAGAGGGTCGCATTTATTGCTCTGATAAAGCTCGTCCTTTGGGTTCTGGGTGTAATCATCTTACTCCTAATCATGGTTAAGGAGAGGTTAGGGTGTGGGTTGGAGGTAGATGAAGCCTATAAATGGCACGACGGTTGCTTATTTTCAATTAAAAGACACTTTCGAAAGGTATATTGATTTTCGAAACCCTAAGCTTTGTTTTATGATATTACGAAATTCCAGTTGAGTTTTAATCAATAGCATGTGTAAAACTTATAGATTTGTAACAATTTTTTTGTTTATTAAAGTATTTTCTTGTTTTTATTATAAACCCTAATGTTTCAATCCTTAAGATATAATTGATTTGAGATGCTAAACCGTATTAGTTGTGATTTGAGTTGTTTTTTTAGTTGAGTTTCTGAGTTTAAAAAACCCGTATGTCTTTAGAAGTCAGATTATTATTTGAGTTTGGGATTTGAGATTGTGATTTAACTTTTAGTTAAACTTTCAGATAATTTATGAATATTGGCTAATAAATTGCTGCCTTGTTTACTTGCATGGTCTCGCTAATGTGTTTATTGGACCTGTTATGGATAGTCTTTTACTTTTTTGAATTAAAAAAAAATTAAATCGTTATTTATTCTTCGTGTGTTGACAATTTCACTTTGTTTTTTATTGCCTTTAATATATTTTAATTTTTCATTATGTATATTTCTTTTTGTAGACTGGTTTGCGTACACTTGTATATGCAATAAAATTTGATGTTCTAAAAATAAAAAATCTGGATGGTTTAATGGTGAGGGTATATATCGATTATACAAGTAATATTTCATGATATATCATATTACCAAGTACAATAAGTGACCCGATTAAATCGGGAACAGATTGAATGCACCAAACATGGTGAGCAAGAGGTTCACCCTAATCTAAAGAAGAAGAAGAAGAAGAAGAAGAAGCGATGTGGGGGTTTATAATTTTTGTTCTAATTTAAAATATGTAACTATAATAAATTTTGAGAACATTTTGGTCTTTTAAGACATTCATGTTTAAAAACAAACAATTCTGTTAAAAATTTAAAAACAGAAATCATGTGTTTGGGTGATTGAGAAAAGTTTAGAGGGTTCGGGAAAGGCCAAATGATATTGTCTAGGATTAGTGTCGTATGGTGTTTTTTGAAAATACTTCAAGGTAGGAGTTAGTAACTATCCCTTTTTTCAAGGTAACTTGAGATCAAATTATCTAGACAAGATAATAACAAGGTGTCTAGGCCAAAGAGGCGTACCTCTCTCAGGATCAAATAGACAGTGAGGGTATGCCTCGCATAGAGGCTCGAGTTGTAGCATCGGGTGATATAAATTTTAGTTGTATAACTACTAAAAGGGCTATTTATATGCTTATGTGTTGGTTCAATTATTCACGTTGTTAGTCCATATATCTCTATTTGTGTTAATTTAAGCCTCTTACTATACCACACCCGGTCTCTGCCACATCCTCGACCCCTGGTGTTTGTTCCTCCATGAAGATTAATCATTGGAGTTGTATATGTTTCCCATAGACGGGTCTAAACTAATAGTTCAAAAGAAGACAATTTTTAATTTTTAATAATTGAGTAATCGACAAGCAAAATGACAAGTGACTAGGTATTATGTAGCTAATATTTGAGAGTGGACTTTGTAGCCTGAAATTAGATAATAAATTAGTGAACCATAAGGGCAGGGTGTCCCTAATGAAAAAATGACGCTCAAGTCAGGGGAGTATAGGACAAAAGAAGAATGCTACTTGAGATGAAGATGTAATATATATTATAGAGGGTAGTTTAAAGTTTATTTTCATAAAATTTGACTGATGAGTTGACAATAAAATATTTTGCTATATTATGTCTTTTGTGTTGCGCATACCTCTGTTCATAAAGTGGATGAGTTATATATAGGTGTCGGATGAAGGCAGTTGAGGTAACTGTTCTAGATGGATAAGGATTAGATGTTTAACTACTTAGGTACCCTCTTTATCCAAATGTTGGGACTAACTAATGTTCTAATGACAATTCATGCTCATTCTTATGTCTCACTATTTGTGATAGTTTTTAGTATGTGCAAGACATCATTTTCATATGTTTTATAGCATAAAGTCGGGATTTGGCCCATGATCTAGCATATTTTCTATTCTTAGCTAGATGATTTAAATTGTGTTTTAGGGATATTTTGAGGTGTTTTGTATTGTGAAATATCGATGACATGAACACCCAAACTCTGTATGTTAAATGATAACTAAGAATTGTTTCTAGGCATGGAATGAACACATGGGAAGCTCAAAAACTTAAATCACCGAATTCCCAATGAAAAGTTGTCCACTATCTTCAACGAATTTATCTGAACAATTTGGGAAACCCCATGTGATGCGCAATATACAATTATACATCACCAAAATTTTAGTTTCCAACGCCACAAACCGTGGGTAATTTGGAGTTCGGATGAGAAAATTATAAATGTTTTTGTGAGATGGTGTGGGCTGTAAAATTGCTACGGGAAGAGGTTTTAACCCACTTAACTTTATGTTTTGAGTAAAAATTAGGACTACACGAGCCAGAGAAACTATATAATGTTTTTTTAGACTTTATTTCATTCCTTTATTTATTCCATTCCTTACTTCTACATTATACAAGAGAATTTTATCAAGAGGGAAAATCATCTTCTTCAAACTAGGGTCTCCTTTTTCCGCCGTTAGAGAGATCGACTTAAAACTTGAATGCACTATTTTCTTTTTCTATAATTGTTATAGTAACGCTTTAGTATGGATTTTGTTAAACTCAATATGAGCTAAAACCCTTTATAATTTAGGTTTATACCATGTGGATCGAGTTGATTTTTTATGATTATTGCATGGTTTTGGGAAGGTAATTATTTAATTAAATTGATGTTGTTATCCATTATTCTTAATATTGTTTTATTATATCAATTCCTTCAAAATTATATATTAGGAATTTCCCTATTCCATAGACTATAACCCAAGAAGGGTTATGAATAGAATTATGTATATAAACGTGGTAGGTTGTTTAGATACGGGAGAGCGATAACAACCAACATAGTTAATATAGGGTTTGAATTTAGCGTGTTTGACAGACCTTAGGATCACTCTGGAAAGACTTATAGGAGTATGAAGTAGCCCTTAGCTTGCTCATAAAAGACTTAGCTGAACTCCTGAATCTCGACTAATGTTTAAAACTTAATTCACCTTTAATAAGAGTAGTCATTTGCATAAAAATTTGGGGAAATTAGGCAATCTGATCTATATAAGTCATACTCGTAAATCACCATCTTCTACTTTATTTATTTTATTAACGTTTTATATGATAATCAAAAGGCAATATATCATTATTTCTTGATTTTTCCACTATATATTGACGCTGGATTAAAAGCACTTCATATTAGTTTTACATTCCTCGTAGAAAAAATAATGTTTCCTGTCATTATTTTACTTGTAACGACTTGTCTACTTGCAAAGAGTGAAAACATTAGGCGTGTAATTTATCTCACGTATGTGCCCAAAATATTCTCTAGTGTAACTAGTTAACCACTCTTCGAGGGGAGTAGGAGGGCTTTATAAGGTATAGGTTCTTCATGATACTTAAGCCTCTCGAATTAAGGTGTTTACCAAAAGGGTTGTCATCAAGTATAGGTTGATGTTGCTTGAGTATTTGATGACATCAAGTACTTCATACACTTTTATGGGTCGAGGGTCATTTTGGTCTATCAACATCAGAGCTTGAGTCTAAAGATGACGAATTATGATGAGTTATCAAACGAACAAAGCATCGTTGTATAATGATTTTTGGATAAGGGGCCTTGGGTTTCAAGGGGCTAGGTAGGGGAGACTTATTAAAAAAAGGTTGAGCATTTTCCTGAAGATGGTAATATTGTCCCCATTATTTGCGACCATCCCACCACCAGGAACATATACCGCCATAGCATCTCCAGAAGCTAGTGGCCTATAACCTCTAGAAGATGATAAAATAAACATAAAATAAAGAAAAATAAAGCAACGAGGTACCTTCAAATATCTACCAGAAAATAAGGAAAAGAAATGCAAGTATTGTTGAATGTGGGTCTTGAAGGGATGAATGTCTTCCACAAAATTACTTGAGGAAGAATGAAATGCGCAAAGTCAAACACATTAAATCAAAAGTTTTATATAAGAGACAGGTGGTTTTTCAACTTCCCAAGCAATGTTGACAAAGTAGGATTTTGCTCTAACATTAAGAAAAAAATTCTTGATCTAAGATTTAAGTAGTTGTCAAATTCAATACTCACGACATATGGTACCCCCGAGATTTAGGGGATATACAAAATTCAAGATTAATTGGCATGTTGAGCTTGGAGACAACCATTTGCTTCGAGTATAACATAATTTCAAAACATACTCTCTAAATTTAAATGGGTAGTTAATAGGTCCTAATGCATCTTTGGTAGTCCAATGGTAATTTTCTCAATGATGCTCTTATGGTTGATCCACCACGTAAAGAAACCCATAAAAAATCTATAAAGTCTTAAGAGGTCTATTGCTTTTAAAACCCATATAAATTCCAAGAATAATGTATTTACACTGTAAATTGTAAATTAGAATTTTATTATTTCATTATAGATTTTGATGTTACTATTTCAAACTCTATCTTCGATTAGATTTCCACAAATTTTTAGTGGCTCAATATTTGCATGGATATTATTATTCTTTTTTTCATTGGACAAATGCAAACGTACAAAGCCTTAAGAGGTCTTAGCCTATTCCAAGGCGTGTGAACCGCTGAGTAATAATAAGCTGGTGATCAGTCAAAGATCCCGCTGTCTAGCGTTCTGCGCAGATCGATCAGCCATGCCATTAAGACGTCTCGAAATATGCTTAAAGAACAAACGACCATGTTCTGCAGCATAGGCGAGGATCCGCTTGACATATGGTTTGACTTTCCACCACGCCGCTGACAGCGAATTAATACCTTGAATCAATTCAAGGTTATCGAAGCAGATTAATGGTTTGTTTCCCCTGTTCTGCATAGCCATCTTTGCAGCTTCAAGGACAACAATCGTCTCCCCTTAAGCCGGTGAGTCAGTCTAAAATGTTTTGAGAAGATCGCTCGATTACCAGTTCGTGTATCTCTTTTGACGATCTCAATGCCACTCTGTTCAGATCGATTTTTGAAAGATGCATTATATGTGAAAATTATTTGTGTTCCTGTTAGTTCCTCTAGGTCCCAAGGGTTGTTGTTGGTATCGGTGGCCGGAATGGTTGAGTAGGATGAGTCTCCCAATCCTGACAAAAAAGATCTTTCATACCTGCATTAGTCGCCATTAGAACCGTATTTATATCCAAAGCACAGTTTTCATGTACGCATTTCATCTTATGTTTCCAGATATTTCCATTTTGCCGTTTCATCCCCGTTATACATATTAGTGAACCATTCCCCAGTGTTTTTGGCTTTGTCTCCGGGGCCCTTATTTGTAACGTCGTTCCTGGACATACCTGTTTACAGAAAACACATGTTATTATTTCAAAAAAATATAAATTTATATATATAAAAACCATGATATAGTAAACTAGTTTGCATAATCAAATCCTTAATTTTTTTTATATTTTTCTTTATGATTTATTTAAGGCTAATGCTTAATAAATCCATACAGCCTTGTCCACTATCTTGTAAAAAACACTGTCTTTTTTACCCTCTAAAGATATCTTGAGTTCGAATCCAAAACTCAAAATTTGAGTTCTGAAAATATTTCCATAGCTTAAATTTGAGTTTTAGGAAACTTCCCAAAATTTAAACTGTTTATCGGCAAAAAATGAAAAAAATAAAATATATGATGCCTTTTATAAAAAAAATAACAATTATGGCGAAAGGAAAACAATCATAAATTAAAAGGTTTCTGGGGTATTAATTATTTTTTTAATTATACTTTTAGTTCGTAATTTAATTTGTTACCTCCTAGATTAACTTTTAATCTAAACTCACCGTGCTTACTCTATATTATAGATAGTGATTAGTTTTTCAAACTAAAAATACATATGAAGTTAATGAATTTTATGGATCCCTTGTAGGCGCCAATTGCATCTACCTCTTCTCCAATATTGTGTCAACGCCCATACCACCGACTTGAACTCGCCGAAAAGCTACAAACGAAGCCACTTGTTTAAATCACAACTCACAAGAGGGTTATTTATCATCTTTGCCATCAACTAAACAACCAATTTACGACTAATTTTGTTATCTGTTTTTTGCTCGTTCGGGTCGAGATTTACCATATTGGCAAACAAGCAAATTACACATATAATTACGTACGAGGTATGCCCTATTCCCCTAATACACAATTATGGTCACTAATGCTGTCAATCATTAAATTGATAATAAGTTATTAAAAGTTGTATCTCACTATAATTTTATTTTCCCGACTAATCAAGAAAAAGAAAGATTTATTCGAAGGGCCTAATGAATCAATATGGTGATATTAGCTGGCAATTAACAATAAAACTTATTAACCCCACTTACATTAATGATCTTTTTAATCAGTTTGCTGAATCTAGCAATGTAGTTGTTAATTTTGTCTTCTACTTTTTTGTCCAATTGAATTTGTCTTTATTGAATAACAAAATGACAGAAATTTCATTATCAAGTAGTTTGTATAATCAATTGCAGGGTAAATATAAGTTTTTTTCTTTTCTTTCAAAACTTTAGCATCATCTTGTAAACCTTACATATAGTAATTTATTTTTGGATTTTATTAAAACATGAGTCCTGTATTTACAGGCAACCGACTAATTCCACGGAGATATACCTCTCCCTTTACACCCGTTAGGGAGGGGATTCGAACCTTGGACCTCCCTTTTAAGGGCTGAAGAAATAGCAAGGCTCTGACCAGTTGTATTATGTACTTTAAATCTATATGTTATCAAATTATATTTAAAATCATTAATGAAAAATGATTAGAAAAAATCCATGAAAAACATAATAAAATTTACATTAATTAACCTCATTTGAACAAATATCTAACCTTAGGTTTTTTTTTTTCCCTCTCCATCTTGTATCTTCTTTTATTTGGATGTTAAAGGACTAAAATATTATTTAGCCTTAATTGCATTATAATGCTGTTGAACTGTAATGCAATAGGTCAATTACATAATGACGAAATTTGTTTATTTGTAAATTGTTGGGTAATATAATTAGATAAAGAGTAAACGAAGAATTTTACACGTATGAGGACCTATATAGAATGATGCTACACATGGGTCACGACCACCGTAACGCTCTCAAACCAGTTAATTAACCTAAAAACATTAATTAAATCTTAAATTCGTTAGCTAATTATAGATCAAGCAAGAGCATTGATATAACCTAACCGAAAAAAATAACTGATCTCACAAGATAACCAATCATATATATAAGAAAAAAGTTAATTAAAAGTTAATTAAAGTGAGACGCATCACCATAGTGCTTTATCTTACCAAAATTGTTATCTGGCCGGTAAACGTATTGGTTATTTATTAGATTAGATTAAATATTCATTTGTCAAATTAGTTTTAGCAATTAATGTCAGCTTAGCAACCGGTCTGGCTAAACCGGTAACGGATAAGCTTTACAAAATCTCTTCATATTTTAAATATTTATTTGAAAATATAATTTTTTTAATAAGTAATGCTATATATCACCCCTTCACCCCTTATGTGGAACCTATGTGGAGATTTTAAAAACCAATCATGATGTTTCTCTTTTTTAAATAACTTTTTTCTCTCTCTTTTATTTAATGCCATATAGGCTCCACATAAGAGGTGAAGGGGTGATATATAGCATTACTCTTTTTTAATATAGTAATAAGAGTGATGTCTTATCTCTTATAATAAATTAAGATACCAACAGAATATCATTTAGAGGATTCTTGAGCATTAAAGTGGGATTTATATCTGTTATTTGATATTATTTGAATTTTTAGCCAATCCTAGATATATTGGTATTTTGGAGTTTTTTGAAAAAAATTATGTGTTAAATGTGTACCTCCTAGATACATGGACAATACGAGACCCCTATATGAAGCTAAGAAGTAAAAAAGTCAAAGGAAGACGCGAGCCAAGTTGCAAAGGAATCAAAAAATCTCCCTAGAAGGCCAAGAACCACTTCTGTCAAACCATTTTCATCGACTTTGAGAATTCACCATAATTATTTGGCGAGGATTCCGATCAAACTCAATCTGCCCAAGATATCCCTTTGAATCTAGAGAGCATGAGAAGAATCAGAGTAAAGACGACAAAGTAATGAGATTTTTTCCACGATGACCCAGACTTGTCCAAAATTGTTAAAAACGTTTTTGAGTTTGGGGTGAAAAAAGTTCAAAATTTCGTGCCCACATCAGGTTCATTTCCCCTATATTTTCCGGGATGATTGAAAAGAAGAATCTTTTACAACGCTTCAAGGTTTGGTTACACTTTATCGTGCATAACATATTTGAGGTCATATTTACAACAACTTCCCTAAAAAGTGGACGATCCTAATGGAGCTCATGAGCCGCGAGGTGCAATAAAATGTTCTGTAAATATATATATGCGCAAATAATGAGGTTTACAGGGACTTCAAAGAAGTGTCATAACCTCAAATTTCTGATCACGGTTACTCACTTATTCCGCAAGGCATGGGTGATTCCGAACACCGATAGGTTAATGTTTTAAAGTAAGGGACAAGCGCCTTGTTTCAATAAAGCCTCACTTAACACGATCTTGAATAGACAGCACGATGATGGTCCGATTGAGCCTAGAGAAGGGGCGAGCGGAACCGCGAATGAGCCCAAGCAGGCCGAGAGAGATTTTTAACCAACGATAATAAGTTCACACATATGGAGCAAGGGATACAAAGTATCCAAAATGATCTGGTCTTTTCTCGTGAGGATCAACACATGATTCAATCCTACGTGTACCAAATGCTCGAGGCAGAATGATGCACATGGGTTTGGAGGTGCCACCACAACCTCGGTGACGACATGATAAGCCTCGAGATATATCCTTTCTCTTATCCTTCTTGTCTTTCATTTTTAGTGTAAATATGTGTTAGTGTAAAATGTTACTTTTGCATACTTATCGAGTCATTTTTGTTTCGTGGGGATACAAATTAACTTTGAGTTGAGGTGGAGTACTCGTTGTCCTCATCCCCATTAATGTGTTTAACTATTTGAAAATTGACAAAACCAAAAAAAAATGAAAAAGGAAAAAACTAGTTTAGGGAATAGGTGTTGAACTAGATAATATCTCATAAAAACATGGAAACAACTCGTTAATATTAAATTAGTGCATTCTTTAAGGAATATCCATACAATACTTTATTGCTTATTTGAAACAATTTGATGTGAATGAACTAATTAACAAATAATGCATATAAGGGCCTAGAAACTACGCGACAACTGAGTATTGTGTGTAAAACGTGAGGTCTAACCTAGTTGAAAATCTATTTTACTTGCGACTTTGATGTAAACGAGTTAACTAGATCACATATCTAGGAAAATAACCAAGGCAGTTCTTACTAGCCACTCGTGCCCTTTAGCTTTTGAGCCATTAACATCATGTATCGTTCATAGTATTGTGATGCATATTTGGTGGGTTTTATGCTTGTATAGTGCTACGTGTTTTGATGCAACTTTATGATCCTTGTCAGATTCAAGAAAATAAATAAAAAAAGGAAAAAAGAAAAAATGAGAAAAATATATGAAAAGAAGTAAGCATGCAACCTAAACAAAAAAAAACGATTCATGCTTGATATGCGGAAAAAATTAAATAAAATAATCCAGCAAGAGAGCTATTTGAACATCAAAAAAGGGGAAATGGGTTTGGAAATTGGGGATGCTTACATGATGCATCAAAAGGGTATGAGTGAG
This sequence comes from Nemophila menziesii, assembly GCA_029959085.1. NCBI lineage: Eukaryota > Viridiplantae > Streptophyta > Magnoliopsida > Boraginales > Hydrophyllaceae > Nemophila > Nemophila menziesii. The sequence continues at coordinate 70,992,132 of JARWIR010000003.1, read as the reverse complement.
AACATGTCGAGCATAAACTCAAGCGCTTAGGCGGTTATTTATTTGGGTAGTGGGGAGAGAGCCAAAGGCTCACTCCAAAATTGTCTATATGTACCATACCGACCCTAGGCCACGCTAAAATTGAAAAGACCTTGAGATTATTAGTTATGTGATTGAGTAGAAAATAAGCAAAAAGGAACTGATTAAGTGGGCCATTTAATGTCATGGAAATAGCAAGGATCGTCCTATAGCCACCACTTCAAGTTAAGTATCTTATTGTCTTTTTTTTTTCACCGATAAGTTAATTGTTTGTGGAAATATGAATTGAGATTACTTGCATGGAAAGTACAGTTGTGGATTTTTTCTTATAATATATCTTCTTGAGAAGTTGTTGTCATTTTCTTGAGATGTTTACATGCTTTCCCCTTGTGAATGTCTTAGACCCTGTACCCTGGTTTGTATTGACTTTGTCAAGACGACAAAGCTTTGAACAAAAGGTCTTGATGACTCATCTTGTGTGATATATTTAGAGACCAGCCAAACATAATTTAGGTGGATTTGTGAGCATTGAAGTGGTATTTATTTTTATTATTTGACATTCTTTGAATTTAGTCAATCTTAGATAAAATGGTATTTTTGGAGATTTTGAGATAATTGTGTGTTAATTGTGTAGCTCCTAGGTACATGGACAATATGATATCCTGATGAAGCTAAGAATTCACATAAGTCCAAGAAAGACTTGAGCCAAATTTAAAGGAATAAAAAGTCTCTGTAGAAGGTCAAGTATAAATTCTGCCAAACCATCTTTGTCAACTTTTAGAATTAATCATATTTATTTGGTGAGGTTTCTAGTCAAGCCCAAGCTACCTAATACATCACTTTGAGTCTAGGGTGCATGAGAATAAATGGTTTGTGAATCAGAGTTGAGACGACATAGTTATGTGGAATTTTCCATGATGACCCCAAGCATGTCCGGAATTGTTAAAAAATGTTGTGGGCCATATTTGACCCACCCAAGTGGGCCCACATGTCCAAAAAAATCTAACATTATACACCATATATTGAAGATCAAAGAGGTTACACTTTCTTATTTTCAAAAGCAAGATACGCCGAGGAGAGGAAGAGCAAGAACAACCAAGTTAACATTTTCATTACATCACTTCCAACCATTTATTCATTTAGTTTTTAGTGTAATTCTAACTCTTTTTCCATTATTGTATTGAATATGACTCATTTAAACATTATAATTCAGTTTTATATTATGAACTAAACTCCATTGTACCTTAAGAATTGCTAAGGGTACGAATCTGATACTATGACTAGGATTTATTTGTGTTAATTTGCAATTTACACATTTATATGAATTGATTATATTATGGTGTTCTTATATTTGTATTATCTTGCAAATTCAATTACTGTGATCCAGTTTTGGGTTGCGATTGCATTTGGACTACACCCGGGATGGGGATTTGGAGTGCAGAATTAGGGTATACATGTTTGATGCTCGTCTAGATACGGGAGGTCTAAGTTAATCGGAAAGCTATATTGGTTATTATCTTAATCATTTGAGGATTTGTAGGATCACTCAATAGAGGTCCCTAGGGTCGGATAACTTCCCATATCTACTCAAGAGAGATCTAGGCAAAAAATAGAATTCTAACTAACAAAAATAATACAAACAACCCTTTAGTTAAGAATGAACCTAAGGCGTAACTAGTGGGGATAAGTAGTGATTCTTGAAATATATTTCTCACACTTTATTTTATCTTTCATAGTTTTCATTTTAATCCATGTCGTTAGTTGTAATTACTCCATAAAACTTTATTTTTTGCACTTTAGTCCCTAGCTAATATTTAAATTATGAAAAAAATCAAAACCCTAAACCATTTGTTCCTTTTGGTTTATCCTCAACTAAGCCTACGTACATGAATGAAATACAAAATTAACTTCACAGTCCATGTGGCGAACGATAAAGTTCCTTACTACATTATACTTGCGACGACTCGCACACTCGTAAGGAGTATTCCTTAATTATGGTTTTTACATCACGCCTCCGGGACATCAAAGAGTAATAATTGAAGAAGTTAGGATAAAATGTCTTGATATTCTAAGTGTGTGGGAAACTACTTTTAGTAAGTGGACATTAGTTTTGGGACATAGGGAGTAATACCTTAAACCATTTAACATGGTAGGGAGATTATGCATATTCCTCTTTGACTGATGGAATATTATATCTTAACGATTGTGTCTAAGCTTCCAGAAGGAATAATAATACTACCTCTGTTCCTGAAAAGTTGTCCACTTAGCTTTTCACATGAATCAAGAATTATAATCCTTATGTTCTATGTTACTAAAATACCCTCCATAAAGTGTCATGAAATCGTAAATGCTTATTGGAACATAAATTCTAATATTTTCAATAGGGGTCTTAGTGGAAAAAGTTAGAAAAAAGTTTCTTGAAATTATAAATGGACAGTTATTATGCAACTAGAATTTCAGCAAGTGGACATTTATTTAGGAATAAAGGTAGGACCTTAAACCATTCAACATTGTCTTGATGTTCCGTTAAATCATGTTAGACTAATGGTATCTTAGCTTCCAGAAGGAATGTTGGCACTTGCTGGATAAACTTTCAGGAGGAATACTAATACCTTAAACCATAAAAAGATGGTAACTAATCTCGAAAAGGGACTTAAACAGAAATGGAAGCTAAGGTTCCAAAAGGAAATCTTAAACTCAAACCATAAAGGGTATCTAAGGCCCCTAAGGGGACTCAAACCCTTAGCTGTATGTTGTGATGTAGAGGTTTCCTTTAATCTTCCAGGGGGAATGGGACCATAGACAAGGTTCCAAAAGGATTACTTACACTTTCAATGGTGGCTTAGCTTACATAAGGAACACTAATACACTAAACATTGAATGTGTTATATTTAGTTTTTTAACTTATAAAATCCACGAGTGACAAACACGTATGTATAGAATATATAATAGCAACTCAATCTAATGTGATCATACAAAAATATTACATATATTGACTACTTCACCTTGTAAGAAAACTTTTTGTGTTGAAAATAACTGTATCATGGTTTATTTTTTAACTATATAAAGGAAAAGAGTATGAAGAAGGGGACTAATTAATTCATTGCGATATGATAGACCCCTAATCATGAGCATAGACATATTAGTTATGTTTCGTCCTAGGTCACCATTCTATGATAATATCTTTTAAAAAAAAGACTCATAGTTGGAACATTATTGAAAGATTGAGGGACTCTATACACATAATTCTTAATATATTATTCAAGTAAAAAGAGTAATATCAATTTTTGTTATCTTTTTACTGAAAGGGTAATCGAGTATGCAATGGTCTGTAGGTTTTAACTTTGAAATCTGCAACCTGCAAAAAATAAATATTTTTAAAATGTTAACAACAACCTGCCCAATAAAAAAATAACCGGTCTAATTTTGGGATAGTATAAACAGGTTAGTCGAGTTATGCGAGTTTTCTAACCTAAATCACAACCCTACGATATTGTTTTCTTACCGATCATAGACTCCGTTGATGATACTTATATCGTAAATATAAATTATATATATTATATACATATAAGTGGATTGGTCGGATTATACGAGTATTTTAATCCGGTTGGCAACTCTACTATATGATTTTCATATTCGTCATAAACTCTGATAATGATAATTATATATCGTAAATATAAAGTATATCTATGTTTATATAATTAATATGTATAGAAGTTTAGGAGAACTATATATAATTAGAATATATATAAGAGATTATTACCCAAATAGCCTTGAAAACACCACCCCAAGACCCAACAACACCAGCTGGATTTACTCTTCTTACTAAAGGCCACAACCTAATTTTAACATTACAACCCTAATTTCCCAATTACCTTCTTACCCCCCTTTTGTTTTTTATTTTCCTATATATATATACACTATATTTTATAAAAAAAAGAATTAAATTACTCTCTCTCATCTCTCCTATCTCCCCTCGATTCTCTCGCATCTCTCGCAGCTTTCATTCATTTCATTTCGTGCTCTCCGATCTGCTCCAAATCGGAGCTATTGTGTTCAAATGTAGCTGTGAATGTCTCTCTCATCAGCAAACCCTACCGGAGTTATTGTGTTCATATGAAGCTGCAGACATCTCTCTCATCAACGGCAGCGGATCTCGCGTGCAGCGGCGGTGGATCCCTCGTGCAGCGGCGGCGGCGGCGAGGCTTCTCCGGTCCATGGTGGAAGCTGTCATCCAGTCTCGAAAAGATGAAGAATCTCAGATAAATGGGTAAGATCCATGGCTCCGACTGTAACAAGACATCCAAGACCTCTTCTTCGTCTCTCTTATCGCGAGCTCCGACGGATTGTTGTAGCAGCACCACGCCGGCCTGTTTTGAACTCACCACACCGCCGTAGCCACCACATCTCACACTGTAACGCTTCATTGAAAAGCTCTTCATGGATCTGCGCAAAAACAAGCTACGGCTGATTGTTGTAGCAACACCACGCTGGCCATCAGCTCTTCGCGTGAACTCGCCGGAGACAGTGGTCCTCACCTTGCTTTGCAACTCCGTTCGAACTATAAGCTAGTTTTTTTTTCTTCAGATTTTCAGATCTGGTCAACCAGAGGTCAAACGAGTTTAGTGTTGTATTTTTTTTTAGATTTTCAGATCTAGTCAACCAGAGGTCAAACGAGTTTAGTGTTGTATTTTTTTTCTTGTAAAATAATTTCATTTTTGTAATGCAAAATAGATTTTTGTATTAAACTCTATACTTTGTCTAAATGCTCAGCACTTTTACTGATTATACGAGAAATGCTCAGCACTTTTATTGATTAAACGAGCATGCTCAACACTTTTATTGATTAAACGAGCATGCTCACTATATTTACTCAATAAAAAAATTCGAATAATCAGCAAATTTTTCTAATACTCAGTACTTTTTTCACGCTCAGTAGTTTATGCTCAGTACTTTTCCATGCTCAGTACTTTATGCTCAATACTTTATGCTCAATACTTTATGCTCAGTACTTTATCCGGCGGTGGTCGGCGGTGGTCGTTGACCGGAGGTCGGAGCTAGAAATTATTAATAGTTAATGAAAGAGGAGAGAGAAAAATTGATAAAGGAGGAGAGAGATTAATGGTAATGGAGGAGAGAGAAGAATCTATTTTTTTGTCTTATATACATTATAAGGGTAGTAAATGTATTTGTCAATTTTGAGGCCTCTAAGTAGAACAGAGAATCCACTTGGTTCCATATGGCTCTAAGATGGTCCACAAGACTCCTTGGGTAATTGACCCTATATATAAATTTGTTAAGGATAATTCCCAATTAATTACAATTCCTCTCTTTTCATTCTCCAAAAAAAGGTGGAGGAAATTATTTCCTAGTTACTCACAAATTTTCAACTTAATTCCCAATTAAACACATTGTCATATTTACCTTCCATTATTGCCTTTATGTGATTTTTTTATTTTATTATTATTATTTTTTAATATTTTTTTATATATATTTTTTTTAGATTTTATTTTTAGATTTTTTTTTCGATTTTTTTTTTAATTTTCTTTTTTTCTTAAAAAATCGGAATTCCGGGTTATGGGTTGCTGTAACACACAAATATAGATTTACGTGTTCCTGTAACACACAAAGTCATAAAATCGATCTAAAGGATTCTCTTCTTTAACAAAATTGTTTTTTTTCTCTTTATTAATCGCATATACCCTATTTTTATTCGTTTTTAACTATCTTGATATATTATCTTTTAATCCAACACTTTTTGTTATTTTTGTGTGTTTATGGTTTATGGTTTTGTGTGTTCCAGGTCACACAAAACTTGATTTTGCTTATTCCAATTATATGTATTCCTGGGACACACAGATCTCAAAATTGTGTACTCTTAGAACGCACAAATATAAGATATGTGTATTCATGGAACACACAAAACTCAAATTTTTGTATTCATATAACACATAAAAATCGAAATTATCTATATCTTGAATACACAAAACTTGATTTTGTTTGTTCCAGTTTTATGTATTCTTGGAACACACAAATCTCAGATTTGTGCATTCCTGGAACACACACACATAAAACTTAAATTTGTGTATTCATGGAACACATAAAAATCAATTTTGTGTATTCACACAAAACTTGATTTTTTTTTTCCAATTTTGTGTATTCCTGAACACACAAATCGCAGAATTGTGTATTTCTGGAACACACAAATCTCAGATTTGTGTATTCATGGAACACGTTAAACTCAAATTTGTGTATTCTCAGAATTGTGAGTTCATGGAGCACATTAAAAAAATTGCGAAAAAAAAAATTCGGGTAAAAAAATTCGAATGCCGAAAAAATTACGAAAAAAAAGTTAAAAAAATAAAAATAAATAATATTATTATAATTAAAGTAATTAATTAATTTTTTATAGGTATTTATAATTTTTTATTTTTTTTATTAAGTAGAAATTAAATTAAAATTGTAATTAATTGAAAAAATTTACACATTTCGTGTAATTTTGGGCGTTGCCCCAAAAAAAACCATTTTTGGTATTTGCTCAATTAATTAATTTTATGTGAAATGGTCCCAGACTCGTACTTAACTGCTCGAATTCTCATAAGTTTGGTTAATTGGGCTACTCAATTGAGCTGGTTCTGTAGCCTAGTGTATTTAAACATATTCATGGTCTGGGCTCTAACGAATATATAGATTGTTCGTCCCATAGATACCAGTCTAATCCGTAGTCTCTTTGCTTAAAAAAAAATAATCCGTAATCTATAAAGCAATCCAAAAGGAGTCTAAATCTGAAATATAACACCATAGGCAATATTACTATGTTCGATCTTGGGCCAGTTATTTTGGATCCTGTGGTAATATGAAAAAGTTATTGGCCCAAAGTAAATTGTTTATAATTTCAGATTTTTGTAAGAAAATTCATTCCAAATTTTTTTTTTTTTTTTCATACATCTGAGGCGTAAAGAAAAACGCCGAAATTGACAAAATAATCAACTAATACTCTCGCAAAGAGAGTTTATAACTAGTCTAGAAGATAACACACCACTCCTATCTTTAGTTATACTATCCCATAAATAATTCGGAGGATCTTCAAACACACCTTGACCAACGCTCATTTCCGCACCTTTCTTCGCAAGTATATCCGCACAATTATTAGCTTCCCGGAAGATTGAATGAATTTCGAAGCCCGACTGACTTTTCATTAACTCACTACATTCACGGGTAATATGACAATTCCAACTCTTTAAGCTACCATCGCCCTTCACTAGCGCGTGAAGCTCCCTCGAGTCAGTCTCGACATATAATTCTTTAATACCCCGGCTTATCGCCCAACGTAGCCCATAGTGTAAGGCCAATACTTCTGAGTAGAATGGTGATTTTATCACGCACGGTCCCTAAAAGCCCGCAATAAATGTCCCTTGTTCGTCCCTCAACAAGCCGCCAATTCAAGCTTTTGCCCGAGATAGATCGCAACTTTCGTCCACATTTAACTTCACTTTCCCATGAGGTTTTGTCCATTTTATTAACACATTCCAAAAAATTAAACATACATGAATGCATATTACAAACAACACCCTTACGTAAATTCTGGGATTTTTTTGGAAGCTTTTAGAACAAAACAAAAAATCTGGGATTTTTTAGTGAAGGATTTGACGGTAAACTTGGTTTGACAAATTTAGAAGAACATCAATAATTTATATAGAGTAATATTATACACCATCTACATTTATACCATTTAATTATCACCCATGATAAGACATGAATTTGTTGGAAGCAAATATTTAATCCAATCAAGAAAATAAATTGACTTTGATAATGAAAATCACTTTATAAGACCATGATAAATACTTATTTGCTAATCTCAAAGATGCTGAGGTTAAAAGTATACATCATATGAAATTATGAAATAAACATTGTGTTATGAGGTGTATTGATACATAATTAGAATTTCATGAATCAAAAAATGAATCAAAAACTGGTTGGATACCATCGAGTATTGGTAAATTTAAATCAATATTGATGCAACTTTTGATACACATAAAGCTAACTGTTGTATTGCTTCAATTGTTAAGGAGCATATAAGTAACATTTTGGATTAGATAGCAACATGTGTGAGTGTCTTACCACCATTAAAGGTTGAAACAAAGAGAGTATATCAAACTTGTAGATTGGCGTCTCTAATCCTTAAAGAGTAGTCACGATTAAGGGTCTGTTTGGATTGAAAGAAATGGAAAGAAAGTAAAGGAATATAAATGATTTTTTATTTTTTACGGTGTTTGTATTAGAAAATTTTATAAAAGAAAAGAAATGAAATTTTTCCAAAATCACTCCTGTATCCATTTTTATAATCACTCCAAATTGGAGTCAAATGGAGAGAAAGGAATTTTATGAATGGTTAAAGGCTAAAATTAATCTTTTATATTCTTTTCTTTTGTATTTTTTCCAATTCAAATAAAAGATATCCAAAATTATTTATGAAATCTTCTTTTATAAAAAATTATAATCCAAACAAAAAATTTCTCTTCCTTTCTTTTCCTTTACTATTTTTTTCCTTCCTAAATACAAACAAACCCTAAAAATTAAAACTCTTCTTTAACAAATTCTTTTCCTTATAATTAAGTAAAACTATCTCATAACATTAAGTTTTTGGTAGAAACTATTAAAGTTGTAGACTTGTAGTAGAGTTAGTATTTTTTTTTTTGATTTTGAGAAAAAAAATTGATTGCAGATTAGGTAGCAAAACAAAGGTTAAAAGGTACTTTGTTTCGTTTTGAAATGCTCTCACATTTACCTCAATTAGCATAACTTGTAATTAACGACTATAATGGTTTAAGCATTGGATAATTTCTTTTGTAATGTTTGGAATGATGAAATGAATTATGTTTCGACTAAATAAAAAACAATACATTTATGTATGTTGTTACGTCATTTAATTAATGTATGTAGTCGTTTATATATAAACAACAATAACTTAATCAGTTACCAATAATTATAGCATATATGTGATTAAAGGAGCGCCTAAATCAATCTATATATAAATTAGATTTTGCTTACGTAGTCTACACAATATAAAATAACATACGACATTTAGAAGAAAGAGATTCAGGATGGATTTTTAAGGGAAAGGGCGAAAAAGAAGCGAAGCTCGGGGCGCTATGTCTGAAAGAAATTAGAGTAATTTTAGATTCAGAGGCGAACTTCTGACTGAGGAAGGGCGAAATTTTTACTCAGTGAAGTGAAAAAGGGAGAGGGAGGGGGAGGGGGTTCAAGCTGATTTATTAAGAATTTTTTGCTAAATTTTTTTTAATCATTTTATCATTGTATTTCAGAAACCGATGCGACGGTCGTTCCTAGCCCACCCCAATCCATCCCTGACCTTGACCTTCAGTGTATTCAGCCACACTCCTCGTGGAGTAATAAAATAATAGAGAACATAACCATTGGGACTAGCTCAATGACCAGGACCCTGTCTCTCAACTAGATAGGTGCAGGATTCGAACCCATACATAAAAAAAAATAGTCGTGGTACGCCTAAGCTGGCCCGGACACCTAAAATAATAGAGAACATCTCGTAGCTATACAAATATTAATTTAATCTCACCTTTCTTTTCCTCCTCTTCTTTTCAAATATTTATATGCTCAATTATAGCATATACGTGTTCTCTAATTTGATTATTCTAGTAGCCATTTTTCTAATGAGTTAAAAAAATTGCAAAAAAGAAGATCAAATCATGCTTGTGTTTGAGCATAAAGGCATTTCTTAGCCGAATATGCTGAAATAAAGGGATGGAAGATGATGCCTGGGGTTCAAAAGTCTAAAATGTTATATTCTTCGTTGACCCTGTAGAGATGATAGTGCTTTCTAACAAAAAAAATAAAATAAAGAGATGGTACTTAACCTTGTAAGATATGACAATTAAAGACTTTTTACATTTGAAATTCTTAAACCTAGTGAAATTTGGGTTTGATAGGTTAGCATACGAGTCAAGATAGAAGTTATATATATTACTCGATCTAATAAAAAATACACAATTTTTTATGATCCTTCATACTCGCGAGAATGCATATTTGATAAAAAAAAAAGAAGGTAAAAATTAAAAGAAAATTTACGTATGAACATCTAACAATCAAGTCATATCAAAGTATATAAAGTGATCGACAACCCTTGAACATGTGAAAAATGTTGCCTAACCTCCATTCACATTATGTACTTAATGATGACAAACAAGTGACATCATATAAGGACAAACAACCCTGGTAATTCTGATACTCGCCTTTATATAAATTATAATACTGATCTTATTATTATACCTACTGATGCTTCATTTGACCAAAAAACTAATAAGGCATCTGTCGCTTGTATTTTCAGTAACTCACAGGACCGGTTGTTGAATGGATACACATGGACTTTTGCAGCTCATACACCAGAAGAAGCCGAGCTAATGGGAATAAGAAATGCACTCCTAAAGTCTTCAAGATTCGGGCAACATACTTTCCTACTTAAGAATGATTGTGGAAATGTGATGATGCCTCTTCAATCAGGTCTCAAATACAACAACAAATTTCTCAAACCACTATTTGAAGACACAGCACTTCTAGCAACACAACAACAAATCTCCTTCTCTCATATTAGTAGGAGACTAAACTTGACAGCTGATTGGCTTGCGCGACAAGAGATGCTTAATCTCTTGCCTTGTAATTGGGCTTCCCACCCCCCTTCCCTTTTAGCTTCTTTACTTAGATCGGACTTTAAAATTACTGGTGTAGGCTAATTATCCTCTGAACTTATTGTAATTTATCCATTTTGCTTTAATTTAAATTTCAATTCGACTAAAAAAAAAACAATACTCAAATACCCCATGAAATATTATAAAGATGCCAAATCGTCCTAGTCTATTAAAACGTTAAAAACTAACGACAAAATTTCTCCATTATACCCCGTCTTTTAACCTTTTTAATCCTTTCACTTCCATATAATTAACCTAAATTCCCATCATTTTTTTCATATAAAACCCCATAAATCCTTTCATCTTCTTTAATGCAAAAAAGCACTCCAAAACACTATATGTAATCCAAGGTTTAGAGACGAAACTCTAATTTGTTATTGAAGCGCTAGATACTTCTTAAGTTCCGTAGTGTATTGATGTAATTAGAACATTTCTTGGATGATTAGTCAATTAATCATATAACGTTGTATTTTTTGGATTTATATAAAATACAGCTTGAAGGTACTTTTATCTTTATTTATATATTTTTTCATATTTTTATTTTCCCCTCTTTTCCCTTTATCTCTTTTTATCATCCCATTATTATTGTGGCCTTCAAGCATTATCTAGAGAGGCATATTGCGAATAGGGTTATCTTCACGGTTCTAGATTGATAGTCTCTCACTTATTTTCCTCTAATTTGGACTTCCCTAACCCCAAGGGGGATTGTTTGTAATTTGTTGACACTATATGGAACTTTTAGGCTATCCTACCAACCTTGTAAAGAAAGTATTTCCTTTTATATATTCTTAGATAGATGTGATTTTTTCACATCAAGTAATTACATGTAAAGAGGATAGTTTATCCTTTTTATATTTAACAAAAAGTATTTAACTTGGGCCTCAGATTTCTCCTTTGACACACCCCTTGTGGATTTGGTGCTTGATTTCTAACTTATAATAGGCTTATGGGTTTCACTCAGGATTCCACGCAGATGGCGTTTGCAAAGTCTTTTGGAGAGTTGAATCAAAGATTTCGGTTTTGATCATGTTTAACCATGGTATGTTTAAGGTCGAATCTCCATGCTACCGGAATCACTTTGTACTCGATAACCTTACTAGGTTTTAGGTTGATGCTCCATGTTGATGGAATTATCTCGTACTCGATGACCTTTTGAGAGATTGAAACGATATTTTAAATTTGAATGTGTTGACCTTATTTGGTTTTAGGTCGATGTTCCATGTTTAAGAAATTATCTCGTACTTGATAATCTTTCGGAGAGATTGAATCCAGGTTTCATAGTTTGACAGTGTTAACCTTAATAGGTTTTGGGTTGAGGTTCCATGTTAATAGAATTATTCTGTACTCGATAATTATTCTGAGATATCGAATTAGGGTTTTGGGTCCGAGCGTGTTAACCTTAATAGGTTTAGGTCGAGGTTCCATGTTAATGGAATTATTCTGTACTCGATAACCATACTAAGAGACTGAACCGAGGTTGTGAGTTTGAATGTGTTAACCTTAATAGGTTTTAGGTTGCGGTTCCATCTTAATGGAATTGTCTCGTACTCGATAAGCTTTATGATAGATTGAATCAAGGTTTTGAGTTCAACCGCGTTAACCTTAATAGGTTTTAGGTTGTGGTTCCTTGTTAATGAAATTATTTTGTACTTGATAACCTTTTGAGAGATTGAATCTAGGTTTTGAGTTCGACCGTGTTAACCTTAATAGTTTTTAGGTTTTGGTTCCATGTTAATGATATTCTTTAGTAATCGAGAACTTTTCTAAGAGATTGAATCGAGGTTATGAGTTTGACCGTGTTTTCTTAATATGTTTTAGGTCACGGATGCATGTTAATGGAATTATTTCGTACTCGCTAACCTTTCTGAGAGATTGAATCAAGGGTTTGCCAGAGAGACACCTCAGACAATTCGTTGGACTCGATAACTTGTCTCAAGGATTTGATCGAGGTTTTCCTAGAGCGTAATCTTAGACCAATTACTAGACTCAATAACTCGTCTAGAAGGCTTAATCAAGCTTTACCATGGAGACCCATTAGTTTTATCCACTGGACTCGATAGCCTGTATAGAGGTTTTATTTGAGGTTCTACTAGAGTGACCCATTAGTCCATTAGATGGATTTGATAAGATGTTTGGAGGGTTTAATCGGAGTTTTACCATGGTGACCCTTTAGGGCCTATACCATAAACTCAATTATTTACGGAAGGGGTCAATCGAGGTTTCACAAGGACGACCACTTATGGTTAAAATTGATTTTAATTCATTAGTAATGAACCATTTTTGGTATAGTTGACAAAATAAAAAAAGGGATAATTCCCAATTACTTACATTTAACACTTTTCATTTCCAAAAAAAGGAAGGAGCAAATTACTTCCTACTTACTCATAAATTATCAACTTAATTTTCAATTAAACACATTGTCATATTTACCTTCCATTATTGCCCTTAGATGATTTTAATTATTTTTAAATTCTTTTTTAATTTTTTTAAAAAATCAAAATTTTGTTTTATGTGTTGCTATAACACACAAATATAAATTTATGTATTCCTGTAACACAGAAAATCATAAAATCGATCTAAATGATTCTCTTCTTTAACAAAATTGTTTTTTTCTCTTTATTAATCGCATATACCTTACTTTTAATCATTTTTAACTACATTGATATATTATCTTTTTGTCTAACACTCTTTTTGTTATTTTTGTGTGTTTATGTTTTAGGATTTTGTGTGTTCCAGGTCACACAAAACTTGATTTTGTTTATTCCAACTCTGTGTGTTCCTGGAACACACAAATCTCAAAATTTTGTATTCTTAGAAGACACAAATATTAGATTTGTGTATTCATGGAATACACAAAATTCAAATTTGTTTATTCATGGAACACATAAAACTCGAATTTATGTATTCCTGGGATACACAAAACTTGATTTTGTTTGTACCAATTTTGTGGAATACACATAACTTAGAATTGTGTATTATTAGAACGCATAAATCTCAGATTTGTGTACTCATGGAACACATAAAACTCAAATTTATTTATTCATGGAACACATAAAACTCTAATTTATGTATTCCTAGAATACACAAAACTTGTTTTTGTTTGTACCAATTTTGTGTATTCGTGAAACACATAAAATTCAGAGTTGTGTATTTTTGGAACGCATAAATCTCAGATTTGTGTATTCATGGAACACATAAAATTTAAATTTGTGTATTCATGGAACACATAAAACTCAAATTTTATGTATTCCTGGAATACACAAAACTTGATTTTTTTTATCCAATTTTGTGTATTCTTGGAACACACAAATCTCAGATTTGTGTATTCTTGGAACGCACAAATCTCAGGTGTATTCATGGAACACATAAAACTCAAATTTGTGTATTCATGGAACACATAAAACTTAAATTTGTGTATTCATGCAACACATAAAACTCGAATTTATGTATTCCTAGAAATAGAATGCACAAAACTTGATTTTGTTAGTTCCAATTTTGTGTATTCCTGAACACACAAATCTCATAATTGTGTATTGTTGGAACACACAAATCTTATATTTGTGTATTCATAGAACATATTAAACTCAAATTTGTGTATTCGTGGAACACATAACACTCGAATTTATGTATTATGGATTAGACAAAACTTGATTTTGGTTGTTCCAATTTTGTGTATTCCTGCAACACACAAATCACATAATTGCGGGAAAAAAGGGTTATTGACTTGGAGAGTCCATGAAGGGTGGCAGATTGCCCATCAGGTCCAATCCACCTCAAATGACCGTCCTGCCCTTAGTAACCCATTAATTAGAATTTAGTTACCAAAACAAATTTTCCTGATTCCATGCAATTAGTCAAAAATTGGAATAGTGTAATTTGAAGCGCCAATTTTTTTTTAAGAAACTGCGACCCATCTTCTTCTTTGCATCCCACTTTGGAGAAACTCTACGCTAGAGAGAAGGAGATAGTGCAGAGAGATTGGTAAACAGCAACCTGGCGACGAGTAGGCATAGTTTTCAAGATAAGGACAGTATGAGTGGTGTAAAGACGACAAAGACGACGCAAACCGCCGATGATGGCGGAAAAAATAAGGTTCAGAAGAAAAAGAAGACGACTCATAAAATAAGCAATGATAACTTCGTTGGAGAGGTTCTGACTAACACCAAAAACAAGAAAGCAACGGGCGACGATGAACAAGGTGTTTCAAAAACGAAGAAGAAAGGCAAAACAGTAAATGAACAGTTGCACAAATATTCTGTATTGGGTAGTAAAAGAGGGGGTGGGTAATGTTTGTTTTTGTCATAGGTTGTCTTTAAAAATGGTGGTACACGGAACACTACAAAGGCTAAGTTTTAGTTGGTGGGTAATGTTTATTATTTCGATGGTGTGTTCGAGAAAATTGATGGGATACGCTTTTTGTCGAGTTAAAAGGGGGTGGGTTACCTTTGTTATTTTGATGGTTTGTGCATTAAGAGTGATGGTGTATATAAGTTACCTATGTAAAAAATCAGCAAGTTTGAACAACTAAATATACATTGAGAAAAATAATCTTTTATTGATAACTGGAAAACCAAATGAGATTGTCCCTTGTAATAAAAGATAATTGAGGTGTGTGACTAGAATATACTTATTGATGGATGAAAAAAACAAAATTAAAAGCACGAATAACGATAAATTAACGAAGTTTAGGACAGGTGGAGCTGTTGTGGTAGGTATATGTGTGACAGTTGCTACACATTCGGCGCTGTGATGAATCTGCACGCTCTCCTTCGGATGGGAACCTATTCTGATCTGCTATATTAGTTTTCATCATATATAGAACAAAAGTTATGTAATCAAGTTGCAATAACAAAAAAATGATAAAGATTTGGTTCATACCTTGCTATCGATTGTGGATGACTGATGTGGTGTGTACTGCTAAAGCTGGAAGACGGTGGTATTTCTGCTAGAATGGAGTTGTTAAAGCATTGAACAAATTTACCATGTTAAAGTGCAATAATTGAGGGATTTAATAGATATGTTAATAAAATGGAAGTAGTTACAAGCGCTAATCATGGAATCATTTGATATGATCTGATCACGTTAAAGGGTATAGATGGTATATCATGTAAACCGCTGGACCTGCTAGGGGAAAAATCAAGCGTTGGACCCGTTGGGGGTGGGTAATTGGGTTGTAGGACTTAATTAGAAAATAACTCAAAAAAAATTGAAAAAAAAATTGAAAAAAAATTGAAAAAAAGAAAATAAACAAACAAATATTATTATAATTAAAGTAAACATTCGAAAAAAATTAAAAAAATAAAATAAATAAACAAATAGTATTATAATTAAAGTAATTAATTAATAGACCTATGAGATTTTTGTAATCTTCCAATTTTTTGTACTTAAGTGGGAATTAAGTTGGAGTTGTAATTAATTTAGAAATCTTACGCTCTCCGTGTAATTAACAAGGCGTTGTCCCAATATATTATAATAAAATAGTCATTAATTATTTTCATAAAACTAAATATTATTAAATTTTTTTTAATAATATTCCTAAATAAGGAATTATTTTTTATACTAATTAAGTATTAAGTGAAATATAAAAGGAAACAATTTTTAAGCAATTATAATATAAGATAATTGCTAATTAGGAATATAATCCAACAAATCACGTTTTAAGAAGTGTAGCCTAAAAATTTAAATGAATAAGGTCCAAATTATTAGTTTAAACTTATTATATACCCAGTATAACCTTATAAAATAAAATAATAAATTTTAAGATAAAAAAGGGTAGATAACATAAAATTTTGAAAAACAATAAAACATAAAAGCTAAAAGTCATCTCTTCACACTTGCATTCGAACAAAAAAAATGAGATCTCTTCCCAATGAGCCGCTCTCCTGCTCAAGAAAATGCCGCCACTCGTGGACCATTCTCCACCATCTTTAACCTGGCTTGACTACGCCATCAACAATCGAAGAACCCAAATTACGATAAAAACAATCTTTACCATTGAAACTCTAAAAAATTGAATTATTTTTAACCTAATCTTATCACTTTTACAATTTTTCAAAATTATCATATTTAAGTATAATTACCGTCATGGTATTTATTATATTCTTATATAATTTCTATAATGGCCATTTTATGACCATTGGAAGCCTTTTACTGTATAAGAAGTGATGTGAGTGAGCAATTTGGTCTTATAGTGCATTTGGTCATTGTAAGCCTTTTACCGTATGAGAAGTGATGCGAGTGAGAAATTTGGTCTTATAATGCATTGTTTGCATTGTTTTACAGTAAATATCTATTTGGGGCAACTACTGGAGATGGTCTAACAGAGATGGCATTGAAAATAGAGATAGATTTTTTAATGAGTTTGGATAATAGACCCACCAAATTAATGAACACATCCCATCAAATAAAATATATATGTGTTTAGGATTTTGAATTTATAATAGCCTACCAAATTATGCCGTACATTCCCAGTGGACTGTGTCGCATACCTTAGTGATTTGTGTCGCACAGCCTAGTAAATCGTATCGCACATCCCAGTGAATTGTGTTGCACATCCCAGTGAATTATTGTGTCGTAGCCCAGCAAATTGTATTGTAGTTGCAACCTAGTGAAGGGCGTTGTGGACCTGAATTAATAGTGAAGTGGGTTGGACCTTATGAATAAAATTTATTAAGTTGTGGACTTTTTAGATTAATCACTCATTATAATATTATATGTAAGTTTGTAAAAGTAACTTATATTATGAAACATATTTTATAGTCTAAATATTAAAGAAATAACTTTAAAAGTACCAAAATAGTAATTCTCAAATTATTTGAATTAACTAAATATCAAAGGATTTTTTATCAACTTAGTAATTAAAGGAATACTAATAATATTAAAGAGAATGACTTTTTTTAACTAATAAAATATTAAATAGAAGGGAAAATGACTCAAAAAATCAAAATAAGATTATTTTCAGCCCAATAACATCAATGACAAAATTTCTGCCCAATAACATCATCAATTGAATTATTTTATATATTATTTGACTATACTATCCCTACTTATGTTATACATTATTCGTCACGTTGACGGGATTCGCCGGGTGATGGGAATTGTCGGTGACGGGAATCGTCCGTGACGGGAATCATCGTGTGACGGGAATCGTCCGTGACGGGAATCGTCGTGTGACGGGAATCGTCCGTGACGGGAATAGTTCTTATGGTGTAAGGGTAAATATGTAATCTTATAATAGTAAATTAATAGATGATTCTTTGGGGCAAGTATAATATTATTTTGATTTTTTGGGGCATTGACCCTAAATAGAATATCAATTATATCCATAATATGCATAAATAAATTTAAAATGCAATATATAAAAATAGAGATAATGACACTTAGGGTCTTGACCACACCCCCCTCTTCGAGTTAGCACCCCCACCTAGAGCCTCTTCTTACTAAAGACCTCAGCAACTTTTTAACACATGAACCCCAAAACCCCAATTACTAGACTACCCCTCCTTTGTTTTCTTTCCCCTATATATACCAAATATTACATTTATTATTTCATTATTCTCTCACATTCCCTCCTCACCTATTTCTCTCTCCTCCCCCTATCTCCCAAACCGCCACCACCACCTCCATAACATAACCCCGCCATCAACCACCACCGCCAAATGAAGCACCAAAATAACACCATCCTCGGTATATATAGAGGAAATCTGCTCCACTATCCTCGTTTTCCTGCTTCTTCGAACTGGATCGGAGCTTCGCCGTTACCGGAGCTCATGTGCTAACTGGAGGCGCTGAGATCCGCAACCATGGCTTCTCAGCTTCTGCGCGAGCTCACGAACCACCACAGCGCGAGCTCACGAACCACCACAGCGCGAGCTCACGAACCACCACAGCGCGATCTGCTGCCTCCTTCTTCCACGGCGAGGCACCACCGCTGATGCTATCTCCTCCGATGTTGCACAGTTCCGGCGAACAAGCTAAGAGAATCCTTCGATGGCCCTTAACAGCTGCAGATCTGCAATGGTGCAAAAATGAACCACCGCAGCACCACGAAGCTCCATGGATCCCGTTCTTCTTCTTCTTCGATGGGAGATTCGCGCAGCAGCACCGAACGTCAGCCACCACAAGCATCGACGAGGCCACCACAAGCATAGCCGGAGCTGGAGAAGAGAATCCTTCGTTCTTCTTCTTCCTCGATGGGAGTTTTGTTTTGTTTTTTTTCTTTTCTCGCGTACACAGTACGCTGTATTTTTTATTTTTTTTTCAGATCTGGTTTGACCAGATCTGGTCAAACTTGTAATTAGTTTAGTTTTTTTTATTTATCTATTGTAAATGATTTTAAATTTTGAATTGAAATGTTATTAAATGGATACACATTATTTTTATAGAGTATTTATGTAATTTCAAAGAGTACTCTCTCTTTTTCAAAGAGTACTCTCTATTTTTATAGAGTACTCCGACTTTTTTTATAGAGTATTCGTTTAAATTGTTAGAGTATTCTTTTAATTCTCGGAGTACTCTCTCTATTTTATAGAGTATCGGAAAAAACTAAGAGTACTCTCCCTTTTTCATAGAGTACTCTCAGTTTTTCCGATACTCTATGTTTTTTTCGTTGACTGGTGGCCGGAGGTCCGTGGTCAGAGATTGGTGGTCGGTGGTCGGTGGTCGATGGTCGGTGGCCGGAGGTCGGAAATGTGTGGTAGATGGGTAGGTGGTAGGTGGGTAGTGGTAGAGGAGAGAGAAACAGTGACATCATACTTTTTTGTCTTTTAGTGTTAGTAAGGGTAGGAAAGACTATTGTAAAAAATGAGGTCCCTAAGAATAACAACTTTCAAGACACTACTCTATAGAGAAAAAATAGTGCTCCTAAGACCCTATAGATAATTCACCCATAAAAATAATGTTATTATTGTGAAATATAGGAGCAGTGAATAATTTCGCCAATTTAATCAACTCATTGCAAGATATCACCGCAGATGATTTCATGTATTTGAGATTTACTAGTGATAATGAAGCGTATGAGTTCTACAATCTCTATGCTAGGGTTAAGGGGTTTAGTGTAAGGAAGCGGTACTACGATGTTAGACAATTTTATTTTGTATAGACCGTTTTCATGTTCGATTCAAGGTCCAGGTTTAGATAAATTTATCCAATTAGAGGATAGACAAAAAAGAACAAAGGGCCGTCACAAGGTATGAATGCCAAGCGTGTATCAGAATTGTATGGAACGAGGCTAATTCTTCTTATACGGTGTCTAAAGTTGAACTTGTCCATAATCATTCACTTGTTCCAGAGTTCTGTGTTCCGTATTTACGCTCTCATAGGAAAGTTTATCCCCTACATCTCGATCAAGCACTATGTTTGTGTGCTTCGGGAGTAAGCACTAGCCATATTATGGATATTTTTAATTACACAGATGGTGGTTACTCGAATGGTGAGTTTGTTAAGAAGGAATTGTGTAACATCCTAGATGGGATACGGTGTGCTGAAATTAGTAATGGAGATGCTAACACGGCCTTGTAGTACATGTTAAAAAAAGTTAAAAGATGGTAGGTTCTACTTTGATTACACTGGGGGTAAAGATAATCGACTGGATAGACTATTTTGGGCTGATTGAAGATCGAGGAAAGAGTGGACAGCTTTTAGGAGTGTACTAATATCTTATGCTACGTACAAGACAAATGCATATATATTTCCTCTAATCATTCTTGCTGGCGTTAACATTTATGGGAAAACTTGCATATTTGGTGCAACTCTGGTAAAAAAGAGACCCCTCAAAGTTACAAATAGGTAATACAACAATTGATGAGAGCGGCGAATAATGTGAGTCCCATTTCAGAAGTCACTAATGGTGACAAGTCAATGCAAGCTGCGATTAAAATTGTGTTACCCCATGCACTCCATCGGTTGTGTAGTTGGCATCTTAGCAGGATCGCTACCACCAACATTAATATTAAGGATTTTAATTCGATTTTCAGTTATCACATGTCATTGGATTTCACGGAAGATATCCCATATGCAACTACACTCTAAGTCATTATGCACTCAAAGATTTGATGTTTGGTTTTTAGAACTTAAATCTACTTGAAAGGCAAAGACATTGGAGGAAGAGGGCTAAGAGAAATAGCTAACTTTATTCTTTGGAATATTTAAAAAAGTAGAAATATATTCATATTTGAAGGAATTGTCCCTGACTCACATCTTACTTTGTACTTAAACCTAAAAGCCTATGATGAGTTTAATGATTATAAAGTTAACTCTGAGGCTAAAAATTGTAACACAAATCATGATATTTCAAAGGAAAAAACAAATGATCATAATTTAAAATTGTAGGGGATTATTCAATACAAACATGTACTAAAGGTAGCAGTCTGTGACTCTGATCCTCAACTAGAGGAGAAATGGAGCATTAACTTGAAAGATAAGTCTATAATTGTTCATACTGATGCCTCTTATAAACTTAATAAAAACTCGTCATCGGCTTGTATACTTAGAGGCACAAAAGATTAACTAACACATGGTTGTGCATGGTCTTTCTTGTCTAACAGTGTCAAAAAAGTTAAACAACTAGGGTTGCGCAATTGACTTTTCTCAGAAATAAATTTCCATTTTAAAGAGACTCGCTTGGTGTGTGACAACAAGATGGTGTGTATTTGCTGAACTCTCCAAAAGCGCCTTCAGTGAGAAAACATAAGATTATTTATGAGGATATTAAATTCCTTTTTTGTAATAGATTAGTTAGTTTCTTTCATCTTTGTAGGAAAGAAAATTGTATAGCTGATTGAGTCACAAAGCAACATATCTTAGGTTTTTTGCGGAGTGACTGGGTTTTTAAACTTCTCCCCAACTAGCACAACTGTTATTTTCTTCTCCCTTGTAGAGGGATTGATTGAGTTTATCTCCTGGAAAAAATGTTTAAGTCTCTATCTATATTATTTGCATTTGACAAAAACAAGTACTAGCTTAATAGAAAACGTACACTTTGCTTATTTTTAATATTGAAGGTTGTAAAAGATAAATATCATTCAAATATTATTCAAAATTAAATCTTAATTGGTTCAATTATAATAAAAAAAATTAACCGAAGAAACATAATAATATTATAAAATTAATAAAAATCTATACCATTATTAATGATACATTTGTCGATGATTTCATCATTATTCTTTAAGGGTTTGTTTGGATATAGAGGGGATTAATTATTAAAGGATACGAAAGGATAGTATATTAAAGGAAAGGAGAGGAGATTATTAATCTTGTTTTGATTGAGTAGAAAAAGAAAGGAAAATATTAGTAAAGGATTGGTTGAAGTTTGTGTTTGGATTGTATAAGTAAAGAAAAGGAAAGAATTATTTTATAACTAAATTACTTTTATACCTCTAATATAATATATTTTAAATAGAACATAAGGGTAATAAAGATATTTTACTATTAAAATTAATCCCTTCCTTCTAATGACTCCGAATTGGAGGATAAGATATAAAGGATTAGAAGGTATAATCTTAATCCTTTAATAATTTATCCCTTCAAAAATTTATAAAACAAACAAAGGAAGGATAATTATTATCCTTTATAATCCCTTCCCTCCTCTTCTAATCCCTCAATCCAGACATACCCTAATATTATACTTTTTTTGGATAAGTATAATAAGTTAACTAGACGGGTTAAAATTCATAACTCCGATTATTCTAAATATAAATTTATCCGATTTGAGATAATTTTAGATTTCGCCACGATTCACTTTTTATTTTTAATTATCAAAATTTAAAACCATTTAAATTTATCATATTTTTTGTATACATATAGTACTTTATATTTTTTTTCTAAGAAGTCTTATGTAAATCTAGCATATCTTTTTCATTTATATCATACTTATCTTATTCAAATATTTTTTAGTATCCCAATACATACAATATCTTGTAATAAAAATATGTATTAATGAGATTTCGAGTTCAAAGCGTTTCTCTGGTGTATTAAAAAGAATACATTAACTAATATCTAGGATAAATAACACTCGTATAGCTCGGCATATATAGAAAAATAAATTGATTTTCCTTTTCAATGCTATTACACTTGATCGTATAAGAACATTCATATTCTGAGGTTTTAAGACCTAAAGCTCTATGTTGAATATAAAGTCTATATTATATATTTTAAGAAAAGTTAGAGCATAAACAAATTTTTCATACAAATGAAATTATATTTGAGTTTTGTCTTAAAGGATTGAAAGAAATATATAAAAAGAAAAGAACATTTCAATCATAAAGTATAACTTATCAAAAACATTATATATGACACATAATTGTCATATTAAGAGTGCACCATTGAAAATTATGTTCAATGTTTTTATTGGAGCTTTGATATTAAAGGATGTGGAAAATATTATGAAAAACTCTCAAAAACATTGGACGGACTTGTTATTTTGAGGTTATCCAATTTTATAATAAAGGTAATATTCAATTCTCTATTTTAATTCCATATATGGGGCTAGCTACGAGTTTACTACGAAGATATACAATAAATTATACATAAAGAGACGTATATATTCCTGTAAAGTAATGATACTTACCATCCAAAATCATACCACTAAATTACCACGTAAGACATGACGTGAATTGTTTGGTAATAAATCGTCAACCAGATCAAGAAAATAAAAAAATTAACGATTTATAGCCAATCAATTCACGCCACGTCATGGGTGGTATATATCATTACTTATTCCTATGAAATTAATCGTGGCGCACGCAAATTAGCCCAGATCACCTACGTACCCAAATAATATATACAATGAATTCTCTGCTATAACAACACAACTAAGGTTGAGAAGAATGAGCCCAACCTGAGGGTGAGGCTCGACCTAATCCACATAAGTACAATCAATCTTAATATTTCGGGGATTCAAAACGAACTCATAATATAAAACCTCTTTATATAATTATTTTATAACAATTAATAGTTTGGTTTGAACTATAGACCACAAAGAAGAAAATCTATCATATTACCACTAAACCAATATGGTTATTATAATTTAATTGATTAATTTATAAGTATATATGCATAATATAGCTATATGATTGGAGGCCCTTAAATACGTCAAAAAATCGAGAGACCGAAGCGGCCACTCCTCTGGCCTACCCTCAGGGTCGACCCTTACAGATAATTTTTTTATCCACGTGTTAAATAAAAGAGGCCCAGGCAAATTACCCTCGGGTTCAAAAAAATAATAAAATGTCCGGGTTAGACCCGACCAACCCGAACAATATCACGTTTTTATATATACTTCATACATAAAGTCTTTCTCTAGTAGACTTTAGTAATTATTTATTGCAATTTTGTTATTTAAGGAAAATTTAGTGTTGACCATTTTTACCCTATTAACTAACTCTAACGTGAGGTGAACCCGAACTAACATGAGTTTAATCACTTAGTAAATTACCCTAGAGTTAGTATTTCCAATTTAGCAACCCGAGGTAGTCACACTCGCTTTGGTAATTACCTCAATTTGAGGTGAACCCGTCCCATGCTCACCCCTAACTACAACATTCATGAAACTTACTTAAATAATGATAATATTATTGTTTTACATTTCACTTAGTGTAAAGCCCACAAGTGACCCTTTATCTTTGGGGCATGTGGCTCTCAAGGCCCATTTATCTATAAAAAAATATGAAATGATCCTTTATCATAAATTTTCGTGAAACATTGGTCTTTTTTTTTTATTAGTCAACTGTTAGTCAATACCATATATAGGAGTCACATGATCAATTTTTCCACGACACAAAAATTTACTTGGATTTTTACTTAATTTACCAATATATAATTAAAATAAAAACTCAAATTCATCTTCTTTACAATCAACCCAAAAGCATTTTGTTAACCTTGTCCAACATAACCCGATTTATGTAGATTTTCCTACATAATATATTTATTTAACTTATATTAAAAATATCACTTTTGCGCTCCATACAAGGTCCTGCAAATTATAATGAAGAAAATCTCGCATAAGATCCGACATCAACAATATGAACAGTAGGAGAAATGCCGGAATTAGCCTATGAAAGCAGATATGTTCATGGAAACAAGTTAAAATAACTTAAAATTAGGTTAATATAGTATTGTACATTACTAATCTATAACCGTATGTGCAATTTTGAACAAAAAGATCAACAATGATCTCTCGTTCTTAGCCCATCTTCATCACCAATTCCCCATCAACAATTATGTACTCCTTTTGTTCCATAAAGTATGTCACAATACTAAAAATAGTTGTCCTATAATCAGGGGTGGATCCAGAAGTTAAATCGAGGGGGGGCTTGAAATATACAAAAAATTAGGGGTTAACGTTTTTCAAAAAAAAAATTAAGGTAAAAAAAGGATAAATAAACATATAATTAATAATGTCAAAATACAAATATAAAAATTTAATATGAATGTCAAAATAATTTTTAATATTTGTTACAAACATTAAAAATTTAATTGAAAATCGCTTTTAGCTCTAAAATAATCAATCCAACACTTATTTGCGAATCATTATATGTATATTTGTGAAAAATAATAAAGCAAAAGCTATGATTCGAACACATGACCTCTAAGATAAATTTTAATATATAAAGATAATATACCACTAAGCTACAATGACATGTATGTTTTTTATTGCATGTACATGTCAGTTAACTTTTCAGTGAAAGTTAATTATTTTTCGAGTCAAAATTACGTTGACGTATTTTAAAATTTACGAGTTCAGGGGGGGCTTGAGCCCCCCCTGGGCCTAAGGTGGGTCCGCCCCTGCCTATAATATATGTCAAGTTAAAAAATTAAGACATGTTTTAACAATTTATACCTACTTTACCCTTAATTGAAATATAAAGTTTTATATTTTAAATAAATATTTAAGATATAAAGACACTTTATGAAGTGTATTATAGTAATTGGTGTGTTAATATATGACTTTTCTTAATTTTTTTTGTCAACGACTTTTCTTAATTAATTCAAAAGCAAAGTGGAAACATTTTATGGAACGGACGGAGTTCATTAAACTCATTAATAACGATTCACAATTAACATCACCAATTCTCAGTCCGTCCTCAAGTTTTGAATCAAAGCTCGATATCCCATTCAAAACCCATTAAACCAAACTATTTTGTTTATCAAGCCGTTGTCGAACGACCAACACTGGTAACAGCCCGCTAAAATAACCAGTTCCATTCCTACTTTCGTTCGATGCAGCCAAAATTACGGACCAAGAATTATAGACCTAGAAATTATGCCCATACCTATACACATCCGCTCTCCTGCACACATATACCTGTTTCCAACCAACCGTCACTGCTCTATTAGTAATAAAACATATTCGAACCCCAAATTAAGGTAAAAGTAACAAATTTCACCATTCACACTCTGAAAATAGACCACCGACAAACCTAGATCAAGGTGATAGTATGCAATAAACCGATTACAGATTGATTTGATGTAAAAATTAATTACTTATCGATGACTAATTGTTAGAGGAATAAAATTGTTCATTTATATATTTGAGATCGAAAAAGAAATGGATTTGGAATTACATAGAGAATAAATTTGATGATATTTGAAGAATAGAGAAAGAAAGAAATTGTTCGTTCATGGTCTATTTTTAATGGAGTAGCAGTGATGGTGGAGAATGATCTTCGGTTGGTTAACGGTTATTATATGTGCAGGAGAGCGGATGGATGGGGGTGGGTGTCGGGGTGGGTGCCAATGGACGGAAGGAGTATAATTTAGGAACATCGTACCAATGGTCTCTGTGTTTCTTAAAAATACATGACGACTTTCACATTCTCTTAATTGGATGACTTTAATTCTATGTTTGGATTCAAAATTACAAAAGAAAGGAAATGATTGTCGAGGATTAATCAATCTTTTATTTGTTTAAATTCACTTTTTAAAATTAGTATAAGAATCAAAAGAATTAAAAAATAATGTAAATTTTTTATCCGTCCATTTATAGTCAGAAATAAGAAAAACAAAGGTTCATATATAAAAAAGTTTATAACATTTTTAAATAAAGTAATAAAATTAAATTAAAAAACCTCCTTATAGAATATAAAATACATATGTACTTAATATTATCAATTTTTTTTTATTCAAACAAAAAGTAATACAATCATTTTTTTCCCTTTTTTTTTAGTCAAAAAATTCCATTAAATAACAACCAAAGACCTAACCAATACCAATAGTATTGTGATCATTACAAACAATTTTAGCTAATTGGAGCGACTGTAATAAATCAAAACTAAACAAATTGCCTCCAAACCTTTATTTAACTACCCAATCCGCTACCATATTCTTAATCCTAGATATAAGGGAGTACTTAATGTTACAAAATACACTATTGTTAACTTGCCAACTCAACTAAAAATTTAAACCATTAGAAGAAGGCGGAGAACAAATAAATGCACTTGGAGATATCAAGGTGGGTGGCGGTAGAAAAACTCAAACCCAGGACCTCAAGTACGTAGAGCCCTGATACCATGTTAACTTGCCAACTCAGCTAAAAGATTAAAACATTATAAGAAGAAGGCTAACAAATTATAAGAGATTTATACTCCTACAACTACTAACTCTAATGTCTTCAACCAAGAGTTTAATATTATGAGTTGGCTTTACTTTATTAGATAAAAGATGTTTCAAAAGAGTAGAACAATCATTCTCAATAGTGACTACTCCATTTGGATATGAAGTCAGTCGTCAATCTATAAGTTTGATATATCCTTCTACTTTCACCAGGGCCGGTCCTGACATATTTGGGGCCCAAAGCGAATTTCATAATAGGGACCCCTATATATTTAAAGAGTAATGATATATGTCACCCCTTTTCATGTCACCCTTTTATCACCCTTCTATATATATGTATTGATTTCCTTGAATAGAAGATAGAGAAAAAATAAATAGGATAGAGAAATCAATTCATTGGTCCATGTAGGCATACACGTAGGAGGTGATAAAAAGGTGATACAAAAAGGGTGACAAATATCATTACTCTTAAAGAGTAATTAAGAATATTTATAAAAGAATCGAGAAACTTTTTTGTAAAAGATTTATTTTGGAATAAGACTCAAACCTTGAACCTCTCATAAGGAAATATATCATTTTACCAATGAGCTAACTTATAATTAATGTTATTTTACATAATTCAAATATATAACTATATGTACATATAAATATTTAATTATCTGGAAAAGGGGATTTTTAGGGGCCCAAGGAGGTTGCCTCCTGGGCCTATGCCTAGGACCGGCCCTGACTTTCAGTCGCTAATGGTGATAAAGCTCTCACACTATTCACAGTCCTTTCCAAAATATTGTTTGTGTGGTCCTTAACAATAGAAGCCACACAAGCATTAGAATTTTGAAGCAGGGGGGGGGAGAGCCCCAACCCGTGTTAGATAAAAAAGAACCTGTGCCTAAAGAAGCATAACTCGTTAAATTTTGTTGCTTAACTATATTAGCTTGAGTATTTATTATTATTATTATTATTATTATTATTATTGTTATTATTATTATTATTATTATTATTGCTATTCTCTGTGAGCTCATAAATCTTGCTATTTGCATTTAAGTATTCATCATTGGTCTTTAAAGCATTTTCATTGTCATCTTAGGGTCATGCATCACTCCATCAAACATAAAACCATGACTTTCTTTCCAAATGCTCCAGGCCAAATTTGCTGCTAGTTCAACATTATATTCCTTCAACAGAGTCCTATCCTTAATATAATCCATTAGGAATTTAACCCATGTAATCATATTACGAGTGGGACAACTCAAATGAAGAAAATTGAGTGGAGAATCTAACCAAAAATAGAACAAAATATGCTCAATAGATTTTGAAGCTTATATGTATTTATTACTACTAAAATTGGAGGCCATTTTCCTCTTGAACTTGTTTATAGTTGTTGGAAGACCATTTTTACGCACTTTCCACAAGAAATTTTTAACTCTGGGAAACACATTCAGTTTCCAAAAAAAAACTCCATACAACCTTGGGGGTAGTATGTGAAGATTCCCCCTTATTAACCAGTTTTCCCTTGTCTGCCTTTTGTCGTGCCTTCCTAATTTGAGTATAACAGTCTTTCACAGTAACACTTCAAGAGCAAAATGTATATTCAAAATGGTTGCAACAATAGAGGGAATAAAATATTATTTAAGATATCAATGTTCCAACAAGTAAAAGCATCACTCATCAATTCCTAACCCATACTAAGTTAGCTCCCTCAAGTTTAACAAGGGTTTAATGCCTAAGAGCGAATAAGATTCCCAAATGTTTACAGAATCACCCTTCTAAATGTTCTAAAATTGGACATTTTTAAATATATCCCTACCTAACACAATGCTTCTCCATCCTCATGAACAATTATTCCCAACCCTCTGCCTTCAAAAACTCATTATTAGGAAAACATTTTCCTTTTAACATTTTGAAAACAATAGAGTTAGGTTTAAGAAAAAAAATTCAAGGCATTAGAAGCTAAAAGACCTGAGTTGTTTGCATTAAAATCTTTAAACTCAACACCACAATCAGATTATATTCTATAAGAGTTGACCAACTAACCCAATGAGTCCTATTTTCACCCTTGTTCCCCAAAAAAAGTCAACCACTAAATAAGATGTGATTAGTAACTTTTCTGGGGATTAAGAAAACTGACATTAAATGATTTGAGACATCATTAATAATAGCATTTAGCAGAGTCTCCTTACCACTTGAAGAAAGAAGGTTTGTGTCTTATGCCCCATTCTTCTAAAGATAAAGTCACAAACCATTCTAATCATTTTACTTTGGATCTACCCCAAAAAGTAGGGATACCCAAATATTTTCCAAGATATACTAGCTCACTCATTTGGAGTAAACTTGTGATCTCAGCTCTAACTTCAACCTAATATTTTGACCAAACAAAAAAAAAAAATCTTTACATTTTTTTTTTTCTTTTATTAAGACAAATTTCTTTTATATTCCCATAGTTTCTTTCTCTTCATCCCATTCAAACTATACATATTAAAAAATATTAATTAATTAAAAAAATCCAAATCATATTTGGTTATGTGTTAAAATTACCCATGTAGCACATGCGTGGCACTCATGTAATATTGATTAATGGTTGACTAGCAAAAATGAAAAAAAAAAATCAACAATACTATAAAACTTACGAGAAAAGACTATTTTTGTCTTTTTGTTAGGTTAAGGTCACTTGTGGGCATTAACCTTTATTTAATCCTGATAACCTTAAAAGCTACTTGGCATATATAAATTAAATTATGATGCAACATAAAATAAATATACAAATGATACTCGTGGGCATAAACCTTCTATTTAGAACCCATTTGGATGTGTTTATTGTAGAATAAAAAACGTTTTTAGAACAAAATTTAAATTTTGAAAAAATTATTAAAAATAATTTTAAAATCTAAAATTACTTTAAGTAATTTTTTTTAAGAAACACATATTTGATGTTTTTTTTAAAAGTACTTTTCAGGGTTTAAAATATTTTTAAACATTCAGAAACACTTTTAATCCTGATAACTCTAAAAGTTATTTGGCATATATAAATTAAATTATGATGCAACATAGAATAAATATACAAATAATATTGCGTCAACTTGTTTCATTAGTGATCATTTTGATATTTTATAAATAGAGTTTTTTTTCCAGAATCTTCCCAAAGAAATTGAACAGTAGTAATATTTATTATACAGTTACATTTCGGGCTGTAAACGAGGCGAGCCGAATACTAGATGTACATGCTTGTTTGTTTAATTACTCGAGTTGAGCCGAGCCGAGCTCAAATTTAAACGAGCCGGGCCGAGCCGAGCTCAAATGTAAACGAGCCGAGCCCGAGCTTCCAATGATTCAAATAAAAAATGTTAGAACTTATTTGTTTAACTTATAGGACAATCATTTTTAGAGTCGACCACGAGTTGCTCATGAACAATTATGGTTGAAATGAGACTTTCATGAACGGTTGGTATTTGATGGAGTGTGTGGTATGAAAATATGAAACATAACATTAATGAAAAAATAAATGTCTAAAGAAAATAAAAATATCTTTGATATTGAATATTTAATAATATATTTAAAGTAGATAATATATTAATTTATAATTCATAATTTTAAACGAGCTCACGAGCCGAGCTCGAGCAGGCTTGTTTATTTATCGAGCTTAAAATGAAGCTTGAGCTTGAGCTTGTTATATTCGAGCCGATCTCGAACGAGCTTTTCTCCGAGCCGAGCTCGAGCGGCTCGCGAGCGGCTTGGTTCATTTGCAGCCCTACATATACTAATATAATACATGACCATGACCTGTTAGGGTTAAATTAATTGGTTAAAGTTTTAGTTTTTTTTGAACGGTACAACTTGTTTAGAAGTGCTTATTTTAGAGTAAAAAAGCACTTTTACAATAAAATTTAAATTATGAATAAATTATTAAAATAAAACTGAAATCTAAAATCACTTTAGGTGCTTTTTTTTAAGAAGCACCTATTTGATGCTTTTTTTAGAAATGCCTTTCAGGGTTAAATTTTTTTTTTTTGTTACATAGGAGAGCCACTTTAGACTCGGAGTCATTGACTCGGTTTGAACCTGCACCACTAAATTAGATGACCAAGGTCCTGACTAGTGAAATAATCCCAACTGGTTACAAAAACACTTTTAAACATTTAGAATCATATTTAAGTGTTTTTATTAAAAAAAAACACTTCCAACAGACACTTAAAGTGACTTTTCAAAACCAGTTGGGTTAGCTCAACTGGCCAGAGCCTTGCTATTTCTTCAACACTTAAAGGAGAGGCCTGGATCTCCTTCCTAATGGGTGTAAAGTGAGAGGTACAAGGCTCGAACCCCTCCCTGAACATGGGTAACCTAGTTCTGATTTACCATGAGAATATATATGGAAAGACATGTATATCTCTATAGGATTAGTCGGGTGCGCGCAAACTAGCACGGATCATCCATGTAACAAAAAAAAAAAAAAAGACTTTTCATTATATATTAAAAAAAAAATACATGCCTAAAGTCGGTATTTTTAGACCACCTGAATGTTCTAGGCCCAAATGGTTTTTTGCTAAAAGAAAGTCCAAAACTAAACTTTTACTTATAATAATATACTGGTATTTTTATTTTTAGGTTCACCTCGACCACCTCGGATATTAACGAAGAATAAAGCATAATGCTCTAAGATTGCTTTTAATGAAATATCCTTCAAATATTTCGATTAGAAAAATATCCTTATAATAAAATAGAAAAAAGCTGCAGTCCTTAGGTTTCTTCACTATATATATAACAACGTGCACACTCTTTGGATCACATCTCTCTCTGACCCTTCTGATCCTTTTTCGTCCCCTAAACAAAATTCAGGTACTGCTATATTCATTAGTATGTGTATGCGTGTGCGATTATGTTGGGATAATATGTGACAAGTATCTCTGATTTGATGGCATAAAAGTTTTTCGTTTTCTTTTTTTGCAAACGTGGTCCTTATTTTGAGTGTGTGAATTCACAGAAGTGCGATTGTGTGGGAATATCTTTGATTTGATGTGTAGAGTTGAAGTTTGTCTTTCTTTTATTTCTTTGCGCATGTGGTCCTTACGTTTAGGATAATGATTTTGGTGTCTATTTTTTCAGAGTTTCCATTCAATCACATTGTGGATAGAGATTTTGCGAGAGTGAGAAAATATGGCTACTAGACATGTAGAGAAGATGGGATCGATTGATGCTCAGTTAAGGCTTTTGATTCCTGTTAAGATTTCTGATGATGATAAGCTTGTTGAGTATGATGCTTTGCTTTTGGATCGGTTTCTTGATATTCTACAGGAATTACACGGGGAAGAAATTAGGGAAACTGTAAGTATGATTTTTTCTATGTCGTATATACTCTTATATCTTAGCCAATTAGTACGAATTTTGAATGCGATTTTGATATTTGTGTGATCGTGTTATTGAAAAACGACAACATGGATTAGTTGTTTGTTTGAATTAAGGAAACCCGATTCAAGATTTTGTATTTGTTTGTGAGTTGTGGGGAGGTGGGACCCTGGATAAAGATTGGATCTTGACATCTATCATGATTAGTTTTTAGTGTCCTCTATTATGTAAATGTAATATTTTAGTCCCTTATCTTTGTCAAACGACTAAAATACCCTTAAAACCTGTCATTCTGCTATTGACAGATATTACCAAAGAATAACCATGCTTGTTACATACTGAATATAACGTTATATATATACTGAATGTTTTTATTTTTTTATAACGATAGGTTCAAGAGTGTTACGAGCTATCTGCTCAATATGAAAGCAAGAATGATCCCAAAAAGCTTGAGGAGTTGGGAAATACCTTGACAAGTTTAGATCCAGGAGACTCCATTGTTGTTGCTAAAGCTTTCTCAAACATGCTTAGCTTAGCAAATTTAGCAGAGGAGGTTCAGAATGCATATCGTCGAAGGATTAAGCTGAAAACAGGAGACTTTGCCGATGAAAATTCCGCTACTACTGAATCAGACATTGAAGAAACTCTTAAGAAACTTGTTAATGATCTTGGAAAGTCACCAAAAGAAGTCTTTGAAGCGCTCAAGAATCAGACTGTTGATCTGGTCTTAACTGCTCATCCTACTCAATCTGTTCGCAGATCTTTGCTTCAAAAGCACGGAAGGTGAAATAAAATAACATAGGGACCTATAATGCTATTAATTTTTTTTATTTCATTTAGCTTATTTTTTTGTTTTTTTATTTGTTAGAATTCGGAACTGTTTGGCACAGTTATACGCCAAGAATATTACACCTGATGATAAGCAAGAGCTTGATGAGGCTTTACAGAGAGAGGTAAGAATATAATATAAGCGTGATTAAATGTAATAAAATAATAATGTTACATAATATTATATTGCAGATTCAAGCGGCTTTCCGTACAGATGAGATTCGAAGGACTCCTCCTACACCGCAAGATGAAATGAGAGCTGGGATGAGTTACTTCCATGAAACAATTTGGAAGGGTGTCCCTAAGTTCTTAAGACGTGTTGACACGGCTCTTAAGAATATTGGGATTAATGAGCGTGTTCCTCATAATGTCCCTCTTATTCAATTCTCTTCTTGGATGGGCGGTGATCGTGATGGTATAAGTGTCTT
Source organism: Nemophila menziesii (assembly GCA_029959085.1). NCBI lineage: Eukaryota > Viridiplantae > Streptophyta > Magnoliopsida > Boraginales > Hydrophyllaceae > Nemophila > Nemophila menziesii. The sequence continues at coordinate 70,958,252 of JARWIR010000003.1, read as the reverse complement.
TTTTTCCCCATTAATGAGAATTATTAGTAGAAAAAAGAAAAAAGAAAATCAAATACTGAGGTTTAATCTTGTGTTGTAGGTAATCCACGTGTAACTCCCGAGGTCACTAGGGATGTTTGCTTATTGGCTAGAATGATGGCCGCTAATTTATATTACTCGCAGATCGAAGAGTTGATGTTTGAGGTATAATTTAATTGCACTAGAGGTCCTTAGATTAACTCTTTTGTGTTAATTTGTTTACCTTCTTGCAGCTCTCTATGTGGCGTTGCACTGACGAGCTTCGTGCTCAATCGGATGAACTCGTGAGAACTACAAAGCGAGACACAAAACATTACATAGGTTTGTTTTAGTTTTTACGTTTTTGATTATATTAATCGAACAAGTTCTTGAATTTGCGCCTTTTTCTTTGAATGCAGAATTCTGGAAACAAGTTCCCCCGAACGAACCGTATCGCGTAATTCTCGGTGATGTTCGGGATAAGTTGTATCACACACGTGAACGTTCTCGTCAATTGTTAGCTCATGAAATCTCTGATATTCCGGAAAGCGCAACGTACACGAATATAGAACAGTTTTTGGAGCCTTTGGAACTATGCTACCGGTCTTTATGCGCTTGTGGGGACCGCCCAATCGCTGATGGAAGTCTTCTTGATTTTCTGCGACAAGTTTCGACTTTTGGACTCTCACTCGTCAAACTTGATATCCGACAAGAATCTGATAGACACAGCGATGTTCTCAATGCCATAACAACGCACTTAGGCATTGGTTCGTATCGTGAATGGTCTGAAGAACGTAGACAAGAATGGCTCTTATCTGAACTTCGTGGAAAAAGACCATTATTCGGAGCTGATCTTCCAAAAACCGAGGAAATTTCCGATGTTCTGAATACTTTCCATGTGATAGCAGAACTTCCGGCAGATTGTTTCGGAGCGTATGTAATCTCTATGGCGACTTCACCATCAGATGTTCTCGCGGTTGAGCTTCTTCAACGCGAATGCAAGGTCATCCACCCATTAAGAGTGGTCCCGCTTTTCGAAAAGCTTGATGATCTTCAATCGGCTCCGGCTTCTGTAGCGCGGCTCTTTTCGATCGATTGGTATAAAAACCGGATTAACGGCAAACAAGAGGTTATGATTGGGTATTCTGACTCCGGGAAAGACGCTGGTCGGTTATCGGCGGCATGGGAAATGTATAAAGCGCAAGAGGAGCTTATAAAAGTTGCCAAGGAGTACGGAGTGAAGCTAACAATGTTTCACGGTCGTGGTGGGACCGTAGGAAGAGGAGGCGGGCCCACACATCTTGCTATATTGTCTCAACCGCCGGATACCGTTCAAGGCTCTCTCCGTGTAACTGTACAAGGAGAAGTTATTGAGCAATCGTTTGGTGAGGAGAAGTTGTGTTTTAGAACACTTCAACGTTTTACTGCCGCGACGCTCGAGCATGGGATGAATCCCCCTGTTGCTCCTAAACCGGAGTGGCGTGCACTTATGGATGAGATCACTGTTATCGCTACTAAGGAATATCGCGCTATTGTTTTCCAAGAGCCCCGTTTCGTTGAGTATTTCCGACTTGTAAGTTTCTTTTTCTTTTTTTTCCATTTTACACCCTCGGGGATTATGCTAAAACGCGAAAAAATTAACACCGAATTGGTGAAATGATTTGTAGGCCACTCCGGAGTTGGAGTATGGAAGGATGAACATAGGGAGTCGTCCATCGAAGCGAAAACCGAGTGGCGGAATTGAATCACTGCGTGCTATTCCATGGATATTCGCATGGACACAAACTAGGTTTCATCTTCCCGTTTGGCTTGGATTTGGTGCAGCCTTTAAACACGCCATCAAGAAGGACATTAAAAACCTCCAAATGCTACAAAAGATGTACAATGAATGGCCTTTCTTTAGAGTCACAGTTGATTTAATCGAGATGGTGTTCGCTAAGGGAGACCCTGGAATCGCTGCTTTGTACGACAAACTCCTCGTTTCCGAAGATTTATGGTCGTTTGGTGAGCGTTTGCGAGGAGAGTACGAGGAAACTAAAGCCCTTATACTTCAGGTAAACTTCAAATTTTCCCACCACTTAATTAATGAAAGTCAACGATTATTACACTTTTAGTCCTTTTTTACAGATTGCGGGTCACAAGGACCTTTTGGAAGGAGATCCATACTTGAAGCAACAACTACTCTTGCGTGATTCTTACATCACAACATTAAATGCGCTACAAGCTTACACACTTAAAAGGATTCGTGACCCAAATTATCACGTGAAGTTGAGGCCTCATATATCTAAAGATTACATGGAATCATCATTAGCAAGCAAACCCCCAAAACCAATCCAACCTAGCAAATCAGCTGCTGAACTTGTGACACTCAATCCCACTAGTGATTACGCTCCTGGCTTAGAGGACACTCTCATCTTGACCATGAAGGGTATTGCCGCTGGAATGCAGAACACTGGTTAAATGTTTCGTATTTCGTTTTTCTTTTACTTGTTTGTATCCCGAAAAGGATTCTGAGTTTTATGTTTCTACTCATTAAAGAGTTTGTAATGACAATTTACTGTGAACTTATCTATGCTTTCTTTGGAATATGATTCTCATACAATAATCTAAATAAAATACAACTTTAAGACATGAAGGAAGTCATGAACAAAAAAAAAGAAAAATGGAAAAGTAAAGATAAACCATAAAAATCCCTGCCCACCAACGAACAAGAATTCATAAATTGATACGACTCTAAGACACAAAGAAAAATAAAGATTAAACATAAAAATACTGATTAGTAGATTGACGACCAACGAACAAGTATTCATAAATTGATACGACTCTAAGACACTAACAAAGGAAAAAAAAAACTAACGAACAAGAATTCGTCTGTCTTGACTCGTTCTTATCTCATCATGAGGGTCTTCGAAGACAAATCCATTCACCATTGTTGAATTCTTGATGAACTCTCAATTTTGAAATATGATAAGGAAGCTCATCACCGGAGCTATCAAAATACACAGTATACATATCATCATCGACTCTACCAGTAATTCTACCGACCCACCAACCGTCGAGATCATAAGCATCTACTCTTTGAGAAACGATGAAGTCGAAGATTTCGAGTATTAAAGGTGGGGTTGGCCTCACCCTTTCCGCTTCAACAATTTCTGTTAACTGCTTATTTGCGTTTTCATCTTTCAACAGAGTTAGATACTCCACTTTAAATTTGTCTCTCTTTTTCATCTTTCGAATAACTCTGGCTTCAAAGTAAGAACCAAAGAAACCATCTTCATTGTTGCATATTTCCACGAGATCACCTTTACGAATATCCATTTTCTTCTCCGGCACTGTATACGATTTTTCTTAGTTTTATGAATGTGTATTAAGTGAACGTGTGAGTCTGTAACTGCAGTTTAGTTTAAACAAAAGCCGCGCGGAAAGTAAAGAGACGTTGTGTCATGTGTGAGTGAACTTTGATGGGATTGAGAAAAAGAAATGGACGTTGTTGATATTGATGGGTATTAGGACTTAATTGACGTTTGTTGAAACTTGAAACGCAAGGGTTTATTTATGGTATTTTTATATATAAAGTTAATCTTTGAAAATAAAATATATTTGTGAGTATCATTTTTTCGGTCCCGGTTGGAGTTAAAGATCGAATCATTAGCATTTGCCAAACTTTTATTGGTATAATAAACCACCCCAAGTTAGTTGGAAAAAGATATGTGTGCCTAAAGAAGAAGGTGGAATGGGATTAAAAGATTTAGAAGCGTGGAACAAAGAATTACTTTTGAAAATGCTTTGGAAAATTGTTGATAGAAAAGACTCGCTTTGGATTAGATGGATTCATGGGAAGTATTTTATTGATTATGGTTTTTGGGAACGGCGTCCTAAAAAGAGTAATTCCCCTTTTTTTGGAAAATGTTTGGGAGCAAAAAGAAATTATCCGAAGGTCTTTAGGAGAAGAAGGAAGAGAAAAAAATCTTGGCTTTGTGGTTTTCATCCGGAAATGTGAGTCATCCAAATATGAGGTATCTGGTAAAGAGTTTTATGATATATATAAAAAACCATATGATTTATTTCGCCGTAAAACTTTTGTGAAGCCTTGCTAATATTATTTGGGACTCGAGTGTGTTTCCTAAGCATGCTATTATTATTTGGATGACATTGAGAGAAAGACTTAAAACGAAGGATATAATTACTTATATGGAGCTAGATCCGCTTTGTGAGTTGTGTGGGGAAGATTTCGAATCAAATAAGCATCTCTATTTCGACGGTTCTTATGCAAGGTTAAATTGGGATGAGATTAAATCATGGTTAGGATTAAATAAGGAGATGAATACGATTATTAGTGCTTTGCAATGGCTTAAAAAGCTTAAAGCTAAAGAATATTGGAGAGGAAAAGCATGGAGAATCGGGTTTGGAGCAACCGTTTATTGCATTTAGAAAGCGAGAAATCACCTAGCTATAAGAGGTGATTCGATGATACGAGAAACGGTTACCAAGGAATCAAATGATGTGCATTTTCCATATTATTTTCCTTGTTCCCTCGTCATTCCTTTATGGATGAGAGTGGGAAACTAGTATGAGTTAGTTGTATTTTGTTACTTTGTTGCTACCTTAAGCTTGCGGGCCTAGGTAGGTAACTCCTTTGTATAGTGTACAGTTTTCTTTTTAAAACAACCATTTACCCAACCCAAAAAAAAAATAAAAAATAAAACATAGAAAATGAAAATAGAAAATACCCATTATTTTCACAAACCAAATAGAGCCTAAGGTTTTTATAGTGAAATGGAAGAATTATTTGGTCTTTTTCTCGTTCATATTACTTTTTGAGACCTTATTACTGTTGTGCTTATATTAGAACAGAACATGGCTCAAAGGCCTATATAAATTAATTCCTCTTTTTTTAGTCCTAATAACTGGTCGACCTAAAATCTCGAACATTTTTTATTTATTGGATTGGCCTAATATAAATAGCGAAGCCAGCTTATAATATCGAACATGCCTGCCCTATTTTCATTTTATAAGCTTTGAAAATTATTTTTGCTGATATTAGTCGAGGTGGGACACTGGGTGAGTAAGATGCTCGCAGTTCACGTACACACTCGTACAAACTTGTGCAACAACTAGTAATTCTTGTAATAATATCAAGGTATGTTTCTGTTGTGTCTAGTTTAGATAAAATACTTTTTCTATTTCTTCAATATATATAATATTATCTAATGTTATAAAACATATTCACGTGATTAATCGTCAATATGTTTCTTCAACACATGTCATTTTCACGGATGATTTTCTATTTAACTCAACGCTCGAAGAGCGCAAGATTCAAACTTTCAAAGAATGTATTAACATTTACTGTTCAGGGTCGGGCCAACGTATTAATATTTCAAAATCATCTATATGTTTTAGTAACGATACTCCAGAAAACTTAAGATGTATAGTTTCATATCAACTTATGATTAAAGAAACCAATGATTTAGGAAAATATTTGGGGATACCATTATGTCACAAAAGATCAAAGGTCGAGAGTTTGATGTGGATAGCTAGAAAATACCTTATAAAAACAAAAGGTTGGAAGGCATCATTGTTGTCAGAATAATGTAAAGAAGTACTTATCAAAGGAGTGTTACAGGAATTGCCGACATATGCATTATTAGTTTTTTCTTTTCCTATTTCTTTTTGCAATTAACTTGTAGCGGTTTACTCAAAATTTTGGTGGAATTCTGGAGAACAGAGAAGGATCCATTGGATAGCGTGGGAAAAGTTAGCTTTAGGGAAAATGTTTGGAGGAATGAGACTTAGATATTTCAAAAGGATTAAACCGACAATGTTAGCGGGATAGGCATGGAGATTAATGAACAATTCAGACACGCTGGCAACAAGGCTCCTCGAAAGATATATATTTTACTAAGTCAAATTTTATGTATATTAAATTAAGACATAGTCAAACTTGATCAAGCATTATAGAAGGGCGGGTTTTTACTAAAGAGAATGAGATTTATCAATTGAAAATGAAAATTGATTAATATATGAAATCATCGGTGGTTAAATACATAATGGAGAATGAAAAGATCAGAGGGATGTGTAGTCGATACAATGACACAGTTATGGAACAAACGTCCTACAAATTGGAATACAAAAATATTGGATAATATATTTCCAAGACCTATTATTTCTTAGATATGTCAAATTAAGATTCTACAACCGGAAGTGGAGGATAAATTTATTTAACCTCATTAAAAAAGCAAGAAAATATACTACAAAAACTGGATACAACATGTTAACACACAAGGAAGTAGTAAACTCACTAAAAGCATCAAGTATGATCGACAGATAAAGACTATATCTATGGAAGATCATTTGTACATCTAATACACCGACAAAAGTAATGATTTTTATCTGGAGAGCGTGTAATAATGCAATATCATATGGAAGGAATTTAAAGAAAAGGAAGTGCACTTCAACGAATGTGTGCAATTGTTGTCAACAAAAGGGAGAACCGTTAGAACACCTACTCTTAACTTGTCCATTCAGCATATACATTTGGGCAGGATCGACACCTCAAATTCAAATTAAGAATAACCAAGCACTGGATTTGGGATCTTGAATATCATTGTAACATACGTCTTATTAATGATATGGAAGGCAAAAATAAGAAGTCTGTACGATAATAATCAATTAGATATGGCTGCGATTATCCGGATAACAAATATTAATGTGGCAGAGTGGTTTGGCTCGGACTGGCGTAGTCAATTTTCTACAACACAACATAACACTTATGGAAATGATCCACATAACGAGGAACAACTTTTTCTACAAACATATGTTTTTTGTGCGATGCTTCATTTAAAACCCAATATAACCTACTAGAATTGGGATTGTACAGGTGGACAAGCTGTCAGGCAGATCATCTCAAATAAAAAAGATGCAAATCACCGATAGAATGAGAAGTGACGTCAGTTATGGAAGCTATAGAGATGTGTAAAAAATTTGGGAACAAAGAGAATACCATATTCTTCTACAAATTCAAACAAATTCCAACTACAACTTGGACTATTTGGCCGATGCTTAGGAAAATTAACAAGTTGGTGACGATTTATGGACCGATCAACTTCAAATATCTTAACACCCGGGCAGAAAAGATTGCAAAATATGCTAGACATAGGGCGATGGAACAATCTAGGTTAATTACCACTATTGTGGAACTTTTCTTTGCAAGGCTAGGGATAGAATGATAGACAAATAGGATGTACGTTTTGTAGTCTGACAAAAAAATTGTTAAAAATAATGGGCCATCATAAGGGATAAAATATAAAGAAATAAAAACGTAATAAATGTTTTATTATTAAATTATAATACTTAATAAAAGAACAAGACATTTTGGTAAAAGTGAAAGAAATGTGTGCTTGGGATGATTAGTATAAAATTGGTTAGATATTCTTTTATACATACTTTATTCTTTATGTAAAACAAACGTAGTATTTACATATCTAGGAGCAGGACTTCTATTGATACCCGAACATGGTTATTTTTATCCTTTGTTATTACAACATGCTAATGAGATAGTACAAACCTGCAACACTTCTCAACTGCCCTCTAAAATCCAACGACAATCCAAAAGCAAAGATGCCTCATATTTCTAGTCTACCTTGAAATCCTCATAACCCTATAGGATAACAAAAACACGAACAAATACATATATGTTATTGTCGACTACTTTACTAGGTGGGTCAAAGTTTTCCTTGTTCCTATTGTTGATATTAGAACTGATTGGAGTTTCATATGGAGACATATTATCTGGCGTATCGAATGACTCATACTATTATCTTGGATCAAGACTCCAAATTCTACTTTGAATATTTATTGAAACATTGTAGTGAACATATCCTACTTTTTCATTGCCCATCCTCGGTGCAATGTGCAAGTTGATGTTTGCAACAACACCATTGAATTGGATTAGTGAAATACATGAATTGCACAAGTATAACCTGGAGTGAAACCTCACATGCAGTTTTATGCTTCTATAGTACCACTTACCGTTTGGGGACTCAAGCAACTACTTATTGTTTGGTATATGACATGATGATGATGTGTTGTCGATCGACGTTTCTATTTTGTCTCTATAGTATTAGTATTTGACTCCCTATTTGTGATATAATAATCTAGGTTGGAAACATCTTTTAGGTGTATTTGATTAATTAATTATATATTTTTATTCGTATATTGATAAATTCTTATTTCTTGTCTTGATTTGATGATTTATTACTTTTAGAGCATATATGGCTTAATTTGTGTGTTAATGTGAAGCTCTTGAGGTTTATGAAATATAATTAGATGCCAATTCAACTCAGAGAAGATAAGGAGGGAAGATATGAAAGAAATCAAGAGATAAAAGGATTAGCAAAGGAAAAGCTGTCAAGTAAATCTGAAATTCTGCAGCTACGTCTACTAAAGTGAATATAACTTCAAATCGGCTTGGAATTTGGATGAACATTCAGAAGAGTAAACATAGATATTTTCGCTTCTGTCGTCTCTATATAAAGTAGGAGAAAATAGGACCAATAACGAAGGAGATATTATCAAAACAACGAGCAGTGCTTGTCCTCTCCGATATTTGAGTTGGACTTGGACTCAAATTACTTACCTTTTACTCACCAATTTCGATCTAGGGTCTTCTTAGCACCTATAAATACACCCTCTTATCATTTGAAACATGTCCTTGCTTAGTTCTAAGCCATAACTTAGTCCTTGCTTAATTATTCTTCAATATAAACTTATAATCATTCAGAGAAGCAAGCAAACCTATAGAGGAAGTCAAGAAGCAAGAAAATTGGAGAGTGACAAACTCCTCTTCTACATCTCCCTTTCTCTATATTTAGGGTAAGCTATAGATTTGTGGTTTCACCATATTTCTAAACTTTTGGGTTACTATTTTGTCTAAATTTCATAATACTATTTGTTATTTTTAATTGATTTGAACTTGGCGTATATCTGTATTATGTGCTTTGACTTATTATGACCAGCCCTAGATTTAGCCAATCTCAAGACTATCCTTAGTTTTTGAGTTAATACTTGGAAGAGGGATTCAATTATTGACAACACCACATAATCATCTAGTGTGCAGTAGTGATCCTGACGGGCTTGCCTAGCTAGATAGCCATAAAGGTTTGATTTAACCACCGATCATTACGCAGGGTCCCCTTACCCAAGTCCCCTGGTAGTGGAGAGGTTGCTCCTAAGTCCACCCGAACGGGGGTTAGGAAGAACTTAGAATCCCAGTTAATATATAATGCTCAATTCACCCTTAAGATTAGTTTAATAACTTAGTAAGATAGGCTCATAGTAGTAACCCTAATTTATTACATTCATATTTATTTATCTACATTCTTATTTATTTATACACATCAGATAATTATTCATCTCATCTCTATTTTAATCTAAACATCTAAATTCGTCTACGCTTTTTGAATACAAGTAGATCTAACAGATTAAATCCCTACGAATGAACTTTACTTATCAAAACTTGCAAATGATACGTAATATTTGCAGTGAGTTTCTCGTGGTAGTCAAGGGTGTGTGTCCTTTATTATTATCTTATTTATCTGTTTATTTATCACACCTTTTCTCCACCAGTATTTCAACACTTTGAAAAATAATGAAGACTTGGCCGCTAAAGTAACTTCCTTTAAGATACATGAAATTCACCTTCATTCATTTGAATCTGGCTAAGTTAGCAGTAGATATCTCTTTTATACGCTTAGTTTATTAGAAGCACATACGTATTGCCATCTTGGTGACTTGGTATTACAAAACAAAAAATTTCCACCAATTATACTCAAAACGAATCTGGTCCCAATTAAGAAGGGCCCTATGTAGTTATCGAGCAAATACAATCTGGTCCTTATTGTTTCGAAGAGGCGGACTTAGTGCACTACACATCTAATGCCTATTTTACATACTATGTGGTTTCTGGAACATGCATATATGTAGTTCTCTTTTTACACAATTTTTCATCCACTTGTATCTAACTTATTTGTACTAAAATTGAGAATCGTTAAATGAAAAAGTTAGGTGTGATGGTTTTTTATTTTAATTTGTGTAGTGGTTCTCGGACACGAGTAGAATATTTAAATATTGTCTAATTTTCGCATTCCTTCAGGCACTGGTCAAACCTAATATCTTACAAATTAAACAACTTATTTACCAACCAGTTGGGTTAGCTCAACTGGCCAAAACCTTTCTATCTCTTTTGTACTTAAAAGGTGTAAACTGAGAGGTATAAGGTTCATATCTCCTCCCTAAACATGAGTAACCTAGTTTTGATTTACTTGGAAATATGCATGTAGAGACATGCATATCCCAGTGAAAAATAGACTTCTGTCATTGGTTACAATGTGTACAATTGGAAATAAGCGACATTTATGTGAAAAGTGAAAGATATCTGGGTAAAAAAATTATACGATAAATAATTGATGTTTTTATAGAGTATTAAATTTAAAAATATAATTGAACTATGCCACACCCCAGATTGTTTGAGGGGTCAAATATTGTTTATCTAATCTCTCTCTCTCTCTCTCTCTCTCTCTCTCTCTCTCTCTCTCTCTCCTCAAATAAATATGTACACACATACAGGGGCGAATCCAGAAGTTAAATCGAGGGGGGGCTTGAAATATACAAAAATTTAGCTGTGAAAAATAATAAAGCAAAAGCTATGATTTGAACACGTGACCTCTCTAAGATAAATTTTAATATGTGAAGATAACAAACCACTAAACTACAATGATTTTTATGCTTTTTATTGCATGCACGTGTCACATAATCTTTCAGCGAGAGTTAGTTATTTTTCGAGTCAAAATTACGTTGACGTAATTTAAAATTTACGAGTTCAGGGGGGGCTTGAGCCCCCCCTTGGCCTAAGGTGGGTCCGCCCCTGCACACATACAAGTCATTTATATTTTTCATTAATAAAATAAAAACAGTTTACAAAAAATTAGCTTTTTCGTAAACAAACTCATCTTGTCTAATTTATTTAATCTTAAAAAATGGTTAAGGGTTCATGATAAAGTAATCCTCCTTTGAATTTAAGTTTTTCTAAAAGTTTTTTTCTGCATTATAATTTCAAGAATTTTTTTTATATAAATTATATCATTAATAATTCATTAACGCTTCATATATTTTGATAATAATATCTTTTTACTGTAAATATATTATTATAATTTATATGTTTTACAAGTATAATTTTAAGAAATGATATATGATATATAAATATCATAAATTTTACAATACTCTTTGACATTATATTAGTTTTATGTAAGTATTTGTTAAAATTTGAGTTTGAAACAAAATAAACTTTAATTTTGATAAACAATGAGAAGTCATGTTAAAAAAATATTAATCTTTCCATTATTTTATATAGTGAAAATAATCCAAATAATAAATAAAATATCGTGAGATTTTTCTTCAATCCAAATAAAATTAATTGATTTTTACAACTTTTGTAATATTTAGTTAATTCATCACAAATTATTTCTACTAATATCAGAGGTCAAATTTAAATTTTTGTCCAGAAACTTCAAATTCTCTGATTATGCTTAAAACGTGATAAGGATTCTCATTTACAAAAATAGAGGTGGACATTAGTTGGGTATGTACCCAACAAATTTTTTAACATCCTCTCCGGTCAAAATAAAAGGTATAAGGGTAATACACCAAATCAGAAGATACGTTTAAGCGTTTTATAAAATTATTTTCAAATTAGGTCTTATAATATAAGTCAGGGAATTCTTAGACTCTTATAAGTAATTTTCTCATTTCTCAACAACTTTTTAGTCTCAAACTCCTATATGAAGTGTCCCTTTGATACATGGTGATTTCTCACAACTCAAACTCTGACTACTTAATTAGATTGTCTAATTCAAAACTCAATTTTTTATATTCATAAAATTGTTTAAAGATATGAGTGTAATGTTTATTGAGATAATCTATATTTGATAAAGACAATTGAGGTCATTACTTCTCATCTACTATGCTCGACCAAATTTTTGATGAGCCTGAACTTAAACATAAGCTGGACTTAGGCGTAAAAACATGCATGTATGTGAGTCGACACAAGGTATTGTGGTAATTGGTGAAAACAATATTCCATTAGCTAGAGTTGTCTTTGTATTTTTTTTTTTTTCCAATTTGTCTTTGTATTTATCTCCGTATTATTTCGTCACTCCCTTAACAATACGAATAACCCATAAACCATAGAAGAACCTAAATTAAAGTAATCAATCTAATCTTATATAATTTCAACCTCATTATATAGAATTAAAACTTAATGTAAGTTTAAATTAATTTTAATTTTTCAAGATATTGTGTTTTAAATTTTTGGTTTAATTGCACTCAAATTTTTGTTTCCTTTTATACATATTATGATTTTAATTTTTTAATATAAAGTAAGGGATTTTTTTTGTCAATAAAAAATAAGAGTTGCTAAATTCTAAAATCATTATAGGAGGAATTTGTCGCCAAATTTTTGAATTTCCAATTTTTATTTATCTTTATACCTTTTATTTTTTTTTAGAGTATTTCCTTTTAGTTTCAAATACTCTAATTTCACAACACAAATGCATCAAACCCCTCATTGCATCTATTTCCTTTCCAACGAAATTGTTGTTCCATCCGCCGTTTGTAGCTGTTCCCTCCGCCTCTCATTTTTCCTTTTCCAGCCCCTTTTTCGTCGACCTTCTCTCTTCATACAGTCGAACAAGTGATCTATATTTCTTAACTTGTTAGGTTAGTCACACGAATGTATATATAATGTGTATATGTATATGTGTCGTTTTATATTTACATTTCTGACTTGTATGATTATATTTTTTAAGTTTGATTCGATTTTTTTACTTAGTATATACTCCCTCCGTTTTAAAATGTTTCTACTTACTAAAAATATAGTTTCAAAATATTTGTCCATTTTGAATATCAAGACATTTTTTCTTTCTTTTTTCCGCTATTACTTCAATTAAAAAATTAAAATTTATGTTTCCAAACACATTTAAGATATCAAGACACTATATGAAGGATATTTTTGTAATAGGAAGTGTAACAATTACATTTTTTTAATTCGCGTGAAAAGTAAAGTGGACAAACATTTTGAAACGGAGAAAGTATATGTTATTAGGTAAACATCTATAAGCAGATTATTTTGCTATCTCTAATTATTTCATTCTCCCTAATTATTTCATTCTCTTGTGCTCTGTCCGTCCCTCCTCCCCTGTGCTCCTCCAATCTTTTCCCAAGATAAAGTTGTGTGTTAGCTGAGCACAATCCTTTGTTATGTGAAAAACTTGTGTTATTCTAAAACATTGCACCATTAGTCCCTTGTTAGGGGAAGATTTGCAACTTTAGGTTGACCTTTGATGAATTTTAGAAGAGGGCACTAATTGATTGATTGTTTATGCAGGAGAGTCGCAAATGGGTGAGTTCATGCAAACTGTGGATGAGTGGTTAGAGTCCCAAGTGGGTGTGAGAATTTGGAAGATAGATGGTATCAAAAAGTGTGACGGTTTCAGTGAGAAAATGAAACACATGCTTGGATCCCTTTGCTATTCGCTTTTTATCCTGTTTAAAGAATCACGTTGTCATGGAAAGTTAGGCACTTAAGTGTCAATTCAACTTCTTGCAGACTAAGCATAACAGATGTTGGCCAGTACTTGGTGAAGTGAAGGACATGATGCTCTTTGGTATTATATGGCCCTTTTATGCTCTTCCGAACATGGATACCCCTGGTATGATATTTTTATTTTATTTTAAATATTTTAATTCATTTTTCTTGATTGTTACTCAATCTACTTTTTTTTTTTTTTTTTTTTTTTATATATGTTAGGTGTTCCGCATATAATCTAGCAAGTTATGGTCACATAATGGTCAATGAGGCTCCATATATTTGGAAGTAAGAAAAAATGCAAATTTGTTTTTACTTACTTTACTTTTTGCCATCAATATATAATTTGCTTATTTCATGTCAGGGGTCCCAGGGACACTTGAATGATGCTGTGAAGAGGAGGATATGCAGCTGTTTTTGTTACCACTAATTAGCTAGCTATTATAAATATCCTGTATTTTCAACTACTGTAGTCTAGTCAGAATGTGAATTTTTTGCTAATCTAGTAGTCATTATGGATTGTGATTTGTTATATTTGCTTTTTTTGAAACACATTGGTATGTTTGGCTACTTAGCAATTAGCAAAACTTAGTACTTTTATTATATGGTGCATGAAACTCTTGGTACATCTATTATATGGAATTTTAACTTCCAATTCCTTATAAAATTTAGCTATCAAGGTGTTTGCAGAACTTAAAAACTGACTAAATCAACTAAACTAACACAATATAGCAGACTTCAATTTGTTCTGGATCAAATCAACTCACGATTCATGGTATTTTCCCAACAAGAACATTATATATTACCCTGAAAACAAGAACGCATATACATTATTATTTTGAAATAATTTCAAACACTTGTGCAAAAGGTCAAGGTTTGACAAAGAGAGCAATAGGTCCAGGCCTTGAATTCATCTCACAAAAAGTTTAATTAGGCCATAGCAATATACCATAATAACAAAGTGAGCTAAACATAAAGACAACTTTAGCTAATGGGGTATGTTTTCAACGTTGTTCAAGCTCATGAAAGGTTCAGTCGAGATAGCCTGGGTAAGTAGCCAGAAACTTGTTGAGGAATATATCACAACCCCAAATTATAAACCAAGTTTATCTACAAACCTATCGAAAAATTGAGGCTTAATTAACATCTCCTAAAATGCTTAAACCGATCACAAATCTTCTCATGACTAAATTTTTAAATTCAAACTTTTACACTAAAACAATCAAAAAAAGCATTTTTATAACATTTGAATTGATCCTAAATAACTGTAACATCACCACACCTTATTATATTCAACATAAAATATCCAGAAAATAAAAATAACTAATTAAAACCTATCCTTAATTACAGATTAAATCATTTAATGATTCTTCATGTTCAATGAGTTTTGAGCAAATCATCTGATGTTATAAGAATCTATAATAACGTTTCATTCTGCTTGGGATCAATTGTTGAAAGAAAGGTGTGGGGTGTGTTACGGAATTATAAAAAATATAAGGGGTGGATTGAAAGAATAGAAAATAGGTTAAAAAAAATTTGGACCATTTCTCGATTTGTGCGTGTCATCCTTGCGCAGGGGCCATGCTAATCTTCTCTGTATCGTTCCAATTTTATCGGATGTCCCCGAAGGGACATTAGTATGTTGTAAGGTTTCTGTATATTAAGTGTAAGTTTTGTTTAAATACATCCGATGTGGGAAAACTTGCTTTGTTTCTTCTGAATCTAAACACAAAACACACACATCAGCAGCCTTTCTCTAGTTCCCTCATATAATCAGTTTGCTTCCATTTAAGGAGCATAAGCGAAATGAAACTATGATCAAATGCAAGATAATATCTAGACACGTGTCAAGAAAACAATAAAATCACCACTGAGGACTTAAGCTAGCCAAATGAAGATTGGTGATTCGGTTTAGGCATCTGATCATTTTTGTTTAGTCCACATCTACTGAAGTTTGGTTTATGTGACATATTTTAATAAGTTGATCTAATCCATGATAGGCAGCTCAGACAATAAAGTCGCTAAATCTTCTTAAAACGAGGAACACAGAGTTGTCATTTTTTTAAACTGAAATCTTGCCGCAACGCGCCCATCGATATTGTCAAGTCAATGAAATAACAAACAAATGATGAGCAACTTGAATTAACACGATACTTGTGTAAGTCTTCGAAAACCATCCTCCTAACCACCACGCGTGCTATAAGGTCTTTCTGGACAAATACAAGCTATTGTTTTTACTTTTCAGCTTCCTCCACACATATCAAAATCAATAAACGTGAAGTTTAATCACAGGTTGAAAGGGTTACCTCACCGTTGAAGTATCAACATTATATAATAAGCATAGAAATTAAACAATGCAAAAATTTACTAAATTTGTTTGGGCTCTTCCAATAAAGAAGAAACCCTTGAAAAATTGGCGTATGCCACTATATGCAACGAGCACACGGTATTCTTTAGTAAAAGGCGAAAGAATAGTTCGCTTTGTGCTCAATGCATGGCTGCGTGATGGACAATGAGAATTCTAGATTATTATATCTCAAGACGAGTATCACTAATGCCTGTCTTTTGAACGACGTGGGATTACTTTCTCTATCTTTATCTACTTTCTCTTAATCATAATACATTTCTGCAGTTGCTACTAATCACTACCAAAAGATAGTTTAAATTTTTTAGGAGCTGGTCAATAACTGAATATTTAGGTATAAATACGGGTGAATTTGTTTTGGATTTGCTGGTCAGAGATTTCTGTATTCAGTTATTGCTTTGATAATCTATTGTATCCGAATATGTCACATTTCAACAACTAGAATTGTTGATCAACATCCAATATACAGACCTTATAATTGATAACTATAGTTTAGCTATTGAGTTACTTAACTCACTTAGTTAATTAGTTTGTTACACTAAAGGACAAATAGGTTGTTATAGAGAATAATAGTACAGGTGTGGTGTATTGAGTCTTGCTGTAAACACCTCACCACAATTCTATATATATTGTACTATTTCCATAACAATAAATATACATTATTTCATATCATTTACTTAAAATCATAACATGGCATCAGAGCCATTGAGAAGCTCTTATGAAGCTTAAATTTTTTTTTCCGCCATTAATGGTGTTCTTCATTAGCTTCGCTTCTCTTCTATAAATCGATCCTCTTCCGCTCTCTTTTATCTTTTATGGCGTCCTCTTCTTCGACTCCTTCTTCTCCTCATATAACATCTAGTTCCTCGATTCCTGCTGGCCTTCTTCTCCTTCGTCAAAATTGGAGTAGCTTAGTACAAGTCAAGCTTGATTCATCTAATTATGTGTTATGGCGGTCTCAAATTGAGGTTGTTCTTGATGCACATGGTTACTTAGGTCATTTAAATGGTTCTGTTACTACGCCTTTGTCGTCTGATCCGATGTATGCGACATGGTTGATAGAGGACCAACAACTCAAAGTATCTTTATTATCTTCGATGATTCCATCGATTTTGTCTCACGTAATTCTATATATATTGTACTATTTCCATAACAATCAATATACATTATTTTATATCATTTACTTAAAATCATAACAATAATAACCCTTGATGAGGTAAAACCAAAATGCTGGGAAGATCCAAACGTTGTGTTAAAATACTATTATTCCATGAAAATAACGCTAAAATCTAATGTAGATTGCTTGTTTTGTTACAGGCTGCTTTAAAAGCTGCGTAACAAACATCGGATGGGAGAGAATTGTGCAGAACTTGAGGTTTGTTAGTTTTATTTACTGACCTTTTCTTTCTCTGCGTTTGGTTAATCTTGTGCTTATATGATTTTTTTGTTCAGAATTTCAAAGATGAGACAATTAAGAAAATTTGAATCTGAAGCCAAATCTCTGCAAAGAATGACACAGAGAATGATCTTGACTCATGACGAGAGGGTTATCCTTTGATCTTTAATAATTTTGTTTATTATTAAGATAATATTTTGATTGCTCAAGAGATTGCGTTTTTTCTTAATAATAAAAGAAATACAAAAAAATATTATGCAGCAATCAAATTGGATATGGAGAAAGCATATGATCAAGTTAATTGGAAATTTTTGGCAAAAACGTTATTTGCTTTGGGATTCTGTGAAAAATGGGTGTTGTGGATTATGAATTGTGTAACCTCGGTATCTTTTCAAGTCAAGGTCAACGGTCAAAGACTTAAAAAGTTTGTCCCTTCTCAAGGCTTAAGACAAGGAGATCCGTTATCGCCACTTCTTTTCTCTCTTCTGACGGAAAGTCTTATTAGTCTTATTAACTTTCACTGCCGCGAAGGAAATATAAAAGGTATCAATATTACTAGACAATGTCCGACTATTACTCATCTTCTATTTGCGGACGATGCCTTATTCTTTATTAATGTTAATCAAAAAGAAATCGAAACTTATAAGGAAGTTATGAAGATATATTGCATGGCATCTGGACAACGGATAAATTTTCGTAAGTCATCAATATTCTTCAGTAAGAACACGCCTAATGATGAGCGGAATAACATTTCTAACATGCTCAATATTGAAAATACTAATGATTTGGGTAAATACTTGGGAATTCCGCTATCGATCAAAAGGGCGAAGACTCAAAATTTAAACTACATCAAAGATCGGCTCCTCAATAAATCTAGAAGCTGGATGGCAAGTCTTTTATCTGATGGTGGTAAGGAAGTTCTAATTAAAGCAGTGTTACAAGCTATTCCTAATTATGCAATGTCGGTTTTTGAATTCCCAAAAACTCTATGTAAGAAATTGTCAAGCATTGTGGCAAATTTTTGGTGGGATAGTCCATATAAAAAAAGAATTCACTGGGTGTCTTGGAGTAAAATAGCGAGATCCAAAAAACTGGGCGGACTTGGCTTCAGGGACTTTCACAAAATGAATATTGCAATGCTAGCCGCACAAGCATGGAGAATATTGCACAAACCTGAGTCATTTGCATTTAGAATTTTGAAAGCTATTTATTTTCCGGATTGCGAATTTTGGGATGCGAAATTACATAAAAAAAGATCATGGAGTTGGTGTAGCATCTACAAAGGTCTTCAATTTCTAAAAAAACATTGTATATGGCAAATCGGGAATGGTACACATACTAACATATGGAATCACTGTTGGATTAAAGAAGGGTTTTACGCACAAAGACCACCTACTTGTTTAACAGAAAAGGTTAGTGAATTGATTAACTATAATGGGTGCGAATGGGATATAGAGAAAATAAGATCATTATTCCCCAGTGATGTGGTATCTGCTATTCAAGAAATTCCGATCTTTATTGATAATAGGGTGGATAGGATTATTTGGCCATACTCTAAGAATGGCGAATACTGTACGAAATCGGGCTATCATACCATGGTTAATGATGAGATTACTAATGATGCACAAACATCGAGAAATGGTGAGGTGTTGAAATCCGAACTTTGGAATATTATTTGGGGTGCGAATGTGCAATCGAAGATAAAAAAATTTGGATGGAAAGTTTGTAGTAACGCAATTCCTACAAAAAACAATCTGGTAAGGAAAAGATGTTTAGCTGAAGATACTTGTGAATGGTGTGAGATTGAAGGGGAAAACGTAACCCATCGTATACTTCGGTGTCCATTTAGTAGAGAGGTTTGGGCTAAATCGCCTTTGCAAGTTAGAATTGAAGTGTCTAATAATGATAGTATAGCGGAATGGTTGCTTAAAGCAGTTGAAAGTTTTTCAAATAATGGCTGGGATAAGAAAGTAGTTACAGCATATATTTTGATAATTATGTGGAATATTTGGAAAGAGAGAATGAGATGTTTCCATGAGAGAAGAGTATGGTCCATTAATGATATCTTCTACAGAGTGAAAGAATCAATGTGGAGGCTATTTGGGGAGAAAATTAAAACATGGAATAGTAGAAGGGAAATAAGAAATGATGAAGCTGAAAATATTATTAATCCTGAGATAGAAGACATGGCAGACATAATTTGGAAGTGTGATACTTCTTTTGTGGACAAGAACAATCATGCAGGAATAGCGGGTGTTGGAATTAATAATAAAAATAGACGAGTTGAGCGCATAATAAGCGAAAGAAGAAGAGTAAAGAGTGTCATCGAAGGAGAAGCGTGGGCGATTTTGTTCGCTATGAGATCATCTCATGATCTCACCAGTCAGAGAGTGTCTTTCTACTCTGACAACCTTGAATTGATTCAAGGAATTAAAAAGAAGACCGGGCTACACTGGAGCCTCAAACCCATTCTTTCGGAGATCGAAAGTTGGATTGGTCGTTACCCCAGATGGGAGATGAAGCATATTAGTAGACGCTTTAATTTATCGGCAGATATGCTAGCTAGATACACTAGAAGGAATAACATTATGCCTAGCTGCAACAACTTGTCATTAGTTGATTTTAATAGGAATTTAGAGAATCTTTATAATAGGTAGTTGGTTCGTGTTTATTGTAATGACAAAAAAAAAATTGTTTATAAAAAGCTGCATTATTTAATATTATTCCAATTATCCTGAAATGTTATGAAATCTCCAACTTTTGCCTAGAATTGTCTTTCTTTCAAAAAAGATGTTGGTGCTAGAATTGGGAGCTGAGCTGCTTGTTCTAAATTTGTTGTAAATAAGGTCCTTATATTTTGAAAATAAGTTACACGAATGTTCGTTTCTACGCCATTTGGCCAGTTTGAAATGTTTTTTGCTAAACAAGTACTCATGAATTTTTTGCAGCAGTTCAATGGGAACAAGTCCTTCGAAGATGGACATGGATTGGATCCTATAAAGGAAAATCAGATCTTATAGTCAGAATTTGTTTCAGAGAACTTGCATCACTGGATAGACCTTATCTTTGGATATAAACAGAGAGGGAAGGTGAATCTGAATATCAACTGTCCGATTTTATCCAGTGACTTCGAAATGCATTTTGTAAGTGTAGCTCGACAGGTAATTGGCACCGAGAACTGAGAACGTCACAGAAATGCAGCCTCTTATGGAAGCCTCCTAAGTCCTAAATCAAGTAAATGAAAGTAGGGGAATGGAAAGTAATCCTGTTGAATATGAAGTCCAAATCAAAGTTGATATAATATTCAATGTTTATGTGTATTTAGCTAGTCATATTGTTGTAATTTTTAGGAAAGCCTAAAAATGTGCTCTGAGGCACGGTTTCTAGAATCCAAGAACGACAATGGTCTATACTTCGTAATAGCTGATAGATTTGATCTAAAGTTGTAATTTCCTTCTTATAGTGCATCAAAGCGTCTCTCGTAGATTGCTTCAGTGTAGACGTAGGCCTTTGTGTTGAACCACGATCAAACGATTGTATTCTATAATTTTCTGCACTTTTCAGCAAACAGTTTATTTGCTGAGATTAAACTAGTTTTGAACAAATTTCTTTTACTATCTTTCCGAAACAAAAAATCAAAACATTTATAAAATCTACAACAGTGGTATCAAAACCTTCTAGGGTTTTCTGATTTGAATCTAAATCTAATACGTGTGTTCTTATGTGATATTGATACAGATCTATAGATCTGTGGCTACTACAAGACTTTAGGTCTCGGTGTTTGACGAAAAAGCAGATTTCAGGGTTTGAAATAAGAAAATGCGTGTCATGTTGTCCCATCACAAGGTGTTGCCGACACTCGAAACCGATGTGACCAAGTGGTCTGAGGATGCAATGAAAAGGAAGGACGAGACCGATGAAAAGGCCTTCAACGTATTGTTTCTGAATCTGTCTGATACAGCAATACAAAAAATAGATGGAGCAGAAACGACCATTGATCTCTGGGTATAACTCGATTCCTCATTCTATGTGCAATCTGCTCCTATTCTCGCTTTTCTTAAAGTAAAATATTTTACTTAAAATAGATTCTTCAAAAACTATTGATGAGAATGTTGATGAGTTTCAAAATTAAATCTGGTTTTAAGAGGTTTTGATATGGCCTTAGATGAGACTAGTAAATGTATGATCTTCTTGAACTCTATACCTGAATCTTATCAAGTAGTTAAACATTCTTTTCAATATTACACTGTAATGCCTACATTTGATTAGATTGTACACGAGAACTTGAATTAAAGTATATGAAACGAGTTGGTAATAACCTGTTTGTAAACATAGTAGTGAGTCCCCTGAGTATTTGAAACCTAATAAATATAAGAAAAATAATAATGGAGATAAGAACAACAAAACTGAATCAAGAAAATGTTATCATTGTGGGAAACCTAGACATATTAAGAAAAATTGCCATCCTCTTAAGAATAAGAATGCCAGTAATAACATTGAAACTAATATTGCATGCTTGCACCTTAAAGATGATGATACCTATGAAGTCTTAAATGTATCTGATATTGCATGCAAATCTAATTAAATTATTGATTTTAGGTATATTTTTCATATGAGTCCAAATAAGGATTAGTTTCATGACTTGGGGGAATTCAAGTCTGAAACTGTATGTATGGGGAACAATGATACTTGCCAAGTGGCTAGGATTAGTAATATAAAATTAAGACTTAATAATGGTAAAAAGGTAACCCTAACTAATGTGAGATGGATACCTGATCTAAAAAAAACCTTATTTCTTTAGGTGGTTTAGATGACCTTGGCTGTATATATAAGTCTCTAATGGCGTGACTAATGTGTATAAGAATAATAAACTTATCTTATGTGGAAAGAAAATTTCTGATTTATATATTCTTGATGGTTTATTCATTACTTCTGATTTAAATACCCTTGATACTAATATTAATAATGCAACTACTATTAAGTGACATTTGTGGCTTGGGCATATGATTTAATTAGGACTCAATGTACTAAGCAAGGATGGCTTGCTAGGTAAAAATTCTATCTCTACTCTTGAATTTTGTGAGTCATGTGTATTAGCTAAGCAACATAGAATGAAAATTCCTTATGGTATTCACATGTCTAAAAACATTCTTGAATATATATTCATGTTGATTTTTGGGGTCCTGAAAAGCATGAAACTCATGAGGGGAGGAAATTCTTTCTGTCTTTAGTTGATGATTCCTCTAGGAGAGTATGGACGTTTCTTTTGAAAAAATAAAAGTGAGACCTGTAATCTTATAAAGGAATGGGTTATTTTTCAAGAAAAACAAAGTGGCAAATTTTTTAAAACTTTGAGAACTGATAATGGTTTGGAATTTTGTAGTGAAGAGTTTGATAATTTTTGCAAAGAACATGGTATATTAAGGCATAGATATGTTAGAAAAATACCACAACAAAATGGGGTAGCTGAAAGAATGATAGAACTTTATTATAAGGTTAGGTGTTTGTTGTTTACTTTTGGCCTTTCAAAATCTTTTTGGGGTGAAGCTTTTTACACTGCTACTTATTTGGTCAATAGAAGTCCTAATAGGTCCCTTAATATGAAATGTCTAATAGAATTGTGGATGATTAAAAAAAACATGACTTGTCTAATTTGAGAATTTTCCGTTGTGCTGCCTATGCCCATAACAGAGAAGGAAAATTAGACCTCATGCCCTTAAATGTGTTTTCTTGGGCTATCAAACTATGTATGGTTCTAAAGGTTTCATATTGGGGGATAAAATTTCTAGAGGTGTAAAATTTATCACTAGTAGGGATGTATTTTTTGATGAAATGAACTTTCCTCGGAAGAAAGATACCGTGATTTCAGGTAATGGTTATAGTGAACTTGAATTTGTCCCTGAGGGAATAGGAATTGAGGTGGAGCCTATATGAATCCAGTCAATAAAGTGGAACCTGATGAAGTACAACCCTCAGAGCAGCCATAACCCACTGAGCGTACCAATGGGGCTGAGACACCTCATGAATCCCTACAAGACAGTTTGGTAAACTATAAACTCACTAGAGATAGAGAAAGAAGAGAACCTAGACCATCAACCAGGCACTCCTATGCTAAACTTTTTTATACTACTTTAATAGCTGTTACTGAGGTCAGACTCATTGAACCTCGATCTTATAGTGAGGTTTTAAAATCTAAGGACACAAATTTGTTGTTTGCTTCAATGAAAGAAAAAGTGAACCCTTTGTATGTTAATAAAACTTGGATTTTGGTTAAACCACCCCTTAACCATAAACTTATAGAATGTAAATGGTTAATATAAAATAAAATAAGGGGTAAATGATTTAGATCCACCTAGGTATAAGGCTAGGCTTGTAGATAAATGCTATACACAAAGATAAGGTATAAACTTTCATGATTAATTTGCTCCAGCTGTTAAATTTATAACTATAAGGATAATGCTAGCATATGTAGCTTGTTTTCACTTAGAACTAGAACAACTTGATGTAAAAACTACTTTATTGGATGGTGAACTTGATGAGGATATCTATATGAGACAACCTAAAGGATATTCTAACCCTAAACAACCTGATTTTATACTTTTGTAATTAGCTTGGGGTTTTAAAGAAGTGAATATGATAGTTGCCTTTACTATCTAAATGATTCTGAACTAGGGGTGAGCATGGTTCGGTTCATCTCGGTTTTTAACCAAAACCGGAACCAAACCGAATAACTCGGTTTATATATTTTAGAAAGCAAACCGGACGGTTCATTTTTGGTTTGGTTACTCAGTTTTTGGTTCGGTTTCTCGATATCAAGCTTTGTCGTAAAGTTCTCTCTCATCTTTCTTCAAGAAACACTTCAATGATGTAAGGTGTTTGAGATGATACTTCTGGCTCAGCAAAGGAAACTTTCGTTACCTTCCTTTTTATACTTTTGTGTTTTAATTTTTTTCATGCCAATATTATCTATATTTTGGTTTGTCAGCTAATAAACTTGGTAGGCATAATTTGGAAATAAAAATAAATCTCCATATAGATATTAAATAACTGATAATAATATATTACATAATTATGGCACTATAGGTTTCAATGTTATGTTTGATTCCCCAACTCTTTTGACAAAATAAATTCTCCAACTCATTTTGCTCAGAAGATCCATGTAGTTAATTTTTCAAATTCTCACCGTTGAAAGGTATACCTTGTTGTCGAACAAAAAAGGAAAAGTATATTTGTTATACAAATTTTCTTGGTCAATACTTTATTATACTATAAGATAATTTTTCCAGCACTTTCGAGCACAAAAAAAAACTTGCTTGCACATTTTGTCTTAGGGAATATTGATTGTATGGTTGAATAAAGTTGTCAAATGACACTAATTATTTTTAAACCATCGGTTATGTAATTTTCCATAGCAGTTTATATGGTTTGGTTTATTTTTGTTTTTTCGGTTTGGATTTTGTGTACTAAACCGAACCGAACCAAAATTTTCGTATTTGGAAATTTTTTAAACCAAACCAATCGGTTTTTTGGTTTTCGTTTTTTAGGTTCGTTTTTTTTGGTTTTTTGGTTCGGTTTGGTTTTTTGGTTTCAATTTGCTCAGACCTATCTGAAACTACGTTATATCTTTTACTTTATGCAGATGCTATGTTACTTATAAGTAATTATATATGTACTGAAAATTAGTAAGTTGAAAGTTGACCTTAATTCTGAGTTTGACATGAAAGATCTTGGTAAAGCCAAGAAAATATTGGGTATGGTGATTGAAATAAATCAGAAAGGTATATTCTTTGAAATTACATCAAGATCCTTACTTGGTTAAATTGGTTGAAAGGTATGGGAATTTGAAATGTAAGTCATATGAGATGCCTTTAGCTGGTCATTTGTACTTAGTCAAAATCAATGTCCCAAAACTGTTTTCAGAAAAGTGAGAACGAGTTACTTTCTTTATGCCAATATGATATGGTCACTCATGTATGTTATGATAAACACTAGACCAGATTTATCTTATGCTATATCAGTTTCTAGTAGGTATATGTCTAATCTAGGCCTTGATCACTAGACTGCGTTAAAATATGTAGTTTCTTATATAAACAGTACTTTAAATGTTGGCTTGTGTTATGGAAACTGAAATGTTCCATTTGATTTAGTAGGCTATGTAGATGCAAATTTTGCTAGTGATAAGTACTATAGGAAGTCAATAACTTCCTATTGTTTCACACTTGGTAAAAACTGTATAACTTGGAAATCTAAATTGCATCCTTTAGTTGCTTTATCTGAATTGAATCTGAGTATGTGGCTATTTGTGATTATTTTAAAGAAGATATATGGTTACAAGGTTTGACTAATACACTAAAGTTGACTAAGTCAACTGCTAATATTTGCAATACAGTCAAAGTGCCATTTACTTGAGTAAGAATCCAATTTATCATGAGAGAACAAAGCATATGGTTTTAAGTTTCATTTTATTAGAAACTAGATTTGTTCAGAGATAATAAAGTTCTGTAAAATACCTTCTGAGGATAATCTAGAAGATATAGGAACTAAAATATTGGTTGTTAGCAAATTTAAACATTGTTTGAGTTTATAAAATATCGAGTAAGGTACTTTTTTGTTTGCAGGTTACAACAACTATGAATAGACTGACACTGATGATGAAGCTGTGATCTTGAAGGATGAAGAGTAAGTGGACTTAAGGTGGAGATTGTTGGATATAAAGTCCAAGTCAAAGTTGATATATATATCATGCTTATGTATATTTAGCTTATTTGGGTTTTTACTTGGTCAATGCTTACTTGGATTAATTAACTAAGTCAATTAACTTGTGGGCTTTATTTGAAGACCGTCTCACTTAAGTAAAACGGTACCATTTTTACTTAACAGACATAAGACGTGGCATATCTATACACGTTGATCTTATATCACTTTTAACGGGCGAGATTAAAACCCTAGAGCACCCATATATATAATCTCTTCTCTTCATACTCGGTTAGACTTCATGTTTTCATCTTTGACTACTCTTCTTCTCTCATAAAATCTCTCAGCTTAAAGAAAACCTAGGGTTTATGTAAATCTCAATCTGTGTGTGTTATAAAGAAAGAGATTATAGTTAGATTGTAAGCATCTGGCTGGCGTATTGAGTAGTGTTCTCAATAGTGGTTACGAGATCTAATTGAAATCTTAGGGTCTGTCTATACTCTATAATAGCTGATAGATACGATCTGAAGTTGTAATCTCGTTCCTATAGTGCATCAAAGCATCTCTCTTAGATTGCTTCAGTGTAGATGTAGGCCTTTGTGCTGAACCACGATAAAACAATTGTGTTCTTTACTTTTATGCACTCCTCTTCAAACCTTTAATTTCTAATATTAATCTAGATTTAAGCATATTTCTCTTACAATCTTTCCAAAGCGAGAAATCAAAACATTTATAAAATATACAACATATCCCATGGTTACTGTCGTCTTCCTTGAATAAAGATCGTGCTTGACACTGATCATTTCAATAAATGAATCATTTTGTTTAACAAATTATCTAGTTAGACTTTCTATACAATGTACAAATTTTGTTATATTATTATACAAAATTTACGAAATAAATTTACAACTAGTTGGTCGGTAATAATGTCATGAGATTGTTTGTGATTATTAGCAGTCGTGTAAATATCATTTCTTTACTATATGAGTCAAATTTGGTAACCAAAAAATCCAAAGCTAACATTGGTAGCCTAAAACTGGCATATAAAAAGATAATTATTTGGCTTAAGAAAGAGGTAAACGAAAGAAAAATATTGGGTTTAAATTGTAAATTCGTAAAATAAATATTGAATTAGATTGGGAAAATCAAAAGACAAAAGTCAAATGTATACAATACCTTTCATTATTTGGTGTATTTACAGTGACGTGTGCGGCACGTGCGTTGACTACCGTTGACTATAGTAGTTAACGATTTTGAACTAATTGTGGGGAAAAAGTTTAAAATAATGGTATATATGAACAATTTTGAAACATAGGTGCTAAGATGGTAAAAATGTTCAAAGATAAATGACCTTTACGACAATTTACCCTTTCATCTTTCATGAGTGATTAGCTTTGAATTTGTATCAGTTTTAAATCTTTCTAAGAACTTTAGACTCATAGTAATAACCAAATAAACCAATTGTATCATTGGTTATTTCCATGAGATCATCTTTACGAATATCCATCTTGATATTACTGATTAAGGGTGAATACATGATGGGTCTCCGGTGTTTGGAGGGGAGGGGCTTAAATAGAATAATTAATGATAATTATTTTTGGAATAATCTCTAGTTTGGGGAGGGATTGGAGGGAGAAAATCTATTTCTCTTAAAGATTTTTTGCTAAAAAACAAATATATAATTTTCTTACCGTGTCCCTTATTCATGGGCGTCCGCACACCCCTTTCGTCTAAATACACCACTGACAATCTTTGTGAGTTCAAATTAGTTGCAAATTCCAAAATAATCCATTACCTATGGGCTAAAATTATTTTTAGACCACATCTCTATAAAGTATCATTTTGGATCATACGTTTTCAAAAGTGCATTTTAGGGCAATTTCAATAAACTCGTGACATATTTAATTGATTTTAAGGTTAATTTAAATATTTCAAATAAAGTTCCTAGTTAGTGGGTAAAGATATTATTTATTTGAAATATCCAAATTGCCCTTACAATATATGAAATATCTAACGAAATTAGTCAAACTACCCAAAAAGAAAATGACATTTTATAAATATATGGTCTAAAATTGGTTTTACCCAATAGGCAACAACCTATTTTGGTACTTGGTCACTAAAAAATTATGAACGTCGATATTTTTATATGTCCAAACTTCAAATAAAATAAATTAATATATTTGAACATAAATAAAGCAAACGTTTATGACGAGAATTGAGCCTTAAATGACCCTTGTTAAAACACAATGTATAGCACAAGAGACAAACATTTTTTTCTAGGTAAACAGAAGGCAAATTTATTACCCGACATACAAGTTAAATAGGCCTAGAAGGTCGTCTTGAGATCGTCGCTTTAATTTAATTCTGAGAGGTGAATAATATTCGGATACCTATTTATTATGTTAATAAATGTTTATATGGCACAAAATCGTATTATACTCTGATAAAAATAATGGTTCTTACTCTCGTGCATACCATTTTCAAACCCAAACCTTACTTTGACGCTTGAAAGGTCACCTACATAAATAGGCTTTTGTAACAAGTATTTCTCAGGCTCGAAGCCCCGTTTGATTGCTCAAACTGTTTGTGGAACTCATCCAGTTTTGCATCCAATATGAAACTCGCACAACCATCAAATACTATTTCTTGCAGATTTTAAGGTGGAAAACACTTTAACATACACTACACCTAAGGTAGCGCAAGAAATTTTCTGCTCGATGCCACAATATGAAGTTTCGAAGTGACACAAAGAAAGAGAATGAAGAAGTCCCACATCTATGTGTCCAGGGGGGAGACTACTACCTCCAACACACCAGATGTTGTGAGAAGTATGGATATGAAACAACCGTTAGTCGAATTAAGAATATTCATAATTGATGTCTTGGAAGGGATATCACATGTAAATTCCAAAATGAATGAATAACTAATCTGCGTTCCTGTAGGGGAACTAGAATGAAAGGTCCTAGTGGGAAAGTTGATCATCAAAGAATATATGGTTTCCCTTCAGTATACACTGGAGCATTATTTTGGTCAACATTAAACTGACTTTATAAATTCTCAAATAATCAATATCCTCCAAGATACTCGATTCGTCATGTAGAATGCGTAGGAGATTATCCTGCAAGAAGTATCAGATCATTAAAGAGGAAGACGAGTGACTACTCTAAGACAATGAAATATGTGAGGTAACATCCCACTTGAGGTTCTAATTCTATTTTAATATCTAATCCAAATGACTAATGTTAAATAACACATGTGTATTGATTTTACAAAGGTTACCAAACACATGTCCGTAAGACTATTTTGTGTTACCCATGATCGCTTAATAAATTGGTCGATACAACCGTCGACAATAAATTTTTGACATTTATGGACACTTTAAGAGAATACAATCAGATCCAAGTGGCCCAGAAGACGAGGAAAAAGTATTTTTTACCAGAAAATGACACAATGTACCAGTAGTGGTCGAAGTATACAAAAATAAATTTGGGTGCAAATGGGGATTTATGTTGAATGCATGGTAGACAAGATATACACATGATAGACTTGTCGAAACATTTCCCATCATGATAAATGGTGGTATATTCCTTCAGCATTACATATGGTAATTTTTTAGATTTTATGATTATACACCTCAATCCCAACAATATATAAGGTATCCTCAACTAAGCCATACCCAATTTGTCAAGGTAGTCCAAACCTTGGTAAGGGAAATAGAAGCCCTCAATGGAATCATGTCAAAAAATTTAAAGATGTACGTGTCTTATATTGAAAAACTTACGTAGGCTTAAAGGGTTCCAATTGATTGATAAGTGCCAGCAAGATTTTGAATCATTTAAATTTACGTAACCTCTCAAAATTTTGGAAGAATGAAAACAATAAAAATAAGAAAACATGGACATTGAAAATAAAAGATGATATAATCTAGATGCAAATAAACACCCTAAGCTAACACGGTATTGCAAGTATTACAGGACGTATGCAAGTTTTAATGATAAGAAGATTCGTTTCTCAGAGACTGACGAAAGTTAGAGAGAACTTATGCAAATTATCAAGTGCAAATATGGAAGATAGAAAAGATAATACGCAAATAGAAAGAAAAGATAAACAAATATTTATTTGGTTTTTAATTAAATAATAAAACTAAACTAATAAACTAAAGACAGCAAATAAATAAAAGAAAAGAAAAGAAGATAGTATGAACGTTAGCTTGAGTAAATAGCATGTAATCCCCACTAATTTTGCCGTTCTAAACATGTAAGGGTGAATTATGTAGGATTTCAATAATCGGTTCCAATTACGCTAGGTAGTTTTAAATAGGATTTACCTGTGTCAATAAGGCTTCCTAAGCAAACTGTTCCTGTAATTGGTAAATAGTAACATGTACTAAACCATGGTGATTATCTAGTTAGGTTGATTTGTCAGATCTAAACCGAATACTAGACGTTATGTGCTAAACATGTAATTAAACACCGTTGTCAATGGTGACCTAATTACTAGATGGTAATTCTATATGACCTAGGTTCCACAAGAACACAGAATATAATTCCAAACACATAAACAGAGAATAAAAACAATAATTCAATTTAAAACATAGAATTCCCAAATTAGATAGATGTCAATCAAAACTAGGGTTCATACATATATGCTAAAACTCAAGCTAAAGAAATTTAGTTCATACTAAGAAGAAAAGAGAAAAGAATTACAGAATCAAAGGTTGAAGGAGACATATGGTGTTCTGCTCCTTCCAGACTTCTCCTCTTGTGTTGCAGCTTCCTCTTGGCCTTAGGGTCTGGCCAAGGATGATTTTAGAGTGTTGAGGCTGTATTTATAGTGTATAGGTTGACCTAATTCGTTTCTTGAAGGAAAGGTCAAGTAATAGACTCAAAGCCCAACTCAAATTCGTATGGAAATAAAGATAATTAATGTTGTCTTGTTTTGAGTATATCTTCTTCGTTATTGGACAGTTTTTAGCCCACAAGATACCAAAAGAATCCTCACATAATTATTTACGTCCATATGAAAGGAATCTTCCAAAATCGGCTTGGTTTTGGAGTTATTACCACTTCTTTAGGCGTAGCTGAAGAAATTCAGATTTAAGGCAGTTTTTCCTTTTCCATGATTTTAGCTTTTGTTTCCTTTATCTCCAATTACCATTCTTATCTCTTTCCATATCTTGTAGTCTTTGACTTGGACTCTAATTAATCTCCATAATTATCTTTAAAGCTTCACACTAAATAAACAATTAAACTCAATATGCTCTAAAAATATTATTTTACTAAATCGAGACTCAAAATAGGAAAGTGCACTAAGTTAAGCTCAACTCGACCTATAAACTAATAAATACGCCTAAAATGATGTCTCGGAAATAGATTTTATTATCACAAATGAGGATACATCAAGACCCCCAACTAAAAGTTGTATCGCCTCGATACAATAAAAGTAAAGAACAGTAGGGAAGTCAAATAAAAAGAAGAAGAAGTCGGAGGAGAATAAGAACAGAACATAATGAATGATCCTAGAGCATAGTATCTAAAAAGTCTCATGTAGTAATGCTCAAGAAATAACGCATAATTATGCTTAATACACATGTAATCAACAATCCATAAATTCAAGTCCAGATTAATTTCGCAATGCCAGAAGGAGAGGATGATAACTTAGTTCAGGTTAATGGCTATAGGTTGTTCATAGGTCCCAATATAGCATCCAAATGTCCACTCACCTATTACCTAATAGCTTAATTGTTTCTCCACCAAGTAGTTAGAAATCCTAAGGTCTTGGGTTATAACTTGGCTTAGGGACAGTATGATACATTTGAATAATGAAAAGTGAGCTTTTGGCTCTCTCCTCACCAGCCATCAACGAATCGCCCTAGAGCTTGAGTTTTCACTCGAAGATGTTCTCACTCAACCCAATTTATTGATGCATTTTGATGTGCATCCCCAACAATCCCATTTAAAACCTTTTTCATGATGATATACAAATTCCACTTTTCCGGTCCGAATATATATTCTTTTTATATTACTTTTTTTTTGTATAGCTACGACTCTCTTTTTGATGTTCGAGATATCATGCTATTTTTTCATATATATATTCTTTCTTTTTATGCCCTTGTTGGCAAATTTAGCTCGTAGCTTCTTTTCCATTCACTATTACCCCGGCAAAGGGTTACAATAATAACTTTTTTATCATCAATAAATTCACAAATATAATTCCCGAGACCCAATGTTCCCTAATGATTAAACCCACCACCCCAAACTCAAGCTCTAAAACAACTTGTTTCAGGTTTTGCGATTCGAGTGCGGGTTATATAGATAAGTCCTACAAACTAAGGGTATGGATTATAATGTATTTCAATAAAAGGCTTTAGAAAGGCTCAGAGGGGCTAAGACGGATAAATAATAACAAAATCAAATAAAAGGGTGAGAAAGTATAAAATGCTTCAAGTGGTTTTAACATGAAAGAACTGCCTTATTCATTTTTCTAACTACCAGATTTCGTTACTTTTTCACTAATAGTTCATAGATAAGCGGGTTTTCAACTAATTTCAAACCTCACGTTCTACACACCAAATAACTCTCCCAAAGTTTCAACGTGACTTCTTAGCATTGCTCATTAACTTTTCTATCTTTTATTTCCTGTTTTCATACATGAATCTAAACAAATTTGTATCATCTTTCAAAAACATACTACTTACTATCATTAACTTAATTAAATCATGCTCACATAGGTACATTCAACATATTCAATGCCCATTTCAACCCAAATTTTTTTTAAAATTTTATGAAAAAAACAAAAAGGAAGATGAGGACAACGAATCCCCACCCCCAACTAAAAAATGAGCCGTGTCCCCACGACTCGAAAAAGACTCAAGAAAGAATAAAATTTAAAATTAGCATACATATTGCACATAAAGAAATGGTAGGGAAGAAAGAAAACATACTCTTCGAGGCTATTACCTCGCCTTAATGACATCCAAGATAGGATTTGCTGGATTTTTCTTTAATTGCTCACGGAGTGTTGTGATGTACTCCTTTTCTTCTTTTGAAAATCGCGTAGTTACTCTCAAAACTTTAATGATCCAAGCATTGACAATATTGTTACTCATCTTAAACTCACGTGTTTCTTCTTCACCCAAAATTATATTCGCTTTCCGAACAAGACACGTGATCATTGTAGGATATTGCATTAAATAACGACATGGGAGAGATCGGAAATCGTATCACCTCCTCATAGATCAACTGTGCCACATCCTCTTTTTCTCCTCACAAAATACAATTCAACAAAAAGAACATTTTTTAGAACGTCTTACCATTAACGTAGACCAACCCAATATTTCCAAATCTCCATGAATCGTCTTGTATTCTCCTTATCAACTTCTTCTTCAAATACTTTCTCATAAGAAAAAGGTAGCTCCTTTAGTTGTTTCTTCGGAGAAGCTATCATGGCCATTGAAGCTTTCTCTTTTTCTTCAGGTGTAGAGTCTTCGATCTGTAGAGGTTGTGTTGTTTTCTCACTAAAGTTAGAACCTTTTTGCCCATTGAATCAACACAGCATGCTAACCTCTCTTCTCTTGACTTGTTTTACCCTTTGAATTGGAACTAGGACTTTTCTCAATTGAATCTTCTCAATAGGACCCATACCTAGATTTTCTTCATCTCCCTTATAGTAGATAATGTTTATGTCCTCTTAATCATCTCAATTGACCCCCAACTCAAAGCTTTAACCACTCTTGAAAATTGAAACTCTTGATTATTGGTTGTACAAGCTTTATTTGGGTTAGGAAAGGTGATTTGATGATGATTCTCTATGTGGGTAAGATGGATTCTTCATGGATTGGTATGGATTTAAGAAATTGTAGGATGAATTTTTGAAATTTAAGCTTTTGATTCTTGGATTCAAGGTGTTTTGGTATGATATGTGTGGTTGAATCTTCTTTGTAATGATGTGGAGAATAGATTTGATGTGTTTTCATGGTGATTGGGTAGTATTTTGATGTTTAGGGAAGGTTTTATGAAGCTCCAATGGAGTTGGGAGAGGTTTTGGGAAGAAGGAGAAGCTTAAGGATTAAAAAATTCGTAATAGAGCAACCTCCTCTCCCTTATAACCTAAAAAACGCGATTTTTTTCTCTCTCCAGCGTTGTCGGGCGGTATACCGGCCGTAGGGCCCGGTATACCGAAGTTCTGGCTTTCTAAATTCTTCCTCTCGGCATAAAACCCGTGGTGCGAACCCGTGGCACGTGTTTTTTTCGTTGCCGCACCGGTATACCGGTGAAATGAGCGGCATACCGGTGGGAGGGTCAGATTTTCTCCGAATTTTTTCTTTTTCTCCCTAACTCGATTTTCTTGGTACCTGAACATCAAAAACACTAATACCTTCCTCAAGAATGCAATATCAACTAAAAATAACTAAACTAATCATAAATTAAAAACATAAAAACATGAAAACATAAAAACATGAAAACATAAAAACATGAAAACATAAAAGAAACTACGGGTTGTCTCCCGTATAGCACTTTTGTTTAACGTCTTTTAAAGTTAGACACGTTACCTCGATTACGAATGACGAAATTTCCACCTTTGCCTCTGATTCCCACGAACTTTTTAGCTCGATTTTTCATAATCATGGATGGTGCCATCCAAGATTCCGTGGGAAGGGGTGTTTCTGGTGGTAACTTAGTATTACACTCCTCTGGTGATCCACTCATATCCTCAGTTTCGAATCTTCGTTTGTTAGAAAGAATGTCCTTCATGAATTTTAGATATTTCGGCATTCTCTTGAGAGCTTCTACAAACGGTATTTTAATCTCTAACTTGCTCACCATGTCAACGAACTTCTTGAATTCCAGGTCATTGTCCTTTTTTCTGACACGTGAAGGGTATGGTGGTGGAGGACATGTGTTGGTTACCACTGGGCTCTCTTTCTTTTTTGGTGTCTTCTCTGGGACACTTTTTGGTTCAACTACCTCTTCGACTGTATCTTCTGTTGTTTCTTCTCCCCCCTTTTCTGGAATAGGGACTGGTTCAGGTTCTGGTCTTGGTGGAGGTAGTTGTTTTCCACTTCTTAATTCAACTGCATGACAAACATTGTTTTCTGGAGCACTAGTATCACTTCAGAGTTGCCCTTTTGCAAAGATTTGAAGTTTATTTACCATTCGTGATATAGTATGCTCAATATTTTTAAGCGCATTGGATGAGTTTTGGAATCTTTGCTGGCTAATCTCCATATCTTCAATTAAGTTCATTATCTTAGCCATGCTTGAATTCAAACTCGAAGGTTGTTCTTGTACGGTTTGCTGCATTGAATAAGAAAGTAGTTCTTGATAAGCTTCATTATAAATCGGCGCTTCTTGATAGATAGGTTGTGGAGGATAATAAGATTGTGGTCGTGGTTGATAATAAGTCTGTTGATTTCCGACCCATTCGTAATTATGAGGGGGCTGATAATCAGCGTAATTTCCTTGGGATTAATAATAACCATCATAATAATGGTTTCTTTGATAAGGTATGAAGGAAATTGAAGCTGGATTATTCATGCAATTCCCCCACGAATGATTTCTTGCTCCACAACTAGGACATGAAGGTGTGGTATGTACTATATTTCCCCGAGCTAATTGTTCGCGTACTTCAGCGTAGAGCTGGTTTATCTAATCCATTTTTGAAGGATCTAGTAATACGAAACTTCCTTCTCCTAATAAATATGCTCTCGCCTAAAAAAATTCTGTAAAACAAAAACAAAAAAGAAAAGCGTAAAATAGAACTAACTAAAATATAAGCACAAGATTATTGCACAAGGACTAACGATGTAGTCCCCGGCAGCGGCGCCAAAAACTTGGTGTGGCCTAAGGTGTGATAAAAAGATGATATAGTCTAGATGCAAATAAACACCCTAATCTAACACGATACTGCAAGTATTACAGGACGTATGCAAGTTTTAATGATAAGAAGATTCGTTCCTCAGAGACTGACGAAAGTTAGAGAGAACTTATGCAAATTATCAAGTGCAAATATGGAAGATAGAAAAGATAATACGCAAATAGAAAGAAAAGATAGACAAATATTTATTTGGTTTTTAAATAATAAAACTAAACTAATAAACTAAAGACAACAAATAAATAAAAGAAAAGAAAAGAAGATAGTATGAATTTTAGCTTGAGTAAATAGCATGTAATTCCCACTAGTTTTGCCGTTCTAAACATGTAAGGGTGAATTATGTAGTATTTCAATAATCGGTTCCAATTACACTAGGTAGTTTTAAATAGGATTTACGTGTGTCAATAAGGCTTCCTAAGCAAACTGTTCCTGTAATTGGTAAATAGTAACATGTACTAAACCATGGTGATTATCTAGTTAGGTTGATTTGTCATATCTAAACCGAATACTAGACGTTATGTGCTAAACATGTAATTAAACACCGTTGTCAATGGTGACCTAATTACTAGATGGTAATTCTATATGGCCTAGGTTCCACTAGAACACAGAATATAATTCCAAACACATAAACAGAGAATAAAAACAATAATTCAATTTAAAACATAGAATTCCCAAATTAGATAGATGTCAATCAAAACTAGGGTTCATACATATATGCTAAAACTCAAGCTAAATAAATTTAGTTCATACTAAGAAGAAAAGAGAAAAGAATTACAGAATCAAAGGTTGAAGGAGACATATGGTGTTCTGCTCCTTCCAGACTTCTCCTCTTGTGTTGCAGCTTCCTCTTGGCCTTAGGGTCTAGCCAAGGATGATTTTAGAGTGTTAAGAGGCTGTATTTATAGTGTATAGGTTGACCTAATTCGTTTCTTGAAGGAGAGGTCAAGTAATAGACTCCAAACCCAACTCAAATTCGTATGGAAATAAAGATAATTACTGCTGACTTGTTTTGAGCATATCTTCTTCGTTATTGGTCGGTTTTTAGCCCACAAGATACCAAAAGAATCCTCACAGAATTATCTACGTCCCTATGAAAGGAATCTTCCAAAATCGGCTTGGTTTTGGAGTTATCACCACTTCTTTAGGCGTAGCTGCAGAAATTAAGATTTAAGGCAGTTTTTCCTTTTCCATGATTTTAGCTTTTGTTTCCTTTATCTCCAATTACCATGCTTATCTCTTTCCATATCTTGTAGTCTTTGACTTGGGCTCTAATTAATCTCCATAATTATCTTTAAAGATTCACACTAAATAAACAAGTAAACCCAATATGCTCTAAAAATATTATTTTACTAAATCGAGACTCAAAATAGGAAAGTGCACTAAGTTAAGCTCAACTCGACCTATAAACTAATAAATACGCCTAAAAGGATGTCTCGGAAATAGATTTTATTATCACAAATGAGGAGACATCAAATGTGAAATAAGAAACCATATAACTATTTTTTGTAATAAAAACCTTTTTAAGGAAGTTAAAACATGATATAAAACATATATAAGTTTATGGGTCAAACGGGGAGTTGAAATTTTTAAATCCGTCACTTAACCTAGGAATGGGCCTGCCCATTTATAATGCATATATAAACGCTCTTAAATTTCACCAAACCCTAACACTACCTACCTCTTTAGTATCCTCTTTACCGTGCCGCCGCTTCCAGCATATACATATACACCCCCTCTCTCTATCGCTTTCTTTCTCTCTTTCTCTCTTTCTCACACACACAATTTTGAGTGAGATTTGGCTACAAAACTGTACACTTTCTCCACAATTATCTACAAAAACATTTAATTCTATCAACATCATCAAACATAACATTTATTTGATTCTGAATTTACAAATTTTGTTGGAGATCTAGATGATATATATTTTCGACATAGAATTTCTACCCATTGTGTAAGTATTCAAACTATTATGATTTTTCTTAAATATTTAATTGCAATATAATCATAAAATAAGTTGGATTTGTATTTATTTATATATTTAGTCTAAGGCGTATATTTTACAAGTTCTCTTAAATATCGCAATTCTGATATTGAAAATTTATTTATGACATTTATAGGAATATTTTTTATTTATATTCACAAATTATAGTTTTAATTATTATTTGTCTAAATTGAATTTTATCTTAAACTCTGTGAGCCTCATTTATTTTCTGAATTAATATTTTTATGTATAAATAAAAATGTTAAATCTAATCACTCAAATTTGTTTTTCTCCCTAATTTTTTTACTACTAGAACAAAATTCATTACTATGTCCCTATTTATTTACCCAGTTTTAAAATTTTATACAATATTTTCATAAGTGTTTTATGACCCCTAACGTTATTAATAATGTTCAAATCAATCTCCTCAAATACGTTCATCCTAAACAAAATCTAGAATTATATATTTAGAATTCATGTTCTTGAAAGACCCCACATATGAAATATCAACCATCATGATATATACAGTCTCTTTTGTATCCCTTGTTTATCATGATTAATTATATATTACTCATTTTCATATTATAATTGTATCACCTCTTACGTGTCTTTTATATGGTCCAAAAAATAAAATATTTTTCTTATTAATTAATTTTGTCTTTCTCTCGTTTGAATGAATAAGGAGTGATGCAAGAAAAAGGGGATATGTAAACTTTTTTATCACTTCATATGTGTAAAATATAAGGGTGGATTCAAAAACTTATATGAGGAGGAGTATGGAAACTCCAGAGGTTCGGAGATAACAACTCGAAAAATATTTAACGAAAAAATAAGACAACGGTTAGACAAATTGGATATATAGTTGATCATTTCTAGAACGTTGCTAACATTTTTAATTACTCCGATAGTTCATATAATACCCAATTCATTGAGGAAAATTGCATAAAGCCTAGAAAAAAATTTGGGCTTGATAAATAAACTAAAATTTAGGTTTATTAAAATGTAAATATCATGTTACAAAAAAATATAGGGGGTGGGGGAGGGGTTTCGAGTTCAAAACCCCACTAATTTTTTTTTGGAGTGGCTCAAAACCCTTACATATATAGTCCATTAATTTATCTTTTGACACGGTCCAATAATTTTTAACTTATCTCTCTTTATATTGAAAAAAATTCTCAAGATTAGCATTAGAAATACGATCATCCTTTAGCAAATATATGCTCTTAAAATCTATAGTTAACATTGAGTTGGTCATAGTAGATTGCTTTCATTAATATTACGTTATATAAATCTTATTTACAGGTTTATCAATGTGACAGTGAATCATTATCAAAACAAGGGAAAGATCGATATTCATGACATTTCACGAAAACATAACTTATACATTTAATATGGTAAGGTATACTTATGAAAATTATAATAATATATATGATTAGTATATATATCGAATATCTATTTTAATTATCTTTTTTTCTAGTTGTTTCCTTACAATGTGTAACTTTATAATTTCAATGTAGCTTTAATTATGTTTTTTTCTTCTTATTTTATCACTATTTTTTTATATTCATGTAAATCTTTATGAATTTTTTTAGAAATAATTAATAGGGTTAAACAAGTCATTCAAAAGTTAGTTGTGTGAAAATCATAACTTTAATATATGTGCACAAGCTAAAGATGTCAATAAAATAAAATGGGAAGGAAAGAGTATGTTACTTTTAAATTAATATTATTACTTTTAATATAAAAAATCTATTAGATAACTTATCATCGAAAAGTTTAGTTGTTTATGTTAAAATATAATATATCTTTGAAGAATATATTTATTAAAATTCTATCTCGGGTTTCTTTTCAACATCTATGAGACACATTATGTTTTCGTGTCTCATCAAAACATTGGATTTTTCTTTCATCATTAATGTATTTTCACAACTAAAACCTTCTTTCCATTGTAACCAAAACAAGTCAAAAAGTTATTTTACATCATTCATATTTTAATTTTTTATATATACATAAAATATAAAATATAAAGTAACATAAATAAATAGCTTATTATTCAATGATCATAATTTGTGACCAATTTAGTTGTATTTAAAAATATAGACATTTGATAAGTTAATGGATTGTTATCTTCAACAGGAGTAAAAGCATGGAACGAACTTTGATAAAGAACCTCTCAAAGACAATGATATGCAATATCGTAAAAGAAAGCCTGGTCTTCGGCACACAAAACAACAAATTCAAAAGATGGAAATGTACGTTTTTCTAAAGAAATACACATAATGAAGTTTGAAATTTTGTTCAGTTATGTGCTGCTAAATGAACTTAAAGTAGTTGGCTTAGTTAATCAATTTTAATTATTTATTATAATTTTCAGGTTATTTAAAGAATTTCCATACCACATGTCAAGCAACACAAAGACATGTGTGTCAAGACAGGGTTGAATTTACTACAAATTTGGAGCTGGTTCCTGAACAAGCGAAAAAAAATGAAGGTAAAGTATAATATTTTATATTGTAATCATATGAACTTAAATAAAAAATGTAGGCATTAATCACTAAATGCCCTACAAATCAATTTCTCATAATTATTCATTTCCCATTGATCAAATTGTCATTTTTAACCTCAAATAATTGTGTTGGGGTTGCAAGTTTATTTCAATTTTTAAGTTTATTTATTTCTTGGAAAATTCCCCCATGGATACTAAATGTTTCAAATTTTCAAAAATGACAAATAAGTACCCAAATTTTTATTTTATGTCTTCTGTTAGTACCCACCAAGACCGGTTTGTATCAAAGCGAAAGACGTGGCCGCGTAGGGCCTCCAATATTTTGATGTTTTTAGAGGCCCCCGATCATCTAAATGTATTTTATGTGTGTATATATATCTGATTTAAATAATCATTAACAAGTAGTATTGTTAGTTTGGTGGTAATATTGTATATTTTCTTTCATTAGGTCTAACGTTCAAACCACCTTTTGTGAATTCGCTTAGCGCCCCCAAAATATCAAGGCCGACCCTGAACTACCTTTTTAACTTTAATTGTCACGTGGCAGATGTGTAGCGCTTCCGTTAGTACCCAAGTGTTTAACAATTTGACAAATAAGTGTCCAAGTTTACACATGTGTTTGTCTAATAAATAGGGAGAAAATACTAAATTATCCTTACAACAACTGATGTTTAAAAATATAGAGCCACATGGCAGTTAACTTCAAAAGCAACCGTTGGTACTAACGGAAGACAAAAAATGTAAAGTTGGGTATTTATTTGTCATTTTTGAAAAATTAGGCACTTATTTTGTCTGAATTTTGTAACGTTATATATTTACAAGGGAATATTCCTTTTATTTCCTTTCACCTGATGTTTGGCCTTTTATTAGTTGGTCCCATATATTTATGTGGGTCTATATTCTTTGTTTGGTAGGCAAATAAGAAAAGGTTCCATGAATTGTCCTCTACTCCATCAGCGATCCGAGTCTCTGGTGCTTATACGACATCTATAACTCAAAACGGTCCTCCAGTCTATAACAGTATACTGAATCTTGCAGCTGCTTTGTAGTGTCATTGCAAAGAGGTGAAATTCTTCTACTTTCAAATTCTTTTTTCCTTTAGTTGTGTTTGATCACTCCTCTTTTTCTTTTGCTAAATTTTTGTTCAATATCCTCTTTTCAGCTTACGACCGACTACTCTTTCTTCTTGGGCATGGGCCCGAGTGTACCTAAAAAAAGGTATGCACTTTGAAGGGGAAGTTCAAGTTAGCTCTTTAAGAGAGGAATTCTTTCAAGACCCAGCTTGATCAGACACAACTGGCACTGGTCGAGCTTAGTGCCTCTGTTGAAGAGAAGACGGTTAAGTGCAGCTTATACAGGCACACCAATTAGGCTTTTATGGCGTAGTAGAAAGAGGGCTGAAAAGGATGAAGCTGAAAGTAAGTAATCATTTTACATTTTTTAGTTTACCTTGCAAGAATTGACAATTTTTTTTTTTTACTTCATTTTCAGGAAAATCTTCAACTTTCACAGAAAAACCACAAATGAATCTCACTCCAGTTGAATCAAAGTTGAGTGTGGCAACATGAGCTCATGACTCGAGCAAATGGTGAAGAAATTTAAATCTCAAAGACAGAAATTTTAATGGAGTATTCTTTGTGTCTGTTCTTGGTTTTGATTTTTAAGATTCAGAGTCCAGAAGTACTAATCCAGGAGTTAACTGGAACAATCATATGGCCATTTGAAGAAGCTGCTATACTCGTGTATTTTTATGTCTATGATACAATGTAAATTATGAGAAATAATGAGAATCATTGTGAAATAACTCATTTATTTCAGTTGTTTTTCATTTTGTCTTAATTTTCTACATTTGTACATGTGATGCTCACAGTGATATG
This sequence comes from Nemophila menziesii, assembly GCA_029959085.1. Classification (NCBI taxonomy): domain Eukaryota; kingdom Viridiplantae; phylum Streptophyta; class Magnoliopsida; order Boraginales; family Hydrophyllaceae; genus Nemophila; species Nemophila menziesii. The sequence goes on along the minus strand of JARWIR010000003.1, from coordinate 70,915,924 downwards.
AATGCATGATGACTGTAAAATGTAATATGCTTAAGAAATAACTCACTATATCATCATGTTGAAGGCTTCAAAGAATGTATGAGAGCTAAAAAAATTACATTAATTTTGGTGAATGTGTCTTAAGTTTGATTAAGTAAAAAGAAAGTAGATATTATTATATCAAAAAAGTAAATTTGTGTGCAGCAAGAGTTTAAAAGTTAGCATTTTTTATTTGCCAATCGATTTAAGTTTTTCACTCATCCTCTGATAAATACAACAGCAAAATCAAAGAAGAAAGAAGGTAAAAAAAGAGAAAAACGAGGAAGAACAAGTACAAATATATAATCTCCTCTTCTTCTTCTGCCCATCCTATGCTTGTGATACCTTCTGCCATAAAGATTTCCCCAAAATTGCATCTGAATGAACCACAAGATAAGCAGCATTTAACCTATTAAAAACTTGGTTATAAAACATTCACAAATATGCCCATATCATATGTGTCTCAATTAAGAAGAAAAACTTTACTTACTTTCTACATCTGGTGTAGCCAAAGGATCATTTTCCTCCCTTTGTTCTATTACTGGAGCCATACCTACCATACCTGACATATCTGGACCACCCTCACCCTATACAAATATGATTTACCTAAGTAATTTATCCTTATTCTACTTGTATGAAATTCGTATGATAAAATATATGATATTTTTTATTATATAAGGACTTATAATGTAACTAACTCAGATATTTAATATAGAGACCTATAATGAAATTAACTTGAAACAAAGTTTCCTGGCTCCGTCCCTATAATTGATTGATCTTTAACACAAAACTTTGAACTGACCAAATAGCTAAACCATGGTGTCACACCAAGTCAAGAATTGCTCTTTTGTTATGAAGGTAAACCAGGTAGGAGAAAAAACATCCTGCTCAATTTGTTTCAGAATGTCCTTATTACAAAGACATACTGAACTCATGGGCATCACCCAAACCCAGCATACTATTGCAACCTAGCAAATTAGCTGCTGAACTTTTAACAGTCAACCCCACTAGTTATTATGCTCCTAGATTAGATTATACTCTCATCTTGACCATGAACACCTTTTAAACCTTTTGTTTGTTTTTTAGTTTTTTTTCTTGTTTGCGTCACCGAAAGGGTTTCGAGTTTTATATTTCTGCTCATAAAAGAGTTTGTAATGATAATTTACTATGAAAATATCTATGTTTCTTTGGAAAAATTGTTATGAAAATATCTATGTTTCTTTGGAAAAATTGTTTTCATTCATAAAAAAAACTATATAAAATACAGTGTAAAAAAAAAAACTATATAAAATACAACTCTAAGACATGAACAAAGAAAAATCCATGCCCATGATAAGGAAATTGACGAGAAATTAAACGAACAAGAATTCTTAAATTAATACAACTCTGTCTAAGACAGGAACAACGAAAAAGAAAACAAGAAAAATAAAGATTAAACATAAGAATACATGATTAACGGACAAGAATTCGTCTGTCTTTTCTCGTTCTCATGCGGGTCTTCGAAGACGAATCCATTCACCATTGACGAATTCTTGATGAACTCTCAATTTTGAAACATGATAGGGAAGCTCATCACCGGAGCTATCGAAATATACAGAGTACGTATCATCATCGACTCTACCGGTGATTCTACCGACCCACCAACCGTCGAGATCATATGCATCTACTCTTTCCGGAACGTTAAAGTCGAAGATTTCGAGTATTAAAGGTGGGGTTGGCCTCACCCTTTCTGCTTCAACAATCTCCGTTAACCTATTATTTGCGTTTTCATCTTCTAACAGAGTTAGGTACTCCACTTTAAATTTGTCTCCATTCTTCATCTTTCGAATAACTCTGGCTTCAAAGTATGAGCCAAAGAAACCATCTTCATCGCAGCATATTTCTACGAGATCGCCTTCACGAATATCCATCTTCTCCCCCTCTGTGTATGACTTTTCTTGATTTTATAGTTGTGTATTGACTATTGAGTGAGTTTGCATTGCAATTTGGTTTAAATAATAGTGTTGCGGAAGTGAAGAGACGTTGTGTGAGTGGACTTTGATGGTATGGAGAAAAAAAAAAAGAACGTTAGATGGAATAATAATGGAAATTGGGATTTAAATGCGTTTGTTAAAACTTGAAATGCAAGGGGTTTATTTGTGGTATTATTTTTAGAGAAAGTATAGAACTAATTTCTTTTTTAGTCATTTTTTTGTTTGGTCATAATTTTAAAAATAACAATATATCATCTAAATTCATACCACCTATAATATACTAAGTATGACATGGTATAATTTAAGTAAAAATAAAATAGTAATATTTATTTTCTCAATTTGATGGTAATTACTTTTATTCAAATCACGTCATGTTATAGGTGATATATTAAATGGTATATATAATTTTTTTAGTTTTAAAATGTTTTTTTAGAAATATCTTCACAAATGTTTCATTTGTTCGACATTTCAACAAACAAAGTTAAATAAGGCAATATTTTTGGTGTCGCCTAAAGTGTGATAAAAATAAGATAAATATAAGTCAGAAAACAACGCACTCTCACCCTAGACAGTCACAGTACTGCAAGTATTACAGGACGAATGCAAGTTTTAATGATAAGTTGAGTTCGTTCTCAGGGACTTAGTGTGTTAATCGAACGGGTAAATAATAACGAGTAAGAAGTAATTAATTAAAAGACAGGAAAATAAAGAGAGTAAATTCGAGATTACTAAATTAAACTAAAGAAAATAAAGACAGTAAAATAAATACGAAGAAATATGAGATGAGAAGTATATCTTAGGTTTTGCTAGTATGCACTAATCCTTCTAATTCTTTCTATCAAATCTAGTTAATAAGGGAGATAATTAGCTCTTAGATACTTAGTCAGGATTCTAAATTCCCATACCTTAGACCTTGAGAGCGACTAAGGGGGCTACGGACACACCACGAGGCTGGTTCAAATAGGGTTTACAAGCGCTACCAAGGCCCTAAGCAATCAATTCCCATACATGGTGATAGTGATTAAATTATACCCTAATGATATCTACTTAGAATTAGTGTTGTCAAGACCAATATCGACACTAGACGTTATGTGGTGTTTCAATAATTAGACACCCAGCTAAGGTGATCATCTAACTACTATTAAGGTAATCCTATACTCGTGCACTAGCAAGGAAAACAGTCATTAAATCAAAACACATAAACAAATATAAAGGTAAGAAGCTAATATCAGATTAAAACATGAAATTCCCAAAGAAACTTAGATAGAAAGAAATTAAAATTCATAGTTTATACATGATGTAAAACCCAAGCTATGGGAAGTTTAGTTCATACCTGAAGGAAATAAACCAAAGGAAATAATAAAAGACATCATCTTGCTCTCTACAATAACTCTGATGAATAAAACCTTAAGAACTAATTACTATGTGGCAAGGATGAGCAAGGATGATTTAAGAGTGTATTTATAGGTGTTTAGAAGACCTAATTCGTTTTCTTGAAGGAGAAGGTGAGTAGTGGACTCCAAGCCCAACTCAAATTTGTAACTCTAAAACATGAAATCAGACCCGTTTTTGTTTTGGTCCTAGCAGCTTCAATACCCATCCGTTTGACGCGTATGGGTAGTCGAAATTCATCGTCTCGGAAAGATATTCAACTTTTCTCTTGACCGTTCTCCAAATTCCACACCGATTTTGAGATATAAGCTGATTTGTGGTCGTAGGTGCAGAAATTCAGGATTAAGGCAGCTTTTCCTTTTCCATGTTTTTAGCTTTTCTTTCCTTATCTCCAATTACCATGCTTATCTCTTTCCATATCTCTTAGTCTTTGACTTGGACTCTAATTAATCTCCATAATTATCTTTAAAGCTTCACACTAAATAAATAATTAAACCCAATATGCTCTAAAAATAATAATTTACTAAATCAAGACTCAAAATAGGAAAGTGTACTATTTCTCAAGAAAAACGATTAGAAAGACTTCTAAATCACTAAAAATGATGTCTCATCTTAACATAAATCTATCACAAATGAGGAGACATCAAGACCCCCAACTCAAAGTTGTATCGTCCCGATACAATAAAGATAAAAACAAAGGGAAGTCTATAAATACACACCTAGGTAATTTTAATACAATGGGAAGAACATAGCAGAATATATAGAATAGACATAAAGAAATTACTCAGAAAATTTCATGCAGTACTATTTATAAACTACATACCTGTACACTTCTCATATCCATAGTCAACACGGTTTGAATTCAAGATCGGATTAGTTTCGCAATGTAAGAAGGATTGGGACCTTACTCAGTTCACCAAGGAAGTTATAGATTGTTCATCTAACTTCACTTGTATCCAAAGATCCACTTAACTACTCTCTAATGGCTCAATCACTTCTCGATTACATAGAAAAGAATCAAAAGGTCTTTTGGGTTGTAATGTAGGCTTAGGGACGGTATGATAGTATATTTGGATAATTTAGAGTGAGCTTTTGGCTCTCTCCTCACTAGCCATCAAAAAATCGCCCTAGAGCTTGAGTTCCTCTCATTAAATGTTTCTCACTCAACCCAATAAATTCTTTTATGCACAATTTAGCATCCCCAATAACCCAATTAAAGCATAAGATGTTCACTTAAAAATTCCACTTTGCCGGTCCGAATATATATATTTTCTTTTCAAATCAATTTTTTTTCTTTTGTATAGCTATGACTCTCTTTTTAATGTTGAGATATCACGCTATTTTTTTCATATATATATTTTTCTTTTCTTTTAATGCCCTTGTTGGCAATTTTTAGCTCGTAGCTTCTTTTTCATTCACTATTACCCCGGCAAAGGGTTACAATATAATCCTGTAAATCATCATCAATATAAAGAACAGAACACAATTAATAAGCTCAAAAATCCCATCCAAATAATAATTCCCATAATGGTGGACCCACCACCCAAACTCGAGCTCTAAAACAACTGTCTATGCATCGCGATTCGAGTGCAGGACATATGAAGAAGTCCTATAATCTAAAGGGATATGGCTTATAATGTGTTTCAATAAAAAGCTTTAGAATGGATAGAAGGGGCTGAGAAGGATATATCATATAAAATCAAATAACAAGGTGAGAAGGTATAAAAAGGCTTCAAGTGGCTTCAATATGAAAGAACTGCCTTAATCACTTTCTACATCATGTAATTCCGTTATTTTCTTACCTTTAGCACTTTTATCCAATGGGTTTGTCAACTAGCTTGGATCTCACGGCCTACACACTTCTCAAGGTTCCCTGAGATTGAACATACTTTCTATCGCATTGCTTACTAATCTTTTCTTTACTAATCAATGTGTGTTTTCCTGTAAATACTCAAAGCATACAAAATAAAATAGCTCATAGACATACTACTTACTATCATTAATTCACTGAGCTTATGCTTTCAAGCTATTTAACACACTCTACATCTAATTCACATGTATCAAAAATTTTAATTTCTACCTAAAAACAGAAAAATGGAGATGAGAGACAACGAATCCCCACACCCCCAACTCAAAAATGAGTCGTATCCCCACGATTCGAAAAAGACTCAAACCAGAAATTAAAATTAGCAGATAAAAGCATGTACATAAATGGTAAGGAAGAAATAGAACATACTCTCGAGGCTTATTGCCTCGCATTATTGACATCCAAGGTAGGATTTGCTTGATCTTTCGTTAATTGCTCAAGGAGTTTCATGATGTGAACTTGATTGTCTTTGATTTGTGCCACATCATTGCTAAGGAAGTTTGAGCTTCTTCGAAATTGTTTAAACGCTCCTCCATCTTCTCTTGCCAACTTTGCTCCTCCGCTCCTCTCAAGACTTTCATGATCCAATCATCATCAATATAACTCTTCTTAAATTCGCGTTTCTCTTCTTCACCCAATATAACATTCGCTTTTTGCACAAGACACGTGATAATAGTACGATATTTAACATTATAAACCGATTTAGGAGAGACCGAAAATCGCATCACCTCCTCATAGATCAATTGTGCCACATCCACTACTTCTCCTCTTAAAATACAATCTAAAAGTAGAGCGTTCTTTTTAGTCACATCCAAAGTTCGTGTGTTTCCAAAGACATTAGGGATAAGGAAATTGTGCCAAACCTCGCATCCGGTTGAAGATATTTGTAAGGCCAAGGTGCCTTCAATTCTCCCTTATGTGATTGCACTTTTTCCTTGTCTAAAACATGCTCAAAAAGTAGTTCCTCATCAAAGATTTTTCGTTTAGCAACCGCTTCACTATACTTGCAATGTCCAATTAATTTCTTAAACTGGAAGTGGTTTCTAATCTCATCAACTGTGAAAGGAACTAACTTTCCTCTAATCGGAACACAACCTTTACTATCTTGGCTAACGAGGCCTAAATAGAATTCTAAAACTAACTCATGACATAATTCAGAACGTCTTACCATGAACGTAGACCAACCCAATTTTTCACCAAGCTCCAAGAATCTCTTATACTCTCTTGTACCAACTTTTTCATTGAATACTTTCTCATAAGCAAAAGGTAGTTCCTTTAATTGTTTTTCTGCAGAAGTTATCAAGGCCTTTGAAGCTTTCTCTTTATTTACGGGTGTAGGAACTTTGAAAGGAAGAGGTTGTGTTTTCTCCTTTGAGTAAAAGTAAAGCCTTTTTCCCGTTAAATCAAACATAGCTAGCTTACCTCCATCTTCAACATCGATTTTACCCTTAGCTTTGGAACTAGAACCTTTGTTATTTGATTTCTTCTCAATTGAACCTAATACCTTGCTTTTCTTCATCTCCCTCTTGTTAGCTAGTGTTTATGTTCTTTTAGTCATCTCAATTGACCCCCAACTCAAAGTTTTAACAACTCTTGAAATTTGAACTTTTGAATTATTAGTTGAACAAGCTTGATTTGGTTTAGTAATGGTGAATTGATGATGAATCTCTATGTGGGTAAGATGAATTCTTGATGGGTTGGTATGGATTTAAGAAATTGTAGGTTGAATTTTGAAAATTTAAGCTTTTGATTCTTCGAACTAATGTGTTTGGTGAGAATTGGGTGTTTGAATCTCCTTTGTAATGATGTGGAGAGAAGCTTTAATGTGTTTTTATGATGATTGGGCAGTGTTTTGATGTTTGGGGAAGGTTTGAATGAGTTTTAATGGAGTTGGGAGATGTTTGCAGAAGAAAAAGAGGCTTAAGGATTAATAATTTCAGAATAATACCAATCCTCCTTCTTTTATAACCTAAAAACGAAGCTTGTTTCTCTCTCCAGCGGCGCTGTGCAGTGTATCGGAGGTATAGCCCAGTGTACCGCAGCTGAAGCTCTTGAAATTTTTGAGTTACAGCAAAAAACCCGAGTGCTTACCCCGTGGCCACGGGTTTTTGATCTTGCGGTATACCGGAGGTATAGCCCGGTGTACCGGAGCTGGACTTCTGATTTTTTTCCTCTCGGTCAAAAACCCGAGTCTTACCCCGTGGGCACTGGTTTTTTGCTCTCCGGTGTACCGGAGGTATGGTCTGGTGTACCGTAGAGCTAGTCTGAATTTTCCGTAAACTTTTGTTTCTCCTCCCGAACTCGATTTCTTCAACACCTAAGCATCGAAAACACTAATACCTTTCTCAAATATGCAATATCAACTAAAAACAACTAAACTAAACACAAACTAAAAAACGTAAAAAGCATAAAAACATAAAAAATTGCGGGTTGTCTCCCGTAAAGCACTTTTATTTAACGTCTTTTAAAGTTAGACGCGTTACCTCTATCAAGATTTGCGAATATAGCCTCCCCAAAAATGAGTTAGGCTATGAACGTCAACTAATCTGCGCTTGATCCCCTTCTTGGGTCGGATTTCTATCACTTTGGCCGAAACAACCTTAGTGACAATGAATGGTCCCATCCACGAGTCTTTAAAACTTCGTGGCCTATGTTCGCGTTTGTGAGCTTTCCATAGTACTTCATGGCCAACCCCAAACTCTATGTTTGGCTCAGTATCCACAGGTTTTAAGTGGATCTTCTCAGTAGGGACTTTGTGATGTGAAAGGATGTGGATGACAGGAACGGTGGGATCTAACTTCCTCGGTTTCTTACCCAAGACATAAAAGGTCTCGGGTACGTTCTTTGCATGAAGGGTAATGGTCCCTTCTTGGAAGTTGATGACACTTTGACTTGTGGCCATAAAAGGCCGTCCAAGTATGATCGGAACCTGCTTATCTGCATCAAACTCAAGTATAACAAAGTCAGTAGGGATGGCGATACTACCTGCTCGGACTAAGACGTTCTCCACTGTTCCCCATGTCTTGGTAACTGAGTTGTCAGTGAACTGCAACTTCACTGGAGCTTTCTCTGATTTCTGAAGTCCAAGTCTCTCGAACACGGACTTAGGCATAAGATTCACACCAGAACCCACATCGTACATAGCTTTCACCTTGAGCATACCATTTATTTGAATAGGAAGGTTAAAACTTCCCGGATCTTTAAGTTTCATTGGCAGCTCTATTTCACTTCTTCTTGAGACTCTCAAGTTTTCTCTTGGGGCTTCTACACTCGCTTCTTTCTCAGGAATAACTTGCGTGAAAACTTGTTGTGGTGTAAGCCCTTTCTTCGCAATCTCAAGCATTTGTGCGTTGATATTTTCAGGAGTGTACGCCTCTACAAATGTCTTGAGTTCAGCGTCATACCTTGTTTTGTATCAGGAATAGTTGATGACACTGTTTGAAAAACAGGTGGCGATCTTCTTCTTTTTCTTCTTGCACAGCAGGTGCAACTTCAACTTCAACTCTTGGTTCCTCCTTTGAGGCTTCTTCCTCTTTCTCTTTAGCCAGCTCAGCTTGAAAATCCATAAGCGATCTAATCTCCTCTTGCATATCCTTCAGAAGCTGTATAAATTCGGATTTTTCTGAATCGTCCTCCACATCACTCTCAGAACAGTTAGATTCCACGAGGCTAGACTTGGTTGGTTCTTCTTCGGTACTCGGAACCTCCACGGCACTAACGGCAGCATGTGGTGCTTCCTTCTTTTCTTCTTCATTTTCAAGGCAAATAGCCTTACAAGCCTCGAACCCAACATTGTCATCACCTCCTTCGATAGCCTTCAATTCTTTTTGTTCCATTATATTTGTTAGAACTTTGTTCATTTGTTCTACTTGAGTACCTAAAATCTGAATTGCGGCTTCTTGTCCTCGTAACTTTTCGCCCTGAGTGTTCATATTCGTGGTCAAACGGTCCAAGACTTTTTCTAATTGTTGATTATCCATAGTTCCCTCTTGAGGATACTGTGGTAAGGCCTTCTGATCTAATGAATCGGCATAGGCATCTTGAACAGGTTGTTGTGGGGGAGCAGGTCTATTTTGATATTGACTTTGATACTGACCTCTTGGTTGGAAAAAGTTGATCTGGGGACGCGGTTGATAATGACCAGGATTGGCAGCTCCCTGAGGATTTGAATACTGCATACCCGGATGGTTGCGGTTACCAAATTGATAACCTCCTTGGTTGGATATGAAATAAACAGATTGTGGATTTCCTTCGCACTCTTCCCAAGTATGATTATTAACCCCACATTGTTGACAACCTTGTTCTTCTTGCACTACATTCGTTGCGGCTAAATTTTTCAGCATCTCAAGCTTAAGTTCTTTGATTTTCTAATGCAGCTATTTGAGCTGAGTTTGCAGTTTCTGTGTCTAATCGAAGCGTACCTCGGGTCTTTGCAACAGGAGCTCGCGAAGATGGCCAACTCCTTTCTTGTTCAATAATATTTTCCAAAACCTCGGTAGCTTCAGTAGGGTCCAAGGACACAAAATTCCCTTTTCCAATGTTATCCACCTTCAATCTACCTTCTCTGTTGATACCTTCATTAAATATAGCTAATTGTAGAGAGGGGGTATAACCATGGAGCGGACATCTAGCTAACTTCTGTTGAAACCTTCTCCATGCTTCCTCTACTTCTTCTCCGTATTCTTGACAAAACTTTGCAAGCTCGCTTTGGTCTTTGAGTCTCATACTCTTCGGATAAAAACGGTTAAAGAAAGCGGCTTGGAGTTCTGTCCATGAATTGATTGCCCCTGGTGGTTTCCTATCTAGCCACTCACCAGCTCTACCGGTCAGAAAGAACAAAAACATATGACAATACAATTGCTCGCGTGTAATGCCTGGAGTAACATAAGCATCACAAATCTGCATAAACTTCTGAATCGCTCTTACCGGATCTTGAATTGTTGTACCACTGTAGAGACCAAAACTTTGAAACTTTTTTTTTTTTTTTTTGATCAAACTTACCATTTTATATCCACAAAACGACAAGTACAAATCAAACCCCTACTTGTTTTTGACTCAAAAACAAGCATGGCTAGGAAAACAAACCCTATACAACATTTACTAGAAAGTAAACCTATCAACTTGCAAACAACCTATACAACCATTGCTATAAAAAAAACAAAGTAAGTAAAACCCTATACAACCATTGCTAGGAGAACCTATACAACAATTGCTAAAGTCTTATACTAAGTCCAAGCTCCAAGCTATCCTCCTTGATCCTCTTTCTCTCCTCACTTGAGCACTCCATGTAGCTTCCATCTTGCCACCAATCTCATATTCTCAACACTCCTCTTAAATAACTTTCTATTCCAAAGTGTATATTGAACATCTTTCACAACTATTTTCACAATATCCTCATATTTGGGATATATCTTCTTAAACTCATGTTTAAACTTTGAAACTTACTAAGCATGCCCGGATCAGGTCGAAATTTAATATTTTGGATCTCCGGAGGACGGTAACCTATCGGTTGAACATGAAACGGCACTCTGAGGCCAGGAAGGTCTTGTTCAACTCGGTTCTGATTAACATTGTTTTGCCCATTACCTCTTCCTAGTGGATGTTGTCCTTGTTGTTGTCCACCAGGTTGGACAAGTGGAGGTGGTCCTTTAGGTGGAACGAATGGTACTCCTCCAGGTGGGATTACAAGTGGTGGATCTACCTACTTTTGTACGCCTGCCATAGCTCTTCTTAAGGCTATTTCCTCACGAACACGTTTGTTATAAGGTCTAAAGCTCCTCTCAGGCTCCGGTAACGGAGGCCAAGAATTAAACAATGTGAAACCTGAAAAAGACTAAAGCAAACCACAAGCATAAATCCGGAAAAACAAAAACTAAATACTGCAAAATAAAGATTAACTAAAAACTACTACTCAAAATAGATAACCCACACGCTAACGAGACACAAGTCCCCGGCAGCGGCACCAAAAACTTGGTGTCGCCTAGGGTGTGATAAAAATAAGATAAATATAAGTCAGAAAACAACGCACTCTCACCCTAGACAGGCACAGTAATGCAAGTATTACAGGACAAATGTAAGTTTTAATGATAAGTTGAGTTCGTTCTCAGGGACTTAGTGTGTTAATCGAATGGGTAAATAATAACGAGTAAGAAGTAATTAATTAAAATATAGGAAAATAAAGAGAGTAAATTCGAGATTACTAAATTAAAATAAGGAAAATAAAGACAGTAAAATAAATACGAATAAATATGAGATGAGAAGTATAACTTAAGTTTTGCTAGTATGCACTAATCCTTCTAATTCTTTCTATCAAATCTAGTTAATAAGGGAGATAATTAACTCTTAGATACTTAGTCAGGATTCTAAATTCACATACCTTAGACCTTGAGAGCGACTAAGGGGGCTACGGACACACCACGAGGCTGGTTCATATAGGGTTTACAAGCGCTACCAAGGCCCTAAGCAATCAATTTCCATACATGGTGATAGTGATTAAATTATACCCTAATGACTATCTAGTTAGAATTAGTGTTGTCAGGGCCAATATTGACACTAGACGTTATGTGGTATTTCAATAATTAGACACCTAGCTAAAGTGATCATCTAACTACTATAAAGGTAATCCTATACTCGTGCACTAGCAAGGAAAACAGTCATTAAATCAAAACACATAAACAAATATAAAGGTAAGAAGTTAATATCAGAGTAAAACATGAAATTCCCAAAGAAACTTAGATAGAAAGAAATAAGAATTCATAGTTTATATATGATGCAAAACCCAAGCTATGGGAAGTTTAGTTCATACCTGAAGGAAATAAACTAAAGGAAATAGTAAAAGACATCATCTTGCTCTCTACAATAACTCTGATAAATAAAACCTTAAGAACTAATTACTATGAGGCAAGGATGAGCAAGGATGATTTACAAGTGATATAAGGGTGTATTTATAGGTGTTTAGAAGACCTAATTCGTTTTCTTGAAGGATAAGATAAGTAGTGGACTCCCAGCCCAACTCAAATTCGTAACCCTAAAACATGAAATCAGACCCGTTTTTGTTTTGGTCCTAACAGCTTCAATACCCATCCGTTTGACACGTATGAGTAGTCGAAATTCATAATCTCGGAAAGAGCTTTAACTTTGCTCTTGAATGAATCTCCAAATTCCACACCGATTTTTAGATATAAGCTGATTTGTGGTCATAGGTGCAGAAATTCAGGATTAAAGCAGCTTTTCTTTTTCCATGTTTTTAGCTTTTCTTTCCTTATCTCCAATTACCATGCTGATCTCTTTCCATATCTCTTAGTTTTTGACTTGGACTCTAATTAATCTCCATAATTATCTTTAAAGCTTCACACTAAATAAATAATAAAACCCAATATGCTCTAAAAATTACTTTGCTTCCTACTAGACCAAGATACAAGAGAATGGTCTAAGAATTGACAACCACCAATAGTACTCTTTTTATCTAGTTTACATGAAGTATAGACAGAATAAGTTAACATATGAGATCAAAGGATGTAAATTTGGGATGCCAAAGTCCTGGATTTATTGTGCCTCTAAGATACCTAAAGATCGTTTGATGGCACTAAGATGGGAATCCTTTGGACAAGATTGAAATCTACCACAAATACATTCAGGAAACGTATTATTGGGTCTTGAAGCGGTAAGATAAAGTAGGATACCAATCATACCTTTATACATCTTCTCATTAACGTCTTTTTCATGTTCATCTTTGTCAAGCTTAGTGAATATACTCATTGGGGTTTCAATATTTTTTAGCACTATCAAGTCCAGATTTCCTAATAGGATCCTTCACATATTTGTCATGATTGACAAAAAATGCATCTTCTAATTGTTTAATTTGAAGTACAAGGAAGAAATTCAATTCTCTCATCATGCTCATCTCAAATTCTTTGTCCATACTATTAGAAACATCCTTACAAAGAGATTTATTAATAGCACCAAAGATTATATCATCAACATGAATTTAATCAATACGAACATCATCATATTTTTTCTTAATAAAAAAGGTAGAATCCATTTTTCCTATTTGAAAATCATATTGGACAAGAAAAGAACTCAACCTATCATACCAAGACCTAGGAACTTGTATTAAACCATACAAAGCTTTTGTAAGTTTGAAAACATGATTTGGAAACTAGGATCTTCAAATCCTGGAGGTTGTTTAACATAAAACTTACTCGTCAATAAAACCATGTAGAAAATATCTTTTGACATCCATTTAAAAGTAATTTAAAATACATGCAAAGAAAAGCAAGGAGTGTGGGAATATATTCTAACTAACTGCGAGAGCAAAAGTTACATCAAAATCAATACCCTTATTTTTAATTGTAACCTTGAGCAACAAGGCGAGCTTTATTCCTCATCACTATTTCGCAATCATTTAGTTTTTTTTCGAAATACCCACCGTGTTACAATAATATTTATATTTATGGGGTTTCCAACAAGATTCCATACTTTGTCCCTTTTGAATTTATTTAATTGGTCATGCATGACATTAATCCAATGATCATCTAAAAGTGATTCCTTGATGTTCTTGGGTTCTAATTTGGACAAGATTATATAGTGTGAGCATAAAGCATTAATATTGGAATGATTTCTTACCTCATTTACTTGGATCCCCAAGTATTAACTCTTTGGAAACACTTCTAACATTTTTCCAAACTCTAGAAATATCCTTTGAGATGGCAAGGTTTACATCGACCTTCTCCTTTATGATTTATAATTGAGGAGGTTCTTATGATTGTGATGTGGGGGTTGTTCCCTTTCTTCTTCAAGTATATAAAATATGGGATACGCCATGATATCTTCATCTTTTATTTCAAAGGTATTTCTCTCATCAAAGTCAACATGCATTGATTCTTCTATGACACTAGTACGTTTGTTGAAGATGCGATATGCTCTACTTTTGATAGAGTAACCGAGAAAGAATCCTTTATCAGACTTTGCGTCAAACCTTTCCAAGTGATCACGAGTGTTTAGACTAAAACATTTACACCAAAATACTCAAAAATAGGAGATACGGGGTAATCTCTCATTCCAAAGTTCATATGGGGTTTTAAGAAGGATTGGTCTCATTAAGACACGATTCAACACGTGGCATGCCATTTTGACGGGTTCTCTCCAAATATACAAAGGCAACTTAGGCTCTAGCATTTTCTTTCCATTTTTTGTAAGGTGTAGTTTTTCTTCTATACAACCTATTTTTTTGGGGAGTTCTAGGAGTTGAACATTTATGTTCGATTCCCAATCCATCACAAAGACACATGAAATGAGAATTAACAAATTTGGTACCTATTAAATTGTTTTAATTTTTTTGTAAACGAATATTATTCAGATTCTACTTTATCAAACTTTATAAACTCTTTTCTTATTGTATGTGGACGATTTTTCTCTTCAATTTTGGTACTATATTATCAATGATCTCATACTTTTGGTATGTATTATTTTTAATTGAGGTTGACATGTTTTTACATGGATATTAAATTCTAATTTTTTTATTATATCTAATTTTGTTTGGTGGGATTTTTCCCACCAAACAACAACACCAACTCCTAAATATAGTTTGGTGGGATTCGATTAACCGAGCAACAACACAAACCTTAATGTATAAAACTAAAAGTAATTTGGTGAAAAATAACAAAAAAGACTAAAATATAATTCGGTGAGATTTTTATCTTCCAAACAACATAGACCTCCGAATATAATTTGGTGGGATTTTCCCACCAAATAACAACACATAAATTTTAGTGGGAAAAAAATTTGGCCGGAAAAGTTGGTCGGAAATTTTTTGGCGGGAAAATTTAGTTTGGTGGGAAAATTTAATTTGGTGGGAATATTTAGTGAAGGGTATTATTAGGGGAGAGCATGAGTCGGTTTTACCCGGTTTTAAGGTTAGGGTAAACCAAGGGTAATATATTTCGGTTTAAAGAATTGTTAGGGTAACCCAAGGGTAGGGTAAAAAAAGGTTTACCTTCGGGTTAGTTTGGTTTACCCTTCGGTTACCCTCGGTTTACCCTCGTTAGTCAACATTAGTCAAACTCTTTTTTAACGCATGAAAAATTAAATAAATGAGAAAATTTGAAAACACTTATATCATTATACTTTGAAAGATCAAAGATACAATCTTGACATTAGAAACCAAAAAATCGTGAATCAAATACTTCAAATAAATTATGCATGTTTGGAATATCCGAGAAGCCAAATTAAATGACTTCTCAAATATACATATTTTGTATTTTTTTATTTACACGGTTTTTCGGTTTGGGTAACCCCAACCCAATAGCTTGGGTAATATATAGGTAAAATACATGGACCCGAAATATAATAAGGTAACCCGATGGGTAAGGTTGGCCAAGGTAAAATTAACATATATTTTAGATCGGTTTGGTTAAAATTAACACGGTTTTTCGGTTTTGTTAAAATTTTGCTCACCCCTAGGTATTATTGTCTAATTATGTTTTTTATATTAGACATGACTTTTATAGGCAATATCACTTCCTCCTAGGGTGGTATTGCTAATTGCCTCTATAGTTATATATTAATCAAAATCATAAATGATTTTTACTATAAAAAATTAAAAAATAATGAATTAGTTGGATAAAGTTAAAATTGATCGTTTGAAATAGAAAAAAAGTTAAGGCAAAACTAATTTTAAGAGTTAATATTTATGATGGAGAAAAGATTCGACTCACAGTATGTAAATTGTATTTAATTGAATTAAGACTTATTTTAGCGTTTTATACTTTTTTATGTTCTATCCAGTAAGAGCCAATAGTTAAAAAATACCTATTAAAAAAAATATTAATAAAAAAATACCCAAAATAAAACTCTTTATTAAAAAAATACATCAACCCAAAATACCCCTACATATAGTAATTTAAAAAAATAGAAAAAAACTAATAAACACACGCACGCGTCCGTGAAACTTTTTTAATATCATCATAACTAATTCTAAAAAAATCAAAAAAATAAAAAAATTATATATTTGGATAAAGCAAATTAATATTTACGTCTATGAATTTTCTTGAATTTTTTTTGAATATTTTGATTTTTTTTGAATTTTTTTCGCAGACACGGAATTTCATGTTTTATTAAATACTGAATTTGTTTTTCGCAAAAATTTAATTCACTGTTTAAAACATGAAATTTCGTGTCAACGAAAAATAAAATTAAAAAAAAAAAAACAAAACAAAAAAAAATCATAAACGTAAATATTAATTTGCTTTATGCGAAAATGCAAACATTTTATTTTTCTGATTTTTTTAGAATTAGTTATGACGATTTTAAAAAAATTCACGGATAGGCAGGTGTGTCGTGGAATTAGTAGTAGTAGGTGGTGTCGATGGTTGTTGTGGTGCCTGTAGTGGTGGTGCTGGTGGTGGTGATGGGGGTAGAGAGAGTGGTAGGGGGTAGGATGGTGTTGGTGAAAGTACTCTATTATTTGTTTAATATTTAAAAATAAATATTGTATTAAAAATAAAATAATATATGTAATAATAAGGATAGTTAAGGTATAAAAAAATATAAAAAAATGTTTTTTATAAATAATTACTTCATTAGACATTTTTTAATAAAATAAATTATTAAGGGTTTAAAAAATTATTAGAAAGCTTAATGAAAATGTTTTGAACAATAACCATCCATTTATAATTCCTCATTACACATGATTTTTAAAAGTATTGTTTGTCAACAAAATTTTTGTTCATGAGTTTAAGATTTTTATATCTCATTCTTCTCTTTTTTTTTTCGATGTATGGGTGTCCGGGACAGTTTACGCGCACCACGACTAATCCCATAGGAAATATACACGCCTCCTTATGCATACTCCCACTTAATCAAAACTAGGTTACCCATGTTCAGGGAGGAGACTCGAACCCCTTGCTTACCCCCTTTAAAGGCTCAAGAAATAACACAGATAAAGGTCTTTTTCTTTCTGGTGGTAATGGTGGTGGAGGAGTTTCTTGTCGTTTGATGATTATAGATGGTTTTTTAATTAGTATATTATAGATTAAAGATTGTTTTTTATACTTGTTCTTTTAGGGTAAAATTGCCAAAAGGCCTAAAACAAAATTTGATTGACCTACATTTAGAGTGAATATTGTATGCTTATTTAGGAAATAAAACACAAACACAAGCACAACCACAAACACTTTAAAAATCAAAGGCAAACACAATTCAACCTGTGAAAAAATTACAAAGAAAGAATAAGAAAAATTAATTAAAATATACATATAGAGAGAGAGGAGGGAGTTGGAGTAGAATATCTTGAAAAATCTTATCAACTCTCACCATAGCATCAAAGTTGTTAATGTTGAGTGCCTCCTTCCTTGCCTGCCACATACATAAAGAGAAAGTCATCAAGATTGATGTTGAGAAACTAGTCACTCACCAATCACCATTCTCGTACTTAGTCACCATTTTAGTTTCAAATATTTGAGTGGTATGGGCGCCTCATACCACTCCTTAAAATTATAAGAAACAGGTGAGGTGAGGGGCACGAGATTGGTGATGATGTCATTAATAAAATAATAATAATAATATATTAAAGAAGATGAGATGAGATGAAAAAGTCTAAGAAGAATAAGGCAAAAACAAAATCTCTCCTGCAATACACCAAACAAAATGTTAAAAAGTTAGCTTTTAAACAAAATGTTAAGAAGTTAGGTTATTAAACAAAATGAAATGCATATGAGATGAGATGCAATGAATATGCGATGCATATGAGATGAGATGCAATGCATATGAGATGAGATGCAATGCATATGATATGACATGAGATGCAATGCATATGATATGACATGAGATGCAATGCAATGAAGAAAAGAAAAGAAAAGAAATGAGTTGAGAAGATACTAGTAGTTAGTTGTGAGATGAATGAATGCCTGCTCTGGAGCCTGATATGGTATTTATGTGAAGAAGCAAAGTTAGAGTAGTCTGTCAAGCATACACAATCCCTACATAATAATAAATATGTGAAGAAGCAAAGTTAGATGAGACTAATGAATGGGATGGGAAGTACAATGATGGGTCCCACGTTTACAAGTGTTGTTGGTAGCAGCAAGGTCAAAGAAATTCTCACCCCAAAGCCTTTCCTTCATTTTCGACTATTTCGAGCTGAAAACTCAATAGTTCCTTTCTCGGGTACACCTGGACATCACTGATACAAAGACCAGCTGTGAGTTATTTGCTTTTGTAATTTCTTACACAATACTAGAATAGACTTTAATTGAAAGACTCTTTTAAAAAATTATTGTTTGTAAAAGAATGTAAACATTGGGGACCATGAGAGCAATAACAGACATGTTATGCTTCTAGTCCTGGAGCTCATCTACTGTAAACTTCACCTTGTTAATATAAAATCTTTAAAAAACAATCAACAAGCAGTTATCTTGCTTACCATTTTGACTCGCAAATCGCAAAAACAAATCAATTACCTGAAAGGAATCATTAAAATTCAAGATGTTAACATGTTATGCAAACTAGTTGAGGTTCATCACCATTCTCGTACTTAGTCACCATTTAAATATTTGAGTGGTATGGGCGCCTCATACCACTCCATAACATTATTAAATTTTAGAATCAGCACAAGATTGGTGATGATGTCATTAAGTAAATAATATAATAATATTTAAGAAAATGAGATGAGATATTTGAGACTGTAGTAAAGGTGAAAAGGTCTCAGCGCTTGCTCTCTCTTTAAGATAAGACCATGCAATCTGTACATCCATCACATGGAAGAAGAAGAAGAATAAGACACAATATAATACTTAAAAAATCATCATCATCCCGATTTACCTTTTCAGTAAGTAATATTCCAATATCTTTAATTAGATTGTGATTTTCCAGCACTAAGACAAAAGATGGAGAATAAGAAAAAATGAAAAAATGCTTTGCTCAAGTCAGTAAACGTGTAATGTCCAAGTAAAAGAGTATAAATAAGAGAGAAAGGTTATTTATGGTACCTTGTAATGTTGGAAACTACTTAAGCAAAGCAAAGCACTCAGATATGCTTTACTCAGTAAATGCCTTTCCTTATCGCAAAGGGCCCGAGATGGTGTTGTCATTAATGTAATATAAAACAAGATGAGATGCATGAGATGCAATGCTAATGAGATGAGAGGCATTGCAATGCTTATGAGATGAAATGAAATAAGATGAAATGCAGATGAGATGCAAAATGCATATGATATGAGATGAGATGCAATAACAAAAGAAAAGAGAAGAGTTAAGAAGATACTACAAGTTATTTAGTTTTGAGATGAATGAATGATTGCCTGCTCCGGAGCCTTACTATGATATGTGAACAAGAATAGTTAAGAGGAATGAAAGAGTAGTGTACCTTATCAGCAAGCATATACACAATCTCTACATAATATGTGAAGAGCAAAGTTAGATGAGGATGGAATGGGTGGGTCCCACACACAATGGAAGAGTATCAGGTGGTCTGAAGCTTTCACCTCCCATGCCTCGTACCTAACCATATACAAAAGCCACAACTTTTAAACAATACCCACAAAATCATCAATGCTCTCAAATTTAAAAGTAGTAATAGGACGAACCACAAGTAGCATACCTATTTTACAAATCCTCTGAAATTCCTCCTTACTGCAATGTTATCATCCTTAAATGACTCGTAAACATCTAAATGAAAAAATATACTGTGAGTCAAGTTCCATAAGGGAATTATTAGGGAATAAACAAGGAATATTTTGCAATTCAAACCTCAATAACCTGATGAGCCTGAGGCTTGGGATAAGAAATTTGAGAGCTTGGACAGAAAAAACAAACTAACCTGTATAAGTTAGAGAGAGAATTTAGAGAGAGGGTCAAATAAATTCTCACCCCAAAACCCCGAATTTCGAGGTCAAAGTAAAAGCAGCTGAAACAGCAACAGTTCCTTTCTCGGGGTACACCTGTAACTTGAGATTAAAAATCAAGATAAGATTGATGAGATACTCTCTTTCCAGTGAAGCAAAACAATCAACAAATATTGCTTACCATTATGACTTACAAATCGAAAAATCAAATCAACTACCTGAAAAAAATCATTAAAATTCAAGATATCAAGATGTTATGCAAACTAGTTTGAGGTTCATCACCATTCTTGTACTTAGTCACCATTTAAATATTTGAGTGGTATGGGCGCCTCATACCACTCCATAATATTATTGAATTTCAGAACCAGCGCGAGATTGGTGATGATGCCATTAATGATAGATAATAATAATAATAATAATAATAATAATAATAATAATAATAATAATAATAATAATAATAATAATAATAATAATAATAATAATAATAATAATAATAATAATAATAATAATAATAATAATAATAATAATAATAATAATAATAATAATAATAATAATAATAATAATAATAATAATAATAATAATAATAATAATAATAATAATAATAATAATAATAATAATAATAATAATAATAATAATAATAATAATAATAATAATAATAATAATAATAATAATAATAATAATAATAATAATAATAATAATAATAATAATAATAATAATAATAATAATAATAATAATAATAATAATAATAATAATAATAATAATAATAATAATAATAATAATAATAATAATAATAATAATAATAATAATAATAATAATAATAATAATAATAATAATAATAATAATAATAATAATAATAATAATAATAATAATAATAATAATAATAATAATAATAATAATAATAATAATAATAATAATAATAATAATAATAATAATAATAATAATAATAATAATAATAATAATAATAATAATAATAATAATAATAATAATAATAATAATAATAATAATAATAATAATAATAATAATAATAATAATAATAATAATAATAATAATAATAATAATAATAATAATAATAATAATAATAATAATAATAATAATAATAATAATAATAATAATAATAATAATAATAATAATAATAATAATAATAATAATAGTAATAATAATAATAGTAATAATAATAATATGAAAGAATATGAGATATATTGTGGAGGTGAAAATGTCTCAGCGCTTGCTTTCTCTCTCTTTACAATAAGACCATGCAATCTGCACATAAAACAGGTGAATCGTATGTATTACATATCTGCAAAGATTACTACTGAAAAGTCACCAGAAAGATTCTCTAAAATCATTAGCAAATTGATCATAATAAAAGACACAAGTAATTAATATTTATAAGATAAACAGAACAAGAAGTTGATAGATACCTCACAAGTAACGCATATAGAGCTCCCTTAACAATAATACAACTGTAAAAGAAGAAAAGAGTAGAGTGAGTGTCAAGTTGAAGAAAATATTTTATAACCCAAAATATGTATTACCTGACAAACTTTCCCAAGGGCACTTCTCCAACACTTGCTTATCATCTTATTCAAGCTCAAAGGTAACAAAATTGCACATTGTAATTAATTAATATATCGAAATAGTAAATAACTCACCGGGTCACCAAAATTAAAATTGAGAAAAGTTAATTATGAATAATAATGATAATACGGAAAAAGATGAGAAGATGAGATGCAATGCATGTGATGAAATGCGATGATATGAAATGAGATGACATGATATGATATGCAATGAGATGAGATTAGATGAGATGCAATGCATGAGATGCAATGCATGAGATGCAAATGCAATGCAAGTGATGCAATGAATGAACAGACAGACAATCACAAAATGAGAAGAAGAGATGTAATGAGATACCTACTTGTGACTCACAGCTAAAGGAAGAGTTTTTTTTGCCTTTAGCTTCTGTTTTGAAAGTAATTGGCAATTTAGCACCGTTTAAAAAATATTTATAAGTTTAGCACCTGGGCGGAGGTCAAATATCCGCCCCTATAAGAAGGGCGGAGTCAAAGTTTCAGCCCTTAGTTAAAATATTTATAAGTTTTACAATTTACACTAGGGGCGGCAAACGGGAGTCCGCCCCTATCCTTAAGACGAATTTTAACTAAGGGCTGAAACTTTGACTCCGCCCTTCTTATAGGGGCGGAAATTTGACCTCCGCCCAGGTGCTAAACTCATAAATATTTTTTAAGGTGTGCTTAATTGCCAATTACTTTCAAAACAGAAGCTAAAGGCAAAAAAAACTCCTAAAGGAACCATCCACGTTTTTAGTGAATTTTGCAGCCATCTCCATAGATAAGTGTTATTGTAAATGTAAATGCTGAGATGAGCAATTAAAAGAAACTTACATTTGGATTTGGATTTTCCCCCACCTTCAACAAATACTGAACAATCCAAGAGGTCCCGCCTAAACATTATAACAAGAATTTTACATAAAGGTTAAACAAGAAATGCAAATAACAAACCAAACAATACCTCAACCTCAACTAAGCTAACCCCTGTAATTGGATAATGTTAGTTGGGGGAGTATTAACCTGCGACAAATAGCTTCATCATTCATTCTTCAATATCACAACAATATATATACTTGTATACGGAAATTCAACTGCTTAGATATCACCTGCACCTGAAGCACGGGAAAAAGCAGTTCCTCGATCTAAGGGCAAGTGTTGTGCTTTCCTTAATAAGAAAGACAAGCCCACAATTTCTTTGATGAACATGGTAGAATATAGAAATGAGACTCAGTTAGGGAAACTTACAATAGAAGAAAGAAGCATATGACTTGTTTAATCCTCAGCTTTTAGCTTTCAGCTTTCCTGAAAAACAATTAAAATATGAAATTAGTGGGAAGTAAGGAGATGTACAACAAAATCCAGGGGTATGGTTGGAATTTATAAAAGACAACCTTCATTTATTATGAGAAGCACAACAGGATAATAATAAACATTGTTAGTTTGAGAATTTTATGGTATAACACGTACCTCAAACTTGTCTGGTGAGAAAAGTAATTTTCATGAATTCAAATCCATCCTCGTCCAGTAAAAATCCCGTTGAATCTGCAAATGTGATTTTGTTAAGTAAATATAAGTAAGAAGGTAGACGTGTATGTACCTGATAGGAAGAGAGCATTAAACTTGTCTAGGACATAGAGTGTGATTTTTCCAGAGCCTCAAAAGTCTGAAATGAAGAAGCAATGTTAAAACCAGTCATACCTCAACATCACCATTCTCGTACTTTTTCACCATTCAAATATTTGAGTGGTATGGGCGCCTCATACCACTCCATTATATTATTAAATTTTAAAACCAGCACAAGATTGGTGATGATGTCATTAATAACATTATAATTATAATGATATTAAAGAAAATGAGATGATATATATGAGACGGTGGTGGAGGTGAAAATGTCTTCGCGCTTGCTCTCTCTTAAAGATATTTGAGACCATGCAATCTGTACATCCATCACATGGAAGAAGAAGAAGAAGAATAAGACACAATATAATACTTAAACAATCATCATCATCCCGATTGACTCAAGCAAATAATTAATAATATTACCTTATCAGTAAGTAATATTCCAATATCTTTAATTAGATGCGACTTTCCAGCACTAAGACAAAAGATGGAGAATAAGAAAAAATTAAAAAAAAATGCTTTGCTCAAGTCAGTAAACGTGTAATGTCCAAGTAAAAGAGTACAAATAAGAAAGAAAGAAAGTTTAATTATAGTACCTTGTAATGTTCGAAGCTAATTAAGCAAAGCACTCAGATATGCTTTACTCAGTAAATGCCTTTCCCTTTTGAAAAGGGGCCGAAATTGGTGTTGTCATTAATTTAATATAAAACAAGATGAGATGCATGCGTTGAAATGAAATGCAGATGCAATGCACATGAAATGCAGATGCAATGCACATGAAATGAGATGCAATGCACATGACATGAGATGCAATGCATGACATGAGATGAGATGCAATGCAGATGAGATGAAATGAGATGCAATGCATATGAGATGAAATAAGATGCAATACAATGCAGATGTGATGAAATGCAATGAGAAAATAAAAGAAAACAAAAGAGTTGAGAAGATACTAGTTAGTTGTGAGATGAATGAATGCCTGCTCCGGAGCCTTGATATGATATATATGTGAACAAGCAAAGTTAGAGTAGTGTACCTTATCAGCAAGCATACACACAATCTGTAGCTAGATAAGGATGGATTAATGGGTCCCACATACAATAGAAGAGTATCAGGTCTGAAGCTTTCACCTCCCATGCCTCGTACCTAACCATATACAAAATCCACAATTTTAAAATTATACCCAGAAAATATAGAAGCCACCAAAGGAAGAAATAAACCTGTTCAAAACTAAGAAACTTGGCTATGCTGAGAGACTCGTACATGGACTGAGAGCTTGATTTAAACAAGTGTTTTGCCTGAAAATAAGTTAACTTAGAAAAAGGTACATCACTGACACTTTAAGAAAGATGAGAAGCACTTGATACCTCACAAGTAATGCATTCAGAAAAATTCAACTAGCACCAATCTATATATACAGCTCCCTCATATTCTCAAATAACAATACTGTAAAAAGAAGAAACAGTGTCAACTTCATGATGAGATGCAATGCATGTAATGAGATGCTATGACTTACCATATAGAGCCGCAAAAGAAAGAGATAAACTAAAAAGAATTACATAATTTAAAAAAAGAAGATGAGGCGACCATGAGACGTGAAACAGCAAGCACCTGTGCATAAGATGGTGAAATTACCTTATAAACCTTTAGATCACTTAGAGAAATATACCCCTTTCATGATGTTCCTTATTTGTATCTTGAGAGTAAATAAATAGGCCTACGAATGTTCAAACCTGAATTCAGAGGTTGCACACCTGATATCTTCATCGTATGCTTTTAACACTGATATTGAATAAAGAGAATAATTATTTCAACTTCTGTATAGTATAAAACTTAATGCTTTGTAAACCTAAAACATACCTGTGTTTCCATGGAGAAGAGAAAAATCAAGTTGATATGAGGTGCTCAGTAATGTCTTTAATGCTCTCATACTGTAAATTCAAGAACATTTTATAATAAGTGGTAATTTATGCACGTTTACAAGTGTTGTTGGTAGCAGGGTCAAAGAAATTCTCACCCCAAATCCTTTTCATCATTTTCGACTCGAATTTCAAGCTGAAAAGGCAATAATTCGTTTCTCGGGGTACACCTGGACATCACTAATACAAAGACCAGTCGTGAGTTAATTGTTTTTGTAATTTCTGATACAATCCTAGCATAGACTTTAATTGAAAGACTCTTTTAAAAAATGATTGTTTGTAAAAGAATGTAAATATTGGGGACCAACACATAAATAATATAAAAACTCACCGTGAGAGCAGTAACAGACATGTTATGCTTCCTTGGGAGCTCATCTGGTTGTACACTTCACCTTGTTAATCTAAAATCTTTAAAAAACAATCAACAAGCAGCTATCTTGCTTACTCACAAATGAAGTACCTGAAAAGAATGATTAAAATTCAATAAATCAAGATGTAATGCAAACTGTTTGAGGTTCATCACCATTCTCGTACTTTGTCACCATTCAAAATATTTGAGTGGTATGGGCGCCTCATACCACTCCATAATATTATTGAATTTAAGAACGAGAATAGTGATGATGTCATTAATAATTATATAATAATAATAATATTTAAGAAAATGAGATGAGATGAGATATTTGAGACTGTGTAGTGAAGGTGAAAAGGTCTCAGCGCTTGTTCTCTCTCTTTAATATGAGACCATGCAATCTGTACATCCATCATGGGAGGAAAATAAGACACAATATAATACTTAAAAAATCATCATAATCCCGATTGACTCAAGCAAATGATTAATATTACCTTATCAGTAAGTAATATTCCAATATCTTTGATAAGATTGTGATTTTCCAGAACTAAGACAAAAGGTGGAGAATAAGAGAAAATGAAAAAATGCTTTGCTCAAGTCAGTAAACGTGTAATGTCCAAGTAAAAGAGTATAAATAAGAGAGTAAGGTTATTTATGGGACCTTGTAATGTTGGAAGCTACTTAAGCAAAGCAAAGCACTCAGATATGCTTTACTTAGTAAATGCCTTTCCTTATCGCAAAGGGCCCGATATGGTGTTGTCATTAATGTAATATAAAACAAGATGAGATGCATGAGATGCATGTGATGAGATGCAATGGAAGATGAGATGAGAGGCATTGCAATGCTTATGAGATGAAATGAAATAAGATGAAATGCAGATGAGATGAGATGAGATGCAAAATGCATATGATATGAGATGAGATGCAATGACAAAAGAAAAGAGAAGAGTTAAAGAAGATACTACTAGTTATTTAGTTTTGAGATGAATGAATGAATGCCTGCTCCGGAGCCTTACTATATATATATATGTGTGTGTGTGTGTGTGAACAAGAATAGTTAAGAGGAATGAAAGAGTAGTGTACCTTATCAGCAAGAATATACACAATCTCTACTTAATATTTGAAGAGCAAAGTTAGATGAGGATGGAATAATGGGTCCCACTCCCACACACAATGGAAGAGTATCAGGTCTGAAGCTTTCACCTCCCATGCCTCTGGATTCAGTTTATCTGAGAGTACCTAACCATATACAAAAGCCACAACTATTAAATAATACCCACAAAATCATCAACACTTTCAAATTCAAAAGTGGCATACCGATTTTACAAATGCTCTGAAATTCCTCCTTACTGCAATGCTATCATCCTTATATGACTCGGAAGCATCTAAATAAATATAATGTGAGTCAAGTTCCATAAGAGAATCATTAGGGAATAAACAAGGAATATTTTGCAATTCAAAACTCAATAACCTGATGAGGCTGAGAGAGTCGGGACAAATCAACCTGTGTAAATTAGAGAGAGAATAAGAAAATGTAATCAAAGAAAGCATTTAGAGAGAGAAACTCTCACCCCAAAGCCCCGAATTTCAAGGTCAAAGTAAAAGCAGCTAAAACAGCAACAGTTCCTTTCTCGGGGTACACCTGTGACTTGAGATTTAAAATCAAGATAAGATTGATGAGATACACTCGCTCTTCAAGGACTCATCGGTCACATACCCATGGATTTGATAGTAATTCATATCACCAGCAACTTCTTGAGCAATGATACCACCAGAGAGATTTTCCTGATACAAAAAAACACCAATTAGTACTACAAGAAAAACCAGACATTTTTAAAATAAGAGATATTTTGAAATTGTTTTGTTTGCAAAAGAATGTAAACATCGGGGACCAACACATAAATAATCTAAAACTCACCCTGATCAACATGAGAGCAATAATAGAAATGTTATGCTTCTAGTCCATAAACGTTCCGAGTTCATCTCCTGTAAACTTCACCTTTTAATCTAAAATCTTTAAAAAACAATCAACAAATTATATTGCTTACCATTAAGACTCAGAAATCGCAAAATCAAATCAAGTACCTGAAATAAATCATTAAAATTCATGATACCAACATGTTATGCAAACTAGTTAGAGGTTCATCACCATTCTCGTACTTAGTCACCATTCAAATATTTGGGTGGTATGGGCGCCTCATACCACTCCACAATATTATTAAATTTCAGAACCAGCACGAGATTGGTGATGATGTCATTAATAATATAATAATTATAATAATAATAATATGAAAGAATATGAGATGAGATATATGGTGGAGGTGAAAAGGTCTCAGCGCTTGCTCTCTCTCTCTTTACGATAAGACAGTGCAACCTGTTCATAAAATAGGAACCAACAATACAATTAAATTTCTCACCTAACCAGAAGCACTTGTTGCATAAAATACGGACCTATAGTGCAATAACTTTCTCCCCTAACCAGAAGCACTTGAAAAATCTTATCAAATCCCCTAGAGAAAGAAGTATGAAAATGCAAATACCTAAAATCAACATAACATTTGATGCTGCTCATTTTTTTTAAGTTAGAAACGAGAGTGATTTGTTTGACTCGGTTAGGGAAACTTACAATATGAGTTGCTCAAATTTGATGTTAGAATCAATAGCTCCTCATGCATTGGAATGCTTTGCACTGAGATGTGACTTTCCAATAAAAAAAAAATTAAAACAATGACTCATCACAAAAAACTATTTAAAGTTACAGATGGGGAGTTCTTGTAACTAACCAATCAGAAAAACAAAGAGACAGGTGACTCGTATGTATTATATATCTGCAAAGATTACTGAAAAGTCATCAGAAAGATTCTCTTAAATCATTAGGAAATTGATCATAATAAAATACACAAGTAATTAACATTTATAAGATAAACAGGACAAGAAGTTGATACCTCACAAGTAATGCATTCAGAAAAGGTATAGAGCTCCCTCATATTCATTCTATTCTGAGTAACAATAAAACTACTGTAAAAGAAGAAAAGAGTAGAGTGAGTGTCAAGTTGAAGAAAATATTTTATAAACCAAAATATGTATTACCTGTCAAACTTTCCCAAGGGCACTTCTCCAACACTTGTTTATCATCTTATTCAAGCTCAAAGGTAACAAAATTGCAAATTGTAATTAATTAATATATCGAAATAGTAAATAACTCACCGGGTCACCAAAATTAAAATTGAGAAAAGTTAATTATGAATGATAATGAAAATACGGAAGAAGATGAGAAGATGAGATGCAATGCATATGATGAAATGCGATGATATGAAATGAGATGAGATGATATGATATGATATGCAATGAGATGAGATTAGATGAGATGCAATGCATGAGATGCAATGAGATGCAAATGCAATGCAAGTGATGCAATGAATGAACAGACAGACAATCACAAAATGAGAAGAAGAGATGTAATGAGATACCACCTACCTGTGACTCACACCTAGAGGAACCATCCACATTTTTAGTGAATTTTGAAGCCATCTCCATAGATAAGTGTTAATGTAAATGTAAATGCTGAGATGAGCTATTAGAAGAAACTTACCTGGCCTTGTGATTTTCCGTTAAAACTTGTCACAGAACAACATTAAAACAGATGAGGAGTTCTTGTAACTAACCTAACCAATCAGAAAAAGAAAAGACACGTTAATTCCACTGCAAAGAAAGACTATTCATTAGTCGCCACAAAAATTCTTTAAAATCACCAGCAAGACAAAAAGTTGATAACTCACAAGAAATGCATGCAGAAAATGTATAGAGCTCCCTCATATTCTATTCTGAGTATCAATACTGTAAAAGAAGAAAGAGTATAGAGTTATAGAAAATCTTTTATAACCCAAAATATCTATTACTCAGTTATAGTACCTGTCAAACTTTCCCAAGTGAACTTCTACAAAGGTAACAAACGATGTGATTTTCCAACGCTAAAAGAAAAGATGGAGAATAAGAAAAGTTAAAGCAATGAAGTTGGAGATATTAGAGTAAGTAGATAAAACAGAAAAAGAGAACTAACCAAAATCAGAAAAAGACAAACAGATTTATTCTATACAAGGCAGCAAAGATTAAATTTACACCAGTTTATCTCTATAAGCCTCGAAAGCTTCCTTGTGAAAGTTTCACATTAACCTCTAAGAAAATATCAGAAGAAGCAATACTGTAAAAGAAGAAGAAGAAAGAGTGTCAACTTCAAGAAATATTTACTTTAAGGTTTAATGCAAATTTTACCTTGAAATCTAATATTATCTTCTGATCTGCGTAGTGCTATTAATCAACAGTCACTTGATGATCATTAAGCGAGACTTTACCAATGGCCCTGAAACCCAAAAGGAATATCAAAGGGGTATTTATGTAAATTCACATAGAGAAGAAGGTTAGTTTCTGAAACTTTGGGGGTCTAAAAGGTAAAAAGAATATAAGTGACTCAGCCATTACATAGAACGTTACATATATGGGGTCAAATTCAGCCACGACTCTGCTTCATGACTGTCATCACTCATGAGGGACACATCATCCACATGACCATAAGGTACAAAGATCTGCACAATTAATTACCCACCCACATTATTTAAAAGAAGCAACATAACAAAAATAAATAAATAAAGAACAAGAATGAAATGTATACTTGCTCAATCTCCTTCTCTGTAGCATATTTGTTCATACACCCCAAGAATAACTTGTACTCGACTGTACCTAATTAATTACATTTGTGACATCAACTTACATATTAATTATTAACTTACAAATAGAATAGAGATGAAGAAAAGTACCAAGTCAGCATATCTGTCTTGGATAGGATCCACTCCCTGTAACATGCAAGATCAATGTAAGTAAGAAATAAATGATACAGATATTATAAGAAACAAAAAAGATCAAGAAAAATAAAAAACCAACATATTATATCTAAACGGACCTTGTAATTGGCCAATTCAATGAATCTGGAGGGTCTTTCTTGCAAAACCCCATTTCTTGCAATGAACCCTAAGAAAAGTGACTGAGACGAGTCTTTCATCAACTACAAGCAAACTAACACGCATCAGAGTATGTCAAAATGAGACCTAGGATCTAATCTTGTATGAACATGCTCAAATTGCCTACAAACTAAAATAACATAAAGATAAAATTACTTAATAAATGACTGAAAGACTGAATTACCTTTTCTCTTGATGACCCTGGTAGGTTGCTCTGCTTTGTTCATAACCAAAAGATTTCTCCATTTCCTCCTGCTCGATGCTAAGTTTCTTTAACCTTCAATTGAAATCTACAGCTGCATGTGAAGTGATTGCTTAACCAACTTACATTTGTTAAAAAACACAATAAATTAAACAAAACTCACCAGAACTTATGAATTTCTACAGTTTTTTCTGAAGAATCTAACTCAACTTGACAAGAAAAACGATGTTGTGGTGATTTTATCTTCAAGAATGATTTCTGTTTCTCAGTTGTTGAGAAGGTCCGTACTCAGTATCAATGAGAACTTCATACACATACATACATATATAAATCACCAGTATAAATTCTGGAAAAATGTAAAAGTCTGGTAAAGATTCAACAGCTTCGATAATTAAGAAAAGAGTATCTCAGTTGACAGGGTTTGATCAGAGAATTTTAGGGTTTCATCAGCCAAAAATGAAACCCTGGAGGATCAATTACAACTATAATTAATTTGAAAGAAAGCTTACAAAAGCATAGTCGATTGTTGAAGCTGACAAACTTGAGAGATAGTACGCTTGGTTGATTTAGAGGGATGGGGAGAGAAGAGAGAGAAAGATCTTTAATGGTGAGAGAGAGAGAGAGAGAGAGAGAGAGAGAGATATAGAGAGAGTGATGGCTGTTAAGTGAATTAGTGATGGCTGTTAAGTGATGACTTTTAACTGACTGAAAAGAATGTGATTTTTCATATTTTCCAACGGATCTTTTTTAGCTCAATTTGAAATGTGAGGGTAATATATGTAATTCTCTTATTTGTCTAAATAATTATGAATTAATTCGATTTTTTTTTATCAGAAAGTTTAGAGTTATTTATAATAAAGCGTGACTTACTTTCTTTTATTACTATTTTTTTATCTCTCTTCTTTTTAGTCATATATAATTGCTATAAAATTTTAAAAGAAAAAACTAATACTTAGTTGCTATTTTTAACGAATAATTTTTTTCTTCTTGGTATAAAATAGAGAAATTATTAAATTTTTTAATTATAGAACCAACTATTAGAAAAGAACATTGAAAATCTTAATTATTAAAAATCTTTTTAATAATTTTTCTTTCTTAAAAAATAATTTAGAAAGATCGATAGTTGGCCTAGTGGTTAGGCTACTCCGCAGAGACCGAAAGGTCCTGGGATCGAATCTTATCGGAGTCAAAATTATTCCCGAGTCCAAAGTGGCTCTCATATGTATTCAAAAAAAAATTTAGGATTATCAAATGATTTAGAATTGATAAAAAAATATTTAAGTTTTAACAGTTTTATTTTATTTTATCAAAAAGTACATATATTAATCTCATAATTACCTTATTATATATATAATTTTCAAAAATATAAAAAAATTCAACTCCTCTTCATCACCGAATTACCAGAGCAAAGTTGCCACCGTCACCACAACCCCACCCCACCCTCTAATCTGAAGCACCACGCTAATCTCAACGCCATCCAACCTCCGATCTACAATACCGCACCGAT
Source organism: Nemophila menziesii (assembly GCA_029959085.1). NCBI lineage: Eukaryota > Viridiplantae > Streptophyta > Magnoliopsida > Boraginales > Hydrophyllaceae > Nemophila > Nemophila menziesii. Next base: position 70,883,651 of record JARWIR010000003.1, on the reverse strand, counting down.
CTCATCACCACCACCACTGTGTCGCCACCTCTACCCCTCTTAGACCGCCACCACTACACGTGGCAACACCTCCTCTCTCTCAAATGTAGATTGCACCAACAACCACCGCCTACCTTCTAATATGCAGTACCACGTCGCATACCACCATGTCACCATAACCACTCCAGGGGCGGATTTAGGGGAGGGCTGGGGTGGGTTGCAGCCCACCACAGCCCAATGAGATAATAGTGAAATTTGGTCTGTTTTTTATAATAGGGAAATATATGAATAAAAAAATTACATATCTCTCGATTGGGAAATTAGCCCTCTCCAATTCAAAATAGTTTTTTTTCAGTTAACTTTTACGAATGAAGTGTGAAACTGGAGTATTGAGCAAACACTATTGAAAATAAAAACGAGTATTATAATATCCAATTTCAGAAAATTCTTGGTGGGTAGACTTTAATTTTTTTCCATAAATTTTGTTTTTTTTGTGATTATTTTATTATCTTTATCATTACTTATTTTTTTAAGTATGTGATTATTTTATTATCTTTATCATTACTTATTTTTTTAAGTATCACATGAATTGAATTTATGAATAGATAAGGGTTACTATTAGTAACAGAGTTGTTGCACTTTTCATTTGTATTTAACGATCAAATGAAAGTGTCCAAACGACAGGGTGTAACGTTATATTGAATTCTTCAATTACCTACACGGTAGGATTTTAGCTAGTGCAATTTTTAGCCATTGAGACTCTTATGTAAGAATTTCCACCTCTTATGATATTAAACTAATGATAACTGGGTAAAAATTCATATGGTACTTTTGTGGTCTTATGAAGTGTTTATTTAGTCATTTGTAATTAATTTCAGTTATGTATGTTATTTATGTGTCGGTGTAATTTATAATTTTCCCACATCATCGCTAGTATAGAGATAATACACGGTTTTGGTAGTTAATGTACTTTTGTGCTGCTTCCTAACACTGCAGGCTCTCCTACCCATCAAGATGCAAGGAATTGTGTGCGTGGCTATGATTGAAGCACTAAAACAGTTCCCAACATTGTGTCTTATTTATTTGTTTTGGTCAAAATCTTACATTGATCATGTTGTTTATATCTATAGACATATGATTGTTGACTTATTTGTGTTTATAGAAGGTGAAATGTTACTTGACAACCACACTTTACTTTATATTTTACATTTCAAATAGAAGCATCAAGAGTTAAACATGATCCTCTAGTGGGATTTGTGTTGACAAGGTCTCTAAGAAATAATGTTGTTCCAAAGGCTTGTAGTGCATTTGAATATTAGAGATTTGAGTTGCGTTAATTAGTCCAAGAATCCATTTGTTAATTTAAATTGCACCATTGATCATTTGGGTGTTTATATATGTTACATGCACTTATCGAGTGAATGAGAGGCATCTCGTATCGAGGAACTTAACAAAGAAAATATGTATGCAATGAGCATTGTTATAGTTGTTAGTGAAATACCTTTTGAGGCACCCTCAATTGTAGCAGTTGCTTCGACACTGGCATCTCTATCAAATCTACAAAATGAGTTGTATCTTTTTCCATCATTGACTCATGATAAGGATGCATACACAAGTTCTACTATTATTGTACCTTCAGGATTTAATAATCATGTCAGAGATATTGGGATGAAGGACTCTTCTGGCCAAAATGATAAACTAGTTATTTCATTAGGTTAAAATGCCAAAGTTTCACCTCTTGAGGATTTAAATTATCCATAAAATGGAAAGTTTGCTAAAGAAACTTGTAACTTATGGTCATTTTTTTGTGAATGCTTGCAGGGTCATCATATGCTTCAAACTTGATCAAAGTGGGGCCATGTCCAAAACTTGAGGAACAAAGTGCACTTAGCCAACTATTAAAGGAACTTGATCCTGATAATATTCGAGTTTAAAGTTTTGCTTTTGTTTTTTCTTGATCTTCTTAGATGTTTTTGACATGTGTATTAGAATTCGATTTGACGTATATATCTTTTTTTTAAGCAAATTGTCGTTCGTTTTTATCTTAAGTTATACTTAATAAAAAATTACTTTACATAGTAAAAAAATTCCAAGTTGAGTTTCGTAAACATGACTTCTTTTGTTTGAGACATGAAATTCAAGTTTAAAACTATTTCCAAACATGAAATTTTATGTTTGGTGTTTCAAACATGAAATTTCATGTGCAATTATTTTTCAAAAATTTAAAAAATTTAACCATGATTGATATTATAGTTACGAGTTAGAATCCGCTAAAAATATTTGTTTATATTATTTTGATGTTCATGATTTTTTTTTTAAAATTTGGCTGAATAGGTGTCCGAAAATGCTATTGGACGAAGATGGTGGCGGTGGTGGGTCGGTGGAGGAGACTGTGGCTGGAGGTGATGGTTGTCGAAATTGGTGGTGTGGCCGGAGTTAATAGAAGTGGTCGGAGGTGATGGTTGTCTATAAAAGTCATAAAAAAATTGTTATACCAAATCTACCCTATTTTAATTTAATATAACTAACTCTTTTTTTTTCTAAATTTTCCCACCAAAAAAAATCTAACTAAACTTTCCCGTCAAAAAATTTCTGGCCAACTATTCCGGCAAAAAAATTTCCCGCCTAAATTTTTCGGCCATATTTTTTCCGCCAAAAATTTTCACGTCAAATTCTTTTCCACCAATTTTCTATGTTATTTTTTGGTGAGAAAAATCTTACCAATTTATATTTGGGGGTTTATGTTGTTTGGCAGACAAAAATCTCACCAAACTATATTTTGGTTTATTTTGTTATTTTCTACCAAATTATTTTTGGTTTTAATACATTAGGGTTTATTATGTTGTTTGTGTATCGAATCTCACCAAACTATATTTGGAAATTTTGTTTGGTGGAAAAAAATTTGGCGTGATTTTTTTTGGTGGGAATTTTGTTTGGTCGTGAAAAATTTTGCGGGAAATATTTGGCGGTAAAATTTTTGGCTGGAAAAGTTGGTAGGAAAATTTTTGGCATAAAAATTTAGTCAAGAATTTTTTGGTAGAAATATTTTAATGAGATGGACACAATTCAGGGTATTATTGTCTATTATATCTTTTATATTAGACATGACTTTTAAAAGAAATATCACATTTCTTCATAAATTTAATAAAAAAATTAGGTATTTCAAAAAAAAGTTTATAAGAAAATAAAAAATAATTAGTAGATATTTACCGTCATTCTTATAACCCAAATAATAACATTCCAAAAGAATATTAGGAATACAATTTTAATATTATGAGTATTGATTAATTTTCAAAACTTATATTAATAACTACTCTTGTTAAAGGGTGTGAAAAAGTATGTCATTAGCCTACTCTTATTACAGTATTAAACGGGGGTAGAAAATTGTTTAGCCTACTCCTATTAAAACAAGTATATATGGAAATATCGTCCTTATATAGACGGCATGCCTGTTAATCTTTGTCGGATATCTATCTTTACCCCATCCAAGATCTTGCCATATAGACAACCTTGAGAATTTGGAAACCAAATCTCGTTTACTCTATGCTTAACCTCAAAATAAAAAGATGTAGGTATCTTGTGGAAACACATCTTGTGTACAAGATTAGGATTACGCATAATTACTCTATTTCCCATAACATCATACCACGAAGAAGAGTCATCGCTCTTGAAGATTGGAGGAGGACTCCCCGTCGCTCAAGAAAGAGGAAGAGTGGGTAGCACCTAAACTAGGAAAGGATATGCCTCCAGGGGTTACGAAAAAGTCCCCATCGAGGCATCATCCCCCAATGGCACGGTCTGGGGGTCTACAATATTCGTTGCCGACAAGTTGACCAATCATGTTTCTATTCTAATAACATCACATGGTAAAAATTCATCCACATCATAATATTACTTGAATTGATTTATGGATGCTAGTTAACCTTTCTCTATTTTCTATTCAAGTAAATCAAAAAATATATATAAAAAAAATGATAAATTAATGACATAGGGATGTCGTCTATCATTATAAAAATAATATTTTATTTCTCTTGTTGGTCAAATCGATGAGTCAATTTGTCTCCGCAAACTTCGAATAGAAGGAAAGAATTTCCCTTTTAAGCGGACCGTACCGGCTCGCTAATATCAAACCGGAGCATAAGTCTTTTTCTATTAAACGATCAACTGAACCGCTGAAAATCTAGTCGAGCTGAATTAGGAAAATGTCATTAACGGCGAGACAAAGACGGCCGTCGATTCCGTCAGATGAGCCAACAACGGAGACGGCGTACTCGAAACTGAACAAGAAGCGGGAGCACTTAGAGGAGGAAGAAGATCGAGGTCTTGGATGGCTACTGCCGTTAGTGACGTTAGGAATATTACGGTACTTAAGCGCCACATCAAATATCATACACGACTGTGATGAAGTCTTCAATTATTGGGAGCCACTTCATTATCTCCTCTACAACTCTGGCTTTCAAACTTGGGAATATAGGTTAATTTCTTAATTTTTAATTATTAACATTATTAATTTATGCTATTTTAGTGCATAACACAGTGACCAATTGTGCAATTAACACTGTATAAACATTATAGGTATTGTAGATTAGCTGTGTTTAATTTTGGACTGAAATTATTAAAATGCAGAACATTCCATTAATTAATTTTTTTTTCCACACAGCTCCCAATTTGCCTTAAGATCATATCTATATATACTTCTCCACAAATTAGTAGCTTGGCCTGCTTGGTGGTGGTTCGGTGATGAAAAGGTCAGACATTCTATTTTTCCTCTTAATAATTATTTATTTTTTGGTCCTCCTAATTATTAAAATCAACATTTCAGGTGAGAGTCTTTTATACCATCAGAATTCTCCTGGGTTTAATCTCAGTAGTATCTGATGCTGCTTTAGTAGTAGCACTTTCTCGAAAATATGGAAAACGTCTTTCTTCTTATGCTCTCGCTATGCTTTGCTTAGCTAGTGGCTGTTTCTTCGCAAGCACAAGTAAGTTTATTTTTTAATTATTATTTGAAAATGTGTAAATAATGTGTCTAATATACAGGTTTTCTTCCAAGTTCATTCGCTATGTATGGTATGTCACTTGCATCAGCTTTTTTCCTTTTCGACAAACCTGCATTAGCAGTCGCCACGTCAGCATCTGGTGTAATCCTCGGCTGGCCATTCTCAATCTTAGCGTTTCTTCCAATCACAATTTACTCGTTAATTCGAAAGTTTAAACAATCATTTATCTCAGGAGCTATCACTTCACTTTCTCTTCTGGTACGCTAATATTTAAACAATATTTCAATCCTCTATTCATACTTTTAATCATTGAATTGCTTAAACTAAACCAGGGACTTTCAATAATTGTGGATTACTTCTACTACAAAAAATGGACATCCTCAGTTTTCAATTTAATGATATACAATGTCTTAGGAGGTGGTGAGAGCCATTTATACGGTGTAGAAGGGCCGTTATTTTACCTTAAAAACGGTTTCAACAATTTTAACTTCTGTTTTCTTCTTGCTTTACTATTTATACCAATTTTACCCATCGCAAAGAAGAAATACGCTCCGGATTTGTTAATCATTGTTTCACCCATCTATATTTGGATCGCTTTCATGTCTTTACAACCACACAAGGAAGAAAGGTTATACCTTATTCTCAACATTTTCTATTTTTTTTTTATTCATTATTATTTATTAATTTCATTAATTTGCAGATTTCTATATCCTATATACCCACTTATCTGTGTAGCTGCTTCAGCTGTAATCGAAAGCTTCCCTGATTTATTTCGCGATAAATATAATCCTCATATGGCATCTATCTTTTATAAGGTAAGGAATTTTAAATTCGTAGAACTATATATACATACTAAACTCACATATTATGCAGATAGCAAAAGGCTTAAGACCATTAATTTTGGGTATTATTTTATGTGTGTCACATTCTCGAACTTTTTCCTTGATAAATGGTTACGCTGCACCTTTAGAGATTTACAAGCATTTCGAGCATCATGATGATGCAGGAACAGGTGAGTTTCGATATTTAATATTATATTCGTGTAATGATTTTATTGAATTTTATTTTTATTGAAATTTAGGTTCAGTTTTATGTGTGGGAAGTGAGTGGCATAGATATCCATCATCGTTTTTTGTACCTGATTATGTAAGTGAAGTTAGATGGATAGATGATGGATTTAGGGGTTTACTTCCAATGCCATTTAATTCTAGCTTAGGTGGGACCGCAAGTGCGCCGCTTTATTTCAATGATAAAAATAAGGCATCAGATGAGCAATATGTAATCACCTCATCTTAATTTATTTATTTTTTAATTGTACAAAAACATTTTTTCGATTTTTGTTTTTGGTTTATTGTAGCTTCAAGATCTGGAGAAATGTACGTTTCTTATAGAGTTGCAGCTTCAACGGCCTTTTCTTTCTCGTGGAAGTGACATGTCAACTTGGGAGGTAAAATGTTAAATGCAATTACAGTTATACCCCTTGAACTATTCTAAAAAAAACTGAAATACGCTCTACAGGTAGTAGCTGCATTACCTTATCTGGATAGGGAAATGTCACCACCTTTGTACCGATCGTTCTTCATTCCAAATCTTTGGCATCAAAAGAATGTGTTTGGTTTGTATAAGCTACTCAGGAGGATACAAAAATGATGGGGAACTGTGTATGTTTGATGAACAATTTTGGGTTTTATGTTATGATGATGTATCTGTAAGACTGTAACACTTATGCGTTAAAACTGATGTACATTTGTTCTGTAGAATTTGAACTAGAAAAGATGTAACCAGTTTTTAAAATGATGGAGAATGTGAAATGTACCAATGGTTGACATTTGAACTGTCACACTTAGGGCTGTCACAGTCACACTGTTGTGATCATGTTTATTCGCATGATATAGCTGCTAATTGAGCAATTAAGCAATTAATTGCTTATGTTAGAGCCAATTAGAGATTAATGCCTATTAAAAAATTTATTTAAAAAAAGGTGCCTATAATAAGTTTTTTTATAGAAAACAGTCCCATCCCAAGCTACCTTTATAATTAACAATTAAAAAAAAAGAAATTAGAAAAAAACAAAACAAAAACTAATAAACGCGCGTCCGTGAATTTTTTTTAAAATCGTCATAACTAATTCTAAAAAAATCAAAAAAATAAAAAATTTATATATTTGGATAAAGCAAATCAATATTTACGTCTATGATTTTTTTCAGAATTTTCTGATTTTTTTTGAATTAGTTATGACGATTTTAAAAAAAAATTCACGGACGCGCGCGTGTGATGAAATTAGTAGTAGGTGGTGGTGGTTGTGGTTGTGGTGGTGGAGGTGGTGATGGTTGTGGTGGCTATAGTGGTGGTGATAGTGGTTGTGATGGTGGAGGTTGTGATGGTTGTGGTTGTGGTGGTGGTGGTGGTGGAAATACCCTATTATTTGTTTAAGATTTAAAAATAAATATTGTATTAAAAATAAAATAATATATTTAATAATAAGGATAGTATAGGTATAAAAAATATAAAGGGGATGTTTTCTATAAATAATTGTTCTATTAGGCATTTATCTCTAAATAAGAAAATTAAAGGCTTAAAAAAATTAAAGACATCATTAAAAAAACATTTATCTTTAATTACCCTTTTTTTTTTAATATTTTAATATAAAGTACATTTGAATTAATTTTTAGTCTTTGGCATACCTTTTTTTTTTTAATACATGAGAGAGTCACTTTGGACTCGGAGTAAATGACTCGAATAAGATTTGATCTCAGGACCTCTTGGTATCTGTGAAGTAACCTAACCACTAGGCCAACTATCGATCTCAGCATACCTTTTCTTATATAGGAGTATCTCATAATGTTTTTAAAGTCAATAGCTGAATCAAATTCTACAAATTCAAAACGAAAAAGTAATTTACAAATTCTATATAGTCCGTGCCTTGTGATAGAATACCAGTTACTAATGTTCTTACGTGTTATTTTCTATGTGCATTTTTGTTTGTTTTACTTTTTATGACAAAAGATTAAAAAAAAAATTAAATATATCATTTTTTATGATATTAGTATCTTTATTCATTAAATATTAGGTTATTAATTGTCATTTTTGTTTCTCTTACTTTTTATGGCAATGGCACAAAAATTAAAAAAACATTAAATATATTGTATCTTTACTATATTATCTTTATTCATTAAATATTAGGTTATTGATTGCAACATTGCTTTTAACCAATTAGTTAAAGGTGATATTATAAAAATTAGAGAAAAAATTGTCTTAATAAAGTAAAAAAACAAATATTATTAGATATCTTTTTTTAGATAAAAAAGGATAAATAAAAGTGGATCAAAAAGTAGTATGTAATTAATTAATCTTCTGATAATTAATATGAATTAATAAGGCTGAGTCCAACACCATGTCAATTCAATACTTCAACAATTTCCGAGTTTTGAGATCCCAATTGTATGCATCCTTACATATTGGATTTTATCCACACATGTAGTTAAAAAATTACACTCCCTATCCAATTCTTTTAATTAGTTTTTTTTATCAAAATTGTTTTACTTTGCATTATCTTTATGAGCCAATTAGAGATAAATGCCTATTAAAAAACTTATTTAAAAAAAGGTGCCTAGAATAAGATTTTTTATAGAAAAATGCCCCATCCCAAACTACCCTTATAATTAACAATTAAGAAAAAGAAATTTGAAAAAAACAAAACAAAAACTAATAAACACACGCGCGCGTCCGTGAAATTTTTTTAAAATCGTCATAACTAATTCTAAAAAAATCAAAAAAATAAAAAATTTATATATTTGGATAAAGCAAATTAATATTTACGTCTATGATTTTTTTCAGAATTTTTTGAATTTTTTATTTTTTTAAATTTTTTTTGAATTTTTTAATTCGCAGAACATGGAATTCCATGTTTTAAACATGGAATTCCATGTTTTGAACATGGAATTCCATGTTTTGATATAAGAAACTTGTTTTCCGCAGACACGAAATTCACTGTTTAAAACATGGAATTCCATGTTTAAAACATGGAATTCCATGTTTCTGCGAATTAAAAAATTAAAAAAAAATCAAAAAAACCAAAAAATTCAGAAAATTCCGAAAAAAATCATAGACGTAAATATTAATTTGATTTATCCAAATATGATTTTTTTCGATTTTTCTGATTTTTTTTGAATTAGTTATGGCGATTTTAAAAAAATTTCACGGACGCGCGCGTGTGATGAAATTAGTAGGAGGTGGTGGTGGTGGTGGTGGTGGTGGAGGTGGTGGTGATGGTTGTGGTGGCTGTAGTGGTGGTGGTGGTGGTTGTGATGGTGGAGGCGGTGATGGTTGTGGTGGTGGTGGTGGTGGTGGTGGAAATATCCTATTATTTGTTTAAGATTTAAAAATAAATATTGTATTAAAAATAAAATAATATATTTAATAATAAGGATAGTATAGGTATAAAAAATATAAAGGGGATGTTTTCTATAAATAATTGTTCTATTAGGCATTTATCTCTAAATAAGAAAATTAGAGGCTTAAAAAAATTAAAGGCATCATTAAGGAGGCATTTATCTCTAATTACCCCTATCTTTATTTGTTTTTCTATAATACATTTTCTTCTTATTTTTACTAAATATCTATATTTGATTTAATTTAATTAGTTATTTTTAATAAATAATAAAAACTTTGAATAAGTCTAAGTATATTTTGTTTTTTAAATATTTCACATTGAAATTCTTGATTTTATATTTTGTATAAAATTATTATTTATAGTAATTAATTAAGATAATAATAAAATAATATATTTTATTATTAAAAAATTATAATCACTTAAAAGTATATTTGTTTGTGTAAAAATAAAAATAATAAATAATAAATAGATAGGTTGAAATTGGGAAACTATTGGAGTAAAATTATTTTAGAAGATTAATATTTGATGAAGAGGTGTTGACCCTAATTCTAGCCTAATTCTAGCTAAAAGAATATGTTGAGCTATTTGACATAGCCTAACTCACTTTTTTTACCAACGTTTATCTCATCCTATTTAAAGAATTTAAAAATTTTGGACAAAATTTTAAATTAGTTTTTATATTTATAGGATTAGTATATATTAACATGTATAAAAATCCAAAAGAGAAAGATTTCATCTACCTTAATAAAAAATTATACTAAGACCTATGATATTTTTTCTTACTCTTTGGACTCGTATTATTTATATGGTAATTAAATATTTTTAAATTATTTTTCATAAATACTTTTCATTGTTATTTGAAATAAAAAATTAGATTTGATTCAAACTCACAGCTTAATAGAAATTCACATAAAACTAATTTGCAATTTTAGAATTTCATGATATATTTTAACAATATATCATTTTTTGAAAATCCTATACATATCAATTATATAAAAAATATAGATATAAATTTAATTTATATTTATAATCAATAAATATTGTCATTAATATATATTTGATTATAAATATAAATTAGTATTGAATCAATAATAATTATAATTTATATTAAAAAGATTGAAAATTTGTTCAATATTATTATTTTAGAAAAAAATGTTGACACTTGTTATTGTTTGTTATAAGAAATTGTAGGGTAAATGACCAATGAGGTCTTGGAGACTATCTTTGTGTCTAATAGGGAATGTGTAGATATATTTTTCTGTAAAAACGTCTTTGAAATATTATACGTCAAAAAATACGACGGATATATAAGTAAAAAAAGCAACAAAAGAGAACTGCTCATTTCATTTACAACTACTTACGGACTAATAAACCTTCTTAAAGATTACGATCCTTTCATAAAGGTTCTCATTCAAACTCAATGATGCATAATCGATCATCCCATATCCCCAAAATAACACAATCTAGCCTTTATTTAATGAAGCATTCGACTTTCGATTGTTGGATTCTACTTTTTTTTCATTTGAAAACAAAGTATAACCGAATATTTTTTTATTTTGATTGGTTGCTAGCTTGCTTACTTTTTCTTTTTCTCTTTTTCACTTTTTTAGTTTCTCACTATGTTGTAGATATCGCCGCCTAGGCGCGCCTAGGCGCCGTCTAGGCGTCAACTCCCCCCTCAACCGCTTACGCCTAGTAAAAATGCTAGGCATTTTTGCTCAACGCCTTAGTCGCCGTGGAAGAGGCGCCTAGCCCGCCTAGGTACCGATTAATGGTAAAAACTTGCCGCCTAAGCCCTCCATTAAATTTATTTTACTCTAGGAAATTTTTGAATTGATATTATAAATCTAATTTTAGTATTTTTTCCATATTCAATATAGTGGTGTTAGATGAATTTTATGACTTAAATAGATAAAATTATCATAATTATACACGCGTATTAATAAATATATAAAACTACATAGCAGGATTCAAGACCGCGTAATCCCGCGTAGTCCCTCCTAGGCCCTAGGCCCCAGTCGTCCGCCTACGCCGCAGAACCGAGATCTACAGCATAGGTTTCTCATTACTTAAACACTTTTCTTTCTTTTTCTTTTCTTGAACCTGACATTGTCACAATAATGTTATACACGTTCCTCATACTGTTAGCACAAAACAAATAGAATCTCAACCCATAATATCCCAAGAACATCCTACCACCCCAAACTCAAGTTAAAAAATGGTTAGTTCATTAAGCGTCATGACTCAAAAGTGGGTCATATGGTAAGAGTCATATCATTCTAAGGGAGTAGACTTGTAACGTGGCTAACAAAAAAGGGGTTTAGGCTCAAAGGGGGTCTAGTGATACAAATACACCATTTGACCAAGTTAAGGGAACATATGGATTGTCAAAGATCTGCCTTAGTCATTCCCCTTACTATGTGATATTGTCAAATAATTTTGTCTCAAGGCTATAGGCAAATCATTTTTTAGACTATGTAGGGCCTCAATATCTGCACACTTACTCACATTTTGCTTCGCTCAAATTACCTTTTATGCATTGCTTGCTAAAAGCTTGACATGCACAACAACTCTTAAGACAATTAATCATTGCAAAGTCTGAGCATTCATAAAACATATATCTAATTATGAGCATTCCTAAAGTATAGATCTAATACATAACACCCAGTGTCAAATGCATGCTTTTTACACTAAAAGTTTTTATCTTTCACTAATTATCATTTATATTATTTTTGGATTTTTCAAAGAAATAAAAACATAAAAGGGGAATGATGACAACAAATACCCCGCCCAAACTTAAAAATTTGTCCCCAGAATAGACTCACTAACACAAAAAACTAACAAAATGCAAATAGCAAAAAGAAAATATAACAAATATATACCTGAGAGAGAGAGAGAGAGAGAGAGAGAGAGAGAGAGAGAGAGAGAGAGAGAGAGAGAGAGAGAGAGACCTAATTTAAGGGTTGCGATTCATGTAGCATGATTGACATCGTGTGTTGAATTCCACGGTCTCGTGGGTCGTTCGGAGCCAAATAGTATGCGAATTTGAGAAAATTATTTCATTCATATGATTTAAAAATAAAGCGTGGTTTGGGGAACTAGAAACTAGTCTTCCCAATTTTTTCAGCGATATAAATAACTCCTCAAATTCCTTTCCAATTGTTTGTAGTTTATATTTGGAGTTGGGTATGTCTCCCAAGGGTCGAAAATAAGAACAATTAGGGAGACATCAAGACCCCCGACTCAAACCTTTGTCGTCCCGACAAAGTAAAACAAAACAAAGGGGTAGAAGTGAACGTAAGAAAGTAGAAGCTAGCAAATAAACCCTAAAGCAATTATTAAGATAAATCTCATATAGCAAACTCTAGAAAGTAATTTACACATACATCTAAAATGCAACATCAAACATAAATAATCTCAATCATAAAATTAAAGTCGCAATGCTTGAAGGTTACACTTGTACTCATCTCTGTATGATGGCTATAGGGTGGTCATCAATCCTAACTCGCTTTGAACGCTCCACCTAGTGTATTCCCTATCAACAGAATCGTAAATTCACTATGTACTTAAGAATCACGAGGTTTTTACGGTTTTAATAATGGCTTAAGGACGGTGTGGATGTATATTTGGTAAATTTGAAGTGAGCTTTTGGCTCTCTCCTCACTTACCATCAACAATGTCCTCGAGCTTGAGTTAACGCTCAAAAGATGTTCTCACTCACCCATGTACGCAACAATTTAGCGTCCCATGTCTACCGACTATAAACAAGATGATTTTTTTCAGAAAATTTCCACTTTGCCGGGTGTTTTATTCATTTGTATTTCTCTCTCTTTTTTTTGTACAGACGCAAACCGGGTTCCCGGTTTTGACGAAACCGGGTTCCCGGTTCCTACTGTATGGAATTTCGAATTTTTTTCATTTTTTCTTTCTTTTTCGTTTTTTCTCATTCCTGGCAAAGGGTTACAAGTATATATCATCTGCAATTGTGCTACAATACAAAACACATCAATCCCAACCCATTAAATTCCCCATAAATGGACCCACCACCCCAAACTCAAGCTCGAGACATGTCTCAGGGTTGTGATTCAAGTGCGGGTCATATGGTCATGCCTAATAATCTAAGGGATAATGGCTTATATCGTGGCTACAAAGAAAAGGCTAAAGGCTCAGAGTGGGCTAAGACGGATAATAATTAATACAAGGGATAGACGGCTAAAAGGTTACAAATAGCTAACAAAGAACTGCCCCTATCATTTTCCTAAGTACATAGCTTGTCTTTAGTTCATATCTAGGTGGGTTCTCTACTAATTAGGATTTCATGTTCTACACACCAAACATATTCCTTAAGTACAAGCTTACTTCATTTGCATTGTTCATTAATTTTTCCTATTAATTACCTATGTTTGCATGCAATTCTAAATGCGTTTTATATCAATCCCTAAAGTCCACTATTTACTATCATAGATTCATCAAAAGTATGCTTAAAGAAACATTTAAAATCTTCTACAGTCAAACGCAACTCCGGAAATTATTTTATTGAAAGCAAATAAAACACATAACACATAAAACTGGGATGAGGCAACGAACCCCACCCCAAACTAAAAAATGAGTCGTGTCCCCATGACTCGAAAAGACTCAATAAAGCATTTAAACTAATATACACTAAAAGAGGATTAGAAAACGTATCTTAACCAGCGCATGGCTGGTTATCGGTGTTGCGTTCTGGACCTTTATCTCGCGTAACAGCATCATAAATCGCGTTTTGAAGTGTGTTTACGCCTAAGATCAAAGTTCGAAGTAGGTCCAACTCTTTTGTAACATTTCCAAAGGTAGCAATCATCTTCTCTTGATTCTCTTCCAACACCTTAATTTTCTATTCCAACTCAGGAACAATCTTCGCTTTCTTTGATGGAGGTGCTCTAGGAGTCTTCGTAGCTCGCGTTGCCTCGTCATGGATATTCAAAATCGTACTCAATGCTATGCTCACACCAACTGAAACACCGTCAATATCTGCGTTCCTACGCGGAATCTTTGCATCTAAACACAACTTAGTGATAGTAAAAGGGAACTTGAGATTTTGTTGTTTCATTGGAAATTTCGCGAACTCCACGATTGTATCATAAATAATTTTAGCAACGTCTATTGTTGTCTCCTCCAAAACACACTTAATAACAATGCTATGCTCTTTCTTCAACTCGGATGTGTGTTTAATTCCAAAGAATGTGGGTATTATGAAACGAGACCAAACCTTCGCACGAGGTGTCAAACTACTGTTGTAAAACTGTCCAGGATACCTTTCCCCTTCAGGAATTGGGCTAGCCCCATTAACAAGCACGGCCCCCCAAAGGGATTCATAATCGAAAGAAGGGTCATGAAGAGTTTCTTGGAATGGGCATGTTCCAGAAAAGTTGGGTAATTTCAAAGACTTCCGAATAAGTTCAATAGAGAAAGGAACTACCTTTTTGCGAATTTGAATTGCCTCACGGGAAAAATAGCTAAACCTTCATAAAATTCTCGCACAAAAGTAGGAATAAACTCAAGCTTCCTGTCTCTCAATTCTTTCCAACCAAACTTGTCACAAGCCACAACATATTCTTTGTGAGCACTACTCATAATACCACTAGGAAAATTTGTCTCCTCACTAAACTTCAAAAATTCAATTATTTCACGAACCTGAGTATTCCAAGAAGTATAAACCCTCTAAGGCTTGTGGGCCCACATCTTCATACGCGGAGGTTTCTGTTGAACTGGTACTTCCGGAACTTCTTGTTTATTTTCATCCTCAGTTTTCTTCTCAATCTCATCTTCATGTTCTTCCTCACTTTCTGGCTCATCAATTAATCTTCTCTTTTGACCTGTGATTTCTTTTCTCTTGGAATCAAGCTTAATTTCATCAATTTTTCGTTTAGGACGCGAATCCGGAATCTCAATAGCTTGTTCTTGGGTACCACCAATGGTGGTTTTCTTTCTAGGAGCAATTCTTCGGAAATCACCGGTTCTGTTAGTCATCTCTTTCCATCCCAAACTCAAAACTTCAAATAGTGAGAAACATAGAGAAAAGTTTAGAAATTTGATGTTTTGAGGCTTAGGAATTGAAGAACTAGGTGGAATATGAGATGGGTATTGTTCAATTTGAATGGGAGAAGAAAGAATTGGGTTTAATTTAAGAATTGGGTGAAGAAAAATCTTGGGAAAAACTAAGGATTTGATGTTATTTTGGAGAGGAGGTGAGTTGATTTTGTGTTTTTGTGGTGAAAGAGGGTAAGATTTGATGATATATAAAGGTTTTGGTGATGATTTTAGAAGGTGGGGAAGCTATTGGTGCGTTTTAGGTAAAAACTTGCAGAAGAGGCTAAGAAAACTAGGTTAAAACACTCAAAACCGACATCACAGCTTCAAAACCGGGTTCCCGGTTTCGAAAATCCGGGTACCCGGTTCCGCGTCGCTGTGACGGCGCGGAAAATTACTTAATTGGAATTTTTTTTATATATATATACCTCAAAACGCAACCAGAGGCTGGACCCCAAGACGCTGGGTTAGAACTTCACCCTTCGAAACCGGGTTCCCGGTTTTGCAGAATGCGGGTTCCCGGTTTTCGTCGATGGCGCGAGCCAAGACGCAGCCAAGGACAAGACCCGAGACGCTGGGTCAGAGAAATCCATAATTTTACAGCTCCGAAACCGGGTACCCGGTTTTGCGAAATGCGGGTTCCTGGTTTTTCGTCGATGGCGCGAATCAAAACGCAACGAAACGCGAGCTTCCAAAACGCTGGGTCAGAGATCCTCAAAAGTCACAGCACCAAAACCGGGTTCCCGGTTTTGCAGAATGCGGGTTCCCGGTTCCGACGCTGTGTCGTGAACCCAAAACGCCAAGTGTTGCGTGTGTAAGGTTGGTACCAGCTCCAAAACCGGGTTCCCGGTTTTTGCGAAACCGGGTACCCGGTTTCTCCTGACAACCAACCTATATTTCTCCTATTTTCGCCTTATCGACCCCAAACTCTTGACATTTTTACCCCTGAAATCATCAAAAACAACTACCCTTCCTCATTTCTTAATAATAAACACTAAAATTACGAAAATCAAACTATTTTACATTGCGAAAATTAAAAACTCAACTAATATACAAAGAATTGGCTTTTGTCTAACGTCGTTAAGCTCGACGGGTTACCTCACGCTTCTAAGGAGTCTCGAGGAGATACATGACCTTCCCGGGATGTGGATCTTCCGAGCGGTTGGTATCTTCACCTCCATGGTATATCTTTAGTCTATGACCGTTCACCATAAAGGTACGGTTCTCGAGCGGATGTTCTAATTCTATCGCCCCATGAGGTGTAACTTTTTGCTTTGTCCAAAAATGCAATTTTTTAATTTTTTAGAATTAGCTATGACGATTTTTAAATATAAATTATCGGCCGTGTGCGTGTGTGATCGAATTAATAGTAGTAGGTTGTGGACGTGGTGGTGGTTGTAGCAGTGGTTAAATTTTTGTACATAGTGAAAGTCCTAGAGGGGGGGTGAATAGGATTACTAATAAGATTAATGCCTAATTAAAAATCTTTTGGACAATTATAAGTTTAAGAAAGAAACTTCTAAGTCAACTAATATATCAAACTCTTAAGGGATCATGCAATGGATAAGCTAAGAGGTTCGATATATAATTGATACAAGTAAAACGAGTTTCTAATCTCTAACTACTCTAGATGGCAATATGTTAGATAAACTAGATAATCAATATCACAATATTCATACTAGCATATTATCAAACATATAAAGTGCGGAAAGTAAATAGAGTAGGGATAGAAAGATACACACGATTTATAGTGGTTCGGTTTCCCTACATCCACTACCTAAGGAAGCCTCCTTAGGATTTCAAGCTTTTCACTAAGCTCCCGTGTCTCTCTTAACCGGGTCGAGAACACAATAACCCTTACAACCTCTTCGATAACACGAAGGACAAACACTTGTGCTATCGCAACACAAGGACACCAAGTATACTCCCGATACTCAAACACTTATGCTATCTCAACACAAGGATACCAAGTATACTCCCTATACTTGAATTCTCTCTTAATCTATCTATTACAAGACCTAGACTTAAGAGGATAGATACAAAGTGTTTAAAGGGGTGCAAACAACTTTGCTAGATAATCTCCTAAAGAGTAGATATGACTATAAGCTTGTAAACTCCTCTTTGAGTAGATAATAACTTTGATAGCTCCTTGGATTAACTCCTTAATTGAGTGGATATGAACTATGAAGCTCTTGACACCTTCTTGGATGATAACAATTAAGCCCCTAAGTGTATATGGGTTGAAGGTGTAGTTGTAGCCTTGAAAGACCTTCAATATATAGCTGCAAAATGCTCCCAACGGTCATATAAGCTTCTATCTAACGGATCTATTTTCTCTCCAACGGATATAAGCTTTGTCCTCTAGTAATAGAGCTGAAACCCTGTCGTGCGGTGTACCGCGGGTAGGGTCCGGTGCACCGCGTGACTGTTCGACTGACTTTTGAGCTTACTGGTCGGACCATGTAGTGTACCGTATGCCTGTACCGTGTAGTGGTCCGGTGTACCGTGACAGTGGTCCGGTGTACCGTGCAGATTTTATGAGCTTACTGGTCGGACCATGTAGTGTACCGTGTGACTGGTCCGTGGCTATGCGGTGTACCGCGCTTCCGTCCGGTGTACCGCGTAGAAACTTAGCTCTCTGGTCGGACTGGTCTATGCACCGTGCTTTGGTCCGTGGTATTGCGGTGTACCGTAGGTGTACTCCGGTGTACCGCACCAAAGGTAAAAAACACCTTCTAGTGAGTATATCTTTATCTATGATGCTCGGATTAGAAAGCTTTCTTCACGAGAGTTGTAGAGGACATCATTCTTATACACTTTGTAGTTGATCACTAAAGCTAATTCTCAATGTACACAAAGATAAAGTTAATAGCATTTGTATGAGAATTAGTTTCTTAAGATAAAACAATAAAGCTTTGATCTAAATGATAAAGATGCTCTTTTTGATGAATTAGATTGCAAGATAGAATGTATATAACAAAGGTAATTAGCACACTAAACACAAGAGGATTTGTCACATTAAAACAACCTATTAAAGGAGGCTATATGCCAACAATCTCCCCCTTTTTGATGATGACAAATCCTTCACTAAAACACCTTAGGAATGATATGAAAGTATAAGCTCTTATCAAATATAGCTCCCCCTCACAATAAGCATTTAAGTAAACATGAATATAAGATGTGAAATGCATTTGTGAGTATTTAAAAGTGCAATTTTGAAAGTTTTAGTGCACATATTTCTCCCCCTTTGTCTTCATCAAAAAGACGGGATAATGAGATCAAGCAAATAATCATAGAAGAGCTATAAAAACTCAAGTGAATAGATTTTGAAAAACAACATAGAGAGATCAAAGGTTAAAGAGCAATTAAAACATTTTAATTTGAGATGCACAAAGATCAACAATTGCAAAGCATAAAAAGATAAGGGATGGAGACATTTTACCAACTTCTTGATCGATAGGTTTTCATCTTATAAGCTTTCTAACAATGCAAACGATTAGTGCAATTATAAGATAAACGATTAGTGCAAACGATTAATCAAGCAATTTAGTTTTTAAAGATAATTTACTAAAAACTCCCCCTCACGAAATGCATAGAGTGTTTGTTTCAATTTTGAAAAGTTTGACCAATAATTTCTCCCCTTTTTACCAATAAGAATATTTGAATCAATTTTAAGAAATCATGGGGTAAATTGTCATTTTTGAAAAGCAAAAGGGTCAAGATGTATTTTCCAAAAGTTTAGGGACTAAACGCAATTTTGAAAAACTTCAAAGGACCTAAATGCAATTTTCAACCATTTGAAGAACTAAGACTAATTGAACAAACTAAAGGGACTATAAAACAATATACAATAAGATCAGGGAAGAATGATGCAATAGTACCTATATCATCAAGGAAAAAGTTAGCACCATTAACACATTTAAATAAATATCCGAAACATAAAGAATAAGCATCTAACATATAACATACATATCCAATAAACCAAGTTAGACACATAGCATCCTAAACCAATTATCCAAATATAGCCAAGTAGGATCATATGAAGATTAAAAATACCCAAAAGAAGAATTAACGATTTTAAGAAATCTATGGGTAAAGTTTTAAACTTTGAAAAGTATGGGGGTCAAAATGCATTTTTCAAATATTTAAGGACAAAATGCAATTTTGAAGACCTTTAAGGACCTAAGTATAACTTTCTCAAGACAATAGGGACCAAGGTCTAATATTCAAGCAAGAGAAAGCTAAATGCAATTTGTTCAAACTATAGGGATTTTAAATTAATATTTTTCAACCTATAGGAAAACTCCCCAATAGTATAGAGATATTTTAAAACAACTAAAAAACGCTTTTGTTATGGAAAACCCGAAAACACATAAAGCAGTTTATTTTACAAATACCCCTATATTTTCTAAAAAGTACAAAAAGACCCAATGTAAAAACAAAGCAATTTTAAGCATGAAAAGGTCAAGTTATACAAGATATTAGCACAATAGGGAATAAACCATATAAGCACACCATAAAGATAGTAAGCAAAGCAAATTCATGCAAATGGGTTAATGACCAATAATGGATAGAATTCCCATAATTCTATGCATAAAAACATTTTTGAAATGCTATGGAAAATGCAAAAGATTATCGGAAAAATATTTTGAAAAGCAATTTCGTTAAAAACTCACTTATATGAAAATGCAAATTTGTGATCAAAGATAAATTAAGATTTGAAAGGTAAACTAATATCTTTGATCTTTTTCCCTTTTATCAATCAATAGTCACTTTTAAAAAGATATAAAAACTAGTAAGAATAAAAAGTGCAATTTATAATCGTTGAGGACTAAAAAGCAATTTCACATAGTAGGGACTAAAAATGCAATTTTTCAAAGATATGAACTAAAATGGCAAATTTTACAAGTGAAAGATTATGAAGTCCAAACTATGACACTTTGGAGAATATAATAACTATGAGGGGTCAAAGTGCAATTTTGAAAATTTTGGGGACTAAAAAGCAATTACCAAAATTCTAAGAGCTAAAGTGCAAAAACATCATTCATGAGAATTAGATGCAATAACACTAATAACATTTAAAACAATGATAAGAATCACAAGATAATATCCCAAGATAAAACATGATAAACACAACTAATCAAATCACAACAAATTCATAATTATAAGCACAAGCCATAAGGAGGAACGCAAAGTATATATACGAGATAAAGAAAAGAAATCACCGGATTTTCCTTTTTCGAGATTTGAGCGTTCTTTCGTATATTAATTCTTCCATTAGTTTCCTCCAAGCAAAGTAACGATCACCTACAAAGAGAATGGAGGTTGTGTAGAAAACAACACTTCCAAAAGATTAAATTCCAAATCGTTTACTCTACTAACGGTTAAGCTATTCACGTAGAGTTAGGCTCTGATACCAATTGAAAGTCCTAGAGGGGGGGTGAATAGGATTACTAATAAGATTAATGCCTAATTAAAAATCTTTTGGACAATTATAAGTTTAAGAAAGAAACTTCTAAGTCAACTAATATATCAAACTCTTAAGGGATCATGCAATGGATAAGCTAAGAGGTTCGATATATAATTGATACAAGTAAAACGAGTTTCTAATCTCTAACTACTCTAGATGGCAATATGTTAGATAAACTAGATAATCAATATCACAATATTCATACTAGCATATTATCAAACATATAAAGTGCGGAAAGTAAATAGAGTAGGGATAGAAAGATACACACGATTTATAGTGGTTCGGTTTCCCTACATCCACTACCTAAGGAAGCCTCCTTAGGATTTCAAGCTTTTCACTAAGCTCCCGTGTCTCTCTTAACCGGGTCGAGAACACAATAACCCTTACAACCTCTTCGATAACACGAAGGACAAACACTTGTGCTATCGCAACACAAGGACACCAAGTATACTCCCGATACTCAAACACTTATGCTATCTCAACACAAGGATACCAAGTATACTCCCTATACTTGAATTCTCTCTTAATCTATCTATTACAAGACCTAGACTTAAGAGGATAGATACAAAGTGTTTAAAGGGGTGCAAACAACTTTGCTAGATAATCTCCTAAAGAGTAGATATGACTATAAGCTTGTAAACTCCTCTTTGAGTAGATAATAACTTTGATAGCTCCTTGGATTAACTCCTTAATTGAGTGGATATGAACTATGAAGCTCTTGACACCTTCTTGGATGATAACAATTAAGCCCCTAAGTGTATATGGGTTGAAGGTGTAGTTGTAGCCTTGAAAGACCTTCAATATATAGCTGCAAAATGCTCCCAACGGTCATATAAGCTTCTATCTAACGGATCTATTTTCTCTCCAACGGATATAAGCTTTGTCCTCTAGTAATAGAGCTGAAACCCTGTCGTGCGGTGTACCGCGGGTAGGGTCCGGTGCACCGCGTGACTGTTCGACTGACTTTTGAGCTTACTGGTCGGACCATGTAGTGTACCGTATGCCTGTACCGTGTAGTGGTCCGGTGTACCGTGACAGTGGTCCGGTGTACCGTGCAGATTTTATGAGCTTACTGGTCGGACCATGTAGTGTACCGTGTGACTGGTCCGTGGCTATGCGGTGTACCGCGCTTCCGTCCGGTGTACCGCGTAGAAACTTAGCTCTCTGGTCGGACTGGTCTATGCACCGTGCTTTGGTCCGTGGTATTGCGGTGTACCGTAGGTGTACTCCGGTGTACCGCACCAAAGGTAAAAAACACCTTCTAGTGAGTATATCTTTATCTATGATGCTCGGATTAGAAAGCTTTCTTCACGAGAGTTGTAGAGGACATCATTCTTATACACTTTGTAGTTGATCACTAAAGCTAATTCTCAATGTACACAAAGATAAAGTTAATAGCATTTGTATGAGAATTAGTTTCTTAAGATAAAACAATAAAGCTTTGATCTAAATGATAAAGATGCTCTTTTTGATGAATTAGATTGCAAGATAGAATGTATATAACAAAGGTAATTAGCACACTAAACACAAGAGGATTTGTCACATTAAAACAACCTATTAAAGGAGGCTATATGCCAACACATAGTGGGAGTGGTGGTGGTGTTGGTAATAATGGTAGAAGTGCCACATTATTTGTTTAATATTAAAAAGGGGTATTTGCTAAAAGAAGTCTAATAAAATTACTATTAAGTCTTCAATAATTTATTTTATAAAAAATGTCTAATGGAATAATTATTTATTGAAAACATCTCCGATATATTTTTCATACCTTTACAACCCTTATTATTAAATATATTATTTTATTTTTAATACAATATTAATTTTTAAATATTAAACAAATAATAGAGTACCACCACCACCACCATGTATTTAACCACCACTACTAATTCCATCACACACGCGCGCGTCCGTGATTTTTTTTAAATCGTCATAACTAGTTTTGTAAAAAACAGAAAAGAAATTTTTTTGCATTTTTAGATAAAGCAAATTAATATTTACGTCTATGATTTTTTTATTATTATTTTGATTATTATTATTTTTTCGCAGACACGAAATTCACTGTTTAAAACATGAAATTCACTGTTTAAAATAGTGATTTTTTTTCGCAAACATGAAATCCATTGTTCAAAACATTAAATTTACTGTTCAAAACATTATATTCCGTGTCTACGGAAAAATTCAAAAAAACTCTAAAAAATCAAAATATTCAAAAAAACCCAAAAAAAATCATAGATGTAAATATTAATATACTTTATCCAAATATGTAAATTTTTTTATTTTTCTGTTTTTTTTTTTAGAATTGGTTATGACGATTTTAAAAAAAATACATGGACGTGCGCGTGTGTATTAGTTTTTGTTTTGTTTTTTTTCTTTTATTTTTAATAACCATTTTTTTGTTAAAATTCTAATTACTTTTTATTTTTTTAATTACTATTTGTAGGGGTATACTGGGTTGAGACTGTTTTTTATAAAGAGTCTTATTTTTAGCACCTTTTTATTAATAGTTTTTTTAATAGGCTTTTCTTGATTATTGGCTCTAAAATATATTGTATCAAAAATAAAATAATATATTTAATAATAAGGATAGTAAAAGTATAACAAGATGAAGAAGATGTTTTCTATAAATAATTATTTTATTAGGCAATCTTTTATAAAATAAATTATTAAAAACTACTCTTAACAATTAACTACTAAGGTTTTTTTTATCAACCACCCCCTAGTCTTTCCTCATTGTACTTTTAACATTTTATTACATTCTATTTCGTGTCTATGATAAGAGACTAGTTAATTTTAATTTTTATATAATAGTTAATACTCATATAAACTAATTAATTTTTTTCACCGATATGATATCTTTTAATTTCCGAAGGTCAATGTTATGAATTTGAAAATTTTGGACGAAATTTAAATTAGACTTTTATAATTAGAGGATTAGTGTATATTAACATTTCCAAAGAAATTCACAAGAATAAGAGATTTTGTTTAACTGGGTATAAATTATAATTTAGATATATCATATTTTTCTTTATATTTGGATTCCTTTTACTTATATAATAATTAAAATGTTTATAAATTACTTCCTAAAATACATTTTATTGTTAGTTGAAATTAAGATTAGATTTGATTCAAACTCACAATTTAATAAAAATTCACATAAAACTAATATAAAATTTAAGAATTTCATGAGATATTTTAACTATATATCATTCTTTGGAAATCTTATACATATTAATTATATCAAAAATATAAATATAAATTTAATATATTTGTAATCAATAAGTATTGTGATCAACATATATTTGATTATAAATATAAATTAGTGTTGAATTAATAATAAATTATAATTCATATAGAAACATTGATAATTTATTCAATATTATATATTTGAGAAAAATTGTTGACACTTGTTAATTGTTTTGTTATAAAAAAAATTGTAGGGTGAATGACTTATGGGGTCTTCGAGACCATCTTTGTGCCTAATAGGGAATATGTGGATATATTTGTCTCTAAAAAAGTATTTGAAATCTTATACGTCAAAAAAATACCTCGTGATATACATAAGAAAAAAAAGAAAAATCATTCATTTCGTTTACAACAACAATTATCTCCTCCCTTCTCTTTGGCAAAACAAAAACGACTCTCTCTACTCTTCTCTCCGGCAAAATAACCACTCAAGGAAAACAAGGCTACTCAATAAAATTTGTTATGGTTTGAAATTCGCTCTCTCTTCTCTCTTCTCTCTTCTCTCCCCCTCCACTCCATTTTGCTTGAAATCTGTCATGGTGATTTCTCCATGAAAGTTTTGTTTGAGATAATGAAGTTTTCTTCAAGATCTGCTATAATGGAAGCCTCGTTTCAGGCGAGATTCATTGAGAGAATGAAGGAATGACAACTTTGTTGACAGTGAAGCATATCCACGGTGATTGGTAACAAAAAAATTTGATACTCAGTGAAATCACTAAGTACTCATTGAAATTAGTGAGGAACAACCATCGTTAAATTCAATTTACTAAATATACCGAGCACTCAGTAAAATCATATACTGAACTTAAATAGAAAACAAGAAAATTCAGTAATTCGCTGAGTATTCATTATATCAATGGATATACCTAGCAAGAAACATGTTATGATTTATTAACCTGAATCAACAAAGTCACTAAGTACTCAGTAAAATCACTGAGTATCATTTAAATATTTTAAGTATTAACACAAAAATCATTTAGTATATAACACAAATCACTAAGTATCAATACAAAAATCACTGCATATTTAAAAATCACATATTTTACAATTAATTAGGGGCGAGCAAATGAGAACCAAATAACCAAACCGAACCAAAAAATCCGAAAAAACCGAACCAAAATAACCCAAAACCGAATAACCAAATGGTTTGGTTTTTAATTTTCTGAAAACCGAATTTTTTGGTTCGGTTCAGTTTACTACGTAAAAACCGAACCAAAAAAACCGAACAAAAACCGATCTAACGAAGGAAAAAATAGGAAATGTGTGAACTTCTTTTATAAGAATTATGTAGGAGAAACTTTTGTTAAGAATTTATCATCTACGGGAAATTTTAGTTATACTATTCGATAGTGATATTAGTGAGAATTTTTTTAATATCACTTGTATGAAATAGGAAGTAACATATTTGAATTTATTGTCGTATTGTAAATTAAGATAAGTATTTTTAACTTATAAGTTTATATTTAATTGATATATTAATAGCCCACATGGACAAGTAATAGCAGCATAATTGTATTGGAATATTAGTCTCTATTGGACAATGTATTTCAAGAAATTGGGTGAAAATATTATTGACCAAGCATCCGAATTCGAAGCGAACCAAAACCGAATCGAAACGAACCAATTCGGAACCAAAAAGCGAATGTAGAACCAAATGCGAACCACCCAATTTGGTTATTAAATTATAAAAAACCAAAATGTTCGGTTCGGTTCCGGTTTTGGCCAAAAACCGAGACAAACCGAACCATGCTCACCCCTACAATTAATTAATGAATATTACACAAAATTACCGAGTAATACACAAAATCACTGAATATTAACACAAACATGATGCTTTTGAAATCTTCCATGGCTGAAAATCAACGGTGCTGAAAACACTCCTCTACTGCTCCTCAATGGTTCACTACTTTAATGCTGCTATGGAATAAGATGTGAGCTTCAAACAAATCATTTGAAGACAAACCATGCGATTTGCATATAAGAAGATAATCGAAGAGAAGATCTCGTCGTCTAGCAGTCATGACACTCGCCAGAAAAAACATCAATGGCCACCGAAGGAGTGTGCTGCCGTGAGTAACGATTTCCGGTGGGTTAGAAGAGACGGGAGAGAAGGTTTTAGGATTTGTAGAAGTGAAATGTGATTTATGTGTATTTATTTAGTATATATAGTGAATAACAAATATGTGAGGGTATAATGGGCAGTGAGAAAGTATGTTTTACCATTAAATATTATTAGTGGTCTTTAGTGATAAGAGTGGATTGGGTGGAGGTGATTGGTACTTGAGGAGATGTTTTCAAGACCTAATAGGTAAAAATCTCAAAATTGTATGTTCTAGATATTGATGTTTTTGGATTCCTTTTTTGATAAGGTTAATGTTTTTGTAGTTATTCATTCAAAATTAAATATATGATATTAATCATCATAGTATGTATAACAAAAGATATATTTAGACTTTGCTTTAAAGTGAGTATGATATGTATACTATACAGAGTAATTAAAGGATTGCCCAATTTCTCTAACTTGAATGAAATCAAATTATATGTATAGGTATAAGATGACAAATGATGATTTATATTCTATTTATGTTCTCTTAGGATAGATCACACATAACAAGGAAATTAGTAATTACAGTCCCAAATCTAGAAACATGCCTAAAAAGATAAGAGATTCAAGAGAATAAGATTGTGTATCTTAAGTATGAGTGGATGAATCTTACAATTAGAGTTGGGTGCCTTTTTAAGCCCCTAAACAATTTCAAAAATTAGTAGAAATGAGTATATTCCTCTCTTGTACCATTTCAGCGATGCAACATTCAAAAAGGACATCAATACCATTATTATTTGTATCACACCAAATTTTATCCTCCACATAAAATGGTACTAACATCATGAACAAACATAACCACATAAATTCCCAAAGGGTTTCCAGCGTCAAGAAAAGTTATATCATAATGAAGATTGGGATAGACTCTGTTGTTTGGAACTTGTAAAAGATTTGGGGTAGGAGTCACGACTCAAAAAATAACAAATTCAATTTTCCTATCTATTACCATAGAGATCATCATAAGATTGTTTGCTAGAAGAATATTTTTTTTTGAATTCCACTTAGATCCGTCAAAGAGATATTTCATTATGACAATCACATTATTCCAAGAAATAATAAAGATGTAAGTCGTGACTACCCTTCAGTTCAACCCAACTATTGAAATGGATTTAATGATCTCGAGTAACCAATCATTAAGGAACATCTTTCTTTTAGATTAATAAGAATCTAGGTAATGGATATGGCGTACACAACCGGACCACTCGACCCGACATAGGCTCAACCGGATCATCGCCGTCTTGACCGTTCAAGATTGTGTTGAATGTGTATTTGGTAAATAAGGCGCTTGTCCCTTACCTTGAGAATGGTAACTTATCGATGTCCGGAGTCACCCCTGCCTTGGGGCATAATTGAGTAATTGTGACGGAGAATTTGAGGTTGCAACATTTCTTTGGAGTAACCTTGAACCTCATTGTTTGCACATATATTATTTGTGCAACATTGTCTCTCATCTTAAGACTCATAAGCTCTATTAGGATCGTCCACTCTTTGGATAAGTTTCATGTGCGCACAACCCCGAATATGTCATGCGTAATAAAGTGTAACCAAGCGTTGAAGCGCAATAGAAGATGTTTCCACTCAAAACCAATCTACCTGGAAATTTGCACGTCACTCCCAACTTAAGAACATCGTTATGCATGGTTGTCCAATCATATTCATCCAAATCTCCGATCGCTACCTCATAAGGACAAGCCCCCGAAAGTGTAGGACACCCATATTCGTCTCGTAACGCTTGAGGTGAGAAAGACACCTTAACTCCTCAAACCAGTAATTTTTCATTGTCCAGTCGATGAAAATATATGTAAAAATCTTTGACCAACGACTTGTAATCAACTATATGACGTTGCATGACTCCATTAAATCCTATTTTACCGCTTTACTTGAAGAAATTGTTAAATTTTACATTTTTTTTATTCTTAAAGTATTTTCTCAACTAATCGACATGCCCTCATTTAATTTCTTAAGTTTAGTGACCAGTAGCGTTTTTTTAAAGGCATATAAAGATGAAATTTGAAAAATAAGCGATCAATGATCTCAAAATATCAAACTAAATACATTAATAGTTTTTCTCGATGTCAAATTAAGACAATCTCGAACATGGTCCTGGGCAAGTTTACTTGAGGGCCGTGATTTGTTGAAAACATATGGGAAATTCCATATCAATAACGGCAAATCGATTAATATTTGGAAGGATAAATGGCTCGATTCTCAATGGAAAATTGAATGACCCCACGGGTGCCTACTTGAGACTCTACATGAACTATGGACCACAGATGCAACAAACTGGAATACAGATTTAGTAAATGATTTATTTCCTGGACCAATTATTCCCATTATACTCAGGGAAAAAATCTTTCCGGCTGACACACCAGACAGGTTTATTTGGCCACATGCAAACAAAGGAGAATACGTGACGAAAACGAGATATAAAGTTCTTACAGATCATGCTGTCTTTGAAGCACCACATCAATCATCTGGCATACCTACAAGAGACGTACTTTGGAGGACTATATGGTGGTCAAACGTCCCGACAAAGGTTAGAATATTTACTTGGAAAGCTTGTAATAATGCTATTCCGATAGGTAGAAATCTCGAAAAAAGGAAATGCGAAACTCAAAGCAATTGTCGGTGGTGTTGCGAGGAGCAAGAATTCGTGGAACATCTTCTTCTTAATTGCGGACTATCAAAAATTATATGGGCAGGATCGACCTTACAAATACACATCGAACAAATAGAGGTACATCTTAGGGACTGGGTTTTGAATATAGTAAAACTTTATACTGAAAGAGGTTGGGAAAAGGAAGTCGTCATTTCTTACCTACTACTTATGATTAGGAATCTCTGGAAAGCAAAAGTGAAAAGCCGACACTCCAACTCCGAAGTCAATCCTAGTGAGATAATAAGAATCACAAATGTTAACATCAAAGAACACTTTGTGAATGAATAGTATGATAATGGGTTCACGCCCCCCGAGCGTCTTAACACAATGACAATCACGAATCTAGATCTCGATTATAATACAACAATTGCCTTTACCCGCGATGCTTCCTTTTTGCAAGCACATCTTCCTACTGGCATCGGGGTTATTCAACACAACAAAGGTGACAGATCCCGAGTTAAACATATGTCAACAACTAGCTGTAATAACAACATCGTAGGTGAAGCACAAGCAGTTGTCACAACACTCGAGATAGGGAAACAATGGCCGAATGAGGAGAAAACGGTTTCTCCGATAACCTTGATCTTATTCAAGGTCTGCATCAAGTGTCGACGGCTAGATAGGAGCTCAGACCGTGGATTAGACACATTCAAAAACTGGCAGGGGATGCGGGACCAGTTTTTTTCAAGCACATTCCACGAAGGTTCAACGTCGGGGCAGATCTTCTAGCAAAGGAAGCCAGACACAGGGCATCGCAGGAGTACGTGTTTACAACTACTCTTCAAAACAAATTCTCGAAGCTAGGCATTGCTTAACGAGTTTGATAAGCCGTGCTTTACTTTAGTGTATTTACTCGTCCAAAAAAAAAAAAAATACATTAATAGTGCATTTTAAAACATAAAGGACCAATCAATCACAAGATACAAACATAAGGTACCGCCTATAATTTACACAACAACACTTGAAAGTTCATAATTACACAAGCATCCCCAACTATAAAATCCTTCATTTGTTTACCCATTTTAGTTGCGAAAAAGCGAACATTTCTTCTTTATCTCTCTACAAAAGCCCTTATTAGCGTAAACTCTGCGAAAGCCTAGAAAAACAAAATTTCTTTAGATTCTTCGCATTTTAATTTTAATTAGATGGCGAATAGCAATTTACCTCGAAGAATCATCAAGGTAAATTCGTTGATCTCTTGATCTGCACTCAATTTCACTTTTTATTTTGTATTAATTAACTTTATTTACGGATTTCTCATTTAATAATCTTTCAGGAAACTCAACGTCTTCTCAGCGAACCAGGTAAACCCTATGTGATGTATACTGTAGTTTTATATAGGTTTTAAGCTGCATAAACATGTTTAAACTAGATTTTTTCCTTTTCTTTAAGTTTGAATATTCAATTATTACTTTTTGATAGAGATTTTTTTTTTTTATAATTTTTTTATTCTTTTTTGGAGTTTTGTAACTTTATCTCCGATGCTATAGTTGTGTAGCTTCGAAAATGAGTATGTAGATTTTTTTTTTTTTGGGAAACAAATGTTTATCAATTAAATTAATAAAACAACTTAAATAGTGCTGATCTTTGGTACGGACAATCTCAGTTGAAGGGTGCAGAGTCTGTCACGGAATCGATAAAGCAACACTTTTGTGATTATTTTGAATCTTGATAAATAGAGAAATGTTAACTCGTGTTTTGTGCATTTTGAGATGTGCAATACTAAAGTTGAAGCACTTTAGCCCTTATTGTGTGGATTCAATCTTTCATTTGTTGATCATATTTGTTTTTGATTAATGGTTTCAGCTCCGGGTATAAGTGCTTCTCCTTCAGAAGAAAATATGCGATATTTCAATGTCATGATTCTTGGTCCAACACAGTCTCCTTATGAAGGTATGTAAAACCTTCATCACATGTTATTTAAATAATTATTGTGTTTTAGCACACACTTAACATGATCTATTTTCTTTTGCGTGTTCCTTTCTATTTCTTTATCGTAAATAATTACTTTTATAAAGTACTTATTAGCCCTATTTTCTATTGCTTTACAGGAGGTGTCTTTAAGTTGGAATTGTTTCTTCCTGAAGAGTACCCAATGGCTGCTCCAAAGGTAAATTATGATTTCTATTTTCTACCTTAAAGTTTATGATTATATATTTAAATATTGATCCCTAGTATTTTATCTAATACAGGTTCGATTCCTTACCAAGATTTACCATCCAAACATTGACAAGGTTAGTTTTTACTTTTTACTGCTCCTTTTCAGTAAATAATACAGAATTGCTTATAATGTTTTGAACTTTTATACATAGCTTGGAAGAATATGCCTTGATATTCTCAAGGATAAATGGAGCCCTGCTCTTCAGATCCGAACTGTACTTTTGAGGTAATTTGTTTGTTATCAATAATCAGTATTAAATAAATCTCTAAATTAATTTTATATTTGTTGATTTTACCTTTTAGCATTCAAGCACTTTTAAGTGCTCCAAACCCAGATGATCCACTTTCAGAAAACATTGCAAAGCACTGGAAAACTAATGAAGCTGAAGCTGTTGAAACAGGTAATAATATATTAAGTTAGTTAAATTATTACATCATTTTACTAAACTTTTTGGTTTATTTACAATTTGCAGCAAAGGAATGGACGAATCTTTATGCAAGTGGTGCATAACTTTTGCGGAAAAGTAGTTGATTCTGGAAAGAAATAACAAATTATGCAATATATTTTGTTCACTACTACTTATTAGCTATTTGGAAGAAATGTTGATGCTTTAAAAAAATTGGAATCTGATGTTTAGCAAAACTTCCAATATGTGCTTGGTCATTTTTCTTGTTTTGGATATTATTGTGTTTGGAAATGTATAATAAGACAAGATATTACTGTATTTTATCTTAATCTAAGATAACCTTACTTATTAATGCTGTTAAAATGTTTTTAGTTTGGAGGGACATGAATAAGTTTCTTTCATATGTATAACATGATAAAAGAAGAAAGTTTTGGTGCTACTCGTCTCTGCCCCAGCCCATGGGATTAAAAAAAAAAAGTTAAGCAAGTAAACGGTTTTTTTTAGGTATCGTATTGTTTAATTTTAAAGTCAAATACCTCCTATGATATGAAAAGCGACATTAACCCCAATGTTGTAAGAATTTGGGATAAATACCCCTTCTATCTAACTTTTCATCCAAATTAATAAAGAGTGTTAGGGCCCGTTTGGAAGTGCTTATTTTAGTGTAAAAAAGCGCTTTTAGAATAAAATTCAAAATTTAAAAAAATTATCAAAAATAATTTTGAAATCTAAAATTATTTTAAGTGTTTTTTCCAAGAAGCACCTATTTGGTGCTTTTCAAAGTTAAAAAAACGGGCACTTATACTCTATTTTTGCAAGTAATTTTCTATTTATGAATTTTTATATCTTTTTATATATATAACTTGTAATTATTTAGTTTTTTTTTCATTAAAATCCTTTTTATATCATTCACTTTATTAGATAAAAGAAAAAACTAACTATATGCTACCCATCCTAGCACTCATCCTACTCCACCCATCCTTAAAAAAACATATAAATTGTTTTAATGTTTCATCTTTTGTACTGTTATATATATAGGCGGTATTTTGATAATTAGAAAAAGTATAGGCGGTATTTGATATTTTAACCTTTTTTTTCTTAACTGATCGAAAAAAGTGGTTCACTGTTCCTCAAAGTTTCCACAATTTCTACTTATTCATATTATTCGTTCAGATTTGTCAAAATGTAGGCCAGAGAGGGTTTCATTCTTTGGAAACCAGCCTGCCACCATAAGATTTTGGGAGCAATTTTTGGAATCCAAAGGCTCAATACTCCATGAGTGTTTTTGTTAGAGGCCTAAGAAACTTATATTTTTGGGATTTTTAACACTGATCATGAGGATTTGGAAGAGCCAATCAATCACTCAACAGATGGAGGTTCCAATTAATTAAGGGGTGATCACAAGGTGCTTAAGCCGTCTGATATTACACATTTATGTTAAATCTCTTTTGTTGGAATGTGAGGGGTTTAATAAAGTGTTTATACAACTAGAAGTGCTTAAAACTATTATTAAACTTATAGCTAATATGATAGGCATTTTAGAATATAAAGTTAAAGGTAATAAGTTCAATAAACATGTTACTAGTAGATTTTCTTAGAGAGTTTTCATCAATTATTCTTGTGATGATCATTTATAGGATTTTGATTTTTGGAAGGCAGCTGA
This sequence comes from Nemophila menziesii, assembly GCA_029959085.1. Lineage (NCBI taxonomy): Eukaryota > Viridiplantae > Streptophyta > Magnoliopsida > Boraginales > Hydrophyllaceae > Nemophila > Nemophila menziesii. Next base: position 70,850,504 of record JARWIR010000003.1, on the reverse strand, counting down.
CTTATAACTTTATGTTATAGATAGGTGTGATGAAGAGGTACATTGTAAAGTCTTGAATTATAGGGGAGACTGTAATGTATATCTTTTGTGACTTGGAACTGAGTTAGCAAGTATATCCAGTATATTGTGGTTTAAGAAGAGGGAAGAAGATACTAGATGAGCTTGAAAGTGCATTCTTAAGAATGTCCATTCAAAGGACAAATCGGTGTGAGACAAGGGGACCCAATGACCCCTTATCTATTTGTTATTGCAGTGGAGATCCTATCACAAATTTTGAGTTTGAATACAGAGAAAGAGCATTTTGTGTACCATCCCAAATGCAAGAAGCTCAAGTTACATAATCTTGCTTTGCAGGTGACTTAATGGGATTTTTTGGAGGTGACAAAAAATGTGCTAAAGAAGTCAAAACTTCTCTTGATCTTTTCAGTAGACTTTCAGGATTTAACTTTAGACCTAATAAAAGTGACATATCCTTTGGTGGTTTGAGTCAAGATAAAGATATGAGAGAAAAATTATGTGATATAATTGAAGTTAAATGTGCGTATGAGAAATTTGGGGGGTCTAACTCAGTGCAGATGATTCTTCTCTTATTTGAGGCAAAATTACTGCTATTATATCACATTATATTTCAAGAAGTCTTTCTTTTGGTGGTAGATCCAGTTTATAAACTCTGTTATATTGAGCATCACAAAATACTGCGAATATGCTACCTAGTAAAGTGTTATAAGCTACAGAAATAATATTTGCAGTTTTTATTTAAAAAAGAGGAGGTACTGATGCTAAAGGAGCTAAAGTAAGTTGAAAATTAGTCTGTTTACCAAAGGAAGAAGGTGGGCTTGACTTACCTGATTTTAAGGTTATGAACAGGCAGGGATCATGAAGCAATTTTTGGTGTAAATATACTAAAACTAAGTACAGTATGAATTGGCTGGTCCTATGGAGTTTTGCTAAAGCAGAAGAACATATGGAGTGTGAGTAAGCCAAGTGGTGGTTTCCGTGACGTGATATAAAAATCAAACATGCGGGGACGTAAGTTACTCCTTACAAGTGTACGAGTTGTCCCACATAATAAAAGTTAGTATTTATATCGTTCTCTATATGCAATATGAGTTTAATTTTTTGTGTTTTATAAAGTGAATAAGGGTCTTCAAATATAAAAAGATAAAATTGATATTTGATTTTGGTTTTAATGGGAAAAAGGAATTAAATACAAATAATTGATATAAACAATCAATATTAAAAATAAATTACTAAATTGCATATAAGATGAGAAGTATACCTCGAGAAATCGCTATTAATCTCCACTAGTTTTAGTTTTACACTTATTGACATAAGGGCGAATTGGTATTTTACAATAATCGGGATTCTACAATCTCTCTAAATCCCTCTTGGGTAGATAGGGGGTTTTCCTACAAAACTAAGACCTCTCCCGAGTGACCCTACAATGCATTCGAACGCATAGACATCAACCCAATTGACTATCCGGTTAGTTAAGACCTCTCGATTCACTAACACACACTGGACATTTATATACAATTTTCGTAATTCGGTCTCCCCTCCCAAGTGAAAATTAAACTATAAATCCAACCCAATACCCGACCAAGGTAAGGGATTCGAGACAAGTATATACCTTAAGCACAATTATAAATTCATTTAAAGCAATTATTCCAAAATACAATAAATCGTCATAATAAAAAATTTAGGATTCATACATTAAGCATTTCTCAAACTAAAATAGAATTAGTTCATAAGGAAAATATGAAATATAATGATAATCATATTCATATTCAAACTAAGAACTAGAAAAAGATAAGAGTTACACTAAAAACGATGACAAAATAATGATATAAAGGTGGAATGGTGTTGAACCCTTGGTTCTTCTTACTCCAGACGTATAACTCCTCTTCTAAATGTTGTGTAACTGTTTTATCTTCTCAAAAAAGAGTTAATAGTTGACGTAAATTCGTTGAAGGGGTTTGATCCCATTTAAGTGGGTCAAAATGCCCCATAAATGAATTTAAGCAAATCTGGACGGGTTCGGGTCATGGTGGAAATATTACTATAACTTTGTCATCGTAACTCCAGATTACGAACCTTCACCTCTCACGCGCTACTGACTCGAAGAATTGTCTTGAACTCTAGGGGGTTGCTCATAACTTCACCGAATATGATTGGTGACTCTCTCAAGTTGACTTGTTATAATCGAAAAGAAGAGTTACAAGAGGTTTTTCAAACCAAGGCAGGTCTTTATTCTCAACGGATGCTTTTTTTTCAAGTATTTTGAATTTCGAATTTTCTTGATTCCCATTCAGATAAGAATCTTCAGAAACGTAAAGGTTCGCTAGTGAATCGACTCAACCTTTCAAAATGGATTTCGATCCTTTCACGCCTTAACTTGGGGTTGACCTTGATTTTCGGACTTCTTAGCACCATCTCGAGGTCTCGTATCATGCTCTTACCTAGGAGTTACACAATTAACGCACAAAACCTCCAAAAGTAACTAAATATCAGAGAAAAGACAAGAAATCACAATATGCCAAATAGTAGGGATATATCCCACAAATGAGTCAAATAACCCCACAAAATGATGTCACGTGACACTGTAAATATATCACAAAATAAGAGACATCAAGACCCGCAACTCAAAGTATTGTCGTCCCGACAAACAAAAACAAAATTAGGAGTCAAAGTCCAACTAATCCAGAAGGAAGTAACAAAGAGATGGTCCCCAAAACAATACCTAACAAGTCTCATGAATTATGCCTAAAAACTCATCCAAAAATATGCCTATCATACAAATAATTGACAAAAAATAATATCAAGAATAAATTAGCTTCACAATGCAAGAAGATACAGTTTTTCACTTAGCTCGAGATGGTGGTTGTATGTTGTTCCTTGGTCATCCCACGTTGCCAAATAGTCCACTCAACTACTTCCTCTCTGCTCAATCGTGACTTAACCACATAATTAGAAATATTTATAAGGGCATGAAGGGAGGGGGGACGGGGGTAGAGGGGTTAAGCTGCCCCTGAAATTTTTTAATTTTTTTTCCAGTCCTTACGCCCAAAGAAAAACCCTTCTAATTTTTATAAGTTCAAAAAAATTTCCACCTACATATAATCAATACATTATTTCCCATAAGTTACACGGCTGTTATCTATATAAACATCACTTTTAGTCACATTCAATAGCGAATCTGGATCCATTCTTAAGGTGCAATCCATTCCTTTACAAAAGTTAAAAGTATCGATGATTTTTTTTGGGTATTTTTATAAGAATTTAGAGAATTTTATGTGCATCATTAGATTTTTTTATATAAATTTAAAATTTAGTTATGATAATTATAATAATCTGCACAAATTAAATTTTGTATATATATTATGTTTTTGTTACTGTGCAAATAATTTTTACAGTAAAAAATAAATTAATAAGAAAGCCAACAATTCTTGTATTATATGAAGTGTGTCTTTTTATTTTTTGTTCGAAAGGGATGAAATTACAATTTGTCTTATATTGGATGAAAATGCATCAAATTATCAAAAAAAAAAAAATTAAAGAGTTATTGTCGAATCCCATATAATTCAAGCCTTCCCTTATTTTTTATCTTGGATCCGTCCTTGGGTATGATATAATTTGGGTAATTTACAGTGGACTTTTAGTTCTGTGCTCACTATACATCAAGTAATCTCCCTAAAGTTTGATTTTACTCTCATAATCCTATTCAGTCATCCCCAAATGATTCTCTTTAACTATTCAAGTCCCTAACTAATCACAATGATTCCTTTGATTATTTTCATTATTTGTATATATATACATTTTTTTGTAAGTGAAACATGAGACTCATTTTAATGTGAATTCTCGCGTTTACTTATTTTTTTGTGTTTATCTTTTTTTTCTTTATACTTTTCTTTTTCTCAATTCCAGCAAGGATTACAATAAAGCACAACATGATTAAGCGTGAGATGAGCATATATCCACAAGCTGTATCCCATGATCAGGTTCACCCACCACCCCAAACTCAATCTCCAAGACAACTTATTCCTAGGAATGTGTCTCGTGGATGGGTCATATGGTCATGTCCTAAAACTAAAGGGTAGAGGCTTATAACGTGGCTTTAAATGAAAATGCTTAAAGGCTAGAACGGGATTAAGAAGGATTTTACATTATATTTGATAAAAAGCCAATGGAAACAAAAGGCTATCACAGAAATGCCGCAGTCATTTTCGTAACTATGTGGTTTTGTTACTTTTTCACTTTAAGGTCGCAATTAATAGGCTTTTAGACTAGGTTGGACCTCACGCTCTACAAACCACTGGTGGTGCCTAGGGTGTGATAAAAATAAGATTGAAATAAGCCAAGAAACTACACACTCTCACCCTAGACAGGCACAGTACTGCAAGTATTACAGGACGTATGCAAGTTTTAATGATAAGTAGAGTTCGTTCTCAGGGACTTAAGTGTGTTAACCGCGTGAGTAGGAATAATGAGTAAGAAGTAAATAATTAAAGACAGAAAATAGAAGCAAATAGATTTCGAAAATAATTAATTAAACTAAGAAAATAAAGACAATAAAATAAAAGATTAAGAATATGAGATGAGAAGTATAACTCAGGTTTTGCTAGTATGCACTAATCCTTCTAATTCTATCTATAAATCTAGTTCATAAGGGAGAATATTAGCTCTTGGTATACTTAGTCAGGATTCTAAATTCCCATACCTTAGACCTTGAGAGCGACTAAGGGGGCTACGGCACAACCAAGAAGTGTTTTATCTTAGGGTTATCAAATGCCACTAAGGCCCTAAGCAAATAATGCAATCCTGGTGATATTAAAACAAACCCTAATGACTATCTAGTTAGAATCATGTTTTGTCAGAACTAATATCGACACTAGACATTATGTTTTGTCAGAACTACCCGTGATTTTTTTGCACCAGGCACAACTGTTATCCGGTTCGGTCGGACCATTCACCTGTCCCGATCGGAAAAAATCTTCCATAGAAAATTATACTTTTTTAACCTTAAGAAGCTCCTCTCTGCGGTGTACCGTGAAGTAGGTGCGGTATACCATACCTTATCTTTTGGATCATGTAGCACGTATGCCTTGTGTTGGTGGAAAATTAATTTCGCCGATATGGCTGCGGTACACCACCAAAGGGTGTGGTATACCACAAATTGCCTCAGCACAAAGTTAATTAAAATTGAACTGCTCATCAGTCACTATGTCTTAAGGTCAGTACCACGGTATGGAACGCACGGTACAAGTGAAAGTGGTGCAATATACTTCAAATCTTCTTACCAGAACACCAAATTATAAATTAAATGCTACAATGGCAGCTGACTAATATTAAGGTGCTACCTGACATTCGTCGATATGTCACGGTATATCTCATAAAGGGTGCAACATACCGCGAGAAGCGTTTCAAAACTCCTAATTTACCCCTAACTCATCTCTTTGTACCTGCACACTCAAAGATATTCCACTACCTTTCAAATTATGCATAGTACACCCTACTTCACACAAACTCTTAACACTATTATACACTACTTAGATGAAAATGAATGAAAGAATTAAAATGTGGGTTGTCTCCCACGAGCACATTTGTTTAACGTCGTTAAAAGTTCGACGGCGTCACCTCAAGTTGTCCTCTTCTTTTTGCATCCTCTCCAACAACGTGAGAGGTTTCTCAAATCAACCAAATGGAACTTTCAGTTCTTTTTACCTTGCACTTCAATCACCTTGTATGAACGACTCTGGTGACTATCATGTCCCATTCTACGTCAGTTTATTCTTACGTGGTTTATTCCGGGGATCGGGAGCTTTCAAGGTGACCTCATCGCCTACCGCAAACTCATATTCACATTTCTTCCGCACAGTCTCCCTTAGGGTATTCATAGTTGAGTTCTTGGCCATACTTCAGATTGCAGACATATTCTATACCTTTCTATTATTCGCGTATCCTGACACATAGAATGTTTGGGATTCGTCTTTGATTCTCAAGGTAACATAACCTTCATAAAAAGTAATCATGCCCATGACCATGAGTGGAATCCCCTAGATGAGAGTGATATTTGAATTTGCATCACCAAGACATCTTCAATCACTCTCTACGGGCATGTCAATGATCGGTCCTCTATTTGCAACATGACAACTTTGCTTATCTAATACCCAACTTATCAAATACACTTTGGGCATGAGGTTCATACTCGCTCCCAAGTCACACAATTATTTCCAGTCAAATGTACCACCAACTTTTATTGGGAGGTTTGAACCTCTCGGGTCTTTAAGTTTTGGTGGTAACTTCCTTTTCACTTAGGACGGGACCTCTTCGGTGAGCGTTGCCATCTTGTACTCTTTAAATTTTTTATTTCGGAGAGTGTCTCCTTGAAGAACCTTAGATATTGATAGCTTCTAGCAAAGGTATATTAATATCTAATTAACTCTACATTTTGATGAACTTCCTATACTAAGAGTCATCACTCTTCTGGGTACTATTGATGGGAACGGAGGTTGCATCCAAATTTCTTTTGGCAAAGTTTATACTCTCAGTTTCTTTTGCACTTTTGGTGCCTCAACTATTTCCTCTTCAACATCGTCTACTCATTCTTCAGTTGTTACCTCATCTAAATTCGTCTGAGTTGGTTCTTTTTCTTTTGTATTCTTCACTTCACTCAACACAACCGGTGGTGGTGCTACAACCTTTCGACTCAGAAGGCCAATGTCATTACACTGTTCATTATCCTCAATATTTTGTAGTAACTTGACCTTACCTTGTGTGAGTTTCATGATCTAACCCTGTTGAAGTTTTTGGAGAGACTTAGTGATTTGCGCCAACTATTGTTGCATAATATTTATCGATAATTTGGTAGAGTCAATCTTCACCTTACTTTGTGTCATTTTGCTCATTGAAACTTGGATGAACTTATCAAAGTTCTTTTACAACTCTCTTACTCCTTCTTGTAGGTGGCCTGAAAGTGCTTTCTGATCTAGATGTGCGGCCCTTGGTGGAGTTGAATTACCATATCCTTATCCTCCTTGATATTGATTTTGAGAATGTGCTGGGTAGTTGTTTCCTTGGTGACGAGGCTGATACAAATTTTTTTAATAAGCATTACCTTGACTCATGACCCCATTAACATTTGTCCATTGGAAGCTAGGATGGTTGTGATTTGGTTGAACATAGCCTTAACCACCCGAATGGTGGTTCTCTCGATTCCCCATGTAAAACAACAATTCCACTTCTTGAAGTATATTAACTTGATCTTGCGTACCTTGGTTCCTACTGAACGTGAGTCATTCTATTTGGTTCTGGAGCATAACAAGTTTTGCACTGAACGTGTTCTCTGTATCTAACTTCAATATAACGTTGTCGAATGCATGATTCGATTAAAACATCATGAAACCTACTCCACACAGGATATATAACTTCTACTTGTAACTTCCATCGATACTTCTATAGAACATAGCCAATTGAAATCCTGGTGTATAGCCGTGAAGTGGACACTCACTCAGTCATGATTGAAACCTAGTCCATGCCTAATGATTCATCTTGTCCTTGGAGGAATTCTGCCAAGTCTAATTAAGCACTGAATCTCATGCTCTGAGGATAGTACTTTCCAACAAATGTTTTTTGCAATTGATTCGATTTAGTGATTAGCTCTAACGACCGTTGATTGTAACACTCACTTGCTCCCTTTGTTAGAAAGAAGAGGAACATGATAATATACATATTTTCTTGAGTGACACCATGGGTGATGTATACATCACGACTCTACATGAATTTATGAATGAATCTAACTATATCTTCACGAGCGACTCCACTATAATTATATAGTTTATGAATTGATTAAACATATGCCCACACTAGGCTTGAATTTCACGACCTAAATAGCGGGTGGGTGAATCCCAAGTGGTTGCAAACAAATATGTTGTTCCTCAGTATGCTACATGAACCATGTCTCTCATCTCAGTTGGGCTTGAGCACCTACTTGATTAACATTCAGTTGAAATCCCAGCAACATTAGAGTTGACTCCTCCACGTAGAACAACTCCTTGCGGAGGAACTATGGGGTTCCCGTTAGCATCCAAATTCAAATTCGCATTCAAGTTCGCCATGTCTTCTTGCTCCCTTCTTTCCCTCTCTCATTTCCTTTAAGATTTAAGCTACCTCTCGGGTTTGAGAGCATACACCAAACCTAAGAATCCGCAAGCGATAAAAATAAATAAACCAAATGTGAAACAATATAACTAAACTCCTACTGCACTAAATAAAAACACAATATTAATTAAAAGTCCCCGACAATGGTGCCAAAAGCTTGGCGGTCCCTGAGGCGTGATATAAAAAACAATATATAGGGACGCGGGCTACTCCTTTCTAGTTTACAAGTCATACCAAGTAATAAAAGTAAGTATTTATAATCGTTCTCCACATGTACTATGAGGTTAGTTATTTGTGTTTTATAACGTAAATAGGGGAAACGTTTCAAATACTAAATAATAAAAATGATATAGGATTTTTTTTTATGGGAAAAAAGACTAAAATGAAAATAATTAAATTAAACTAACAATATTAAGATACATGACTAAATTGAAACTACGATGAAGATATAAGGTTAGAAGTATAACTCGAGAAACTGCTAGTAATCTCCACTAGTTCTGATTTTCACATTATTGAAATAAGGGCGAATTGGAATATTGGAAACAGTTAGGATTCTACAATCTCCCGAAATCCCTCCAGGATAGATAGGGGGTTGTCCTACAATTCTAAGGACCTATCTTGGGTGACCCTACTACGCATTCGAACATATAGAGACTAGCCCAATTGACTATCTGGTTAGTCAAGACCTCCCGGTTCACTAAAACACACCAAACATTTATATACTATTTCTGTAATTCGATCCCTTCTCGGGTGAAAATCAAAGTACTAACCCAAGCCAATAATCGACCAAGGTAAGGGCTGAAATTTCAGTACAACTATATACCCAAAGCACAATAATCAATTCATTTAAAAGAATTATCCCAAAATACAATAAATTTTCATAGTTGAAAGACTTGGGTTCATAATTAAGCATTTTCCAAGCAAAAATATTCAAGCTACGAACTAGAAATTTATAGGATTTACACTAAAAACGACGACAAAATGATGATAGAAAGGTGGAACGGTGTTGAACCCTTGGATCTTCTTACTCTAGGTGTGTAGCTCATCTCTTAAATGTTGTGTAATTGTTTTCATCCATTAAAATATGGGTTAAAATGGCTAATGGAAATTTGTGTATGGGGTTTGGGTCCTATTTAAGTGGGTTAAAACGATCCATAAATGAATTTAAGCAAATCTTGACTGGTTCAAGACATGGTGAAAATATTGTCATAACTTTGTCATCTTAACTCCAAATTGAAATTCCTCACCTCCACGCCTCATGTTCGCCTCCCAAGTATAATAATAAATCAACACAACGAAGGGTGCTTAACCGCAAGTGTACATGGATGTTAACAAGTAATAAAATAGTAAGTAAAAAAAGGATTATAGCCTCTACAGGCTATCAAAGTTATTATCAATGTGTTTACGAGTATAATAGATTAAGTTGTAAGGAAATGACAATAAAAATGAATAACATTTATTCGGTTTTTGTTTATAAAGATAAATGCAATAAAATGAAGCTTACCTAAAAGATATAAAACTTAATATGATTAAGAGAAGAGAAATGAATGAGAGATATGCTTGAGTCATGTTAGTATCCCAAATTTCAATATTTAAATGTTTTTGGATATAAGGGAGATTCGGTCTTTTCACACTAGCCGAAATTCAATGTTCTTCTCAAATCCCTCCTGGGTAGATAGGAAGTTATCCTACGACACTAGAGACCTCTCCCGAGTGACCTTACAAATGCTTTTGAATGCTAATGGTTCAACCCTAATGACTACTTACACTAACACACACCCAGCGTTTATATGCGAGTTATATAATCCAAACCCCTTCTTGGGAGATAGCCAAATTACTAACACTATTCAATACCTGATCGGGGAACAAATAGGCAATAAGATAAGACATATAATCAATGGAAAATAAACCATGTCATATAAATAGAAATATCCTAAAATCAATTAAGCATAAAAATAATCAATAATAATTCATACTCATATCAGTCCTCAATCAATGGAGGTTTAGTTCATAATGTAAAACTAAAAATTAAAGATAAATAATGGAAGAATCATGTTTAGAATGAAAATCAGAATAAAATTAACCTAAGACTCATAGGGAATCGGGTATGGAATGGTTAAGAATGGTAGAATTGGATGGAATCCTTTCTCCCCTTCCTCTTCTCCTTTCTCCAGGCGTGTAGCTCTCTTCCAATGTGTAATTTTTTTTTTAGTCTAATGAATTAGAAGCTGCTAAAATACTTATATACTAACCTAAAAACATTTTCGGTCCAAATGGGCTCACTTAAATGGGTTAGAAATAGCCAAACATGTTTTTAGCTAGTGTTGGACATGTTCGAATCACGGTAGAAGCAGATGACATAACTTCTTCATATCATCTTCAAATTGAATTTTGTCACTTCTCACGCATCACTGACTTTACTCTCTATACAAATCAAAAGGAAATTTGTCCAAATCTAATACCAATTAATCATGGTTACAAAATCAAGTGATGTCAAGGATTTTGCTGGTAAACGCTTTAACTTCTCTAAAGTAACTTTTAGCTCCATTTACGCCTGTCTTGGGTTTGAACTTAACTTATTAACCTCTCCTTATAATCTTGGCGTCTTATGTTAACCATGTACCCAAAATGTACACACTTAACACACAATTAAGGCATAAAAGCTCTATAAACAATAATATGTCCATAAAGAGATGGAAAAGTAAGATACGTAGAATTAGAGAATAATCACTCACTTAGGTCCAATAAACCCCCCAAAAGATGTCTCGTGAATAGATTAATCTATCACAAAAGAGGAGACATTATCTTTCGACTCGAATGACTATCTTGACCTCCAGAGGTTTGCTCATAATCTTCCCCGAATGTGCGTAGTGACTTTATCAAGTTGACTTCAAAGTTATTTTGGTAATCCACGCGACCTTCTAAAGTGAATTTTGATCTTTTCATGCCTTGAATTGGGGTGACCTTGATTTTCTGACTTCTTAGCACCATATTGGGGTCTCGTATCATGCTCGTGCTTAGGAGCTACACAATTAACACACAATAAATGCACAAAATCTCCAAAAGTAATGAAATATTTGAGAATAGACAAGAATCACAATATGTCAAACAATAGGGATAAATCCCACAAATGAGTACAATAACCCCACAAAACGATGTTTTGTGATATGATACACCTGTCATAAAACACAACACATCATCAAGTCATGCTTCTTAGAGACTTAATATATGGAGGTTAACTAAAAAATTCTCTACATACTAGGTAAGAAATGGAAAAAACACAAGCATGTGGTGGGATCACTAGATAAATGTTAGATGTTTGATTGATAAAGTCAACAATTCAAGATTAAATGCACATGAATATTACATCAGTAAGAACTTATTGATTTTATTGATGGTATGAAATTGAGATAACCATCTAATATGCAGTTAATAAGAAGTTTGATTGGAGATATTACTCCAAACTCAAGAAAAGAACATATAATTGTATGGGTTGCTTCCAATCAATGTAAATCCGCTTTACATGAAACAATAACGACGTTAAGTGATATAGTAAATATAGTTGAATGTGTAATGATATGGTATAGGAAGGGTAGGGTATTCCTAAACATAAGTTTGTGAGCTGGTTAGCTTGTCAAGATGGTTAGCAACCATATTCAAACTTGCCTAATGGAGGATTATTTTATTAAAAAAAATGAGTTGCATGTTCTTAGGAGTAAAAGAGGTTTCACAAAAGTGACTGATCTTTAAGGATCTCTATGATTATGATGAAGTGTTGAATTAGAGCACAATTAGGTTTAAGTCTAAGAAAATGCAATTTTAAAAAAAACTACTTTTATAGTAGTGTATACTTGATATGGTGTGAAAGAAATATTAGAATATTTATCGGGAATCAACAAAATATAAGAATAAATTACTAAAAAAATCACTTTTGATGTGGAGTGTATGGTTTCTAAAATAGATTTGTTGAAAAAAAAAATATTAGACTTAATAGGATGTGTATAAATTGAAATATTTTCGTAGGAAAAAATCTTGATAGCTTTCGGGTGGATTTGATGGTGAAGCAATGTGCATTAAGGGTGTGTTGTAATTCGGTTTTTATTTTTTGTATTGTTTTTACTTTACTTGTGTGTATGTTATTAAATACCCCAAATTTAGTTCGTTCGATACGTGTTTATTTTTGTATATATATATATATATATATATATATATATATATATATATATATATATATATATATATATATATATATATATATATATATATACGTACATGGTTCTAAAAGGAGCTAGACACTACTAGGGCGGGCGACCTCCTTCGAGCGCCTAGATGGCTAGGCGGCCTATTAATCGGAATTTAGGCGGTTTTTATCTAGGATGTTTTTATATTATTTTATGTATATATATATATATATATATATATTACTAATACATTGATTTGAATAATAATTACATGATAATATACTTAAAGTAGATCAATTTAAACTAAATAATATATATTTAACTAGCAAGTTAGGTAGTATTCGTTATGGGCGACTCATTAATCTGATCGGGTAGCTCATTAATTTGATTATGCATAGACAAACCTTCAAGCCACTTTCGACAGAAATTGTAGACAAATTGCATTTTGAAACGCTTAAGCGGAGCGTCTAGGCGGATAGACAACCTTGTTTTAGATGAAAAGAAAAATTGAAATATTTTCAATAGTTTTACTCATGAGTAAAATTCTGGAAATATACTTTTAGATTACTTTTTTTTTCAATATTTCTAAATTTCCAAGTTATAATTAGAGGAAATATCAAAAACCGGCCTAACTAAGTAACAACATTATATTCTAAGGCCCAGTTTGAATATTGATCATTTTAAGGCCTATTTCTTCTTTTCAAAGCATTTACCAAACTAATTGGTTCTTCTCTATCCTCTGTACGCAGTCAAATCTCTTACACCTTTTCTGTCTCTTTTATATCTCACATCTAATACACCGATGTCTCCTCTTTATTTTTTTTTGAAATTCAAATTTGAATTAGTGTTCCTTCTCTTCAAACCTTAACCCAATAAACCAACAAAACTCATTTACAACCTTCATCTTTGTGTGGGTATTACGGTATTACAAGATCTAGAAGAAGAAAGATTTGCCTCCATTAATGGCGAAATATAAAGCAAAGACTCTTCATCCCTACATTTGGGTTTCACCTCACATAGACTCTTCTTTTTTCTTAAATCTGCGAAAAAGAAGAAGAGAGAGCTTCGTCAAAACCCCAAGTAATGCACACTCATTCATATAATTGTATATTATGTATAAAAAAATCCGAAATCTTATTAGTTGTTTTTCAACTTTATGTTTTATTCAGATCCCATTTCTCTGCATTCCAATTAAGAGTTGTCTGATTTTGAGTAAAATAAGGTTGTTAATAGCTTATAATGTGACTATATGTTTTCTGTTTATGATTTATTTTGTTTAAATTAGGCGATTAGTGCTTAATTTGTTCTTTTTATGTGTCAGATTACTTAGTTTCCATCAAACATAAAATTAAAGAATCAGTATTCTTGGAAAATTTCACAATTCTAGGTCCTTAATTTTCTTATGTCATATCCAAATCAAAATTTACCATATTGAAACAGTCCTATCAATTGTTTTAACCTATAGTGAATTATTGTTATTGTGAAATTCTGTGTGTAATAATTAGTGTTATGTATACAGATTCCACATTGAGTCCTACTGAATATAAGAGGACCAGATTATCTCGTAACAGGAGACGTTTGTTCTTTATCATAATAATAATCCTTTATTACAATATATTTAGTTTTGTTCTTAATCTTTAACATGATTATTGTTTTTCTGTATGAAGGATTGTTCGAGCTTTATTGGTATAGGAGCAACAGATTGTGAAGAAGGTTTTGAAGATTCAGAAGACAAAAGGAGATTTCTCTCTTCAAATAGAGATTTTCTCTCTTCAAATACAGATTTCTCATCTGAGGATTGATACACTAATCTTTCCTGCTCTGTGTAATTTATTTGCTACTATAAACATATGCATTTTTAATGTTTGGTTTAATGTGTGAATAGGATACACCAAGTGCTAATTTTTCAGCTGAGGATATTATAGCTTTGACAAAACGTACACACGATGGTGGTACTGAAGTAGTAGAAGCCAAGGCTGGAAAGGGTTCAACTACACTTTCTATGGCGTAAGTATATAACACCCATGATATTTTTAGATTTCTTATTTCCAATATGAGTTAAATTAATTGATTTATATTATTATTATTATGTTTATTGTAGCTATGCTTGGGCTATATTTGCTGATGCATGTTTGAAGGGACTTAACGGAGTTCCAGATGTTGTTGAGTGCTCGTATGTTCAATCAACAATCATCCCCGATTTACCCTTCTTTGCATCCAAGGTATTTATAATCAAGTTAATTGCACGATAGGTCCTTATATTAATATAAACTTGTGTATGTTATACAGGTGAGACTTGGAAAGAATGGAGTTGAGGAAGTGTTGGGATTAGGATCATTGTAAGATTTTGAGAAGGAAGGACTTGAAGCATTGAAGAAGGAACTCAAGTCTTCAATTGAGAAAGAAGTCAAGTTTGCAAATTCCAATTGAATTTAAAATACTCATCAAATATTTTTTCGCGACGGGTAAATGACCAGATATCTGAACTAGGATATTACCTATATGGACCTGTTTTGCAATTAACACAAATGAATATAAGTGTATATAACATGGCTAATGGGTATATCAATATGTATTAACTAAGAACCCAGTGTGTTATTTTTCATTTTGTGTATAATAACCAATTCATAATCAAATGATTTCTACTTGTTTCATTTTGGGTATATACCCTAATACAATACAATAACTCCCAAATTGGGTATATGACCAAGTTTATTTTGAATATATAATTATGGTATATACCCTAATACAATACAATAACCCTCTAATACGCCATTGATATGTACCTTTGGTAAAAACTGTTCTATCATTTTCATACACAATTAGTGTGATTGGTCATATACCAATTATCAAAATCGGTTATGTTGCTATTAAGTTGTCACTTGAATATACCCCGATTATACTAGTATTGGGTATACACCCATTGTATATAACAATCGGCAATACGTAAGTTCAAATTGTGTAACCACCTAGTGTTTAGGTTTTATAATTAGGGGTTAGGTTTTTAGGGTCACTGGGTAAGGTTTTATGGTTTAGGGTATACACCCATATGTATTGGTGTGTCAGACACATTTCAATTAATTGATACAGTATTACAAATGGAAATGGGGGAACACCCAATAGGTTTTTATGGTTTTACGGTTTATGTTATACACCCAATAATGTTTTCATACATACGTGTATACACAATAAATGGAAAAAGAATACAAAATGATATGGAATTGGGTATGCCGCCATTGATATCATGATATGTAACTTTGATATAAACTGATTCTATGTAACTTTTGTATCCTTGTTTGTAATCATTTTTATACACAATTAGTTTGATTCGGCATACACCAATTATCGAAATTGGGTATGCCGCCATTGAGTTGTAACTTGGGTATACCCTTAGTCTACTCAAAATGGGTATACACCCATTGTATATATCAATCGGTAATACGTAAGATCATATTGGGCAATCCCCCCAGTGTTTAAGTTTTAGGGTTAGGGGTTAGGTATTTAGGCTAACTGGGTAAGGTTTCATGGTTTTAAGGTATACACATATGTACCAGAGGTGGTTATAAGAGATGGTTATAAGATATACCTATTTGGGCGTATACCCATTGGAGGGTACTTACAATATAATATATCAATACGAACCGTAGTAGTGGGTATATACCAATTATGTTGTGTCATTATCGTATTTGTGTATACACCTATTGTTGGTGTATAACCATTTTTTAAATTTTGATACTACAAAAAACTACTATATCAAGTCATTATTGAAGTCGGGTGTAGACCCATTGTGTCATTATTGAATTTGGATATACACCCAGTGTATGCGTGTGTGTATACCCATTTTTTAATTTTGATACTTACAAAGGATAATATATCGGGTCGTTATTGAATTTGGGTATACACCTATTGTGGTTGTGTAGCCATTTTGTTTATTTTGATAATACAAAAGATACAATATTTGGTCGTTATTGAATACGAGTATACACTAATTGTGTCGATATTGAATTTGGGTAGACACCCGTTGTGTCATTATTCTATTTGAGTATGCACCTATTGTGTCAATATCGGGTCGTTATTAAATGTGGGTATACATCCACTGTGTCAACATTGAATTTTGGTATTCACCCATTGTGGGTTTACACCTATGTTGTTTATTTTGATAGTACAAGTAAACTATATCGGGACGATATTGATTTCAGGTAGACACCCCTTCTGTCATTATTTGATTTGGGTAGCCACTGGTTGTGTCATTATCGTATTTGTGTATACACCCATTGTTGGTGTATACCCATTTTTTAAATTTTGATACTACAAAAAACTACTATATCAAGTCATTATTGAAGTTGGGTGTAGACCCTTTGTGTCATTATTGAATTTGGATATACACCTAGTGTATGTGTGTGTATACCCATTTTGTTTATTTTGATACTTACAAAGGATAATATATCGTGTCGTTATTGACTTTGGGTATACACCTATTGTGGGTGCGTAGCCATTTTGTTTATTTTGATAATATAAAAGATACAATATTTTGTCGTTATTGAATACGGGTATACACTAATTGTGTCGATATTGAATTTGGGTAGACACCCGTTGTGTCATTATTCTATTTGAGTATGCACCTATTGTGTCAATATCGGGTCGTTATTAAATATGGGTATACATCCATTGTGTCAACATTGAATTTGGGTATACACCCATTGTGGGTTTACACCTATGTTGTTTATTTTGATAGTACAAGAAAACTATATCGGGACGATATTGATTTTGGGTAAACACCCCTTCTGTCATTATTTGATTTGGGTAGACACCGGTTTTGTCATTTTTGTGTTTGTGTATACACCCATTGTTGGTGTATACCCATTTTTTAATTTTGACACTACAAAAAACTACTATATCAAGTCATTATTGAGGTTGGGTGTAGACCCACCGTGTCATTATTGAATTTGGATATACACCCAGTGTATGTGTGTGTATACCTATTTTGCTTATTTTTACACTACACAAAATACTACATTGTGTCGTTATTGAATTTGGGTATACACTATTTGTCAGTGTATACCAATTTTGTTTTTTCGATACTACAAGATAATATATTGGGTCATTATTGTATTTGGGTATACACCCATCGTGTCACTTTTTAATTTGGGTATACATCCATCGTGGGTGTATACCTCTGTTGTTTATTTTGATACTACAAAGATTAATCATTTTTCTATTTGTATTACTGTATCGATTAATCAAAATGTGACTGACACACAGATACATATGTGTATACCATAACCCTTTCTCATTAACTCTATAACCTAACCCCTAACCTTAAAACGTAAACATTGGGTTTTACCCAATTTGAACATACGTATTACCGTTATATACAATGGGTGTATACCCAGTTCAAGTAGCATAGCCTTATACACAAGTTACAAATCAATGGATGTGGGTGTCATGACACAACGAGTGTATACCCAAATTCAGTGATGACCCAATATAGTATCTTTTGTAGTCTCAAACTTAACATCATGTTTATACCCCAACAATGGGTGTATACACAAATTCAATAACGACACAATGGGTGTATAACCAAACCTAAAAAACGACCCAATATAGTAGTTGTTTGATGTTCAAACTAAAACAAAAAGGGTATACCATTCTGGTATATACAAAATAATAAATATCAAGTATTACATCTAGTAGTTACCCATTAGTAATGCATCTCAATTATGTGTTTAACAATATGTATATACAAATAAAATAGATATATACCTACTACTACAGTTCGTATTGTTATAGTATAATGTACATACCCAAATGGGGATACACCAGAATGGGTATATCTTATAACCACCTCTGGTAAAATAAGCACCTCTTATAACCACCTCTAGTATATACCCAAATGTGTAAATACCAAGTACCGCATCTAGTAGTTACCCAATAACACCATTAGTAGTGCAACTCAAACGAAGAAAATCTAAAAATAGGTGTTGATATATCTCTCGGTGGGTATATACACAGATGTCTGGATGGGCATATAACAATATCTCTTAACGGGTATATACATATATATACCCAAACTCAATACTAACACAATAGGTGTATACCCAAATTTATAAATCACCCCCAATTTAGTATCTTTTGTAGTCTTAAACTAAACATCATGGATATACACCAACAATGGGTGTATACACATTTATAATATGACACAATGGGTGTATGCCTAAACTAAAAAACGACCCAGTGTAGTAGCTTTTGGAATTTTCAAAGTAAAACAAAATAGGTATACACCACAATGGGTTAATACCCAAATTCAATAACGACACAATGGGTGTATAACCACATTCAATAAGTACACCTATTATTGAAACTTTTTTGTAGTATAAAAAATAAACAAAATGGCTATACACGTAATGGGTGTATACCCAAATTCATTAATGACCCAATACAGTATCTTTTGTAGTCTCCAACTAAACAACATGTCTATACCCCAACATGGGTGTATACACAAATTCAATAACGACACAATGGTTGTATAACCAAACCCAAAAAACGAGCCAATATAGTAGTTGATGGGTGTATGCCAAAAATTAGTTGATGGGCTTATGCCCAAACATACATCAGGTCACTTGCCGGAAGGATGATCTTGATGGGCGTATGCCCAAAACATTTCCAATGGGTGTATACCGAAAACGAAGTTGATGGTCGTATACCCAACCCTACATAACGTCAAGGACGGAAAGACGATGTTGATGGGCGCACTAGAAATAACTACGTCAATATTGGTGACAAAACAGGTACGCGCCCACTCCCAGTGCTTGACTAGTTAGAGTGGGTGTATACCAAAACGTAGGTGATGGGTGTATTCCCAACCATACATAATTCCACTTGAACCATTTTGAATGGGTGTATACCCAAACATAGTTGATGGGCATAAAGTCACTTGCGGTTAAGTTGATCTTGATGGGCACATGCCCAACGATTACCAATGGGTGTATACCCAAAATGAAGTTGCTGGGCGTATACCTAACCCTTCATAATGTCAAATACGGAAAAGATGCTTGTGGTTGGCGTATGCCTAACCATTTCGAGTGGATAAACCCAAGCATACATAAGGTCACTAACGGTGAGAGATGATCTTGATGGGCGTATGCCCAACCATTTCCAATTGGTGTATACCCAAATGGAAGTTGATGGGCATATGCCAATCGACTACCTTTCGGTATTCACCCATTACCCATAGGGACCTGTATTGCAATTAACAAAAATAAAGATTAATGGATATATAGCCATAGGAACCCGTTAAGAGATCATAAGCTCAAAGATTTATTGATCCGTCGTTACTTTAGCATCGTTGTGAAATCTCCATACCCATATCACTCGATGAGTGTTAAATTGTGATTTTCTATCTCTTTCAAAGGGTATATACCCATTTCTCTAAACGTGTATAAACAGTTCTCTAAATGGCTATATACCCAGTTCTCTAAACGGTTGTATACCCACTTCTATGAACGGGTATATACCCTGACATATATTACAATTAACTCAAAAAATAAACAGATTACTGGCTAAAGATTATGGACTCAAATTATTTTAGAATAAACAAATATTAGAAATTATGATAGAGACAACAATTAGGATATATAGTAGAACATAATTCACGATGCCATAAATACAAACCCATGTAATACAAGTTCAATTATGTAATTACAAATTCGTAAGCTCTGAAAATATGTAAGCAAAAATGACCGTTAAAGAAAGACTATATAATACCCTTGTACTAAATCTCAAAAAGTTAACAAGACTACAGTATTTTAACACGGCTAAAATATGATAAAGAAGATGAGAAACAATCAGAAGGCATCCCTTTGATGATCAAAATAGTGCCTCATAATACTCCTGGTATATATTATAAATGTATCAGACTTGTGAAAATATTAGTGTCTTTGATTGTTGAAAGCTTTCTAAGTCCGCTTTTTCTTTTCCGCTTCGTCTCTCTCTTCAGTTCATTTTATCTCTGCTTCAGCTACATAGTTTAAACAAGAAATGTGATTATTTTACAAACCTTGAGGAGAAAAAACAATGATAACAAGTATAACCTTGTGCAATTATGTGATGTTTCTACTATTTCTCCATTCAAGTTATCCTCAACTAATTTGCCACTTTCAGAGTTTAAATCTCCACCAAGGCCTTTCATTTTAGCCTATACAGATGGACGATACAGGTACATGAGAATATCTAGTGGTTTAGCATCAGTTGCTAAGACGACATTGAAAAAAGCTGAATATTACTCACGAAATCAATACCAATCCGTTAAGATCTCTAATGTAGTCACAGTTTTTTGAAGTATAATGTACAAACATAAAAGTTCATGTAAGCAAATGGATGACAATACAACATACATATGAACAAACAAACAACAGAAACATAGATACCTGGAGACATACTATGAGTGTCCAATATATACACAAAACACACATGCTGATTTCTTGCAATAGGTAAAGTTGCGAGCGTGGGCTGCTGAGGAAACATACTATGAGCTATACTAAGGCACGCTCCTCAGCTTCTTTTAATCTCTCTTCTCTTCGCTTGTTAAACTCTGTTACTCGCTTTTTTTCTGGTAATCTGCATCCATTCTTAGAAGCCTGTCTTGTTCTTTCCTTGTCATCTGTCAATACTGTAATAAAACCACAATTATAAGAGTCTCAATGCAATTCTTTTATTGGGCACACAAAAAAATAAACATCAACTGCATGAATTAATTAATAATTGCACAATTGGTCCCTGGGTTATGCTAAACACAAAATACATCCGTGTTTCATAATTAGCAAATATACTGCCCGTGCAATATACACAGATAACATTGGCCAAATTTCTGCTATTTTTCATAACACGGGGACCAACAATGCAATTAGCCTAATTATAAATGAATTCATTATCATTTGATTTGGTTGGAGCATAGTACGCTATTGAAAACGATTATTAAGATTATTATGATTATTATGATTATCTTCAGAGGTCTGATTCTTCAGCTGTTGAGTCAAACTGAGAAACAATGGCAAGAGCTACCTAAACCAAACCAACATTAAATTAGATACACAATGTTTAACAGATTAATGGGATTAAGGTAGAGTAGGGTGGCTTACCATAAGATACCATATTTAGTGAGATACATAAAGATGAAGAATAATCTGGAGAGAAACATCCACAACAGAATGTAGAAGGTATAAGCTCAAGTTCAATACAATTAACAATATATTTGACTAATCAAGAGAATTTATGTAATTAAAATGACTCACCACAAAAAACAAAAATAAATCTCTTCACAACATTGGAATAAATACAAAAAAGTTTTGTGCAGGGAGCGGCTTGGTAAGGAAAACGACGGGTTGTGCAAGAGAGAGGCTTTGTACTGATCCACAAAAAACAATAACAAACAGTTTTAGAATAAAATTGAAAATTTAAATTGACAATGAAATTGGACACGATACCTAATGTGCAGCTCCGACGGCGGTTTCCTTGAGCGGGTAGGTGAGATCCGAGTGTAAAAGCAATAACATCGATACCTAATAGAGATTGGGAATCTGATTTTTCTGACAAATGGAAAGAGAAAAAGCATACCTCTTCACGGTCGTATTGGGTTCTTTGAAAAAGCCAATGATTGTGGAGGAGAGCGGTGGCAACAGAAGGTGTACAGGCAGCGGATTCCTTCTCGAGTAGAGCGGCTTGGTTCATTGGTGGAAGAAGCAGATCTGTAATTTGATTTTGTTTGTTGTCCTGTAGGTACGAGAAGGTCAAGAGAGAGGGATAGAGAAGAGAGATAACAGTGAGGAGAGAGTAAATGCAATTACATCGATACCTTTAAGAGATTGAGAATCTGATTTTTCTGACAAATGGAAAGAGAAAGAAATACACTTTATGAGGGTTTTTTAGACATTTTCTATACTAGTTTACTATCGAACTAGCCAGTCCAACTACTACTTACACTTGAGCCTTATAATAGAAAGTGGCATGTCTCTTAGACCTTTATAATTAATTCCCCCTTATAATTATATGTAAGGTTTTTTTGAAGTAATTAATAAAAATTAACTACTTGACAAAAAAAAAAACACTTTCCACAAGTCACAAGATCCAAACCTAGAGCACGATCGAAATTCAAAGGCCTGAAACAATGGGTTTTGATAAAGTATTATAGGGGTGTTATTTACTCTCGAATTTAAGGAGCTAAATTATCATTTTCTCAATTTATAATTCTCCAGCTAGTTTTTATTTCCTGCTCGAAAGTCAGCAACTAGTTAGTCAAAGTCCTTTAATTTTGTTGAATTATTGGATTCTGCAGCAGAAAACCACTATAAGACGGCAACATATCGTGGACCAAGATGGTCAGATCCACCAATCGTACAACTACTACAGAAGCTAAAAAAGGATCAAACATACTACGAAGAAGAATTGCACAGAAGTCCATGCAAAATTCACTTCTCTCGTGCAAGAAAAATAATCAAACAATGCCTGCGTGAAGAGCGCATAATAATATAATAGTATATACTTTTCATCTGTTCAAATTCAGCACCAATCGGGAAAAACATGGTCTTTAAGATGCGACCCATCGTCTGTGGAGATATTTGCATATTGATAACATGATATTATTTATATTTTAATTTTTCTCAGATATCATTTTTACGTACACCGGTGTACATGTTTTATATGGACTTATTATGACGTGACATGATATTGTACTTCTAATTTTTGGTCGAAAGACATTATATTGTATCTCTACTCTATGGGTTTTGGATCTCTAGTCAAGGTAGGGGTGGAGCCAGGTAGAAGCCGGGGCCCGTGAGTTTTGAAAATTAATTATGGTTCTTCAAATTTTTTTTTTCTTTTTTTTAGAATTTTAACTTGATTATCTACCTATTTCAAAAATTTATGAAAACTATTGATTACATTCAACCTTTTTTTCTTTGCTTATCTTTGTCAACTATTAATTAAAATTACATATCATTAACAACTTAAAAGAAAAGAAATTTATATTTGTTCTTCCAAATACAAACCATTTCCTCAAATAGTTCTTGAACTTTCAAAATTACCCAAATGATCCTTGAACATTACTTTTAATCTGCGGTTAGTTCTCGAGTCTAACATCGTTAGGTTTTAGGGTTAAGTGACACATGTCAGTTGGTTTGAAGGGTATATATATAATTTTTTTCTTTTGAACACGCCTTACCTCTTCTCTATTATCGTCCTCTTTGCAGCATTCAAACCCTCCCCTCATACCCATCATTCAATTCACTCGCACCATCAACACTACCATCATCTCTAAACTCACTAACCTGAATCTTTTTCTTCCTTTATTCCGAGAATGCTCCTGTCTCAACCGCCTCCATGGACCAGTCTTGTACAAAAAGTTGCAGAAACTTTGTATAATGACTTAATAAAAAGTGTATCAGTAATTTTCATGAGAGATGCTCCTAAACCTGAACCCGATCCAAATTGGTTCCTAACACTCCTATAAATTAGATTTTATCAAATTATTTTAACATACCCAACAAACTAAGACGATATGAAATTAAGAACCTAATATTATATATCAAGAAACGTGTGGAATTTACTACACGTACTGCTAAAGACAATCTTCAGCCATAATAAGTAGACAATTTACATAAGTACTAACAGAGTTTTCTGTTAGTGAAGAGTAATAATTGCTCATAAATATTGATAAATAAATAGGTATAATTATTGAATAAATATTGAGATAACACTCGTTATATGGTTAATTTGGCCACACCAATACTTATGTGCAATTCGAGATTTACGTGAATCTTTTTTGGGAAAAAATTGAAGCTATCCTGGGAAAAAGTTTGAAGTTAAGATAAGAAAAAGTTGAGTTTTGTTGCAGATTTGTTATATTGGTAGATAGAGCAGGAGGGGAAGGCACAAACATGAGGCTTGGTTCGACTCTTGCAGTGTTTTTTGGATCGATGATGTGAATCGATACATTAGTGGAGTGAGTGATAGTGATGATTAGGGTTGGTGATGGTGCAGTGGTGGCAGGGTGGGGGTGGTGCTGGGAAGTTTTGGAGTTATGTAGTTCTAGTTTTTGGAGTTTGATGCTCGGAGAAGATGAGGATGCCGGGCATAAGAAGAAAGGAAAAGAAAATAAAAAAGTAAGAAAAAGAATAATAAATCGGTAAGAAGAAGGAAGAAAAAGAAAAGGGAAAATGTATGAGAAAGAAAAAACCTTTAAATCGTAAAACCCTATAATACCCCCATTATTAATGATAATTACAGAAAGACCCAGCGTCATGTCATCACTAACTAACAGTAAATGGCTCGAGGGCTAACAGTGGACCAAAAGTAAAGTTTGAGGTCCAATTGGGTAACTTCAAAAGTTGGAGGACCATTTAGGAAAATGACCTATACTTGGAGGACCAACAAGAGATTTTTCTCAACCCGCATATCCTTGTTATATAGACATTCACATAACTGATCACTCCCTATGTTATAACTTGTTATATGCTTTGCTTTTGCATAAGTGATCAACTAAGAATTTGATTGTATTCTCCATCAGATTATTTTACATGTAAAACATCCAATCATCTTTTATTTGCTTCAATATGCATATTTATTCATCTTGATTATATGAGCATTATTTAGGCAAAATATTTTAAGGTGTGGATTTTGTTTAAAATATTTTAAACTTCATTATTATATAATTTCACATTTAGAACATATCCCATGTTAAGAACCAACAACACAAGCATGAACACTAAGATTATATATGCACCCATTTTCTCTTTAGCACATTTCTTGAATATATAATAGTGGTGAAGTTTATAGTACACCCTTTGATATTACTTGTCATGAGTTTAACCTTTATAAACGTGCATGATGTATTGCTATATGATTCTACATATACAAACACATCACAGTATTGGAGCACACGCATCATTGTGTAAGACTTTTCTTTCAATAAATGAAATCTTGTGTGAACTGAACACACTAATTAATGTAATTTTTTATAAGAAATGAATCGGTAAACGCGTTCTGCTACAAAAATGTTGATATGATCATTTAGAACACATCACATGTTAGATTCACAAGCATTCCAAATACAACTCTATATGCTTTATGAGCTTTCACATAGGTTAACACTTTCTCGAGCATAAATTTTTATATATATTGAATTTGCTAAAAAAAATTAACTACATAACTGTTTAGATGCTCATCTAAAACATATTTTATGTTAGGGGCTAAATAATTTAAATATCACTACTATGGCTAAAACATGCATTTACATCATATCTATCTTACACTTATTTTAGACTATATCTATTTATACTATTTGCCAAAGTGATTAACTGGAAATAGGTTTTGATAAATATTTATAATATTTCATATGTTAAGTTCAAGAGTATCCAAGTATCGCATCTTATGAAAAAAAAATTATCTCTACTTTCATATATCTTGATGTTATTTGTAAGATATAATAATTATAAGATAGTTTATATGAATATATAGGGCATATCTTATGATGGAGTCAAAACATCCTAGAATCAATTCCCATGCAAAAACATGTATCTTGGGTTTCATATTTTTAATAATGTAATATATATTAACTTCTTTTGTGCTTGAAATCTAAAGAAGGTGTCAAATACAAACTTCCTCATTATTGAATTTTGAACATATCTCATGAAGGAAGTTTTCAGGTTTGAGAAAGATATAAAACATTCAAAATCTTACAAATAGACCGTGGTAGTTTGTTCCGGATCCTGGGGTTTCACCCAAAACATGGGATCCCGTGTTTCCACCCAAAAAACGGGATACCGTGTTTCCACCCAAAAAACGGGATCCTGATTTTTTAATTTTTATGAAGATTTGTATGTCCGTTGGGTCTCATTTTGCTATATATATTGGTATACTTTAAATGCATATCATATCTCTTGAAGCCACAATTTTCATATCATCAAATGTTTCATCCCATAAGAGATCACAAGTTATATTCTTCACTTTCATATCATTAGATTAGCTTGAAGTACTTCTTTGTTATATCCTCTTAATAGGATTTATGTTATTCATTGTAATATCTTCCCTATAGGATTTTATCTATCATTCTTGTAATTATTAAACACAAGTGAGTACCTTTTCTCTATAATAGGATTGAAGATCCAAGGGTAGAGAAGAGGGTTACAACTTTTTGAAGAAGAGAAGTCTTTGTGTGATCAAATTGGTTTAAGGGTTGATATTGAACTTGTAAGAGTATCGATTAGGTCGTGTGAATGGGTCTTTCAAAAATCAAGTGTAAGGGTTAAGATTGAACCCGGTAAAAATCTCGGTTTAGTTTGTTGTTTAGCCCTACAAAACCTCATTGTAAAGGGGTTGTAATTCACCTATAAGAATTACAAGAAGCTTAAAATCTAAGGTGGATACCTTAGGGAGTGGATTAGGCCCCTTTAGGAGTTTAAACCACTTGAAAATAAATGTCTACCTTCGATTCTTTAACTCTATACATATTGTTTTTATGCATGCGAAGCTTAATTATTAAACCATAATTCTCCCACTTGTATGACCCCTTAAGTGTTTGATAATTTTCCTAGTAGAACTTAGAAACTAATATTTCAATTGTTTTAAATATCTTTATGTACGAATAACTTACATTGCTCTTTAAACAAACTTATCTTGTATCTTATTGCTTTATCATCTAAAGTTTGTTTCAATAAAGATTGATAGTTGGTCTACTGGTTAGACTACTCCGCAGAGACCAAGAGGTCCTGGGATCGAATCTTATTGGATTCAATGACTCCGAGTCCAAAATGACTCTCAAATGTATAAAAAAAAATTGTTTCAATAACTTGATTTGATTTCAACTAATAGATTGTCTTAATTAATTTTTTAATTAAGCATAATTTTTTAAGTTTCCTATTCTTCCCCGTCTCTAGTAACTTACAAAAAGACTATCTAACTAAATTATTTTTATTTACACACTTCCATTACTCTTAGACAAAGAAATTTAGAAAAAAAACACTTTTTGCTCATGGCCTAGGTTCGGTCGTCACTGGGAGAGGGCACACTTTTTCTTCAAACTTTTTTTATAAACTTTAACGCACGCGACTGAACTTGTCGGTGCTGATTGTGGGCGACGGTGGAATTGGTCGGTGGTGGTTGTTGTCGGGGATGGTGGTGGTCGACGGCGGTTGAATACGGACTTAGATAATACCCGTGTAATGTTCGTTATTGACCGACATGCTTAACTAGTTACATAGCCAAAGAGGTAAAAAAATTCACATCCAAAGAGGCATACTCGCCCATACAGGGGTTTATAGTACTTTAGGATAGCTCCTAAGTCTACTCGACAGGGGCTAGGAGATATTAGAATCCCGACTAGTATTAAAATACCGATTCTGCTCTTAAAAAAACATTTATTAAATTGATTAGGTGAACCCCTTGCGAGACTCAAGTACCCTTCTCATTCTTGCGTCTACTCATATTTACTTTACTTGCGTCATTTACTTGCATTATTTAATTTAGTACTTTAAGTATTTGCGTCTTAGTTACATAAACAAAACCCAACAAATATTTTATCATTTATTTACTTGTCACGACAATTATTCTCACTTATTGCATAACATCGTAAGTCATATCCATCCTTCCCTGAGATCGAAAATTCGTTTATCGGATATTACTTGGACGACCCATACACTTGCGGTCTATGCCCCTCCTTTTTAGGGGTGTGATTTTATCACACACCAGGAGACACCAGGGTGCCTGCTACTAGGTTTACTCACGCCGTGTGCATGGTGAGCTGATGTGCTAGCTTGATGGGTGGTTGTTTTCATGTATTCATTTGTTGAGTGCCCGTTGTCGTTCAATTTTTTTTTTCAACATCTCTCCTAACTCTGTCCTCTACTATAAATTCTAAATGACGGATGATCTGAGTCATGGTGTATACCCGCTTTCAGTTATGGATAACTGTTATAAGCTGATTATTTATGAATTTGATTTCTTGATTTGTATGTTATTGAACTATTTTGCTTAAATATTAATGATGATAACGTAAAAACACAGTTCAAAGGTGACATATTAATTAGCAACATATGAGTTCGAATATTTTTAGCATATTATTAGAAAACGCTTGATAGTAATATGTCAATAATATGATTTAAAAATAAATTAAGATTTTTGTGAAAAAGATGGCCTTGAATTTTGTTTTTAACGTTAAAATGTAATTGAATTATAATAAAGTACGCAAATACAATAAGATAGGAGTTTTTGTTCTTAACCTATCCCCGATACAACAAAGTCAAATATAAGAAGGTTAAAAAATTATGCAGAGGGCGAATAGCCCAATTGACAAGAAGGTTTGAGGTGATTTTCTTCTTTGCAATCTAATTCACCTGTTGATTTAATTTTCGAGAAACAAATTGAAAATTTATGTTGATATTGCACGCTAAATTTTGAATATCTTCAAAAATATGAAAAATTAAACTTTACGTCAATCATGAAGGACTTCATTAGGCTAAAATAATCATTTTACGAAACATACTTCCAATTAGGTTGTGACAAACCTTCTCGAATAGCATTCCCGACTCCTATAACTTTGGTTTCTTGTGAAGGATGGTCTTAGATGAGAACACCCCTTAATAACAACTTTTTTGGGGGGGAAAACCCATTCCACAATACTCTTTGTGTTAAAAGGGGGAAAAAAAGAAAATAAATAAATTTACGTACTTCGACCAACCTTGTTGATAATGCATTGGTCATTCTAATGGGTCTATGAGTGTGCTGGTGGTTTTGAATATTTTATAGCTCATATTTGGTTTGTGGCCCTCTATATTATGTAACGATCTGTTGGACCTATAATTGCATTCTTTGTACCTTTTTGTATTTATTTTCTTTTCTTTTCTTATTTGCCTTGTTATTTGACTTAATTTAGCATATTTTCTTTGTAGTACGGCATATATGGACCATCATATTAGTATCATTCTTTTTAGATGATTTCGAATAATCTAAGACTTATATTGTGTAAATATTCCTTGATACAGTTAACAGAAAAGAAATATAAGCCACCAGTTATGGTATTATTTAACTTATTTCGAATCAACTACATTTTAGTTGAACTTTGATTCAGTCTTGTCTACTCATGCATACTCTTGTGAGTAGATAATATACAAAAATTCATTCAATTCAAAATTTTGAGCACTAATCTTGAAAGGTTTGAATTATCCATGTACACAATTAAATATTCTTACCAATACATTATAAACTAACTAGCAAATTCGAGAAGCATAACAAAACATTTAACTTTAATTTTTACTTGAGCAAAATTAATTTCATTAAAAGTTGGGTTATAGATACATAAGTGAGTCAAATTAATACCAGATTGATATTTACTATAGTTATTCTAGTGATTAAAAATGTTATATAATAATTATAAGACTATGAAGTCAAATTTTATTTGCAAAGAAAATTATACGAACCCAAATGATGGGTCTACATAATCAAGTTAGCACATTGCAGCAAATAAGAACACAAAAGGATTCATTTGTCAACTTCAGATGAGCAGGCCATAGAGCGGTAACCGGCATCTACATGGCATTATAGCAATCGATTCTTTGGCAATAGTGTTAATATTACAATTTTTTTGTTTGTATGGTCACTCTTTGGAAGTAATACAACATAATTAAATGCTTACATGTGACTTTATCTTATACAAAGAACCCTCTAAAGTAGGGCATTTGACTCCGCCACACCCTTTATTAATAATGATCATGTCTAGAATATTTAGCTCATTTTTCAAGAGGTTTTGACTTTCCAGTATCTAAGTTAAATTTTCTTCCTTTCCTTCGAGATAGATAGGATTAACTTTGTACCTTTTAGTACTTAGAGTACACCAAAGGCGGGCGCGTTAGTTGGCAAATCCGGTCAATGATTAACGAAATACTCGGATGGATGGGAAGATTCCCAAATTAGAAGATATTCCACATTATGAGAGGTTTGAACCAGATTGCTGATCTAGCCGCTAAAGCAACTAGGTGAAGAGTCGACATTTCGGGCTTACCGTCGAGTTCTATTACCGACTTCTATAATAGTTTAATTAGGATTAAATTGTAATGCTTTTATTTTCCTTTCATTGTCAAAAAAAGAAAAAGAAAAATAGTACTTAGAGTAATGTTATCCCGATCTATTTTTATTCGTCCATATTTTTAATACATTAAAAACATTTAATATCTTATTTTCTAAATAATTGCTCTTATTTAATATACAAGATATTTATTATAATATTTTTTATAATTATTTAATTAAAAGTAATATTTAAAAAAATAAAGAAAAGGTATCTTGACTTTTATTTAAAGAGAAACCGATAATATTAGATATCTTATTTTAAAAAATTTAGACGAACAAAAGTATAAAAACAAGAAAGTAAGATAATTTTTCCTTATATTATTTCTTTATGTGACATAATTAGATAAGAAATAAAAAAATTGAATTAAAAAAAAAAAAGTTAGTAATTAATTTCCAATCAAATAAAATAGCATTACTCTACTTAATACCGTTTGAAAGCATTTATTTTTAGTTTTTACTCATAACACTTCATTTATACCTAATTATCATTATTTTAATTTTAAATCTTCGGCAAAAAAAAAAAAAAAAATCAAACAATTTATTTATTTAATATTATATAGGAAATATTAACATTAAGATTATAAGTTTGATATTATTTATTAGTCATTACCACCAAATACCTATCTAGCCAATCCCGACCACATTTGACCAATATTTTAAAAAAAAAATCTAAATTAATTCATACAAATCAGAAAAATGTAATTCGATGGACTAAAACACGTGGGATTTATATCTGTCAGTTGAATATTTTGATTTTTTTTCGATCTGACCAACTCTAAACAAAGATATCATTGTCACGATTCTCAATTTTTGGTTTTCGTAAACAAAAATTTTGATTTTTCAATACCCAAATTTTGCTCAAATTTCTCTCATTTTGTTTTTTTTTTTATTTTGAGAATTTATCCAAAAAACTCAAAATCACAAAAATAAAATATTGATACTTATCAACACTATCTCAACATATATAAAAAAATTAATATTAGTAAACCATATAAACTGCTACAACGAAAGAAAAAAAATACAAAATTCAAGGAAAAATGCAGAATGTGTTGGGATTATATATCAAATATAATAACGTTTCACTTGTAGGTACATATACAAGTATGTAATGAAGTCATAGTGTCTAAGACCACAAACAACGGTAGTTGATATTTTGAGTGTAAGGACACGACGAGCTATTAGGATACTTCTTGACGAAGTAATTATTGTTTGACTCTTTGATTGTATGGAGGTTGACCATTATTGTAAGTGGCATGCCTATGATCTCCACAATAGTCTTCTCCATGGTCAAATACATATGATATTTTCTGAAAGTGAGTTGTAGCTACTAAAGGATTATATATTCTTAATTTTTGAGTTTGTATAGATTCAATGACCATGTTAAGTTAGTATACTTTGATATACTATGTTTGCGGTCTGTCATGTCTTTATATCTCCTGAATATTTGTAATACTACTTATTTGATCACGACATGTACACACAAAATAGAATATAGGTGATATCCACTTCATAGTTCATAGTAAGGTTGTACAGATTAACCTAACCCCGACTGTGTAACATGTGGTGTAACATATTCTACTATTATTGCAAGTCGTTGCTTGAGATTAGGTGAATAATGCATGTAAAGATGATCTGAGTACAATTATGATGACTATGCATGACGTAGTAGTGAAATATTAGAGGGTAAGCTGGTCAATTTTAATTTGGTGGTTGAGGAAAAGGATCGATTAAATTGACCCTATGTATATACAATATTTACCCATAAGAGTTCATTCGTGTTTCTATAGTGGAGCAATTACACGACTTTTGGTTAAATAATAGCTTCGTCCTTGTATGCTAAAAAACCAACGGTAAATATATTTTTTGGTCCTTTCTCGGGAAGTCAAATTATGCTGCTATAACTTAGTAACGTTGTCATAAATAGATTATGATGGAAAGAAAAATAAGAATGGAGGATTAATTATTATTTTAATAAATATAAAAAATAATATTTTTAATATTATTTCTAGATTAACAATTGAAAATAAAAAAGAAAATAATATTTTATTATTATCTTATTTTAGAAATATATTAATTGCTTATATTATAAAAAAGAAGATAAATACTAATAAATTATTAAATTTATATATGTTAATTAATATTAATAATTAAAATAAATAGATTGGAAAAGAAAAAAAAGAGCTAATCTAGGTATTTAATCTCTCTTTTTTTAATTAAAAAACTTGATTTGATTCTTGAAAATGAAAATTAACAAAAAGATTTTTTTTAGAATTAATTAATCATTTTAAAACAAAAGTTAAAAAAAACTAATATCTCTTCCTCTAATTAGGGCCGAAACTACACCAATGGAAAATTAAAATTTTCTACTTTTTTAGTTTTTGGTCTTTGTGATTAAAATTTTCAAAAATCATACTCTAGACAACCAATAAGCCTACTTTCGGTAGATCATATATTAACAATTAGTCAGAGGAGAAGATAAAGAGGATTCAGAAGTAAGCTTGTAGCGGAAACCTTGAGGTCTGGAAAATCGTTCAGTTTCTACCTACAACCAGTACGTGAAAAGATTACCAACCAGTCATCTTTCGAAGTAAACAATACTGCCATTAAATTGAGGTTCTAGAAATAATATATATGTATGTATAAGTATTTATAAGATCTCATGATTAGGGCTTTAGACAAAATATGATAGATTAATAATTCTAGGGCAGGTTTGATAGATTATCTGTGATATTTTTTTTTGTTTATAGTGTCTAGGAATCCCAATCCAACCCCATCTGAATGTTCCCATCATATTCATCTTCAACACCGGTTCTTCACCATCGTATAAATAGTAATCGATGACGAGCCATCTCCGATGAGTACAGATAGAGCGTTTATAACTCATTGACCGCCGATAATATTCATCTCATCTTTCACCTTCTTGTCATCGTCACCATGGTCCGAGAGGCGAAGCAACATTAGAGAACCACCACGAACCTCTAACCTTTCATGAAAACTAGTTCGTCATGAGACCTTGAACCTGTTGTACCTTGTTTATCGTCATCGTCATGGAACTTCAGATTCGATGAACCACAACCCAAAAACAACACCACTACTTTTCTTCATGAAATCAGAGATGGAGTGAGAGGCGTGAAATGAGAATTATAATTAAGGTTAGGTTTAGTTACGATTATTTGCGCTATTTTGGTCATTTTGTAGTCAACACAAATAATGGTTAATAAATTGCGAGCCACCTAGTGGAAATGATTTTGCTCTCTTAAACACTAAATGATATTGATCCCTTTTTCACACAATGTAAAATAACTTTCCAAATCCTACTTTTTTAACCTAGCAAAAAACTTGTACAAGCAAATTGGAAAAAAATATTATGTCTAAAGTACATATACATAGATGACACTCTCTTCTAACTATCACGTCAAAAAAAATGTTTAACTCATGTGGAAAGGTTAAAAACATTACATATTCTTTCATTAGATTTTGTCGATACCCATATAAACATACATTAGGAGATCATCTCGATGAGTTTCCCTTTGAATTAGAGATACTTTTCTGGATGACGCGTATTTTTTAACCTAGATTTTGAACATAGTAAAATACTGGTGTATGCATACTCACTTATTCATACACCAACTGATCAAATCGAAGAGTTTCCCTTTAAATTGGGGACGTAAACGAATTGTTAAGTATTGATAATAAAAGACTAAATCTAGAATATAACAAAAATTGAGAATATTACTAATAATAATAATAATATAAATTTAATATTACAACAAGTTTAATTACAAAATAAAAAATAAAAAACTTGTAATAGCGTGATTGCGATAACTGCCTTAAGAACGATTTTCGGTATAGATGGCGTGCTACACTATAAAATCACCGATCGCTCCCAAAGATATGACTATCATTGTCAGTTGTGTTCACTCATAAAGGACATATTGAAATCTACTTAGCATTGCTCAAAAGAATCTAAGAGAGGAGAAACATATTTTACTCTGTGAGCTCTCATTTAATTTCGCAGTTTCGTGTAAAATTAAGAGTCAGGATTACTTATTTTTATAGTAGCCGCAAGGGAATGACCAATTCAATGGAGACGTTTTGGAAGAAATAAAGAGATGTACTTGAAAAATATGTTAGCAAGTAATAAGGAATATGGTTAAAAAAACATTGAATATCTCATAAGATAAGTCCTAAAAATACCTGCTATTTAAACATATTTTAAATTTTATCTTGAGTCGAGTGATGGTGGTGTTGCACATATATGGTGTTTATTCATACTCCATACACTTAAAAAGTTATAAAATAAAGGATTAATTTTCAAAAAATACCTCAAATTAAAATTAATTCTCTCACACTTTAATTATCATTTTTTTGCCCATAAAAGGCACCACACAATTTGTTTTTTCCTTTTTTTCCCATAAAAAGAGTCGTTTGAGTTATGGGAAGCTTCCAAAACTTAAATTTTGAGTTATGAG
This sequence comes from Nemophila menziesii, assembly GCA_029959085.1. Taxonomy (NCBI): domain Eukaryota; kingdom Viridiplantae; phylum Streptophyta; class Magnoliopsida; order Boraginales; family Hydrophyllaceae; genus Nemophila; species Nemophila menziesii. The sequence continues at coordinate 70,815,583 of JARWIR010000003.1, read as the reverse complement.
AAGCTTCTCATAACTCAGATTTGCGTTTTGGAAAGTTTTTCATAACTCATTGTTCTTTTAAAAAGACAGTATCTATTATGAAATGGTGGATAAGGCTACAAAGATTTATTAAACATTAATCCTAAAATAAATACAAGAAAAAGAATATAAAAATATCCTCCAAAACTATTATGGGAAAAAGGATAAAAGGATTCTTTGTATTTCACTAAAAAAATGACTTTTTCTTTTTTAATTTCCCATTGCATGAAATTTCCAACATTAAGTTACTAACCAAATAGTACCTAATAATCGTGGTTGAGATGGCAATCTCCTAAATGGTATAAGCTAATAATCGCTATGCTATGGTCTCGAGGAAGTTTCACGCGTTAGTGAAAGGCGGTGGGAATTTAAGTAGTCGCTATGTTTCAGTTATAAAGGATTGTTGTGCGATATTTAGCGACTTTCCTGGTTTTGAAGTAAATCATACATTCCGATAAACTTATATTTGTGCAGACAAGCTAACAAAAGAAAAGGCATATATGAATGCTCAATCAGTGGATTTTATCGAACCTCCGGATTATCTTTGGACATTTATTACAAGAGATAGAAACGAGTGTGCAACTGCTAGAGTTGTACTTGATTTTGAATAAGAACTTTTGTTTTTTTTGTAATTCTTTGTTCTTATCGACCTTTTAAAGCCTCTCATATATGAAAATAAAACATTAAGATCAAACTTAATCGAGAATAGATCGATATAGTAAATGATACAATAAAATTATCTAAGAACGGACAATGATAATTAATCGAACAAATCAATCAAACACCATGTGTTGAATTTGCCTCCAACAAAATCAAAATGCCTAAAAGATGGCAAGTTCTAAGTTCTAACAGGGATATGGTATTTTGTATGATTTATATTAATAATAATTCTTGGCAATAATGGATCATATTTTGAGTATAACTGTATAAGGATCAAAAGTAGTTACTAGTACAGAATAGCAATAATAGGCGTTGCAGAATGTGGATTCAAAGCTAGTCGTAATAAATTGCTTCAACTACCGTCAATCGATAATTATGTAACTTTCAGTTACTCAATTCAAAACCGGAAAAAGAACAAGGGTGAATTACCCCCTTGGTACTAATTAATAAAACGATAGATCAAAACAAAACATACACTAATAAATACAGTGATCAACTTATCCAAACGAATAAAGATGAGGTTATTAAATACATTATTTTAAACTAATAAACGAGAGACAATTCAAATTCTTTGGAGTAGTCCGCAAGTGTTGTTGAATATCATACATACACGTTTTGGGCATCTCAAAAAATTCAAATTCTCTGAAATAGTCAGCAATAATTATTGAATCTCATATATGCATGTAATAGGCATCTCAAACAACTTACCGTTTCGTTTTTCTCTATAACATCTCTGTACTACGGAAATTTCCGAGCAAACAAAAACAAAGACAAAAAAGCAGAATGGATATGAAAATGAAACCAGATAATTATGAATGAACGAACTAATAGAATGGCATAAGACATATAGGCATAAGGCATAAGGCATAATATCAAATATAACAGACTCTATTTATGCGATTATTAGGTATAACCATTTGGTTTATGTCACATGTAACCGGAAGGAAAAGCATTTGTGCACACTCTCACCCGCAATGCTTGGGTAGTGGAGAGCATGGATAACTGACACACAAAGAAACGAAATATATTACAAACGGTGTTTTTATGCTCTCTCTTTTCTCTCTATACATCTCTACTATAATGCCTAACTGAAGCCTCCAAAACCTCAGCACTTGGATTGATCATGTCTTTCACTCGGCATCCACATCGATAGATCTTGATCGTTGGCACGGTCCTCACATTCTCAGCTTGCGCAAGTGCCGGACTCTTTTCTATATCCACCTTCAATTAAAAAAATAATTTTAATAGACTAACGTGATTTTTATTTTTTATTTTTTTTTGTCAAAGACTAACGTGAATTAAACGAGAAACTTAGTAGTAAAAAATCGAGAAACTTACCATGAGAAAGTTCAACAACGGATATTGATTGCATAGTGTGTCCATGAACATTGATATCTTCTGGCATTCTGGATTTGCTAGCGTTTTATAAAGTACAACAGATGGACCTACAGTTTTCGAGATAATATTTAGAATTGGAACATGGAATCCAGGGGCATGATCGTAAAAACACTTACTGGTTGGAGAGATAGAAGCACGGAGCTGCTCGAGACCGGTGACCAATTCAACTTCTCCGCCAAATTTCATATTGGAGACTTCTTCTCCGCGAGATTGTTTAACCGCGATTAGAGCATGAAAGAATTCCTCAGCGATTTCATTGTCGAATGGGAGGTCCTTTCGAAGAGCTACGTAATCTTTCAGAGCTTCATCCCAACGGTCAAGCTATATAAAATCAACAATGTTAAGAATAGTTAGTTAAAGAAAATAAATATTTTAGTAATGTTCGAGAACGATGAGTTACCTTGGAGTAACAGGCAGCCCTACGAAGAAGGGCTTTATGGTAATTAGGATAAAGGAAAAGGGCTTGATTGCAATCGTTTAAAGACTTTTCCCATTGTTGAAGCTTATAGTGACAAGCGGCTTTATTGCAATAGAGGATTGGGTTTTGGGGGTGGAACTTAAGACCATCTTCATAAGCCAAGGAAGCTTCTGTGAAACGTTCGGACTTAAATAATTCATTTCCACGAGTACGAGCAATACCAACCAATCTCACGTTTTTCACTAAAAGCGACACTTCAACGTTCCTTGCATCAATTGCGTCGGCTTTTTTGCTAGCTACACTTGCATCTTCGAACCTGCCTTGTGACAACGCGATTCGGGTGCGAACAAACCATGGGTATGCTTCACAAAGCATCCCGAAGAACCTCGATTGAGAGTACGAATCAGTAGCGGATTCGAATTGAGGCATGCACGAAAGAGCTATTACAGCGTCGTTTATTTTGCGAAGTTCCAAAAGAACTTCGGCTCTGAAAGCATACAACTGAAAAATCAAGAAACAAAATTAGTTTTTATACTTATTTTTTCGCGTAAAGTAAGGGGAGAGGATTGATCGTCTTACCGGAGGAGAAGAGTCGGCTCCTGAAGCAATGGTAGCATCGACTTCACGTAATGCACCTACCCAATCAGCAGCTCTACGAGCATTGGAACACCTTTCCAAGTGAAATTCCACATTATGCAATTTCTTCAAGTCGGTTTGGTCGGGTTTAAACCCCGGAAAAGTAAGATGGCTCCTTGCATTTTCCACCTGTCCTAAACTGCAAAACACGAGAAAATTCCAATTATTTACGTCACGAATTATTCCAAAATACACGAGAAAAGTGCAAAAGCACAGCGGATTTCTCGCGTAAAAGGTTGTCGCTTTATCAAAAGATTAACAGAAAGGTAACTTTTATGAGCCGAAATCGCGTGGAATTATAAACGACAAATCCACCGAGAAAATACAGACAAGCGACTCCCTGTTACCCGAAAAAGAACGTGTGTCGCTTCGTAAAAAACAAAAAACCCAGATAAAGAACAGCGCATGAACACTACCGAACAATCTTCGAGGTCACGTTTTTCATAAACACAATTTTGGAAATAAGAGATTAATCAATTAACCTAAAAACTACGAAAATATACGATTTAATCATAAATAAAGATAACCAATTTGATATAATTGATTTGTAAATTAACATTAGGATTTAATCATTTAATGAAATTAAATTGACAAAATAACATGAAGATATAGAATTTTAATCTCTTAGATTAATTAAGAATTACCTGATGAACAAAGCTCCTAAGCGTTGATGAACTTTAAGATATTGTGGATCCAACTTAAGTGCCACCTCACATTCCTTAATAGCCTCGGGTAACCGATAAAGACCCATTAACGCCGCAGCACGATTGAAATGGTAAGCTGCATTCTCCGGCGAGATAAGGATCGCTCTGTCATATGAATTTAAAGCCTGATAAAAGTTACCCTGTTTGTGATATTCATTCCCTTGTTTCTTTAGCTCCTCCGCTGCTATGTTGATCAATGGTTTCACCGCCTCGCTGACACCACCACCGCCACCATCGTTGTTCCTCCTTCCACCATCTTTTGGTGTGGGTTTAGACCACATTATACTCCCATGGCCGTAATCTAAGTTTCCAGACCCGAGTACAGTCCTCATCTTTGGAGACCTCATTCCGGTGGTGAGAACTTTTCCAGAAGGGAAGATATTTCCGCATGGTGCAATTTGTACCGCCGGTGGTGGTGGTGGTTTCATATTTGATCTCGTTCCTCCTCCACAAGAAGCCGACCGGAGATGATCAGGACGAGGAGGCCGTCTGGAACCTGAACCAGAACCCGAACCAAAACCACCAGAAACTCTACGTAAGGTGGGACCGGAAACATCAGAATTGACCTTGGAATCGGATTTCCTGCCTGCATTAGTAGGTGTTGAGACGTTAGTGAGCCCACCGGTTCGGCCGGAATGTGATTCAAAGGAGCTTGATGAGCTACTTGCAGTAGAAGCAGTACTGGGCGTAGAAGGAGTTACAGTGATGTGATTCTCTTCGACTGACTTCTGACGAGGAGGAGGAGGAGTCGTCGTCGTAGCATTTAACGGCGTTATAGGTGAGCTTGATTTGATTCCACGGCTAATATTAATATTAATATTATTATTATTAATCTTCTTATCAGCTCTCTCCTTATTCTTTTTACTCTTAGGCATCACCGCTTTCCGTAACCGTTCCGTCAACTTATCCATTCCCGACGGCTGCGCCATTTCTGTATATATAAAATGTGTATGTATGTATATATCGAAAATGTGGATTCTTATTTCTTTGATTTTCTTATTCCATTTTATTTTTCTTCAAATGGAATAAGAAATTGAGTAACAATGGAACACGAAAGATGATTTCACATTGAGATAAGGATCTCGTGAATTTATAAGTGAAAAAACAAAAGAATGACTGTAAATTGTTTAGAAAAAAAAAAAAAAAGAGAAATTGTTTAGTGGGGAGAGAGGAGAGAGAAGTGGTTTTGGTTTTGCTGGAGAAGGAAGAAGAAGGGGAGGGAAGTGAAGAAAAAAAGAGAATTTTTACGTAATTTTCCTTTTTGTTTTTTAGGCTTGTTGCTATTTTAGGCTTGTTGCTATTTCACGAGACACAACTTTTGCTTCCCTATCCCTCCATTTATGTCTTTTGATATACAAACCCCACACTTATTAATTTCTACTTTCTTCTTTTCTTTTTTTTATACCCCTATCACATTTCTTATCTTTTTCATATTTTTTGACGGAAAATTATTATAAATGGAGGGTATTTACATTATTTTACAATGGTATTTATAACTATTAAGACAAAGGAAAAATCAATTTGTATTTTTACAATCTTAAAGTTAAAATTTTAAGTGTGAAAATGTAATCACATTGGATTTAATTATTTATATAGGTGAAAGTTAAGTTTATAATAATTATTATAACTTTAATTATTTATTTGAAAATATATATAGGGTGTAAAAGAAGTTTTCAAAGATTTACAAAGTCATATTGACAACAAATTTTTTCGATATTTATGTAATAAAATGGGTCAAAAATACAGCAATAGCGTTACATATAATATTTTAAACAAATTTTTTGTAGATATTACATATTGAATTAAATATAAAATATATGTACAGATTATATTGTAATATTTTTAGAAAATGATGAAGAATAACCTAGAAAAATATTTAATGCCATAAATTATCTGGTCAATATATAATAAATTTTGAAAAATATATTTTTCGAATAGTTGAAGACAGTTGGAAAGATAAATTAATTTATATCGGCATTTATTTGTCATCCTTTACTTGAATTCTGTAAAATTTAAGGTTCACTATTTTTAAATACGGCGAATAATCGGTATGGACGGATCTGAGGGCTATACCATCTAACCCCACTATCCTTTGGATTTGCCCTGACTATCGATGGTGACTCGTCAGAGTCACCCTTCTAAATAATCACCCATCAAAACCTAAATACTAAAACATTACTAAAATGACACTAATATACTTGATATTATACTAAAAATTAAATTTTAATTTATCTCATAACTTCCACCTCAATAATTTTTAGAATACTCTCTATTTCTCCCTCTTCCCCTCCTTTTCTATACTGTCGTCGACCACCATTACTCTCGCAAATCACCGTCGACTACCATCAATCACACCAGACCACCACTCATTTTTCTTTTTTTTTTCGTAAAAAGTTGTTTATCATTCTAGATGAGTTATAGGAGGTATGCATCTATTTCTCTGATTTTCTCAACTTCGTTTACGGAATTTCTCAAATCCGAAAAAAAGTATTTCCTAAATATATCATTTTTCATAACTTTTTTCCGATATTTATCTGATAAAATGGTCAAATGAAGTAAATAACGTTACATGTAACATTTAGTACAAATTGTGTCGCAGATATTATCATAATATTTGACATATAAAATTAAATATGAAATACCTGTACAGATATATTATATATCGTGATACTTTTTTGAAAAAGATGAAAATAACCAAGGAAAATATTTAATGCCATACATTATCTGGTCAACGTATTGTTATTTTGAAAAAAATAATTTGATATATTTTAAAGATAATTAAAAAAAGATTAATTTATCTCACCACCTGTATTTATTTGTCATCTTTCGCTTGAATTTTGTAAATTATAGTTTTCGCTATTTTAAAATACGGATGACTATCGGTAGAGGCGGATCCAGAGGGCTGCAACCCTATCCCCTTTTTATCTTGGATCCACCCCCGACTATCGGTGGCGACTCACCAAACATTTTCCTCCAATAATCACCCATTAAACCCTAAATACTAACATATTACTAAAATGCCCTTAATATGTTTAATATATAAACCCATAAAATAAATTTCAATTCATTTTCTACAATAATTTTTATAAATACTCTTTCTCTCTCTCTCTCTCTCTCTCTCTCTCTCTCTCTCTCTCTCTCTCTCTCTCTCTCTCTCTCAATCTCTCCTCTCTCTCTCTCTCTCTCTCTCTCTCTCTCTCTCTCTCTCTCTCTCCTCTCTCTCTCTCTCTCTCTCTCTCTCTCTCTCTCTCTCTCTCTCTCTCTCAATCTCTCTCTCTCTCTCTCTCTCTCTCTCTCTCTCTCTCTCTCTCTCTCTCTCTCTCTCTCTCTCTCTCTCTCTCTCCTTTTTTACACTGTCATCGACCACCATTACCTCCACAAGTCACCCCGGATTACTATTAACCATGCCCGACCGCCACTCTCTTTTTCCTTAAAAAGATACTCATCTTTCTAGAGAAGCTGAAAGAGGTATGTATCGAGCCCTCTAACTTTCTGAAATCTAAAAAAAAAAATCATTTTTCCCTACATATATCAAAAATTTCATTTTAATTATGTTGAGTTGAAATTATTTGAAATCAAAATAATTTAATTTTTTAATATTGTTTTTGGTATTTTTTTTTTACTTTAATTTTTTATTTTTTGAATTTTTATATCTATATGGACTGAAATAACTATTGTATTGTGTAGTGATATTTATATCAATACAATAAAAATATTACTATCGTGTACCATAATGCTACCATGTACAATAGTGATTTTTATACCAATACGTAAAGATGTGATTAAATTAGAAATATCACTAACGCGTAATATAGCAATAAAAAAATTACGGTAATATTTATATATAACATCAGAAAAACCCTTACAGTAGAAAATATTAATATACTGTATCATATTGATATGATCTTTGTAAAAAAAATTATATTTATAGAGTGAAAGTAATAATATAATATAAATATTACTAATGTGTACCACAATGATATCATTATCGTCCACTATAGTGATAGACGTGTTGGTTTCTTTTTAGAATTTTGCAACTTCAACATGAACTCCACCGTAACGGTAAAAATTCTTCCAAATTAATAAAAAAAATGATCTTTTAAGATTTTTCTTGCAAATGAAAATAAAATAGCACCTTCATCTACTACAAAACTCCATTACGTTGGTGGAGCTGCCATATTATAAATTTTTGGGCTAGTATAATATCGAGGATAATATTGATGATGGTAGAGTTGGATGGAAGAGATGGTTTTGGAATTGGTTAACTTATCAAGATGGAGATAGTTGACTTATTGACATATCGAGAATTACAGGGTAGAAGAAGAAGAAGAAGAAGAAGAAGAAGAAGAAGAAGAAGAAGAAGAAGAAGAAGAAGAAGAAGAAGGCAAAAGTAAATTTAATGGAAGGGTGTAATGTAATTTATAAACAATGGCTAAAATCTAATATGATTTAAATGGTGGGACAAGTGCGATCATTTAATATAGATTATCTGTTTTTCAAATTGATTTTTTTTAATTGAATATACTATCATGCTTAAAGAAAATATTTTTGAAGAGTCTTATGAACCCAATACCTCACCATTATCAAGGATAGTACAATTCACACAGGAAACAAAACTTACCCTCTCTACGGTATCACTATTGCTTCTCGATGGTAAGACGCAATTTCCAAGACAAATGTGGAGTAGTTGATTTTGGGTCAGGTTAACACTTTTTTTTGTCTTCATTGTTAAACCAACCTTTGGAACACTTTATATTCATCTTTTAACCATTTTGAAAACATATCATCTCATAGACAACTCATTAACTAAAGATATTTTATTTTTTATCTTGTAATAGCTTAGAGGGGGAAAGCCCTAGATCTACATCCTCGCTCCCTCCATCTTCATATTTTATACAACTTGAGCTAAGTTATCCACCATTATTGAGCAAAGCTTAATTCTCGTGATTATTTGGTATACATATACATTTTTAATCTAGTTTAATTCTTGTGATTATTTTTCATTTGATTTTGAGCTAGTATTCTTTATAGTTTGGGTTTATTATCTGACCCATCTTGTTTATATATGTGTTAGCCTTGGATCTAGGGGTTCTAAGTGGAGTTTTATTTAATTTTTGTCCATTAATATTTATTATAACCTCGTGTTAATGATCATACATTGCTTGTGATATTACTTGTGTATTCTTGTCCCTTGGTTGAGTGTTCCTCCCCTCTTTGAGCGACAACTATACACGTCCATATATAGAATTATTATGTGTTGTTCTTACCCACTTTCTACATGTAAATTCTGGTGTAAAAGACCAAGTGAGTGTGTTTAGTAGAGATCTTGTATACTAATAGGGTCTTAGTTCCCCACTTAGCGTGGTTGAACCCGAATTCCCCCTTAATCATTTGCAAAACGCATGTGTGTCAAGTTGGTGATTTGCTACATTCCAACCTGACCCTTTAATAACTTGAATTACTTAAGCTAGACATTTACTCTTTGCATTCGTTAATTTTCATTTCTCATCTTAGTTATAATCTCTCTCACACATATTCCATATAGATTGATACCCGATACTTTTCGTGATTTATTAATTGATCTAATGAATATTAGCACCTATCTAGTGGTCTCTTTGGATGGGGAGTTAATTATTATTTCACATCACACTCGAGGACCAACGCACATACATACTTGAATCACTTGAGGAAATATATGTATGCAGACAACAAGACTTCAGCAACTGCAAGACTTAAATACTCTCATAGCTCAAAGTTAGGAGCTGTCCATTGATTATATTTGATGAAGCTCTTCACATTCTATTCAATGTCAAACATCATTTTTTAGTAATACTATTTCAAAACCAAGGTCCAATTGATAACTAACATGTCTTTCACGATTGTTATGCATACTCCACTTCCATTTTCTCTACTTGTAACTCCACTACCATCCTTAGAGGACTTCAAGTCTTAGATATAAAGGGTCTTCATAATGTGAAATAAAACCAAACATTCAATCAGATTTCAGATTGATGGCATTACTAAATATATGATTAGGAGACCTCTATCAACCAACCAATTATTGATTCTAGATTGATGATGACGATACATATACATATATATATATATATATATATATATATATATATATATATATATACACACACACGCACACACGCACACACACACACACACACACATATATATATATATGTATATATATATATATATAGAGAGAGAGAGAGAGGTTTTTTTACCCCACGGGTCTTGGAGACCCCGCCTTAAGACCTAACCACACCTCACCTATCTACTTTTATTACTAAAAATCACTAACAAGATTTAACACTATATAGATTTTTACACAATACCTATTATACCGTCAAATGTTTTTATAAATCCTATATATATTGAACCACACATAAACACACTTAAAACCCCTAAAACACTCTCTATACTCTCCCCTATCCCCTCTCTCTCTCTCTCCCACCCCCACCTATCGGGAATGAGTTTCTAGGGGGACTAAACAACATCAAAAAGGCGTGGAGTGCGGAAATGGACTCTGGTGACGTTGAATCTCCTCCATAACTTCGTGATCTGAGTTTTGAAAGCTCTATTCAAATATTTTCTGTAGATATAATGAAGTCACTAAGCTCAAATCGGAGCTCCCATCAAGGTGTCGAGCTGTTGAAACCATGTCAGATCTACATCAAAGCCGAAGCAGAAATTTTTAGAAGTTATTTATCATGTCTTTTTTTGTAATTTTAATTTTTATCATTTACTTTGTATTTTTCTCTCACAAATTTATCTAATAGAAAGTGTTGTAGCACAAATATTGTTTAAATTACATAATGCAAAGTTCCGTCCAAACATTATGCGACCACTAAGTCACGTATTCTAATACTACCATATGTGTCCACTAAGTCATGTAATCAGATGCTACCATATGTGCCCACTAAGTCATGTATTCCAAAAAGCACGACCACTGGTCTCTTGTCACTTTTTGCATCTATTTGAATATCAGTTAATAATCAGTATTTTATATATAAAATATTCAATTATTTTAGCGTAATACTCAGTGATTTTGTGTAATACTCAATGTTTTTATATCAATATTCAGTGGTTTTGTATTAATATTCAATAGTCTTGAATAATACTCCACGATTTAATATAATACTCAACCGATTTTCAAATAATACTCAGAGTTTTTGTTGAGAATACACAATGATTCTTTACAGAATACTAAGTGTTTTGGTTGAGTATCATCATTGACTTTGTTGACTACTCAGTGATTTTGATGAGTACTCAGTGACTTTGTGTCGCACACAAATTGACTTTGTTGACTACTCAGTGATTTTGTTGGGCATAATGAATATGGTTAACTAGTCCTGGCACATTTTCCATGTTTACTCAGTGATTTTGTTGGTGAATTCTCTAAGTATTATTAATATTACTGAGTATTAATACAAAATCACTAAGTATTAACACTAAATCATATAATTTACAACTAATTAATGAGTATTAACTATTGAGTATTTTTAAATCATAGAAGTTACAATTGATTAATGAGTATCAACACAAAACCACTTAGTATTAACGAAAATCATTGAGTATTAACGCAAAATCACATAGTATTAACATAAAATCATTGAGCATTCTCTAACAAATCGACAAAGCTTCTCCAATAGTTTTTAAAAACCGTTAAAGCTTGAGATCCATGAAACTTTCAACATGAATCTTCTCCAGCAAAGTCACGAGTACAAATTGTTGAATTGTTGAACGATGTGAAGTATCAAAGATGAAGATTCAATACCACCGTGAATGGTCATATCACTGATTTGCCTCCCTGAATGACGATGATTTCCTTGAGTGTCGCCAGAGAGAAGAGAGAAGAGAGAGAAAAATTAGTGGAGAGGCTTAAGAAATGAATGGAAATGAAAAGGATGGAGGTTGATTCTCCTATATATACTCCAGGGGTAATTTTGACCCATATATGAGCCACAAAACTAGTCTAAAAAACCCTATGGGTCAATCAACCATATATATATATATATTAAATACAAAAAAACAACAAAAATGCCAAAAAATTATTTATAAATGCATTAGCATGTGTATACTTGTAGTTAAATAATGGATGTCAGGGGTAGAATGCATATTTTAAAGTACATCAGGGGGTAGCATGAGAGTTAAATAGACAGAGGATATAACGCCAATGAAAATACTGCAAGGGGTGAAATGCAATAAATCCTTAATCTAATAACATTAAATATCTTTATCTTCTACCTGCCCCCTCCACTTGTATCCCATTAACATCCATTGCATCCCCATTAATATTTCATCTTCCACCAGTCTCCCTCATATCATTAGAAAGAAGAACTATGTATCGATACACAATTCCTATGTTAATAATTTATTGTGTTTAGTTTCGAAATTAACACAAATTGTCCCTTTTTTGTATATTTAGTTTGAGATACTAACTTCAGCTACTATATGTCATTGATGTATATACAATCAAAGGTTGAAAATTATTACTCATTCTTTCCATTATCTCATAGTTTGCATCAAAGCTGCACCTAAATGCCTTACAATTGAGAAAATATTCTACCTTGTGCAAATATCTTCATTAGGTAAAAAAGGTAAGATTTTTATCATTTCCATCTAGTTGATCTACTACGGATCTCGACAAGTTCAGTTCACTTCAATTGATTATATATTATGTTTTATTACTGTAAATTGAATTCCAGGGTTTTCCAATTAGGGTAATTACAATTTCAACTTGGATATTTCCGATTCAGGATGGGCTCTGGTAGTCTAATTTGTTTCATGCGAAGACTATGAAATATAAGTTAGGTCGGAATAATTTCAAAGACAATATAGTCAAAATTATAGGGTAGCTCATTTTAAATTGATTATTAGTTTTTAATATTGTTTTTTAATTGAAGGGCTAACATGCTTAAATATAGTTTTAAAGGGTGTTATGAAGCCAGGATGTCACCATTATCAATGATGGAAATTCATAAAGGAAACTAAATTTACCATCACTGCGTTAACACTATTACTTTTCTATGGTAAGACACATTTTCTGAAACAAATATGGAGTAGCTGATATTGGGTCAGGTTACCACTTCTTTTGTCTCAAATGTTTAACTCGTATTTGGAATACTTTATATTCATCTTTTAACCATTTTAAACATATATAATCTCATACATATTCCATTAGTTAAGCATCTTATATTTGTTATCTTGTAATAGCTTAGAGGAGGGAAAACACTATATCTACATTCTCACTCATCCATCTCCCTCTTTTATGCAACCTGAGCTAAACTTTCCACCATTGTTGAGCAAATCATAAGTTTTTAAATATTTGGTATATATTTCTATCTTTAATCTAGTTTAATTCTTGTGATTATTGTTCATTCTTTTATGATTTAGTGTTATTTATAACTTGGGATTAATATGTGGCCCATCTTGTTTATTCATGTGTTAGCCTTGAACCTAAGGGTTCTTAGTGGAGTTCAACCGGGTCTTAGTAGTGATAGTGCTTCTCAAGTCTTGCCCTAGGTTGAGTATTCCAACCCACTTTTAGTGACAACCATTACGACTACTCACTAGCATTATTAGGGTTTGTTCTTACCCGCTTTCTACATATAGATTTCGGTGTGAAAGACCAAGTAGGAGTGTTTAGATGAGAGGTTGTAGCCTAATAGGATCTTAGTTCCCCCAATTAGCTTGGTTGACACCGATTACCCGCTTAGTAAATTGCAAAACACACATGTGTCAAGTAAGTGGTCTATTACATTCCAAGTCGACCCTTTAATTACGTAATATTCTAGGTAGTCATTTACTCTTTGCATTCGTTAATAGTCATTTCTCATCTTTGTTATAATCATATATATATATCCATTTATTGTTCATATTTTCTTTTCCATAACTTAATTAGAACACCTTACTATAAGCATACGATTGTTTAACACCCATTCCATATGGATCGATAATTGATACTTATCGGTATCTATTACTTTCTATAGTGTGTAATTGCACCTATCAATTGGTATATTTTGGTGTGGAGATGGTTATTATTTCATATCATACCCAAGACCTAATACACATGCATACTTGAATCACTTGAGGAATGATATGTGTACATGCAACAAGACTTCAGCAATTGGAAGACTTAAAGATTCTCATAATTCAAAGTCAGGAAATGTACATTGAGAAAATATTTGATGAATATCCTAACATTATATTGTATTTTGTTTTTTCAAGTTCTACTTATGAGTGTACAGTAATTTACTTGCACTTACTATCAACATATTATAGTTTTCAATACACTACCAATAATAAATGGACTGAATAATCATTTGGTTTAAATATTTACTTTCTTAATAAAAAATAAAATATGAACTCAATTTTTACATTATAATTGGAATACTTTCCTCATGATAAGTATCAATGCATGTAAACACACAATTAATTATATACAGTTTAAGCAATGATAAATATTGATATAACTGTATAAAATATTTAAAACCAAGCATCATATTATTGTAAACTAGAAATTATATCCTAACCATCATGAAAACCTAGACGTTTTTTTTCTTCAAACTATTATCAAAATAAACCCACTTACAATGATCCGTAACCAAACTATTTGAGCACAAAAGCTATTAACATATAAATTATCAAGAAATATACATGTTACTTTTCTAACATTTTATTGTCATATATGAATGTCATACAAGGTGCATATGTTTAAACATAAATAATTATGTATTCCATAAATATATACTTGATCATACTTTATTTTGGAAAATATATATTGTGTAAAAGAATTGATGAGAATATAAAACTTAATTAGCAATATATTTTTATCAAACTATGTAAAAAGAATTTAGGACCTTATATAAGTTAATATTTAGTTAGTCAAACAAGTTGATTAAATTAAATATACTAGTTATCCCATACATCTTTTTAAATATATATCCACCATTATATCCACCAATTTCCAAAATTACCCATCTACTTTTTATAAAAAATATTTAAAAAATAAATCCAAACTATTTTTTTGATTTACAAAAGTGTCTCATAAAGAATTTAATATTCTCACGTGGAGTGGGGACTTAAAGTTTAAAAATAGGAGGGCATTGATGAAAAAATAAGTAAACATACTATGAGACAAATCATTTCGTAACGTAGTTGAGAGTGTAGATAAAATTACATATAGCACACAGAATATATATATTTGAATTTTACGGTGTGCTGAGGAATTTTGTATTGTTGTGTTATTTCAAGATCTATCGTCACAATGTCCCCTTTGTGGAATCTTGTCAAGATATTTAAGAATATTAATGAATTTTCTTATAATTGAAAATTAATGTATAATTTTTTTTTGTCTAACATTAATGTATAAGTTTTGTTCCTTTTATTCCATGTAAATAATAATATTAATTTGTTAATTAAATTTCATTATAAATTATCTAATAATATCAATTTTCACTGCCATAATGTAAAAAAATATAAAAAATATTATGGTATAATAAATATACTAAAAAAAGTATTACCTTTAAAAATTAAATATCTAAATTATTACTTTGATATATCAATAGAAAACAACTTAACCAAAAACGTAAATAAATAGATAAATAAACACTCACTAGTTTCTTGTAATATATATATATATATATATATATATCTTTATTTAAGAAATATTGAAGAATATACTTTGTTGGTATTGTACAAAGAATATACTTGTATGCGTGTAATTGAGTTTTTTAGACGATGAATGGTTTTCAACTAGCGTTGAATGGCCACGTGAATCACCAATACTATGGGCTGAATTGGGTCAGATACATCTCATGCGTGAATCACCCTTATTTTAATTTTAATTTTTTTTGTTTTTTATCAATGTTATACATGTAATATTTTATTTTAATTTTTTTGCTACTACCACCAACATTCACCACCTTTGGCCATCATCTCTAGACACCACCTCATGTCATCAAATTTGGCTAAAAGTTTTGAAATTTTGTTAAATGTCTCATTAAAAAAAAAATTGGATTACAGATTGCAAGATCAATATCAATCACTGGTAATTTTTTTTTGAGTTCTTTATTTTTTATAATCTAGCTCTACCACTGCTACCACTAGCATGATTCCAAGTTTTTTTGCTTATGAACCCCATAAATACATAGAAACCCATACAAATATTGTATACACAACACCCCTAACGGCAAATTCATGTTCAAACAAAAAAATATATATCTTAGCAATAACTTATTATCACCCAAAATTTTAAAAAATACCAAAACTTACCAATCTATTTTGTTTAACTCGGCAGAATAAAAAATATCTTTTTGATAAATACTTATAAAAGAAAGAACAAAAATTAACTAAAAAGTTAACAAATTATACAACATCTTATTCACAAATTCTCTTTGTCATCTTCTTCTGGAAACACAAACATCACTTTCTTTATGGAACATGATTCACAGTTATGAAAAAGTTTCACTTGGTGAGGTAGTTGTTTCACTACAGTGAGTATTTTGTAATTCCCAAAGCCTTCATGAGTTTTTTTTTTACCTTGAGCTTTGTGTAACCACACATATGACGATTGCCTTCCCCTAACAATATGCACTACTCTCTCTGCGGCGACCCTTTAACCTCACTTTGGTGAGAATATTTTTCCTGATGTATCGTGAAACAAAGGTGAGCAATTTTTGGGAGACCATAATTGCAACACCACCCAAATCACCCATAAACACCTCTCAATCCACCCACACCCAACATACTGGCCAACTATATAACTCTTACACTCTGTCACTAGCTAATTTATTTATCATTACAACCGCATAACATTACCCACCACCTAGTTGTTATAATGAAAAATAGTCTGTCTAATTGAAAATGAAATGACGTTGGTGCTCTGAGTTCAAGAGTGCCATAACCCACACCTAACAACTTATAGAGGTGACACTTACTAGAACTAATGCGGTCAATGCGGTAGAGGAGATGCCTTTTTTGGAATGGTAGCTTATAATGAGCCTCTAATGGATCTGTTCTAACTAAATTTGAGGATTTTAATTGGAACAACTTGATAATCCGTCAAATCAACTATACATGTTGTTGGTGTGGGACTTTTATGCCGCAATTCATAAGGCAATTCCGCAAGACCGAGTTTTTGTGTGAGGTTTTTACATACAATTCTCTGCCAATGCCATCAATATCTACCATCAAATTCATGCACCACCATAACATGTGTTTTAATTAGCAAAAAGAAATATGATTCAAGTCGTATTAGGGATGATTTTTCCCACCACTCGTGTATTGGGAGTTGATGTCTCTCTACTTGTGATGAATAAATCCATTCACGAGATATTATTTTGGGAGTTTATTGGGCCTAAGTGAGGGAGTTTCCCCTGGTTATTTGCTATATTGCACTTTTACCCCCAGTTTTGGACTTATTACTGTTTATAAAGATTTTTGTGCTTTAATCGTATGTTTAGTGTGTAGATTTTAGGTAGATGCTTGATACAAGGGTCCAAGATCAAGGAAAGAAGTCAAAGAGTCAAGAGAAACCCCAAATCAAAACGGAAATAGATATTAGAGCTATTGTGGAGAGTTAGAGCTTTTTCTGGATACTTTTTGCACTCTATTGTTTCTGCACTACAATTTTTTTGTGAGAGGTTTGGACTTGATTATTTTTTATTTGGAAAGAGATTGAAGTCAGGGTCACGAGACAAGCGACGGAAGTCAATTCGGAGTTGAGATGAAGAAGTTATGCTAAAAACCGCTGCCAGGGTTCGAACCTAAAATCTGTTAAGTAAAAATAGGGTTGGGATAGTTAAACCTAATTTTAAGCCCATGTAAATCCCTAATCCGTTTTTCACTTATTATATAAGCCTCCAAGCACCTCCCATATCATCATCCTTGAAATACACAGCAAATTATCCAAGAAGGATTAATCAAAACATTAGGAGAAGGAGGCGCTTATCAACAAGAAGAGGAGAAAGAGATGACAAGAATGATTTGTCTATGAACCCAGTGACTCTCCTCCATCCATTATCCAAATCCCTTCAATCCCAAAGAGTAATTCCATTCCAATTTGTATATTAATTATGATTCATGCATTAGTTTTCTGCAAATTTTACTTTTCATTCATGAACTAACCTCATTGCTCGAGGATTGATATTGTAATACACTATGTTCAGATTTTGATTATGTTATTACATTTGGGATATTATTAAGATATTTAATTGAATTAGGTTTTACTTCTATTTCCACTTTTTGTATAAGTGTCATAATTACTTTTGTGCTCTAGCGGTAAGTAGCTGGAGCCGTCGTAATCGGTCTAACACCTGTGTGGGGGGAAAGATTACAAAATTAGTATACATGCGCCCAGTGCCTTTTATCGGACGATATTAGCACGCTAGGTGGTCAATAAGGTAAGAGGGACTTAAGCCTACCCGAAATCCAAGATGATGAATAAGGTAGAGAGCTAGGTTCGCCTTTGTGGGGACTTATATTGACTTAGAATCCGGTCTAACGGCTCCCCTTTTTCTGGACAGGTTCAGTCCAGTTCCAATTTAGCAAGTATAGAGGTCCGAACCAGTAAGAAGAACCGGTTTAACCGGTTCCAACTGGTTTATTTTCTATTCAACTTTGTTTTTAAATCTATTTAATACATAAATAGATATTTTGTCATTTTACTTTATTTTTAAATTGACTTTTGTACATATTTATTATTAGAGATTATTACCCAAGTGGTTTTGAAGACACCACCCCAAGACCCAACAACACGAGCTGAATTATCTCTTCTTACTAAAGGCCACAAACAAAAATTAACACTATAAGCCAAAAATCCAATTACTTTCTCACCCTTTTTTGTTTTTTATTTTCTATATATACTATATTTGTTTTAGAAATATTTCAAAACCCTAAATATTATTCTCTTTCCTCTCTCTTTCCTTTCCTGCCTTCTCTCTCATTCCATGTAAAAAAAAATCAACGCACGCGTCAATGGTGGAAAACCGATCATTGTTCCTGTAGATCGGCGGTTTCCGTGTTCTTACAGATCGGCACTTTTCTTGTGCGAAGAAGAGATGCTCGAGGTTCAAGCTGCTGGCCAAGAAAACCTTCAGAGCTGCTGGCCAGATAATAAAGCTTCATCGTCGACGATTCGGAGGCTGGGGTGGTTCGAGATTTGCCAGAGAAGAGGACGCTGCTGCTGCTCAGGGAAGCGTCGCGCATTTGTGACCTCGCCGAAGAAGCACCGACACTCGCCTGAGAAAATGGACGAAGCTCATTCACATTCTGGGTCAGTATTTCTTTCAACTATATCTCTACTATACATTCCTCTAGTCAGTATGAAGTTGGATATTAACATGAGTGAGCATATCCTTAATTAATTACTATGTATGTTACAGATGGTATGATGCCCGAAGAAGTTGGTCTAAGTAAGAATCTTAGATTTTTTAAGCCAAAAATAAGTGGGATTGATCAGGGAAATCCAACAGTTTCTTATTCAATCATTTACAAGTCTGGTAGCTTCTCGGTAATCTATTTGTTTTGGTCTGGAGTTTTTATGTAGATCATCTGTATTTGTAGTGAAGCAACTTATTGATATGTATGTGTTGTGTTGTTACAGTGAAATAATTATTTACTCAATGAAATGCGTTTTTTTTTCTTTTTTTGGTCAAGATGCTCAGTAGATACTATATCTACGTTGCTTAATACATTACCCTTTTTTTAATTTTCCATTATTGTAATAATTATTTACTTTATTTATATATTGAAATGCATCTTTTAGGTACTCCAATAAGTGATTACATAATGAATATTGCTCTTTAATTGTTATCAAATGATTTAATTAAGAATATTATTTAAACTCAAATTTTTTGTCTAAATGCTTAGCAAGTTTACTGATTATACGAAAAATGCTCAGCAAGTTTACTGATTTTACAAGCATGCTCAGTAAAGATACTGAGCAAATGAGCATGCTCAGTATATTTACTCAATAAAAAAATTTGAATACTCAGCAATTTTTTCTGACACTCAACACTTTTTCCGATACTCAACAAATTTTTCCATGCTCAGTAACTTTTTCCAGGCTCAGGACTTTTTCCGGCGGTGGTCGGTGGTTGTGGTCGGAGCTAGAAATTATTGATAGTTAATGATAGAGGAGAGAGAAGAATTTTTTTTTTTGTCTTATAGTCTCTAAGACCCCATGGGTAATTGACCCTTATTATTAATACTTTGTTTTTTATTTGTACATTTTTTTTAAAAATATTTTAATATTATAAATAAATAGATTATAAAACATATTCAATTTTTAATTTTTTTATTGGAAAATCAAAAATATATTGATAAAGCTCTAAAATAACAAAGTCATTACACCATAAGCCCACTAAAACATTCTAATGGGCCTCTACATTACTAACAAATTACAACTTTGGGTTACAAAAGAACAAAAATATAATAGATGCTAACTATTACAAATATTTTCAGCCATAGTCACCGCATCAACATTCTTAAACAACCTTCTTTTCAGTTTTACTGCAATTAAAGAGATTATCCTATTAAAAATACGATCTCCATTCATCTCATGCACTCCATGATCCCTAAAATTCCTTTCTCCCCATATGAAATATATGTAAGTAGTTATACATACACTTTTAATCAGCATCAATTCATGGTTTAGACTCGAATTCTGAATATCTGCAATTAAAGAATCAATCGCGCTAGGCAAATTGACAATGGTACATCAGTTTAATATTTTCTTAAGAACAACCCTAGAGAAAGTACAACTGGTAAGAATATGCTCAATATCCTCAAGGCAGTTTTTACAAAGAACACAATTATCAATCCCACTTAATCATTATTTTCCAAGTTGGGAGTCTATTTTGAACAGCCATCCAAGAAATAAAGGAGCACCGAGGGATACAACCTTTATACCACACCACATTACTCCATTATACATTTTCTTTGAACTCAGAGATACTTTTGAGAGTCTTTTTAAATGAAAACTGAGAATTCTGACACTCATACCATATAATAATGTCAGCCTCAGAAGACAGTACAACAGATTGTAATTTAGGTAAAAGTTTACCAATACATAGCATTCTGCAACTTTCTTATTACAGCTAGATTTAAATTTATCAATATTAGTTTTAAGGATATCTTGGACATTCTTCCTATTCAACCATCTATCCCATAATATATACATAAGATTTCTCTCTATTTCTTACCTCATGATGAATGAACTTATATGCAACAACTTCTAATTTTCAACAGTTGCTTCCACATCCAAGAGTGGTGTTGCTTAGCATTGAGAGTCCAAATACACTTATTTCTAAGTATGTGTACATTGACCCATCTACTCCATAAATTTTCACTTTGAGAATAAAATTGCCAGAAAGTAAATAAGAGACACACCTTGTTTATATTCTCTATATTAGAAATACTTAAACCTCAAGCTTTTTTGCTATGACATATATTCTCCCAAGAGGTTCTTGCACCATAAGAACCTTCTAGGCTACCTTTCTATAGGAAGCTTGATATTTTCTGATTAATTTTTTATATCACTTGTTTAGGGAGTAGAAATACCCTACACCAGAATAAGACTTTGCTAATCAATACAACTCTGATTAATTCCACTCTCCCTGAGTATGATAGAAGCTTTAAGTTCCACTGATTAATGCAACTACAAATCTTCTCTACTAAAACATTTCCATCTTTAATACTTATTTTTTTTGAGTTTAAAGGGATACCAAGATATTTGACATGAAGGTTTCCCAGTTTTACGTTCAAAATTCTTGAGATAGCACTTTTACTTGTCCCATTGACCCCTCCAAAGTAGAGTTCACTTTTTTGAAAGTTAATGTGAATCCCAGAGAACCTAGTAAACAAGTTTAGGGCCTCTTTAACTATAGTAGCAGATTTCTCCCCACCCTTCATAAAAATGAGAAGATCATCTACAAACACCATATGATTAAGTCCAATTTCTCTACACTTTGGGTATAACTTGAAATTGTTTTTCCTAGCTACATGATGAAATAAACATGAAAAAACCTCCATACATATAGCAAATAAATAAGGTGAGAGGGGGTCACCTTGCCTGAGCCCTCTCTTACCCTTGAAATAACCACAAAGATTCCCCATTTATACATATATAGTAGAATGGAGAACATACACACATTTGAATCCATTTTATAAATTTAGAAGGAAATCCCAAGGCATGAAGTGTGGATATAAGAAACTGCCAATTTCACTGTCATAAGCTTTTTGGAGATCCAAAATTATGGTTCAAGAGGGAGGAGAATTCTTCTTTTCATATCCAAGTACTACCTATTGTTCCACTCAAATATTGTCACTAGTACTTCTACCACCAACATAAGCAGCTTGGCTTAAAGATATGATGGAGTTTAATACTTTCTTTAGCCTGTTAACAATCACTCTAGATAGTGTTTTATATATAATGTTTAGACATGATATAGGTCTAAATTTTTTCACACATGAAGCATTCTTTCTTTAGGAATCTAAACAATATTTGTGGAGTTAACTTGATTCAGTAATTCACCTAAGTTAAAGCATTACCTAATAACAGAAGAAAAGTCATCTTCAATGATGTTCCAAACTGACTTATAAAAGAAAGCAGTAAACCCATCAGGACCAGGTCTCTTTCAATCTCCAATAGAAAACAAAGCTGCTTTTATCTCCTCATTTGTTTAGGAGATAAAGTATCAATTTTTAAAACTTATTTTTGTGGATACTTTGTTTTTTAATACATGTTTTTTTTTCAAACTTAAGTTGTATTTTTTTAAATACTTTGTTTTCTTTTTGTTTTCAAACATATTCATAGTTGAATAAAAATATTTGTTGATTGCATAATATATTTGTTAATTCATAGTTGAATAAAAGAGTTGTTGATTGAATTTTAATTCATAGTTGAATAAAATATTTGTTAATTTGATTTCTAACCTAGTAATCTATTAGACGATAACCTAGTAAACTAATAGACGATAACCTAGTAATATTTAGTGTTTCAAACATATAAATAAGACAAACCATAAAAGTAAAATGCAAAAATAAAAAACTTAACAAATAAAAATATTATTACAACCCGTTTAAATGAATTGAAATAACTTGAAATATAAAATAATTGTAATAAATAAATTAATACGTGCTTTAGTGTGTAGGGAAAGCCTTTGTAGTAGCCTTTGTAGTAGTTGATATGCTTTGTAACTAGCTTTGTAGTAGCCTTCAAAGAAATGTGGATAGAATTAGCATTTTTAAATCTTAACGGTCTTTTATAACTAGTTCAAAAGTTTGGGGTATTTTTTAGCATTTTTGAAACTATATTTTCATATTTTTTTAAATAAGTAGAGAATTTTAGGGCCTAAAAAATTATTTTCGAAACTTAGGGGTTATTCCAAAGTTGTTTTAAATTTAGTTTTCATTCTTTAATAGTACTTTGGGTTCTTTTTTAGCATTTTCAAAACTTAGGGGTTCATTATTAAACTACATTTTCATATTTTTTTAAGCAAGTATAGGGCCTAAACAATTATTTTCGATACTTATAAACATTTTCATAGTTGTTTTAAACTTAACTTTCATTTGCTACAAAAAAGCTTGGGGTCTTTTTTAGCATTTTCGAAACTTATGGACATTCTCAGACTTGTTTTAAACTTAACTTTCATTCTTTAGAATAAGTAAGGGGTCTTTTTTAACATTTTCGAAACTTAGGTGTTAAGTTTTATACTCCATTTTCATATTCTTTTAACAAAGTAAAAAATTTTAGGCTCTAAAACTTTGATTTTGCAACTTAGGGGTTATTTCAAAGTCCAAGGTTAAGAAAATAATATTTTGTGTAAAGAAAACTGGTTAGAAATAGTTTCTAAACAAAGATCCGAAACATTTTTAACATTTTTTCTAACACCGCTAAGTAAACAAAGTTAAATAGTTGCATGAAAGTACCTTCTTGTGGTGTTTGGAAGATAATTGCAGAATGTAAATAACTTGGAAAAGAAACTTGAAAGTTGAAATTTTATTTGAGAATGTAAAGACTTTTGTTCGTAAGTAGTATAATGTTTGCTAGATGAGTATTACCAAGTAAGAGACACACTTATATAGGCAAAAGAAAGGTGTTTAAAGATGGATTAGTAGATGAGATGGGACTTGTTTTGAAGTGCATAAATACGATGCTGAAAATAGGACTTCATTTTCTATCAAAACTATAATCACAAAAGATATTTACTCAATGTGAAGTGATAAGAATCAACCACAATTAATAGCATTTCAGAGAATTCAAACCAACGCCAACTTTAATGAACAAATCAGAAAATTTAAACCCCATTTTTATTTTTCAAATCTTATAAATATAAAAACTTGGAAATTTAATGTTACATTGCAAATACTATAAACTTCAATTTATATTTAGTAATGCATTGTCGTCAAAAAACCTCCCAAGCAAATAATTTGGCCCAAAAAAGGAAAATCAAAATCGTGTAGGGACTAAATTGCTAAATTTCATATTTGAAATCATCATTTTTAAAGTTAGATATGCTTTTCTGAAACTCCTTTTTGTCCAAGAACATAATTTATGAAAAATATGGGGTCATTTTGTCATCAAAGTTAGTTTCTATTAAGTTTGATCATCCCTTTTGTTTAAAGAAGGGTTTGTTTTGAATATTTACCAACTTGATCTTAAAACCGGCAATTCTTAAAACCACTTTATCTTATCAACTTGAATTCGCAAATCAATAATACATAGGGACCTCAATTTGCATATTATCAAAACATAGGGTCCTTATTTCAAAAAATTTGTACTTTCCTCAATTCGCAAATTAGGATAACATAGGGATCAATCTTGTAAATTCACTAATCAAAGGGAATCCACATTCGCAAATTGAAAGAAATACATTCTCCACTTCAATTACATCCGATAATTCACAAAATGTTCTCAAATCGTCTAAATCAAGCACCACTTTTAACAAATTTACACAAAATATGGACTTTCATATATTCGAGAAAACACAAGGCCTAAAAGTGCAATTTTCGAAAACAGGTTGTAAAACTGTAAACAAATTCACCCAAAACAAGAAATCTATCAATTTCTCACTTTGAATCACCTTATACAAGCACTAATAGGAACAATTTAGCACAAAATATGGGCTTTCCATATCAAATTTTACAAATACCAATGACTTCACAATCATTTTCGCATAACATATTTACTTAATGAAACATCATCTTCATCATTGTACACTACCACGAACCCTTTTATCTTTGCCTACTCGGGTGTCATCTGTAGATCGAGATTTATCACCTGCAATAATTAAAATATGTTACTATTTCTGCGTAAGTAATCACTTGATCAGCCGATTTTTGTCGTGAATTCTTTACCTGATCATATCGTAACCTTCTGATCACTTCCGGGAAAGGTTTTTTGGTAGTACATTTAAGGCTCCACTTCAGACACCTTGGTATCGCACCCTTGTTTTTTGGCTCCATTATTTTAACATGCTCCAAAAACCACAGCTACAATTTCGATTATCAGATTGTTAAACCAAAATTAATAAATTTCATGTAATAGATACGATGCGTATAATTATATACTTACTATATAAATGACTGCACACCCCGAGATATGATTGATTGACCCATCGCGTATCGGCTTCATAACAAACTCAGCTACATGTGTCGCCCAATCGTAATGTAATAAATTCTCAAGATCTTCACACATGCTGACCACCCACATTGGTGTTCGCGATCCTGTTGGAAAAAACACTGTCTCCATACACAATATCCCCATCAATATCACGAAACTACGAATCGTCTCATCAGTTTGCGGCTCTATGTTTAACACATCAACAATCCTTCTTTTAATTTCTGTATCTTTCAGTTGTCCAACCTTGTTTGGAAAATTTCGATCAAACCAGTCGGAGTTCTTGTATTCATCTGCCTTAAACTCTGGCACCTGTCTCCCTCGACCAACCACTCCCGTTATTATTCGCACATCGATTGGGGTGAGTTCCACACACTTGTTGCCCAACACAAAACCTCCATCGTGACTATCGAACGTCTTAAGTATTTCATGTATCTGCTTGACGCTCTTCTTGAAACACTCTACACCATCAGTTGAATTGTGCACCCCCTTTATCAATAGATAAAACGGCAGAACCCGACAAGCCTCGATGTGACGCCCAGTTACTTTTACGTTCTTCAAAATCGTATACATCGACTCTAGTGATGATCCGTACTGGATTTTGCCGGTGCCTTCTTTCACTGAACCATCAAACCAGTAATTATTCAATCAAGTCAAAATCAGTAGATAATCCACATGCATTTACAATTAATTACAAATTTGTATAATACTAAACTACAATTTCAGATATACACCATCAAATAACACACACAACCCATCATTTTACTGTTACACATATTCAAAACCTGCAATTTTAACATAATCGAGACAATGAATGCAGCAAAATCACTGCTATTATTAAAAGTTCTAGTGTTTTTATGAGGTTTTTTACAAGAAAACTTGACCTAATGTAACACATTGACCATCAAAGCATTAAAAATGAATACCTTCAACCACTTCATCTTCATTGTTATCATCATGCGCATCTTCGTATTCCAAGTTTTCTCTTTCAATTGGTTTTTTCCTCTGCTCGGAAATACGTTGTTGCCCATCCAAAGCCTTCGTCTTACCTTTGTTTTTTGATTTAACATCTTGTTTATCATCTGGAATCTTCGCCTTGCCCTTATTCTTCACTGTTTTTTGACATTGCCCACCAGTAGTCGTTGTTTTCTTCAGGTTGTTGTTAGTAGGTACTGTTTCAACAAAGTCATCGTCGTTTAACTGTAGTGTCAATGTGACTTTTTTCATCGCCGGTTTCTTCATCACACCATCGCCCATTTGCTTTCTTTTGATTCCCTTCACACCACTACCGACTTCACGTGATGGTTCGCCTGCCATTTTCGTCGAGGTCTAGGGTTGTTGCAGATTTTCTTCGTTGATGGCTTGGTGATGCTTAGGGTTTGTTTACAAACTGGTGGTAGTCGAGAGTGGGTTACAGGTTTGACTATTTTTTTGGCGCTTCAAATTCCTTTTTTTTAATTTCAACTAATTGCATGGTTTTAGCGTAGTTTGTTTTGGAAACATTTTTTTAATTAATGGGTTAGTAGGGGCATCTTCGTCATTAGCGATGGGCTGGACCTGATGGGCAATCACTGATGGCTCGTGAACTCCATAGGTAAATTACCCTAAAAGAAATCATAATTAATATCGACTAAATAAATTATTCCATACATAAGACACCTAATTGATTTTATAATATTATTAATATATTGTCTAGTACCTAGCTAATTTTATAGTTTAAAAATATTTTATAAGTTTTTTTTATTTAAAGCCTATTGAACAATTATGGATGCAGATTAATCGCGGATAATCTGCATCCATCGTGGATGCGGATCTGGTAAATAATTTTAAAATCTGATGGTTAGTGAATACGGATTTGGTTATCGTTTTTCATAATGGATGTGGATGTGGTTATCTCATTTTTCGAGGATATCCGATCCGTTGCAATCCCTATGTTTTTATAAGAACCTGTTTAATAAATCAATATCAATTTCTTTATATTTTGTACTTTATAGATATGTTACCACTTAAATAGGCTAAGAAGAATTTAAGGGACATGCCTATTCCAAAATTACTCATCTACCTTATATGAAATTTTATTTATAACAATATCCCGCACTATTTTCTTGATTAAAAAATATTTGAAAGAGGGCTTTAAAATTTAAGAGGTTAATATTTTTAAGTGGAGAGGAGACTTTAAAATTAAAACACAAGGAGAGGCATTCATGAATATATATAACTAGTTAGGTGTAAATTTAAAATATATAACTAGTTAGGTGTAAATAAGAGAGTGTGTGTAGTACACACAAAGTATTGAGATTTTAACCCAAAGGATTTTGAAGATACTTTTTTATTTTCTTTTTCAACCACACTTACCTTTTTTTTTACTAAAAACCTCAAATAAGATTTTATACTATAATTTAAAAATCTAATTACATGTTTACCCCTTATTGTTTTTTTCCTATATATACTAATTATCTTATTTATATAACAAAATAATCCTACTCTCTCTCTCTCACCTCTCTTTCCATTTCCTGTCAAACCCACACACATTTAGTCCTCTAACTCCTATTCCCCTCATACTATCAACCAAAATCAACCGGAGTCCGGTGTGAAGCAAGCAACCATGGTGAAGTCGTCTAGACCGCCGTTTACCCGGTCACGAAGCTAAACCATCGCTATCTCCGGAAGCTTCGCCGAGCAGCAACAGTTTAGAAGCTTCGCCATCTCTGGAGAAGAAGGTCGTAATTCGCCTATAAAAGTATTGTCGGAATTCGTCTGAGAAGATGATGCGAGCTTTGACCTCTGTTCGAGCTGGTGGTGCATTCAATGAGATTCAGTGGACTCTTTGTGAATTCTAGACAACTTGGATCTTCATAATAAAATACCCATAACTTTTCCAATTCAATTCATATTTGCGCATTGTTTTTCTCACAAGATTTAGACTCCACAAATATCTAGAGCTAAAATATCATGATCGGGATCCTCATCAATTATGTATCACGAATTTTCAATGTTAATGGAGACGTTTTGCTGACAATTTTTATTGAGCTTCTCATGAACTTTTATCTCCTTTATGACTTGACTTAAGTTTTTCCCTGATTTTTTTACTTACTAACTATATCTCGGGTTCTTGTATCACCCATGTTCCTATGAGTTGCACACTTAACACACAGATCATCTCAAATTGCTGCAAACCCTCATTTATATGTGAGATTACCTAAAAACTCAAAATATGACAAATTAAGGGATAAATCTCATATTAAATCTTAAAAACCCACCTAAAGAATTGGTAGGTCCTGGTGTGTTATAAAATAATGTGATAAAAGTTAAGGACTCACAAACCGCAAGTGTACGGCTGTCCAAGTAATAAACAGATAAATCGAATTCATTCTCAGGGACTGAATAGGTACAACTCAAGTGTGAATCAAATAGTAGAATAATTGAGAATATAAAAAAGTAAAAGATATAAAGTTTGTTTGGTTTTTGTTTAAGTACTAAGATGCAAATAAAGTAAATTTAAAAACTAAATTAACTTAATTGAAATGAAAATAAAGTGAATAAAAAAGCTAGACGCAAGATGAGAAGTAGTACTTGAGTAACGCAAGGGTTTCACCTAAACCTTCTTAATTAATGCTTTATGTTAAGTGCTGAATTGCTATATTTGTGCTAGTCGGGATTCCAAAGCCTCCTAACCCCCGTCAGGGTGGACTTAGGAGCTCTCCTACGATATTTTAAACCCCGTTATGGCGATTACAACTACTTTTGAATGGTTAAGTGGTGGTCCTTTGTGTGTTCTAAATAAATGCAATAAATAATCGAACCACAACCGCAAGTGTACGGTTGTCCCAAGTAGTATGACTGATAAAACAGATTCGTTCCAAGGACGGGATGGTTGACTACAATGCTTATCTATTAATGATTGATGCACTTATGAAAGCAAATAAAAGTAATATGTTTGTTGGTTTTGTATTAATGCTAAAGAAATGAAAGACAAATATTAAAATGCAAATAAAAGCTAAGACGCAAGTAAAATGATGTAAAAAACGCAATATGAGAAGTAGCAGTTGAGAACGCAAGGATCCTCCCAATCTTATTTCCTAACTTATGTTGTTTAAGGGCTAAATTGGTCAATTACAATGGTCGGGATTCTAAATTCCCTATACCCCCGTCAGGGTGGACTATAAGGCGATCCTAGAGTGTCACTAGTCCCGTCAGGGTAAATATGATCCACTTTTGGATGATTAAGTTTTATTACCTCATTGGTCCTAGAATTAGCTAAGTTCGTCAGAATCAATAGCTTCTATCCTAGATTGAATAAATGGTTTTGTATCTAAACCCTCCGTCAGGATGATCCAATCGCCACTAATAGGAATAGCCTAAATACTAACACCTGTTCCTAGTTCATGACGCTAAAAACAGTAAATATTCTCAATTTATCGAAAAGAGTAAAAGACACAATCTAGTTTAATTTAACGGAAACCCAAATTCAACATTCGTTATTCAATACGATTGGGATTCACCCATTAATTGTTCTCAAGCACTATGAAAAGCTTAGCTCATATTAAAAAGAAAAACTAAATTAAATGTAAAGGAATTCATATTGATTACAAAATTAAAAGATAAAAGAACCTAATTTCCGGAATAGGAATGACTACGAACGGAGATATAGACCCTCTCCAGCTCTTGTAGCTTCTTCTTTCTTCCTTCTGTTGCTTCTCTCTGGTGTTTTAATCTTGCAGAATGTGAATTGTATGTAAAATAGAAGTCCAGACCTCCTTTTATAAGTACAAATTCGGACTTTGACCTAGGCTTTTAATTGAATGAAATATAAAAGGCCCAAGTCTACTAACTTAGCCCAAAATCCCGTAACTGCTGATATGTCTTCACTAAAACGGCTTTTCCCGACTCGTTATGACTCCGATTGACCTCATTCCAGTTGCTAAAGTTCCGTAACTCGATAAGGAATGTTTTCTCTTCAAAGGTCAGCGGCTAAATCATCGCTTAAGCACCTTGAAATCAGCAATCTATGGCCTGGAAAATGGATTTTCAGCTCTAAAAATAATATCTTCGGGATTTATCTTCAAGTCTTGACTCTATCTCTTGATCTTTGACTTTCTCCTTGGATTCCTCTTCTAGCTAACATCTAAAACCTGTAAACTTTACACTAAAAATACCAATATTACGCGCTGATGTCTCCTTAATTGTTTTTATTTTCGACCCTTAGGAGACATCACTTTTGGTGTTTATTTGACTATTTAGATAGACTTTTGGTGCTAATATGCAATAATATGATTTTCCTCTTTTATTTCTACTAATTTTGATTTATTAAACTTTTGCGCGTAATATTGGTATTTTTAGTGTAAAGTTTACAGGTTTTAGATGTTAGCTAGAAGAGGAATCCGAGAAGAAAGTCAAAGATCGTGATATAGAGTCAAAACTTGAAGATAAATCCCGAAGATATTATTTTTAGAGCTGAAAGTCCATTTTCCAGGCTATAGATTGCTGATTTCGAGGTGCTTAAGAGATGATTTAGCCGCTGACCTTTGAAGAGAAAACATTCCTTATCGAGTTACGGAACTTTAGCAACTGGAATGAGGTCAATCGGAGTCATAACGAAGCGGGAAAAGCCGTTTTAGTGAAGGTGTATCAGCAGTTACGGGATTTTGGGCTTAGAAATTGGGCTTGGACATTTAATTATTAATTTATTCTTAAGTCCAAGCCCTAATCCGTTTTTAACATTATAAAAGGGCTTTAGACCTCTATTTTCACACACTCTTCATATCCTTTTCATAATACAACATACGCTTAAGAGTCAGACACCAGAGAAGAAGCTAGAGGCAGGAAGAGAAGAAGCAAGAGCTGGAGACGGTCTATATCTCCACTTCTCAGCCAATTCAATTCCATAATTAGCTTCTTCTATTTTATTCTGTAAAACATGATGAACCTATTTGTTTCTTTAGTTTTTATCTTTTCAATTATTATGAGCTAAACTAAATTAGTGCTTGAGAACGCATAATGGGTTAATCCCAATTTGATTTCGTTTTATACATTTGGATTTGGGATTATTATTATTTAAATCAAATTGGGTGAATTGTATTTTTCTTTAATTTGCACTTTATCTACTATTTTTGACATGATCAATCAATGATAGGACTTAGTATCTAAGCTATTCTAATTAGTGGCGATTGGATCACCTTGACGGGGGGTTTAGGTACCGAACTAGTTAATGAATGTAGGTTAGAAATTATTGACTCTGACGAGCTTAATTAAACCTATGGCCTATTGGGTAATTTGAACTTAAACATTTGAGAGTGGACTATAATCACCCTGACGGGGTTTGTAGCATTTGAGAGTTGCTCCTTAGTCCACCCTGAAGGGGGTAAGGAGATTATAGAATCCCGACCAATACAAATTTACCGATTTGTCCCTTAAACAATGTATGAAATGAATGATAGTTAGGAAAACCCTTGCGCCTCTCAAGTACTACCTGCTCTTACTTGCGTATCACTTTTATTTACTTGCGTCTTAGTTATTTACTTACATTTTTGCATTAGTCTTTCATTCATTAGCTTTAATAACAAAAACCAAACAAACATATTATCTTTATTTGCTTTCATAAGTGCATCAATCATTAATAGATAAGCATTGTAGTCAACCATCCCGTCCTTGGAACGAATCTGTTTTATCAACTATATTACTTGGGACAACCGTACACTTGCGGTTGTGGTTCGATTACTTTTTGCATTTATTTTACAACACACAAAGGACCACCACGCGCAAAAGCTTAATAAATTAAAAATGCTAGAAATAAAAGAGGAAAATCATATTATTGCATATTTAGTCCAAAAGTCTATCAAATTGATTAAATAAACACCAAAAATGATGTCTCCTAAGGGTCGAAAATAAGAACAATTAAGGAGACATCATTAAGTTTCTTACCTCATTGGATATTGGTTAGTCAAGCCTGTCAAGGTCATTGGCGAATACCAACGGTTATTACCTAGGTCTGTTCAAACCCCCCGTCAAGGTGATCATTACGCCACTATATTGAATAGCCTAAATACTAGAAACTACCCTTGGTTCATGACGTCAAAGGTAATAATGAAGAATAGAGTAAAATCCAACACAAAATAACGAATTCAATTTAAATTACTAAATCCCAAATTAGAAAAACATTAATTAATCAAGTTAGGGTTCTACCCAATATGCGATTCTCAAGTACAGATGGAATTAGTTCATAACGAAAACAAAATAAAAGGAATTCATTGTCTCAAATTATAGAATAAAATAAAAGAACCTAATTGAGGCGTTGAAATTGATTTCTGGTGGAAGAATGAAGATTCTTCACCTATAGGTGCTTCTTCTGCCGTATGCTCTTGACTTTTGCTCTTGAATTTAAGCGTAGAATGAATTGTGTAATAAATAAAAGTCTAAAGGCCTGTTTATTAGAAGCAAATCGGACTTGGGCTATCACTTAAGTAAAATAACGAAATATTAAAAGCCCAAATCCAATCTTTTATTTCAAATCCCGTAACTTGTGTGCAGCCCGTAGTAAAACGACTGTAACTGCCTCAAATCAACTCCAAATTGACCCATTCCAGTTGCTAAATCTTCCTAACTCAATAAGGAATAATCATTATTTCACTCCCCAAAGGCCTAATCCATGTTTAAGTCGCTCATAATCAGCAATTAATATCAACCTTCCAGGTTTGCAACTTTCCTAGTCAATTCTTCCGGAAATATTTTCTTGCCTTTGACTTCTCTAATCGATCTAAGATTTTAATTCTCGATTTCTCTCCTTGTATTGGTGCTCCCTAGCATCCATGGACCTACAAAATTTTCACTAAAAACAAACCATTTAACGTGCAAAAACTTTAAAAATAAAATATATCAAATTCCAAAAAGAGAAATTAAAATATAACGAATTAAACCTAATAATTTATTATATTAGTCAATTATTCATCTAAAAAATGTCTTCTAAGAACATATAATTAGAAAAAAAAGTGAGACATCAAAATGTCTTATATATCTCAATCTTTATCACAAAAAGATATCACCGATCCAGAAAGTTGTCAACGTCCAAAAAAAAAAAGATCCAGAATGTTTTCCCATTCTTTTGGCTTAATCTTGGTATAGGAAATGACCTCCTCTCCCACCTCAATTTTTTTTCATTATTTTCAAATAGAATGAACACGAACACTGTCTTAAAATTATCAAGTTGCTTTGCCACCTTAATTTGTAAACTTATTATTGGACAATGAATGGAGAGAAAGTTTGCAAATCATTTTCATTTGTACCGTGATAAAATAGAGAGAAGAAAGAATATAGAGAGAAGGGTTTGTTATTGATTAATTGCTTGTGTTTACAACATATCAATGACGTATATATACAAGAGTTTGATTCTATAGAAGATGCTAACAACTTCTTGTTACAGGTTGTTAGTTATATGAGCTGTCATCTATCCTTCCAGCTGTATTACTTGGTTGGTAAGTCTTGTATCTTATCATCCCCCCTTAAGCTAAGCATGTTTAGCATGGGAAGCTTGTGAAGCAAAGAAGTGAAGACAGAAACTCCAAGACCTTTAGTCAAGATGTCAGCAATTTGGTCTGAAGAGGAGACATGGTGCAAGTGAAGAAGCTTGGACTTGACTTGTTCTCGAACAAAATGAAAGTCGACATCTATGTGTCTTGTACGTGTATGAAACACAGGATTATTTGCTAAAGCTAAAGCAGACAAGTTATCACACGCAAGAGTGGGAGTGACAATATCTATATGAAGGCTTTTAAGCAAGAAGGTAAACCATTTTATCTCAGCTGATACATGAGCTAAAGCTCTGTATTCTGCTTCAGTGGATGATCTTGAGACCGTTGTTTGACGTTTGGACCCCCAAGATACCAGATTCTTGCCTAAGAAAATGCAATATCCAGTTGTGGAGCGCCTATCTAAGGCATTGCTGGCCCAGTCTGAATCTGAAAAAGCATGAAGAGTTGAAGTAGAAGGTTTGAAGTGAAGACTATAGTGAATAGTGCCTTTAATGTATCTTAGTAGCTTCTTTAAGGCTTCATAATCACCATTGGTAGGTTTATGCATAGATTGACATATTTGATTCACAGAAAAGGCAATGTCAGGTCGTGTAATAGTAAGATATTGTAATGCTCTAGTTAAGCTTCGAAATAAAAATGGATCTTCAAATAATTGTGTATTATAATTTGTAGAAACCATATATTTGCTTAGGGTAGGAGTAGTTGATGCTTTACATTCACTTAGACCTGCTCTTTTGAGAATCGTCAAAGCATAATTAGCCTGAGATACAACTAAGTCTTCACCATGAGAAGTAATCTCAACCCCAAGGAAATAAGATAATATGCCTAAATCCTTCATTTGAAATCTTCTTTTTAAGGCTTGAATAATCACTAGAATAGATTCACTATTTGCTCCAGTTACTAATATATCATCAACATATACTAGGATGATGGTTAGAGTAGAAGAAGAGCCCTTAACAAACATTGAAGAGTCTGCTGAGCTAGAAATAAAACCATGATCAATTAGAAAAGAGTAAAGTAGAGAATACCAGGCTCTTGGTGCTTGTTTGAGACCATATAATGACCTATTCAATTTGCATACATATGATGGTTGTTCAGCACTAATAAACCCAGAAGGTTGAGCCATATATACTTCCTCATCAAGTTGACCATGTAGAAATGCATTAGAGACATCAAGTTGTCTGATTTCCCACTTGTTTGAAACAGCTAAGGCAAGAATTATACGAATGGTTTGATGTTTAACCACGGGACTGAATGTTTCAGTGAAGTCTAATCCATATGCTTGTAGAAATCCACGAGCAACAAGCCGGGCTTTATACCTAGCAATAGAACCATTTGCATTTCTTTTAATTTTGTATATCCATTTACAAGTAATTGGTGTTCTACCAATTGGAGCTGGGACAAGAGTCCAAGTGTTTTGACTAATCAAAGCATCATATTCTTCCTTCATTGCATCCAACCAATGTTGAGATTGAGATGCTTCTTTGAAGGATACAGGTTCAATAAGAGGTGGAGTTTGAGTGAGTGTTTGACATTTGTAAGATGGTTTAAGAGAACCTGTTTGTTTCCTTGTGATCATGTGATGTTTGGGAGGCTGAGGTGGGGCTGGAGGTTGAGTTATTAAGCTTGAAGATGGTTGGGAAGAAGACATAGAGGAGTTAGTTTCTTGAGATGAGTTATCAGTAGTTGAAGGATGACTATGATTTGGTAAGGGATCAAATGGATGTGAAAGTGATGAAAGGTTTATAGAGGGAAACAGATCCACAAAACTTGATGTGTTTGGAACTGTATTAGAAGATATGGTTATATTTGAAGCAAAAGGAAAGGTTGTCTCATCAAACCTCACATGTCTTGAGATATATAGTTTTGATGAGCTAAGAGATTGACATTTATATCCTTTAGAATAAGAACAATAGCCCAAGAACACGCACCTCTCAGAGGTAGGGGTAAACTT
Organism: Nemophila menziesii; assembly: GCA_029959085.1. Lineage (NCBI taxonomy): Eukaryota > Viridiplantae > Streptophyta > Magnoliopsida > Boraginales > Hydrophyllaceae > Nemophila > Nemophila menziesii. The sequence goes on along the minus strand of JARWIR010000003.1, from coordinate 70,779,633 downwards.
GTGTGTGTTATATGGCTTAATCCATGGATAGCATAAACACCCAAGAACCCGTAGATGATTATAAGTAGGCTTAATCTGAAACAAAATTTCATATGGACAAAGGTTGTTCAGTGAAGGACTTGGCAGAATGTTGATCAAATACACAGCTGTAGAGAGAGCTTCACACCAATACTTCATAGGTAGAGAAGCATGAGTTAGCATAGATAGTGTAGTCTCTATTAAGTGTCTGTGTTTGCGCTCAGAAACTCCATTTTGCTCAGGAGTGTGAGGGCAAGAAGTTTGATGAATTATCCCCAAGGATTGGAGATAAAGTTTGAATGCATTACTTGTATACTCTCCTCCATTGTCTGATCTTAAGCACTTGATAGTAGTTTGAAATTGGTTTTGAATAAGTGTAGAAAATGATTTAAACACTTCATAGACTTCTGATTTATATCTTAATGGATAAACCCAGCTGAACCTGCTATAATCATCTACAAATAGCACATAATATGTAAAAGAAGAGCAAGAAGCTGTATGTGCTGGTCCCCAGACATCAGTATGAATAATATCAAAAGGTTTCATTGATTTAGATGTAGATAAAGTAAATGGTAGTTTATGTGCTTTGGATATGGCACAAGAGTTACATTTAATTCCAAAATGATCTAGTCTAGTATTTAAAGTACAAGATAATGGAACTAAAGCTTGTGAAGATGGATGTCCTAGCCTTAAATGCCACAACACAGCTAAAGATGGGGTCACTTTTGAAGACAAACACTTTAGAGTCTTATTTATGCAATTATAAGCTTGTATAGGAGATGTAATTTCTCCTGATGTTAAAGGATATAACCCATCCTTACAAGGGCCCTGAAATAGCAGTTTGTGTGAGATAGCATCATAAATTGAGACTGGACTTGAGGAGAAAGTAATCACACAATTATTATCAGCTGTAAACTTTGAGATAGATAGTAGATTTGAAGATATAGATGGTACATGAAGAATAGACTTTAATGAGAAAGCTGAGTGAGGGGTTAGAAGCTTACTGTGGCCAATATTCGCAATTTCAAGTGCTTGACCATTGCCTACTGAAACAGAACTTGATCCATTGTAAGACTGAGATTGTTGAAGAAGAATAGGATCATTAGTAACATGGCTGTTTGCACCACTATCCAAATACCATGTTTCAGGATCATAATTTGTATTTTGATTATAAGGTGCTGAAGTGTATGCTTTGTTTTATGAGCCAATTGTTGATTGATACCTATTAAAAAACTTATTTAGAAAAAGGTGCCTAGAAAAAAATATTTATTGAAAACAGTCCTATCCCAAATTACCCTTATAATTAACAATTAAAAAATAAGAAAAAAACTAATAAACACGCGCGCGTCCGTGAAATTTTTTTAAAATCGTCATAACTAATTCAAAAAAAATCAAAAAAAAAAAAAAATATATTTTGGATAAATCAAATTAATATTTACGTCTATGATTTTTTTCGGAATTTTCTGAATTTTTTGATTTTTTTCGATTTTTTTAATTTTTTTTCGCAGACACGAAATTTCATGTTTTAAACATGGAATTTCATGTTTATTTCACGGTTTAAAACATGGAATTCCGTGTCTGCGAAAAAAAAATTAAAAAAATCGAAAAAGTTCAAAAAATTCAAAAAAAATCAAAAAAATTCATAGACGTAAATATTAATTAGATTTATTCAAAAATATTTTTAATTTTCTGATTTTTTTTGAGTTAGTTATGACGATTTTAAAAAAATTTCACGGACGCGCGCATGTGATGGAATTAGTAAAGGTATCGAAAATATAAAGGGGATGTAATCTATAAATAATTACTTCATTAGGCATTTTTTTATAAATAAGATTATTGAAGGCATTAAAAAACAATTAAAAAATTTAATGAGAATGTTATCAACCATAACCTCTTATTTTATTTATAGATTTTTTTTAAAACAAAATCTTAATCTTGTGCATAATGCACTAATGTTTTAAGAATAATATATTTGTTTTAATGAGTACTTCAACATTTTATGGATAAACACTATATGTATTTTTGGAATTTTACACCTCCATGCTCTTGTCAATCATTTAGACAACTGGTAATAACCCTGTAGTCTAATAGTGCGATCTTTTTGTCCTTATGTATGTACTTCGATGAGGTAAAAGATGACGTGGGAGTGGAAGAAATCATCATTTGATATCCTTTTAAGGCAACTAATGAAGGTGAAGAAGATATTTTCTTGTTAAAGAAAAAATCGACAGGTAAGCATAGAGAGATGGGCCAATAGAAATATGGGTTAATTGGGTGGGAGATAATACTTTCTCCGTTCCAAAAGATCCATTAATCCCCGTCCAAAAAAAAAAAACCATTAATCAATAAATACTTATTAAAAAATTTAGGATATGTTTAGATTGAAGAAAATAATAGAATAAAAATGATTTTTTATTTTTGATATTGTTTGTATTAAAAAAAATTATATAAAAAAAAAGATTACTCCAAAAATCATTCTAATATTTATATTTATTATTACTTCAAATTAAAATCAAATAGAAAAAAAAGATTTTTTTTAATGATTAAAAACCAAAATGAACTAATATCCAAAATTATTTATGAAATCGTCTTTTATAAAAATTTCGAATTCAAACAAAAAAATTCCTTTCTTTCTTTTTCTTTTATAATTTTTCTTTTCTTTTTCTTTATTATTTTTTTCCTTTCTAAATACAAACAAACCCTTATTTACTAAAAATATCCATTAATATTAAAAACATCTCATGACAAAATTAATTATATATAATTTTTTTATTACTTTATTATTTATTATCTAAATTTAACCACCCTATTACAACTTTCTATCATCACTACCCACCACCACCACCACCACCCACATAGTCACCACCACCACCACAACAACCACCACCACCACAACAACAAAACCTACCACCACCTATTAATTTCATCAGACACGCGCGTCTGGGAATTTTTTTTTTAAATCGACATAACTAATTCTAAAAAAATCAGAAAAATAAAAAATTGCATTTTTGAACGAGACAAGTTTACGTCAAAATCTTAAGGAAAAACCTGAGTCAAGTCACAAATGAGTCAAAAGCTACACTAGAAGCTCAACAAAAATTGTTGGCAAAAAGTCAATATCAACTTCGGAAATTCTCGATAAATCATTGGTGAGAATTCTGATCATGACACTTTCACACAAGACAGATCTTGGAGTCTAGATCATGTGAGAAGATCCGATGCATAAATATGAGTTGAATTGAGAAAGTTATGAGTGTTTTGCTATGAAGGTCCAAGTTGTCCAAAATTTACAACGAGTCAACTGGGCCACTTGTGACTCCTTTAAGTATGACCAGCTTATATAATACGGTTTGAGGGTACAAATTCAGTTTTTAGCCTCAAAACAGACGAATAATCATATTCAAGAGATAGAAACGTGTGGAGCAAGACTAGAGTAAGGAGAAGCAAGAACAACGCCTTATTTCACCTTTTTCATATTAATTAGTGTAATTTTAATTTCATTCTTTTATTTCTTGCAATTATGAATCACTTCTATTTTGTTTCTCATTCTCCAAGAATTAATTAAACATCTTTTAGCTCGATATTTCACGTGTATGAACCCTAACTTTGATTTGAGATTATTTTCAGTGAAATTTGGGATAACATGTTAATTTAAATTGATTATGGAACTCCTGTTTATTAAAATTCTTATATTTCATGTAATTATTTATCTTGATCACATGTATTCAAATTAAATACAATCGTGTCCCAAATTAGATAGAAAGAACTAGGGTTCATACATATATGATAAATCTCAAGTTAAAATTATTTAATTCATACTAAAGAAAGAAAAGAAACAATTACAGATTTGAGGGTTGAAGAAGACATGATATGGTGTTCAACTCCTTCCAGGCTTCTCTTCTTGTGTTGTAAGCTTCTTCCTGGTTTAAGGTTTGCCAAGGATGTGTTTCTTCTGATAAGAGGATGTATTTATAGGCTATAGGAAACCCTAAAACATTTCTTAGAGTAGTGATGTCTCCTCATTTGTGATAGTAAAATATACTTCTGAGACATCATTTTAGGCTTATTTATTAGTTTATAGGTTGATTTTAGCTTAATTTTGTGCACTTTTCTATTTTGAGTCTTGATTTAGTAACATAATATTTTTAGAGCATATTGGGTTTAATTGTTTATTTAGTGTGAAGCTTTTTAAAGATAATTATGGAGATTAATTAGAGTCCAAGTAAAAGACTACAACTTATGGAAAGAGATTTGCATGGAAATTGGAGATAAAGGAAACAAAGGCTAAAAACATGGAAAATGAAAAGCTGCCTAAATCTGAATTTCTGCAGCAACGCCTAAATAAGTGGTGATAACTCCTACAAGGAAGCCGATTTTGGAAGATTACTTTCACAAAGACGTAGATAATTCTGTGACGATTCTTTTGGTATATTATGGAGCAAAAACCGACCAATAACGAAGAAGATATACTCAAAACAGTTCAGCAGTAATTATCCATACGAATTTGAGTTGGGCTTGGAGTCCATTACTTAGCCTCTCCTTCAAGAAACAAATTAGGTCAACCTATACACTATAAATACAGCCTCTTAACACTCTTAAATCATCCTTGGTAAAACCTTAAACCAAGAGGAAGCTTACAACACAAGAGAGAAGTCTGGAAGGAGCTGTTCATCACAATGTCTTCTTCTACCTTTAAATTTGTAATTTCTTTCTTTTCTTTCATGAACTAAATTTCGTTAGTTTAAGTTTTAGCATATATTTATGAACCCTAGTTTTGATTGACATCTATCTAATTTGGGAACTTAATGTTTTAAATTGAATTATAGTTTTTATTCTCTGTTTATGTGTTTGGATTTATATTTTGTGTTCTCGTGGACGGCCGCCATATAGAATTGCCATCTAGTAGTTAGGTCACCATTGACAACGGTGTTTAATTATATGTTTAGCACATAACGTCTAGTATTCAGGTTTAGATCTGACAAATCAACATAACTAGATAATCACTATGGTGTAGTTCTTGTGACTATTTACCAACTACAGGAAAAGTTTGCTTAGGAAGCCTTATTGACACAGGTAAATCCTATTTAAAACTACCTAGCGAATTGGAACCGATTATTGAAATACTACATAATTCACCCTTACATGTTTAGAACAGCAAAACTAGTGGGGATTACATGCTAGCGACTCAAGCTATATTCTCATATTACTTCTCTTTCGTATTTACTTTTCTGTCTTTTAATTCTGAGTCTTAACGTAGTTTAATTTAGTTAATTAGAAAATCAAACAAAAATCTCTTTGTCTTTACTTTTATTTGCGTTTAGTTGGTCTAGCTTTGATTATTTACACTTGATAATTGCATAAGATTCCCCTAACCTTCGTAGTCTCTGCGGAACGAATCTTAATCATTTAACTAAAACTTGCATACGATCTGTATACTTGCAGAACCGTGTCAGTCTAGGGTGTTTATCTGCACTTTATTTATATCATATTTTATCACACCCTAGGCTCCACCAAGTAGAAGATAGGTATTGGACTCCTAGCCCAACTCAAATTCGTATCCCTAGAATATTGTAAGAGGTAAGATTCTAGTGTTGTTTTGTTTTGGCCAAACTCCATCAATACTTATCCGTTTGACGCGTTCCAATAGTTGAAACTGATCGTCTCTGAAAGCTCTGTAACTTTGATTCAGACCATTCTTCCAAATTCCTAGTCAAACTTGAATTATGATCACTTATATGTTCATAGCTGCTGGAATTCAGATTTATTTGGCAACTTTATCTTTTCCTTTTTCATATTTCTTTCATTTATCTCCAATTTTCATGTTTATCCTCTTTCCCTTATCTCTTAGAATTAACTTAGCATCTAATTACCATATATCTTTAAAACTTCACAATTAACAAACGATTAAACCCAATATGCTCTAAAAATAATAAATGATCAAATCAAGACACAAAATAGGAAAGTGTACTAAATTTTGAGAAAATCGACTTATATCCTAATAAATACACCTAAAATGATGTCTCCAACTAATATTAAATCAGGACAAATGGGGATACATCAGTAGCGTTTAGGTACATGGTTGACACTAGAGTCCAAGAAGATAAGGAGAAATCAAGAATTGATGTCCAAACCCAAGCCAAGGCGTAAAGAGAGTATAAAGTCATTTTTAGGAAGCTGGAGAGTTTACCGGAAAAGTCTTGATATCTTGTTTCAGTCACCACGACAAATTGGTCATATATTTTAAAGTCAGTGTCGTGTGGGAAGTGATGAAACTCAATTCGGAGATAAGACAAGAAAGTTATGTCAGTTGTGCCAACGTGATTCAATCCTCGACAACACTGGTCAAAAACGGGTTTGGCCAATTTCAAGCCACTTAAGTGAGCCCATTAGGTCCATAACGTTTTTGGACCAAGTATATAAGCTTATTTGAGCCATTAGGTCCATTAGGTCCATACTAAAATATGAATAAAAATCTATAATTAATAACTTAAATACACCTAAAATGATGTCTCCAACCTAGATTATTATATCACAAATAGGGAGACATCAGTGTGATAAAATAATGACTGGAAAAGATAAGAACTATCACCCTAAACAATCACGTTACTCGCTGCAAGTATCACAGATCGTATGCAAGTTTTAATGATAAGTAAGATTCGTTCTCAGGGACTTATGTGTTATACGAATGAGTTAGAAGAAAGCGTAGTAAGAATCAGTTGCAAGGAATTAAAAGACAGTAAAAGTAAATATGAATAATTGGAGAGGTAATGATTAAAATAATTAATGCAAATAAATAAAGATGTAAGAATGAGATGAGAAATCAGGTTTGCATGTATGCACTTATCCTTCTATTTCTTCTACTAGTTATAAGGGTGACTCAAGCTCTTAAAGTAAGTAGCTAGGATTCTATATTCCTCCTAACCCCCTTCTGGGTGGACTTAGGTGGCGACCTAACCATTACCGTGGGACTTGGGTAAGGGGACCCTGCGCAGTAATTGGTGGCTAATCTCAAACCCTAATGACTATCTAGATAGGCAAGCCCTTTCGGATCAATACCGCATGCTAGACGTTTATGTGATGTTTCAACCATTAGACACTCCTTCCAGGTGACCATCCAACTGCTATTAATGGGGTAGTTTATACTCGTGCACTATCAAGAACTACAGTTAATACATCAAAGCACATAAAACAAATATACATGTTAAGAAGCTCAATCAATTTAAAAAGTTTTTCCCAAACAAACTTAGATAGAAGAAAATAGAATTCAAAGATAATACATATGCGAAACCCAAGTTATGGGAAATTTATTTCATGCTAACAAGAAATAAACTAAAATAAAGATACATACTGTCAACTTGCTTCTCTCGGTGGTGTTCTTGAGACTAAGGATTAATAATTAAGAGAGGACTAGGCAAGGACATGTTTACAATGATAAAATAGTGTATTTATAGGTGTTTAGATAACCCTAGGTCGAAATCTTGGAGTAGAAGGCAAGTAATTGGAGTCTGAGTCCAACTCAAATTCGTTTCCTAAAATATAGGACAGGATAAATACTTTTCACTGTTTAAGTCATATCTCCTTCGTTATTAGGCCAAATTTCCCCCCACTTTATATCAAAACGACCGCACCAGAAAGATCTATCTAACTCTTTAAAGGTTCATCCAAATTCGCAGCCAATTTGGAGTTATCTTCACTTTAGTGGATGTAACAGCAGAATTTTAGATTTATTTGGCAGCTTTTCCTTTCCTTATACAACCTTGCTTTCTTTTATCTCCTGGTTTCTTCCATATCTTCTTTCCTTAACTCCTTAGAATTTATTTGGCATCTAATTATATTCCATAAACCTTGAGAGCTTCATATTAACACAAATTAAACCAAATATGCTCGAAAAGTAATAAATCACAAATGAAAACACGAATTATAGAAATATTCAATAACGGAGAAAAATCCCCTAACAATTAATCAAATACACCTAAAATGATGTCTCCATACGACATTAATACATCACAAATAGGGATACACCAATATGACTAGAGAAGATGTAAGTAAGATGGTGTCAACGAGTAAAAAATGAGGCTTTTTTTGGTTTTATAGGAAAGAAAAATCAAATATAGATAAGACTGGTTTTAATATGTTAGGAAAGAGATTGGATAGTACTTATGCATTTAAAGTGAGGGGGAGGAAACCAGTTGGGTTAGCTCAACTGGCCAGAGCCTCGCTATTTCTTCAGCATTTAAGGGGGAGGTCCCCTCCCTGGGTGTCAAGTAAGAGTTACAAGGCTCGAACCCCTCCCTGAACATGGGTAACCTAGTTCTGATTTACCATGAGAATATATATGGGGAGGCATGTATATCTCCGTGGGATTAGTCGGGTGCGCGCAAGCTAGCCCGGAACCCATGTAACCAAAAAAAAAGTGAGGGGGAGGAAGAGTCGTTTAACCAGCTCCATCCCATTACTTTTTAACAAGCAAAAGTTTGACCTTGATATCTTCAAAACCCATCATGGGCCAATAATTTTTGATAAAATCATTCCAAACTACGAAGATTGGCTAGAAAGCATTTTCCTAACTTCGACTCTCATTTGACCCTCCCTTATCCTTCATCATTCCTTAATAGTGTAAATTTATTATGTTTTATCTTCTAAACATAAATATTACATTATTAGTTGCTAATTTTTTATTATTTTAACTTGATAACAACATTATGTATGAAGCCTAGAATTATTTTATGCGTTTACTGAATGTGAGAGATTTCTTCTTAAATTGAATTGTTATTTTAATGATTTGCTTATGTATTTTCCATATAATCCAGCTCTTACTCTAGCCAAGTATAGGAATACTGTTAGTAAATAGGATTGTCACCTTGACAGAACGATGAAAAATCGTCTGGTGTACGTTAGTGATCCTGGCAAACTTGATTAGCCATATAGTTCATAAGGTTAGATACTTTTATCATCTATCGTTGTGTAGGGTCACCTCACCCGAGTTCCCTTAGTGGTGTTGAAGTAACTTTCTAAACTACCCTGGCGGGAGTTAGGAAGAAATTAGAACCCGAATATTGCATAATTACCAATTCGCCCTCAAACAATAAAACGTAAATCAATACTAGTAGGGAGTACTTGTGAATTCTCGAGCTATATTCTTATCTCATCTCTTTAGTATTTACATTTAGTTCTTAGTTTAATTAATTCTTAGTTAATTTATTTGATTGCATTTTAGTCCTTAATCACAAAAACAAAACAAAATATTTATCTTTTTCGTTTTAGTTAAGCAACTCATTATAGTACACTTCCTAAGAACATATTGAAATAATTAACCTTCATAGTCCATGTAAAGACGATATTTTTACATACTTTTATTATTTGTCAATGATCTGTATGCTTACGGTTAGTTAGTTCTCGCAAGGTGTGAATCTATTAGATTATATTATCATATCTTGGGAGATGACAACATCACTATTTATAATAGTTATTTGTAATATTGTGAACTTTATATATAGATTAGTTGAATCATGTAAGTCATTGTTTGTTCTTATTAATAGAAGATGTAATTTTATCTCGAATTGAGGTATTGAACAAATATTTCTTGATAATTTATTTATAATTAATTTTTGTTGCACCCTAGTTGGTTAATATCTTGAAGAATTAAAATTGGTTTACCTTTTATACTTTTATTTAGTACTATGTTTATCTTCTATGAAGAATAAATTGACTAACTTATCTTAATGATATTTGTGATAAGTTGACATTAATATTAAATATCTAATTGCATTAGAAATATTATTAAGTAGACAAAATTTGCTAATTTTAACCCGTTGAGTTAGCTCATTGGTCAGAGCCTTGGTTATTTAATCTAGTGGTGTAGGTTCAAACCGAATCTAACAACTCCGGATCTAAAATGGTTCTCCTATGTAACAAGATTTTTTTTTGCTAATTTTAACTTATTAATTTTGCAAAGATATATAAAGTACTCAATAAAAGAATATTATATACTACGCAGGTTTTGAAAGTTGGGGAGGGTATGTAAAAGAAAGTTTGGGAGCATAAGTGTGAGAAAGATAAAAATGAAGACAAGAAGTAGTGGGGAACTTAGAATGTCTGGACCTTTGCAACCTCGTTAAGAGTGTGTAAGAAAGTACGGATCGGATCTATTAATTTTAAGGATGTCTGTTTGATTGTTGGACTTTTTCTTGTTTTTAGACGGAAGATGGGTTGTATACTCAAAATAAATAAATGGAGACATTTTAAGTCTAATTTTTTTTTTTTCTTCTTAACATTTTGTTTGGTAATTGAGATACTTGTATTTCTATCCAGTTAGTCACTATCATTTGTAATGAAGCCGAACCCTCTGGGATGGACTAAACTTTGTAACCGTGCTCTTATTATCTATATAATTATGCATTTGACAAAAAAAAATCTGAAACCTTTTTAAATATTATTAAAGCCGCCTTTGTATTTTTTTTTCTTTTTTGTCTAAAAGGATGTTACTTTCGGCCAAAAACTATCTAATACCTAATCTAATGAGATTTCCATGAATTTGAAATTTTTTTAATTTAAAATTATTAAAAAAATGTGGAATTTAAAAAATTGTAAAATTGGTTTACAAAGGGATGTCCTGACCTATAAGTTAAAAAGAGGTACCGTACTACTTACTAAAAGGAGTAAGAAAAAGTTTAATAACAACAGAAAAATGATTGACCACAATGTAAACAAGTTTGAGTATATTTTTAATGACCCTGATAAGAATTGTGATGAATATAATAATATTATTAAAAGAGTGGAAAAAATATAGAAAAATGAAGAAGATTTCTGAGCTTCTAGATCCAGGAAATGTTGGCTTAAAAGAGGTGATAAAAATACCTCATTTTTCATGCTTCTACTAAAGAGAGAAGAAAAAATAATGAAATTACTCAAATCTCTTAAGAAGATGGTACTTGGGTTGAGGAATATACTGATATTAATAAGGAAATTAAAGATTACTTTGATAATATTTTTAAGAGAGTGAGTAAGAGAGACTATGAATCTACATAAGTCTTATCAACCTTATGGTTAATGATAATATGAATGCTAGCCTAAACAAAATCTAGAAATAGAGGAGATTGAAAGAGCTATTAATGAGTTGGGGGATAATAAAGCCCCTGGACCCGATGGCTGACCTGACTTATTTTATAAAAAGTATTTGGATATTATCAAATTGGATGTGATTAGACTGATTAACAAATTCTGGTACAATGAGGGGTCCCTTAAAGACCTTAATCAAACCTTAATCTCACTTATTCCCAAAATTACTAAACCTACTAGCGTTAAACGTTATCTCCCCATAAGTTGCTCTAATCTTATTTATAAAATAATTACAAAAATTCTCGTGAATAGATTGCAACATGTAATGAATGTCTTGATTGATGAAAATCAATCGGCGTTTAAACCTGGAAGGCACATTCAAGAGAATACTATGGTGGCTCGTGAATCATTACTTTTATAAAAAAATAAAGGAATACGGAAAATTATTTCTTGACGGTTAAATCGGATATTCAAAAGGCATACGAAAACCTAATGGGACAAAATCTTAGTAAAGGAAAAAGAGTACAGTATTCTTCAATACGCTCATATAAATTGCCTCATTAAAAACCTTGCAAGGAAAACACAATGGGAAAAAACCTATGCTAAGGAAAAAAGAGTGCATTGCGTAAATGTCTCCCCCTAATGTAAGTTTAACACAATGGTGTATAACTTGAAATATTTAATAGGAGTAATAAATAATACATAAATGGATTGACGCTTCATTCGTATAGAATGATTTAAAGTGCTAAATAAAATGCATTTATTAGACTTATATGAAGTCTTTCATAATTTTGCCGGCAAATTAAAGTGCATTCACCGCCAGAGACTATATCTCCTTAAGTAATAAATTATTGTGCTACAACGTACTATCTTAGATAGAGACTCCCCCTTGTAGCACATTTATTTCATTATTGTGAAAATTTCACGTCGTATAAGTGAAATTCAAAAAAATTGTGTTATTTATGTCTTTTCAGTGATGGCCAGTCAGTTTTGTGTAGACATTTTAGAAAGAAAAAAAAATCCTCGTGTTAATTCATTTATCAATAGCTTTTGCACGCTTATATAAATATTTGATCATGATCAATTTTTTTTGTTAGGTTCCAATAATTTAAAGTAGTAAAATAACTAATCTCATATATAATCAGGTACCTGATACTCAGTATGAGTATTTTAATTCTCAGTTATATACACTACTTGATATTTATAAGATGTCAAAAGTCTCATAATTAGCAACTTGCTTATGTTGCTGCTCATTTATTCTATCTACGGAACCAAATAGATCGATTGTGCTTTAAGCGTACAATAGTCTAATTTTATTAGATAGCTCTTTTGAGATATAAATTTAATCAAGAACACTGATAATTGGTTATTGTGACTTAGTCTCTACGCCTTTGCAATAACTTCAATCATTTGAATGATTGTGAGAGGATAAATAAGCGGTGCATTTTTATTCTAGTTTATATTTCTCCCCCTAATTCCGAGTATAACTTAAATAACATGTATTCTCAGATTCCATCATTATGCGCGGTGGTGGAACAATTATAATGTAAATTGCGTAATCAAATGTGTTGATGAAATAATATTTTTGTTGGTATTTGACCAATAGGAAGTATTTATTATGAACAATGGTCATAGCACTTCGTCATAGATTATTCAATCAATATTTTTGCTAGACTCGTATATATCCATTGATCTTGTCATATATAAAAATTATTTGGGATACAATTTTTTTTGGGCATAGCCAATTTGATAATATCTATCTGATCATCTAGATCTTTAATTTTTTTCACTTGTGAATATTTATATTATTACAAAAATACAAATGATGATGTTGGCAAGATAAAAAAAATTAGTTATATGTTACCAAATATAATCGATAATGATCCGCGTTATTTTGTTCATGATCTTGCATAGGATCACAATAATAAAATAATCTCCAAAATTAATAGGTCCAGCAATAAACTGAAGACGAAATATCGATTATTGAAATTTTTATTCATGAAACTTGGTTCTTTAAAACCTTATATATAATTCACATCAATTGACAAAATAATATATAATACACAATTCAAATCATCATGCACAATTTCTCATGGAATATCATTTGAATTTTGGATAAAATCATAAATTATTTAAGACAATATAACATCATACATATTATACAAGAATAAAAGGATATATATTTCAAACATTGCAATATCAAAGAAATTCACGAGAGTAGTTTAAACATAGAAAATATAACATCACTACTAAAAAATTCTCTCCCCGTTTTCATTTAAGAGACTATTTTAGAAAAATATTAACATTGTTGTGAACGGTAGAGAAAGAAAGAGGAGTGTTCTGTTTATTATCAGAGAGTGTAAAGATTACATAGTGGAAGCTCCTATTTATAGGTAATAGGAAACCCAAAAACCCTAGTGTTCATGGGCTTGACTACTAGCCCATGGGCTGGAATGAATATCCACTAAATGGGTTTATAACACTCCCCCTTGGATATTCAGTCCCTAAGAATATGCCTCGTTAAAACCTTCCTAGAAAACCTAGTAGGAAAAAGAGTACATTTCTTTATACATTAACTAAAATTACCTCATTAAAAACCTTTATCAGGAAAACCTATTAGGACAAAACCGTGATGAAGGAAAAGAGTGTAAGGCGTATTTGTCTCCCCCTCTTGGCAGCATCTCAGGAGAGGTCTTGAAGTCGACGCATGCCAATCTTGTGTATCAGTTTCTTCAATGTTGATGTAGGTAGTGACTTTGTGAATAAATTAGCTAAATTGTTACTTGAGCGAACTTGATGAACATATATTTCGCATTTCTTCAAGAGTTCATACTAAAGGATAACTTGGAGAGACATGTTTGGTTTGATCACCTTTGATGTATCCTTCTTTGTCTTGAGCGATACAAGTAGCATTTTATTGGACTTAGTTTACTTTTCGAAAGATTACATTCCTGTTAAATATTTAATTTTGAGAATATACCTCATTAAAAACATTTCTAAGAAAAATCCAGTGGGACAAAATCCTAGTAAGGGAAAAAGAGTACAATATTCTTCTATACACTTATATAAATTGCCTCATTAAAAACCTTGCAAGGAAAACCCGGTGGAAAAAACCTATGCTAAGGGAAAAAGAGTGAATTGCGTAAATGTCTCCCCCTGATGTAAGTATAACACAGTGGTGTAGAACTTGAGACATTTAATAGTAGTAATAAATAATACAACATAAATTGGATCAACGCTTCATTCATATATAATAATTTACCAGTGCTCGACATACGACTTATATGAAGTCTTTCATAAGAAATAATAGCAAATAAAAGTGCATCCACCACCGGAGACTATATCTCTTAAATAAATATATTACGTGTGATACAATTTACTATCTTATATAGTGACTCCCCCTTATAGAACATTTGTTTCAAAATTGTGAAAATTTCACGTCGTACAAGTGAAATTAAGAAAAAAATTGCTTTATTTATGTCTTTCTACTGATGGCCATTCAGTTTATTTAGACATTTTAATTAAAAAAATCCTCGATTTCATTCATATATTAATAGTTATTACGCGCATATAAAATATATTCGATCATGATCAATTTTTTTTTGTTAGTTAGGTTCCAATAATTTAAAGTAGTAAACTAACTGATTGAGATCTCAATATACAATCAGATACCTGATACTCAGTAAGAGTATTTTAATTCTCACTTATATACTCTACTTTGACATTTATAATATGTCAAAAGTCTCATAATTAACAATTTGCTCATGTTATTGCTCCTTTATACTATCTTTGTAACCAAATAGATCTATGGCGATTTAAGCATTCAATAGTCTAAATTTATAAGATAGCTCTTCTGAAACATAAATTTAATCAGGAGCACTATTAACTGGTTATTGTGACTTAGTCACTACACCTTTACAATATTTTCAATCATTTGAATGAGTATATGAGGATCAGTATAAATGGTGTATTCTTAATTTTAGTTATATTTTTTATCTCTTCCCTTATTCTTGAGAATATCATATACAACATGTTCTCAGAATCCATCTTTGTGCACGGTGGTGGAGCAATTGTAATAGAAATTGCACAATTAAATTATTTTGATGGATATAATTTTTGGTCTTTTACCAATATGGAGTATAATAATGATCAATGTTATAGCAATTCGTCATAAACGATTTAGTAAATAAATGTGCTAGACTTGTATTTATCCATGATTTTTTCTTGGAAAAATAGACGATTCAATATCAAAATTATTTGAGATAAAAAAAATTATTTAGGCATAGCCAATATTCTAATATTTCACTTGATAATCTCGATCTATATTATCATCACTTGTGAATATTTTAGTAGAATTCATATTACCGAATATTGATATGATAATGTTGGCAAAATATAACATATAGTGATATTTTTTAAATATAAGTGATAGGATCACAAAGTAATTCACTCTTTCAAATTTAGTAGTTTTAAATATACTAAAGTGAAAATATCTCTTATTGAACTCAATGTTTCCAAAATATGTAATTTTGGTTTTTTCGAGAATTTCATATATAGTTCACATTATCATACATTTTTTCATAGAATATTATTTGGATTATGGATAAATGTAAATCTTGGAAGCACAATACAAGTTTTTTCAAATCCTTCTATTAGGTTGGATATACCAGATATGGGATTGACATTTGATTCAAAAATTTGAAGATCAGAGAAATATATTTTGTTTCTTATGTTATGCGAGTGAAAAACGAATTAAGTGGTAGGTTATGCGATATATGCGCATAAAATATATCTTTAATTATTCTATATTTTGTTATATTTGTTAACCAAATACGATCTCAAATTGAGATCTATGCATTGACATAAGTTAAGTAAAGTTATGTCTAATATTTTCTTTCATTATAGGTTATGCTATATCAACTTATATGCATAATATATGTAACTTGTGTATACGCCCTATTTTTTCCAAACATTATGTTATATTAGAAGACATATCCAAATAATATATATACATCTTGTGTATATGTCATTTTTTCTCTCTCTTTTGTATAGATTATGTTATATCAAATGATATAAACATAAAATACAAATACAATTAATGTATATGACTTTTTTTTTTTTTTGGTCAGCCGACCCATTTATTTAATATATACCTTTAATTAGGTATAAAAAATTTAAAATTATAATATTTACAATTGTATTAGTGAAAGAATATAATAATGAATTGGAAAAAAAAAATTATATAATAAATTTACAAAGAAAAAAAATAATATTGAAAAAAAAAGTATACTATATCTTACATTAAAGCACATGCATTTGCTTTTTTTTCTTTTAATAAAAAAAATATCAATTTTTTTATTATAAGTTATATGGTACAGATTGAAATATATATATATATATTTAAGAAAAATAGATATAAATTTTTTTGTTAACGGCCGTATATTTGTATATCTTCTCTTCTTAGGAAGTCAAGGCAGGAATAGATATAAGATATAAATAAAAATTATTTTAAAGAAAATAAATTTTTTTATTTTATTTTTATATTTAAAAGTGCTCCCAAAATACATATTACATTTCAAAATTCTGATTTCCATTTGCAAATAGAAAGTATCAGACTTCTTTGGTTTTTTTTTTTTGTCCTAATATTTGTTTTGTTAGGGCATCTATTTGTTTAAGTTTATTAACCTCTTTATCAAATTAAAGAGTTATTGAGTTCATTACCAGAATAAGGGAATTGAAATAGCGTGGTATATAATTGTCCAAAGTAAAGAAGAAAATACAACCTATTTGGTCAAAACTATTTTTTTTAATTTTCCTAGATTGCTTCACAATTGTGAAGTTTTTGAATTTCATACAAAAAAAATTGTTTGATTTTTTTTCTTTTTTTTATAAAAACACACTTCACAAATGGTGAAATTTATTCAATAAGTCATAACATAAAATTTATAAATAGTATATTATCTTTGCAAAAAAACGATAAAAGAAAACTAGTGACAGAATTGCCAACTTTTAAACATTCATTGTTTACAAATATATTTTCAATCATTAGTGTTTTTGTTCAAAAAATTATATTTGTAAACAATGAGTGCTTTGTGTCAAAAAAAAAAAAAAAGAACAAAACCACATATACTTATATAAGCTTTTGTTCCTTTTTTTCAGTTTCACGGTTAAACAATCGTAATCAATTTTTGCTTTGATTTTTTTCCTTTTCTTTTTATATTTCAAAGTAATGAAACTCAATTGGAGCAATTATCAAAAAGCATGCGAATAATATAAATCATTGACTTTGTTTGATGAACAATTTTATTTTATAAAACAAAAATAAAATAAAATAATGAATTACCTAGAAATTGAATAGTAGAAACTATCGTGCTGATAACGTGTTGTGAACGATAGAGAAAGAAAGAGAACCGTTCTGTTTATTATCAGAGAATGTAAAGATTATATAGTGGAATCTCCTATTTATAGGTAATAGGTAACCCTAAACCCTAGTGCTCATGGGCTTGATGGTACGGCCTAGGGTGTGATAAAATATGATATAAATAAAGTGCAATTAATCACCCTAGACTGAGCACGGTTCTGCAAGTATACAGATCGTATGCAAGTTTTAGAAAATAAGTAAGATTCGTACCGCAGAGACTACGAAGGTTAGGGGAATCTTATGCAATAATCAAGTGCAATTAATTAAAGCTAGAACAAATAAAACGCAGAAAAAAGTAAAGACAAATAGATATTTATTTGGTTTTTTAATTAAACTAATTTAAACTACGAAAGTAAAGACAAAAATTTAAATGCAAGAGAAGAAGTAGTATGAGAATATAGCTTGAGTCAATAGCATGCAATCCCCACTAGTTTTGCCGTTCTAAACATGTAAGGGTGAATTATGTAGTATTTCAATAATCGGTTCCAATTGCGCTAGGTAGTTTTAAATAGGATTTACCTGTGTTAATAAGGGGCCCTAAACAAACTGTTCCTGCAATTGGTAAATAGCAATATATACTAAACCATAGTGATTATCTAGTTAGGTTAATTTCTCAGATCTAAACCGAATACTAGACGTTATGTGCTAAACATGTAATTAAACACCGTTGTCAATGGTGACCTAACTACTAGATGGTAATTCTACATGGCCGCGGTTCCACAAGAACACAAAATATAATTCCAAACACATAAACAGAGAATAAAAACAATAATTCAATTTAAAATATAAAATTCCCAAATTAGATAGATGTCAATCAAAACTAGGGTTCATACATATATGCTAAAACTCAAGCTAAAGAAATTTAGTTCATACTAATGCAGGAAAAGAAAGAAATTACAAAGTTAGAGGTAGAAGAAGACATATTGATGAACATCTCCTTCCAGACTTCTTTTCTTGTGTTGTAATCTTCCTCTTGGCTTAAGGTTTCACCAATGATGATTTTCTAATGTTAAGAGGCTGTATTTATAGTGTATAGGTTGACCTAATTCGTTTTCTTGAAGGAAAAGGTAAATATGGGCTCCAAGCCCAACTCAAATTCGTAGCCCAAAAACATGCAATCAGTCCTGTTTTTCTTTTGGTCCTAACAGCTTCAATATTTCTCAGATTGATGCGTATGAGTATACCAAATTCATCGTCTCGGAAAGATATTCAACTTTTCTCTTGACCGTTTCTCCAAATTCCTCACCGTTTTTAAGATATAAGCTGATTTGTGGTCGTAGGTGCAGAAATTCAGATTTAAGGCAGCTTTTCCTTTTCCATGTTTTTAGCTTTTACTTCCTTATCTTCAATTTCCATGTTTATCTTCTTTCCTTTAGTTCTCTTTACCAACTTGGACTCTAATTAATTACCATATATCTCTAAAGTTTCACACATAAATAAATAATTAAACCCAATATGTTCTAAAAATAATAATTAATTAATTCAAGACCCAAAATAGGAATATGCACTAAATAAAGCTAAAATCGACCTATAAACTAATAAATACGCCTAAAATGATGTCTTAGAGATAGATTTTATTATCACAAATGAGGAGACATCACTTGACTACTAGCACATGGGTTGGAATAAATATCCACTAAATGGGTTTATAACAAACATCAAATTATTAGTCATTTGTCCAAGATATAAAATGGCTTGATTTTTAAAAAAAAAATTAACAAATTTGACAAAAATTATCAAATAATACTCATTTTGTCAATTATAGAATATTATAAGTACTCAAACATTATAAAAATTGGATGTATATAGATAAACGAGTCTAGTTTTCATAAAAAAATCTAAACATAAATATATAAGAATTTTGCCAAACAATTCGTATAAAATTAGTGCACAAATCTGTCTAGAAATTCACATAATAAATTACTAGTATTTCAAAATAAAATTACTTTTCACACGTATAATATATCAAATCGAAGACCTTGACGAGGGAAACAAAGACCAGATATCGTCTTAAAATTTAATATATATTGCACAGAATTTAAAGTACAAGTTTCTTCCAATATATAAAATGTATCTTTTGTGATTTTCCAAATACAGTTTTTGTTTGCTGAATTAAATACGTATTATTTAATTAAATGATATAAGTACAACATACATATACAACTTGTGCATATGATTAATATGAATAAAAAATGATAGGTTATGCGTTTTCAAATAATATTTTATATATAATACATAGTGAATATGCCCTATATCAATTCATAGGCTATGCATATATATATATATATATTGCAGAAAATGCATATACATTTTGTGTATATGCCGTATATATAATCTAATTTTCGTGAATAGTCAAGATATAAACTGATACAAGTATAATAGTATCTCATATAAATATTGTCAGATCCAATAACATGCAATGGCACATGAGGCAAAATTTCGTTAAACTTTTTAATCTATGAGATCCATATGATAGTAAAATGGCACATGAGGCACAATTTTGTCAAACGTCTTTTGATATATGAGATCAATATGATAGTAAAATGGCACTTGGGGCACAATTTTTTTGTCAAACGTTTTTTGATCTATGAGATCAGTATAATAGTAAAATTGCACATGAGGCACAAGTTTTTGTCAAACGTTTGTTGATCTATAATTTCCATGTGATAGTATAGTAGTTGGACGTCAATTAGACGACGTCAAAAAAAATAACACGATTCATAAGATAAAAATATTTAATTACCTGATAGTTGGATAGTAGAGACTATCGTACTGATAACGTGTTATGTAGAGAGAGAATAATAGAGAATTGAGTATAAGAATTCTGTAAATTACATAGTAGGGACTCATATTTATAGTAATAGGTAACCCTATACCCTAATTTTCATGGCCTTGACTACAAGCCCATGGGCTGGAATGAATATCCATATATGGGTATATTATATTTTATTTTTCTAATTTTTTAAGTTATATTTAAGAATTTTTTGATGAAAATTCACGGACGTCCGTGTGGTTGAATTAGTTGGTGGTGATTGGTGCAACGATGGCGGTGAAACTAGTTGGTGGTGGTTGTGGGCGAAGGTGGAGGTGGTCGGCGGAGAATGACGAAGGTAGTGGTGGTGGTTGATGGAGAATTTATGAGGTGGTGGTGGTGGTCGGTGGAGAATACATGAGATGGTGGTCGGATTTTTACATAAAATAAATATTATATAATAAAAATAAAAAATGAATTAATAAAATAACATTAAGAGTAATTATGGTATAAAATTAATCTTATACAACAAATGAGAAATATTTTTTTTAATTTGTGATTAAATATAAAGTCAAAACCTCCTTTCTACTAATTGGGGAGAAAAAGTATAGATTTACTATTAATTGGGAATTATCCCTTGTAATAAACTAATCAAATAATAATTAAGAGCATTGTTATGTATCATCTCTAATTGTTTGGTCCTTATTGCTATGTATTGTCTCTAACTGGTTTGGTCCTTATATCACCTATTATGTGGAGGTTAATGTGTTACTAAAAAAAAAAAAAGAGAGAGAGAGAGAGAGAGAGAGAGAGAGAGAGAGAGAGAGAGAGAGAGAGAGAGGAGAGAGAGAGAGAGAGAGAGAGTTTAGGAAAGAAAATTTATATGATTGGTGTTTAAAACTTTCGTGTTGATAACGTGTTATGTAGAGAGAGAATAATAGAGAATTGAGTATAAGAATTCTGTAAATTACATAGTAGGGACTCATATTTATAGTAATAGGTAACCCTATACGGGCTATACCCTAATTTTCATGGCCTTGACTACAAGCCATGGGCTGGAATGAATATCCATATATGGGTATATTATATTTTATTTTTCTAATTTTTTAAGTTATATTTAAGAATTTTTTGATAAAAATTCACGGACGTCCGTTGTGGTTGAATTAGTTGGTGGTGATTGGTGCAACGATGGCGGTGAAACTAGTTGGTGGTGGTTTTGGGCGAAGGTGAAGGTGGTCGGCGGAGAATGACGAAGGTAGTGGTGGTGGTTGATGGAGAATTTATGAGGTGGTGGTGGTGGTCGGTGGAGAATACATGAGATGGTGGTCGGATTTTTACATAAAATAAATAAATATTATATAATAAAAATAAAAAATGAATTAATAAAATAACATTAAGTGTAATTATGGTATAAAATTAATCTTATACAACAAATGAGATTTTTTTTTAATTTGTGATTAAATATAAAGTCAAAACCTCCTTTCTACTAATTGGGGAGAAAAAGTATAGATTTACTATTAATTGGGAATTATCCCTTGTAATAAACTAATCAAATAATAATTAAGAGCATTGTTATGTATCATCTCTAATTGTTTGGTCCTATTGCTATGTATTGTCTCTAATCTAATTGGTTTGGTCCTTATATCACCTATTATGTGGAGGTTAATGTGTTACTTAAAAAAAAAAAAAGAGAGAGAGAGAGAGAGAGAGAGAGAGAGAGAGAGAGAGAGAGAGAGAGAGAGAGAGAGAGAGAGAGAGAGAGAGAGAGAGAGAGAGAGAGAGAGAGAGAGAGAGAGAGAGAGAGAGAGAGAGAGAGAGAGAGAGAGAGAGAGAGTTTAGGAAAGAAAATTTATATGATTGGTGTTTAAAACTTTCATATAGGACGTTATATAAGCGCAAAACAAAACAAGAAGATATATATCTTTAGCCAATAATTAACTTTAGAAAACTAATTTTGATGTAGTCTCTTTTAACATACAAAAATAATTTCAATCAATATTGAATGATCCAATATCAATCATACTATGACACATACTTTATATTTTAAATAAGAAAAAAAACTAATTATAATAATTATTTAATTATACAACTGAGGTCTATATGAGACCAGTAAGTACATACTTACCAAACCTCCACAAGAGTGCACGCTATACTTCGAGGTGTAGTCCAACCACTTATATCACGTGTTAGGAACTTCCATAAGTCTTCCGGTGGGTCCATATACGGGCTTGGCTCTCTCCTTGATTTTTCTCTCATCTTTGCTAACCAGCCCGCGTAGTAGTTCGCCTCTATATACACATGAACGATCTCGAACTTAACGTGATTCATAAGTATGTTCCTACACTCTGAAAGTATCTCATCTGACCAGTCTCCTTTTTTTCAACCGTCCTTCACTAGCGCATGTAACTCTAGCGAATCGATCTCAACGATAACCGCCATATACAATAAAAAATGTAAAGCAAAAATCTCAGCCTGAAAAGCAGTCTTCCTTTAAAAGAACCGGAGAAACCTCCTAAGAAGTCGTCATTGCTATCACTAAATGAGCCCCCAACTCTTGCTTCAAAAATTTTATTTGATAAGAATCCATCAATGTTTAGCTTAACTCCAACGCTCGGTCTTCGCCATTTGACTAGTTCATTTCTTGCTGATACGGTTACCCCTCTGTCACTCTCTTTACCCCACGCACGCAAGTAACCCACTGATGTATAATTGATCATGCCTCTCAAAGATATAACTAGGTTTTTTTGTCTATTTTCCCCGTAATAAAGCTCGTTACGCTCTATCCAAATATGCCAGCATATTGCCAAAGCTACTGTTACATGGTCAAGACTATTATCATCTACATTACAATTCAACAGTGTTTTCCACCATTTAATACTCTTCACAACTGCGTCTCCTGCTGAAATGGCCTAGAACATTTCTGGAATAGCAGCTCCCGACTGCTGTAATACTTGGAACGTTGTTGTGTTGTTGTCCTCAACCCCTTGTCGCTTTCAAAACTGGTTACCACCGCCAGGACGAGCCTATCCTCCAACGACAACTGATGAGTCACGAAAGTACATATCTTTTGTAATGCTCTTAAGACCCTGCTAGTTAGAAGCATTATCCACAACAGCACACCCATTTGTTTCATTAGACAACGGTAGTACCTAATCTCTAGCAGTAGTGTGGATTTGTACAAGCTTCGACCACCCCTCCCAAATATTGTTATACCTTTTATAGCCCCAGAAAAGATGAAGTGTTTTTTCCAGCGCTACACCGCATCCTCTACACATCGGGGAAGAACCATCCCACATTTTGCGAGATTTGTTATTATGGGAAGGCGATCCCAAATTTCCCCATTGAATCAAGTGAACTTTTTGCGAACATTTTAATTTCTACAACTTCTCCCAATTAAACTATGTTGTCGTAGGAGAGGTATTAAGTGATTTGTAAGCCGACTTCACTGAGAAGACCCCCAACAGTTCTAGTTTCCACTTAAACCAACTCCCTTTCTCATTGCTCACTGTCTCAATACCATTAGACAACGCCTCTCGCCCTTCAAATATACTTTTACACACCCTCAAATCTGATTGCTTGGGTGCATGATAAATCAAAACCTCATAAAAGTATTTTTGTTTTAAAGTTTTGACCCAAAGTGCTTGATCACCTCAAAGGATCCTCGACCCCAACTTCACAAGTAACACTCGATTAAAACTTCTAGCATCTTGAAAGCCCAATCCACCATCTTTTTTATTTCTATAAAGTTTCTCCCAAGAGATCCAATGAATTTTCCTTACCTCGCCCTCCATACCCGAAAAAATCACGTATACTTCTACCAGTTTCATTACACATGTGAGTCGGGAGTTTCTTCGTCAGTATAATATACGTGGGTATAGATATCAATAACGAAAGGTTATGCAACTTCCGATTCGGTAGTTTACTTTTTATACTCATAGTTATACTCTTATAAAAAAAACCTTGAGAGGCATCTTTTACTAATTGGAGTACCCAAATACATTCCCAGAGAATCACTCAGAACGAAACAGCTCCTCATTGCTAACTCTTCTTTCCTTTCTTGGTTTACATTATTTGATAAGAAGATGAACGAGTTTTCATCTCTTATAGTTTGTCCTGCCTCATCACATAACGTCTTCATTACATATTTCATCAAAAAATCACCCTAGGTTTCCAATGCCCCGTCGAATAATATTTAATCATCTGTATAGAACACTTGTGAAATCGGAGGACAGTTCTTATGGAGACAAATTGGGGACCATTCCCCATCAGTGCAAAGACTTTGTATCAGAATGGACAAGACTTCCATATACATCACAAACAAATACGGAGATATGGGGTCTCCTGGCACGATTCCTCATTTCGGTGTAATCGGATCCAAGGACTCACTAACTAGAGTATCTGCAGAAAATTAGACCGCATAAATCATATAATGAGATGTACCCAAGATGGAGGAATGCCAAAATTTATGATGGTATCTTCGAGAAATCTCCAACTCAGCTTGTCATATGCTTTCGCAAGATCAAGTTTTGCCACCATTAACCCATATTGACCCGTTTTCTTGTACATCCGAGATGCTACCTCCTGAACCAAAATGATATTAGCTGTTATGGAACAGCCGGGGAGGAAGCTTGTTTGATTAGGGCCAATGCGCTCAACCAATAAAGGATGAAATATATTCACCAACGCTGTCATAATAAACTGGTAAATCAATCAATCTGATAGGGTGAAAGTGACTAACCTTTTCCGGATCCTTAATCTTTGTAATTAGATGTATTAGGGTGTTCTTAATTTTCCCGGGTATTTCACTGGTGCTGACACTCTGCCTCACCATACTACATTACCGCTGGACAAACCAAGTCCCAACATTATTGATAGAAAGCTGAAGACATTTGATGCCTCATCTTTTGTGAGAGAATAATTATATCACGAGAAATCTTTTTGGGGGATTAGTGGACTTAATAGAGGGATTATTTCCTATTATTTGATGCTTCTTACTTTCTTGTCTCATTTTGGGGTTTTTTACTATTTTTAGAGTACTTTGTGCTTTAATCGTGTGTTAAGCGTGTAGCTTATTAGGTACATGGTTGACATGAAATACAAAGATGATATGGAGAAGTCAAGAAGTCAAATACACACCTAAGCCAAGGCGTAATTAGAGCAATAAGGTCATTTTGGAAGTATTTCAGCAATTACTAGAACAGTTGACGTAACTTGTTTCAATCACCATGGAAAATTAGCAAGAGATTTTGACCTGATTTCTTTTGATTTGAAAAGAGCTTAAAGTCAGTGCTGCGTGAGAGGTGACACAAGTCGATTCAAAGTTGAGATGCAAAAGTTATGGCAATTCTCCCACATTGACTCAAAGTTGTCCAACAATAAGTAGAACAGGTGAGCCTTTTGGACCTTCCAAAAGGAGGCATGTCACATAAAAACGCTTTTGGACTCTATAAATACCTCTTATAGGCTGGAAAACACACACAATTCATATCATATAGAGGCTAAGCACACCTGGAGCTAATGAATAGACAGAGGAAGGGCTTTCAACAATAATTCCACCATTCTACATCATCCGAAGTTTGTTTCAGCTATTCTATTAGAGTAATTTTATTATGTTTTTAGTTTTAGTCATGAATTTCTTAGTTTAATTATTTATATCTGGTATTTTAATATGAGATAAACCCTTATGTGCTTGAGAATTGCGTAGTGTATGAACCTTAGTTAATTACTTAATGATTCTTAATTTTTGGGATATTTTCAGTATTTAAATAAGTTGCATTAAATTCTTGTTGATTATATCTTTTTGCTTGAAGTCTATTCTTACCTTGACCAAGTATAAGATAGTAGTAGTAGTTATATTGTCACCTGGGAGGGGGATTTAATTACGGACATAGGATATATGCGCTTGGTGTGCGTTACTGAGCCGATATGTACTATCCAAGTAGTCAATAGAGTAAGAACCAAATTTGTCCAAAACTATTATAGGGTCACCCGGGAAAGGTCACTAGTATTGGGGGGATAGTGTCTTATTCACCCAGGATGGGTTAGGAAGATAATTGAATCCCGACGAACGTAAAATGACCAATTTACCCTTAAGGCTAAAAACATCCAATTAATTAACTTAGGTGATTACCACCAATGGTCAAGCACTACTCCATCCCAGGCCGTAGTAGAAGTGGGAGGTGCAAAGGCGGCTTAAATTCTGGCATCCACTCCTGAACCACCAAATAATAATCATAAATTATCCACACCACCTAACGCAAAGTTTAAGTCTTATTTACTGGAAAACTTTATCATAAAATACCTATGACCGACGTCCACCAGTTCAAACAAACCCTTTGGAC
Organism: Nemophila menziesii; assembly: GCA_029959085.1. Taxonomy (NCBI): domain Eukaryota; kingdom Viridiplantae; phylum Streptophyta; class Magnoliopsida; order Boraginales; family Hydrophyllaceae; genus Nemophila; species Nemophila menziesii. The sequence goes on along the minus strand of JARWIR010000003.1, from coordinate 70,753,043 downwards.
TCCAAATTTGTCTTAATTTCGTCGCTAGATAACTATATCCAACCTTAAACCCCAGGGTCTGATAACCACTGTATTACTCCACAACTCAATGTCTTCGATAATTTCCTCTTTCGATCTCACAACCTGAGAGTACTCACAATTCTTAAGGAATATATCATCTTCAATTATTGAGGTAAAATCCCTCTCCTCCTTGTTAAAATTATTTTTACCCATATTCTCATTAACATCGACTATAGTATCGACAACTTTATACATGTTAATGCAGTGTGCAATCTAAAGCTTTTTCCTTGGTGGGTTCACTGTCGGAGTCATCCTAGTCGTCTCCTGATGATAATTCAAAATTAAAACTTATGTAGAATACGCTCTTTTCGTCAGTCTATTAGTCTCCTTGGCTACTTATACACTAGAGAATTGCTCTACAATTGCCACATTACGCTATTGCACATCGGTTACCATTTTTATTAATTAATTATGTCTTCAACTTGATGGTCGATGGTTTATCTTTAGACAGGTGTGCCATCTTGGGTTGAAAGAAAAGTTGTTAATGTTGTATTTTTTTTCTCCCACAGCGTTGTATTTTCTTCTCTAGTATAAGTGGAAGTGCAATTCTTTTTTCGCTACTATTAATTATTTGATTAATTTAATAATATATTTTGTTTATATAATTAATAATTTGTAATATGAATGTTTTTTTTAGTCGAAAGTAATATGAATGTTGGGTCTCATAGAAAGTCTTATCTTTTCATCTTTTCATCTTTTCATCTTTTCAATTAGATATACTACTTCCAAATTCGATTGACCAAAAAAATCAAGATATATGTATTCGAGAAAACAAAAAAGAAAACTTGTCATGTCACCAAAAGTAGTACTACATGGATTTTGCAGTAACTTTTTGTATTCTAGCCATTACTTTTGCAATAAAATTCTGTGCTTTGCAAATACTCCAGATAACTAAATCTACCTTCATTTATTTCTCCAGATAACTCACACTACTTCCCTTCTAACGTTTTCTTTTCTTCGGGAAGGAACGTACGAATACATATTCATCTTAATAAATAGAGTTTTTTTCAAGGTTAGCATTTTGTTTATAAATAATTGGTAATTTGGCATATAAAAGAAAGTATTTTTAGATTTAGCACAAAAACGGTATCCCGAACACCGTCCTTAGGCGAAAATATTTTTCTTTATATGTCAAATTGCTAATTATTTATTAAAAATATGTTAATATTAAAAAAACTCTAATAAATAATAATGCTCCACTTTTTCTAACACTTTTCCTTTCTACAGTCTATATAGCCTCCTTCTAGAAGAAAGTTATGGTGTAGAAATGTCAGTGGTGGCAGTGAAGACGAAAGATGTTGTCAATGGAATGGGCTGCGAAAAGGCACGTGATGGCCACATGAAACTCAAAAACGTGCAACCATGATTTCAAAAAGTATGTGATTGTCCAAACCTATTTTATTTTCGTTTCCATTTTGTATCCTTATGAGGGCCGGCCTTTTTACAAGCCCACCTAGACTTGTGTCTAAGTTCCTCATTTAATTTAGAGATGTCCTATAATTTTGGAATGGATATAGAGGGTGAATTATAAAAAGACACGTAAACAACTTGTATAATTTATTTGAAAAATCTAAGAGGGTGTTTGTTTACACTTAATGAGATTTTAATCTGGTTTATTAAGACACTGGATCAATAAGACTGTTTGTTTTCCTGACCAATTCAGATCTGAATGCCTCTTAATTGATCTGTTTCATTAAGGGGGTGTTTGTTTGCACTTAATGAGATCTTAATCTGGTTCATTAAGACACTGGATCAATCAGACTGTTTGTTTTTCCTAGCCAATTCAGATCTGAATGCCTCTTAATTGGTCTGTTTCATTAAGATTTCAAACTAAGTCTAAACCATTCAGACACTGTCTCTTAACAGAATAAGTTCTATTCAGCTGTTCATTCAGCATTCAGCACTTATTACTTAAAAAAACAAACGACACCTAAGATTTTAAACCAAGTCTGAATCATTCAGACACTGCCTCTTGACAAAATAAGTTCTATTCAGATGTTCATTCAGTATTCAGTACTTATTACTTAAAAAAACAAACGACACCTTAAGAGTAACTATTTAGTTGCAATAGCTTAAAAAACTCAAAATGCTTTCCCCATTAGTTTTTATATACTGAAATATTTAAAACCAAAACCCCACCCTATATAGGTTACGGAAAATAGCAGTCCATTCTCCATTTTCCTGTTCTTTCTCCAACGTTTCATTAGTTGGTCTCTCTTATCTCTCTTCAAATGAAATCCGTCGCTGCCTGGAACCCTTCTTTACCACCACCAACCGCCTCCATAGACCATTTTTCAGCACCATCATCAGCCGCTTCCAATCTCTTCCACCTCCGTTCGTTGACCATCTCCACCAGTGCAGAACCGCCGCCATCGTGGACCATCTCCACCCCACATTCCGTCGCTGCCATCGTGGATCAGTCTCCACCAATACTCAACGGACCATCTCCACCATCTGATGCACAAAAAATCCGTCGGCGTTGGACCATTCACCACCACCAACAGCAGCCATCTTGAACCGTTCTTCACCATCACCTCCAGAACTGGTTTTCCTTTTCTTTTTTTGTTCCTATCGATTGTGAAAGAGTAGATTCATTTTGTTTTTGTTTTTTTCATTGTTTTGCAGTGAACATCCGAGCCCATTGGTACAACCCTCGTACAAAACCGTCGCCCATTGGTACAACCCGTGTTGGTCCATTCTCCACCACCAGATGTTAGATCTGTTTTTTCTGTCGGGTGTGAAGAGGTTTGTATTTCATTTTTGTTCCAAGGAGTGTAAGTGAAGAGATTTCTATTGTTTTTTTTGTTCCTTCAATTGTGATTGAAGAGATTGTTTTCTGTTTTTGGTGCGATGAAGAGATTTCACTTTATTTTTTGCCATGTTGCTCTAACGAGGGTGAAGAGATTGATTTTTAGTTTTTGTCTTTTAGTTCTTTTATTATTAGTTTATACTTATTTATTTATTTATTTATTTTGACTTTCTTTTGCAGCTGCTGGATATGGTATAAAGGCGGAGTTTGTACGGAGCCATTGGTACAGACTGGAATGTTCCAAATATTTACTTTGTTTTTTGTTCCGACAAGGGTAAAGAAATTGGAACATAATTGGTACCGACTGGAACCCGATCACTGTCGGAAATACCACAACTTGAATTGGATTTTGAATTTTTTATATTTACCCTATACTTTGACGAGGATTTGGAGTGGAAGTAAACCCAAATGCAAGTACCTAGTACCTACAATTTACACCTTTGATGTTGATCCGAGATAGCTACGTACCAACGTTGGTACATACAAGTTTGACCTTATAACATGATTTTATAACACCTTTGTTGTTGTTTCGAGATTGGTGTGTACCGACATTGGTACCTACCAAAGACCGTATCAAAACCCAAGCAAAAAAAAATTATAGCAAGGGTATATATATAATTGGAGCTAACCAGATTGGTAATGAGTGTCTTTGTTAGTATTTTGAATAGACTAGGTTTTTAAAAATAATTTTGTAGTTAGTTAGGTCTATTTTAGTATTACCTTCAGATATAAATTTCACCATGTAAAGATGTAATCTTAATTTTGAGAGGGATAAGATTTTAGGATGTGTTAATAAATCTTACTTATTAATTAAAATAATTAAATATTAAATTATATTGATAATCATTATAATTAGTGGTTATAGTAAAATTATATTTTGTTAAATATAATTAGATCATCTTACATATAGAAGAAAAATCTTTAAGAGAATTAACAAATATTTTAAAAGTTTATCTATCTATTAAATATATATTTTTAAAAAAATTGTACCTATAGAATATTAAGTTTTTTTATTTTTTTTATTATTCTTAGTAAAATATTATGTTTGTGTTTAGGTGAATGAAACTAAGATTGATAATTGATCTATTGGTTAAAGTACTTCGCAGAGACCGATAGATTTTCGAATCCAATCTCATTGGAAACAAAATAATTCCAAAACTGCTCAATAACACATTTGATGAAATACCACCACCGACTAAACAACCACCACATCCACCACCACAAATACCACCACCATACCAAATTTTCTCAACCCTTTCCAGTGTTTTTCGAGCTTCCCCTTACTAAAATCATAAGTTTGATACACGACTCTCTCTCTCTCTCTCCCACAAATCACTCTCTCCATTATCGGTTTTACTCAATTTATCTCCCTCTCCAAAATCTTTCTGCTATTACTAAATCTCTTCCTTACTACTATGAATTTCTATTCAACTAAACACCCTTTGGCTGGTAAAGGCAAACTCACGATTACTCCTGAAAATAACCCAAGATACAAAATAGCAGAGGAATATAAACTCATTGCTAAGTTGCTTCATAAGGAACCGATTAATTTTGTGTTCCTGAAGAACCACATCAACAAACATTGGAATCTATCAAATGAAGTGGAAACAGAAAAGTTATCAAAAAACTCAGTGATTATTAAATTCAAGAACAGCAAAGATCAACAAACTGTATGGGATCAAAGACCATGGACGGTTATTGGAAAACACTTTGCTATAAATCAGTTTCAAAAGAATACAACAAATGAGGTAACAAACACAACTCTATGGATCCAACTAACAGGAACACCAATTAGTATACTATCGGTGAATTGCTTAGAAAAGATCATGAGCAACTTCGGAAAAGTTCATACAATCAAACTTCCAGAAAATCAAATCATAGATGAAAACTCCATTACTAAAATTAGAGTCGACTGGAACTTGAAGAACCCTCTAGTTGCAGGTTTTAATTACTTTGAAGAAGATAACACACAATCTTGGATCAATTTCAAGTATGAAAATATAGGCCAAGTGTGTTATGGCTGTGGCCTTTTTTATCACGAAGAAGCAAACTGTAACAATACAAAAGTTTATCCAAAATTGGGGAATTGGATAAAAATCTCAACACGAGGACCTTCAAAATCCTCTACATACTATAAGGGAAACAACAATCTGAAAGCTAACAAAATCAACAATGGAGGAAAAACCAGCTTCAAACCGAGTTGGAACCGAGTCGATAAAGCCAACTCACTGTTAACAAACAAAGCAGATAACGGACGAAAATTAAACGTCGTTACTCGAGTACAAGAAGGTACTGATACAAAACCGAAGGACACCACCCCACACCAAAATATTTTTGAATTTACCGGAAAAAAGGACGAAGGTACAGGGAGTGGGATGGAGATTAACTCGAGAAGTACTATGGATATCGACAAAAAAGCTACGGAGAAGAAAGAGAGCTTTATTAAATTTTTAGAAAAAGAAAAAAACCTTAGTGGGCTGGCCCTCTCTATGGCAGAAAAATTTGAAAAAAGCCCAAAGCCCATTAATATCGATGATATCTCATTTGGGTCATTTCCAAGTCCAAGCGAAGGAGGCCCAACTCCGGATTTTAAAAAAACCACATCACTTATTAAATCGACCCAAGAGTACGAACCAGCCCAAAACATTAACCCGGCTAACACAAGTCCAATTACAACCCCGATCAGTGTTAACCCAAATTATACCCCAACATCAAACATTATCCTTAATCATTTCATCACCAACCCTTCACCATCGAGCAACCCTAACCCCTCTTCTGCAACACTCACTAACCTTACTGAATCTCTAAACCTCACCAACACCACAAATCAACCACCAATCAACATCCTACAATACCAAACCCCCACAACACAACCTACAAACAAGACCTCTATAGAAAGTATACCGAAAGAAAACCAAAGCTCAGTCACATATGAATACGAAAATGAAGATGAAGACATGTTCCAATCGAGAGCATCATTATCAAATAAGGAAAAGAGACACCAATATAAAAAAGCCTTTTCGGAGAAGAATCGAACTATTAAATTATGGAATCTCCGATCAAGTAAAAAGAGTCAAACAACAAATGAAGGAAATACTACGAAAGGGGAAGAAGAAATTTCAAAATCGGAGCTACCGCGAAATGAATCTAAGGTGCAACTTGAAGAAGGTGAGGTTTCCGGGATTGACCTGACTCAATCCCACTCAATTCAATGATACAAATAGCCTGGAACGTTCAGGGGATTGGCACACCCCTGACGGTCCAGACCCTTATTGATATCTGCAATAGATATCATCCAGAGGTACTATTTCTTTCAGAAACTAAGAATCCGTTTATTACTACTAAAAAACTATAAAATGTTATTAAAATTACCCTTATTACTACTGTAGAACCTAAGGGGGTCAGTGGGGGTCTAGCAATCTTTGCCCTTTATAAGGAAGATATAAAAATAATTAGTAAAGATGAAAATTTTATACATACTGAAATTATCAATAGAGGCAAAATTATTGAAACAACCTTTGTCTATGGTTCTCCTCTAGATTAATTTAAAGCCTTAAGCCTGGAAAAATTTGCTAACTGTGCTCCTAATACCAATACCCCCTGAAACATTATTGGTGATTTCAATGATATAAGATTTACTAATGAAAAATTTGGGGGTATTATCAGCTATAAAAAAAACATGAAGATGTTTAATAAATTTATTAAGAAACAAGAACTGATCCAATTAGAAAATAAAGGATGCTCCTTTACATGGTCTAATAGAAGGTGTAAAGACAAGCTTATTAAAATGGTACTGGATAGAAATCTACATAATAAAGAATGGGCTGAGAATTTTCCCAGTGCTTGGATTAATGCACTCCCAGCACTTGGATCTGACCATAGCCCTCTAATCTTAATTTTAGAGGATAAAAATATTGGTAAGTATAAAAGATTCTACTTTGAACACTTCTGGACAGATGAAATTGAGTGCTTAGGCATTATAAAAAATGTGTGGTTATCTAGAAATTCTATTAGTAGAATTAATAAAAGCAATCTTAACACAAAACTCACTATGTGTAAAAGAATACTCACGGTGTGGAGCAAGAGAAAAATCAAGAATACTAAGAAAAAGATAGATGAATATATGCTTATACTAAAGAATATCACCAATAGCAAAAATCCTAAGGAATCAGATAAGGATGAATATAATATGATAGTAAAAGAAATAGAAATCTTATGGAAAAGAGAAGAAGATTTTTGGGCAGCTAGGTCTAGAAATAAATGGCTTAAGAAAGGAGACAAAAACACTACCTATTTTCAAGCTATTACAAAAGAAAGAAGAAGCTTTAATAAAATCTCCTCAATCATGAATGATAATGGAGGCTGGATAAACATTCAAGATGAAGTAAATCAAGTGATTTTGACTTACTTTAATAATGTTTATAAAACTGTGGGCCCAAGAGAATGTTCACCCATATTAAATCTGATCCAACCAAGAGTAAGTAAAGAGATGAATCATAACTTATTAAAACCCATTCTGATTTCAGAAATTGAGGCAGCCATTTCAGAGCTAGGTGCTTTTAAAGCACCAGGGCCTGATGGCTACCCTGGGTTTTTCTTTAAGAAATATTGGCATATAATTAAGCTGGATGTAATAAGAATTATAAATGACTTTTGGTATAATAATGGGAGCCTTGAAGAGTTTAATCATACATTTATATCTCTTATCCCAAAAGTAGAAAGACCAGGCCACATTAAACAATATAGGCCAATTAGTGTCTCAAACTTTATTTATAAAATAATTGCTAGGATTCTAGTAAATACACTACAACCACTCATGAGCTACATTATAGATGAGAATCAAACAGCTTTTGTACCTGGTAGAAGTATTCAGGAGAATACTTATATAGCTCATGAAGTGTGTAACTACTTGAAAAATAAAAAAACCACAAAAAACTATAGTATGGTAGTAAAGGCAGATATACAAAAGGCCTATGAATTTGTAGAATGGGACTTTCTTTATAAACTTATGATAACTATGGGTTTTGAGAAGAAATGGTGTGATAGGATTATGAACTGTATTACTACAGTTTCATACTCCATACTAATAAATGGACAACCTAATAAATTAGATAAACCCCAAAGGGGTTTAAGGCAGGGGGCCCACTGTCCCCCCTAATCTTCTGTATAATAACCCAAACTTTATCTGACCTAATCAAGGATAAAATCTCCTCAGGAAGTTTGGAAGGTATTAAAATATCATCTAAAGGCCCAACTTTAACACACCTCTTATTCGCAGACGATAGTATTTTCTTTTTAAAGGCGAATAACCAAGATACTAATAGTTTTAATGATATTATTACTAAATTTGGTTACTCTACGGGACTAACCTTGAATCTTAACAAATGTGGGGTTAAGTTTAGTGCTAATACATCCCATTACATCCAATATATTTACTCTTCGAGAATAAATATGAAAATTACTAAGGATTTAGGGCAATATTTGGGCCTACCATCTGAATGGGGTAGATCAAAAGTAAAAGACCTCAATACTTTAGTTGAAAAAGCTGTGAAAAAAACTTTTAGTTGGAAAAACAATTTTTTATCTGAAGCCGGAAAGGAAATTCTTATAAAATCTGTAATACAGAGCATTCCAAATTATTACATGTCCTCGTTTCTATTACCAAAAAAAATTTGTGAATTAATTACCTCACAAATAGCGAAATTTTGGTGGGGAAAAAGAAATAATAAAGGAATTCCTTGGACTAAATGGTCTAACCTAACTCATAGTAAATTTGAAGGAGGTTTAGGCTTTAGAGACCTCAATATTATGAACAGGGCCCTATTAGCTAAACAAGCCTGGAATATACTAAATAATACAGACTCTCTCCTATATAAAGTTTTAAAAAGCAAATACTTCCCCAATGATACCTTTTTACTTGCAAAACTTGGAAATTCTCCATCATGGGGCTGGAAAAGTATTATATCTGGAAGAGATGATCTAAAAGATAACCTAAACTGGAAAACTGGAAATGGGGAAAACATAAATCCCCAATTTGATAAATGGATAGATCTAAATGATAATATAATAAAACCTAAGAATATGAATATTAGAAAAGTCTCTGACTTCATTATTGAGGGAACTAGAAACTGTAATTTTGAAATTTTAAATCAAAATTTTAACCCTGAAGATGTGGAGAAAATTACAAGGAAATTTATTCCTTTAATCTCAACTGAGGACTCGGTTTGCTGGGCCTTAAACCCAGATGGGAACTTCTCAGTCAAAAGCCTTTATCATTATATAATATCGAAAAATATTAAAAAGGAGGATAATATTATTAAAAAGAAACCATCCTCCTCTCATTTGATAGATAAAGAAGTATGGAAAATGGTGTGGAAAATTAATACCCCACCTAAGATTCGCAATTTTATATGGAAGGCTATTAAAAATATTCTACCTACTAATGAAAACCTGTTTAAAAATAAATGCACGGATAATATAAACTCCCATTTGTTTACATAGTGATGAAAGTGTAGAACATCTACTTTTTGAATGTGATTGGGCGAGGGCCACTTGGTTAGCCTCCCCATTGGGTTTTAGGACTAGCAACCAAGCCTATTGTAAAGTAGACTTATGGATGGCTAATATTCTAAAACCAATGGCTAAGGAGGCTAAAAAAGAGGCTTTCCTAACTGAACTAGCATGTATTATAGCTTGGTCCATTTGGAAGGATAGAAATGCTTTTGTCTTTAATAGACAAAATCCTGATCCTAATAGAACAGTACTAAAGGCAATACAAATATGGAAAGAATACCTAGATGCAAACTGTAAGAAAGGCTTAATGTCACCTGAATCACAAAATCAAAATGAAAAGGAACAACAAGTTATGAATGCAAATGGATCAATTCCTAATGATGAGAATAATAATCTGAAGGAACTCCAAACTCACTATAACTCAATTACTGTGAGAAAAAAACAAGATAGTTTAGCTATCAAAAATAGTAAGTGGATACCACCACCTCCTAATTCTATTAAAATTAATACAGATGCTTCATTTACTAATGACAAATCCACAATATCTTGTGTGGCCAGGAATTATCAAGGGAAGCTATTAAAAGGTATGGTTTGGAGAATAAGCGCTACAAATGTTCTTGAGGCTGAAGCATTAGGAGTACTTAAGGCTTGTCTATGGGCAAAAGAACTCAACAACTTTCACATCATTGTGGAAAATGATAACTTTCAGCTGATGGATCCTCTCTCTTGTAATCGCATTTTAAATTATCCTAGTATTAGAAACATTGTTAGAAGTATTTATTATATTTCGGAACTTTGTAATCCTAACTTCTCTTTTGTTAGTCGTGAGAGAAATAGAGTAGCGGATTGGGTTTGTAGAAATCTGCCAAGTGGTGTAGTTTTAGATTACTGCAAATTCCCAATCCCACTAGAATTAGCTAAACTTATTAGCCTTGACGCTACCCCTACGGGGGTGGGCTGATCCTTTTGTAATTGGTTTGTTTTTTAATATAAGCGTTTAGAAAAAAAAAAGAAAAAAAAAAAAAACTAACTGCTCTCATCTATATTTTAAAAAAAAATTAAGAAGCACGACCTCTACTTCCATTGCCCTACCAAGTACCAACATACTGATATAGGTAGATTCTATTTTAGGAGCAACCAATCTGACTTTGTTGAATTGATAAGTTATATACTTTTTTATTAAGTGTAAGTTACACCTGGATTGATAAGAATCTTATTTAGCTAAAATACGTTTATATAATAAAGGAATAATGAATGATAAGTTTTAAAGAAATGTGTAATTACTAATTAAATACTAGATAGGAATTAAATCACCATAAACTACTTTTTTTATTTTATATTATTATTTAATAATTATTTTAATATTTAATAATTAATATGCAACTTTATTTCCCATATTATCCCTTTTCTTTTAAAAAAATAAATAGATCTACTAGTATTACCATGTTTTATATCTCTACTACCATAAAATCACTTAACATCTCTATCATTATTACGATCACGTATTATTATCTTCTCTAACACTAAACATAGTCGCACTTTCATCCGTTGGAATAACAGGGGCTCATGGTTCATAGTAACAATTCTCTATTTTTTTGGATCGATCGTATTGTGCCATTTCATTTGCAGACTTCATGACCAAAATACAATCGAATCCTAGTGAAGAAACATGGTGGACCTGATTGGTGGATTAGGGCATTAATATAAAGTCTATAAAATACCAAACTCCAGACTTAGAAGAATGGTGTTAGTAGAAAAGTGAATATAAGGATTGGTTTGTAGAAAGAAATATAAAAAGCTAATTCATTTTATGCTTACAACAAGACATGTTACAATTTCTTTCTATTTCAGAATGACGTGCGTAGTAAATTTGGGAATATAATTTTCATTGTATTTATGCAAATCTATTGTTGTTGACCTGTTGTTCTTTTTACTTGTGTAAATTGTTTATGTAATTTGTTGCATTATAAAGTCAATCATGGATATCAATTCCTATTTTATGTTGTTCATGAAACTTGTGAAACTATATCTTTGACACTAGAAAAATGATATGCTGAGAAAAAAGTTTATGCCACTAAGTGAATTGTTTATACTAACAGGAGTCTAGTATCTATTGATTAGAAGAGTTATATACCATAAATGGTATATACATTTTTGCAAATCAATAGTTTATGAATTATATTATATCATATGGATTAGAGTAAAAAACATAGCAACATAATTTAAATAAATCAATCAACAATGTAACTTGTCACTTATTTCCCTGTCAATTATGTAACTTTTTTTACTAGTCTAAACGAAGACAAAGGCATAAGAAAAAAGAGAAAGCAAAAATTACATGACTCATTATTTTGCAATATACATCAAACATGGTTCTTCCTTTTGCTAAACTGTGTACACATTTGCTATATTTCAATCTAAATTTTAAGGGTCTTGCTCGACTCGGGTTACCGTGCAATGTCTTAAACCTACAACCTTCTCATTTTTCCAAAAAATCTCGGAAGCTCAACATGGTCGGGAGTTATAAGTGAATACATACGCTTAGTTTAATGAATACTTCACTTTCTAGTTTATGTGAGAAGCATATTTTCCTTCAGAGGAGATCTTCTCATTTGCAACAATAATATTTGACAATCCTTTTTTTCCCGATCGTACAATATTAATCACACTTCAAAATCATCAAAACGTTATAATAAAACAAATACAACAACAATACAGAAATCACCATAAAAGATTAGGTTATATACTTCAGGAAATAAAATCTATAATACTGGATAGAGAATCATTACTACTGAGAAGGGATTTATACTACTAGGAACGAGCTTTTGTATTTCTATATAAGGGTTCTATACTATTAGGAAGGGCGTTATAGTACTAGATTCGAGTTATATACTAGTAGGAAGGGGGTATGCACGTTGAATTGGTGTTTATACACGAGTAGCAAATATATACTAATGAATATGTGGTCTACACTACTAGAAAATGTGCTTGTACTACCGAATATAGGGTCTATACTACTAGAAAACGTGCTTGTACTACTGAATATAGGGTCTATACGACCAGGAATGAGATATATACTACTAAAATTAGAGGTCTATACTACTAAAATGGGGTCTATACTACTAGGCACAAAGGTTTTTTCACACTTCCTGATCCTATAAAATTTCTGCAGTTTCGAATAATATTAAATTTCACCACTATTTAAAAAAAAATTGCATTATTGTTCCATATGTTATATAAAATAGCAAAATCCATATAATTTCAAAATTAGCAAATTTACCGATTTAGAAAACTTCATCTTAATATCCAGTAATAGAAGGAAAATCAACCATATGAATGAAATATATTGGGATAAATAATTAGAATTTATCACTTACCGCTGTTTCAGTCGTACGGATTTAACCCTTTCAATACATAAACAATGTGAGTTCTAAAAGGTGTGACACTTTTTAGACAAATTCCATAATATTGAACACATATTTGTTATAAATACTTAGTATTAGAGCAGAGCCTTTTGATATAAGAAATCTTGAAAGATCTTAGGTGAGATAAAACAATTTTAGCCTACAACGTGAAATATTATAGGGTAATATAGTTAGTGGGTAATTTGGTCTTGAAATATAAGATAATAAAGTTAAAAAATGGGGGTTATTTAAGTTTCTCTTAGGGTTTGTTTGGATATAGAGGGGATTAATTATTAAAGGATAGGAAAGGATAGTATATTAAAGGAAAGGAGAGGAGAGTATTAATCTTGTTTGGATTGAGTAGAAAAAGAAAGGAAAATATTAGTAAAGGATTATTTGAATTTTGTGTTTGGATTGTATAAGTAAAGGAAAGGAAAGGATTATTTTATAACTAAATTACTTTTATACCCCTAAAAAAATATATTTTAAATAGAACATAAGAGTAATAAAGATATTTTACTGTTAAAATTTATACCTTCCTTCTAATGACCCCAAATTGGAGGGATAAGATATAAAGGAATAGAAGGTATAATTTTAATCCTTTAATAACTTATCCCTTCAAAAATTTATAACACAAACAAAAGAAGGATAGCTACTATCCTTTATAATCCCTTCTCTCCCTTTCTAATCCCTCAATCCAAACATACCCTTAAAAAAAACTGTTGAGCTTCCATTAACCTTACCATCCACGCCATCGATCTTCACAAACATACAAAATTAATTCTTTTCAATTGAAATCCTAAATCTAAAAATTCCCCAACCCACGGCCATTGATGTGCCCAAACATTCATAATACACTATGAGATCTGAGGTCTGTTAACTTTTGATATGTATTGAAGTTGAGGGGATGCTTTGTAAGTCTTACATGTACCTATTGATTATTCCAGCATTTAAGGCTCCAATTCGCTACGCACCAAGATTGGAATTTCATCGTCTTAAAAGTTTGATTGGTCTAAATATATATATATATATATATATATATATATATATATATATATATATATATATATATATAAATATATATATATATATATGAACTTGAGTAAAATGCAGGAATGCCATTGTAAAATTGATCTGCTCTCTTTCGGGAGAACATGAGTATATTAGTTTCTTTTGGAATAATACATGAGTATATATTTACAATGTGTGTAATATAGGGATCAATGGCGCTATTAGCTTAAAGTTGTTCACAAAGACGGAAGGGTGTGTAAACCTTTCTTCATCTGTTAGTAATTTTTTAAAAGCACGCGAACTTGGAGTAAACTGCATTAATTATTGGGTTAACAGCACAATTGGTCCCTATGCTACATGAAATTGTCAAATATTCATATGTTTCAGAAGTAACATGTGTTCCCCGTGTTATATTTGATATCTGCTCTTTTAAAAAAAAACACTGGTATAATAGTCATTTTTGAAATAACACAAGGGTGTATATATTTGGGGTAAAATGCATCAATAATTGGATGAATTACACAACTGATTACTCTGTTATAGGGCTGCAAACGAGCCGAGCCGAGCTGAATACTAGATGTACAGGCTTGGTTTGTATAATTTCTCGAGCCGAGCCGAGCTCAAATTTAAACGAGCCGAGCCCGAGCTTCCAATCATCCAAACCAGAAATGTTAGAACTTGTTTGTTTAACTTATTGAACAATCTTTTTTAAAGTCGAGCACGAGTTGCTCATGAAGAATTTGTTTTTTGTGGTTGAAATGGGACTTTCATGAGTGTGTGGTATGAAAATATGAAACATATCACTAATGAAAAATAAATGTCTAAAGAAATTAAAAATATCCAATTAGATATTGAAGTTTTAATAATATATTTACAATTAGATAATTTATTTTTATTTATAATTCATAATTTTAAACGAGCTCACGAGCCGAGCTCGAGCAGGCTTGTTTACGTATCGAGCTTAAAATGGAGCTTGAGCTTGAGCTTGTTTACATTCGAGCCGATCTCGAACGAGCTTTTCTCCGAAGCGAGCTCTAGCTGCTCGTGAGCGGCTTGGTTCATTTGCAGCCCTACCCTGTTATGCAAAATAGTCAAATATCAGATCTCAAGCAAGGATCAATCTCACAAGTTTCTTTATCAGACATCCTCAATCGACTTCTTAGCTAGGTACCAGTTTGAACATGTGTTTACGCGAAGTAGTAACAAAATATAGGGACTTATACTGAAATTAACTCACATGGACCTATAGTGCAATTAACTCAAATAAATCTTATTCGATCTCATGCATATCGTATTAATCTAGACACCAAGAAGAGAAAGCATTGAGACACTTAAATTCAACGTTCGAGGATGAGATTGTGAAAGAAGGTTTGTACATGCATTGGGTAAAAATATCTGATATTTTAATTTTTAGAATGAAGAACAATATGTTTTGTGAACAGGCATGAAGGACTATTGCGCAATAATTACCAGCATTTGCAAATCTAATTTGTCCGAGAGCAAAAGTTAACTTATGGACTAAACTCGAGGGATGGACTCAGCCCTTGTGACTTGTCTCATGCAACTATTGTCAGCACCAGAAGGTGAGTTTTGCAACATTTCATGGGTTGAACTCAAGGACCTGTGTTGGTGCCCTTGCGATTAGCCCTTTTAAAGGAACAATTTGATCCTAAACCAGAGTTCCAATCAAGTTTACGCCTCAACATACGAGAGCATTTTTGTGTATATAACACAAATAATAGATTATTCAATACAAATACAGACCAGTTATGAAAAAAATGAATATACTAATCTTTACGCAATCCAGCTGTGTGTTTTCAAATTAACCCAAGCAATTAAGAAAACTTCATTTTGTACATGTTGCTTTTCCCCAAATGACAGTCTAAGTACATGTTCATATATAAAGCTAGAGGCCAGTCCAGAATAATTACCAACACTACCAAATTATGCAACAAGCATAAAATTATTGAAGGCCTAAAGAAGTTAACAAGTTTTTTAAACAATCTAAACAAGATATGTTAACTTTTTCTTGTCCATCCATGATTAATTTTTCTCATGGACCTTTTTTTTTGTCAAAGAAAAAGTCTAACATAGATGTCTGGTACAAACCGAATATACATTACTAATATAAGCATAGAACTCTACTAATGACCTAGTAGGACTATTAGATAAGTCTAAGTTAAGTCTAGTACTTTTAGCCAGGATATCCGCTACCCCATTGCATTTTCTTCTTTTGTGATTGATAAACAACAATTAACTTCGGAATCCAATGGTTGCGTTAATGATATTCCCATATCTTTTTCATAATCACCAACCTAATGCAACCGTCACACAAAATTATAAACAAATCAAAAGTCAATTAAACATTGTTTCTTGGTATAAAAAATTTCTCATTTCTCCTTTGCAGCATCTCTAGCCTTTGTCTTCTTAACACCTCTGATCTTCTTGGACCTGTTTTTTCTTTCCTTCATTTGCTTCCTTGACTTCTCCTCCTTGGTGTCAAGTCCATTCATGATGAGTCTTTACTTTGGTTCAAATTTCTTTGCATTCTCAACAGAATCATGAATCAAACCAACCTAGTTGATTTCCCACCTCGAAAATGAAACTTGAAAACAAAAATAGAAGAAAAATCAAAATCAATATATTTAACATACATCCTTGAATATTTAACAAAAAGTAAAATATTGAGACAAACCCGTTAAGTTAACTTAATAACCCGATCGAATATTTATGATAACACATGAAAATAACCACAAATTTTTTAAATATCCCATATTCCGTTTCCTTTTATGAATTCTCTATTTCGTGACACACCATAGTTCATAGTTCACAATTCCTTGTTCCACCAGACTCGACAATATAATCTGAGTTGGGATTGTTGGAATTTGTTATCAATCCAAGTGTGTTTAAATGATTTAAAACAAGGCATTAATTATAATTCTTGTTTAAGGCGCGAATGTTGTTCTGAGTCCCTTAAAATAGCTTTGTGACTTTACTGGAAATATCGACGAACTTAATGCCTTACACACCCATACGTAATGACATAGCTGAAGGCTATGATAATTGGTTCTGGCCCACTAACTCAAATGTGGGGGTGTTTAGCAAAATTTTCCCGATTTCTACGTAGGTTCACAATTGGACCGGATAAAATAGACTCAATAGTCATGGGAAATGACGCGAATGTATAAATCGTCTTAATGAATTCATAACCACTCGTGGTGGTCCTATTGAGAAGGACTTGATGAATTCACTTATAAGGCGTATCATTCTAGAAAAAACACGAGAATGAGTGTTCAACTCATAATGAATTCATAGCCATTATATGGTGGTCCTTTTGAGAAGGACTTGATGAATTCACGGTCAAAAGTGAGACTCAACATTCATAATAGAAATTGAGGAGACGTCCTTAATGATCTTATATGAATAAGTCTACAAAGTTCATGGCTCGCAAGGGTGGTCCTTAGAGAAGTACTTGATGAACTAACTGAAGGGTGATGTTAGAGGTAACCATAACTTTCAGTAGGGTAGAGTATGTGCCGTGAGGATCTCGATAGAAAACTAGAAGTTCAAGAGTAAATTCACTTAAACCTAATTCGGTGGTTCCCCCACTTCACTACGTGTCAATTCAAATCAAAAGATATTGCCACTTAAGTACAATTCACCCAAATACTGACAATTATAGAAACCTGTTCACCTTTTCTCCCAAAGACTCTAAGTGGGGGATTGTTGAAATTTGTTATTAATCCAAGTGTGTTTAAATCGTTTAAAACCAAACATTAATTATAATTATTTTCACGTTCTTACGGAGAAGTGGAAAAAACATTTTTTTTGTGAAGAAAATGTCCCACATAGGAGCAGAGATAGAAAATATATTTGCTTAAAATAGCTTACCAATCTATTCCTACCAAAATCTCTAAAGGCTATGAAATCCAAAAGGGAAAAGGCAAAACCCCACACGTGCGTACCACCACCACCACCACCCGCCCAGCCTGGCGCCGGCGTGGGTGTGGGCCGTGGGCTCGTGGGGGAGTCAAAAAATGAAACTAGTTTTCGGAAGAGGCTCTAGTGAAACGACCACCAATCACTTACTAGAAGACACGAGTCCACCAATTACGTACAAGTCAACTGTTACAGAACTTGGTTCGTTGCTGGAAATTAAAACGTGTAGCATATATGTCAATCAACCAAGAGCCAGTTATGGAGGCAATCATGGGCATTAATTGGACGTTTCTGACAAGGCTCTCCTCACCCACTTTCCTATAAATACAAGCTCTTTCCCACTTGTCTAAGCTACAAAATCAAACAGAAAAAGAAATAAAGAAATATATCTCTCTAAAATATTTTGTAGTAGAATTAGAATTTCCGTTAGAGATAACCAGTACGCCAGAATATCTTTTTAACACCCCTATTTTCGTGTATTGTTCTTTTTTTTTGTGTAAGTATTTCGTTTGATTATTGTAATAGACTAGATTTTACTTTAATCGTAATATTATTTTTGGATTACCATTTTTGCTGTTTTTCCCCAAATCGGTGATTTCCCTTATTTTTCCAACATGGATAATTGTCTTGAAAGTAATCTCAGAGGGACATCCAGTGCAAGTGAAGTAGAATCTCATGTTTTTTATTCCCATGTACGATTCCACTATCTCTTGTGTTGAAAACTTAGGTGCTTCTCACAATATAGGTATATGTCAACAACATCATGATGACATCAATTTGATGGTTTTTGCGTTGGTTTGATCTCCAAAAAGCAAGTTCCTTATTTATATATGGTACCTTTATTTCTTCCATTACTAGTTGGAAACCAAATATCAGAATAATATTATTTTCTCCACACCAGGTTTAATTTATACGATTGAGCAAAAGAGGTTTGATTTGGATTGTTGAGAAAAAAGGTGTTTGATTTATATGTTGAGTCAACTCAAGAATTCAACTTCAAATAGGAGATGAAAAGAGGAAGGCGGTAAAATATACGATTAAATTGGAAAAATTAGGAACATAATCTAAACGTTCGGTACGGTAATTACACCTAGTCACTATTGTAATCATAGGAAGTCTGTGTGTTAGGTATTAAAATTACCTAATTTTTACCCAATTTGTCTCAAAATGGAGAGCATTTTTTAATGTAAACATGAATAATTACAAGACGAAAAAACCAGTTGGGATTAGCTCAGCTATCCAGGGTCTTTGTTCTCCTTCTAAATGGTACATGTTCGAATTCGAAACGAGTCAATGACTCCAAGTCTAAAATTTTTATCCACTGTCTTAAAAAACCATAAAATATCAACTCAATGTTGACATCAAACTAACGACTTAGGTGTCGTTTGTTTTTTAAGTAATAAGTGCTAAATGCTGAATGAGTAGCTGAATAGAACTTATTCAGTTAAGAGGCAGTGTCTGAATGATTCAGACTTAGTTTGAAATCTTAATGAAACAGACCCGTTAAGAGCCATTCAGATCTGAATTGGATAGAAAAACAAACAGTCTTATTGATCCAGTGTCTTAATGAACCAGATTAAGATGTCATTAAGTCCAAACAAACACCCTCTTAGTTGAAAAAAAATGTTTTATATTCAATAAAATCATTCAAAAATATTTCGACATAGATGGTAAAGAGTAATGATATATGTCACCCCTTTTCATGTCACCTTTTTATCACCCTTCTATGTATATTTTTTATTTCCTGGAATAGAAGATAGAGAAAAATTAAATAGGATAAAGAAATCAATTCATTGGTACATGTAGACATACACATAGGAGGTGATAAAAAGGTGATACGAAAAGGGTGACAAATATCATTACTCGATGGTAAAATAGCAAAAAACTCAACATCTCCCTAAAAAATCACTATCTGAAGCCAAATTAAAATTCAATGCAAACCTAAACTCAATTAAAAAATAATTTAATTTATTTATGAAAAGTAATATTTTTCTACTTCAGAGAGAATCCATAATGAGAAATTGATAAAGAAACATTACGATCTAGTAGAATGAAATGATCACTTTTGGGGGAAAAATCACTTTTGGAAAGAAAAAATCATGTAAAATATTTTCTTTGTTTCACAAATAATGTCTAATTACTTTTTCACATATGTTAAAAACATAATAATTACATTTACCATTACAAAAATACTATTTGAAATCCTCCAACTAAAAATACTTTGGTTAAAATAGTTCATAGGTCTTTTCCAAAGTACACTAAAAAGGTGAAACTTCATCCTTTGATTAAGAACACCTTCAAAAAGCTTTGGTTGAAGTCCAAATGTCATCCTTTTGTTAACCAAAATATTTCCAAAGTTATCTTACAACCTATTTCTTCGTTGTAGACTCGTAATCTCAAATTTTTTTTGAGAAAGCTTGTGATTTTCCTTTGTTATGACCAAAATATCTAAAATAACATGTGTGTTCTTAACGTTGTCTATAAATTTTTTTTTTTTATTGATGTCAGATGTGGAAATCATGGTTGAAACACCAAAAAAAGGCGTCAAACAAAGGAAAATGGTTGGATCTGTGATTTTTTTTGATGAAATAGAAGAAGATATTGAGAAGAATCATATAATCCTCCAACTTTCTCATAATGATTATATCTAGGGAGGTTAGTAGGGAAAGGTAGAATCTTTGGACAAACATAAGATCGATGGCTATTTGAACTTGAACACATAGTTAAGCCAAGGGACTAGATCGGGAAAAGCAAGAAAAATCAAAACAAAAAGGATAAAATAAGTTTGAAAATGTTGAAAGGAAGTGGAAGAGACAGAAAGGAGATGGTGGAAAAATGTAGAGAGAGACAAAGTTTTCAACATGAAATAACTCCCTTAATTAACCTTGACAAATCTTACGACCAATATCTAAATAGTCCAAGCCTCATAAAAATTTGGGTTATAGAGTTCACATGGCACATAAAAAGTACTATCTATTAGCTTAGCAAAACATGAAAAGGTCATCCACAAAGCGAAGGTGGTTGAACTTCATCTTGTAACACTTTGGATGGAAGTTAGATGAATTTTGAGTGTCAGGGTTCTTCTCGAGACATGTAAGAACTTCCATACCTATGACAAAGAGACATGGAGTAAGAAGATTACCTTGCCTTATACCCTTTGTACTTTAAAAAACAACCCTTAAAATTGGCATTGATGGCAACAAAGAATCTCAAGATTGTGAGACACCATTTGATCCAACCAATAACCATAAGAGGGTAGCACAAATATTTTATTATAAGCAATATGAAATTCCAATGGATTAAATTAAAGTATTTTTTATGTCAATATTTAGGGTACACAAATGAGAAATTTTTGTTCTAGCATATCCCGCCTAGATGTCGTGAACTAATAAGTATTTATTTCATGAAGCCTGATTGGTTCCGAAAAAGTAACTCGTGAAAGACAACCCTTAATTCACTTAGTTATGATATTTTGATATAAACTTGTATATTGTGTTGAAACAAAAGGTATGTCAAAAGTCCTTCTACATACTAAATTTTAAGAACAAGAGAAACAACGATTGGGTCGACTTTTTTCAAAAGGCTAGAATTATAGAAGTGCAAGGACACAACATAAAAAATATATCAACATCATACCTTAATATATACCACACCAACTAATTTTTTGTAATTTCCTCTGGAGTGATCGGGATCTCTAGAGTCATCATGATCTCCTTTCCCAATTTCCCCTTCGAGATGTCGTCTAATTCTTGATTTGCATGTGGAATACGAACATTAAGAAAATTTTGTGTTATAAGATATTATATTAATATTATTTTTACTTTTTTCTACAAAAGTTTAAAATTACGCTTGACTAATTTTTTTAAAAACAACCTCTGATCCCTCAGAAAGTGCTCCATGTAAATCGTAGAATATTTCTCGCATACTTCTCAGATTCCAACATTGACAGTATCACACACAAGGGTTGCTTTCAAGTGTTTCTATCGAGATTCAAACTTCCACGCTGAAGTTTACAATCTGAGATGTTATGATAATTGTTCCACCAATTTAGATGTATATAATGTTTGTGATAGATTTAATTAGAGAAACATAATTTAAGTATCTTTTGAGAGTTAATTGTGAAATTTATCCTAATATTTAACATTATTTGAATATTAACTTATTTTGGATGATATATATATTTTTGCAGTATTTCATGATAATTTATATGGTTAGTGGGTAGCTTCCTAGCTATTAAGTCAAAAAGTAATGATATATATCACCCCTTCATGGGAAATTCTTATGTACACCATACACCACAATACTGACCATAGTTTTAGTCTTATTTTAATATGTTAACTTTTTCTCTTTTTTTTTTTTCAAATAATATGTTATCCTTTTCTCTTTTTTTTTTGGGATAATATGTTAACTTATACTCCATAAAATTGGAGAACGAAATGGGTTTTATCGTGTTTCATTTTTTTTCGAACATACAAAAAATGAAACATTTTTTCTCAACGTTTACTTTTTTTATTTTTTTTGAAACTTTTCAAAATTCCTGGTTGTAAAAATTATTATTTATTTAATATTCATAATATAAAATCGGAAAAATAAATCAAAAATACAAATAAAAAACAAAAATCGAATCAAAAAATTGGTTAAGAAATTTATTTTGTAGTTCCAATTCTGATTTGATTTTTTATAAAATTCGAAATCAAAATTTTTTCGAAACATTAAAAATTTGTTCCAAAATCGAAATTTGTCATCGATGACTTTATAATATTAAATACCATGAAAAAAATATTTAAAGACATGCTGATGACTAATATAATTAGGGGTCGAACTCGGATCCGAAATTTATGATTCATGATTTTTTCGATTCGAAAATTTCGATTTTTGAATAGATTTTTAATGTTTCGAAATTTTGAAGTTCTGATATCCAGTTTTTCCGAAAAAATCGAATCGAAATTGGAAAATTTTGAAATTTCTAGTTTTCTAATTCGATTTTTGTTTTCGATGTTGCATTTCAAATATTAAGAGCATGTTTGAGATTGCTTTTTAAAATATTCACTTGAAGTGATTTTAGATTCCTAACAATACTCTAAACTCTTAAAATTATTTTTAGGAAAGCATTAGGTAAGTGATTATTATAAAAATTACTTAAAATGCTTTTGGATGTCAAAATATTTTTTATATTTTTTATAAATATTAAAATTTTAATTAATAAAAGCTTTTGTCTCTAAAATGATCAATCCCAAACGGGTATTAAATAAATAATAAATTTTAAAATAAAAAAAAAATATATGCAACCGACGAAAAATTTCTGAACGAAAAAAAGGAAAAGAAAAGTAAATGTTGAAAAACAATGAATCATTTTTTATGTTAAAAAAGAAATACAATGAAACATGATAAAACGTGTCAAAAAAAATCATGATAAAACCTATTTCCTTCTCCAAACAACTTTATGGAGTATAAGTTAACATGTTATAAAGAAAAGATTAACATATTAAAATAATACTAAAACTATGGTCAGTATTGTGGTGTGTGGTGTACCTAAGAATTTCCCCCCCTTCATCCTTTTTTATGTGGAGCCTATGTGGTATTAAATAAAAAAGAAAGAAAAAAGTAATTTAAGAAAGAGAAATATCATGATTGGTTTTTTAAAAATCTCCACATAAGCTCCATATAAGGGGTGATATATAGCATTACTCTAAGTCAAAACATTAAAAAAAAAAATTAACTCACAAAGGAAGTGACAAAAAATATTGATAGTTAATTTAGTGATTAAACTATTTCGCATATATTAAAATAATTCCAAATCTTAATTGACTCTCTCTTCTTAGTATATTAGAAAAAAAAAAGTCACAAAAGAAGTCCGTACCCCCAAGAAACTAGAACCCTACACTTACCATTTGGGCAAGTCCTATTGTAGTAATATTGTTTTTCTTTTGACAGGTTCATAATATTGATATTTTTGTAACATTAACATATACTCCCATTGGGCTCATAATAAAAGCAACTATAGACTTGTCCGTAGCAAAACAACAATTCAGGCCCATTGGGCTCAATTTTATATCATAGTAGGGCTTCTTCATCCCAGTCATTGCTATATATACAACTATCACATATGCCGTTTCTCCCATCTCATCATCATATACACCTCTCTTTCGCTCACCATTTTTATCTGTGTATTAATATAGTTTTTTATTAAATAGAGAATGAAAATGAGGAGATCTAGAGGTTGATGTTCAATACATATGATACATAACTCGCTACGTTCTTTCTGATTCAATCTATATAGTTTTTCTCTTATTTTCTGATTATTTTAAAACATACTTTCTGCTATAAATTTCTCTTCTAAAAAAATTTGTACCTATGAGGAAGAAATCCCAAGAATAGGAAGTGCCGTATGACACTTTAAACAACACAGATCTTGTTTAAAAACGGTCTCAGTTAATTTTTCCATCCACCGATTATTTGTTAATTGGTCGGAAAATTTAGTTTGTTTCCGCTTCTCAACCTCTGTGAGTGTGTGATTTGTAACGGGTCTTCTGAGGTTGTTCATATTTTCATTTTCTTTTGCAATAAGGTCTGATGCCACGTTGCTATTAGCTTAAGAGCAATTAGATTTGCAATGCTACGATTGGACCAATATCAAATTTTACTATGTTTCGCACCTTGATAGGAACCTGTGGATTAAGGTTAATTCATCTACGGAGCCGTTTTATGCGATTATATTCAATTAATTATATGATTTGCTTTAAATTATTTGATTACTTTTTTGTTATGATTAGTAGTTTATTTGTTAAGCCAATGAGGATGAATTTTATATACATTGGAATTACCGTCTGATAATTACCTTGATGTTAAAACGGCTACCTGAGGTTTCTGGTTTAGTTTTATTGAATTTATTGTTGTTTGTGTAAATTTAAGTTTTACCCTTTCTACATGGTTTCACTTTCACTAGGTCTGATGCCACGTTGCTATTAGCTCAAGAGCAATTAGATTTGCAATGCTATGATTGGACCAATATCAAATTTTATGATGTTTCGCATCTTGATAGGAACCTGTGGATTAAGCTTAATTCATCTGCGGGGCCGTTTTATGCGATTATATTCAATTCATTATATAATTTGTTTTAAATTGGTTAGTAATTGATTTTATTTGTTACGAAGCCAATGAGGATGAATTTTATATACATTGGAATTACCGTCTGATAATCACCTTGATGTTAAAGCGGCTACCTGAGGTTTTTGGTTTAATTTTTTCGAATTTATTTTTTGGGTAAATTATTCCCTCTATAAACTAATAAAATATGAGTATCTATTCTATTAAACCAAAAAATAAATTCGAAAAAATTAAACCTTAATCATGAAAGAAAGACAAAGTTATAAATGAGGAAAGAGAAATTATATGATTGGTCTACTTAAAATCCATCTAGGAGGTGATGTGATTTTGGGTGATATCCAGCATTACTCAAAATTTTAATTTCCCAGAGTTAAGTTGGATATGGCTTTATTTTTAGAACTAACAAATAAAACTAAGGTTCAACATCTCCTAAACCTTATTATTTACATCCATTTTGCGAGTGCCTGGAGTATGTTAGGCAATTCTACAATTATTTTGAGATGAAGAAAATCAAACTTTATTAGAACAAATCCTAGATCACATTATACAAATTGAAACTGAGAAGTTCTTGTATCGTTTTCATTAGTTATAGAGAGTTGAAACGGTAAGTAAATTACCTTCCAATTTATCTGTTGATTTTTAGATTTAGATATAAGAGCCCCAAATGCAAAGTAGCATTTGGTTGAGATAATATAGACCTAATGTGAAAGGAAAAGGTCGCCAAGTTCATATAGTGGATGATCTTGATGACCTTTTCCATCTGTTCAGTGACTGTGATTCCTTTTGGGGATTATGCTTCAAACCCATTTTGTATAACTGGTGGTCCTTCTTCTGGAAGCATTGAGACAAAAGGAGCTGGTAGCTGCTCAAGTCAAACGAGCAGGAGAAATATGTCCCTTTCTAGCTCCCGCCTAGGTAACGAAAAAGGTATTGTGATGGTCCCCTACCGTCAGTTTAGAACGTGAAGAATGTCGTAAAGTCTGTTAGCCCAAATTAAGTCTCTTGTAGTTTGGGTCAAGCTGGGCCTAGTTCCAAAATTCTCCTAAACCCAACCAAAAATTTCCTCAACATAAGCCCAACACTAGGGCCTCTAGGTCCAAAAGAAAAACCTCCTCCGAAGACTGGCTAGCTTGGCCTGAAAAAAGCCCTACTTCCCAGTAGTCCAGGTCGGTCTTCTGCAATGGATGGTCTGTTCGTAAATGGCCCCGCTCTAACCCTGACCAAGGGAAAACTAACCTTCAATGGATAAAGTCAAAAACCTTTTCTTCTGGTAATGTTCCGACATTATCAACTATTCGTTCAGCCACCTAGCCCATTGTGCCTCCGACTGTCTAATCACAACCCATTGCTCCGTCTTCACTTATCAACCCAGAAAAAATTCCTACCAACAATGAAGTCCCAACCCCCGATGTTTGATTCTTCTACTTTTGATGTTAATGTTCTCTCTCCTACTGGTGAAGGTAGGAGGGGGAACATTAGACATGTGCTTCTCGAAGCACGTGTCTAATGTTAATAGGGATATCCAAATAAAGGGGCTTCTACCAGTGTTTCATCGATCTCTGAAAACCCAACTATCTCATTGTGGAACAGTTTCCTTTTCTTTGAGCTCGGACCTTCACCATCATTTACGGGACGCTCCATATAATTAGGACATCCGTGAATGATGGAGGTTGGTCAAAAACTGGTGTGTATGGAACAAAATAGGTGCTTGAAGACACCAACGGAGAAGAGGAATTGAACTTATGAAAACATCGGGGTTGAGCACCCCCACAATAACAATGATCGTGATTTTTTTTGGAATTGTCAAGGGACGGTGTCCCCCTTGACAGTCCATAACCTTAGGGATCTTATCTCTACGGAAAAACCCCGGATCATTGTTTATCTGAAACCAAGACCAAGAAGAGGAAGTTGTTGTTCGCTAAAAAGCTAAAAAATTAAGCTGTTGTGGAGTGTCGACCCTGTTGGCTTGTCTGGTGGTTTAGCCGTCTTTGGTGTGGAGAACTGGGATTACGAGGTAATTTCGTCATCCATTAATCATATTTTCTCCGCTACCCTTTCTGTAGATGGCTCTCTTTGGTTTATTCTTTTCATTTACACTCTTCCCAATAAAGATAGTAAAATAGTGTTATGGGATTTCATTGATAAAACCTCTACAGATGCCCCTAAATTTTTTATTGGTGATTTTAATGACATACGTAATGCCTAGGAAAAAGTGGGGGTTGTGGGAAAACTCTTTCTGAGATTCGTACCTTTAACAATAACATTATTCAAACCGAGTTATATGAAATCCCCTCTAAAGGTTGTATGTTTACTTGGAGTAATAATAGAAATGATGATGACCTTATTGTTGAAAAATTAGATAGGGGTCTCGCTTCTCCAACCTGGTCTACTACGTTCCCTGATGCTTGGATTCATAATGTGCCACCCATTGGATCTGACTATTCCCTTATCATCCTGCATTTTTCTAATTCCGCTAATAATAATAGCTGTGCTCCCTTTAAAGTTGACCCTTCCTGGCTAGACTTGGAATCCTGTGAGGATGTTATTCTTAAATGCCTGTCTAAGTTTCATAATTTTTCTGGTCCTCTCCCGTCTCGTTTTCCTAAAGGAATGCTTAGATGTAAAATATCTATTCTTAGATAGAAAAAATCCAATCTTATGAACAATGCTACTATGATTAATATTCTTAATAAGATGCTTGAGTCTCTAATGCAATCTAATCCCCAGGGTCTCAGTGAGTCATCTTCCCTTCTCTTCTCCTCGATTTCGAAAGAAATTAAGTCTTTCTGGTCCTTGGAAGAAAAGTACTGGTCCACACAATCTCGAGTTCTTTGGCTCAGATTGGGTGATCGTAATACTAAATTCTTCCATCTTTCCACAAGGATTAGAAGAGCTACAAATAGAATCGATTCCCTCCAAATGGAGGATAATTCGTGGACCTCTGAGCCTGCTGAACTTTTTCTCTTGTTTCTAAGTTCTTCCAAGATCTTTATAAGAATCCAGGGGATAGAGCTATTGACCCCATTCTTAGGGATATCAACCCTATTGTGAATGAATTTGATAATTCGTCCCTAATGGCTCCTATTAGTATGGATGAACTTAAGAAGGCAACTTGTGAATTAGGTTCTTTTAAGGACCCTGGTCCTGATGGTCTCCCTGGTGCTTTCTACAAAAAAAATATTGGGACCTTCTTAAAGATGATATCCTTGCTATTTGTAATGCAGTTTTCTCTGGTACCGTCCCTTTGGAAAGTATTAATGATACCAACATTGTTCTCATCCCTAAATGTAAGAATCCTAAAAGGTTGGCCATTATAGACCAATTTCTTGTACATATTTCCTTTACAAAATCCTTCTAAGATTATGGTCTTGCGCTTAACTCGTATTATTTCTAAGATCATACCCCCGTGCCAGTCTGCTTTTATTAAGGGTTGGCTTATACAGGATAATATCATTATTGTCCATGAAGTTATACAGAAACTTAAACATCTTCGGAAAAACTCGAAAGATAGTTTTTCTATTATCAAAGCTAACATTCATAAAACTTATGATAAAGTTAGGTGGTCTTTCCTGTTTAAAGTCCTTCGTAAAATTGGTTTTCTGAGTACTGGATTACATTTGTCAAATCATGTGTTTCTTCAGTTCATTATAATATTATCTTTAGTGGTAACCCTTCTATCTCCTTTAATCATTCTCGTGGTTTGAGATAGGGTGGTAATCCACTACCCCCTATCTTTTCACATTGGCCTCCAATGTTCTCTCCACTCTTATTGAGAAGGATTTTATAGAAAGAGACATCAAGGGAATTAAGTTGAGCAGGCATGGCCCACCTATACATCACCTCCTGTTTGCTGATGATTCCATCTTCTTTCTTTGTAATACAGTCCTTTAAATCCATGCCTGGACTGAAATTATTTATAAGTTATGTTTTGCTTCTGGCTTCACACTTTATTTGAATAAATCTTCTATCTTTCTTAGCCCCAATACTATGGATAATATGAGATATCTATTATCTAATGCGTTTTGAATGCCCGTGGTTGAGGAGTTAGGTCTTTATCTAGGTCTTCCCACAAAATGGGGCAATTCTTAGATTAAATCCATGGATGGTTTTGCCTCGAAGGCTGCCTCTAAGATGTGTGGGTGGAAAAAATCCCTTTTGTCTATGGCAGGGAAAGCTACCCTTATCTCTTCTATCATTCATTCTTTCCCTACCTAATTTATTAGCCTTCTTGCTATCCTCAAAGGGACAATCAAAAAATTGAATTCTCTTACTTTCCATTTCTTATGGGGTAATGAAGAAGACGAAGGGATACACTGGGTTGGTTGGAATTAAATTACGCCTCCTAAATCCCTAGGAGGTCTTGGTATTAAATTTTTTGAAGCTTTTAATCTTGCCCTTCTGGATAAACAAGCATGGTCTATCATGAACGCACCTGATTCCTTAGACCACCAAACCCTAAAAGGCATCTACTTTTCGGATGGTAATCCTCAGGATTCCACCATTGTTCAAGGTGCCTCATGGATTTGGAATAGGTTAGTAAAGGGATAAAATTCATTATTATACATGCCATTAAACCCATTGGTGATGGCCATAATACCAAGATTTGGTAATACAATTGGTTAGGATCCCCCATTGAAAAACCAGCACATTACATTGAAGACCCCCATTTTTCAATTTTGTGGCAGATCTTTTTGATAGCGCGACAAAATCTTGGAAAAACATATGAAACAACAAGAAGAATCTTGGAATTGGATATTCCTTGGACTACCCAATCTGAGAATCTTCTTTGGCCCTACACACCACATGGGTGTTATACTTCAAAATCTGGGTATTCATATGCTGTAACTGGTTTCACAAATCCCCCATCCACTCCTAGTTCTTCCTCATTTCTTGATCAAGACATATTTAAGCTCATTTTCTCTTCTAATATCCCTCCAAATTTCCTTTGGCGTGTATTGTCTAGTGCACTATTTATTGAGAGAAATAGGTATATTAGGAGATGCTCTAATACAAACCTTTGTAATCTTTGTCTTAAGGAAGAAAAAACAACTGAGCATTTGTTTTTTAAATGTGAATGGACTAAGAAATTGCGGTGTCTTTCCCTGATTCACGTAAAAAATGACCCCTTTTTCAACCTTGGTACTAATTATTGGATTAATCTTATCTTGGATCAAGTACAATCCAAAAGCGAAAAAATTAAGTTGTTAAAAACAATCAGTATTTGCTTTGGGTTATCAGGATTACACGCAATCAATTTTATTTTTAAAAATATCCATGTGAATTACAATACTTTCTTTGTTCTTATTAATAACATTTACAGAGATATGCATATTAATTCAGGTACTACCCTAGATTAGATTGAATCGAATCTCACTGCTACTAATTATCCTTGGTTATCTACATCCAGTATTTGGTCGATCCCTCCACAATAATATTTTAAACTTAACTTGATGCGTCTCTGAAATTAAGGAAAGCAACCGTTGCCGCTTCCATTCGTATCTGGGAAGGCAAAATCATCACTGGCTTTGCCATGGAGATCAATGCCAACACCAGTCTTGAAGATGAAGCAAAGGAGATGAGAAGTTATATGCTCTTTGTCGTTGATAAAACTCCTTTTTGCACCATAATAGGAACTGATGCTGAAGCAGTCCTGAAAGCCATCTACTCCCCAAGCACGAACTTCCCCTGGAAGGTCAGAACTATCCTTGAGGATATCAGAAATTTGGTAAAGACCCACATCTCCTTGCGCGTTTGTGGTATTAGAAGGACGGCTAACTCTGTGGCAGATTGGCTAGCAAAAGCTTACTCTAATTTATCCTTACCAATTAATTGGTTTTGTAATCATCCCTCTGAATTATCAAAACTTTTGTGTAATGACTTTAATGGACTTAGTCCCACTGGTGTAGGGTAATCCCCTGCCCCTTTTTGGTCTTTAATATAAGTCCTTATTTTGTCTAAAAATAAATAAACTTAAGAGGTAGTTTTAATTTTATTTTATTATCTTACCCTTTCTTTCTTATTTGACACGAGAAGCACATGTCTAATGTTAACAATTAACTTTTTTAATCCCGATTTTGAAAATGATATAAAGGGATGCAAGTAAACATGTAAAATATAAAATAATACTATGTAAAATGAGATCAAATTAAATTAGGAAGATAAATAATTTGTTTCCAATCTGTTTATGATACGAAAGTTGGTTTTTTTAGACCACTTGAGGTTAGCTCAAATGGACAAAACCATGGTTATCCTTCTAGGCGGTATAGGTTCGAACTGTGTCAGGGACATCGATTCCAAAAGTGGCTCTAATAAAACACAGCAAGAATATAAGGTTATTAGATTACTTACACAATATGAAATGATAAAAGGGGAACCTAGTCTTGTTGTGCAAGCCAACCTTTCTTAGTTCTAGAGTAAATTCATTTTCTACTACTTTATGTGTACATGTATATTCACTATTACACATGAAATGGAGACAACTCTCTGATTTGTCGAAACAATTCCAGCAATCAGCTCGACCAAGTGAAAAAGGCAAGTTTATTACCTTAGAAAATTCTTTTTACCATGGAAAGCTATTATTTCATATCATCTATGATGGGTGATATGAATGTAGTGGCTCACATTTATATATAAGAGTTGTTGATATCAACTACCTTTAATAATAATGAAAGAAATGGAGAGAGCAAAGAGAGTAGTTTATTATTTGTTAATAAACCGACGCTCAATATACTCTATAAATATGAGTCTTCTTTCCTCTCAAAAAATACAACAAATCCACCAGCCCAGATCAATCTCCCTGAATATACAATAAATTGGTTTCCTTCAACTCTATTGGTCAACCATTTTATAGGCTGTCTTTTTTGGTCGACATTGACATTAGATAGAGCCATAGAGACTGTAATGTTTTGGTCAATATTCTTGTGATAACCAGTTGGGGTTAGCCCAACTGGCCATGATCTTGGTTCTCCTTCTAAGCGGTACAGGCTCAAACCGAGTCCGTGACTCCGAGTCCAAAGTGGCTTTCCGATGTATTAAACAAAATTCTTGTGATGATATGCAGTAGGCCACCTTTGTATTATTTAATTTATTTTTAACAATGTAATTCTTGACTTTTTAAATACGGATACCGAATAGAATTATATATACAACATAAAAAACAATATATTATAAAAACAGTATAAATAAATTTTAATAAATTTTTATTTTTGATATTATCTTCAAAATTACGGATTTGATTGATTAACTAAAAATCTTAAAAAAATAATTATATTATTTATACAAAATAATACACCTTGATTATTGCAGAATTAGACTTGAGTTTGTCCCGTATTAAAATAAAATACCAAGATTCAAATAATAGATTTAATATTATTTTATTTTAGGTTTGTTAATGTGTAAATAAATGTATTGTTATGCTTGAGTACCAATTTATTTAGATATTGTAACTATATAATTAATGATTCATTTTTTTTTAATTTTGTAAAGGAGTTATGCAAAAGTATTTCAAGAGAGAAGTAGAAGTTTTGGAAGAAAATACTCATTTTCAGTTTCATGACTCGAGACAGACCTGTAGATCTTGGAAAAATGTACAAAATTATAAATTATCATCCAAATGATCGACATGAAGTTTGTCAAGTATTTTTTACTAGGGGCCCTACACAACCTTGGAGTCATAAATTTGCTTAACCTTATTTGGTGGGCAAAATAGGAATTTAATTATGATTGGTTCAGTAAGCATCCCTATTGGTTGGAATATAGTATATCTAAAGATGTTTCATATTGTATATGTTGTTATCTTTTTTAAATTTGTTATTGGACATTAAGCGTGAAGGGGGGAGGGGCGAGAAGTGCTCATTTTGTTAATGAAGGCTTCTTGAATTGGAAGATAGCTACAAAATGTTTAGCGATCATGAAATGTCTATTCCTCATAAAATATCCATGAGTGATTGTCAAGATTTATTAAATTCGAAGAAACACATTGAGACAAATCTTTCAAAAATAATAGATAAAGAGAAAGCATAATATAAGATTCGGTTGGATGCATCAATTGAGGCCACTAGATATTTACAAATACAAGGATTGATATTTCGTGATCATGATGAGCGTGAAAGTTACTCTAACAAATAAAATTATAATGAACTTGTAGTTACCTTTGGTTTGGTCGAATTAATCCAGATGTTAAACTAGTCACTTTAGAGCATGCTCCATAAATCTAGACATTCAAAAGGATAATGTGCGAGCATATGCTATTGAGATTATGAAGATTATTATGAGTGATCTAGGCAATGCATATTTTTGTCTTATAATTGATGAGTCACATGACATATCAATAAAAAAACAAATGGCTTTGGGGATACGGTATATAAACAGAAAAGGTCATGTGATTGAGCAATTTTTGGGTGTTGAACATGTTAGAGATACCAGTGCTTTGACAATTAAAGAAAACTATTGATGATGTTTTATGTAGAAATGGATTGAGTATTTCCAAACTACGAGACGAGAGTTATGACGGAGCTAATAATATGCTAGGTGAGTATAATGGATTAAAAGCACTTATCTTGAATGAAAATGCATGTGCATATTATATTCATTATTTTGCTCATCGGTTACAAATAGCTCTTGTAGTTGTTTCAAGAAAAAATGATCACGTTTGTGCTCTTTTAGATTTTATTAGAAGAGTGTTCAATATTTTTGGATCATCGTTAAAATACGTGATATGCGTAGAGAGAAACATTTTTAGAGGAAGATTGAGTCACTTGATATTAGGGAGATTTCAAGTGAAACTGATTTAAATCTAGAAACAAATTTCAAATGTGCAGGTGATACTCGTTGGAGTTCTCATTACATTGTTGAGTTTGAGTAATATGTTTGGTGAAATGGTTTAGGTGATTGAACTCTTTGGAAAAAATGGTTCGAATTCAACTAATCAATGCGTAAGATATTATGGATAGACATACATCATTTGATTCCGTGTTCACTATTTTCTTGATGAAGAAAACATTAGCTATCACGAATGATTTTTCACAATCACTTAAAAGATAAGATCAAGATAAAATTGTTAATGCAATGTCATTAGTTGAAGTAGCAAAATGCCTGTTTCAAACTTTGAGGGAGTATGAGTGGGATTGTTTACTTGAAAATATTTGTAGATTTTGTGAATAGTACAAAGTAGTATTCCTTGAATAGATGATATGTATCATGCACAAGGAAGAAGTAGACGTAATGAAGATGGAAGAACAACTATACGTCATTTTCAGGTTGATACTTTTTAAGTTATTCTAGATTTGTAACTAGTAGAGTTGAATGCTCGGTTTTTTGATACCACCATGGAAGTACTTTTTGTGCGTTGCATGCCTTGATTCTTCTAACAACTTCTTTCATTTTGACAAAGTAAAATTAGTCTGCCTAACTGAATATATCCTCAAGATTGGTAAAGCGTGATATATCGGAGCTTAATGATCAACTTGACAGTTGACACGTACACTGACAATGTGAAATCTAGTAGTGAATTTTTTGATTTGAATGGAATAACGAGGCTTTCTCAACAAATGGTAGAAATTAGGATAAATATTGTGTATTCATTGGTTTACTTGTTCTTGACTTTAACATTGATATTGGTGGTTGCTATTGCTTCTGTTGAGAGGGTGTTTCCAGCTATGAGTATTTAAAGACTAAACTACGTAATCAAATGAGTGACAAATGGTTGAATAATTTTTTTACTTGTATTTATTGAGAGAGACATTTGTAAGAAAATTGAGAATACCACTATCATGGATATTTTTTCGAATATGAAATCCCGTAGAGTACAACTGTAATTTTTATATCTTATATGATATTATTTAATCTATATATTCATCTGTTTCATGTGATTTTTATTATATACCACTTCTTTTAGGGCGTTACACTGAACCCCCCTATATTCAAGTCCATCCTCATTCATATTTCTAGATTCGCCACTGCTCTCCCATATATATCATTACACTTGAAGAAATTCAGAGACATTTAGGTGGTTAAAACAACAAACTTACTTCTTGTAATTGAGTTTACGATCCGAAAGCAAAGATTATTACTCCGCTGCGTAAGAGATTTGTCTAAAACTTTACTTTTAATTTCAAGTAACAATTGGTATCAAGCATGTTATAAGAATTAATTTTGCTTATGTATGTATTTGATATTTTTTTTTTGGTTCGTGCGTAAGAAAAGAAAGAAAAATATTTTTCTTTTGGAGAAGATGAAGTCTTTGGTTCAAATAGTATTGATTATAAAGAGTATCTGAAAAATATATATATTTAGTTTCAAAAATGTGTTATGGTTATTCCAAAAAGTGGTGATCTTTTTGTTCTTATTTTTGTATATAGTGTAGAAACGATCCCGTGGATCGCGAGCATTTAGACTCGACCTACTATCGTAGTACAAGTGGGACCACATGAACTTAAGAAATACTAATGAATCAAAATTGGTCATCACCTTCAAAATTTCTGAGTTGACGAGACAAAAGGCCAGTAATACTCCACATGGAAGCAGCTAGACACAATACAAGACAAAATGACGAGGTAAAACTAAAAATCAAAAACTAAAAAGAAAGAAGAGAAGAAAACAAAAGAAAAATAGATTAACAATTCTGCTTCATCAAAGCAAAACCGAACTCGTCACAAATATACACACAAATAAATATGGCGTAACAACCTATACTTTTGTGCTCTACAACCTTTATTTTCAGCTCAATAAGAACCTTATTTATCCCGTTTGTATTTAGTAACTGCATGCACATGTGAGATTTCTCCTTTTATTTAAGATCGCCGAGAAATTTGAATATTTGATAATGTATAGTTTAGATCTATTATAAAGATCTTTGAATTCCGATCCAAAATTGTGAGAATGTTTAGGTGTAGTTTGCTAAATTCTTCTAAATTGTGGTGATTTTTTTTCATTTAGATATGGTTACTGTGTGTGTCAATCAATTGTAAGTTTTTTGGTTTATTGTGTGATTAGATCGCATAATAAATAAAATAGATAAAAAAATATGGAAAAATCAATTACACTTTAATAATTGCACAATTGGTCCTTGTGTTATGTTAAATAGCCAAGTATTTGTGTTTCAAAATGAAGCAAATATACCTGAAGAATGTCACTCACGGACTCTGGAATCAGACGCGTTGCTATACGTCTCTACACTAGTAAAAAATTGTAATATACAAAATTATATATTTGCAGGGATGGATTATGGGCGGCCACCTCTCTACCATCCGATTTAGTTCTTTAGTTCTTCATCTTCTTCTTTCCCATGCACAGGAATATAGCTGATAGATATCAAATCAATGGTAGACTTTGGAAAAGAATTCGAAGGTTTTAAAGGTGATTCTTTACGGAAATATAAAGATTTCACCATCTCAACACCATCTGAATATGATCGTGAAGTAACTGTACCTTTAGTTTAATTCTACGGCTATTTAATGGATCAAAACATCAAAATAAACCGAGTTAGCAAATCTTGCAAAAAAGGATATTCCTCGATTCATATGAAAATGATGAGAAGGGAAAACTAAAGTTAGAAAGTGAATCAATGTTTTTTTTAATTTTACACAATAAAAAAAAATTCCCCTTCTACAAAATTCATTAAACGCCAAGATATTCCTTGACGACGATAGTTAATGCAAGTCGCAAGGAAGGCATTTCTGCCTTTTTCACCCATGAATCCTGCATTAAAATATATTTCAATATCATAACTGGATAATTAATATGACTTTGTATAAGGAGTAATCTGGAAATTACCTAATTGATGCAACATAAGCTACTATATCATCTTTTTGTAAAACCTCATTGTAAAGTTATATTTAATATTTCTCATTTTAAACATTAATAAACTTTGATGACTTGTCCAGTAAATTAAATAAATTAAAGAGTAAATACATATTTTACCCCTTGTACTATGGGTAGTTTGACAACTTGCCCCACACTGTTTAAAATGGTACTGGTTATCCCCCAATAGTAGTTTTCATGACTCGTTACCCACTGTTAATAGAAACCGTAAAAAAATGCCGTTAGTTGGTCATGTGCTGGTCATGTGCGCGTTTTTTTAATTAAAAAATCGATTTTCTGATTTAATAAACAAAACCCATTAATTGGCAAAGGTAAAATCGATACTTCCTAATCACCTAACCTATTTATACACGAAATTAAAACAAAAATAATCAAAACATAATCCAACAAAATTATTCTGACGGATAGGGAAAGCTCGGAGAACCCTAAATTCAGTGTTTCTTACAATCTTCCACATTCTAGTCGATTCTAATCCTTCTTGCAATCTATCAAATCCATCAAATCTGCTCCCGGGGTTGATAATATCTTTGAAGTTTTTTCAAGACTCCTAGTAAAATCACTCCTCCCAGTGAAGTATCTATCCAGAAATTGGTATTTCATAATTCGTTCTCCAATATTCGTCACCTCCCATCTCACGTATACTCTTAAACACCCACTCGATTGATATGCTCTCTTGATCGTGGCCCATGATAAGTCTAATTCAAGATGCCTTTTCTTATCAGGATCATACCTTGGTGGCTCAACAACCCAACTACTGACTCTCCAAAATATCAACTATGATAACACTGAAATAGACTACATCAACGGTCGGGTACTTTTCCGTGGCGAAAATGGCTTCACGAAGCAAAACTATTTTTCTTTTGTTATCAGTCCAAGCACTCGTGAAGTTTTCAGGCTTCATGGGGAACCTGCACAAGACAAATCAAGGAAGTGCATATTTGTTACTTTTTGAGGTTCGATCTAAGTGCTAATCAATTCAAGATCTTGAACACACAGATTATTGGAGTGAAAACACCCAACTAGAGATCTGAGTGTTGGTTGTTCAATATGATCACCCGCTCTTCAAAAAGAATCAACCCCTTTTTTCCATTCGATGTAATGGGAGAGGATTGGCTTTTTTGATACAAGAAAAGTGTGTGCATCAAAGGAGCGATTTACATGGGCCCACGTGTAACTAACAAGATATACAATTAATGGTTGAAGAAATGAGAAGAAGGGAGATTTGGTTTCATAATCTCTTATTGTGTATTACGTACCTTTATTGATGATTATTTGTATGTTTGATGTGTTAATCTTAATTATTAGTTAGAAGGAGTTTGGGGATTATATGAAGAAATAGAATGTTGGTACTCGACACACTACATATTGTATAATGACATCATTTTTCTTTTGTAATCTATTCTATTTTTGTGGGGTTTGAGTTTTCCCTATGATGTTTATAATTTATAATAACATTTGTTTTATGAAAAATAGTTGAGTGTAAAGGTGATGTTTGTAGTGGAAAATGATCTTCGCACGGCGGCAAGATGGCGGTGGTTATGGAGGACTGGGGTAAGACAGTGGCCGTGAGTTGGACTGGGGTGGGTGTGTGCGAAGAAGATGACTTCAGATTTGGATTAATTTTGTGTATATATGTTAGGTGATTATGAAGTACCGCTTTTACCCTTGTCAATTATTGGATTTTGTTTATTAAATAAGAAAATCAATTTTTTTAATTTAAAAAAAAGAACGTGCACATGGCCAACTAACAAAGATTTTTGATAGATTTCGTTAAATGGGGGTAATACGTCACGAAAACTAAATATAAGGGAGTAACCAATACCATTTTGAACAGTGAGGGGTAAGTAGTCAAACGACCCATAAAAAATTAATAATAGTAAAGCTTTTTTATATGCAGTGGGGGCTTTTATTAATAAATAAAAGTTAACCCACAAGGTAAACTTTCCATCTAGTCCTATGAATGCGACTTTACATTTTCTTAACCCCTTATCCAACCCTATTACTAAACAAAATATCAGTTTATGGTTAGTTGCATTAGGGATGGATTTAGGGGTTAGGTTTGTGTTTTGATCAAACTTTGGTCAATAATCTATTTTTATTTAAAAACAAAATTTTATAGTACAACAATTATAATTTTTTTTATTACAGAATAAAAGTTCATAAAAACCAGTAATTTTAAACTATAATTTTTTTACTACTCCAAAAAATTAAAACTATAATTTTCATTAATTAATAGACACGAAAAACTAGGTAGCTACTTTACAATTTCAAATAGTAGCCTTAAATTCGAAGTTTAAAAAATATGATATTACATTAATAGATTGCATACAAAAAACACTAATTAATTAATTGTAAAGCACAAATATCATTTGAAATCGGTCGCATGATCAGATTTAGTCATATGTATAATAAATTTACCAATGAATATGCAATTGAAAAAGTAAAAGTTAAAAAACTAAATTATGCTTACCGTTTTTTTCACTAGGTCATCTTTGTAAATTTTGAAATGATATGAATATCCATCCTTTTAATTTAATAATCTTTCTGAAAAATGAATTATAAAAAAATCAGACATATGTTTTTATTTCAAATAAAATGATAATTTATTCTATTTTTCTTTATACTTATAACTTTTTCATGTTTGTCAGTAGCATAGACTAATTTAGTCCACCCATTTTATTATCAAGTAATAAATATACGATAACACAGACAAATTTTTAAATGAACTAATATATATATATATATATATATATATATATATATATATATATATATATATATATATATATATGAACAAACTTATCTTATGACTTTTGAGGTTTAGATCTCCCTTAATTTCCAAAAATTATTTTTTCACCCTTACAAACAAAAAAAAAAAAGGCTCTGTCCCCTAAGTTTTCCAAAACCTTTCCCTTGGCCTCTCAAAATATAAATTTTTTGTTCCGTTATATATATATATATATATATATATATATATATACTTTTTTAACTTAAAAATAGATCGGGTCTATAATTTCAATTTTGGTATTATTCTTGAATTTTTTTTTTACAAAAAGAAATTTGTTGAAAAAAAAAAGTTCAATATATATATCACAAAAGTAATTATTATCAGTTGCAACTAATATACTGAACTTTTGTGATATGTAACATATAAATCTGACCAAAATAATAACAAAAATGAACCTACGATTTAAAAAATTAGAATTTTGAAGAAACTTACCTGAAAAAAGGATATAAACATCCTGCACAGAAGCCGTGAATCTAATAGCCATTTTAGAACAAAGGGGTGGTTCATTTGAGACGTAAGAACTATATCAAAGATTCAGATTATCGGAGAGAGTAGTGTGTGTGTTAGGGAAGAATTAGATGAATGAGTAAAATAGTATGACAATTGTAGATATTTTTTTAGGTTTTGTTATGTTATAATAAAATTACAAATGGGCTAGACAAGCGGATCAGGTTGAAAATCTGAGGCTTTGCCTTCCCAATCCATGGACCGGCCCAAATCCATAAAAAATTGATCTGTGGCCCAATGTAATATGTGGACTTCAAATAACTTAATATGACGGGTAGGAAGGGGTCGTATTCAATGGGTGAGTGGGTTTGGCAACCCTAGTTAGCATATAGCCTTTTTAATGTGTTTTTTATGTAAAAAATATTCATATATTTAATATTCTTAATGTTTCTAATTGCATAATTATGTGTATGAGTGTATCAATATTTACAACACATACACACACACATAGACATACAAACACACACAGAGACATACAAACTCACACACACACATACATACAGACACATAGACACAAAAACGCGCACACATACTTGCTGGACGAGATTGGCGACGTGGTAGGAGGACCGGTCCGGTATCAAAGCGAAAGACTCGGCCGCATAGGGTCCTTAATTTTTGACGTTTTTAGGGGCTCCCGATCATCAAAATGTATTATATGTGTGTGTGTATATATATATATAATCCTGATTTATTCATTAGCAGTATTGTTGGTTTAGTGGTATTGTTGCGTGTTTTTTTTCATGAGGTATAGAGATCGAACCTGTTAGTTGTAATAATATTTTTATTTATTTTGAGGGCATTATTTTATGGCTTCGTTGACTGCTGGGGAGTTGACTGGCGACGTGGATGGATGTGAGAGGCTGGTCCTTTGTTTGACCTGCCATGTGGACGGGATTAACGACGTTGCATCATATTGTTTATCCGTTCGGGTGAGTCAGCATGGCTGTTATTGACTTCGTTGACTGCTGGGGAGTTGACTGGCGATGTGGTTGGATGTGAGAGGCTGGTCCCTTGTTTGACTTGCCTGCCACGTGTCGCTGTGACTGAGGAACATTTGACCGGTCAATGAAGGCTAGCACTTGAGATGGAATACATGGTGGGCTCTTACAGGTTAGTCTTCCCGTTGACTGTCCAGGTTGCTCGGTCCAATCCCCATAAGGAAAGTCCATAGCTGGTGATTGAAGTCCATAGCACATTTCTTTTTTCCATTTGATGGGCCTGCATTGTCCAAGACATATATATTAGTATTTGATCCATTAAAAACTTACCAGTCCGATTATTATAGGGGCCATTTGTAGAATTTTGCTGGCGATGTGGCTCTTTCCTGACCAATGTTATGTTGGCCGTTTCTTGAAGCTGTTGGTGTTGAAAAATTTACTCCCTTATGAAGATGATTTGTACCACGTGCATTATTCACTTGGTTTATATAAGGCCTATTTGATAGGCCACGAGAAGGAGTAATTATGGGCTCTTGCTGCACATTTCTTTGTTCAATATCAACCGGACCCAAATTAGCTGCTGGACCATGAAAATAAGAAGTAATATTTTCGGTCCATTGCAATGAGGTGATAGTGACCTCATTTGTTTAAGAAAATGACATCATCAGGTTAAATGTAATAATCCCAGTACGAGTATTATCACCAAATGGATGTTTGTTTTTATCGAACCACCCCCTTAATATTTTTTTGTCTTTGATTTTACCACAAGGTAATAAGATGGAGTATTTTAATTTGTAAATGATTTTCACCCCGAATCACGCTTTTTCACCGACCAATCCTATAAATTTCTATTACCAAAAAATTCAACTTTAAACCAACCAATCCATACAAATTAAAATGCGTTGATAGTGATGACTTTATAAGCAACGTTACAACACGCAATACGGCGAAAGACATCCATGGAAGTAGGATAATCGGTTTTGGGAATGAAAACAAGTGTTGTGTGGTTTAATTTTTGAAGAAGTTTTCCCGAAGTCAAGAACCCCTTAACCGCATCAATCACACTTTAACTAACTACATTCTAAGATTTCTTAAATAAAGTGTGAAGAATACCCATCCAGACCCGAAAATTATTACTATCAATCCGAAAAATCAGATCTTTAATCTCTTCTACGGTCACATCCACACATAAATCAATCTTTTGATCTTCGGTTAAAACACTACCCAACTCAAAGACTTCTTGATCGGCTTGAGAAGTAGCCTCTCTAGTACCCTAGAAACCAATATAATAATTAACGAAAGCTTCATAAAAATCCTCTCTAGATGTAGTGTCGGTACCATCCGCGAGCTTGATAGCAGAGATATGTCTTTTCCTATCTTTACTTTTCATGATTCCATGAAATCGGTTTGTGCACCTATCACTTTTAAGATTGAATTCACTTCTACATTTGGAATTTTCAAGGTGTTTGGGGGGGGGGGGGGGGGGGGGGGGGGGAGCTTCGCCCCCAAATAGTTGTTCTTAGCATCTCCATACATAGCCAATCTCCTCCAGTAATGCCTCTTTTGAGACCACATATGGACTTTAGCAAACAAATTTTTTTTCTTAATTTTTGCTTCCAGCTTTTTCGTTTTATGGCTCTTTAACTGATGTGAACGGATTTTCTTTTCTTATGTCACCATTTTCCTCGAATCGGATGTGATTCAGGTTATATTCTGACTCCAAATCAGATTTGCTGGAGCGGAAAATACCTTTTTATTACTTGCTGCTTAGGGGCTCTTTCAGCCTAAATAAAATGCCCCCTCAATCCACCACTAATAGAAATAGAACTAGCCTGCGAACGAGTAGCATTGTGGGGCCCATCTGCAGCATCGGTCCCTGAACATTTCTTAACCCAAACAACATCACTTGACTTAGCCTTTTTAGAGCTATATGAAAGAGTAGTACTTGGGCGCGAAGTAGAGGTTTCGAGTTTCCATATTTTGCATAGGAG
The DNA here is from genome assembly GCA_029959085.1 of Nemophila menziesii. Taxonomy (NCBI): domain Eukaryota; kingdom Viridiplantae; phylum Streptophyta; class Magnoliopsida; order Boraginales; family Hydrophyllaceae; genus Nemophila; species Nemophila menziesii. The sequence goes on along the minus strand of JARWIR010000003.1, from coordinate 70,710,156 downwards.
GTCCCTGAGACAAAATCAGGCCCTTTGTTTTTTGAATAATACGAATTGTCCCCCCGAAGTTTTCGGAATACCTAAAACAGCTCCCAAAGTTTTTGATCTGATACCAACAGCCCCTTTAATAAGATTTGAAGCTTCCCCTTTATTCATTCTTACTGTTGTATCTTTTCATCCCCTAAAATTTTCTCCCCAGGTTTTAATAACCATCATTTGGTCCCCCTACTTTTTAAAAATATCATTCTCTCATCTCCTAGATCAACAACAATCAATACACATCTCACATTTTACATAACATTGGGACCTATAGTGCAATTAACTCCAAAAACAAAACTTGCCCCCCTAACAAAAACATCAAAAACCTATAGCATTTAGAGAAGTCAGCAAGGAATTCAAAACCACACAATGTACAAAAACATAAACATTATGAGTTCTTTACCAACTGTCTTCATTTTTTTTCTTTTTCCTCCGTTTCATTTGCAGCTACTTCTTGTCACTGCAATTATTGTGGCCGCAAAATTTAACATTTCCGTGTTGATTTTAACAACAATTTTTCTGAATCTTTGCAAATCATTTCGAAGAAGAGAGATGCGAGTCTTAGGCGGTATTGTTGGAATTATGCCCTAGCCCCGATCGGCTTGTAATGAATTGAACACAAGTGTTTACTGTACACGATAATAGTTATCCCTATAGTAGTGATTAAGGGAATTATTTTCTTGAATCTATGACAAGCTTATATGTTTATGGTATTCATTTATATAACATAAAGGCAGATCCTCTATGAAGTTACGAACTAGATATCATAAGGTGTTATGATAATTAGAATCTAGCTCATAGGACTCAATCTAAACTTGTTCTTAATCGTAGGATCATCGAACTAGGACCTCGATGATCCGGTTAGATTAATATGTAGCTAACGAGTATTTATCGGGATAAATATCAGTAGTTCTCGTTTACCGAGTTAGGTACATAGATAATGCACATAGAAATGTGATTATCGGTCCGACTAAAACTAGAGATTCCTAATGGTTAATTAACTTGAACAGTCAAGTAGGTTAATCTCTAGAAGGAGTTTTATGCTTGTAATCCTTTGACCTGAGATCATCACTACTCTTTTGTATATGCTTGTTGTGTTTTGATACTGGACTACTAGTGTGCCACAATGCTAGTCGAAAGGATATTGGACACGACTAAGTATATATGCTCCTAGGGATGAGTCAAGATTGAATCTATCAACTCTAGGTAAAGAGTTTGAGCTCTACGATGTCATAAGATTATAACGATTGTATCAAATCCTTGGCCAAGGTGATAGAACGAATGAAGAAAGGCGTTTCTTGGGTCATTCGTCAATCGTTGACAATCGACGTGTAACGTAGTTGGTTTTCTAAATGGGATTTGACAGTTGTACCATATCCCAGGATGATCCGGAGCTGTAAAGATAGAGGGAATACATGTATGATCCTTTACCGAGTTCTTTGTACGGAGTTACTTCACGTTATCCGGTCGTTGGGAAGTGTTGTTAGACGCCAACCTCGATTAGTAGTTAATTAAGTTAACTACTACTGGTTTAAAGATGAACCCACGTAGTCGCACACTAACGAGTGCATTTATCTTGCTTCATGTTGTTAGTTAATTTTATTATTAGATAATAAATATTAATTAAATATATACTTGGAATATTGGTATATTAATTTGCTAGCACAGATTAGTATTCTAATATAAGACCGATCTAAGACAAAAGAGAAATGAGAAAAGGAAAAAAATAAATTGACAAGTTCGTGGTTCAAACCATGTACCTCCAGTAATGTGAAATGTGTCACTAACCGCTGGGCTAGTCAAGTGTTTTTGTATAATGAAGAAGGTCAAGTCCACTTCACAAGTGGTAATGGATCAGATTATTAAGATAATTAAATTCATTATACGTTCTTGACTTTTCCTATTCTTTGTCTTTTCATTTTCTTCTATTGGGTTTATAATATAATGAGAGTCATTATACAGATATAAGTTTTTCTCATCAGTTTTTCTTCCAAGAAAAAAAAATCCACAGAAAACAAAAGGTCTTTTGTCTCCAAGTCAAATTGGATTCTGAAAGCAAGGATCAAGCTCGGTGTGCAAAGTGTGGAGGCTTCAAGTTTTTGAAGTTACGATCAGGCAATTCGATTTTCATACAATGGCTTAAGGTATGTAATCGAAGCTTTGTTTCTGTTCAAATTCTTAAATCGCAACTAGAAGGTTTTTTTATTGCAATTTTTTTCTGCTGAATTATATATGAGATATAATTGAGTTGCAATATCCTTCAATTGGTATCAGAGCCAATTGTTGCGATTTAGGGATTTAAACAAGATATTATTGATAATATTTAAATTTTGTTTATAAGAGTTTATATGAAAATTATGTTTTATATGAGATATAGAAATTTCTGTGTCCTCCTGCTGTCGTTTTTTTTGTGAGAAAAAAATTTGGCGATAGCTATTTCAATATATTATTTTTGGAACAAAGTTTTAAATGTTGTGCGTAAAGAAGTTTTCTTATTGATCAGGTATATCATTGTATATAATGTATGACATGATGATGTGCTTTATAAATTGTTTACATGAGCGTATTTTTTTTTCTTGTTGTTTGTGATGTTTTGTGAACATCACTTCTTTCGAAAAGGAAAATAGGAACAACCAATTTTTGGAAGACATGTTTTTCTCATCCCTATTGCTGCTGTAAGGAGGAAAATTGTTTCGTGTGCATATGTAAGATTGGATGTATATATATATTTTATATTCAATATGATCAATTGCAGAAACAACAGTTCGGAGTGAGATATCGGAAATGGGAGAAATTTGCAGAAGAAATTTTGATAGATAAAAAGAAGATACAGGGGATGAAGATTTGGAGTACAGGGACAAATTGGGCCAGATGGTGTTGGGCCTGGGTCAGATGTAGGATATTTTATGGGATTCGGATAATAGTTACAAATGATACTATTAGTTGCGAGTACAAATACCACCCTCGGCTTGTCCTCTCCTTCGTGGTTCAAACCCAAATTTGGGTTTTGGTTATTTGGGAGGACTTCTGGTGTCTTACACTGGGGCAAATCACGGTAGCGATGCTAATCGTGATTAAGTACCTCCTGATGGTTCTTGGTCTTTGTGTGTGTGATGATGGTGTTGTTCTTTTCACGAGGGTTCGGAGAGGTGCGAGGGGTTATAAGACTTGCGATATGAGGATGGAATGGTATTATATCTCGATGACGAGCACATCTTGCAATCTACAAAGGTTACAGTGTGATAGCTGGATAATATGCGGTCAAATGGATAGTCTGATACGTTTATTAAGTTTCATGTATGTTAATATTAGTACAGTACATAGAGGTTGTAATATCTTGGGTTGAAGTAATAAAACTGAAGTATTGAACAAAAAAAAAATTGCAACGTTTGACTCTTCAGATGAAAGGATTCAGAATGCATATGCTAATATTTGTTGTTTTTGTTAAAAAAAAGTTCTTTATGACAATTTAGCAGTTCAGCAGATGGTGAACTTCTTTGTACTTCTTTTATTTATTAAGGAATACATGTTTTTCATGATTACATCTGAAAAATAAAATAGAAACGTTTGTTTTATTTTTATTTTTGGAGACATATTTTTTAGAAAAAAAATGTGTATAACAAAAATTGTATTTTTCTGAAATTACAATTTTTTCCATTCTTTTGATATGATCGTTTTGAGTTTCATCCCAAACTCTTAGATTATGAATCGTTTTTGTTGTTTCCGTTGTATGCTGTATTTTTCCGAAATTGCACGCCTGGACCAATCAATTGAACTAGTTGATTCGATCAATCAGTTTGTTTATTCAGTAAATATTATGTTGGTCTTACGATATTCTGAACACCTATTTCATTTCAAATTTTAGGATTATGAATTCTAAATTATTCCCACTTGATAGTAAAAAGAATTATTGAGTTTATTAAGACGATATATATGATATATCGTGAGACTTATCTATCGTAAGTAGAGTTTTAAATTTGTTAAGTTTACAAATTTTGATCTGACTACCAGGTGGACTTGTAGTTCGAGTAAAAATTATAATAAGCTATATTGTTTGATAATATGATTATATTATTGATTTCACTTTTTTAGTCTGGACTACCCAGAGGATGTGAGATTGATAATATTATATTATAGGATGGATTAACTCAACAAAACTAAATAGAAATGACCTGACTACCAGGGCTAAATAGTTTTGGATCTCTTATTTTATATGATAAAATTGGTAACGTACCACACTTTAATTATGAGTGAGAAACAACCTGATTACCAGGGGGCTCATTCATGTTTTAAAGTTTTATTCTTCACTTCAATTATGCGTGAGAAACGACCTGACTACCAGGGTCTCATTCATGTTTTAAAGTTTCCAATTATATATCTCTTAAATAACAGTCCATATCTTTGACAGTTATATAATAGTGTTTCTAAAGCGTGATTTCCTATTCCTTCCTATGATTAGATTTCTCGATATTTCTGCGAAATCACTTCTCAAATCATCACAAGTTGGTTGTAATCTCGAGATTTGTGACCGCAACTTGAGAGTCTTTCTTATGCACATGAGACTCATTGATATACTCAATGAGCTATTGACTAAATTCTCTATTGAGGATGAATAGAATGTATATGATGTATATGATGCATGTCTAAAGTAATATGAACCTAGTAATGGTACTAAGTGTATATTCTTGTATCCATGAGTTATGAACTCCAAAAGACATTTTAAGCATGATATTCCCATGAATCCTTAAATATCTTTAGAAGATATATATGTAACTTAGTATGACCGTTAGATACCAGATATCTAATACCAAGAAACGAGGTAAGGGCATTAATGGAAATTGTTTCTATAATTTCTTGAACTTCTATTAATTACACAGAAAGGGTATTGGATACTCGTAGTAGTTTAGAAATCTGCAAAATGTTGCATACTCTAAAGATTAATAGACGAATAGGAATAAGAGAAGTTAAATTACAATTTTGGTAATGGAGCAATTGTTGCAGCCACAATTGTAATAAATAGTTCTCTTAAGATGCATATGGAAAAATATATTGTAAGAAAACTGTGTTTTTGTTCGTAAACTTGTTTTCGAACAAAATGACCATTTGATCATAAGATGGTTATAGTGTATTAATGCAATATAAAATGACCATTGAAGTCTTCATAGTGATGAATTACACCTCATTGGATGCTTACAATATGGTGATCATAGTTTCCTTAAGTAACTACATAACAATGTTATAGTTGTTTCTGGTCATAAATCAAAATAGATAATCGTACTACTCAAACCTTATCTTTGGTGTTATGGACTAAGTCATAAATTGTGAGAAAAAGTTTACTAGTTTCACAAGGAAGATTTCCTTGAAGAATATGATTTTGAATCATATGAAACTTGTGAGACTTATCTCAATGAAATATGACTAAATCTCATTCTGATGAAAATAGACACAATGCTAATAAGTTCGTATGCCCACTATATACTGATGCATGTGGTCAGTCCGAACTTTAGCCAAAGATAGATCTTCTTACTTCATCTCCTTCACTAACTATATAACAGATATAGATGTGTTTACCAAATGTAACACCAATATAAATAATTTGAAATGTTCAAATTACTATTAAGTGAAGTTGAAAGCAAGTATATAAGAGTATGAAAGAAGTAAGATATCAACCTGTAGAGGTGAAAATCTTAACAATGCATTATAGATTATCTATGACAAAATTAGATTTTGTCTCAGTGAACATATCCTGGAACACCAAGGTTGATGGTGTGTCTGGAAAGAGAAATTGCATTTTATTGGATATAGTGCAATCCATGATAAGTTTCCTTGGTTAACGAATATTCTTGGGGTTATGTTTTAAAGTCAATTGCATACTTAATGAACTCTTAGGTCCCACTAAATAGTCGATAAAATCCATATGTGATATGGAGATAACATAAGTTAAACCTCAAACTATAGAAGTTTGAAGTTGTCTGATTTATGCTAAACGACTTATGATGGTTAAGTTTGAGTTGAGATCTTTCAAATATAGATTTGTTGGATACCTAAAGAAAATGACATGATTATATTTCTACACCATTCTGAACACAAAGAGTTTGTGGTAAGGAATACAACCTTTCCAAATTAGAATTCCATAGTGAAGGAATTCATAATGTAGAAATAGATCAATATGAAATAAAGATTTCAGAGTTATTTATACAAGCTGAAGAGCATCGGATGCACGCCGATCTGACTTTCCTTGATGAGTTAATAGTTTCATTTAAGGTTCAAGTCTCAAACTTTGAGTAATTAGGGATGATTAATGAACCTATTTTGGAACACGGAAGTTAACAAAATCAAGAGAAAGAAGAATTTATTGTACATAAGCCTCCTATAGGTTATATAGATATCATCATACACCAAAATCAATTGTAATAATGGTGATAGTTTGATGAGGAAATTATATAGATGATAACCCCATCAAGTGATGATCCTAAATCCCTATGAAGAGGCTATGACTAGTCTAGATAGTGACAAGTGGTAAGAACCATAGAATCTGAATTTGTATATATAAGAATCAACAAAGTATAGTACTTTGGTTGAATCTTTAATAGACATAAGATCCATTTATAGTAAATGGGTGCTAGGGAAATGATTGGAGTAGACGGTAAGGTAGAGACCTATAATGTCCTTCTAATTGCTAAGCGTTAAGAGATCAATTATGGTGAATTCCTTTTCTCATAGCAATGCTTAGTTTATTTCAGATTATACTATTGGTAACTACATACTATTATTATGAGATATGGTAATATCATGTGAAAATAGTTTTCACTAAATGGGAGTCTATGACGAGAGAGTATTTGGTACAATAACTTTATGTCACATCAATAAAGTGTAGGTATATCTTTTCATAAAATCTGTCACATCACAGGTATATCTTTTCATAAAATCCCATTATATTAATCATATTCTAGCATCTTTTCATAAAAATTAAACTAACAAAAATAAATATTATTGTACCGAATAATTTTCCGTCTATGACGTCCTTAAGACCAATCCTAAAGGTCTCATATTTCCATTTATTCATAATAAAATATGTAAGTTCCAAAAATCCATTTAATGGATTAAGCAAATGTCACTAAGTTGGATTACTCTCTTGTATACAATCAAATAGTTTGATTTTATGATTTTAGAGTAAGAGTCATAAGAGTATAAAAGACTAGTGGGAGTACACTCATCTTCCTAGTGTTATATGTGGATGACATATTATCACATAAGGATATGATATACCAACCAAGCAGATAAACCAAGTTTTTGTCTAATAGTTCTCCATGAAAGATTTAGGAAAAGTAGCTTATATTCTTTAAAATTGGGATATATAGAGATAGATTAAAGAAGCTACTTGACCTATATCAATCTTAGTACATTTATACCTGTTCAGAAGTAGCACATGGAAATTCCAAAAGGTTCTATTTAATAATAGGATTTAGAATTACTCTTAATGGGAGGGTTTGTTCTAGGCCCCTCATAGTAAGAGAATGAATGTGTATAGTCCTATTTGTTAAAACAATAAGGATCTATCTAGCATACCATGAAAAATGTATAAGACCTGAAGTGTACTATGCGCTAGGAATAGCGAGTAAGTATGAAGGTAACCTTATTAGGGAATGTTGGAAAGTAGTAAAGACTATCCTTAAGTACTTAAGAAGTATTATAGACCAATTTCTCATATATGGAGAATACAAGTTGAAGCTAACTGGGTATATAGATACTTGTTTTGCTTTAAACATTGATGATAGAAAATCAACATAAGTTGTGTCTATATAGAGGAGAAGTGAATTGGAATAGTTCCAATCAAGATACTATAACGGATTTCGGTTACTAAAAGTAGAATACATAGCAGCATAAGATGCAACTATGCAAGGTGTTTGGATAACATAGTTCTTATATATATTGTGTAGTTTCTATAATATAGATAGTAGATTAGACTATAGATCCAAACAAATTCTGCAGTAGTACCGCTTGATTCGAGATATTATTAAATATGAAGATGTTCACATCCACTAGGTAGAAGAAAGGGAAAATGATGTATATCTGTTCATATAAGTGTGTCTATCAGAAGAGTCTGATGAGAACAAACTGTTTATGAATTATGGTACTTGAACGATTGGGTCTAGGCCAAGTGGGAGATTGTTGGAATTATGCCCTAGCCCCGATCGTCTTGTAATGAATTGAACAAAATGTTTACTATACACGAGAATAGTTATCCCTACAGTAGTGATTAAGGGAATGTTTTCTTGAATCTATGGAAAGCTTATATGTTTATGGTATTCATTTATATAACATAAAGGTAGATCCTCGATTAAGTTACGAACTAGATATAATAAGGTGTTATGATAATGAGAATCTAGCTCATAGGACTCAATCTAAACTTGTTCTTAGTTGTAGGATCATCGAACTAGGACCTCGATGATCCGGTTAGATTAATATGTAGCTAACATGTATATATCGGATAAATATCGGTAGTTCTCATTTACCGAGTTAGGTACATAGATAATGCACATAGAGATGTGATTGTCGAACCGACTAAAACTAGAGATTCCTAATGGTTAATTACCTTGAACTGTCAAGTAGGTTAATCTCTAGAAGGAATTTTACGCTTATAATCCTTTGACCTGAGATCATCACTACTGTTTTGTATATGCTTGTTGTGTTTTGATTATGGACTACTAGTGTGTCACAATGCTAGTCGAAAGGATATTGGACACGACTAAGTATATATGCTCCTAGGAATGAGACAAGATTGAATCTATCAACTCTAGGTAAAGAGTTTGAGCTCTACGATGTCATAAGAATATAAGGATTTTATCAAATCCTTGGCCAAGGTGATAGAATGAATGAATAAAGGCGTTTCTTGGGTCAATCGTTGATAATCGATGTGTAACGTAGTTGATTTTCTAAATGGGATTTGACAGTTAAAATCCATATCCCAGGATGATCCGGAGCTGTAAAGATAGAGGGAATACATGTATGATCCTTTATCGGGTTCTTTGTACAGAGTTACTTCACGTTATCCGGTCGTTGGGGAGTGTTGTTAGACGCCAACCTCGATTAGTAGTTAATTAAGTTAACTACTACCGGTTTAACGATGAACCCATGTAGTTGCACACTAACGAGTGAATTTATCTTGCTTCATGTTGTTAGTTAATTTTATTATTAGATAATAAATATTAATTAAATATATACTTGGAATATTGGTATATTAATTTGCTAGCACAAATTAGTATTCTAATATAAGACCGGTCTAAGACAAAAGAGAAAAGAGAAAAGAAAAAAATAAATTGACAAGTTCGTGGTTCAAACCATGTACCTCCAGTAATGTAAAATGTGTCACAAACCGCTGGGTTAGTCAAGTGTTTTTGTATAGTAAAGAAGGTCCAAGTACACTTCACAAGTGGTAATGGATCAGATTATTAAGATAATTAAATTCATTATACGTTCTTGACTTTTCCTATTCTTTGTCTTTTCATTTTCTTCTATTGGGTTTATAATATAATGAGAGTCATTATACAGATATAAGTTTTTCTCATCAGTTTTTCTTCCAAGAAAAAAAAACGCACAGAAAACAAAAGGTCTTTTGTCTCCAAGTCAGAATTGGATTCTGAAAGCAAGGATCAAGCTCGGTGTGCAAAGCGTGGAGGCTTCAAGTTTTTGGAGTTACGATCAGACAATTCGATTTTCATACAATGGCTTAAGGTATGTAATCGAAGCTTTGTTTCTGTTTAAATTCTTAAATCGCAACTAAATGGTTTTTTATTGCAATTTTATTTCCGCTGAATTATATATGAGATATAATTAAGTTGCAATATCCTTCAGGTATTAGATGCCCTACAACATTAAAAATGTCCATATTAAAAAAAAAAAAAAGAGTTACATTTCCAAATACTTAATTTGTCACGGATAAAAAAATAAAATAAAATAACATAGATACCAGTCAAATAGCTTGACATATGATTAGTTTGTTGTATTTCTTAATACAAGAATGCATTACTTTCATTAAGCTTTCCCTTTTAATCGACGAATTTTGACAAGGACAGGCTCATGTACAACTTTAAAAGAGACAGGCTTATGTAGAGGCACTAGACTTACACAATACAGAAAGATAAAAGGGAAACCCAGTCTTTGTTGTGCAAGCAAACCCTTCTTTGTTCTAAAGTAGTATGAAACCACAAATTCAATTCCTGCTACTTTTATGTACCTGTTTATTCACAACATTGTCATAAAAATACAAAGGCCTCCACACCCAAAATCCATAGGCCTCCTCTGGACGCCACTTTTATATAGCCAGAATTCGGCTATAACTATAGGGTGCTTAAGTTCCCAAGCTGGTTCATCGTAATTTTTTAAACCCAAACTTTAATTTCACTTTGGTTATTATACACAAAATGACGACAACTATCTGATTCGCTGAAACAATTCCATAAATCAGCTTGATCAAATGAAAAAGGCAAGTCTATTACCCTAGAAAATTCCTTTTCTACATGGAATGCTATTATTTGACTTTCTTCTATCCACCAGTGCAACCAGCCATTACATTAGTAGTATAAATGTTTTTATGTAGGTGAATGCTCGCCCTCAAAGTACATACCTCCTTGGATATTTCCCATATTAGTATCTGATGAGTAAATCTCAAATGAATATTGTATCATCAGGATTGCTTATAGAGGGTTTGAGATCGACCAACTTAAACATTGAAACTGCCGCAGATGAAAAACAGAAAGGGTAAAATGCTACTGGGGTTCAGCGTTTCCCAAAATCTCTCCATTTGTTGATATTTGTAGCCATTATCTTGTAACTAGATTGCATATTTATATAACATAACCCTCATGTAGAAAATCATGTTGAAAATATAATAAACTCACACAACAAAGTATATACCGTTGTGCGATTTGTTTAACTAAAAAAGATTTAACACTCTAAAAAAAACGAACAAATAGGATTTTTTTTAGTTTTTAAAATATCAAAATCAATTTTTTATTTAGATTTAGATCCAATATATAAATCATAATCATGGTATATAATAACAAGACACATATCTATAGATTAGTTTATGTGATTATAAAAACATTATAAAAACACGGGCAATATGTCATAATATAAATTCTAATATTGAATTGACAAATTCTTCTTTTTACTTATGTTTTTTTTTGGGTTTTGATTGCAAACATTTGATTTTTTTTAGGAAAAAAGATTTGTGGATATCCAACCGATGGTGAACCTGACAAATAAGTACACAATTTTCTTTTTTTGGTTAGGTGAACGGTTATATAAATAGAAAATAAATGTACAATAGTACAAGCTAATCTCCCCCTAACATCAAAAAAAGAATGATGAGAGAACAAGAAATATATAATAGAAAAAATACACCACTTAACTACCTTGGTAATCGTTTCCCTAGAGGTAGAATCACATTTTATACCAATGTGATTTCTCGCCTTCCAAATACAATATACGGTAGCTCCAAAACCAATCCTCCATGCTTTTCTTCTCCAATTTTCTCTAACTTTAAACTTCTTGATCCATTTCAAAGCACTAAGGAATATGATCCTTAGTTTTAAGCCTCTTCCTCAATGTCGTCCAAACAATAATGGCATGTTTAGGGATTACACAGTACCCAAAATTTTTAAATGGATAAATAAGTAACTAAGTTTTTTATTTTGGTCCAACGGTTCCGTCTATTTAGGTTAAGTGATTATGGGATAAATATTTTCTAGATTATGAAACAAAAGAAGAAAAGACACTAAAGTACTAAAGAATTTAAAATAAGACAAATAAGTATCTAAGGAATTTGAACATAGACAAATAAGCAGAGGCGGATTTACCTTAGACATAGGGGGAGCTAAAGCCCCCCTAGACCCGAAAATTTTATAATATGTAACTGTAACTTTGCCTGAAAAACAATTAGCTCTTTTAAAATATTTATGATATACATTTGTACTATAAAGAACACATAAGGTAATGTAACTCAGTGGCTATCTTGCTTAAGTATAGGTGGCCGCTTGACGTTTTCCTTTTTGTTCTAATTTTATACTCTTAGGAGACATCATTTTAGGTGATTATTTGACTTTTATGATAAGACTTTTAGGGTTCTTTCGTTATATTTCATTTTCTCTACTTTGAATTTATTATATTTCATTTTTAAAGGTTTTGCACGTTAAATGGTTTGTTTTTAGTGCAAATTCCGTAGGTCCATGGATGCTAGGGAGCACAATTACAAGGAGAGGAATCGAGAATTAAAGTCTTAGATCGAGTAGAGAAGTCAAAGACGAGAAAAGATATCCCGAAGAGTTGACTAGGAAAGCTGCAAATCTGGAAGGCTGATAGTAATTGCTTATTTTGAGTGACTTAAACATGGATTCAGCTTTGGGCCGTGAAATAGAGATTATTCCTTATTGAGTTAGGAAGATTTAGCAACTGGAATGGGTCAATTTGGAGTTGATTTGAGGAAGTTACAACCGTTTTACTACGGGGTGTACATCAGTTACGAGATTTAAAATAAAAGATTGGATTTGAGCTTTTTAATATTTCATTATTTCATTTAAGTAATAGCCCAAGTCCGATTTGTTTCATATAAATAGGCCTTTAGACTCTTATTTTACACACAACTCATATTACACAAGTCAAAAACGCCAAAGAGAAAGTTAGAAGCAAAGAGGAGAGAAGAAGCTGAAGCCGGAGAAGTAATTCTTCCAACAACAATCAATTCAACCCTTTAATTAGGCTCTTTATTTCATTTATGTAATTGACTATGAGTTCCTTTAATTTTATTTCTTTAGTTTTTATTTCCATTATGAGCTAAATACTTTAAGTACTTGAGAATCGCTTTAATGGGTTGAGCCCTAATTTATTTGATTAATGTTTTTGAATTTGGAATTGAATGATTTAATTTGAATTAGATAATTTAGTATTGACTATTATCACAAATTTATTTACTGTCTTTGAAGTCATGAATCAACAATAGGAAGTAGTAATTAAGCTATTCATTATAGTGGCGTAATGATCACCTTGACGAGGGGTTTAATTACGGAGCTAGGAAATAGACGCGAGGTGTAAGTCATTGACCCTAACGCGCTTGATTAACCTTGTAGCCAATTGGGTAAAAGACTTGAACATTCAAAGGTAGCTTATAATCACCCTGCCGGGGTTTGTAATACCCTAGGATAGCTCCTAAGTCCACCCTGATGGGGGTTAGGAGAAACTCGAATCCTGACTAATACTTAATCCCGATTCAACCCTTAAACGAAAGCATTGATTAAATAGATTTAGGTGAAACCCTTGCGAGACTCAAGTACCATTCTCAATCTTGCGTCTACTCATATTTACTTTACTTGCATCTTATTTATTTGCATTAGCTAAATTAGTATTTTATTTTATTTGCATCTTAGTTCTTAAACAACAAAAACCAAACAAACTTTATATCTTTTATTTTTTTCGTACTTGCAATTATTCCTCTAATTTATTCACACTTGAGTTGTACCTATTCCGTCTCTGAGAATGTATCTTATTTATCGGTTTATTACTTTGACAACCGTACACTTGCGGTTTGTGAGTCCTTACTTTTTATCGCTTATTTTATAACACACCAGGACCCACCACCACCCCCTTGCCCACCCAGACCCGCTCTTCAAAAATATATATTTGTATAATATAAGAACCTATCATTAATAGGAACCTATATATAGCAACGCGTCTGATTCCAGAGTCCGTAAGTGACATTTTACAGGTATATTTGCTTCATTTTGAAACACATACTTTGCAATTTAACTTAGCACAAGGACCAATAGTGCAATTATTAAAGTGTAAATTGATTTTGCTATGTTTTTCTTATCAAATTTAATTATGGGGCAATTACCATAACCATTCTAGATAAATGTGATATTACTCTTAAAACATGTCTAATATAAATGACATAATAGACAATAATACCCTTGAATTGTGTCCATCTCACTTTATTTTCCCGACAAAAAATTTCTAGGCAACTTTTCCGACCAAAAATTTTCCCGCCTAATTTTTCTGGCCAAATTCTTTTTTCCAACAAATTTTTCTCATCAATTTTATTCCTACCAAACAAAATTCTCACCAAATTTTTATGTTGTTATTTGGTGGGTATATTTGAGGGTTTTTCAAAACTATATTTTAGATTGTTTTATTATTTTCTACCAAATTATTTTTGGGTTTATACATTAAGTTTATGTTGTTGTTTGGTGATTCGAATCCCATCAAACTATAGTTAGGGGTTTAGGTTGTTGTTTGGTGTGACAAATCCTACCAAATTACTTTTGGTTTATGTTATTTGGTGGGAAAAATCTCAGAAAACAATAAACGTGAAACTTAGTAAATATTTAACTTTAACTAGAGCATTGAGTCATCTCACCCCATCATTGTAGTATTTTTGTTTTGGTTTTATTTGCATCAACCCGAAAGGAAATGGTTTATTTTAGTATCTAAAAGTGATTATTGGTACCTAAACGCAAAACCGACAATAAAAATGCTAAAAATCATGGATAGAGACTTACACATATATATAAACTAACAACCAAAACAATATATGTTAAACTTAATTTGGATTCAATCAGTTTAAGTCTGAGCTCTTATGCAACTAATTACAACTCAGATAAGAAGGACTATACAATGCCTACTGGTACTAGCAATGAAGCAGCTTCTTCGGACACAAAACTGAACAAACGCAAGGGAAAAAATCAGTTTTCTGGGAACACTTCACTACCATAACTAATGCAAAAAGCTCCGTGTAACCAATGCAAAAAGCCTTTCGCATACAAATTAGGCAAAAAACTATCTGGTACTAGCCATCTTAAGCGCCACATAGACATGGGAATTTGCCATGTGACCTATGCTGTAGATCACCCCGCCTAGGCGCGCCTAGGCGTCAACTCCCCCCTCAGCCGCTTACGCCTAGTTAAAATTCTAGGCTTTTTTTCCTAGCGCCTTAGTTGTCGTGGAATAGACGTCTAACCCGTCTAGACACCGATTAATGACAAAAAATGGTCGCCTAGGCCCCATTTAATGGAAAAACATGCCCGCATAGACTTTTTTGTTATTTTTCTTATTCTCGAGAATTCTTTAGTTGATATTATAACTCAATTTTTTAATATTTTTATATTTACTAGAGTGTTGTCAGATAAATTTTATAACTTAAATTGTTAAAATTGCTATAATTACTACATATTTATTACTAAATATACAAAATTACACATCGGAATTCAAAGCCGTATAATTCTGCCTAGACCTTGTGTAATCCTACCTAAGCGCTAGGCCCTGATCGACCGCCTAGCCCAAAACTGAGATCTACAACATAGACTGTGACCGGAACAGACTTCGTATTCTAAACAACCCATTATCACCCGATACTTAATTGGGGCTAAAAATCAACAAAAGGAAAAGAAATTACTCCAAGGGGGAGATTAAATCTTCTTTTCCCCAAATAAAAAAAATCAGGTAAAATCACAATTCATTCCCACTTAGATCCACCCCCTAGGTGTTACTAAACCTAGGATCGACATTTTTGTATTTGGGTATCAATATATAATTTGCAAAATAATTTCTACACATAAACTTTAGAGGTTATTGTTGATAACAACCTCATTAAACTATCTAATTGTTCTTTTATGCCTTCAATAATTTATTTTATAAAAAAATGCCTAATGAAGTAAATATTTATAGAAAACATTCCCTTTATATTTTCCATACTTTTACTACCCTTATTATTAAATATATTATTTTATTTTAATACAATATTAATTTTTAAATATTAAACAAATAATAGGGTACTTCTTTCTCTTCCACCACCACCACCACCACCACCACAACCACAACCACCATGTATGTAACCACCACTACATCCACCACCTCCACCACCACAACCACCACCACCACCACCACCTACTACTACTAATTCCATCGCACGCGCGCGCCCGTGAATTTTTTTTTTAAATCGTCATAACTAATTCAAAAAATATCAGAAAATTAAAAAAAATTGTATTTTTGAATAAAGCAAATTAATATTTACGTCTATGAATTTTTTTGATTTTTTTTTGAATTTTTTCGAATTTTTTTAATTTTTTTTTTCGCAGACACGGAATTCCATGTTTTAAACCGTGAAATAAACATGAAATTCCGTGTCTGCGAAAAAAAATAAAATAAAAAAAATCGAAAAATTCAGAAAATTCCGAAAAAAAATCATAAACGTAAATATTAATTTGATTTATCCAAATATAATTTTTTTTGATTTTTTTGATTTTTTTTTTGAATTAGTGATGACGATTTTAAAAAAAATTCACGGACGCAGCGTGTGTTTATTAGTTTTTTTCTTATTTTTAATTGTTAATTATAAGGGTAATTTGGGATGGGACTGTTTTCAATAAATATTTTATTCTAGGCACCTTTTTCTAAATAAATTTTTTAATAGGCATCAATCAACCATTAGCTCTAAATTTAACATATAAAAAAATAGTGGCACAGAGAGATTGAAAGCACAATATGATTTGAACCCGGAAAAGTTAATATTCGTTTGCTTTCACAGAGATCCAAACAAAAAGATGTTCTTTAAATTTTTTCAAAGAAAAATCTTTAACAATTTCAACAATTGAACTAATTCTATTGCTAAAATCATGTAAATTTTTTTAAAGAAAAATATTTAACAATTTCAACAATTGAACTAATTCTATTGCTAAAATCATGTAAAATCAGTATGAACACAAACAAATTAGTGAACAATTGAACTAATTCTATTGCTAAATTAATGCTGCAATCAACACCATGTTTATGTCCATTGCGTCAGCAAGTGCTCTATCTCCATAGATTTCAAACACGCCAAAGCTCCCAGCTAGAGCTGCAATGTGGTGTAATGCTAAACTTGAGTATCATTAATTGAGAGTCATTAATTACACGTGTACGAATAGTAATATTACTTCTAGATAGAATTGTTAGAGCACCTTTATACTTGAACGCATAGATATCGATATACTTTGGAAGAGCCAAAAGCCTTGATCCATATGCAACAAGTAATTTGCTAACTTCTCTAAAAAGGAGTATGCCATTTGGAGAAGACGAATCAGCGGCTTGACTTGAGCTTTGTTTAACCCAAATTCTGCCATGAATTTTAATAATAGTGTTGTAAACCTGGACAGTTGAGTTACATAGTTATGCTTCATTCTAATAACGGGAATAGATAAGCAATATCATGATATGGTTGCAGCATAATATAATTATCGGTTATGTATGTGTAGTTAGTTATCTAAGACATGTAAGTAGTGTAGTAGTGGATAGCACCTCCTTTAAATTAGCAAAGGTAGTGTAAGTTGTATTTGTAAGTCTATTAGTAGGGAGGTCAATGAGATGAAAGATCGTCTTTATCCCTGCAAACGTTTATTTATCTGCTCCCTTATTTTTCTTTTTCTATCTCTTTTCTAAATTAACCCATACCAGTGATTTCAGAGCACAAGTTTTGAGCGGCTCCCGAATCAATAGCCCTCACGACACCAACCCATTAGCAACAGATCATCGAACATGAACACCTCATCGACACCTTAAGTTATCATTCCAAAAAATTAATGGTGAAATTACAAGGCTGAACAATATTTTGAGTTTCATAATATCGCATCATTGTGAGAAGCCTCAATTATTTATGATTAAAGATTTTCCCAGGAGAGGATATACTACCATCATGGTCGTTATTAATAGGCAGAGCCTGGATAATCTCGATATTACTTAATTGATGCAACACAACCTAATACATCATTTTTCTATTACCTTCATTTTTTAATAATAAAGATCTCAAATATGATTTTATACTATAATTCAAAAACTCAATTATATTTTACTTTTTTTTATTTTTTTTCTTATATTTTTTTTCTTATATTTTTTTTCAAATTTTTTATACAAATCTAATTCACTTTTCCTCTTTCTGTTTCTCTATCTCTCTCTCTCTCTTGAAACGGAACCAAAAACTATATAAAAAATATGGTCGTTGACTCTTTTCTCCAGAGCACACAAACCGCCATGACCTCGAGTGATACCGTTGATGAAGCCATAACTGAGATTCGTTGTTCCCTGGTACTCGTCGAGGGAAGCCACGCCAAGGTGATTAAAAAAATTCGAGATCTGAGCTGGCCGTCTTCTCCAGCTCCATTTTCGACCGTCTTCTTCAGAATCTGTGCTACAGCAGCCATGAACGTTGTCCTCGTGTCTGTCGTGACGCCGCCGCCGATAACCATGTTATCCACCTCCCTGATCCTCGTTCGTGTCGAGCTCAGCGTGACACTGACACACCGGTGATGATATTACCCACCTCTCTGATCCTCTTCTTGAGAAACCCAGCTCACCAGATATCATTCCCATCGAAGATCTACGAGCTAGAAGGGTCTTCTCTGCTAGCCCGTCCAATTCAACCGGCCCGGACATCATTGAAGACGAGTTGAAGAGTTTGAAGAAATCTGGAAGATCTGTTAAAAATGTAGATTTGTCTGATTACGATGCACAGGACCAGTCCTGAGGGGAGGCCATGGCCTTAGTCCCTCCTCAATTCTTATAATTTTTAGGGCCCAATTTTTTATATATGTTGTATAACCTATTTTATATAAAAAGGCCAAAATTTAGTCCATTTCAAAACAAAAATACTAGTCCATCTTTTTTATTTTAAATAAAAAACTGTTTAACTAACTTAAGCAAAAAAAAAATCATCTAGAAACATATAAGATTTTTTAAGGGGCCACTTTTAAAACTTTTAAAAGTTCGCTTTGGGCCTGAAAATGACACGACCAGTCCTAACGATGCAGGAAATAAAAGTATGGTTAATGAAACTATGGAGATTCTTTACTGAATCGGTTGAAAAGGGAGTCGATCGTAAATTATTGAAACTCGATGTCAATGAAAAGGAAACTGGTCGTTTAATTTTTTTTTTGTATAAAAAATATTAATAAGCTTTGATATTTGTCCAATAATTTAAATAAATTAGCAAAAGAATAAAATGAAATAGCAGAGATTTTTATATATATATATTAGGCTTTTATAAATAAATAAAGATAGCAATCTTTATAAACTTCTCACCCATCCAATCATATGAATGTGAGTGTGTATTAACTTAACCCCTCCCCCAACCCTATTACTAAACAAGAAATCTATTAACCATTGGGACTAGCTCAATGGCCAGGATGCCTGTCTCTCATCTAGGAGATATGGGGTTCGAATCCCCTCAGCCTTGTTATTTCTTGAGCCCTTAAAGGGGGTAAGCAAGAGGTGCAAGGTTCGAGTCCCCTCCCTGCGTAAGCTGACCCGGACACCCATACATCTAAAAAAAAAAAACAAGACATCTATTTATGTTTCGTTGTACTAGGGTCGGTTTCAGATTAGGTTTGGATTTGGTCAAACTTTAGTCAGCAACGAATTTAAAATAATTTTTTTTATAGTACAACAATTATAAAAATTATATTATAGAATAAAAGTTTACAAAAACTAGCAGTTTTATACTATAATTTCCATTAGTTAATAACAATATTCTAAAAGGCGCTAGGCGGGCGGTCGAGCGCCTAGGGGACTAGGCGGACGCCTAGGCAGAGACTAGGCGGTTCTGATATTTATTTAAATATTTTTTTAGGTTTATATAATTTTTAAAATAAATTTATATAATTTATTGTATTAATTTTTTTTTTAATTTTTTGTATTGAAAAATAGATTTATTTTTTTATTTTTTTAGCTTCAAACCGCCTATGCGCCGCCTAGGTCCGCCTAGGCGCCGCCTAAACCCACCTAAAACCTTCTGGGACAGCCTGGAGGCCGCCTAGGCCATTTCTGGAAGTTATGCTACCTTCTAGCGCCTAGGCGCCGCCTAGGCCGATTTTTACAACATTGGTTAATAGACTCATTAAAATTAGGTAACTACTTTACAATTACAAGTAGTAGTCTTATATTCGAGGTTCAAAATAAAATATTACTATTAATATGTTGCCTACTCAACACCAATTAGTTAATTGTAAAGCACAAAGATTATTTGGAACTAGTCCCATGATTTAGCAATTCTTTAGTAAAAATGTATAAAAAATTTATCAATGGATATGCAATTGAAAAAATAAAAGTTTAAAATTAAATTATGTTCACTATATTTTCAATTATGTCATATTTTGTAAATTAAGAAATGATATGAATATCAACCCTTTTAAATCAATAACTTCCTGAGAAAAGAAAAGGAAAGAAAGAAAATCAAACATATGTTTTCATTCTAAATAAAATAATAATTTATTCTATATATATATATATATATATATATATATATATATATATATATATATATATATATATACACACATAAACCGATATACATATACATATAATATATAAATCTGACCAAAATAATAACAAATATTAACCTACAATTTACAAAATTAGAATTTTGAAGAAATTTACCTGATAAGGGAGTTAAACATCCTAAACACAAGTCTTGGATTGTATAGCCATTTTAGATTAAAGGGTTGGTTGATCTGAGAGTTATAATTGTAAAAATTATATCAGAGATCCAGATTATTGGAGAAAAGTAGATTGAGATTTAGGAAAGAGTAAGATGAAATGAGTGAAATAATAGAACAACTATAGATATTGTTTTAGGTTTTGTTACAATGGGCTAAACAACCGGATCAGATTGAAAATCTGTAGTTTTGCTTCTTCAAATCCATGGACCGGCCTAAACCCATAAAAAAATAATTTGTGGCCCAATGTAATTTGTGGATATCAAATAACCGAATAGGAAGGGATGGATGGGGCCATATTCAATGGGTGGGTGGGTTTAACAACTAGTTGGCATATAGCCTTTTTAGTGTGAAAAAACTTCATATATTTAATATTCTTAATGTTTTTAATTGAATAATTATGTGTGTCTATATTTGCAACATATTTTGTGTCATTGGTAGACTCATCATAAGTCAGAATATTCATGTTACATATGGATTCATATGAATTGATCATTCTTTGGGTCATAACTTGGACTGAATTTGCAAAAGTGATCAACTACATACTTGTTCATTTTCACACACAAACCCACCCACGCACGCACTTTCTCTCTCTCTCTCTCTCTCTCTCTCTCTCTCTCTCTCTCTCTCTCTCTCTCTCTCTCTCTCTCTCTCTCTCTCTCTCTCTCACACACACACATGTATATATACATATATAAAGAGCTAATGAGTACATGCACGTTTAACTTGCTATAATGCACATTCAATTATCTTGATTTCATGAGTACACTTTATGCAAACACTTGTTATGTGCTTAACTTTTAAACGTGTCAAATACTTTCATATATTATACCACATGTAGAATATATCTCATTCTAAAGTTAAAGCATCTAAAGTATGATTTTTTTTTACTATATGTGCATTTGTAGGAGTTAACACTTTTTAGACTATAACTTTGTAAATGCATAGAATTAAAGAAAGTGTTTAACTATAATCTTATTGTGATACTCATTTAGAACATATCATATGTTAGAGTATAAAGTATCTGAGCAATTATTTTCATGCAAAAATATGTATCTATATTTTCATATATTTTGAATATGTTGTGCTATAAATTGTTATGTGCTAAGAATGTGAAAATGCCATAAAATACTAACTTATTTGAAATTATACTTCGAAATATCTCATAAAGAAAATTTTGGCATTTGAACGATTGATCAAAAAGTTTAATGTCACTATACGGTCTCTATAGCGGGACACATGTCTAGTGTAAACCGGGAAGCCGATGTAAACTGGGTAGCCATAAAATATAGGGGTGCTAATATAATACTAAAGGCACAACATTTTAGCACTAGCTGTTGAACAAGAACACTACGTAGGATTTTGATCCTTACCATAGGAAATCAAAATGGCAATTTGGACAAACCATATGTTGTTTCCGCATAAACTGTTTTGCCACATAAACAAATCCATTTGGAATTACTTTGTCTATTAATAAAAGCTAATTTTAGCACATAAATCATCTCTTCATCTCCAACACTTCCATTTAGTAAGATTGTTCATCATTTTATAGCTTGATATGTTCATAGTATTATCCACTCTTAAATTTGTACTCAATAGTTAAAAAAAAGAAAAGCAAAAGATGCAAAGGTTTTTACTTTGATTTGATCGAGATTGGGTTGGTATTATGTTTACTAAGGTACAAGTGTCCCATTTATATCCCATAATCCTTCTAAAGCAGCAACACTAGAATTAGATGGATATTTCTATAGTGGATAGCAAACATTTGACTATCGGATAGTGCAAAACACCTAACACGATTTTGAAGAAGAAAAAGGTATTTGAAGATGAAGTATGATCGATAAAGGAATACTTGTCATAAGAAGTAGCATAGTAATACCATCTCAGTTAATAAGATCATAATATATATTGTATATTAATCATTAATATGACCATCTCCAACTAGTATCACCGTCAGCCAACACTATAACCATCACCAGTCAATTTTGGTGAACCATCAATCACTGTGTAACATCTCTATTTTTTTAACTTTAGTTGGGGTCAAAGTGTAATCTTTGAAAATAGAGTTGGTCAATATATAATATTGTAAAAAAATTAAAAGTTGTTTTTCGTAATTATGATAAATGAGTTATATTAATAAAAAGAAGAAAAGAAAGAAAAGGGGTGGGGGGAGGAGGTCTTATTTGTATTCGCAAAAAACGCTTAGAAAACAAAAAGGAGAAAGAACAGGGTAAGGGATGGAGAAGGAGGAGGAGTAAAAAGGAGATTGGCCTTAATTTTTGGTAAGTCTTCTAATGGATAAATATGGAAGTAAAAATTAGACTCTTCACTCAAAGGTTCTTAAATAGAGATTAATATATGTATGTTATTGTTTGTTTTTTAATTTAATTCGTAAAATATTATATATTTAAGATTTTACTACCATGAATTATGTCGTATTTCCTCTAAAAAGTATTTTGCAAAGGAAATCTCAGGAACTTATGTAATTTACTCAATTTTTCTTTTGTAGTACTATCTAGTAGTTAATAGTGTAACACCTTGTTGTTTCAGTTGATCATTCCATAAATATAAATATAGTAATACTGAATTGTATAAATATACGTTTTTGTATGTTCCAGAATTCTTTGAAAGTCTGAATTGTAAGACAGCTTAAATGTAGATTTTGCCGATCGTCGTAGTGGTTAAATGCAGTTTTTGACCGCCACTGCACGGGTTAAATGTAGTTTTCGATCGCCGATGTACAGGTTAAATGCAGTTTTCGACCGCCGTTGCACGGGTTAAATGCAGTTTTTGACCGTCGCTGCATGGGTTAAGCGCAGTTTTCGACCGCTGCTGTACGGGTTAAACGCAATTTTCGACGCCGTTGCATGGGTTAAATACAACTTTCGATTGAAATCTAATAAGTTAATTCAGTTGCAAATTATGATGGCGTTAAACGCAAGATGCACGGGTTAAACACAATTTCGACGTCGTAGCACGGGTTAAATGCATCTTTCGATTGAAAATGAATAAGTTCAATTCGGTAGAAAATTATGATTGAGTTAAACGCAATTTTCAACCGCCGCTGCAACTGGTTAAACGCAATTTTGCAACGCCACTGCACGGGTTAAATGCAGCTTTCGATTGAAATTGAATAGGTCAAATTCGGTTGTAAATTATGATTGAGTTATGGTGTTGTCAGGATAAATGTGTCTTTCGAGTTATTTATCTCAATTCTACACCGGTGTGTTTCTCAACCGTTTGATTGTTGTTCGTCATGTACGAGAGTCGAGCTTTCGTTTTCGTAAATATAATATTTTATATTTATATTCTTTGTTTTGGGTTTTCTAATTACTAAACATTAAATTGTTCATTTTTATCATTTAATTCCTTTTGGAGAGCGTGGAAAGTTACAATTGTTTGTGTCGAAATCTTGAAACATGTTTTGTTCTTAAACTTTAGGTTTGGATGTTTCAATCGGATGCAGATTAATTACAATAATGTTTAGTTGATCTGATTTTATTTTTTGTTGAATACATTTAAAAAGATTCGAAATGAAGGGTAATCTTGTGGGCTTAAAAATAAAAGGTTTGCTTCAGTCTCGTCTCGAGCTTTATTTGATAGAATGTCGAGGTGTGACAAGTGGTATCAAAGCCTAGGTTATGATTTAGTAAGAAAATCTTGACTAAGAAGGTGGAAAGATTATTGTATGTGATACTAGAATTCCTCAGATATCATAAGTACATTTAAGCTTTAAATGTGATCTAGTTATTTGGGGATTGTCTATTATTATACATAACCTTATTTTTTTCTATATGAGACATAAAGTTTTGTTGAGCAGAAATCTTTTGTAATTTTTTTTGTTGATAATTTAATGTGCTGCTTTTATGTGAATAATCATATAATTATCGATAGTCATATTGATTGTGTCTCGTTAAGAGCATATTTGATTGCAAAATTAGAACAAAATGGCATCTTGCTTTCTTTGTTTATAACTGAAATGAATAATTAACCTTTTGACCTATTATGCCTTTTTCCTAAAACTATTTTTTTTTCTTTTGCTACATGTGTTTAATAAGGAACTTCATTCTTACGAGCTCTTCTCATATCCTCGATAGGCCCTGTAGTTTGACTATTTAGTCTTTGTAAATTGGTCTTCATCACCCTAATGGTTGATTATTTAATTTGCCTTTCAATCCCAGAAGTTTCATCTCATCTCTTCAATTTATATATTCCGTAACTACTTTCTGTATCGATTTAAGATTTCTCTTTCAGATTCTGTTTTAAGTTTTATGGGTGCCCATTTGACTGGTTGAAATGAGGTTCATCTATAATGCCCCCAGTATATGCAGTACCTACAGATTCATCTATTATACATCCTAAATAAAAGTATCTCTAGCCTTGCATCCTTTCATCTATGCTGCATGTGTCTCAATCCTACATCTCGTAAATGGTTTGCAAACACAATAGCTTAAAATTGTCTTAGTCTCAAGATCTTTACCTCTAGATGTTGCACCAGTAAGCACTACTTTTCTGGTTTTCTTAAGTCTTGTCGTCGTCAATCTTATCCTCAGCAAGCACGTCGTGTCTTTTCAGCACCTATACCAAGAGCAGCTCTTAATGTTTCTATATGCTTCTCCTTTGGCAGCAACCTGATAGGTTGGTGTATCAGAAACCTTGTTGACACAACACCACCACCTGTGAAATCACCATCCTCCTCAACTTCGAGGTTCTGTTTGGCTTCATTGAGCTTCTCAGTAATTTTTGAATCAGTGAATCCGTTGATACTGTCGTTTAACATCCTGTTCATTGGAGTAGGTATCTACAATGCACGTAACTCATCAGTGAGTATTAACTCGGACCATCAGGACAACCTCTACACCTGGTGGGCGCCCAATCACCATTTTTTTCCCTGTTTATTTAACTCGAATCGTTAATATAAGCACAGTTGGCTTTTGACTTTGATTGCCAGTAAGAAAATCAAAATCAGTAGTTAATGAATCTATAAATTAAACGCTACCAAAACATAGTATAAAACTGAACCATATATGGAAACGATATTAAAACAGTGCAACCAGACTAACTCGATACTGAAGTTCCTTCATATGGATGTATTTCTTTATCATTACAACCAAAATCCAACATAGCTTTTCTTTTCTTTGAAATAAACCAAGCAAAGAAGTATCAAAACTAACAACTTTAGGAAATCGACAGAGAACTTCCATGGATTCTGACATTTTTAGTAGTGATCTTCTCAGGGGAATATAGCTCTTCACCATCTTCATTTTGCAATTATTCCCAATCTGTGTTACAATGCATCTCCAATTTCATTTAGCCAGAAATGTTGGCCCATGTTTATACCTCTTAGAAGGAGAAACAAGGTCTTGGCGTTGAGCTAACCCAACTGGTTAAGTATAACAACTTAAATTAAAGGAATTGTTGAAATCATTGGCACGATTCACTTGATTTATACACCACAACACCTATTAATTAGTCATTGTTAATAAGTACACACGTTTTGAACATTGAAACATATCATATTGATTTCTGAGCTCATAAGCATGTCAATTCCCTCCAATTATATATATAATATCCTTTTATAGGAATAAATACAAGAAATTCACATGGAAACTCAATAGTAATTACGAAGCATTCCTTTATATCCTTATACAGTCAGTAAGTTTAGCATTACACTAATAAATCACATTATCTTATACTGCTTGCTTAAATTCGAATTAAGAAGATTCGACATACAACTTTTTTTGTAGACTTTATGGTAATCTTAATTGTTTTGAGAAAATTTCAATAGCTCAGCAGAGAAATAGCTTGCAAAGTTTTTCTCAGCCCCATCTGACAGAAATCTATTCACCACAAATAAATACACGCAGATCATGCACAATGAATGCTAAATACTTCCAAAAAATAACTTCTTTTCATAACTTTAATGGATGGAGGCTCAGATATGTTTAAGTATGTGTAATAGACAACAATGGAGATTTCAACCACGCCATGGCTTACGAATCTCACAATGACAGAATATTTCGTGGGTTACCTTGCCATGTTACGGGTCAAATCGTCTCATTTTCCTGGTTATATAGCTTAGAAGAAAAATGAATTATCATCACTGCTTCGCGCTATACAATATCACCACCACCACCACCACTACAATAGCACATTGAAAATTCATCAACATTTTTTTGGGTAACTTTATATTATTATGATTATATAAAGATGTCTTATGAGTAGTTATATGCAGTTGAACAATGGAATTCAATGATATAATAGGCAAACAAAACCAAACTTCAGCTGTCTCACAAAATTTTAACAAAGGTTTTATTTATTCTCACTGTTGTATCTTTTTCATCCCCTAAATTTTTCTCCCCGGGTTTTAATAACCTTCATTTGGCCCCCTAACTTTTCAAAAATATCATTCTCTCATCTCCTAGATCAACAACAATTAAAACACATCTCACATTTTACATAATATTGGGACCTATAGTGCAATTAACTCCAAAAACATCGAGAATCTATAGGATTCACACAAATCAGCAAGGAATTCAAAACCATACCATATGCACAATGTACAAAAAGAGGAACATTCTGAGTTCTTTTCCAACAATTCCATTTGACAGCAGGCTCAATATCCGAGGGCTGAGGGGACCTCTAATATTAAAACATGGAACACACGACTAAGTAGTCCCAAGTGAAGAAGGCCATCCTTTTAGGACATACAACCCTTCAGAAACGTTATTATACAGAGCCTCACCACTTGTCAATCTCCTTAATACTGAAAATAATATACATATATGAACCTGATGGGAGGAAACTCCCAAGAAAGATAAAGCTCATGAACAATTTCAAAACAATCAAACAGACAAGGGTGTTTATATAGCAAACTCAAATAAATTAAAAGTAAGAAGAAAGAGATGAGCAAAAACATGTTTCAGTTCAAACAAAGTAATATTTCCATTATTAAAAATTGACATCCTCTTCACTTGCGGTCACTTCTCGTCACCGCAATAAATGTGGCCGTAAAATTTAACATTTCCGTGTTGATTTTAACAACAATTCTTCTGAATCTTTGCAAATCATTTTAAAGAATAGAGATGTGATTCTTAGGCGATACTAGATGCCATACAACCTTAAAATTGTCCATATTAAAACAAAAAGAGAGAGAGAGAGAGAGAGAGAGTTACATTTCTAGATGCTTAATTTGTCACTGATAAAAAAAATTAAAAAAAATAACCATAGTAATAGCTTGACATTTGATTAGCTAAATTAAATAGACTTTTTGTTCATACATTGTTTTATTTTTAAATACAAGAATGTACAAGCAAGCTTGATGGAATGTAGAAGGACAATTATCGCAACAAATTAACTCTCCGCCATGTCCACATCTTCCACAGCAATCATCATTCTGATCAAGTTCATCTACGCTACACCTCTCAAGTTGACATAAAGTCCACGGTTTCCCCGATTCAGTAAATAGATGTAAACATGGCCGGTTCATCTTAAACCCAGCGTGACTTTTAAACTCAGTTACTAAAAGTAAATTATCGCAACACTTACAAATAATACCTTCCCAAGTAATTAACCCGTCTTTAATTACTCGATAGTCCTTCGGGTTTCGATATTGTATAACTTCATTAATCGAAACTACCCCTGAATAAATTAGCCACGATAAAACTGTTCGAGAACCAAAACCTGACCACTTGCTAGATTCGAATACTTTTTATAATCGTGGATCATCATCCTCAAAGTACACATGTTTTGTCTTCACTTTCTGGATCAATTCCGAATCTTTTCCGTTCTAAATCCTGAGAAGTATTGTGTTAATACAAACTAATAAATTTTCTTTTCGATCTCTTGGATCTGTAGTATGATAAAGGTAAATCAACATCTTCGATCTCACAATAAACAGAACGTGTAAAGTTATATTTAATATTTCTCATTTAAAATATTAATAAGCTTTGATTACTTGTCCAATAAATTAAATAAATTAACAAAAAATAAAAATAAAATGACTGAGCTTTTTTTAAATGATTAATGCTTGATATCATTCTAAATCATCTTATTTTTTTATCTTAGGTAGATTTTAAATAAATCAATTATATGATTTTTTTTCTCTTTTTTATAATTGATAAAAGCAAAAAGATAATGTAGTTTAGAATATTGGGCTTTTATAAATCAATAAGGGTAAGACTTCCATCCAATATTGGATGGTCCAATATTTATATAGTAGCCATTGATTATTATAACAAAACACATGTCATTAGATTAATAAGTTAGTTCTTTTTGTAAGTTTAAAACATGGGGTATGTGTATAAATATAATTGGTGTAGGATCATCCGATATTGGATAGAATAATTTTCCAATAAATAAAGGTTAATGCTTAATAAATCTCTACAGTTTTGTCCACTATTCCGTAAAAGGCACGGTCTTTTGTAAAACACGGTGAGTTATGGAAAACTTTCCGAAACTCCCAAAACTCAAAGTATTAGTTCTGTGAAATTTTTATAACTCAAACCACTTTTTTTATAGGCAAAAAATAAAAAAGCAAAATGTATGGTGTCTTTTATGGACGAAAAAATAATGGTTGTGGTGTGGGGAAATTAATTTTAACTTGCGAGATTTTTTGGGCATTAATCTATAAATAAAAATGGCAAAGTTTACCCATAAGGGTAAACTTCTCATCCAGTCTTATGAATACGAGTTTGCATTTTCTTAACTCCTCACCCAACACTATTACTAAACAAAACATTGATTTATAATTAGGTGCATTAGAATCGGTTTCAGGTTAGGTTTGGGTTTGATCAAACTTTGTTCAACAGTCAATTTTTATTTAAAAATAATTTTTTTATAGTACAAAAATTATATTATAGCATAAAAGTTCATAAAAATTCGTAGCTTTAAACTATAATTTTCATTTGTTAATAGACTAACTAAAACTAGGTAACTACTTTTTTTTCGATGTATGGGTGTCCGGGCCAACTTACGCGCATCACGACTAATCCCATAGGAAATATACACCCATGTTCATGGAGGAGACTCGAACCATGCACCCCTTGATTACCCCCTTTAAGGGCTCAAGAAATAACACGGCTGAGGGGATTCGAACCCTGTACCTCCTAGTTGAGAGACAGGGTCCTTGCCACTGAACTAGTCCCAGTGGTTACTAGGTAACTACTTTACAATTACAAGTAGTAGCCCAATAGTCCAAAGTTTAAAATAAAATATTACTATTAATAGGTTGTTTACTCAACATTAATTAGTTAATTGTAAAACACAAATATCATCTGAGATTGGTCTCATGATCGAGCAATTGTTTAGTGATATGTATAGCAAATTATCAATAAATATATAATTAAAAAAGTAAAAATTAAAAAACTAAATTATACTCACCTTCTTTCCAGCTATACCATATATTAAAAATTAAGAAATGACATGATCATCAATCCTTTTAAATTAAAAATATTTTCCTGCAAAATGGAAAGAAAAAAAATTAAACATGTGTTTTCATTCTAAATAATATGATAATTCTATATAAAATTATATATATATATATATAAATCTAACCAAAATAATAACAAAAATCAATCTACGATTTAAAAAATTAGGATTTCGAAGAAAATTACCTGAAAAAGAGATACAAACATCCTACACCCAAGTCGTGAATCTTATAGCCATTTTAGAACAAACGGGTGATTGATTTGAGATTTAGAAGTGCAAAAGAGATTCAGATTATCAGAGAGAGTAAAGTGGGTGTGAGGGAAGAACAAGATGAGAATGAGCGAAATAATACGACAACTGTAGATACTTTTTTAGGTTTTGATATCTTATAATAAAATTAAAAATGGGCTAGACAAGCAGATTAAATTGAAAATCTCCGATTTTGTTTTTTCCCGATCAGTGGACCGGCCCAAACCCATAAAAAATAAAATGTAGCCCAATGTAATTGTGGACTTCAAATAACTAAATAGGACGGGTAGGATGGGGTCGTATTCAATGAGTGGGCGGGATGAGCAGCCCTTGTTTGCATATAGCCTAATTAGTGTATTTTTGTGTGAATAATCTTCATATATTTAATATTCTTAATGTTTCTAATTGCATCATTATGTATATCCGTATTTTTAAATTATCTTGTGTCACTATTAGACTCATCTCAAGTCGAAATATTCTTATTACATATGAATTCATATGAGTTGATCATGCATACTTGTTCATTTTCACACACACACACACACACAGATATATATATATATATATATATATATATATATATATATATATATATATATATATATAGAGAGAGAGAGAGAGAGAGAGAGAGAGAGCGCTAAAACATCCATGCATGTTTAACTTGCTATAATGCACATTCATTTATCTTAATTTCATGAACACACTTTATGCAGACAATTGTCATGTGATTAACTTTTCTAAACGGGTCAACTACTTTGATATATTATACCACATTTTGAACATATCTCATGTTAAAGTTAAAGCATCCAACGTATGAATACTTTTTGACTATATGTGCATTTGTAGGAGTTAACATTTTTCAGACTATAACTTTTCATATGCATTATAATTAGTGAAAGTCTTTAACTATAATCTTATTGTGATACTCATTTGGAACATATCTTATGTTACTGAATTTTTGAATTTGGAATATTTTTTCCAATTCCAAAAATTTTGGATCGGAATGGAAAAATATATTCCTAAAAAGATCATAAATTTTCCGAAAGACCCCTTTTTTTATCTATTTCGTACGATTTCCACCTAAGACACAGTGCTGTTAACTTAATATAGGGACTTATAGTAATTATAAGTGTTATTATTTAAGTATAGGAAATTCCTTTACTTTGTTTCTTACATTAGGAATTACATACACAACAGGGAATCAAGCTTTTGACGACTTCGTTTTGGCCTTTAGACGACCCTTTTAAAGTGTTGTCTTATCTTTGCCTGCACTTTATACCATAGTGGCCTATACTCGTGTTGCCAATGTTATGACTACACTTTGATAGGATAGTCGGCTATTGAGATCCCCTTTCGCGGCTCCCTTCCAATACAGGCGGCTATTGGGACCCCTTTCCCGGCTTCCTTCCCAAACAGTAGGCAATTGAGACCTCATTTCCCGGCTCCTTCCAAACTAGAGTAGGCAATTGAAACCCCTTTCCCGGCTCCTTCCAAACTAGAATAGGCAATTGATAACCCCTTTCCCGGCTCCTTCCAAACTAGAGTAGGCAATTGAGACCCCTTTTCCCGACTCATTTCTAAAATAGAGGCGTCTATAACGCTCCTATTTCCCAGCTCACTTTTAAAAGGAGACGTCTATTGATACTTACACTAGGAAGCATCAAAGCAGGACTACAAAAGAATCAGATGAAAAAAAGTAAATATCCAAATAATTGCACTATAGGTCCCTGTGGGGTGCATAATGCAACTATCAAAGAGTAGATTAATGAATCATCCCTGTTACAATAAATTGAAAATTAATTTTAGTATATGTCCCTGTATTTTGCAATAAATACACTGGATGATTCTATATTATGCAAAACAAGATATTAATTGCACTGTAGGTCCCTATAAAAGAAAAAATAAGATGCTATTTTGAATAAATTGAACTATAGGTCTTGATATCTACCGAAAACGCACTGGCTAACCCTATTTTATGCAAAACAAGACAGTAATTGCAATGTAGGTCCCTATATTTTGCAAAAAATGCACTTTATGTCCCTATAATATGCAAAATAAGACCCTCTTTTAAATTAATTGCACTATAGGTCCCTATATTATGAGAAAACTGCACTAATATATTATGCAAAAATTGCACTGTAGGTCTCTATGTTATGCAAAAAAAAGCACTATATATCCCTGTATTTATGCAAATAATGCACTAAGGTCACAACATTATGCAAAAAATGGACTATTGGTCCCAATATTATGCAAAAAACGCATTGTAGGTCCCTAGATTATGCAAAAAACTGCACTACAAGTACGCAATTCATTTTTTTTATTTATTTTTAGAACTAATTACACCATACCTCACTTTCAGCAGGAAATAAGCTTCTAACATCATGTAATTCAAATCGAGAAGCAATTAATTGTGGAGACATTATACCCTACAAATATGCCCACATTAACATAGTATTATTAGAAAAATACACAAATATTCAACCAACAAAAAAAAAGGAATTTTTTTCTCGAAATTGGTCCCTGAACTATAAGCTAATTATATGAATGGTCCTCAAACTTCTAAAGTTGCCCAAGCAATCCTCGAACTTTTTTTTATCGTTGTTAAATTCCATCCATTTTCACCCTGGTATTTTTGTTACCCAAATAATCCTCAAACTTTTAGAATTTCCCAAAATGGTCCCTCGAACTTTGTGTTTTACCAATTTGGTTTCGAATATCGTTTCCTTATAGTAAAATAATATAGACTTAAAGGTATTTTCGTAACCTAAGACTTTTTAATTTCCCCAAATTGGTCCCTGTACTATCCTCCTTTTACTAGCTTGGTCCTTAACTGTAAAATTTGACATGCGGGACTAATTATGGGATAAAAATGTACTAGCCTATTGTTCAGGGACTAATATGTAAATAAATGAGATTACTTACCCTAGCAGTGAGTAAACTAGTTCTCAATATAACAAGAAGAGTACACGCAGAAAATATTTCGGCATTTTGATTCTGTGCAATTTGTCTATAAATTGGTCTACGAAGCTGCAAATCCAAAAAATTAAAGGGAGTGAATAATTCAATTATAAGCAATATAAGGGACTTATAATGCAATTAACTTTTAACTCTTTAACTTACCAATCTTCCAACAGCTATAATAGCAGTAATTGCAACAACAGCATTCACAGCTGCTAAACCAAGTGCTTCAGCTATTCCTTGAAAACCAACCAAAAATTTTTAATTTAATATTACTAAAAAAAAGCACTAATAATTTAGTTACTGTATATTTGATTAATTAAATGACATATTTACCCCTCATTTAGAAGAAGTTGGTGAAAGAAGAGGTATGAGTATGAACAAAACCACCACCGGTAAATCCTGAAAATCAAACACAATGTAAAAAAAAGTAAGGACTTATAAAAAATAATAATTGCACTATAGGTCCCCATATTAACAGTAAAAACCTATACTGAAAAGTAAGGACCAATTTTTTAAAACTAACAGTGGGACCTGAAGTGCATTTTTTTGCAAAATATAAGGATTTACATTGTAATTTTTGCATAATATAGGGACCTACATTGCATAATTTTGTCTGATTAGTGAGATAAAAAAAGTTACCGGATTAGAGTGAAGATCAAATGTCCCTAATTTAGTAAGTTCTCCTATTTCGTTAGGTAATGAAGTAAGTGTATTGTTCCTGAAAATAAAATAAATAAGACTAAAGGTAAAAAAGGTAAAAAAGAAAAGGTAAAAAGGTAGATTTGTAGCTGGTCAAAACTGAATCATCTTCTTAAGCTCTTGTTTCTCAATTTGAGTCATTGGCCCGTAAGTAATATAATCAGATTTCTTCCATTAAAACTCACTAAATAAAAAAAATTACCTGAAATTAGCCATTACAGTGTCAAGAATCTTATCAAGCATGTTTTCCATGTGCTTAATCTGCAAAATAAGTTATGTTATGAATTTTGTATATGGAATTGACCAAATTGACCAAATAATGATTAAATATTAGATAATTACTGTGTTCATCAGAATGCTTTTTCATAGTTTCTTCCACTTCTGAAACATTACTTCCTAGAAGAAACTGTTAATCAATGCGTAGAATGATGATTTTAAAAAATTGAAGGAAAAGTGAAGATTCTAAAAATTAAGGGACCTATAGTACAATTATCTAAAAATACTTACGGTTTTGATGGAAGTCAAGGCAAATCACACGTAAAAGGCTTTTGATACTTTGTAGAGTCTATAAGTTGTAGACTCTTCAGTTTAATCTTTGTATCGACTGAGTACAGTTTCCATGTTGTATCGAGAGAGAAAACACAACATAAGTCTACAGATATACATATAATCATGAATCATGAAAGAAACACAGGGACTAAATTAAAAACTAATAATCAATAACTAGAATACATACCAATAAAGCCTGTGACTTCAAATCCTCGTAATACTCTGACAATACAAAAGTGCACATTAGTGCTAATTTTTTTATATATTATTTATTTTTGGATCATGCTCTAACCTGGGATATTAACAATTTATAACCAACCAATTCACGCCACGTCGGTGGTATTTGGGTGGTATGAATTTGGGTGGTATATATCATTACTCTAAAAATTTATATAAGAGGTTTATTGTAAAGTTTTGGGCCCAAATATGGTAAGTAAGAAAATTAATGTTATACTAATAAAAAATGAATATAATATAAAAATCAATCAGTCTAATAATATAAAATATCTTAATAAGAATATATTTAACAATATGCTTCTTAGGTGAAAATATGTTTCTTCCAAACAATTTAGATAGGATATATTCGTTTTTCATGTTACCTTCACTGGAAGAGCTTAATTGGTTTCCTAATGTGCTATGTGTTTTTTACTGAGGTTATTTATTCACTGAAGTGGGTGTTGTATAGGTTTGTGGCGTAAAAAACTTTAGAATTCATTCCTCAATGGCACTTTGTTGATTCATGTGAAAGAAATATTATCAGTGTCTCTATCAAATATTGCTTGGGTTTGATATTAATCCACTTTTGGCTTCAGTAGTGAGATATGCTATCTTTTTTATGTCAAATAGTGAGATATGCTATTAAGCTATCGAGTTTAATTCTTGATCTACGTGATACAAAATTCTTAGATTTCATCCTGGTATTGAGATACGCTTTTACCGAAGGTTAAGTAGCACATACAATTAATTAAGATGATTCGGTTTATAAATATAACCGTGTATCTTTTAGAAAGAACTATCATAGTCACAAAATGTTACTTTTGTAAAATAAATGACTAAATTATCAAAATCTGCAAAGTTTTTTTTTTTGTATTTTTTATAAATAAATTTTACTTTTAGCGTGGTCGATAAAATTTCCACCAATACCGACTACTATAGTGGTCACTAAAGGATTGCCTCATCAGTGATCGGAAGTTTTTTATTGATTGTCGATAGACCCCTTTAACGATTAAGGCCCGTCGCTAGAATTAAAAGCCTACTATTAGCAATCAATGAAGACACGTTTAACTACTATTATAACTTTTGACAAGAAAACTACAATTATAACCGTCTTTAAATATGAAAACTATAGTAGTGTTAACGAATGCATAGTAATAAATTCACATTACAAATTATAGGTAGAAGGTCAAAATAAACCTTTATAGTTTTAAAAGCGACAACCATCATATTAGGAAATTGGAATAATTATAATTAAAGCAAAAGTTGAGAGGCTTAGATGTCCCAAGAAAGACGTGATGGTGTAACCAATTGTATTTTATGATCAAGAATGAGACAACAAAGGATTTTTGGTTGTTTATCTGGTCGGTGATTGATTTGTAAGGTCTTGAAAACCCAATTTCATAGCTTATAGCGAATTTGTAGTTATTTTTTCCGCCAAAAAATACCATAGAAATTTTATAGGTCGAATATACCCCTAGTGTAAATAAAGCAAAGAGTAATGATATATACCACCCAAAATCATATCACCAAAATACAACATAATAACGTGACCTGAATAGGTTGACTATAAATCTTAATCATTACTCTAAAGGAAAATCCTCTCTCATTCCCTATATACAGGTATTATCGGACAGGTTTTTTATGAATCATTTATTCTTTACTAACAAAGAGAATATGATCATGTCGAAAATCAACAAACATGGGGGAGATAAATGATTGAATCGACTGTTTTATTGAAAATGCTATTACATATTTTGTCCACACTCATACCCCGTTCTTTACGCAAGTCATACAAATAGTAACCTTGTCATGCCACTTCTAAAAGTTTCTCGTTATAACAACACACCAACAACATTTTGGCAGGGGACGGAAAAGGTAAGTTTATATATCCAAAGACACTTGCATAGGATGAGAAGAAGTTGTAGTGAGGGTGAAGAAATATTATGTGAATAAGAAGAGGAAGTTTATGTAGTATGAGTGAAAGTAATATAATTTCACATGTATCCCAATCAAAGAAATAGGGAAGGAAGAATTTTACTTTGGGAATGATTGTGTATGACCTTGCAGATATTTCACCTACACGAGAAAGACAAAAGGCATAATCAAAGGAGACATGGTGTTGGAAATTATGGTGAAACATTGCAAGAACAACATGGGAGATGATGGCTTGTTCTTGCAGAAGCCCACATATATATGTGGTGTTACATGACAATCATGTGTGAATTGTGAAAATCGGTAATATTATTGAGCATTTGTATGTTCCATATACTAATTAATGTATTTTTTCTAGCAATGTTAGATTTTATAACTGAGATAGATATTACAACATAATGACATCCCAAAACTTACTTATATGGTGATGAGGTGAAGCTATGGAGTTCAAGTTCTGTGCTCATGAGCCATGGTTTGTACTCGAAGTTATTGACTTCTACTACATAAAGTGAATCTTGTTTCAACTGTTTTTATATTACTCGGTATTTTGTAGGTAATACTCAGAGAATTGTTGAGTATAGTCATTAGCTTATTTTGTACTTATAGATTTTTGTACAAAGTGACCTTTCATGTTAACAATATCCCCAACACTGCATCAAAAATATTGGTGAAACCCAAACCGATTCATTAAAATAGCATGTTCAAGATTGCATGATATTATAAATTCCCCAAGCATCGAAAGGATTCAAGACATATAAATATGTGAGTAAATCCTCTAAAGCACGATGTAATAATAAAACTCATGATTTCAAGTCATGCACATTGTATAATATGATAACCAGTCATAAGTGAAAGTAGGTAAAAAGTGATATTTCTTGACATCCAAGACTAGATTGATTGATTAATTCTTACACAACTCTCATCACACTTTTTAGATGCTTGCTCAATCCTAGTATACACTTCATCCCTGTAAAACTATAAGCCTTATGAGAAGTTGTTGAAAATTAATATAGAAAGGTTCAGGACTTGCTTCAATAGAAAAAAGTCTATGAGTATACTCAGCAATTCTTTGATTATACTCAACAATTACTGAGTATACTCAGCAATGCACTCGGTATTACCCACAAATTACTGAGCAATACAAATATTGCATAAAATTTAGTTATATTATCAAAATAATATCAAAAGAAGCCCTTAAAAGAAATAGCATGTTGGAAATTTGCAAAATCATTGTATATACTAAGAAAATCACTAACTATACTCAGCAAATACACTAAAAAATACAAAAATGAAAAAAAAATTAATTCTATTATCAAAATAATATTACAACCTTAGTCTAGAAAAGGTAATCTACCTAAAAATAAATAAAAATCTATTCAATAAGAATATAATCATTTTATTAAAAAAATCCCTAAGCATGGCATTTACACGCTAGTAGTGATGGATCTCAAAACTTGTTTCCATGGATCTCAAAACTCAATCAAACCTTCAAAACACGAGTAGCTACTTTAGATCTTCAAACCAAACCTTGGAACCACGATGCAAACCAAGATCTTCCACTTACAAACCATGAGTATACATAAGTCATTAGATATCCATTAAAAACACTAAGGGGGTGTATTCAATGTAGAGTCTGTTGGATTTATTTGTATTTCAAAAATTTATAGGTATTCAATCTAGATATTTAAAAGTCTTTCAAAATCTCGTGGTATTCAATCAGGAATTTAAATCTTGTGGTATTCAATGTAGAATCTGTTGAATTTGTTTGTATTTAAAAAATCTATAGGTATTCAATCTAGATTTTAAAAAGTCTTTCAAAATCTTGTGGTATACAATCAGGGATTGAAAAAATCTTTTAAAATCTTGAGATATTAAAGTCTATGGATTGTACACATCGTTTTGTGGATATAAAATGGTTTGTTGATCACAAAAAAAAAATCTATAGATTTTTATGGATTTTATTAATATTGGATTTTATAGAATTTCATTGGATTCTATTGAACAAAACTTTTATTTTAGAATCTCTTGTTTTTAGTAAAGATTTTGATAGAATTCTTTTGACTAATACATGCTAAATAAATAAAAATAAACATGACATATTTTTCATATTCTAGGATATTACTTCAATTTTTTTTATGTTTCCTCGAACATAAATATACAATTCATTAATTTTAAGATACTTTTTTTCTATAGAACAATATTTAAAAAAAATAATCATGAATACTTTTTACTTTTATTTGGTCGATGTAAATATGGATAAATTTTTTCATGGATATATATATATATATGTGTGTGTGTGTGTGTTTACTCTAATTTTAACCGTACGAAGATTGGATAATTAGTCTGAAAATTTATCCAATCTCATTACACTTACACTACTATCGATTAGTTCCAGACCTAAATTCCTATGTCAAGATTTTTCCAAGGTTGGGCAATCTGAGTAATTAATCCAAATACCTGATTAAAAATTTACATATAAATATTTATAAAATAATTGAACAAAAATTAATAAAATATATTATATGATCTTAATAAATAATTATATAGAAACTATGAACCAGCCTTCGGATTCACATATAACATCCCAAGCAATTGGTTCAATTAATGCAATTTTTTTTGAGAAATCATAACTCATACTAATTAATAAACTACCTAAAATACTAAAACAATGAATAAGAAATAAAGTATCTAAACCCTATATTGTTCCTCTTTATAAATAATGGCATGCCTATATTGTGTGTTTTATCGGGCTTTACTAAAGTTAAGTATAAGAAATAATGTGTCTTTACATTTTTGGTTGATTGATTCAAAGTTTCCACAACCAATAATATTTTCCACAACGGGTCCAACCCATCTTAAATCCAAATTTAATTAATTTACTCTTTTTTGTTGTCCACACACTCTTAAACAATATACAAGATACAACTCATAAATAACTCAACTGAATAAACAAGATAACAATCCAACCCATAAATAACAAAATCAAATAATCAATTTAACAGGTCCATACCCCATTCTAGAAATCTAATGCTAAAAATCTGAAATCAAGGAATATTGATCAAATTCTTCACGTTTAACTAAATCAACACTTGTGCTAGATTTATAGGATGGGTTATGGGTCTGTTAACTGAATCAACACTTGCACTAGATTTCTAGAATTGATCAAATTCTTCACGTTCAACTGAATCAGCACTTGCACTAGATTGAGAAATTGTCATGGAGGTGGAAAAAGAGTAACAACGTGACAAATCCATGAAAAGTTCAAAAATAATATGTAGTTTTTTCTAAAAATTGTAATAGCAATAATATGAGATTATATGCAATTAGTTGGGTTGTAAGTATGTTTTACCTAGGTTATATGCACACTTTGGTAAGGATGGCTATTCATTTTGCTTAGGTTGTTTTCACAAATTTGTGGTCTATTATTCTGTTTTTTCTAGGTTATGTACACAGTCGGTGGGTTGTCTGAGTATTTTTCTAAATCGTGTAAACAATTTAGTGGGTAGTTTGATAGTGTTGCTTGGGTTGTATGCACAATTGGATGGGTTGTCTTTGTATTTTGCTTGGGTTGTTTTTGCAATACGTGAAAAAATCAAATACATAAAAGGGGGTGGGTTGTATGTTGTGTGTTGCAGGTTGCGGTGGTGGTGGTAGCATTAATGACATGGGCAGTTGCAGCTATATGGTGGTGTTTGTAGTGAGAAAATGGGGATTTTGTGTCGCAATGGTGGTGGCAACGTCAATTCGTGATGGCCTACAAATCTTAGTGATTCAAAATTTCATTAATGATATTGTGTTATTAGTGGTTGTGATATACACACAGAGAAAGAAACTGATATAAAAATATATTGTTAAAGGTAGACATGATTTTTGCTTGAATAATTATTTGATATTTTAATACATTAATTGTGGGTAAATTAGATAGTGGAATCCGACAAGATGTTATTGAGGACTTTTTCAGGTAAAACAAATATTGGTGATTATAGAAGGTTATTATGGAGTTAGACAATTATTTCTATAATTTTTTATATATTAATTACAAATTTTAAAAAAGATGATTAATCCAAAAAGTTTACCGTTTAACAAACTCTTTTCAAAAGGTCTAGCCCACTTCATTAATAATCCGGGTCCATAATACCCTTCACTAGGCAGTGCACACAATTCACTAGGTTGTGCGACATAATTTGGTGGGCTTACATCACGCGAATTTCTGGGCTAGACAACATAATTTGGTGGGCTAGAAGATCATGAACCCGGCAAATTGATGGGTTAGACGACATAATTTGGTGGGTTATTATAGATTCAGAACCCAAATAAATATCATTTGATGGGTTGTGTTTATTAATTTGGTGGACCTACTATCAAACTCGTTAAAAGGTCCATCTCCATATCTAGTCTATCTCTCTTAGACTATTTCCAGTTGCGCCAAATGGATATTTACTGCAAAACAATTCAAAGAGATAAATGTCAATAGAGTCCTAGAACCCAACTTTCCACCCCCAACAAGTCCATACCATGATTTCACCCCATCAAGGTCCAAACGTTTTTAGTGTATATCGTCATTACCCTTCATCAGGATCAAATCATATCATGCATTCCTTGATTATCGCTTATAACTGATTCCACCATATCAGCAAATATTCTAAATCTCTTAATTATCAATTTATTATTGGAAGCTTTATTTAATACGTTAATATCAATATCATATCGATATTACATTCACGCCGACCACCACCAAACTCCACTCACGCCGACCACCACCAAACTCCACTCACGCCGACCACCACCAAACTCCATTCACGCCGCCCCTCTTGATCCAAACTCCGACCACCAGCCACCGCCGAGAAGATACACAGCGACAACAACAAGCAGCACCCAACCTCCCGTTCTCCTCCATCGAAGCCGACCCATGCACCAGCGTTCTTCCTTCAACACCGACCACCACCAAACACCATTCACGCCGCCCCTCTTGATCCAAACTCCGACCATCAGCGCCTGACATCCGACCCACCGTAACCCATTAGTTTTAAAATGCAACCCATCAATATCATACACATAACCCACTACCAATAGACGACAGCACTAAAGGCTAACCCACCGAACTCAACATTCACACCATCGATATTACAAAGCATTACCCATCATCTTCATTCCCACCTTCATAGTCTGCACCAGTTTTTGCTAACCCAGCGACTTCAACATTCACACCATCGATACTACAAAGCATTACCCATCGAGTTTAGTGGACAACCCACCATCGTCCATTTGAACAAAAGTTTCAAGTTTTTCATCAGTTGCTGCATTTGAATTTTATTAGTTACTGATTGTAATTTTTCTGGGTTATTGATTTGATTGATTGCATGATTTTAGCGATTTTTGTTTGTTTTAATTTCTTTGTTTTAATTTTTAACTGATTGCATGATTTTAGTGTTTTAGTTTTGGTAACAAATCTCCAATTAATGGGTAACTAGGGGCAAGTCTGTCATTTGCGGTGGGCTGGACCTGATGGGCAATCACTGATTACTTGTGGACTCTATAAGGAAATCACCCTTCAAACAATGTATAAGACCAAATTACTCACTCCAAGTCTTTAACTAAAAAAATTGTTCAATCCAACAGTATACAACTATTCTCGGCACATCACTTCTTATACGGTAAAAGGCTTCCAACGGTCATAAAAATGGCCATTGTAAGATTTGTATAAAAAATATAACATACTTAAATTAGATAATGTTGAAAAGTTATAGAAATGATGAGATTAGGTTAAAAATAATTTAACTTTTTAGTTATCTAATGGTAAAAATTATTTTTTTACCTTAATTTGAGTTCTTCGATTGTTGATGGCGTAGCCAAGCCCAGATGATAATGGTAGAGAATGTTCCACGAGTGGCGGCGGGCGATTTTCTTGTGCAAGAGAGCGGCTTGGGAAGGCGGGTGGGAAGAGATTTCTTTTTTCTTTTTTGTTTGAATGCGAGTGAAGAGATGAGTTTTAGGATTTATGTTTCATTTTTTTTTTCAATTTCTTTTTTTCCTTTCATTTTTATATTATAAGTCTAAAATAATATTTTAGATCTTATTTATTCAAATTTTTAAATCAGACTTTCTAAGTTAATAATTTATTGTGTTATGAACTTAATTAAAAATTATTATTTTTAAAAACTTAAAGAGTGATGAATGGGACAGGGGTGGACAGGACAGGACAGGAGATACATGAGCAGAGGTAAGTGATGTCTCTCGCAGGCTTACAGGTCAGCAGCCAGAAGGTGCTACGCAGGAGATGAGGCGTCCAGCTCCAGGTTAGAAGAAGCCACACATCTAATATAATATTTGAAAACATCTCTAAGCAAAGCATTAGGAAATTCATCCATCTCCAATACTCGCTTCTATCAAGTTGGAGTTGGATCGATGAGGTGGGTAACAATATTTGGACAAGGATAGCTAACATTAAAACAGCTACAAAAACACATGACAAGGTGAAGGTGAAAGAGATGGTCATAAATCATACCCGTTCATGAATGGTTTACAACAACACTATTTATGCACAAAATTCTGAGGTTTTAATGCTTACATAAAAACAACTTGCAAAATAATAATCCCTTTACTTTAGAATCCACTATCTATAGAGA
The DNA here is from genome assembly GCA_029959085.1 of Nemophila menziesii. Classification (NCBI taxonomy): domain Eukaryota; kingdom Viridiplantae; phylum Streptophyta; class Magnoliopsida; order Boraginales; family Hydrophyllaceae; genus Nemophila; species Nemophila menziesii. Next base: position 70,666,949 of record JARWIR010000003.1, on the reverse strand, counting down.
TGAACCCTGCCATATATTTTTACTTTTTTTTTTTTGTATACCAAATACCCATTAAATAATCCAACAAAAACATAAATTACTGCAAACATCAGCTTTCATTGCCATACAAATCCTTCTTCAACCACACAGACCCAGGAAAAATCATCATGCTGACATCACTCATCTCCCGTTTCTCATCTTCTTCCAAAGCACTGAACCCAAACCCATTTGTCCATGTCTCAACTAACTCAGGAATAGCTGATATAACAAACTTTTCCACCTTGAGAAATCTCAGCATCTAAGAAAATAAATACACAATAAATATTAAAAAAAAAAAACTAAAATCATGGTTTTTATTCATAGACAGTAAATAAAATTACCTCTTCAATAGAATTCATTAAACGCTTACACATCCCTTGCCTACGATAATTACTACAAGTCGCAATGAGGGGCATTTCCGCCAATTTCACCCCATGAATCCTGCATTAAAATATATTTAAATACTATAACTACATAATTAATATGACTTAATCTCGAAATTACCTAATCGATGCAACACAAGCTATTACATCATCTTTCTGTAAAACGACAGTATAAAACCCATGATAATTAAGCCTTGCGAATTTCGATCTGTAAAAATACAGAAAGGATAAAACATTAGTGTTAAAATACACCACATTCGAGTGGTAAATATGTAAAAATAAAGTAAAATAAAGGGTTAACAAGTACTAACCCCCAATTATAAACTACATGAGGTATCATATCTATCCCTGTTCTTTGATCCACCATAGAAACAAAACATTCCTCCATAATAGTAATAGCTACAGCTAATTTCGAATTACACTCTGCTTTAAGAGCAACAAATTTTTGAGCAGTATGAACTTTTTTATCACCATGTATACACCTCAAAAGCGACCATGTATATCCTTCAGATACAATATTCTCCAACCCAATCCGAGATTGAAGACCTTCGTAAATCTGAACAATTCCAATTTAATTTTCAATTAAAATCCATTTAATAATTAGAGTAAATTCAATTTACTTTACCTCGTGACAGCTTTTACCACAGAACCAGGTATCAGAGTCTGTACTTATTATATCTTTAGCTTGCTCAGGTCCCACGCATGCCTTGTGATCTATTATCACATTAAATAATGAGAAGACATAAATAAAAAATGAAAAGGAAATACAAATACTGAGAAGAAATTTACATTTATTCTCGCACTGCGAACACTTAAAACCCTCGTTCTCATTCACCACATCTTTACATATTTTGCAAGTGCATTGAGAACAGTACCAACTTCCTACTGGTAATTCCTGGTAAAAAAAAAGTAAAAAATTAAAAGTCGTAATAAAATTAAATAAAAATTATAAAATTATTGAAGGAACAAACAAACCTGTGTGTACAAGCACGCTAGATGAAAAGTCGAAGGACAATTATCGCAACAAATTAGCTCACCACCATATCCACATCTTCCACAACTATCATCATTTTGATCATGCTCATCTGACCGTACACCTGTCAAAGTGGGACCCTTTCTAGTCTTATACTCACTTGACCAAGCCTCAAGTTGGCATAAAGTCCACGGTTTACCCGATTCAGTAAATAGATGTAAACACGGCCGGTTCATCTTAAACCCAGCGTGACTTTTAAACTCAGTTACGGAAAGTAAATTATCACAGCATTTACAAATTATACCTTCCCAAGTAATTAATCCATCTTTAATTACCCGATAGTCCTTCGGGTTTCGGTACTGTATAACTTCATTAATAGAAACTACCCCTGAATGAATAAGCCATGATAAAACTGTTCGAGATCCAAAACCTGACCATTTACTTTGTTTTCCTCTTCGTAAAACTAACTTACAGCTATTTTTTTGACTTTTTCGCTTTCTTAAAGGCTTACTAGTTTCGAATCCTTTATGTTTAATAATCGCTGAGATTAATAAATCATCATCGTCTAGTACACATGTCTTGTTTTTTTCACTTTCTCGACCAATTCCAAATCTTTTTCGCTTTAAATTTTCAGACAACTCAGAACTAGTGAATTTTCTTTTCGATTTCTTTGATCTGTAATATGATAAAGGTAAATCATCAGCTTCGATCTCACATTCTCCGAGTGAGATTTTAGTATTTTCTAAAGTAATAGGAACTTCAGACAATTTCTCACTAGATTCTTCACATACGATGCTATTATTAGATGTAGTAGCTAATTGTGTCCCTTCATTTACAGATTCTTTATTTGTGGGTCCCAGATCTTCCTCAGAAACTTTCGATGTTTTGTTCTCATTAATGAAACTTCTTTTTCCTTTAACAGATTTACCTCTTTTTAGTAAACGAATCGTTTTATCAATAAATACCACATTAGCGAAAGGATCTAATAAACACCAAGTACGCATTAACGCTTCAGTAGATTCAATATTACTTAACTGTTCTTCAATTTCGGAAACTGTACTAGTTAAATCAGACATAAACTGAGTCATGTTTCGCCATACCTTAACATCGTTTGTTTGTACAAGGTTATTTGCGTAAAAAAGTAAATGCTCCCCACATGAAATCCAAGCTCTATGAAACTCACGCATGGGTTTACCTTGAGGAGATTTATACACATATTCTCCGTTTAAATTACTGTCTCTTTTTCTTCTTCCTATAACCCAACCTGAAGTGCGTAGTAACTGATGGATATGGTAACGAAGGAGTGGACGAGGATCGTTTTTCGATTCCTTAACCATGGTTAGTTCAGCTTCATCTAGTTCGATAAAACATGAATCTCTCCATCTAGGTTTTGCTGTTTTAGGAGTCTTGTTCATTTGACTCTCTTGAGAAATAGGTGAAATTATTCCCTTTTCATCGTTTTCAATTGGCTCGGGAATATCCTTTTCGGGAAATTTGCTTACTCGGTTTATTTTGATGTTTTGATCCAATAAATAGCCCGAATATTCAACTACAGGTACATTTACTTCGCGATTAGCTTCAGAAGAAGTTGAAACAGTGAGATCTTTAGGTTTCTCTAAAGAATCGTCTTTTTGATTAGTTAAAGCTGAGGTATTACTAGTTGAACCAAAAGAAATTTCCATCTTTTTACTGTTTGAAGTGTTTGAAGTGGTGTTATTACCAAAAAGTACCTCTGTCAAAATCTGATGCTCGAAAGCTGATCCATCAAAACCATCATCTTCAAATTCTTTTCCAAAATCTACCATTGAAATGATATTTATCAGCTATAACCCTGAGAATGGGAAAGAAGAAGATCAAGAACTATATTAGAAAGGAATTTAAAAGGAAAATATATTACTATTTTTCTTTTAGCTTATAAAGGTAACATACTATTCAAGAATCTATGAATGAACAGAAAAGATTTGGCATTAACTCAAGCATCTCTAAATTTTGTTACTAAAAATAGAGAGATGTGTAAAGTCACTTGCATTCACTACTCAATCTATTGAATAATTACAAATCAACATTTTACTATCTGAATAAAATATAAGAAAAACATCCTAAACATGCTTGTAGGAAGAAAAACATAGGATAATTCAACTTGAATCTGAAAGAACTCTTATATCATTCCAAACAAAAACAATCGATTTTGAAAGATGTAGTTAATAATTGTGTAGATATAAGTGAAAATATTGCACGATTGGTCCCTGTGTTACGCAAAATAGCCAACTATACCCGTGTTTCCAAAAGTGGCAAATATACCTGTGCAATTTCAAAAAATAGCAAACGGTACATTTGCAACGTTGATTATAGTGTAATTAATTAAAAAATATGTATAGGGACCTATAGTGCAAAAATTTTCATATTATAGGGACCTACAGTGCAATTAACCAAGATGTTTTCCTGGGCGTTGATTTCAGAGTTAGTGAGTGACATTCTACACTACAGGTGTGTAACACAGGTATATTTGCTTCACAGATGCAATTTCACATAACACAGGGACCAATCGTGCAATTAAGCTTAAAGCGTAAAATGATTATGCAATTTTTAATTTATCTAATTTATTTATTATGCAATTTAATTAATCACACACAGTAAACCAAAAGAACCTGCAATTGACTGACACACTATGTAACAGTACCCAAAAAAATTATTAAATAATAAAAATTCAAAATTTACCACAAAATAGATGAATTTGGCAAACTACACCTGAACATTCTCACATTTACGGATCAGAATTCATATATTTCAGCAAAAGATCCGATTTCGACACTATCGAAAATCAAAACTCAAAATTCTCAGAGAAATTCTTAAACAGGAGAAGAAATCATACCTGCGCACTGCACTTACTGCATACGAACGAATATATATGGTTTTTCTTGAGCTGAAAATGAAGGTTGCAGAGCTCAAAATATAGGTTGTAACGCCACTTATATGTGTGTGTATCTATATATATGTGTGTCGAGCTCGGTTTTGCTTTGGCGAAGCGAAATGTTATCTATTTTTCTTTTTCTTTTTTAGTTTATGGTTTTTAGTTTTACTTCGACATTTTATCTCTTACTGTGTCCAGCTGCTTCCATGTGGAGTATTACGAGTATCATTTTGTCACTTTATTTTCAGTAATTTTATAATGAAAGTACAAAAAATGAAAAAGCGTTTCTAATTTTGAACCACCCAAACAAAATTTATCAAAGTTAAGGGTTATTACATTTTTAGAAATTTATTAGTAGTACGGATTAGTGTTTTATCTTTTACATAGTGCTCAAATTATATGGAAAACATCATTAAATTGTAGATCGTTTTCTAATATACAATAAAATGATTAGACAATTCTACTAAATTATTTAGTAAATATTCATAATTATTTTTTATTTAGCTCATCCGCATATATCCGTAATAATAATGTTTCAAAGTTCAATTAAGGTTTTATGTATTGTTGATACCTAATTTTTATAGTGTTTCAAATCAATTTATACACATGTCAGATTTTTGATATATACTTTGAAAGAAATGATAAAATATAATTTGGTCAGATTACAAGTAAAATGTGTGATCTTAATGTTAATTTACTTAGTTATCATCGTTTCGGTGTATATGTGGTAATCTAGTGACGATCTTACCATTCCAGTCACGGATAGCAGCGGTAGCAGTGGCTTTTTCTAGCTTGTATGAAGCATCAAAATTCAACTTAAAAGAGTGATATGGAGCAAGCGACCAAGTAGGTGAGGTAGATAACTAAGGACAAGGATGATCAACTGAAAGTAACTAGGGATGCAACTGTGAAGACTCTGAAACATCAAAGACATCCCTACAAATACTTTCCATAAGTACTAGACAAGAATCATAATTAATAGGGATAACATTAAAAATAGCTCTATTTAGCATAAGCCAGATAATCCAACAACAAATATTGGTTAATAACATTTTTGTTTTATCACTTTTGAAGAAGCTCATTCTAACATGTTACTAATCCAACAATTAATACCCAAGCTGAAGAAGGGGTCTACTCCGCAATGAAGGGGGGATAAACACCAAAACCTCTTAGTCTACTCACACTTAAGGAATAAGTGCTCCTTTTCTTCAAGACATATATTACATAAATCAGTACTATAACACCTCCTAATAAACCTATTACGTTCGGTGGATAAAGCATTCATAAGATTACGCCAGAGAAAGATTTAAATTTAGGAGGTGCATTCGAGGACCAGTTGAGGGACAGAATATCGTGATCAAGGAAGTGTGATGGACTAGGGTTAAGAGGAGGGAGGATGAATGAACTAACTGCATAGGAGCATTGTTCTAAAAATCGGCCTAGGCGGCGCCTAGGCACTAGAAGGTAGTGTGACTTCCAGAAAAAGCCCAGGCGACCTTGAAGGTGGTCGATCGCCCGCCTAGCGCCTAGTGTCTTTTAGAACACCGCATAGGAGTACCCAGACTTACAAGTATAGGACCCACATCTTCCAGCTTTGGCCCTAAAGAAAAGGCACTTAGGAGTTCACTCCATATCGTCATTGACAAAGCCCCATTTTGCACCAGATTAGAGACTAGTGTCGAAACCGTTCTCAAAGTTGTATAGTCTTTGTACACGAACTGCCCTTGGAAGCGTAGGACTATCCTTGAGGATATTGAAAATATGGTCGAGGCCCACAATGGTATTGAAATCTGTAGGATAAGAACTGCTAACAAGGTAGTAGATTGGCTAGGTAAGACATTTTTCTAACTTATCTCTCTCCTTACCTGGTTTTGTAATATTCCCCATGAACTTTTAACTATTGCATGTTATAGCTTTGAAGTTTTTAATTCCACATGTGTGGGTTAACCCCCCACCCCCCTCCCTTTCTCTTAACTTTATTTTAATATATTAGTCTATTTGCCAATATATATATATATATATATATATATATATATGTATAATATTGGAGAAGGGCCAACAACCCGAAATGTCTCCTATTTTCCTCTACATTTTTTAGCTTTTGGATCAAAATTTTATTCTTTCTAGCCATTAGATCTAATTCAATTAATGGTCAAAATTGTATAAATTAGATCAATAGTCTAAAATGTCTTGATTTCCGTCTATATTTTTCAGTTGTTAGATTATATGTGGGCCATTTTATTATAATTTATTTATTTTCAATACAATTAACTGTGGCCCGAATGTCTCCTATTTTCCTCTACATTTTTTAGCCTTTGGATCAAAATTTTATTCTTTCTAGTCATTAGATCTAATTCAATTAATGGTCAAGATTGTATAAATTAGATCAATAGTCTGAAATGTCTTGATTTCCGTCTATATTTTCCAGCTGTTAGATTATATGTGGGCCATTTTATTATAATTTATTTATTTTTAATACAATTAACTGTGGTCCGAAATGTCTCCTATTTCCCTCTATATTTTTTAGCTTTTGGACCAAACTTTTATTATTTCTAGCCATTAGATTTAATTCAATTAATGGTCAAGATTTTATAAATTATATCAACCGTCTGAAATATCTTGATTTCCGTCTATATTTTTCAGCCGTTAGATTATATGTGTGTCATTTTATTATAATTTATTTATTTTTAATATAATTAACTGTGGCCCGAAATGTCTTTTATTTCCCTCTACATTTTTTAGCCTTTGGATCAAAATTTTATTCTTTCTAGCCATTAGATCTAATTCAATTAATGGTCAAGATTGTATAAATTAGATTAACAGTCTGAAATATCTTGATTTCCGTCTATATTTTATAGCCGTTAGATTATTTAATTTTAATACAATTAATTGATTTTCACAATTTTTTTAGATACAAAATACAATATATTAATATTCTTAATAATAAAATTCTAACAAAAAGAATTAATAAGAAAATTTTAGATTTTTTAAGTTTGTTTTTATCTTAAAAATAATTTATTTATTTGGTATTTAATTTATTTTTTAAAATGACTTTAGGCACGGGTTTTGTACTTTAGCATTTGATGATTTTTTATTTTTTTTTTGGTTGCTCTAATTTTATTGATTGGGGTGTGTTTATATTTTTCACTTTAGCCTAAATTAATTGGAGATGATTTGACCCAAAAAAAAAATTAATTGGAGATGTTTGCTTTTTTACTTCATCTTTTTTATTCTGTTTTTTATATAAGATGTTTCATTTCGATCACAGTAATTCTCCTTAACAAAAAAATATAGACATATGAAAGTGATATCACTTAAAGTGGCGAATTTATGCTATGAGATTTACCTTTAGTCATAATAGTACGAAGAATTTTAAACTATGGTTGAATTAAATACTTATAATGATATGGAATTTTGAGATGGGTGAACAACATTTAACAAAAGTAGAAAATATTTACCATTGAGACAATATATACACTAGATTTATAAAGTAGAGGTGCACATAATGTAAAAATAGCACATAGTATTTTAAAGTAGAGAGAGATTTTATTTTTAAAATTTCCATTCATGTATTGGAGGAGGAAGAGAATATTTGTCTCCATTCTTCTTCTTTTTTTGTCTCCATTCTACAAAAGGTATTTACAACTCTAAGGCTCGTTTGAAAGTGCTTATTTTCAAGTAAAAAAAAGTTTTTAGAATAAAATTTAATATTTTAAAAAATTATTAAAAATTATTTTAAAATCTAAAATTACTTTAAGTGCTTTTTTCAAGAAGCACCAATTTGGTGCTTCTTATAAAAATGCTTTTCAAAATAAAAAGAACTCTTAGTGCCCGTTTGGGATTGCTTTTTAAAATAATCACTTAAAGTGATTTTAGATCCATATCAATATTTTAGACTCTTAAAATCACTTTTAGGAAAAGCACTAGATTAGTGATTATTAAAATAATCACTTAAAGTGAATTTCAATGTCAAAATATTTTTTAATATTTTTTACAAATAATTCAATTTTAATCAAAAAGCGCTTTTAGTTCCAAAATAATCAATCCCAAACGAGCCCTTAAAATGCTAGAAGCACTTTTAAGTGCTTTCCAAAAAAGCACTTCCAAACGGGCACTACGAGATAGGTGATTATCCAATCAATCATCTTTGTGTTGGAAGCCAACAAAAGCATCCATTCCATGTACCAATACTGACTTAGAAATTTGAAAAATTATTTGACATGTAAAAACTTCTCACAAAGATTAGAGCTTTTCTCTGAAAATGTTACAATAATTTTATCACCTGTAGTATAACATTTTATTAAAAAAAATGCACGAACACTCAGTAATGTCAACATTGTAATCATCCTATGGAAGTAGTCAGCCACGTCTTTTTTGAATATCATCTTAGTCTCGATGCCTGAAATGATAAAAAGACGTGTAATAGATTGGTGATATGTAAGGAAGGAGATTTTGAGTCACAGGTCCTCATGATGACCAGCAATAGTACCACGGATGGTTAGTACCAGAAAATTTCAACGACCTTCATCTTTATCACTATTTGGTGGATTTAGGTGGCTAAAATGATTTTTTTTAAAACACCGAGTGGAACACCAAATCAAACCAGTTATCATGGTGAGAGATAATTTGATAAAAGGTTTATTTGGTAGTGATTGGAATAATAACTTGGAGATCGCTCCCCAGCAACTACAATCTCAATTCTAAATAATGATTGCGCAATGACGAATGACTCAAACCCTCATGCCAATATTTTCATTGATGCATCTTTCATGGGTGATAATGCAATGAATGGAATTAAAATTATTGGGATTGACTCCTTCAACAAACTCACTTTTTGTAAAGTTGATGGATTATGATGCGAGTCAATTTTATAAGGTGAAAGTGCAGCTGTTCCTTTAGCCTTCCGAACGTGTAACTCCTTTAGGGATGAGAAGGTTATGATTCACATAGATTGTTTTAGGGTTTCCAAGGCCTTAAATGCACATCGGAAAGTTGGAAGGTTCAACCCTTTACGCGGAAGATTAGAGACTTCATTTTACATTGGTTTCATATCGTTATTCGGCCGTTCCTAGATCTATGAATAACGAGACAGATTTGTTAGCTAGGTGCTCTAGATGTAACCTCCTCCCAGACCATTGGTCAACGGTTCCTATACCCGGGATCGATTAAATATTTGTAAATATTTTTCTACTTTAATTTAATGTTAAGACACTTATATATTCTCGATAGGTTATTTAAAATAAGGTAAACCATGTGTATACCATTTATCTTTATGCCTTGTGTTTCTTATAGGAGATGATCTATGAAATTACCTCAAATGGTCCCTTATCTTCAAAAAGTATGACAAGTTGTTCCTTTAAAAAAAATTGTTAGTCAATCGTTAGTCGGTCCCACGCCTGCACATTTATTCCTACCAGACCAAAGTTTTTTCGTCATTTCAAATCTTTTTAACCCTACATATAAAAAAATATTTGCCCCAAATTACCACTTTCCTTCTTCTCTTATCCAAAAAACAAACCTAACCCTATTTACCAACTCTGCCTTCCATCCCTCTCATTTGTTCAGAAACATAAAGCGCTCAATGACAGTATTGCAAAGAGCCTTGAATAGCGGAAAGAAATGTGACCTACTCCGTTTTCTAATATGGAGTGAGGTGTTGAGTCAAGACTTCATCGACAACGGCAAATCCCGATAGGCACTTTGTTGGTTGCGAAATTTTAGATATGTTGAGCAAAAATACTCATTCTTTAGCTAGGTGGATCCTACAATATATGAGAGAATAATGAAGGTGATTCCCGAGTTGTTGGGGACATTGTCCAAGAACGATGGCGAGATTCTAGTGTTGAAGATAAATTAAGGTGATAACTTGATTATATGGCACGTTGTTGCCTTGTTTGTCCTTGACTTCTTATTGCAAAAAATGATTTTAAATGGGTGTTAATGATTCTGATGTTGTTGTTGGTGTTGGTTTTGTTAAGTTGGTGTTTGTTTTCTTAGTTTTTTGTTGATTATGGTGTTGTAATGCTTTTTAGTTTTATTGGTATAGTGTTGTTCTTGATGTTGTAACCTAGAATGGTTTTCAATATATAATACCGTCTACGTTTAATGTATTCTTAATCTTGTGCTTTTTGATTGTCATTTTGATTTTTGAATAGAGGTTAATTGTTGTTTTAGTTGAGATTATATGAATAAGTCATTGAATTAGGGAAAGTCAGGTCAGTTGCAAGTGATTTCTATACCCAAAAAAAATCATTGTAGAAGAGGCATTGCATCCCTCTATGTTTGAGAAGTAAGATGATGTAGCCCTTCATCTTTGAGAAGTGAGATAGTGTAGGCATCTATGTTTTGAGAAGTGTGACATTATAGCCCCATATATTTGAGAAGTGAGTTAGTGTTGACCTTTATGTTTGTTAAGTGATATCGTGTAGCCCTTTATGTATTACAATTAAGACAATGTAGCTCTTAGTTTAACACTTCATTAATGATAAAGTGTAATGCGACTGGTTGAATTGTAAGTACTTATCATTCCATGTGTCAATGTCGTACAAATTTATAGGTACTTATGACAATGATATAGTGTAAAGTCATTGGCTTAATCGTTTATTTATTTATTTTTAATGCTCATTTTAAAGTGATCAGTTGGTTTTTTTTCAATGCAAGCATTTGAAGGGTTTTGCCTTGGTAATCATGACTAGGCATTGGTAAATATAAAAAGAATGCCTAGGGAACTGAATAGACTTCTCACGTCTCTTTATAAAGTCCTTACTCGTTTCTTATAATGCATTACTGATGGCTCTGTTTGTGTGATGATTTAATCCAATCACGAGACATCGTTTTAGGGGTATTTGGGCCTACGTAAGAGATTTATCCCCTATATTCGACATATCTTACATTTCCTCCTAGTTTGGGAAACATTGCTATTTATATAGTTGTTGTGTTTAAATTGTGTGTTAAATGTGTAGATTTTTGGTGCATGTTTAATATAAGACTCCAAGAAGGCAAGGAAAAGTCAAGAAGTCAATCCCAAACCCAATCCAAGGCGTAGGAAGAGCAAAAAGTCACTTTGGAGCGGTGGGAGTGTTTACCGGCAAAGTCATTAACGTCCATTGATTCAGTCACCATAATTGATTGGTCAAAGCTTTTGAAGAAATTCCTTTTGATTTGTAAATAGCTTGAATTCAGTGACGCGTGAGAATTGGTGGAAGACAATTCAAAGTTGAAACGAAGAAGTTATGTTAGATACCGCTGTCGTGGCTCGAACAAAAATTCTCCTTAGTAAAAACGGATTAGGTGTCTTAAACCAATTAGGTGAGCCCACTAGGCCCCAATGTTTTTAATAAGTATATAAGATCATTAGCAGCTCCAAAATTATTATCACTCAATATATTATACCTAGAGAAAGAAATAAAAATGCCAGGATCAGAGAAGAAGAAGGTAAGATATATGAGAGTATTAACTCGAATTCTTACCTACCTCGAGACACAAAACTCTATAAGATCGACAATTGAACTAAGACAAAGATGATGGGGTATGATTTGACAATTAGGCAAAATTCTTGCACTTACTTATGAGTTAAAATCTCACATATAGGCTTACCTATTTTGCTTGTTTTGCGGTTTGGTTAACTGATCTTTGGCGTAGACATGCTCTGCTAGAGTGTCCTTTAGTTTACGACAAGCCTCTGCCATTTATATTTTAACTAATCATTGAAGTTAAATTCATGAGCATACATTCAAAGGAATAATCCCTAATATAAGTTATGACGAGGAGCTTCGTAAATAAAAAGTTTAGAAAACAAACTGGTTATGTGCACACTTATAACATCTACATTACTTTGTGGCAGGGCCAAAGTCGATTGGAGAAAGTGATAAAAAACTAGAATATGGTGTAGAAACAAGGCACACTTTATTCCCGATATTGAAGCAATTTCAGGCAGATATCCAAGCCCATAAGTATTCATACTCGACTCACATCAAAGTCAACTTGTGATATCAAAACCCAGAGATAAGATGTCAAGGGTTAGAGATAAGGAAGACGTGTCACGTGTGCCCCATGACAATGCAGAGTGGTGCAATGAGCTATATAAATTTTCATGTATGTGACAAAGTAGTGCATACTTAATATATGCATACATGACAAAGATACTACATTAAAAATAGACAACAAAAAGGTTATGGATTTAAAGGGTATAACCAAAAATTAAAAAGACAAGCAACAAGCATAATATAGGAAATTCCAGGCCTTAGCAGAAAGAAACATCAATATAACACAATGAAAGTCATACATAGATAGTTTTTACATTCAATTATCGTTAATCACAAACTAGTTAGAAAGGTTCGCCATCCATGGAAGAAGATGAGGAAACTGAAGAGCTCGGATAACTTCCAAGGTCAAATCTTCTCGTTAGAATTACCACTTGAATTAGGGATGCCTAGCGCATATCTCATCACACAATTAGAGAGCGCCCTCTAGGTATATCTCTAAAAGTTCTAATTGCAGAGGATCTGGTTTCTAGAACTCTCTCCACATCCTCAATCATTTTGGCTAGTTCATCTTCTAGGCAAAGGATTTTCTCACCTCAGACCTTGAAAACATCTCTAAGAGAATATATCTCGAGGTCTTCAGCCTCAAAGGCACTCCGAGTGGACTACTTCGACTGATCATGGGGCCCAGCTAGGGGTGGCAATGATTACAGATAAAAATCAAAACCGGTGATAACCGAACCGATTTAAAACCGAATTATGTAACCGTGGTTAAAACCATTAGGTTATGGTTTTGAAAAGTGTAACTGATGGTTAAAATTGTTGGTTTTAGATAGAAATATAACCGAATAACCAAAAACCATTTATTATCGTATATATTTTCATATTCTATAATACTCTAGGTTAAATTAGATATATTAAAATTCTAAAACCAACATTTAAATACATTTAACGAACTAAATAATAAATATGCAATTTAATCAAAGACTCTATTATATACCTCAAAGATTTTTCATATATGTACGGTTTGATTTTATAAAAATAAATATATTTTTTAAATGATCATTTGGTCATGGCTAAAAACCGTAAGATCGTTTAAAAAATTAAAATCGAATAATCCGGTTATGGTTTTGAAATGTGTAACCGATGGTTAACACCGTTAGGATATGGGTTTTAATAAAATAAACGGTTATGGTTATGGTTTTTGATATTTTTGCAAAAAAGCGAACTGCTTCCATCCCTAGGCCCAGCTAGCTTGTAAACTCTTTCCAACGCCTGAACGACAATCCTATGTAAATAAATAAAGCGTTGAATTTATCAACCCGTAATACATCTATGATCATCGGACCCAGCTTATAGCATTATTGGCATGACGAAGAGGTCGAAGGTCGAAAAAAGGAGAAATTGTTTCTCCCTAATCAGATTTACCACTTTCATGTCTCTGACATGATACACAACTTGGAGATGTGGGTCTCATGTGCCTCATGGGTAGTTGCAACGGTGGAAGATCTTACCGCAAACCACTAATAAGAACCGCCATGCTAGGAGATTTTCATATACATAAGAAGATTACAAACAAAAGACCCAATTTATGTAAATAAAAGACCTAATATGGGTCCCCTAATTTTAATTTATTTCAAAGTGTGTATAGAGAGACGTACATATTTTTTATAACTAGTCGAGATGTGCGCAAATTTGCTCGGACCACTAGCATTATAGAAAAAAAACTATTGCAACTAATTAATTCAGCGTAATTGGTTTAGATCTTGTTACGTTTTCTCTATTTTAAAAAATGTGAATAAGAAAAGGTACCTAAAAAATGTAGAGACACTTTGAATCAAATTTGTTAGTGTTTATTTGTCAGTTTAATTTGAAACTGAGCCGAGAGAGAGAGAGAGAGAGACGGGCTAAATGGTGGAATTATAACCCGAAACTCATCTCAGGCCCATAATACGCCTTCTACGGGCCAGAGAGACGAAAAGCAATGAACGAGACGGGCCTAATCCGAACCATACCAAAGCCCGAACCTATCTTCAGATCATTAAGCCCATCCACGGCCCGTCTTCCTTGAGCAGTTTTGATAGCTTTTACAATCCATCTAGGGTTCTGAAGTTACAATCGAATCTGTCGAACTCTCATCATGCTCACGGCCTCGCCACATTCCAACGGCTCACCATCATCCGCTGATGATCAGCGTCGCCGACAGATAACTGTGGTGCCTCCTCCTCATCCTCTGGCGGCAAGTTCCTCTCTCCTGATCGATTTATACATACATATAAGTCATGCATATATATTTCTATTTTATTTATTTATGCAAAGATTAAAGTTAATTTTGAGTTTCCGCTGCTTCTTTTAACTCATCTACTCTATTCATGACTTTCGCTTGATATAAACAAGTGAATTGTTCAAAAGATTCATAATTGTGCTCGTAAAAAAAAGTAAAAACTCATTGTAAAATTAGTCTGTTGCTATTTGTATATTGATTTAATAATAGTAATTGAATTGTAGATTCTTGCAAAAACTTATAAAATTCCCATTTCTCTCTTGTTGTTTCTGTAATATTATCTAAGTTTGCGTAAAGTTAGATAAAAAATTTGACTTTGAATTCAATTTTTGTGGTATAGATCTCGGATTCACTTGGTGAACATACACTAGATATCAACGATTTCTCAGAAGCAAACACAGGTGAAAAACGAAAAAGAGAAGGAAAATTAAGATCCAGAGTGTGGCAACATTTCACTAAACTCTTAAAAGAAGATGGATCTTCAGAGAAATGTAAATGCAATCACTGTGATCGATTATTCACCTGTTCAAGCAGATGTGGAACAACTCATTTACTCCGTCACATAACAGACGGAATATGCCCCGTTTACAAGAACGAAAAGAAGGACAAATCACAGTCACAGACACAGACACCTCAGGGGTATTATGGGTACCCAAGAGGTACCTCAGAGCAAAAAGTTAACATTCGTTCATGGAGAAACGAAGGTATGGTTCAAGCATCAGCTATGGAAGTTCACGATGAGCTTTTAACTGTTGGTTTAGATGATTACGATCGTATAGAAGATGATTATGGGGTCCACGTATCATCACCCCCTACAGCTATAAGAATTAATCAACCAGGTACAAAGACTCACCGAAGAGCCGAGTCATGGATGAACGAGTTAAGAGCTTGTGCAGCGAAAATAGTTGATTTGACAAACGAAAAGGTTTCGAAAACGGACGTTTTTAACCTTGTGCAAGGTATGAATACTACTACGGATTATTCTTTAGCGGCAGGTGTAAGATGTTTGAATGAAATGGAAGATATTTCACAATCTAGTGAAATGTATCTTGATGCGTTTGAGATTATTAAGGATGAGAGTCATAGAGAGAGTTTTATCTGTTTGAATCATGAACCTCGTAGGAGATGGTTGCAAAGGAGGTTACATGAAAGGTTACCTGCACGATATACTTATGATTTGTGATGTATTCAGTGATGATGTAATAACTTTTCGTTGTTCTGTTCTTGTTAATCAATCACAATTATTTAGCGATTAATATCGATATAATGCGTTTTACAAATGAGAAAATCTTGTTTGAATATATATGATTATATGATCATTCTGAATAAAATTAACCAAGATGAGGAAAACCTTTGGGTGATTAATTAACTTTATGATGTTATTTGAGGATTGGAAATAAAGTTTATGATATGTAGAAAGACTCCCAGAAGATTGTAATGGTCTAAATCTTTTTTGTTTTGATTTTTTTTATAAAATGGGTTTATCAACACACTTGAAGGAAAACAAAGTAATGAAGACTGTTCTAACAAAAGAAGACTTTACATAATGTACATAAATATTTACTAGTACAAACCAAATTATCATATCAAGGTCATTCTAATATTATATAGGGAATGACCTGAATCAGCCTGGCTATCGGACACGGGTTATCGGACCGCCGGTCCGGCCCGGACCGATAAGCACCGGCGACGGAACGGGAACGGTGGCGTGGAGGAGGCCGGAACGACACGGAACGGCACTGTTCTTATCGTGCGGCGTTTCAGAAGTTGGGTTTTTGCTTTGGACCGAACCGGTCCGTGACTGATACGGACCGGTAACGGCCCGTTACTATTTTTTTTTTTTTTTTTATATAACAGCAATATATATTAGCCCATCGTTCAACTCATTATCTCATCGTATCAAACTCATTCAAAATCAGATATTTCAATGGAGAAGTTTCTTAATTGAGCCTCATTATCTTATCATATCAAATCATTTGAGAATCGTTTCTTTCTGCTTTTGATTGAACAGGTAAATTTAGTTAATTCTGTGGTTATTTTCTTGAATTTTATCAGGGTAAATTAATGTGATATAGAAAAATATAATCTCTTTAATTTTCTTTGGTAGTTAGCTTGGTGTTGTAAATAATTAGTCTTTCCCTTATGTCTGCTAGGTGTTTGATTTTTTCCAGCGTGGTTTGGGTCTTAAATGTTTGAACCCTATAACCGACCTGACTCCATTTTTTTGGGTTAATATTGGGGCCTATGATTTTGGTTTAAGAAGCAAATTGATAGCTAATCAAGAATTGACTATGAACAAGTTATAAACTAAAGTTAGGTAAGTTATTAGATAATCTATTTATGTAAATATATAGGGCAGCTCATCCGGGAGGGCCATTAAGGACCAACAAAGCAGCAGCTTTAGCGAAATTTTTAGAGAGAAAATTGCAGGAACCTAATGGCTTGGCCTCTATCAATCCACGACTTGTTGAATTGGCTGTTCAAAATGCCAAACAAACTGTCCAAGCAAGTACGTTCATTACCTCATTATTCTCTTACAATTTATCATCATTATATCAGCTATGTAAATGAATTTTGGAATATACTTGTGTTTTAATGGGATCTGATTTATTTTCAGGTGGGACATCACATTTGCAAAATAACCCCTTTAATTTTTTTTTTTATTAAACCGATAAGGACCGGTATGGGACCGGTCCGGGACCGAAACCGGGACCGATAAACCGGTCCCTGTTATCAGTCGGTTTCTCAAAATATAGGACCGAAGAACCGGTCCGGACCGGGACCGATAGTGGGTGTCCGATAGACCGGTCCGGTCCGATAAGGGCGTTACACGATAAAGACCGGTCCGAACACGGACCGGTACGGCCGATAGCCAGGCTGAGACCTGAATTCGTTGATGATGCTATTATAAAAAATGTTTGCTAAGAGAACGACTGTTTGAACTAACCTTTGGTTAACTCCATTTTTGTCATACACTTTGGAGAAAGGAATACGGACTTTGAGAAGTCCAAAATTTTTCTGTTTTTTTTTCCTGTTTTGATATATGGGTGTTTGGGTCAGCTTAGCTTACGTGCACCACTTAATCAGAACTGCGCACCACTTAATCAGAACTAGGTTACCCATGTTCAGGGAGGGGACTCGAACCTTGTAGCTCCTAAATGAGAGATAAGGTGTTGGCCACTGAACTAGCCCAATGGTTCAAAATTTATCTATCTTATTTTTTACATTGGTGGAGGATTTGTAAATAATAGTACTTGTATTATTTTTCTCTGGTAGGCCTATCAAATTAACCCATTATTTTAGAGATAAGGAGTTGGTCTAGTGGTTGGACTATTTTGCAAAAAGGTCCTGAGATCGAATCTTATTGAAGTCAAAATGATTCCGAGTCCAAAGCGGCTCTCATATGTATTAAAAAAAATACAAAATAATTCCGAGTCCAAAGCGGCTCTCATATGTATTAAAAAAAAACCTCACAAGCGTGCCCAAATCCCGATGTGGTCGTGGGGAGACTTGAGGGAATATATAAACAGTTTTTAAATAACAGGTATTTATTGAGTTGCTTGGCATGTTTTTAAACTCTATAATAGATTTCATTTTGTTCTTTTTTGATAGCACGCTTAATACAGAATTAGTAATAGTAATTCCTTCGATGCTACCGATATATAGTTTAGCACCCTCTCTATATCCTAGAAAATCTTTCTTAAAAGGGTGAATTTATTTCACACTGTAACTCGTGTATTCTAGTATGTTGTTTCTCTTATGTATTCAAATTATTATAAACTTGTTGTAAGTTTCAGTCATTATTTTAATCAATAAAATATTGGTCATCATTCTTCAACCATGCTTTACTTACCGACCCCGACGACCCCAAAATAACAAACACATTAACACAACTGGTACAACTGAAACAACCACAAACCAACACATATATAATTTGTACACACCACAAAACTTGCATATTAAACCACCCCAATGCCACTTTCTGCAACTTCAAATAGTTAACTCTATGGTAGCAAAAACCACTATATTCTGACTAAAAACACAAAAAGTATGGTGTATTACTCATTTTTTGGGATTAAGCGGTCGACGGGGATCTAGAGGATTTGAATCATACTATGTAATTTTATATTAGTAATATATGAGGGTAATAATAATAGTAATATTTATTTAAGTCATAACTTTCATCTAATATCACAATAGTAAATACAATAATATTAAAACTACAATTATAATATCAATTCAAGAATTTTCGAGAGTAAGAAATAAATGATGGTCTAGGCGGCTATTTTTAGCTATTAGGCACCTCTTACACGGTAACTAAGTGTTGACATATAGCCTCCCTAATGAAGGTGTTTTAATGTGACAAATCCTCTTGTGATTAGTGTGCTAATTTCTATTGTTATTTACATTCTTTCATGCACTCTATTTCATCAAAAAAGCTCTTTCTTTATCTTGTTGATCAACCTTATAGTTTTTATCTTAAGAAACTAATTCTCATACAAGTGCTATTAACCTTATCTTTATGTTTATTAAGAATTAGCTTTAGTGTTCAACTTCAAAGATTCATAGAATGATGTTTACAACAACTTTCATGAAGAAGAGCTATTGATCCAAGTTGTTATTCTTCAAAGAATACTTGGCGCGGTACACCGGTGCGGTATACCGGACCAGGCGCGGACCAGGGCGCGGTATAGAGGACTAGCCCGTCAGTATGCCAGAAAATCAACCACTGAAGCGCGGTACACCGCTACGGTATACCGCAAGATAGGGTTTTCTGCACTAAAGCCAAGTCATAAGAAATATATCCGTTGGGAGATTAATAGATCCGTTGGACTCAAGCCTTATGACCGTTGGAAGCCATTTTCTACTATAAATTGAAGCTCTTTGAAGGCTACAACTACACCAACTAATTACAAACATTAAGGGGCTTAATTGCTATCATTCAAGAAGGTGTCAAGAGCTATACATAGTCAAATTCAATCTTAGTGAGCTTATAAATCCTTTCAAGGAGTTAATCAATTAAGCCACAAGGTTCTATCCACTCAAGAAGGAGTATACAAGCTTATAGTCATATCCACTCTTTAGGAGTTTTAGATACAAGCTTTAATTAGCAAACCTTTAAACACTTTGTTGCTATCCTCTTAAGTCTAGGTCTTGTAAAAGATAGATTAAGAGAGAATTCAAGTATAGGGAGTATACTTGGTGTCCTTGTGTTGTGATTACGCAAGTGGTGTGTCCTTCGTGTTATCGAAGAGTTTGTAAAGGTTATTGTGTTCTCGACCCGATTAAGAGAGACACGGAAGCTTAGTGAAAAGCTTGAAATCCTAAGGAGGCTTCCTTAGGTAGTGGATGTAGGGAAACCGAACCACTATAAATCGTGTGTATCTTTCTATCCCTACTCTATTTCCGCACTCTATATGTTTGATTATATGCTTGCATGAATATTGTGATATTGTTTATCTAGGTTATCTAACATATAGTCTTCTAGAGTAGTTTAAGATATTGGATTAGCTTTTCACTAGTTATACTTTTATATCAAACCTTACTCTTTACATTGCATGATCCTATAAGTGTTTGATTTTATTAGTTGACCTAGAAGTTTTTCTCTTAAACTTATTATTGTCCAAAAGATTTTAATTAGGCATTATCTTATTAGTAATCCTATTCACCCCCCCTCTAGGACTTTCAATTGGTATCAGAGCCTAACTCTACGTGAATAGCTTAATCGTTAGTAGAGTAAACGATATGGAATTTAATCTTTTGGAAAGTTCGTCTTCTACACGACCTCCACTTTTTGTAGGAACTTACTATTTCGCTTGGAGAACAAAAATGGAGGAATTTATAAAAGCCGAAGATCCCGATCAATGGAGAATTGTAAAAGAAGGTCCATTTGTCCCTTATAAAGAAGAGTTAAATGAAGAAGGAGTTCTCAAGCTAAATCAAGAAGAAAAAGAGTTTGATGAACTCACCATTGAGGAAAAGGCTAAGCTCACTCAAAATGCAAAACCAATGTACACTCTCATTCGTGGAATTTCCGAAGAAATTTTCTCACAAATGTTAGATTGTAAAACCGCAAAAGAGCTTTGGAATCGTTTGGAGTTTATATATGGAATTGTCGAAAATAATGAAGAAGAAGAAGTCTCAATCCATAATGAATCCCACAACGATTTTAAACCTAATCATGAGGTAGCACTTTATCCTAACTCTTTATCTCTTCCTTATAATTATTGTGATATTAGACAAATTTCATCCCTTCTCAAAATTCTTGATTCTCAAATCCATTTAAATAATCTTATGTTAAAAAAGGGTAATATTGAGCCAAAGAAGTGTTTTAAATGTTGTATCACTTTGGATGACATTCTTGGCAATACCAAAAACCCGTGTTTTGAAAACATTTTTATTTTAAATAAATGGAAACATCCCTTGAAGAAAAACATAGAAGGTTTTAAAAAATTGGATGAAGCTTTTTCCCTTGCTCTTGATGCTTTAAAAAATCATCCTTTCTCAAATATCACTCCTTTTGATCCAAATGATTTTTTTAAAGAAAAGTTATATGTTAGTGACAATTTGGATATTGGAAAAAATGTGGAAACTTCTTGTTCAAAACCTTTACATGGTTACTCTATTCAAAAAAGAAGTTATTGCAACTATTGTGGTAAACCCGGTCATCATGCTTCTACGTGCCATTACCATGAACAACTTATAAGTGGATCTTTGATACCGTCATGGGAAAAACCAATATGGATCGTGACAAATGCTAATAACATTTCCGGATCCATTCCACCTCGGGTACCATAGTAATTTGCATTGAAGGTGTTGAGCGTCAAGAAAATGGAATTTCATGCTAAAGGACGTTCAAACCTCATAAAAGGGAAATACGGTGATATTCTTTCCTCTCTTGTGTTTTTATATTGTGTTTTATGTGTTTTATCAACTTGTGATGCTATCTTGTTGTTCTTGACCTTGTTCATGCTTTAGTTTTGTTTTATTCTTGCATAGGGTCTTTTTGCACTTTTAAAAAACTTAGGGTCTTTTTGTGAAATTAACTGTTATATGCGTTTTTAGCTTCTCCTTGGCTTTTCTTTTCAAAACGAAGATGCTCAAAATTATTTTATATCATTCCGAGTCATTTGGGGAAGTTTCGATTGTGTTTCGGGTGTTTTTAAAAGAATCAAAAATTGGATTTTCATTACCCAAACCGAACACTCGTGCGGTGCACCGGACGAATCCCGCGGTACACCGCACGTAAGGGTTTTATCAGTTTAAGGACCCGTTTTTCTGCACTTTTACTTCACTTCTTCATTTCATCTTCTTCACTCCTCCTCCTTGGCGATTTCCGGCCAAAAACCCTCCGGCTCCACCACCAAAAACACCCTCTTTCACCACCAAAATCACTCCTCCTTCTTCCTACTCCATTACCCACTTCATTTTCCACCATGGTTAGAACCAAATCGATTGCTAACAAGAAAAAGTCTTCCACCGGAGCCTCCTCAAGCCGCCACCGTGAACCATCTCCGGCGAAGTCACCATCACCACCACCACCACCACTCCGGCCATTCGATGCTCTACCGGGAAGAACGATTTGCCCCTCGGCTTTTCCCTCCGGTGACGATTCTCTTTTTAAACTATTCTCAATTCAAAAATTTCATAAGATATTTGCTTTTTCGGGTAGTCATTTGGCAATCGGGTTAATCGAAGATTTTTATACGAATTTTGAATTTAATCATGCTACTACTTCGGTTAAATCAATTGTTTCGGGTAACATTTTACGTTTGAAATCGAATACTTTGTGCACTAAATTTGATATACCTTCGGATGGTTTTAGCGGGTTTTGGTCAAGTGGTTGGGATAATTCAAATATAGATATTGTTGCTCAAAATGAAGTGAATGAGTTCGTTAATAGTAGAATGGTTATTGCGGATGGAAATTGGAATATTCGTAACTTTGACCCGGAATTTATCGTGGCCCACAAGTTTCTTATCTCGGCCGTTATTCCGAAAGATAAGCATGATGCTAAACTTATCCCGTATGAAGCTTATCTTTTATTCTTGATCTTCTCCAAACAACCGATAAACATCATTGCAATTATGTTCAAATGGATGAATCACGCTCGTGCCTCTCGGGATAAAGTCCCTTACGGTATTTTTCTATCCAAAGTCTTTGAAGCTAATGATATTTCTTTTGGAGGGACTAATGTGAAACCTATGAATAAGTCTTGGAATTTCGATTATCTCACGATTCTTAGAATGAAATTTGTTATTTATAACAACACATATGTTCCGATCTCCACTATTAATCGCATCTCGGATATCACTATTCGAAATCGTATTCTTGAAGCTAGAAAGCGCAACGATGGTCCGGAGCTTGAGACTCTTATTTTAGTAGATAACCCGGATCAAGAAAACCCAAATCCAAATGAGCCCACTCCTAGCCAACCCATCAATGTTAACCCTCCTAATCCATCCGGTTTCGAAAGTGCTATGTCTCGTTTCATGGATTATATAGGAAGTAGATTTGTGGCATTGGAAGATAAGTTAGAAAGAAAGTTTGGAGTTTTGGAAGAAAAGATAGGAAATCTTGCGAATGAGCTCTCGTGTATGAAAAGTGATGTTTCGTGCATTCGCGATGATATTGGGAATGGTAGAAGATCTAGGAGCCGATCTCCTCGTGATAACCGTTAATTCATCTTGATTTGGTGTTTGGTGTTTAAAATCCTTCTTGGTGGTTTATGTGTCTTTAATTGCTTATGTGGTTTTTATTAGAACTTGTTTTATGGATGTTTATGCTTTTTAAGTTTATGGGTCCGTGTTTTGGACATCTAGGATATTACTATTATGATTTCTATGTTAGGATGCTAAATGTTTCTTTTGAATAATTGGTACTTGCTTTGATCTTGATTGTTAGTTGCTTATGTTTGTTGAATTGTTCTTTATGTTGCTAACATGATCTTTGATGTTATAGGTACTTCTTGATATTGCTTCTTAGTCCCTATAGTTTGCTCTCTTTAGCCTTGTTCCTAAATAGATTGAATATTGCATTGTGGTCCCAAATAGATCTTTCAAAATTGCGTTTGGCACCCAAACTTTTGAAAAATACATCTTGACCCCTTATTTTTTTTGAAAAATACATTTTTACCCCTAAACCTTCTTCAAAATGTTTTCAAGTGTTCTTTTTAGGGAAAAATTGTCAATCAAACTTTTTCAAAATTAAAACAAACTCTATGCACTATGTAAGGGGGAGACTTTGTTTAAAATTTTAAAAACTCACATGCTTAAACTAATCTTTTATTTCATATATTGCAACTAATCGTTTGTGTCATTAGAAAGCATTTGAAATGAACTTGTATCAATCAAGGAGTTGGTAAATATCTCTATCCTTAACTCTTGCGTTTCAATTATCTATCTTTGTGCATCTCTTTCTAAAAATCGTTTTTATCCAAAACTCTTGCACACTCTCTCTATCATTGTTTAAAATCTATTCACTCGAGTTATCTTTGCTCTTCTACTCTTAGTTGTTTTTACCCCGTCTTTTTGATGAAGACAAAGGGGGAGAAATATTATGTGCCTAAAACTTTCAAAACTTGCACGTTTTAAAACTCACAAATGCATCTCAAATTTCTATGCTTATTGTGAGGGGGAGCTTTATTTCACAAGTGCTTAAACTTTTATATCTTTCCTAAGGTGTTTTAGTGAAGGATTTGTCATCATCAAAAAGGGGGAGATTGTTGACATATAGCCTCCCTAATGAAGGTGTTTTAATGTGACAAATCCTCTTGTGATTAGTGTGCTAATTTCTATTGTTATTTACATTCTTTCATGCACTCTATTTCATCAAAAAAGCTCTTTCTTTATCTTGTTGATCAACCTTATAGTTTTTATCTTAAGAAACTAATTCTCATACAAGTGCTATTAACCTTATCTTTATGTTTATTAAGAATTAGCTTTAGTGTTCAACTTCAAAGATTCATAGAATGATGTTTACAACAACTTTCATGAAGAAGAGCTATTGATCCAAGTTGTTATTCTTCAAAGAATACTTGGCGCGGTACACCGGTGCGGTATACCGGACCAGGCGCGGACCAGGGCGCGGTATAGAGGACTAGCCCGTCAGTATGCCAGAAAATCAACCACTGAAGCGCGGTACACCGCTACGGTATACCGCAAGATAGGGTTTTCTGCACTAAAGCCAAGTCATAAGAAATATATCCGTTGGGAGATTAATAGATCCGTTGGACTCAAGCCTTATGACCGTTGGAAGCCATTTTCTACTATAAATTGAAGCTCTTTGAAGGCTACAACTACACCAACTAATTACAAACATTAAGGGGCTTAATTGCTATCATTCAAGAAGGTGTCAAGAGCTATACATAGTCAAATTCAATCTTAGTGAGCTTATAAATCCTTTCAAGGAGTTAATCAATTAAGCCACAAGGTTCTATCCACTCAAGAAGGAGTATACAAGCTTATAGTCATATCCACTCTTTAGGAGTTTTAGATACAAGCTTTAATTAGCAAACCTTTAAACACTTTGTTGCTATCCTCTTAAGTCTAGGTCTTGTAAAAGATAGATTAAGAGAGAATTCAAGTATAGGGAGTATACTTGGTGTCCTTGTGTTGTGATTACGCAAGTGGTGTGTCCTTCGTGTTATCGAAGAGTTTGTAAAGGTTATTGTGTTCTCGACCCGATTAAGAGAGACACGGAAGCTTAGTGAAAAGCTTGAAATCCTAAGGAGGCTTCCTTAGGTAGTGGATGTAGGGAAACCGAACCACTATAAATCGTGTGTATCTTTCTATCCCTACTCTATTTACTTTCCGCACTCTATATGTTTGATTATATGCTTGCATGAATATTGTGATATTGTTTATCTAGGTTATCTAACATATAGTCTTCTAGAGTAGTTTAAGATATTGGATTAGCTTTTCACTAGTTATACTTTTATATCAAACCTTACTCTTTACATTGCATGATCCTATAAGTGTTTGATTTTATTAGTTGACCTAGAAGTTTTTCTCTTAAACTTATTATTGTCCAAAAGATTTTAATTAGGCATTATCTTATTAGTAATCCTATTCACCCCCCCTCTAGGACTTTCACTAAGGCGCTAGGCAAACAAATCAAGCATTTTTATTAGGAGTAGGCGGTTGAATGGGAAGTTGACGCCTAGGCTTATACAACATACCAAACAACATTGGTCTTTACCTAAATTCTCAACTTAAAGTGACAAGAGATGCCACATATCATTTTAGAGAAACCATAAGGCGACATTTCAATAGGTGATTTAAAGAGGTCGGGCTAGCAAAGTTAATAGAGGTTAAGTTTGTAGTTAAATCATCAGTGTACACATATGTAATAGGTCTTGAGAAACCTGGCCCGATGCACAAAGATTTCAACAATGGCATCCTATCGCCAAGTGGAAAATGTGATATATATCTATCATTATGGTTGGCGGTGGTTGTAATGCCACAAATACCTTAACAAACTATACAATAGAGTGAAGCAATTCAAACTAGATAAATGAAATGATATCTTAATATATTATCAATGCAAAATAGGAAGGGTTTAGTGGTGGTTATGTCAATTTGTACCTCATACATTTAAAATGACTCGCTAACTATATTCTTTGGTTTAGCGCCTGAACCAACAAATGGGTGATGAAATGGTTAGCAATTCCCACCACCCTGAATAGTCTCTCATCGTTGCGAAGAAAGTTATCATATACACACTCTAGATTTTAAGGGTAGAAAGGTTACATAAACTTAACAATGCTTTACTATTTGGTGTGGATTTCAATTTGATATTGTCATGGATGAAGGAATGGGTTGTTAATGCAACTACATCACCACCACAACCAAATGGCAGAGTAATGTTGGCGTCTAACAGGAAGGGATCCCAAGTTTGTACATCAAGGATGATACTGTCCACTTGGATATTCACACAATTTAAGAAATATAATAATTTGATTATCCTTTACTAAAATACCCTTCATAAAGTCTCTTGATATCATAAATGTATATTGATAAATATTAATATTTTAATATTGATAATATTTATTATTCGTTGGTTGTTTTGTTAACCTATTGTGTTAATTTTTTGTTGTGTTTAATTTTCTTTTTTAGGTTTATGTATTTTTTTTTGTTAAATACTCATTATTTTCAATTTTGGGTTGCTTAGGCACCCGTCTATACCTGCCTAGACATGTTATGGAAGGTTTAGGCCAATGTTTATAACAATGACAATTTCTAAAAGAATGTTAAGTTTTTCGATTTGGTCCTCATAATAGGGGGACACAAGTGGTACATCAATTTTTTTACTAAGTGGAACCTTGTAATTAGTTTCTCCTTGATCACATGTCGCAGTTGCACCTTGTTTTTGTATGGGAAACGCAGTTTTCACACTTTTCCCACTCAACTTGTCGATATTGTTTGTTATTCAGTCGCTCGCAAAGGTAGATTTAACCGTATACATCTCATGAGATTTGTTTTGCCATGATAGAAAATCTGATATTTTTCACCCTAATCATGTAGTCTCAAGAAGTTTTAAAGTTAAAAGCGAATGTTGGAATAGTTTTCACTTCCTAAAACCAACTTCTTTTATGGAATATAAAATTCTACCACATTGGATCCAACTAGTCAGTTTTTTTTTTTGAAACGTGGGTAGTTCGGGCCAACTTATGCGCTCCATGACTAAACCCTCGAAAAATGTGTATGTCTTTCCATGTATATACCATGGTAAATCGAAACCAGGTTACCACTATTTAGGGAAGAGATTATCGCCCACTTTACACTCTTTAAGTGTAAGTGATATAGTAAGAATCTAACGAGTTGAGCTAACTCAACTGGTTAAAAAAATCATGTTCTCAGATAAGGTTGAAATTTGAATTTAAGATGAAATATTACTAAATAATTACTAAGGAAAATATTTCATCCAATATTGGATGGTCTAATACCACTCGTATAAAATCTAATTATAGTAACTATCTAGTTTATTAAATAACATGTGTTTTATCAATATATTTAAGAATTATGATTTTAATATTAAACCATTCAATATAGGTTGAAAGTTTTACCTAATAACTAATCCTTGTTTGAAATATTGGGAGGACTTTCATCTTAAATTGCTTAAAGCAGTAATTTTCAATCTTGATAACCTATTTGACAAAAAATAAAAATAAATCTTGATAACCTTTATCTTGTGAAAAAATAAAAAATAAAAAATAAAACAACCGCAAATACAGATGATATGAAGGGGTATTATCGAACCTTTCTTTTGTTTTAAATCTCTACAAAAACCCAAAACCCTCAGCCTCTCATCATTTCCACCTCTAGGGTTTTAGCTAACATCTCCCAACAATGGCGACTCGATTAGCAACTCGGTCCGTACTCACCACCGCGAAACAAACCCTAACCTCAGCTTACTCTACCTCCACCTCCCCTCTCCTCCGTCTCCGTCCTCTCATCGCCGCCGCTAACAACAACCTTCACCACCTCACTCCACTTCCTCGTTTTACTTCGCGAGGGTTCTCTTCCCAGCCGAATACGTCTTCTCTCAGCGATCCCAATCCCAACTGGTCAAACCGTCCCCCTAAGGAAACCATTCTCCTCGATGGTTGCGATTTCGAGCACTGGCTTGTTGTTATGGAGAAGCCTGAAGGTGACCCCACCAGAGATGAGATCATTGATAGCTTCATCAAAACCCTAGCTCAAATTGTTGGAAGGTATTTCCTCATCATTTCCCAAAAAATCATTTTCGTATATCTTATTATTATTATTATTATGTGTTCGATTAATCAGAAATGAAATGATCTTGTTTAATCTTTTTTATAATTTTATATTGGGATAAAAAAATTGATATATTCTATAGACTTAGGGTTTCATATCAGGTTAATTAAATTATCGTGTACATTAAGTTTATTTATAGCTCCATCAAGTTTATACATTGTGATGCATTTTTAGTGAGGAAGAAGCAAGGATGAAGATCTATTCAGTCTCAACCAGACACTACTTTGCATTTGGAGCCCTGGTATCCGAAGAATTATCTTACAAATTGAAAGGTAATTCATTACTTACATTATCAATTAGTATAACGTGTAGAATTTTTACTCATGAGAAGTTTGATTTTCTGTTTTCCAAAAAAAAAAATTGTAGAATTGCCGAAAGTTCGTTGGGTGCTCCCGGATTCTTACTTGGATGTGAGGAACAAGGATTATGGAGGTATAAAGAAGTTACTTAATATGTTTTATGGGTGTATGAACCTTTCAATGTTTACTTGGATTTGAGCAGAAATGTATTAAACTGTGTGTTTATATTGCAGGAGAGCCATTTATTAATGGTGAAGCTGTACCTTATGACCCAAAGTACCATGAGGAATGGGTTCGAAACAATGCTCGAGCAAATGAGAGAAACAGGCGTAATGATAGGCCTCGTAACTTTGACAGATCAAGAAACTTTGAAAGGAGGCCAAATAACCCACAGGTCGGACCTGGCCCAAACTCTGGACCTCCTGGACCCGGACCACAAGGAAACTTTGGACCTCCTGGACCCGGACCACAAGGAAACTTTGGGCCTCCTGGACCACAAGGAAACTTTGGGCCTCCTGGACCCGGAGGACCACAAGGAAACTTTGGGCCTCCTGGACCCGGAGGAAACTTTGGGCCTAATAATTCTGGTTCTGGGCCAAACAACATGGGTGGAAGCCCAGCTCCACCACCTCCACCATCTCCACACAACATGGGTGGAATGCCACCGCAACAGAACTACTCAGGAGGTGGTCCACCACCAAACAACCAGTATGGGAATAGCAATGGCATGCCTTATCAATCAGGTCCTCCACCTAATCAGAGTTATCAATCAGGTCCTCCACCAAACCAGAGGTATCAATCAGGTCCTCCTCCACCAAATCAGAATTATCAATCAGGTCCTCCTCCACCAAATCAGGGTTTTCAATCAGGTCCTCCTCCACCAAATCAGGGTTTTCAATCAGGTCCTCCTCCACCAAATCAGGGTTTTCAATCAGGTCCTCCTCCTCCTCCAGATGCGTACCATGGAGATATGCCACCACCTAGAAACTATTAATAAGGGGATGATGTGTTTAAACATAGAGAGAGAGAGAGATTATTAGATGGATTATAAGAGATAGATTGCTCCGGTTAATTTGCTCATAATTGGCTGTATTTTGCACGTGAGAGTAGGGTTTATGATTCTGTATTTGCTTGCTGAAACTCCTTTTATTTTTCAACAGTGCTTTGCCTTGACTGTATAAATATCTATCTATAACTGCTTTTGAAGATTTATTCTGTTTGTTGCTATTGGATAAATGATGCTGATTATTGTGACATGTTCCAAGTTGGTCATATTTCATTGCTTGTTTTCACTTAACTCTCTCTGTAAATAAGAGAGTAATTGTTTCCCTTGAGTCACTCTGTTAACAAGAGAGTAATTGTTAATTTAAGGGATTTATGCTTCTTATATATGACCCCTTTTTGCTTCACCTTTGTATTAAACACCAATTATTAGGTTTCTCTCTCTTTAATTTTATTCCACATAGGTGAGGTGAGAGACATAAGGGTGAAGCAAAAATGGGTGATATATAGCATTACTCATAACATAATCAGTAGAGAAATCTAGATAAGTAAATATTAGAGCTCGATTATTAGCAAAAAATATATAATCTCTACATGTAAAAACAGAAATGGGTATAAATTATCCATTTCACTAGATTCAACAAAAATTGGTAGATAAAACTGAAATCATGGAAGACTCGGAATCTCAAGTTTGTTAAAAGAGAAGAAGCTGACACGGCCATGCTCAACAGTAGAAAATTTAATAGGAATACCATTTGAACATCTCTCTAAATCCTCAATCTCTCTATTACATGGTGGAGAGCCTCCAGTAAGGCAAACGATAAAACATGGATTACCAGGGGAAGATTTTCTAAACTTGCTATTAGGTAAGTAAACATCAAACACTGCTTTTGGTTTGCCTTCCTTAATTTCCATATCACTATACATTTTAGTAATTGAAACGGACCCTTGTGTCTCTTCGAGAGGATTAGAATTATCTTTACAAGAAGTTCTCATGGACCAAGGAATGTTATGCCGACCAATAATGTAATCCTGAGATTTTAAGTGCCTAAAAACTTCAAAAGAATCCCATGAATACCCGGCTTTCATGTATATATCTTTTATGTTTAGAGACTCATCATCATTGTCCAAAAGTTGCAATGCCCCAATTTCTATCAATAAGCAACAAAAAAAATATTACTCTTCCATTCGAAAGCTAATAATTGCAATAAAGTGCACCATACTCACAAGGTCTCTTCGATTGTAGAATATAGTTTTCCATTCCGAATAATCCCAGTACTTGTCCACATTTTCCCTTTCTCTCCATAATTTCAGCCATTCCCAATTTATCGTCCCAACGTGCTTTCGACACATCTTTCCTACACGTAGTTCCAATAAATTGAACTGGAAATTTGGAAGAAAAAAAAAGTCTTGTTTTAATGTACCTGAATTGTATCTTGGTAATATCATCATTTAGGTCATCAGAATCATTTTCTTCTTTGGAACAATAAGTCGGTTCAATCTGAAAGCAAGAAAATAGAATCCCCATATCACTCTCAAGCTGCAAATCTATTAAAAAATGAAGTTTTGGTAGCTTTCGTTGTATCTCCAGCAGTGAATATTTACTGCAAAACAATTCAAAAAATGAAGTAACACCAAATTGCTCACTCCAACAGTAAAAAGCTATATTCTCAGCGCATCACTTCTCATACAGTTAAAGGCTTACAACGGTCATAAAATGGGCATTGTAGGATTTGTATAAAAATATAATAAACAATTATACTTAATCAGATAATTCTGAAAAATTGTGAAAGAATTAAATCAATTTATTAGAGTTTCAATGGTAAAAATTGTTTTTTTACCTTAATTTGGGTTCTTCGCCAACCGGGTTGATGATGGTGGAGAATGGTTTCCGAGTGGTGGCGGTTTTTTTGTTGGTGGGAAGGTGTGAAGAGATAAGTTTTAGGTTTTATGTTTTCTTTTTTAATCTTAAATTTTATCATTTTATTTTGTATAATTTAATTGGAAGTATATAAGATATGAATGAGAATAATGGTTAGTATAATTTTACTTTTCTGTATTTCGTAACAATTGTTAT
Source organism: Nemophila menziesii (assembly GCA_029959085.1). Lineage (NCBI taxonomy): Eukaryota > Viridiplantae > Streptophyta > Magnoliopsida > Boraginales > Hydrophyllaceae > Nemophila > Nemophila menziesii. The sequence goes on along the minus strand of JARWIR010000003.1, from coordinate 70,635,242 downwards.
AGAATCGAACAAGTCTTTGGTCAATTTAAATTTATTTGACAACATAACAAGACTCTATGTTACAAGAAGATGTAACATTAAGCAAGACTATCTAAATTGAATCCTTCCATTCAAAGACGATTTGCATACACAATATCAAACATCAAAAAATGATCCTTAAATTATGCAATCATTTCAAATCTAATTGAGATATAAGTTTACTGATGATCTCTCATTGAGTAGACCAAAACTTGTCGTTTATTTTTGGCAACACGTATTTGATCTTCAAGTGATACTTCCTTTTGCATTTCTTGTCCCTTTATTAACTCTATGTCAAATTTCTCCCAACTCACTTGACTAATCATGCTCTTCTTTTTATGAATCTGTACACAACAAAATATCATATAATGTACACAATAAAAAAATATAGAGTTTTACTTTTACTTTTACCTTTGTTAGTCTTTCCTTGAGTTTAAACTCACGATCAACAATCAAATCCTCTTTCTCTTCCTTTGATTTCTTGTTTGTATATATCTTTGCCTTCTCTTCTTGTTCTTTTCTCTTCTGAGCAAGTTTTTTCATTTTTTCTGCTTTTGCCTTCACTTTCTTTTGAGATAAAGCTTTTTTCTTTGCTTTTTCTGCAGCCCATTTTAGCTTCTGACGAGTTATTTGTTTCTCATAGTAATCCCATTTTAATTCTCGTTGCTCAATTCCACCTATTTTAGCAGCTATTGCGATACTTTCAGCCCATTTTTCCACAAATTTCTCTCTTGAACGTTTCCATTTCAAACGCTCACTCCATAATTTTCTTGCTGATACACTTATTTTAGCCTTGGTTTGATCACTATGAGAATAAATCATGCTCCATAAGTTCAAGTTTCGACCATTTATACTTGGAGAATGAACATAAAAGAAAAGAAAACAGGATATACCTAAGAGAACGAGGATACTCAGACATTTTCTTTCTCACCTGTAAATTAAAGAGGAAAAGATGTTAGAAAGCAATGTTTCTCAAAAAAAAGCTACATATATATAACAACTTCTTGTGATTCTTACATGACTTCACCTTGGGATCATTCAAGGCTTTTATAGTGTTCTCTTTGATCTTTTCACGAGTTTCTGCAATTTATTTAAATGTGGTAAGATCTACAAGAATTAATGATGAGAAAATCAATGTTGATTTTGGAAAGAACTCAAGAAGTACCTGCAGAGTGTGTTTTGCCTTTGTTCCATGGTACTTTTCCTTTATTTGCTAATCCAATCTTTCTTCTTCTTTGCGTTTCCTTATCCTCTTCATTACTAAATTTATCTACAGAATGAGAATTGCTCTGAGCTTGAAGCTTTTTAATGAAAAAACGTTCTTCTTTATTTTTTCGAGACGGGGTGAAATGATTAATCTCTTCTGTAACAAGTTTACTATGCAATAACTTTGAATATTGCAGTTTTATGAAAGAGGTAGTGAAATTGAAGGAAAGATAATTGTGTTTCACATGAGAGAATTGTGAAGTTAATCGTATCACACTTGGGTCAATTTGAGAAACCATGTAACAAGAAAGTGGTGGGAGAAGAGTACTGGTCATGCCACTCATAGGAAGATGAAGAAGCAGCTGTTTCCCTGAAACAATTCAAATGTATAAATCAGATTTACAAGATTTTGAATATTGGATTTATCTAAACATAATAGCTAGGCATTTTTGGGGATTTCGAGTTTAAATGCATTCTGAAATTGGGTTAGCAACAATATATGAATCAAAACACACCCTATACTTAATTACAATCTACATTAATTTCATCATCTCTCTATACCCAAAAAATCAATTTCAGCTTCTATATTGACTATTAAAAGCCCATATTAAATCCATCAAATATTGGATTTGTGTTGAAAATTTTACCTTTGAAGAAGAGTTGGTTAAATTAGTGTATTAAACCTCCTCGTATGTAATGCGAAATACAAACATCTCGGGTATCATATGAAAAGTTTACTAACCTTTATGAAAATGTGTGTTGAATGTTTGCACTTTGATGCTCAGCTACTACTGGAGTGATGGAGTTTTCAACGTGTGGGGTTGGTGTGATTTGTAAGTTGTAAAAATAGGATGTGTTTCTTTTGCCGATTTTTATTTTTTTTTTAAAAAGGGAAAATAGCGGTCTCATCTTTGGCGTATCTTCACAAACATGTCCAATTGTTTCAAATTAAGCAGTATGTTTACCATATATGTCTAACTTTGGGGTTTTCTTTTTTTTTTTGAATTATATATAGGGTCTTGAAGACTAACTTTCTTCTCCATAGAGTAGATTCTAAAATGTCATTCTTCTTAGGGATCTCAATTTTGACAATAGTCTTTCCTATCTTTACTATCACTAAAAGACAAAAAAGTGTGATGTCACTGTTTCTCTCTCCTCGACCTATCACTACCCACCTATCTCCAACTTCCCACCACCCACCACCTACCACCGACCTCCGACCACCGACCACCGACCACCGACCTCAGGCCACCAGTCACCGGAAAAAACATAGAGTATCGGAAAAAACTGAGAGTACTCTCTAAATTTGCTGAGTACTCCGACAATTTGTTGAGTACTCCGAGAATTAAAAGAATACTCCAACAATTTAAACGAATACTCTATAAAAATAGTCGGAGTACTCTATGAAATAGAGAGAGTACTTTATAAAATATTAAGAGTACTCTTTGAAATTAAATAAATACTCTATATAAATCATGTGTGTCTATTTAATAGCATTTCTATTCAAAATTTAAACCATTTACAATAGATAAATAAATAAATAAAACTAAACTAATTACAAGGTTGACCAGATCTGAAAAAAGAAAAAAAAACTAAACTAAACTAAACTAAAAGCTACACATTACGCGAGTAAAAAAAAAAAAAAGAGTTGAGTCCGCTGCTGCTGCTCCGGCGAAGCCACCACCATAACACCTTCTTCACCACCGAGAACACCACAACCACCACCCGTATGCAGCCTTCTATCCCGTTCGTGAAACTGCTGGAGCACCACCACCGGCGTGAAACTGCTGGAGCACCACCACCGTCGTGAAGCTCGAACGCTGGTTCACCTCGCTCCATCTGTGTCTCTTTTTCTCGACGAGCAACACCACCGAGACGGCATCTTCGCACCACCATAGTAAACTGGATAGGAAGAACCAACGCTGTCCAGCACCTGTCTTCGCCGGAACAGTGGGAGGGAGGTTCAGATCTGTTCGTCGGTGGAAGAATATGGTGGAGAAAGGTTGCTGCAATTATGTTTTGAGCTCCGGTGAAGGCAGAAAACGGAGCGAGGTGAGGGGGGAGGGAGGTTCACTGGAGCGAGGGCCTGGATCTCGATCTAACACTGCAGGAAGGAGCTCGGTGTGGTGGTGCTTCGCCGGACTTGCACGAGCTCGGTGTGGTGGTGCTTCGCCGGAATTGCAGTGAAGCTCGCCGGATCCCGATGAAGAAAGGTATGGCCATGAGGTTGCGAGAAGCTTCGTTAACGGTGTTCTCGCGTACGTAGCAGGAAACCACCAGAGCTATGGTGGAGGTTTATGGTGGTGGTGGTGGCGGTTTGGGAGTGGGGTAGGAGAGATAGTTTGGGAGGAGAGAGATGTGATGGAAGAGAGATAATAATGAGCTGAAATGTAATATTTAGTATATATAGGAGAAAAAAACAAAAGAGGGGTAGTCTAGTGGTGGGGGCAAAGGTGTGATAAAATAATAGATAAATAAAGAGTCACACACCCTTGAGAACCACGGAACTCACTGCAAGTATCACAGATCGTATGCAAGTTTTAATGATAAGTCAAGTTCGTTCGCAAGGATTGTATCCGTTAAATCAATTTATGTTTAACAAGCGTAGATGAATTTAGATGTTTGGAATAAAGTATGAAAGGATAAATAACTATCTAATGCAAATAAATAAATAAAACAAATAAACAAAACAAATAACTAAATATGAAAGTGAGTCAAATAGATTAGGATTACTACGTCTATTACTAAATTGTTATTCTAACCTGTCACATTAAGCATTATATATTAACCAGGATTTGCAACAACTACCTAGCCTTTTCTAGACCTAGGAGCAACCTCTCCACTACTAGGGATTCCTAAGTAATGTTTGGAGATTTAAATCAAACCTTAGTGGCTATCTAGTCACACTAGACGATTATGTGGTGTGTCAATAACTAAGAATAATCCTAAGATTGATCAGATCTAGGAAATAGGTCAAAACACATAATACAATATACGCCAAGCTTAACCAATTAAAATAACAAATAGTATTTAAAGATCAAAATAATAATCCAACAATTAAAAGTAAACTTACAGAATAAAAGCTTAGAAATATGGTTGAGAATAAATCTATAGCTAATTACTCTAAATATAGAGAAGGTGAGATGTAGAAGAGGGGTTGTCAGGCTCCAATCTTCTTCTACTTGTCTTCTTCTATAGGTCAACTTGCTTCTTGGATGAATAGCTTGATTCTAAGGATGAATATCTAACTAAAGGACTAAGCTATTGTTTAAAACTAAGAAAATATAAGTAAAGACTAAGCCTATACTTTGCAATTGAGCAAGGACATGTTTACAATGATATAAGGGTGTATTTATAGGTGTCTTGGAAGCCCTAATTCGTTTTCTTGAAGGAGAAGTAAGTAGTGGACTCCAAGACCAACTCAAATTCGTAACCCTAAAAACATGAAATCAGGTCCGATCTTCTTTTGGCTCTAACAGCTTCAATATTCATCCGTTTGACGCGTATGAATATACCAAATTGATAGTCTCGGAAAGCTCTTCAACTTTGCTCTTGACCGTTTCTCCAAATTCCACACCGATCTTGAGATATAAGCTGATTTGTGGTCGTAGGTGCAGATATTCAGGATTAAGGCAGCTTTTCCTTTTCCATGTTTTTAGCTTTTATTTCCTTATCTCCAATTACCATGTCTATCTCTTTCCATAAGTTGTAGTCTTTGACTTGGAATCTAATTAATCTCCATAATTATCTTTAAAGCTTCACACTAAATAAATAATTAAACCCAATATGCTCTAAAAATATTATTTTACTAAATCATGACTCAAAATAGGAAAGTGTAGCATTTTTCAAGAAAACCGACTATAATGACTTCTAAATTACTAAAAATGATGTCTCATCCTAATATAAATCTATCACAAATGAGGAGACATCATCTAGTAATTGGGGTTTTGGAGTTCATGTGTTGAAAAGTTGGTGAGATCTTTAGTAAGAAGAGGCTCTAGGCCGGGTCCCCATCTTGAAGAGGGGGGTGTGTTCAAGACCCTAAATGTAATTATCTTTTTCTTTCAAAATCTAACATTAGTTAATTATCGAGATTTTTTGGACAAAAAAAAAATAATTATCGAGATTTTACCCAATGAACCTTTTCTCAAGACCCAAATCCTTCTATCCAGTCTATTTTTCTCACTAAAAACCAATTATTAAATCAGTAATGCTAGGTATCACCGTATCAACCAAAAACGTATCACTAAACATCACTCATAATATGGCAGTTAAGTGGTCAAATCATGGATTTTTTCTTTCCAAATTTACTTTTTTCTCCTTTTTCCATGATTGGATCACTTAACTGCCAAATCATGGGTGATATTTAGGTGATGCATTTTTAGGTGATACCCAACATTACTCATATAATAAACACAAAAAGCACAATAACACACCTATAAACCTTAATTTTCTCTTCTATCCCCATTCCACCCAAATTATATTTCCATGGGCTTTTTTTGTTGAGGTTGAAAATCTGCCATTAATGGCTTTTAATAAGTTCCAGGCATTTTTAATGGAGGTTCGAAACTTGAGATCTCCTGTTTATTGTGTTGCCAAAAAAACTTGAGATCTCCTTGTTTGAAGCTTTGATTTCAGTGGAGTCTCTCGTTCGTTTGTTCAACATCTTTGTCGAAGAAGAGATCAAGATCCCCAAATACAGTTTCGCTGATGGAAATTCGAAATGATTCGCCAATGGAGAAGTTCAAGATAGAAGATTAACTCGTTAACAAAGAAGCCATTGCAGGTCAGGTTTCCCATTCCAACAACAACAACAACATATCTGAGCTGAGTTGAAGGCTTGTTTGACCCTCCATTGTTTTGTTTTCCATGTATAGATCCAAGTTCGTAGGTGGTTTTGGTTCGAGTTTAGCATGAAAGTACGACCATGCTTGAAACTTGTTATTTTTGTTAAATACTTAGTTATTTTTCGTTTATACTCGGTAATTTTATGTTAATACTCAGTATTTTGTGTAATGCGTAGTGATTTTGTATAATACTTAGTGATTTTGCGTTAATAATCAGTAATTTATGTTAATATTCACTAATTTTGCGTAATACTCAGTGATTTGGAATTAATACTCATACTCAGCGGTTTTACAAAATACTAAGTTATTTCAAATAATACTCAGTGTTGATAACTGGTCTGGTTCCATCATTGAAAAATCACCTTTTTACAGTGAAGGGCCTTATTTCCCCAATTTTGTGGCGGATCTAATTGATAGTCGCACTAAATCCTGGAAGGTTGGTTTGGTGAATTTTCTGTTCGACCAGAAAACTACAACTAGGATCCTTGACCTTGACATCCCTTGGACTCCCAGTCTGATGATCTTATCTGGCCTTATGTTTCGAAATCTAGGTACTCCTATGCGGTTGCTTCCTTTACCCTTCCTCCTTCCAACCTGAGTCCCTCACACTTTCCTGATCAAGATTTATTGAAACTCAATTGGTCTTCCAAAATTCCTCATAAATACCAATTTTTCCTCTGGCATGTGCTCTCTAACACCATTTCTACTGAGAGAAACATGTATATTAGGAGGTGTTCTAGCAATGATCTTTGTAATCTTTGCTTGAAAGAGAAGGAAACCATTGAGCATATGTTTATTAAATGTGAATGGACTAGGAAGTTATGGTATATCTCGCCTATCCACTTTTGGATGGATCATCATTTACCTTGATATTAACTGCTGAATTAATCTGTTACTTGACAGGGTGCAATCCATTAGTGAAAAATCTCATATATTGTCTACTATCACTATTTGTTTATGGGTTATTTGGATTATGCGGAACCAGATTATTTTTAAACATATCCTTGTTAACTGTGATACATGCCTTATTCTTATTAATGATATTCGCAGGGACGCTCAGTTGATTACAGATCCTAATCTTACACAATCCTATGTTGTATCATATGAAGCCCACCCTCTTTGTATTTCAACATTTAACACATGGTTGAGTCCACCACAACAAACTTTCAAACTGAACCTTGATGCCTCAATGAAGCAAGAAAAAGCTACAATAACTGCCGTCATTCGTGATTGGGAAGGGAAGATCGTCACTAGCTTCGCTATGGAGATCAAAGTCTCTTCTTGAAGCCGAAGCAAAGGCGTTGAGAAACTCAATTCTCTTCGTCATTGAGAAGGCTTCCTTTTGCACCAGACTAGATACTGATGCTGAAGCTGTCATGAGAGCCATTTCTTCTTCAAGCACGTACTGCCCCTGAAGGGTAAGGACCATCCTTGAAGATATAAAAATTTGGTAAAAGACCACAATAATATTCGTATTAGTGGTATTAGAAGAACGACGAACAAAGCGCGAACTGGCTCGCTAAAGCTTTTTCTTGTTTGTCCCTCCCCCTAAATTGGTTTTGTAATCCCCCTTGAACTTTTAATCTTGTGTGTAATGACTTTAATGAGCTTGGTCCCACAGACGTAGGGTGATCCACGCCTTTTTGATATTTTAATATAAGTCTTTGTTATGCCTAAAAAAAATAACACAAAATATAGTGAAAGGAATAAAATAAAAATAAAAATAAAAATAAAGAGTTTATTATTATTCAAAAAAAAAATTGAACCGGTCTAATTAGATCTTTTTCGGTTTGATTTATTCGATCGGGTCCTGACATCGGATTGGGCTGGACCGTTGGCTGGGCCGAGGTAATAGTATATATTTCCGAATGGAAAAAAATATTTAAAAAAATCTGCTTGTTCCTACCAACCAACACGTTTTTCTGATTCACTATATTCTCTCTCCTAGGGTTAGGGGTTTACACTGTTTCTCTCCATAGTACTACGAGAATGGACCCAACGAAGAAGCGCAAGCTTGAAGAAAACGGCGTCGTAACTACCGAGCTTTTAATTGAAGACGCAAAGACAATTCTTGAACCATTTACTCAAGAACAGCTCTTCGAAATCGCTCAAAACGCCGTTTTACGCCACCCAGATGTCCTGGACGCCGTTAGATTAATCGCTGATGCAGACATTACAAAACGGAAGCTTTTCATTCGTGGTCTTGGTTGGGATACCACCAACGAAAAGCTGCAAGCTCTCTTTCTCCAATATGGTGAGCTTGACGAAGCTGTGGTGATACTCGATAAAGCTACAGGGAAAAGTAAAGGTTATGGATTTATCACTTTTAAGCATATTGATGGAGCTTTACGTGCGCTTAAGCAACCTAGTAAGCAGATTGATGGGAGAATGACGGTGACCCAGTTAGCCGCTACTGGTGTTTCGGCCGGTGGTGGTCCCACCGTGGGAGGGCCTATTGGAGGAGTTACTGGAGGAGTTGGGGTAGGGAACAGGAATAACCAAGGGGAGGTTTCTTTAAGGAAGATCTATGTAGCAAATGTGCCTTCTGATATGACTGGGGAGAGATTATTGCATCATTTTGAGATGTATGGAGAGATTGAAGAAGGGCCATTAGGGTTTGATAAGTCGACTGGTAAGTCAAAAGGATTTGCTTTGTTTGTTTATAGGACTCCTGAAGGAGCTAGGGCTTCTTTGTTTGACCCGATTAAGAATATTGATGGGCATCAATTGAATTGTAAGTTAGCTGATACGAAGAAGGGGAAGCCTGGGGTTCAAGGAGGTGTGATTGGTCAAGGGAATGGGATTAATTCTGTGATACCTGTTGGTGGACAGTACGGTGGTGGGCCCACCGGAGTGGTGGGAATGTCTAATTATGGTGGGAATGGTGGTGTAGGCTCTGGTCCTTATGGTGGTGGTGTATCTCATTTTGGTGGGCCTGGTTTAACTGGATATGGTGGATTGGGTGGTGCAGGTGGTGGATTGGGAGTTTCAGGTGGTGGGTTTGGTGGTCCAGGTAGCGGTTTAGGAGGTGCAAGTGGTGGATTGGGAGGTGCAGGTGCTGGATTTGGTGGTTCAGGTGGTGGTTTGGGAAGTGCAGGTAGTGGATTTGGTGGTCCTGGTGGTGGATTTGGTGGACGATTGGGTGGTGCATCAGGTGGAGGAGGAGGTGGTGGAGCATTGAGTGGCGGTGGAGTAGGAGAAGGTGGTAGAGGAGGAGGGTCTTCAATATATGGAGGTTCTAGAGAATATCCTTTACAAAGTGCTTTACAAAGTGCACATTACAGCTTATCTTCTTCTACATATCAAAACCAAAACCAGAATTATCAGGCCACAGTGGCATCACCTACTGTGAGAGTGCCACCTGGAGGATTGTATCCTCCACGTTACTGAGGTAAAGGTAAATATTCTCATTTATTCTTGTTAAACTTATGCTCTCATTTTTAATGGGTAGATAAATAGTTTTGGATATGAGTGTTGTGCTTGATTTGATTGTTGATTGATTAGTTCATGTTTGTTTATGTTTGAGGTGGGTCTTTTTTGCCCCTCATTAATAAGCTTATTATGGCTATGTTTTGTGCATTATGTGCTTGTTTTTGTTTTTGTGGTGATATGAGATGATGATGTGGATGTTTGATTCAGGTTCATAAGAGCTTGTTGGGGCAAATTGCTTTATGGTGATTTAGAGAGGGCAACCCAAAATTTGATCATTACATTTGCTCTTTCTGTTTCTGTTAATGACTAGTTGTACTCTCACTCCTTGTTTTTTTTCTATTTTCGGAAAGAAAAAAAAGTTTTGTACTTTTGAAGCAGTACTGTGGTCCTTGTTTACATTAGTTTGTATGGAATTAATGATAATTTATAGGTTTTGACAATAATGTGCTATGTAATTAAGTTTGTTTGTTTTGTGCTGAGTGTAACTTTACTATGTGGTCTTTGAATTTTCCTCTTTTATGAGGATTATGCTCGTTGGTTCAATTACTAATTACATGTCACTTTTGTGTGATGATGGGTGTGTTTTTTAATTCTAGTTTTGATAAGCTATTTTAGCCAAACATTTTTGATATCTTGCGTGACCTTACATATAGTTTGATTACTCGCTCTTTAGTCTTTTAATGGTATTCCAAGTGTAGCACAAGTCAGTAATTAGTTGTGAGACATTGTGCATTGCCTTGTCATTTTGAATTGTATTCAGAATTCAGATATTTTGATCTCCCGTGCAATAGATTAAATGTTTGGTTATTGAAGAAACTTCAATTGTGTTTGATTATTCAAGAAACTTGTATTTATGATAATGCAAATCTTGGCTTTCATGTTTTATTCATGCATTTGTATAATTTAGTGTTACCATATATAATTCTGACATTCACTAAAGTTAGGTGATTTATTTCATGAAAAAATAGTAAAAACATTCATGGGAAGGATTCTTTGAAGAGATTTGTTCCCATAACCGATGTCATATAGACTCAAACATCCCTTTTTGTATTGAAACATATAAAATACAACTAAACTTGTCAATAAATGTATACAATTCTGAATGTTTCAATATTCTCAAATTAACATGCAATCATGAAATATGCCATGTCATATATGGGTTATTTGTAAGGATTCCTAAAGCAAGTGGTGGTTCTATTTACCTAACTAGGTGGTTCTAAAAATTAATCTGCTTTTTTTTTTTGTATTTTTTTAGTAAAGTTATTTTTGTAATAAAATATAATGATTTATTATAAAGTTTAAGGGTTATGTGCAATTTTATTTTTAAGTTTTGTACTTTGAGCGAAATATAGAGGTTGATCTATGATGTTTGTAAATTTGTAATTCTTATATATTTAGAGGGATTGGTTTGTACTTGTCCTAAATTGTAAGAGTTGTTTAATTATTTTGACAAACTATAAGATTTATCATTTTTGTAGAAGGCAATTATTAAACACAACCTATTGATAAATTTAAGAGCAAATTCTATGATAGGCCATTATTTTTGTGATCAAATAATGAAAACGTGTGAATTTGGGTATTTTACATAAACTATATCTTTATTTAGTCATTTTATAAACTGGAATAAGAACTTTTGGAGTTTCCAAATTATTTTTTAAAATTTATGAAATATTATTAGAAATCACTTTAAAAATGTGTGATCTAAAATCGACACTTTCAATAGATGTGGCCTAGAAAAGGTTTTAGCCCATAAAGAATGGCTTATTTTTGGTATTTACTTAAATTACATTACTAAAATCAATCCTGAATAACTTACTTTTTTTAAAATATTCCTTAACGAAATTTTTCTCATTTATTTTATGAGTAATGTTGGGTATAACCCACAAAAGCAATCACCTAAAAATTACCCATGATGTGGTGATTGTTTTTTGGGTGATACCTAGCATTACTTATAAAGTAAATGAGGAAGTTTTCGTTAAGGGTTGTTTTAAAGAAATTAAGTTATCGAGGATTGATTTCAGTAATGTAATTTAGAGTAAATGCCAAAAAATAAGCTATTCTTTATGAGCTAAAACCTTTTTTTAGGCCACATCTATCAAAAGTGTCAATTTTAAATCATACATTTTTAAAGTGATGTTTTAGATCATTTCACTAATTCTAATAATATTTCAAAAATAATTTGAAAACTTAAAAAAGGTTCTTATTCTAGTTTTACCCATATAAGTTTAATAAAATAACTAATTAAGAAAATAATAATAATAGATTTGAATATGTAATTATTGCGTTAATCGTGGATTAAAGATTTAGTAGTTTTGAAAAGCTATTTGTCGGGATCGGAAATAAACATTCTAGTTTTTTTTTTGACTTTTTGAAAAGAAATTGAAAATTCGCCACATGTAGTAAAGTAATTGGGTGTCAGGCACTCTGACGGTGGATCGTTGGCCGCCTTAAAGGAAATGTTGTCTTTCGAACACTTGGCGGTCATTTGATGACACCAAATTAATTAAATGTAGTCGTTTGACCGCCGCTTTCTTCATATTGATGATCGCCTATAATAGAAATTTAGGGTTAAATTATAATTCCTTTTCATTTCTATCCCATTTTAATACTCATTTATCTCCTACACCTATATCAACTAAAATTCCATTCGAAATCTTCAACTTTTCCATTAAATATTTTAACATTCCATCATGGAGGTAATTAATCTATTCATTTGTTATTATATAAAGCATATCAGTTGAAAAAAATAGATTTTATTGGTATAATATAGTAGTTGGAGTAATAATTATTTGTAGGAGTTTGTTTTTAATATTGATTAAGTTTTACATATTGTCTTTGTTTTAGTATTGATTATGTTGCTTTCATTGTGTTTTTAGCCTTTTAGGTTAATATGAGTTTTATGTGGTTATGTTTTTATGGAAGTAATATTGTTTGGAGTAAGTATTAACGATGGTGTTGAATATATCGGGGGAGATTGTAAACCGTTTATAATCGGAGGAGATGTTGGGTTAAATGGTTTAAACCAAATTGTGTGTTTGACTTGCAATTGGAATGTAAATGAGGTTAATTTTCTAATTGATATAGGGATGTCTGATTTCATCAAACCCTCCACGGTTTCATGCTAGAGTAGTTGTGCAGGATACTATCAATGCGATGGTAGGTGGGGTGAGGAACGACAATACCATGTTATTGAGATTTACGTTGAGATTAAAAAAATTCGTAGAACGCAAGCGTCCATTTCTTGTGAAAAGGGTGAAATAAAATAAAATTTTAAGCGCGTAAATACAACCACATCTCTTAAGCCGATTCGTGAGACAATTTGCGAAAGTGATAGTGAAAACGAAACCGAATCGGAGGCATTCGATGAAGATGATTTTTCTATTTATAGTGATAATAATGAAGATAGTGGTACGATGATGATTATTCTAATTCAACTAATTACAATTTCGGTTTTATGATACGAGCGATAAAGGAGGATGTCATGAGTGGGCATTAAGTCAACCATCTTCCATGATGAAAGGAGTTAAATTTATGTTGGGTGCGCGATATGCATCAAGGGATGCTCTTTTGTTGGATGTGAATAGGTGGTATCTTAAAAATTACAAAAAATGTAAAGCAGAATGGACAAAGCATAGATATATAACACATATATGTGTACGTGCTAAAGATATTCGTGGTATTTATATTTGTAGTAGTAATGTGTGGGAAATTACAAGGTTAGAAGAATGTAAGTGTCAACCAGGACTTCTTGTGAAAATTCACTAGCAATTAATTTTGGATTTTGTTAGAGATGAAGTATTTGCAATGGTGAACACCGATATAGTTATGAAAATTGGATTGATACAAACTTAAATTCATAAGGATTACGAAATCAAAATTAATAATTGAAAACTCTAATATCATCGAGACGTCATGCATAGTCACAGTCATTTCGCCAACTGGCATATGAAATGTATGGGTCTTGCGTTACCAATGTTCGACCATCGCCATCGCAGACAATAACGCATGGTCCAATACGATTCGTTCGATCTTCGGAATGTCACCAGACCCCCTAATTCAATATATGGAATGACCTGAGGATCCAATTTCTGCGGTGTACTACAAAGTGGTTTGACAAGCACACCTGATAATCAACACTATAATGAACCCATATACATATATTAACAAACAAATTAAAATGCCTCCAGATTATACATAAAAAAAACTTACATTTTTAATCTCCTTTTCACTTTTGTTGTTAAATCTTGTCTGTTTTCATAATACTTGATTAGCTTCGCTACTTGATGAAGCCATTTTAGTCTACAAATAAAGGACCAAATGTGCAAATATAAAAATTACAGGGACTAAAATGCAAATATATATAATTAAAAGGACCAATTATGCAATTAACTAAAAAAAATTGAAATATAGTCTACAAATAAATAGAAACAAAATGTGCAATTAACTAAACTTGTGAAATATAGTATACAAATAAATAGGGACCAAATGTGCAATTATAAACATTACAGGGACTAAAATACAATAATTTAAAATTAAAAAGACCAATTGTGCAATTAACTAAACTTAACAAATATATACAAAAATTCCAACAATAGTTTAACATCACGTTATAATTTACTAAACTATAACAAATGAATGAAATAATTTCACAAAATACTACAACATAACATAAATACTACTGATCTAACATCACAATTCCTACTAATCTAACGTGTATTATACTCGAAAATGAAAAAAAAACTAAAAAAATGTTTCAAACCCTAACCTAGATTTTTAGGGGAATGAGAAGATGATGAATATTGCTGTCTCAGTGGTGGCAAGGCGGAGCACCTTCTCGGCGACGGCAAGGGAACGATTGTGTTTCTCCTTTGGTTTTCCAAAATGATTTTCAAAACTGCTGAAGTCAAACTAATTTTTGCGAAATGCGGTCATTCAATGAAGGTCTTTCCTTAAACACGGAGTTTACTCTTTAGGCGGTGATTCTACATCGCTAACATCACAATTCCTACTAATCTAACATGTATTATACTCGAAAAATAAAAAAAATAAAAAAAATAATGTTTCAAACCCTAACCTAGACTTGTAGGGGAATGAGAAGATGTTGATGAAGATTGCTGCATCAATGATGGAACAGCGGCTGGAAGAGCTTTTCTTGGCGGCAGGAAGGCGGAGCAGCTTCTCGACGACGGCAAGAGGAGCGGTAGTGTTTCTCTTTTGGTTTTCCGAAATGATTTTCTAAATTGCTGAAGTCAAACTAATTTCTGCGAAAGGCGGTCATTCAATGTCTGTCTTTCCTTAAACACGGATTTTACTCTTTAGGCGGTGATTCAATCACCGCATGTAAGGAATTATTTTTTTACAAAGAAGTCGGTCATCCAATGACCGCCTATACTTAAAATCGTGTTTAAATGTAAGCCAGTCTCCGGAACACCGCCTTTCATGTAATTTACATGATTAAGTAGATGCGGTCGTTTGACCACCGCCTTTCAGGTGAGGCGGCCGACGAACCACCGCCAGAGTGCCGAGCCCGAATTACTTTACTGCGCGTGTCGAATTGCCAATTTCTTTAAAAAAACTCCCCGAGTTAGTGGCGACCACAACGACATGAGGTGGCACGGTGGTGAGAGTTGGTGGGGTGATGTGCAGAGGTGGTGGTAGTGACCTATTATTTATTTAATATTAAAAAATAAATAAATGTTATATTGGAAATAAAATAGTATTATTAAAATTAGGATTCTTTAGGTATACAGAGATAAATTAGAGGTTATTGAGAATTACTTAGTTTAAGGAGGAGTATAACTAGAATAAAAACATATATGAGCACTAGATAAGAATTAGGAGGTATTAAGATGTTTTAGTCATAACCTTTTTCGTAAACACACTTTGTAATATTTTTGTAATACATCAGATAGCTACTTTGAGTTTGAAATTATTTTAATGTCAGTAAGATTTGAGAATTTTTTGGGCATTACAGAGTAATTTAACCTTTCTTCATATATTTTAATAAATTATAAAAATGATTTGTAATTTTTTAAATATTTTTTGTTAAACTAATTTAAAAACAATTTTTTTGTAAACCATACGGGGTTCAATGTGTCAACCATTCAAATAATTTTATGCAAGTTACGCTTATTATTTTAATTGGTAGGAAAATTGTTTTTTCTAAAAATAAGAAAGAACGAGATATTCCGAAAATGAGAAAGAACAACAATGTCATCCCAAATATTAAAATAAGAGTAACATTGGGTCTTTATTATCTGGTTTCATGAGGAATAACAACCCAACCAGTAACGCTTGCAAGTCTTCAAAATAGAGGGAACTTCGGGCAACAATTATTGCTCAAGACAATGCCAATTATATTGAGGGGTCTACTTCATCAGTAATATATGTTAGAGAGCAGTTGTTCAGATTTGCGGCGGGTTCAATGGGGAATGCTAGAGCCGACATCAGTGGAAGCAGCGATGTAGCAGATTCAGGGAAGAATAGGTAGCTACAAACGATCGTGAGTGGGTAGGGGTAAATTTACAGTGATGCTCAGGGGAGACGAGGGAGATCACAGGTGTATTCCTCCCAAATTGGACGTTCCGATTAAGGAGTGTGAATGTGGAACATTTCGTACAACTGGATATTTGCCGAAGTATCTTGGAGCACTCTCCTCTGTTTGGGTGATATGGATATTACAAGATGAGTATGTTATGAATTCTCCATTTCTAAGGGGTGAGGTGATGTCTTCCGTTTTGTTCTGAATAAATGCCCTTAGGAGACATCATTTTAGGTGAATATTAGACTTATTTGATAGACTTTTATGCTTATTAATTATATTGCATTCTCTCCCCTTGGAATTATGTTATTTCATTTTTTGAGCTTTTATACGTTAATTTGTTTATTTTTAGTGCAAAGTTCTTAGGTCCATGGATGCTATGGAGCACCAATACAAGGAGGAGAAGTGGGAATTAAAGTCTTAGATCAAGCGGAGAAGTCAAAAGCAAGAAAAAAATATTCAAAGAATCGACTAATAGGGAGGAAAATTTGGGAAACGGTTACTAATTATTGTTTTTGAGTCACTTAGACACTGAATCAGCCTTTGAGCAGTGAAATAAGAAAGCTGCGCCTTTGAGTTAGTTGAGACGCAAAAGTTACGGCCGTTTTACTAACAGCTGTACATTTGTTACAGGATTTCTTATTTGGACTTGGGATTTTCTCATTTAACTTATTACTCTTAAGTAAAAAGCCCAATCCGATTTCTCCACTATAAATAGGAATTTAGACCTCATTTTTAAATACGCTTTTGTATATTAAAAGAGAGAGTTAGAGCAAAAAGGAGAAGGAGAAAATTAGAGCTGGAGAAAGTCTTTTCTTCCAACAACAACCAATTCCAACCCTTATATTAGGTTCTTACTTTATTTCTGTAATTGACAATGAATGTTTATAATTTAAATTCAGTTATTTATAGTTTTAGCATGAGCTAATTTCATTAGTACTTGAGAATCGCATTATAAATTAAGCCCTAATTTCTTGAATTAATGTTTTTTTGAATTTTGGATTTAATTACTTAATTTTGTCTTGGTATTTTGTGTTGACTATTATCTTAAATTTAAATTACTATTTTTGAAGTCATGAACCAAAGGTAGGTTACAGTAGTTAGTCTATTCACTTTAGTGACGAAGTGATCATCTTGACGGGGAGTTTAATTACGGACATGGTTAATAGACGCGTAGTATTCGCCAATGACCCTGACGAGCTTGACTAATCATGCAACCAATGAGGTAAGAGACTTAACCATTCAAAAGTAGATATAATCCCCCTAACGTGCTTTATAGTACTGTAGGAGAGCTCTTAAGTCCACCCCTGACGGAGTTAGGAGATATTAGAGTCCCGGCTAACACAATTATAGCAGTTTAGCCCTTAAGCAGAAACATTAATCATAGATTTAGGTGAAACCCTTGTGACACTCAAGTACCACTCTCTCTTTCTTGCGTTCAATCTTATTTACTTGCATTATTTTATTTTAATTAATTATTTAAGTATTTTATTTTTCTGCATCTTTAGTCCTTAGACAAAACCAAACATAAATCTTATCATTTAACTTTTCTGATTTACAATTACGTCTACTAGTTGATTAATACCACTGTTATAACTATCCGTCCCTGCGAACGAAACCCGATTTATCAGAGTATTACTTGGATAACCGTGCATTTGCGATATGTGGATCCTCTACTTTTATTTCATTGTTTTATAACACCCAGGACCCACCATGAGGTTATTATTGACAAAGCAAGATTTCTAGCTAAATAATGCGTTCATGAATGCCTAAATCCCGAGAGGGATTATCGAGTCGATGAGAGAGACCGTTAAGCTAGTTGGTTGGAGCAAACTGACACTAGGATGGTTAAATACAGACGGTAGTGGGGACCCAAGGTGGAATTGTAGCATATTTATGGGTCTAATAAGAGACAAGGATGGAGCATGAGTTGGTGGATATTCGAGGGTATGTCATGTCTGTCATGGCAAAAGTAATAGATTGCTACTCACTAAAGGATTGAGAGTTATAAAGCTTTGTGCGTGGTAGACCCGAAGAGGTGGCGCTGGTGCTAGGAAATCAACAAGGGAAAAGGGTCCAAGAGCTATTGTGATAGAGGCAATCAGACGAATAAGTAGAGAGAAATGTTTCCTTCATGGTTGTGGGATTATTTAGAGAAGTAAATATTTGTGCAGATTGAATGAGCAGAGCTTCCCAAGCTGAGTCACGAGTACTTTACAGTTACCCACTTGATGGGTTATGGCAATACATAATACGTGATAGATATGGATGGAAGACACCACGACTTATTTATAGTCCCCACTTCGGGGGGGGGGGGGGCTGTAATTAGGGTGTAGATAATTTTGCACGGTCTTAGAACCTCCATTGTAAGAAAAAAACACCAAATTTAAGCAATATTTAAATTTATTTGTTGAGGGATTGTTTTGTTGTGTGATTATTTAAATTTGAAGAAGATCGAAATATATAGTTAAAATATACTATAAATTGTATAATATTATACAATTTTCATGTTAGTTAATTGTAAATTGTGAGGTTGGCATAAATCTAACTTTTATTTCATGTAACAATTAAATGTCATATTAAAAGATAGATTTTAAAATATTTTAATTATCCTATAAGTAAACATATCTAAATACTAAAAAAATATTAGTAGGGTTATCCTTAAACCTTCACTAGTATTGATCCCTTTCAACTCAAACTTTATAAAAATTGTTAGTGATCTCTTTTTCAAATATAATTTTACACCTCAGGTTATTGAAACCTCTCCAAACCCTTTTTCAATTATAATTTCACATCCCATTTTATATTTTTGTTTTGGCTTTTTATTAATTTTACTACAAATTATTTCTATTAATATAACAAAACTCAAATTAAAACCCAAATCAAAAGACCTGTGAGTCTATTTGGTTAACAATTTTGACTTGGTAACCCTTTCTAAAGGCTACTTTCTAATATATAAGGTTTTAAAAAGTTTTTTGGTATTATGGACCCCTTATAAATGGCTCAAGTCAACTAAAAAATGTTTTAATGAAAAAGTAGATTGGTTCGAGTCACGGTAGCTGCAACTTTAATAACTTGCTATCTTAACTCTAAATCATGAACATTCATCTGTTACACACTTTTTAATTTAAGTGCTACCATGAAACTAAAGGGCTCTATTATAATCCTCGTCAATTGCACGTAAACGCTCTAGTTTCCAAAAATGGGTTTTTGGTTCTTTTAACACCTTGATTTGGGTTTGACTTTCCTTTCTCAACTTCATATCCTTATCTTGGGATCTCTTATCATCCAAGTACCTAAGAGTTTCACACTTAACACACAAATTATGCATAAATAATAATAAAAGTAATACATATATCCATAACTGGGAAAAATGTGAAAATGTCTATATATGGGGAATAACCCCTCGAATAAGTACAAATAACCTCTAAAAGATATTTCATGACTATATTAATCTATCACGTAAGAAGAGATATTAATACCCTCAACTCAAAGTTTTATCGTCCTGATAAAATAAGAGCTAAACTAAGGTCTAAGTCAAATAAATATGGAAGAGAAGAATGTAAAGAATGGTCCCTAAACAAACTACCTAATAAGTCTCGTGTAATAATATCTACAAACTAAATCACATATACACTTATTATACAAACAATCAACACATTATATATATATCAATGAATAGTTTTGGATATGAGTGATGTGCTTGATTTGATTGTTCAGTTTTTTCCTTGTTGATTGATTTCTTTAGAGCGTGTTGCTTATTTATGTTTGAGGTGGGTTTTTTTGGCCTATGTTTTGTGCATTATGTGCTTGTTTTTTAGTTTAATTGTACTTTTTGTGGTGATTCAAGATCATTTTGGCTGCATGGCCGAGTGGTAAGGCGGGGGTGATGTGGATAATGATTCAGGGCTACACGAGCTTGTTGGGGCAACTACTTTACGTGGTTCTGGTGATCTAAAGAGGGCAACCCAAAATTTGAACATTGGATCGATCATTTCATTTTCTCTTTTTGTTAATGACTAGTTGTACTCTCACTCCTTGTCTTTTTCTTCTATTTCGGAAAGAAAAAAAAGTTTTGTACTTTTGGAGCGGTATTTTGTTCCTTGTTTACATTATTGAATGGTGTTAATGATAATTTATAGGTTTTGAAAATATGTGCAAACCATACTCAAGGAGACATTCCCCTCCAGTGTAGGTCCTACATTCCCACTCACTGCCATCAAGACTCGCCACCGACCCAGCAACTCCCTGACAGCCGGAGGGCAGCCACCGCAGACCCAACTCCCGCCATACCGCCCTTGCAACTAAATAGTTCAGAAAATATGTTTCGTATCTTCGCCCACGAATTACATACGCTGCGACTCTTATCCTTTATCACTCCCCTTTTGTACAAATTTTCCACGGATGGGTGACGATTTCTCGCAATTCGCCACAGCAAGATCCGCGTCTTTTGATAACATTTAATTTTTCAAAACTTGTCCCAGTTAAAAGACGTGTCAACAGTACCATTTTCAAGACACACGAAAGCTGACTTCACCGGAAAACGTCCCGAAGCCTCATGTTTCCATTTTTAACCAACCACATCCGCTCCCATCGTCTCCACAACCCATTCCTTAAGCAAATTTGCGCCAATGAGAATAGATTTACACACACTCGAGTCACTATATTTGCTCTAAAATATATCTTAGTATTAACACTTGGTAACTAAAAAGTAAAATTTAAACTTATCAATAGAAAATAAGTTAATATACTTAGTCACTCTAATGGTTCAAACATAAGTTAATATATAATCATGGCCTATAAAGGCAATTACTAAGTTCCACATAATTAAATCTTAAGGTTTGGTCCACATTAGTTCCAGTATAATAGAAGAAGACAACTGAGCTAGTAAGTAACAAGGCTTGGATCTTGAATGTTAAAGTCACAGCATCACCCCATCCATTCAAGAAATCTGTGAGTTAACATGTTAATTAGAGCAAAAATATGTAACATGTAACACTATCTAGGGTATTATTAATTTTAAATAACAAGGCGGTAACAGAACACGGGTACTATAGCATGTTTATTAAAGCTGATACTAAGTCGTGCTTACCAGTTTTTAATCACATCAGTTGATCACTTTGGATTCGAAATCGTTGAGATTAAAAATTTCTAACATATAATAAGAAAATTGCAATATCAAATATAAGAAATTAAATAAACATATAAAAAGAAAAATAAGAATATAAGAAATTTCCCTCTTGTAGTCCATCTCCTGCATTCAATTTGATTACCCGTATTCAATATAAAGCACTAAACATATTCCTCTTCCAACTTGATTTTCAGTTTTGGAATTAGCTTAGCTTAATATAGTTACATAATGCAATTTTACAACATAGTATTGGTGTCGCCTAGGGTGTGATAAAAATAAGATCAAATTAAGTATGGAAAACTATGCACTCTCACCCTAGACAGGCACAGTACTGCAAGTATTACAGGACGTATGCAAGTTTTAATGATAAGTAGAGTTCGTTCTCAGGGACTTAAGTGTGTTAATCGCGTAGGAACAGATAACGAGTAAAAGTAAATAACTAGAAGACAGAAAATAAAGCAAATAGAATTCGAGAATAGAAATTAAAACTATGGAAAATAAAGACAATAAAGTAAAAGATTAAGAATGTGAGATGAGAAGTATAGCTTAGGTTTTGCTAGTATGCACTAATCCTTCTAATTCTATCTATAATCTAGTTCATAAGGGAGAATATTAGCTCTTGGTAATACTTAGTCAGGATTCTAAATTCCCCAATCTTAGACCTTGAGAGCGACTAAGGGGGCTACGGCACAACCAAGACGAGGACTCAAATAGGGTTATCAAACGCCACTAAGGCCCTATCCAGCACACTACAATCAATTGGTGATATGGTCGTTAAAACAAACCCTAATGACTATCTAGATAGAAGTATGTTTTGTCAGAACTGCTATCGACACTAGACATTATGTGGTGGTTCAATAGTTAAACACCCTGTCAAGGAGACCATCTAACTACTATTAAAACAATCCTAAAGTGATCAATTCTAGGAAAGACATTAAATCAAAACACATAAGCAAATATAAAGTAAGAAGCTAATATCAGATTAAAACATATAATTCCCAAAGAAACTTAGATAGAAGAATTAGAATTCATAGATTATACATATGCAAAACCAGAGCTATGGGAGGTTTAGTTCATATCTGAAGGAAATAAACTAAAAGAAATTACAAAAGACATCATCTTGCTCTCTACAATAAACTGGAAGAATAAAACCTTAAGAACTAATTACTATGAGGCAAGGATGATTTACAAGTGATATAAGGGTGTATTTATAGGTGTTTTAGAAGGCCTAATTCGTTTTCTTGAGGAATAGTTAAGGTAATGGACTTCTAGCCCAACTCAAATTCGTATGGAAATAAAGATAAACACTGCTGCGTTGTTTTGGTCATAACTTCTTCGTTATTGGTCCGTTTTTGCTCCACAAGATACCAAAAGAATCGCAACAGAATTATCTAGGCCCTGTAGAAGGAAATCTCCAAATTCGGCCTATTTCTTAGGTAAAAATGCATATCTTTGGATGTGATCTGCAGAATCCCAGATTTAGGCAGCTTTTCCTTCTCCATCTTTTTAGCTTTTATTTCTTTTTCTCCAATTACCATGTAAATCCCTTTCCATAAGTTGTTGTCTTTGACTTGGACTCTAATTAATCTCCATAATTATCTTTAAAGCTACACACTAAATAAACAATTAAACCCAATATGCTCTAAAAACATTATTTCTACAAATCAAGACACCAAATAGGAAAGTGCACTAAAACTCAAGAAAATCAACATTATTGACTTCTAAAACACTAAAAATGATGTCTCATCTTAACATAAATCTATCACAAATGAGGAGACATCAAGACCCCCAACTCAAAGTTGTATCGTCCCGATACAATAAAAGATAAAAACATAGGGAAGTCTAGAAATACACACTTATAAAATCCTCAACACAAGGGAAAAAGCATAGCAGAATATATAGAATAAACCTAAAGCACATAACTCAGAAAATTTCATGCAATAATATTCATAAACTACATACCTGTGCACTTCTCATATCTACAGTCAACACGGCTTGAATTCAAGATCAGATTAGTTTCGCAATGTAAGAAGGATTGGGACTTTACTCAGTTCCCCAAGAGAGCTATAGATTGTTCATCAAACCTTACTAGTATCCAAGAATCCACTTAACTAATCTCTAATGGCTCAATCACTTCTCAATTACATAACAAAGAATCACAAGGTCTTTAAGGTTGTAATGTAGGCTTAGGGACGGTATGATCATATATTTGGATAATTTGGAGTGAGCTTTTGCCTCTCTCCTCACTAGCCATCAACGAATCGCCCTAGAGCTTGAGTTACTCTCATGAAACGTTTCTCACTCAACCCAATGAATTCCTTGATGCATAATTTAGCATCCCCAATAACCTAATTAAAGCTTTAGATGTTCACATAAAAATCCACTTTGCCGGTCCGAATATATATATTTTCCTTTCTTTTCAAATCAATTTTCTTTTATAGCTATGACTCTCTTTTAATGTTGAGATATCATGCTAATTCCTCATATATATATTTTTTCTTTTAATGCCCTTATTGGCAGTATTAGCTCGAAGCTTCTTTTTCATTCACTATTACCCCGGCAAAGGGTTACAATACAATTTTGTGAATCATCATCAATAATAAGCACAAAGCACAATTTATTAAGCTCAAAAATCCCAACATAATATCAATTCCCATAATGGTGGACCCACCACCCCAAACTCAAGCTCTAAAACAACTGTCTATGCATCGCGATTCGAGTGCGGGTCATATGGAAAAGTCCTAAAATCTAAAGGATATGGCTTATAATGTGTGTCAATAAAAAGGCTTTAGAAAGGCTAGAAGGGGCTAAGAAGGATATAACATTTAATCAAAAATCACAAGGTGAGAAGGTATAAAAAGGCTTCAAAGGTTTAAAAATATGAAAGAACCGCCTTGATCACTTTCTACACTATGTAATTTAGAAAATTTCTTACCTTTAGCACTTTCATCAAATGGTTTTTCAACTAGCTTGGATCTCACGGCCTACACACTTCTCAAGGTTCCCTGAGATCGAACATACTTTCTATCGCATTGCTCACTAATCTTTTCTCTACTATCAACGTGTGTTTTCCTGCAAATACTCAAAGCATACAAATACATAGCTCATAAACATATCACTTACTATCATTAATCTACTGAGCTTATGCTTTCAAGCTATTAAACACACTCTACATCTAATTCCCATGTATCAAAAATTTTAATTTCACAGAAAAATGGAGATGAGAGACAACGAATCCCCACACCCCAACTCAAAAATGAGCCGTGTCCCCACGACTCGAAAAAGACTCGAAAAACAGAAATTAAAATTAGCAGATAGGCATATTTACATAAATGGTAAGGAAGAAAGAGAACATACTCTCGAGGCTATTGCCTCGCATCATTGACATCCAAGGTTGGAATTGCTGGACCTTTCGTTAATTGCTCAAGGAGTTTCATGATGTGCACTTGATTAGCGTTGATTTGTGCCACATCATTGACTAAGGAAGTTTGAGCTGCTTCAAATTTCGTTAAACGCTCCTCCATCTTCTCTTGCCAATTTAGCTCATTTTCTTCCTTCGAGGCTTGAGTAGAACCCGCTCTTCGAAGACTTTCCTCGATCCAAGCATTATCAATATAATTCACCTTAAATTCGAGTTTCTCTTCTTCACCCAATACTACATTCGCTTTTCGCACAAGACACGTGATCATAGTTGGAAATTTAACATTATAGACCGATTTAGGAGAGACCGAGAATCGTATCACCTCCTCATAGATCAACTGTGCCACATCAACTTCTTCTCCTCTCAAAATACAGTCCAATAGTAGCGCGTTCTTCATAGTCACATCTAAAGTTCGTGTGTTTCCAAAGACATTAGGAATAAGGAAATTGTGCCAAATTCTTGCATCTGCTTGAAGATATTTGTAAGGCCAAGGTGCCTTCAATTCTCCCTTATGTGATTGCACTTTCTCCTTGTCTAAAACATGCTCAAAAAGTAATTCCTCATCAAAGATTTTTCGTTTAGCAACTGCTTCTTCAAATTTGCAAAAACCTTTCAATTCCTTAAACTTGAAGTGGTTCCTAATCTCCTTAACTGTGAAAGGAACTAACTTTCCTCTAATCGGAACACAATTACTATCTTGGCTAAAGAGGCCTAAATAGAACTCCAAAACTAATTCAGGACATAATTCAGAACGACTTACCATGAACGTAGACCAACCCAATTTCTCACCAAGCTCAAAGAATCTCTTGTATTCTCCATCTCTAGTTTCTTCCTTGAATACTTTCTCATAAGCAAAAGGTAGTTCTTTTAATTGTTTCTCTGCAGAAATCTTCAGAGCTCTTGAAGTTTCCACTTTCTCTATAGGTATAAGATCTTGTTGAGGTTTCTCCTTTGTATAATAATAAAGCTTTTTACCATTACGATCATACGAAGGTTTTCCACTCTTCTTCACATTCTCTTTACCCTTTGAATTAGAACTAACACCTTTGTCAATTGATTTCTTCTTGTTTAAATCCAATTCCTTGTTACTCTTCACCTCCCTCTTGTTAGATAAGATTGTTGTTCTATTAGTCATCTTCAATTAACTCCCAACTTAAAGCTTTAGCAACCCTTGAAATTTAAACTCTTGAATTAATGGATGAACAAGCTTGATTTGGCCTAGGATGGGTGAATTGGTGATGAATCTCTATGTGGGTGAGGATGATTTGTAATGGGTAGGCTTGGATATTAGAAATTGTGTGATGAATTTGTGAAATTTGGCTCTTTGTTTCTTCAATTTGAATGAATTTGGTGATGATTGGTAGCTTGAATCTCTCTTGTAATGATGTGGAGAGAAGATTTGATGTATTTTTCTTGATGATTGGGTAATGTTTTGGTGATTGGTCAAGGTTTTGATGAGCTTTAATGGAGTTAGGAGAGTTGTGGAGAAAAAAAAAGAGGGTTAAGGTTTAATAAATTCGGAATAATAAGCTTAATACCTCCTTTATAACTCAATCCCGTAACTTTCTCTCTCCTCTGGCGGCGCTGCGGACTACCCCTGCGGACCATGGGGTGCACCGCAGGGTAGTCCGCGACATCTGATGCTCGAAAATTTTTGCTCACTGACCTAAACCCGTGGTAGGACCCCGTGGTACGGGTTTTTGGTTCGCGGACTAGGGTCCGGTGCACCGGAGGGTACACCGCGGTATCTGTTGTGGACTCCGTCAAAATACCCGTGGTACTCACCCCGTGGCACGCGTTTTTGAGGCGCGGACCATGGTGCGGTGTACCGGAGGGTAGTCCGCGGAAATTTTTCTGGTTTCTGGATCAAACCCGCGGTAGCAACCCGTGGTACGGGTTTTTGACCTCGCGGACCATCCATGCGGACCATGGGGTAGTCCGCGGGGTGCATTCTTTTGCTCCAAAAATTTTCCTCGCGTTCCCTAACTCGATTTCTCCAATTCCTACACACCAAAAACACTAATACCTTTCTCAAATATGCATTATCAACTAAAAACAACTAAAATGAAATTAAACTAAAAGCGTAAAAGACATGAAAACATAAAAAAACTTCGGGTTGTCTCCCGAACAGCACTTTTGTTTAACGTCTTTCAAAGTTAGACGTGTTACCTCTGTCAAGATTTGCGAATATAGCCTCCCCAACAACGAGTAAGGCTATGAACGTCAACTAATCTGCGCTTGACCCCAGTTTTGGGGCGAATTTCTATCACCTTGGCTGAAACAACCTTAGTGACGATGAACGGTCCCATCCACGAATCTTTGAAACTTCATGGCCTATTCTCGCGTTTGTGGGCTTTCCATAGGACTTCATGGCCAACCCCAAACTCAATGTCTGGCTCAGTTCCACAGGCTTTAAGTGGATTTCCTCAGGAGGGACTTTGTGATGTGAAAGGCTGTGGATGCTAGGCACGGTGGGATCCAACTTCCTTGGTTTCTTACCCAAGACATAGAAGGTCTCGGATATATTCTTTGCATGAAGGGTGATCTTGGAAGTTGATCACACTTTGACTTGTGGCCATGAAGGGCCGTCCAAGTATGATCGGAACCTGCTTATCTGCATCAAACTCAAGAATAACAAAGTCAGTAGGGATGGCGATATTACCTGCACGGACTAAAACGTCCTCCACTGTTCCCCATGTCCTTTTCACTTAGTTGTCAGCAAACTGCAACTTCACTGGAGTTTTCTCTGATTTCTGAAGTCCAAGTCTCTCGAACGCGGACTTCGGCATAAGATTCACACCAGAACCCACATCGTACATAGCTTTCACCTTGAGCCTACCATGTAATTGAATAGGAAGGTTAAAACTTCCCGGATCTTTAAGCTTTAATAGTAGCTCTTTCTCACTTCTCCTCGAAACCCTCAGGTTCTCTCTTGGGATCTCTACACTCGCCTCTTTCTCAGGAATAACTTGCGTGAAAACTTGCTGCGGTGTAAGTTCTCTCTTCGCAATCTCAAGCATTTGGGCGTTGATATTTTCAGGTTGGTACGCCTCTACAAATGTCTTGAGAACAGTGTCCTCCTTCGGATTTGTATCAGGAATAGTTGATGACACTGGTTGAACAATAGGTGGCGATTCCACCTTCTCCTCTACTTTCTCTTCTAGCACAGCAGGTGCCACTTCATCTATCGATTCCTCCTTTGAGGCTTCTTCCTCTTTCTCTTTAGCTAACTCCGCTGCATACTCTACCATTGATCGAATCTCCTCTTGCACCTTCCTTAGTAACTCTATGAACTCGTCTTTCTCCTCATCGCTCTCCAGAAAAACTTCTAGATAGTCAGATTCCTCGGGGTTAGACTCGGTTGGTTCTTCTTCAATACTGGGAACTTCCACGGCACTAATGGCAGCATGTGGTGCTTCCTCTTTCTTTTCCGTAATCTCAAGACATATAGCCTTGCAAGCTTCGAACTCATCCTTGTCTTCACCTCCTTCGATTGCCTTCACTTCCTTTTGTTCTACAATACTTGTCAACACTTTGTTTAACTGTGTCACTTGAGTAGTTAGCATCTGAAGTATGGCATCATGTCCTCTGACCTTTTCTTCTTGCGCGTTTATAGTTGTGTTCAAACGGTCTAGAGCTTGTACTATCTGTGTATTGTCCATAGACCCTTCTTGCGGATACTGAGGTAAAGCTTTTTGATCTAAGGTATCGGTATAGGTGTCTTGAGCAGGTTGTTGTGGAGGAGCAGGTCTATTCTGATATTGGTTTTGGTACTGACCTCTCTGTTGGTAAGAGTTGTTCTGGGGACGTGGTTGATATTGACCAGGATTAGCGGCCCCTTGTGGATTTGAATACTGCATACCCGGATGGTTGCGGTTGCCCCATCGGTTGGATATAAAGTAAATAGATTGCGGATTTGATTCGCACTCTTACCATGCATGATCGTTCACTCCACATTGTTGACAACCTTGTGCTTCTTGTACTACCTTTGTAGCGGCTAAATTCTTCTCCATCGCAATTCTCAGCTCCTTGATTTGATTTTCTAATGAGGATATTTGAGCTGAGTTCGCAGTTTCTGCATCTAAACGAAGCGTTCCTCGGGTTTTTGTAATAGAAGCTCGCGTTGAAGGCCAACTTCTTTCTTGTTCCATAATGTTTTCTAACACCTCGGAAGCTTCATTGTGATTCATGGACACAAAATTACCCTTTCCAATGTTATCCACCTTTTCTCTACCTTTATCATTAAGACCTTCATAGAACATAGCAAGTTGTAGAGCAGGTGTATAACCATGGAGTGGACATCTAATTAATTTTTGTTGAAACCTTGTCCATGCTTCTCCCACTGTTTCTCCATCTTCTTGGCAAAATCGTGCAAGCTCGGCTTGATCTTTAAGTCTCATGCTCTTCGGATAAAATCGGTTAAAGAATGCGGCTTGAAGTTCTCTCCAAGAGTGAATGGTTCCATGTGGTTGTCTTTCTAGCCAATCGCTAGCTCTTCCGGTCAAGAAAAATGAAAACATATGACAATACAGTTTCTCGCGTGTGATGCCCGGAGTAATGTAGGCATCACAAATCTGCATGAACTTCTGGATCGCTTTTACCGGATCTTGAATAGCTGTACCAGTATAGAGTCCGAAACTTTGAAATTGACTGAGCATACCCGGATCGGGTCTAAATTTGATATTCGGAATCTCAGGAGGGCGGTATCCGATGGGTTGAACATGGAATGGTACGTTAAGGCCAGGTAGATCTTGTTCAACTCGGTTCTGATTATTAAGATTATTCTGCCCATTACCTCCTCCTGCTGGTAATTGTACACCAGGTGGAATGTATGCTGGAGGTCCTCCTGGTGCAAAGTAAACTAACTCCGGATCATTATCATGTACGTCTGCCATAGCTCTTCTTAAGGCCCTTTCCTCACGAACTCGTTTGTTGTAAGGTCTGAAGTGCCTCTCGGGCTCCGATAGAGGAGGCCAAGAATTAAACACTGTGAAACCTGAAAAAGACTAAAGCAAACCACAAGCGTAAATCTGGAAAAATAAAAACTAAAACTAAACTAAAAACTGAAAAGTAAAATTAATTAAAAACTAAAACTCGAAATAGATAACCCACACGATAACGAGACACAAGTCCCCGGCAGCGGCGCCAAAAACTTGGTGTCGCCTAGGGTGTGATAAAAATAAGATCAAATTAAGTATGGAAAACTATGCACTCTCACCCTAGACAGGCACAGTACTGCAAGTATTACAGGACGTATGCAAGTTTTAATGATAAGTAGAGTTCGTTCTCAGGGACTTAAGTGTGTTGATCGCGTAGGAACAGATAACGAGTAAAAGTAAATAACTAGAAGACAGAAAATAAAGCAAATAGAATTCGAGAATAGCAATTAAAACTATGGAAAATAAAGACAATAAAGTAAAAGATTAAGAATGTGAGATGAGAAGTATAGCTTAGGTTTTGCTAGTATGCACTAATCCTTCTAGTTCTATCTATAATCTAGTTCATAAGGGAGAATATTAGCTCTTGGTAATACTTAGTCAGGATTCTAAATTCCCAAATCTTAGACCTTGAGAGCGACTAAGGGGGCTACGGCACAACCAAGACGAGGACTCAAATAGGGTTATCAAACGCCACTAAGGCCCTATCCAGCACACTACAATCAATTGGTGATATGGTGGTTAAAACAAACCCTAATGACTATCTAGTTAGAAGTATGTTTTGTCAGAACTGCTATCGACACTAGACATTATGTGGTGGTTCAATAGTTAAACACCCTGTCAAGGAGACCATCTAACTACTATTAAAACAATCCTAAAGTGATCAATTCTAGGAAAGACATTAAATCAAAACACATAAGCAAATATAAAGTAAGAAGCTAATATCAGATTAAAACATATAATTCCCAAAGAAACTTAGATAGAAGAATTAGAATTCATAGATTATACATATGCAAAACCAGAGCTATGGGAGGTTTAGTTCATATCTGAAGGAAATAAACTAAAAGAAATTACAAAAGACATCATCTTGCTCTCTACAATAAACTGGAAGAATAAAACCTTAAGAACTAATTACTATGAGGCAAGGATGATTTACAAGTGATATAAGGGTGTATTTATAGGTGTTTTAGAAGACCTAATTCGTTTTCTTGAGGAATAGTTAAGGTAATGGACTTCTAGCCCAACTCAAATTCGTATGGAAATAAAGATAAACACTGCTGCGTTGTTTTGGTCATAACTTCTTCGTTATTGGTCCGTTTTTGCTCCACAAGATACCAAAAGAATCGCAACAGAATTATCTAGGCCCTATAGAAGGAAATCTCCAAATTCGGCCTATTTCTTAAGTAAAAATGCATATCTTTGGATGTGATCTGCAGAATCCCAGATTTAGGCAGCTTTTCCTTTTCCATCTTTTTAGCTTTTATTTCTTTTTCTCCAATTACCATGTAAATCCCTTTCCATAAGTTGTTGTCTTTGACTTGGACTCTAATTAATCTCCATAATTATCTTTAAAGCTACACACTAAATAAACAATTAAACCCAATATGCTCTAAAAACATTATTTCTACAAATCAAGACACCAAATAGGAAAGTGCACTAAAACTCAAGAAAATCGACATTATTGACTTCTAAAACACTAAAAATGATGTCTCATCTTAACATAAATCTATCACAAATGAGGAGACATCAAGTATGCAGTTATTTTATTTTCACATAAGGTATTCTTAATTAAATTACAGCAATGCATCATAGATTTAAACACAAAATAAAATAAATTCGGGACTTTGTCCCTGAACCTCCCTCAAAATGAAACCCAGTTTGTATTTCTGGACTCACTACTCCACTGAGGGGATATTAATGAAGTTCAAAAGAGAGGGATGAGTTGAAACCTTGTCTTTAAAATAGAAAGTAGTAAAAGGAGAATGATTTTTTGTATTGATCAGATGATTCTATTACAAATGATACGATACATTTATATATAACTTAGACTAGTCTATTTATGTACATACAATTTAAATAAGGAAGACTAGAGTGATTTGTGGAGTAATGAATGGGATATGTTGATCAAGAAATGTGGGTCAACGATCTTTATTGTGGGAAAGATGATTTCTTTCCTTTACCAGAAATCCTGTCTTATCATGCCCCCGCAAGATAGGTGTCCCATCAAGGATGCCTATCTTGTTGTTTTGGATCAGTACTTTTTGTTTAGTGAGAGGTTTTGTCAAAGAATCTGCCAATTGATCTGCTGAATGTACATGAGATACTCGGAGAATTTTCTTTGCAACTAGATCACGCACAAAGTGAAAATTAGTTGCGATGTGCTTCATACGTGTGTGGAAAACTGGGTTTGCACAAAGATACGTGGCTCCAATATTGTCACAATAGATAGTAGGCGTATCTGACAGGTGAAATCGTAATTCCTGCAGTAAATTTTGTAACCAAATGACCTCAGCCGCTGTACCAGCTACGGCGATGTACTCAGCTTCTGTCGATGATCGTGCCACCGAGCGTTGCTTCTTGGAGGACCAACTGATTGGGTTACCACCAAGGAATACCATATAGGCTGAGGTGGTCGTACGGTCATCTGGATTTCCAGCCCAATCGGCATCAGAAAATGCATGTAATGCTAGCCGCGAAGAACGACGAATATGTAACCCATGAAACATTGTTGATTTGAGGTATCGCAAGACTCTTTTAGCTGTTGTCCAATGAGTAGAAGTAGGACAATGCATAAATTGTGATAAACGATTAACAACAAATGATATATCTGGTCTTGTTAAAGCGAGATATTGAAGTGTTCCGATAACTTGCCTATACTGTGTCGCATCTGAAGGAGGCGATCCATCATTAAGGCACAATGATATAGTGGAAGATAGAGGGATAAGAACACCTTTTGAATCTTGCATATTTGTTTTAACAAGCAAATCATGGATATATTTATGTTGAGATAAAAATAATCCGTCCTTAGTGCGGGATACATGAATACCCAAGAAATAATCGATAGTGCCCAAATCTTTTAATGAAAATCGATTTGCAAGAGCTGAGATAATGTGTTGCACTTCGTGTGGATTATTACCTGTGATTATGATGTCATCAACATACACTAAAAGGAAGAATGTATTTGAGCCGTGATGAAAAAGGAAGAGGGAAGTATCACATTCTGAGTTCACAAATCCAATGGATAAAAGAAATTTACGAAGCTCGGTGTACCATGCTCGGGGAGCCTGTTTCAGGCCATAAATTGCCTTTCACAATTTACAAACATGATTCGGAAATTCTGAATTAATAAATCCTGGAGGTTGCTTCATGTAAACATCTTCACTTAACGAACCTTGTAAAAAGGCATTGTTTACATCGAGTTGGCGAAGAGACCATCCAAACTCAACAGCAATAGATATTACCAAACGAATTGTTTGGGGCTTAATAACAGGGCTGAAAGTTGCATGAAAATCCACTCCAGGGCGTTGATGGAAACCTTTCGCCACGAGACGAGCCTTATACTTATCAATAGAACCGTCAGGCCGTCTCTTTATTCGATAAACCCATTTACAACCAATAATATTGAGATTTTCCTTCAATGGAACTAAAGACCAGGTGTCATTTCGTACAAGTGCATCAAATTCTGAACTCATTGCATCTCGCCAATAGGATGATTTCTGAGCTTGAGAATAAGAGGATGGTTCGATACAAGAGAGTGGTTCTGTTGTAGCTAATAGGCTTAGTTTCTGAACTGGTTTTGAGATATTGTTCTTCGATCTTGTGACCATAGTATGACATGGTTGATTTTGCAACGTTGTACCAGTAACATTAGATGAGTTTTGCTCACTTTCTGAAGTCAGGGGAACATCTGCGATGATCGGTGACAGAGAACCTGTAGGAGCAGCAGAAGAGGAGTCTCTAGACATTATAGGAGAGTTTGGAGACAGTGATGTATTAGTCGGTAACGTGTTTGGATGACATGGTATGTGAGGTTGCGCTATGGTGAGAGATGAATTATCAAAAGAGACATGAGGATTTTGGAGGGAAACTGAAGCAGGTGGAGTTGGATCCTGAAGCCACAGATCGATGAAGGAGGAACAATTATTTGGTAAGTTGGCAACAAGATTTTGAAAGGGAAATTGTTTTTCTACAAAGATGACATGCCTTGAGATATATATATTTTTTGATATGGGGTCATAGCATTTGTAGGCGTTGTGACTGAGTGAGTAACCAAGAAATACACACGATCTGGATTTGGGTTCAAATTTATTTTGAGTATAAGGCCGAAGCCATGGGTAGCATAGACAACCAAAAACTTTTAGTTTGAGATAATTTGGTGTTGTTTGAAACAAGGTTTCGAATGGAGATTTGTTATTCAAAACTATGGTTGGTAATCGGTTTATCAGATATATTGCAGCCTGACATGCATGAGACCAAAAATGGAGAGGGATGAAGGCATGAGACAATATGGTGAGGGTAGTTTCTATGATATGTCGATGACGTCGTTCTGCGAGGCCTACAATTTGAGGTGTATAGGGGGTGAGATTAGATGTTGAATACCTGATTTGGAGAGAATGTCCTGAAGACCAATATACTCACCACCACCATCAGAGTATAAAGTGAGGATGGATTGCTGAAAATAATTCTCTACTAAAGATTTAAAGGTGGAAAATATATTAGCAACATCCGACTTGAGTTTGATTGGATAGAGCCAAGTATATTTTGAAAAGTGATCAACAAAAATAACATAATATCGAAAACCTTCAACGGATTGAATAGGAGCAGGTCCCCACACATCGGTATAGATAAATTCTAAGGGTCTAGAACTGACAATAGTCGACTCGTGAAAAGGTAGGCGGTGACTTTTATTGCAAAGACAGGAGTTACAACTGGACTTAGAAAGACTAGACTTGGGTAGAGAATAATTAGAGATAATTTGCTGCAGAACTCGTTGGTGTGGATGACCAAGGCGAAGATGCCACTGATCAAGTGATGGGTGAACGGCTGAATGAACTTGAGGAGGTGACATAGATGAAGGCCACTCATACAGGTTCCCTTTATTCCGGCCTCGCAGTAGAATTGCCCCCGTTTTCAGATCCTTCACATCAAAAAATGAGGGAAAAAATTCAATAGAGGTACTGTCATGTTTACAAAATTGCGATACTGATAATAAATTTGTACGAATAGATGGGGCACAAAAAACATTTTTCAAAGTGAAATTAGAAAGTGAGGATTGTAGTTTAGAGTCACCAATATGAGTAATGGGAACAGTCGTACCATCACCTATAGTTATACCCTCATCTCCTTCATACTCTGAGTGAATTGCCAAGTTCTGCAGATCAGAAGTGACATGATGTGACGCACCTGAGTCGACTATCCAATTATTTTGATTGGAAGATGAATTTTGAACCATGAAATTGGCTTGAGGTTCAAAATGATTAGGGGATGGGCGAGATCGACATGTTTTTGCAGCATGACCAAACTTGTCGCATAGCTGACACTGAATTCTTTGATTGTTTCCATTGTTGGAACGCCATGTAGGAGATCGATTGCCAGTTGACTGATTTTGTTGATAATAACGGTTTCCAGTGGAAGTATTATAGGATGAGTTTGTATTTTGATTATAGTGTGAGGCTTTCTTATTGTAACCATTACCTCTTCCTCGTCCATGAGATTGATTTCCTTTATGAGTAAACTGGGCTGTAATGAGAGGTGGCTCTTTGCGGAGATCTGCTCTTTTAAGGAAAGCTTCATGATCTGAAAGTTTGTCATATAACTCTTCAAGAGTTATGGGAGACTCACGAACTCGTAATGCCGCACTAATCTCTTTGTATTCGTCGCCAAGACCAGACAAAATGTTAACTACAAGTTCGTCCTTACCAATAGGTGATCCAGCAAGAGCAAGTTCATCAGCAATCGATCTGATGGTGTTAAGATAATCTGCAACAGACATATTACTTTTAGACATATTCAAAAGTTTATTTCTAAGACCGTAAATTCGAGTTTTTGATGGATTCGCGTATGTGGTGCTAAGTTTGTTCCAAGCATCTTGTGTTGAATCCGCTGTTGTGACAATAGGAGCTATGGATGGATCAACGGATGCAAGAAGAGCATTACGTAATAGATAGTCTTGTCGCATCCAAACTTTGAACTCGGGATTAGGAGTTCCATTTTCCAGTGTCTGAGACGGACATTTATTTTGATAATGAGAGGTCAACAAACAAGTCAAAAGAGAATCTAAGTACAGCTGGAAATTAGTTAGATTGAATAGAGTTAGTTAGATGTATGTATTGTGTATGTATACATACACAATCTGTTAGAAGTGTAGCTATATAAAGATCACAATTGTAATACACTTCATTCATTCAATAATAGAAATCAAATACATTTTCTTCTCCTCTCTAATTCATCATGGTATCAGAGCTATTGAGAATAAAGCTCAAAATCCGCCATTAATGGCGATATAGTAACGAGCTTCTCAGTTCTCTACTTCGATCTTCAAATCTTCCGCTGCAATGGCATCTTCTTCACAATCTTCACCCACTCTTATCATTCAATCCAGCTCAGAAATCCCTGCTGGCCTTCTTCTCCTTCGACAAAACTGGTCTTCCTTAGTTCAAATCAAGTTAGATTCCACAAATTACGTGCTATGGAGAGCTCAAATGGAGTCTGTTCTTGAAGCACATGGATATCTAACTCATGTCAATGGCACTTCCTTACCTCCTTCTCAATCTTCTTCACAATACTCTACATGGTTAATCGTCGATCAACAGCTTAAAGTCTCACTCAACTCTTCTATGATTCCTTCAATCCTTGCCCAAGTTGTTCGTCTGAATCATGCTCATGATGTATGGGCTAAACTAGAAGAGATCTTCATAAATCAATGCCGAACACATGTTCATGGATTGAAGATGCGCTTGTGTAACATTAAGAAGAGCGACAAATCAATGCAAAGTTATCTTAATGAAATCCAAGAGATATGTGATGGTTTGGATACTGCAGATGCTTCTCTCCCTCTTGAAGATGTAATAATGTATACGCTTAAAGGCTTGCCAGCAGAATTCAATCAATTCAAGTCAAGCATTCGAATAACGAATGCTCAAACTTCAACTTTAAGCTTTCACTCTCTTGGAAGCTTACTTGTATCTGAAGAACTACATATGAAGATGAACGATTCACATGATTCATCACAATCCTCTCACTCTGCGTTATTCACATCAGCTACTTCTCACAATTCGAATCAAGCTCAGAATTCGAATCAATTTAGAGGATATAACAGTCAAACTAGGGGCCGTGGTGGAGGAAATCATGGTCGTGGCTACTCAAATCGAGGAAGAGGTCGCAATGTCAACTCATCGCCTTCTATATTAGGTGCTCCTCCTCCAGTTTCTTCACAATTTGGTACGAATTCCTCACCTCAATGTCAAATATGCACTCGATTTGGACACTTTGCTTTGGATTGCTGGTATAGAACCGATTTTGTCAATTATCCATCTCCAAAAGCTCAAAATCGTGTGGCTATGGCTGCTCAAACTACTCAATCTTCATCCTATGACCCTGAGCAATGGTACCTTGACTCGGGTGCTAACTCTCATGTTACTCATGATGACTCACTCATTCAGTCCTCTACACCTTACCATGGTTCAAGCTCGGTTGCTGTTGGTAATGGACAGCCTTTGGACATTGCTCATATTGGTGATAGTAAGCTTTACTCCTCTACTTCTTCTCTTCTTCTAAAATCTATTTTACATGTTCCTTGTATCAAGTCGAATTTATTATCCATTTCTCGACTTACAAGTGATAACAATTGCTCCATTGTGTTCACATCCTCTTCTGTCTCTATTATTGATTCTACCACCAAACGATTAATGTTTCAGGGCCCTTGTAAAGATGGCCTTTATCCTCTGCACTTTGGATCACATAAAGTCTCTACAGTTGATTCAACAGCTAAGATGTGTTTATCTTCTACCATAGTACCTGCTTCAAATAATTCAAATGCTCAAGTGTGGCACTATAGGCTTGGGCATCCTTCTACACAAGCTTCTATACCTATATCTAATGTAATAAATGTTAAGCTTGACTATCATGGTCTTAAGTGTAAAGCTTGTTGTGAATCAAAGGCTCATAAATTGCCTTTTAATTTGTCTATCAATAAAGCTTGTAAACCGTTTCAGCTGATTCATACTGATGTTTGGGGCCCTGCACCTGTGGCTTCTATTTCTTCCTCTTTCAGATATTATATTGTGTTTATAGATGATTATACTCGTTTTTCTTGGGTTTATCCCTTAAGTCTCAAATCTCAGGTTGCTGAGGTGTTCAAAGCATTTTATACAATGGTGGATACACAATTTCTAGCCAAGATACAGATGCTTAGATCTGATAATGGTGGAGAGTTTATAAGTCACAACTTCAAGTTGTTTCTTCAAGAAAAGGGTGTTGTGCATCAAACATCATGTCCACATACACCTGAACAAAATGGTGTTTCAGAGAGAAAACACAGACATCTTATGGAGACTACTCTATCACTTTTATCTCACAGTTCCTTGCCTCCTACATATTGGATTGAAGCTCTTTCAACTGCAGTGTACCTTATAAACTTACTCCCTACACCTACCCTTTCAAATCACTCACCATATCAGCTTCTCTACAAATGTTTACCATCTTATTCTCATCTTAGAACCTTTGGGTGTTTATGTTACCCCTGGCTTAAGCCATACTCCTCTCATAAACTATCCTCCAAATCTGAACAATGTGTATTCTTGGGGTATTGTAGCTTCTCCAAAGGATACAAGTGTCTTTCTCTTTTATCTCACAAAATATATATATCCAGACATGTGAGGTTTGATGAGTCTACTTTTCCATTTCAAAACCTCTCAACTTTTACCTCTGCATCCTCTCTTGAAACATTACCTACTAATTATACAGATTTATTCTCAAGTACAATTAATCTTGAGTCTATAACTAATCCTTTTTCTTTACCTACTCAGCCTCCAACTTCTTCCCAACCTATACCTACATCCTCTCTTCCTAATAACTCAACTACACAACTTCCTAATAACTCAACTACACAACCTCAAGTACAGTCTTCTCATCCTATGGTCACAAGGCGTCAAACTGGTTCTCT
This sequence comes from Nemophila menziesii, assembly GCA_029959085.1. Lineage (NCBI taxonomy): Eukaryota > Viridiplantae > Streptophyta > Magnoliopsida > Boraginales > Hydrophyllaceae > Nemophila > Nemophila menziesii. The sequence goes on along the minus strand of JARWIR010000003.1, from coordinate 70,596,546 downwards.
TAAACCATCCTATAAGTGTCAAGCCTTAGTTATGACTCCTCCTCTTCATGAACCATCTTCGTTCAAAGAAGCTTCTAAATATGATTGTTGGTACAAAGCTATGCTTGAGGAATATAATGCCCTTATGAAGCAACAAACATGGGAATTAGTTCCACCGCCTATTGGTAGAAACTTCATCACCTGTAAGTGGGTTTATAAGATTAAACGCAAGGCTAATGGTGATATTTCTCGTTACAAAGCTCGGTTAGTTGCTCGAGGCTTTCTACAAGAGTATGGTTTGGACTATACTGAGACATTTAGTCCAGTCATCAAACACCAGACAATTCGAGTTGTTTTATCTCTAGCTGTCTCATATAATTGGACAATTCGACAGTTAGACGTCTCAAATGCGTTTCTTCATGGAGAGTTAGATGAAGAAGTATACATGGTGCAACCTTCTGGCTTCATAAATCAAACATATCCTACTCATGTTTGCAAGTTAAAACGCTCTCTTTATGGGCTTAAACAAGCACCAAGAGCGTGGTATCAACTTCTTGCATCATTTCTACTTAGTCACAAGTTTATTGTATGTCAAGCTGACACTTCCATGTTTGTCAAAGGCTCAGGTTCTTCTTTAACCATTATTCTAATATATGTTGATGATATCTTAGTCACTGGAGCTGATTCAAGTTCCATCTCATCGATTATATCTGAATTAAAAGTACGATTTGAAATGAAAGACTTAGGATCATTATCTTACTTTCTTGGTTTGGAGGTGATTAAAACAAATGATCATACTATTATCACACAGTGCAATTATGCTAAGACATTGCTACATAAAGCTGGCTTAAGTGACTGCAAATCTTCTCCTACTCCTTGTTTAAATAAGTACTCAGTTGCTTCAGCTCATGGACTACAACCCTTTGAGGATCCTTTTTTGTTTAGAAGTTTAGTTGGTGGCCTTCAATATTTGACCATCTCTAGACCTGATATTTCATTTGCTGTTAATCAGTTGTGTCAGTCTATGCACAAGCCTACAAATGCAGATTATGAAGCTTTGAAAAGAATGCTTAGGTATATTAAGGGTACAGCCCATTATGGCTTGTTTTTCTCTGCTTCATCTCCCTCTTTGAGGGCCTTCTCTGACTCAGATTGGGCTAGTTGCTCAATTGATAGAAGATCAGTTACTGGTTATTGCATCTATTTAGGTGCTAATTTGGTGTCTTGGGGCTCTAAGAAGCAGTCCACAGTGTCGAGATCATCCACTGAAGCTGAGTACAGGGCATTAGCCTATGTAGCTGCTGAGTTAAAATGGTTTACTTTCTTGCTCAAGAGTTTGCATATTCCTATACAAACACCTACAATTGCTTGTGATAATCTCTCTGCAATTGCTCTTGCCTCCAATCCAGTGTTTCATACTCGAACAAGACACATAGATGTTGATTTTCACTTTGTCAGAGAACAAGTGAAGTCCAAAGCTCTTCATCTCTTTCATGTTCCATCTTGTGAACAATTAGCTGATATTCTCACTAAAGGTCTAGCTCCAACTCCTTTTTCCTCCATTATCTCCAAGCTTCCACTCATTACCGTGCTCAGCTTGAGGGGGGATGATAATGAGAGGTCAACAAACAAGTCAAAAGAGAATCTAAGTACAGCTGGAAATTAGTTAGATTGAATAGAGTTAGTTAGATGTATGTATTGTGTATGTATACATACACAATCTGTTAGAAGTGTAGCTATATAAAGATCACAATTGTAATACACTTCATTCATTCAATAATAGAAATCAAATACATTTTCTTCTCCTCTCTAATTCATCATATTTGTGCCGTCGATGAATCCCATTAAATCATAACCATATAAGAGTTATGAAGTTGTGCTCGCCATGTCGGAAAATTACTTGCAGACAATTTTATAAGCAATTGTGTGGCTGCATTGATTGCAATTATAGAGGCTGAGGAATTGTTGTTGTTGCTAACAACTGTGTTTACAGCGGAGTTTTGATTTTCCATTGGTAAAAGACTTGGTTGCAAGGATTAAAAGAAAGGTTGGAAAAAAAAGGCTGTTTAAAGCTTAGGAGCTCTGATACCATAAAAGGAGAATGATTTTTTGTATTGATCAGATGATTCTATTACAAATGATACGATACATTTATATATAACTTAGACTAGTCTATTTATGTACATACAATTTAAATAAGGAAGACTAGAGTGATTTGTGGAGTAATGAATGGGATATGTTGATCAAGAAATGTGGGTCAACGATCTTTATTGTGGGAAAGATGATTTATTTCCTTTACCAGTGTATTATCAAGTAGATATTTGTACCAACATATGATTGCAGTTTTGGACCCTTTATTTGTGGTGGATTTACTTCAATCTTTTCGCATTGTTTAATATTGTCGTCGAGAGCAGTCTTAAATACTTTATAGCAATATTTTCTACATTATGTGCTTGTGTGTATCAACTTCTTGTTGTACTCTTGAAATGTTTTGAAATCGTGTTCTGGATGTTAAACGTGAAATGATTATGGATGTTAAATTCAGGTTTAGAACAGCTTTTTGTGGTTCTGTGATTTAGAGAGGGCAACCCAACATTTGAACACTGGATTGATCATATCATTTGCTCTTTCTGTTTTTCCGGTAGTTTGAATGACTAGTTGTACTTTCACTCCCTATCTTTTTTTCTATTTTGGAAAAGAAAAAAAAAGTTGTGTACTTTTGGAACAATAATCTTCCTTCTTTGATTTATCTTGTATGTTGACATTTCATAGGTTTTGACAATAATATTGTGCCATGTAATTAAGTCTGTTTGTTTGCTCTGCGTGTAACTATACTTTATGGTCTCTGGAATTTCCTCTTTTTGTAAGGTTCACGTATCTTGCTTGTAGAAGTTCTAATTACTCATCACTTTTGTATTGTTAATAAAAATGTGTTGTTTATATAGTTATCATTTATCAATGCAAAAAGATGAATATGCTTTGCAATTTCTTTATGCATATACATGCTGATGGATAAGTGTTGTTCATATAATTGCATAATTGCTCTAGCTTCTGGCTTTATCTGCAATAATTTTGACGAGCTATATGAGGAAACTTCTTTTTGCAGCCTAATTCCTCCCCTACCCTTATTTTAAAGCTCAAGTTATATTTTGTTCTATATAAAGCCTAGTTTCAAAATTTGGTTGGTTTTTTCTCAATTCTACCTTTTTCCTTTTTTTTTTCCAGCACTTTGTTTTTTAATATTTCTATCTACGGATAGATCCGTACACTTAGGTCCGGACTTTTTATTGGTTTTTTGTTTTTTTAAAGGGTTTTAAATCTTTTTTACATAGTCCAAATACACTTAGGGCTGTACATAATTTTCGTTTTTTGTATATATCCATATCTATCATGTCAAATGTTGTACACGAGGGCTGTACCCAACCCGAATTTTGTCAAAGGCTGTCCAAGTATGTGTCCATAGGGCTGTACCTAGGCCCGTTCTCTCTAAAATTCATATACAATAAAGGAAATGATTATCCATGTCTGTACCACTAGGGCTGTACCTAAAGCCCGATTTATTCTATTCTTACACACTCAATGTTCTAGGGCTGTACCCAAGCCCAAAAATGTTTTACATAGTTATGTTTTAAAGAAACCAAAATAAGCCAGCCCATTATGGGCTGGACCAAAAATAGTCTGGACACAACACAACAGAATTTTGAACCAACTAAAATCAACCCCATCACACCACTGCTGGACCTAGGGCTAGACCTATGCTGAACTAAAAAACGAATGGAGCTTCAGCCCATTATGTCTGGACACTCACACACGGCTAAAAAAAGAAAGAAAAAAGAAACACATCTGGGCTCGCAAACGGGGAAGAGACAGGGGTGGAGGTTGTGGGTAGCAGAGAAGGAGGGATGCGCTGGAGATGGTGGGGGTGAATCTTGTTGAGACGAGGGTGGATCTGTCATGGTGGTGGTGAATGGAGGCTCGATGTACAGGAAGGGGGAGGAGGGAAAAGATTGGCCACTCGATGGGCTCGATGTACAGGAACGGTGGATCTGTGATGGTGGTGGTGAGATTGTAATCTGCAGCAGCGATTTTCCGGTGCAGGAGCGACGGTTGTTGATGGTAGGGGGTGCTCCGTCAGTGGGAGACCGATGGCGGTGCGCTGGTGGCGTCATAGTTGGATCGAGAGAGAGAAAGAAGGTGTCTTCTTCTTCGCAGCGGCAATGGCGTGGTGGATTCTTCTTCTTCACAGCGGCAGCGGTTCTTCGCCGGTTATATTGTGCAGTGCCGTGGTGGAGTTGTAGTGGTAGTGCAGCGTTGGGTGGATTCGTCAGATCGGCGGCGAGAGAGAAAGAAGGGCCAGTGAGAAGAAAGGGGAAGGCGCAGGCGCAGGGGCATAGTGGTGGTGGAGCTCTGCAGCGCAGCGGTGGTGGAAGCATTGCTCGGTGGTGGAGCTCTGCAACACAGTGAAGGAGGGCATCGAGGGTTTTGATCCTCCCTATATGGGTCTTTTGTTTTTGGTTTGTGTTGCTCACTGTATGGATTAGAATTAGTAGGGGTTTTTGGGTCTTTTGCTATATAATAGTTGGGTAATAGTTGAGTTGTAACTAATGGTTTGGGGTTGGGCTTTAAAATGGTAATCCAAGGTTGTGGGGGCTGTAAATAAATATTCCCCCATTTTTGCTAAACATTTTTTATTTCTAAATTGAAAAGTTATTAGGTCCATGGATGCTATAGAGCACCAATACAAGGAGGAGAAGTGAGAATTAAAGTTTTAGATCAAGCGGAGATGTCAAAAACAAGAAAAGAATATTCGAAGAATTGACTAATAGAGAGGAAAATCTGGAAATCTGTTACTAATTGTTGTTGTCGATCCAATTAGACACTGAATCAGCCTTTGAGTCGTGAAATAAGAAAGTTGTGTCTTTGAGTTAGGAAGATTTGGGGACTTGAATCAGGTGATTTGGAGTTGAGACGCAAAAGTTACGGCCGTTTTACTAACAGCTGTACATCAGTTACGGGATTTCTTATTTGGACTTGGGCTTTTCTCATTTAACTTATAATTCTTAAATAAAAAAACCAATCTGATTCCTCCACTATAAATAGGCCTTTAGACCTCATTTTTAAATACGCTTCAATATATTAAAAGAGAGAGTTAGAGCAAAAAGGAGAAGAAGAAAGCTAGAGTTGGAGAAAGTTTTTTCTTCCAACAACAGCCAATTCAACCCCTATATTATGTTCTTACTTTATTTATGTAATTGACAATGAATGTTTTTAATTTAAATCCAGTTATTTCTAGTTTTAGCATGAGCTAATTTCATTAGTACTTGAGAATCGCATTATGGGTTAAGCCTAATTTCTTGAATTAATGTTTTCCTGAATTTTGGATATAATTATTTAATTTAGACTTGGTATTTTGTGTTGACTATTATCTTAAATTTATTTACTATTTTTGAAGTCATGAACCAAAGGTAGGTTAAAGTAGTTAGGCTATTCACTTTAGTGGTGAAGTGATCATCTTGACGGGGGAGGGGGGGTTAATTACGGACATGGATCATAAACGCGTAGTATTCGCCAATGACCCTGACGGGCTTGACTAATCACGCAACTAATGGGGTAAGAGACTTAACCATTCGAAAGTAGATATAATCCCCATAACGGGGTTTATAGTATTGTAGAAGAGCTACTAAGACCACCCCTGACGGGAGTTAGGAGATATTAGAGTCCCGACTAACACAATAATACCAGTTTAGCCCTTAAGCAGAAGCATTAATCACAGAGATTTAGGTAAAACCCTTGCGAGACTCAAGGACCACTCTCTCTTTCTTGCGTTCAATCTTATTTACTTGCATTATTTTATTTCAGTTAATTATTGAAGTATTTTATATTCATGCATCTTTAGTCCTTAGACAAAACCAAACATAAATCTTATCATTTTACTTTTCAGTTTTACAATTACGTCTACTAGTTGATTAATACCAGTATTATAACTAATCGTCCCTGCGAACGAAACCCGGTTTATCAGAGTATTACTTGGACAACCGTGCATTTGCGGTCTGTGGATCCTCTACATTTATTGATTTGTTTTATAACACCCCAGGATCCACCATGAGGTTATTATTGACAAAGCGAGATTTCTAGCTAAATAAAGCGTACAAGCATGCATAAATCCCGAGAGGGATTATCGATTCGATGAGAGAGACCGTTAAGCTAGTTGGTTAGAGCAAACAAACACTAGGATGGTTAAATACAGACGGTAGTGGGGACCAGGGGTGGAATTGTAGCAGAGTTACGGGTCTAATAAGAGACGAGGAGGGAGCATGAGTCGGTGGATATTTGAGGGTATGTCATGTCTGTCATGGCAAAAGTAATAGATTGCTACTCACTAAAGGATCGAGAGCTATAAAGCTTTGTGCATGGTAGATTCGGAGAGGTGGTTCTGGTGCTAGGAAATCAACAAGGAAAGGGGTCCAAGAGCTATTGTGATAGAGGCAATCAGATGAATAAGTAGAGAGAAATGTTTCCTTCATGGTTGTGGGATTATTTAGAGAAGTAAATGTTTGTGCAAATTGAATGAGCGGAGCTTCCCAAGCTGAGTCACGAGTACTTTACAGTTACCCACCTGATGAGTTATGGCAATACATACTACATGATAGATATGGATGGAAGACACCACGACTTATTTAGAGTCCCCACTCCAAGGGGCCAGTAATTAGAGTGTAGATAATTTTGCACGGTCGTAGGATCTCCATTGTAAGAAAAAGCACTAAATTTAAGCAATATTTAAATTTATTTGTTGAGGGATTGTTTTGTTGTGTGATTATTTAAATTTGAAGAAGATTGGAATATATAGTTAAACTGTACCATAAATTGTATAATATCATACAATTTTCATGTTAGTTAATTATAAATTGCATGTTTGGCATAAATCTAACTTTTATTTTATGTAACAATTAAATGTCATATTAAGAGATAGATTTTAAAATATTTTAATTATCCTATAAGTAAACATATCTAAATACTAAAAAAATATTAGAAGGGTTATCCTTAAACCTTCACTAGTATTGATCCCTTTCAACTCAAACTTTATAAAAACTGCCACGGCTCTTGTTTCAAATATAGTTTTACACCTCAGGTCAATGAAACATCTCCAAACCCTTTTTCAATTATAATTTCACATCCTTTTTTTTTTAAATTTTTGGTTTGGCTTTTTATTAATTTTACTACAAATTATTTCTATTAATATAACAAAACTTAAATTAATAGGTCTTTGAGTCTATTTTGGTTAAAATTTTTGACTTGGTAACCCTTTCTAAATGCTACTTTTTAATATATAAAGGTTTTAAAATGTTTTTAGTGTTGTAGACCCCTTGTAAATGGCTCAAGTCAACCTAAAAAATGCTTTAATGAAGGAAAGGATTGATTCGAGCCACGGTAGTAATAACTTGCTATCTTAACTCCAAATCATGATCAATCATCTGTCATGCACTTTTTAGTTTTGGTTTGGCTTTTTATTAATTTTACTACAAATTATTTCTATTAATATAACAAAACTTAAATTAATAGGTCTTTGAGTCTATTTTGGTTAACAATTTTGACTTGGTAACCCTTTCTAAATGCTACTTTTTAATATATAAAGGTTTTAAAATGTTTTTAGTGTTGTAGACCCCTTATAAATGGCTCAAGTCAACTTAAAAAATGCTTTAATGTAGGAAAGGATTGATTCGAGCCACGGTAGCTGCAACTTTAATAACTTGCTATCTTAACTCCAAATCATGATCAGTCATCTGTCATGCACTTTTTAGTTTAAGTGCTACCATGAAACTAAAGGGCTCTCTTATAAACCTCGTCAATTGCACGTGGTGACTCTCTCAAGTTAATTTTCAAAGTTGGCCGGCAAAAGCTCTAGCTTTTCAAAAGTGGTTTTTTTGTTTCTTTAACACCCTTATTTGGTTTGACCTTCCTTTCTCAACTTCATATCCTTGTCTTGGGATATCTTATCATCCAAGTACCAAAGAGTTTCACACTTAACACACAAATTACGCATAAATAATTATAAAAGTAATAAATATATCCATAACGGGGAAAACTGTGAAAATGTCTATATATAGGGAATAACCCCTCAAATAAGTACAAATAACCTTTAAAAGATATCTCATGACTATATTAATCTATCACGTAAAAAGGATATCAATACCCCCAACTCAAAGTTTTATCGTCCCGATAAAATAAGAGCTAAACTAGGGTCTTAGTCAAATAAATAGGGAAGAGAAGAATGTAAAGAATGGTCCCAAAATAGTCTACCTAATAAGTCTCATGTAATAAAATCTATAAACTAAATCACGCATACACTTATTATACAAACAATCAACATGTTATGTTTTTAAGTTTAGATTTGTTTCGCAATGTAAGAAGGATAGGTTATTCACTTAGTCTGATGTGGTATATATATATATTAATGAATAGTTTTGGATATGAGTGATGTGCTTGTTCAGTTTTTTACTTGTTGATTGATTATTTTAGAGCGTGTTGCTTGTTTATGTTTGAGGTGGGTTTTTTTTTCCCCTTGTTGATAAGATTTATGGCTATGTTTTGTGCAATATGTGCTTATTTTTTAGTTTAATTGTACTTTTTGAGGTGATTCAAGATCATGATGTGGATGATTGATTCAGGGCTACAAGAGCTTGTTGGGGCAACTGCTTTACGTGGTTCTGGTGATCTAAAGAAGGGCAACCCAAAATTTGAACATTTGGATCGATCATTTCATTTTCTCTTTTTGTTAATGACTAGTTGTTCTCTCACTCCCTATCTTTTTCTTCTATTTCGGAAAGAAAAAAAAGTTCTGTACTTTTGGAGCGGTATTTTGTTCCTTGTTTACATTATTGTATGGTGTTAATGATAATTTATAGGTTTTGACAATAATGTGCAAATCAAACTCAAGGAGACCCTAAAAAAAAAAAAAAACTCAAGGAGACATTCCCCTCCAGTGTAGGTTCTACATTCCCACTCACCGCCATCAAGACTCGCCGACCCAGCAACTCCCTGACAGTCGGAGGGCAGCCACCGCAGACCCAGCTCCCGCCATACCGCCCTTGCAACTAAATAGTTCAGAAAATATGTTTCGTATCTTCGCCCCTGGAATTACATACGCTACAACTCTTATCCAGTTATCCTTTATAACTTTGTACAAATTTTTCATGGATGAGAGACGATTTCTCGCAATTCGCCACAGCAAGATCCGCGTCTTTTGAGAACATTCAATTTTTCAAAACTTGTCCCAGTTAAAAGACGTGTCAACGGTACCATTTTCAAGAAACACGAAAGCTGACTTCACCGGAAAACGTCCCGAAGCCTCATGTTTCCATTTATAACCAACCACATCCGCTCCCATCGTCTCCACGACCCATTCCTTAAGCAAATTTGCGCCAATGAGAATAGATTTACACATTCGAGACACTATATTTGCTCTAAAATATATTTTAGTGTATAAACACTTGGTAACTAAAAAGTAAAATTTAAACTTATCAATAGAAATTAAGTTTAGATATTTAGTCACTCTAATGGTTCAAACATAAGTTAATATATATAGTCATGGCCTATAAAGGCAATTACTAAGTTCCACATAATTAAATCTTAAGGTTTGGTCCACATTAGTTCCAGTATAATAGAAGAAGACAACTGAGCTAATAAGTAACAAGGCTTGGTTCTTGAATGTTAAAGTCACAGCATCACCCCATCCATTCAAGAAAACTGTGAGTTAACATGTTAATTAGAGCAAAAATATGTAACATGTAACACTATCTAGGGTATTATTAATTTTTAATAACAAGGCGGTAACAGAACACGGGTACTATAGCATGTTTATTAAAGCTAATACTAAGTCGTGCTTACCAGGTTTTAATCACAACAGTTGATCACTTTGGATTCGAAATCGTTGAGATTAAAAATTTCTAACATATAATAGGAAAATTGCAATATCAAATATAAGAAATTAAATAAACATATAAAAAGAAAAATAAGAATATAAGAAATTTCCCTCTTGTAGTCCATCTCCTGCATTCAATTTGATTACCCGTATTCAATATAAAGCACTAAACATATTCCTCTTCCAACTTGATTTTCAGTTTTGGAATTAGCTTAGCTTAATATAGTTACATAATGCAATTTTACAACATAGTATGCAGTTATTTTATTTTCACATAAGGTATTCTTAATTAAATTGCAGCAATGCATCATAGATTTAAACACAAAATAAAATAAAATCGGGACTTTGTCCCTGAACCTCCCTCAAAATGAAACCCAGTTTGTATTTCTGGACTCACTACTCCACTGAGGGGATATTAATGAAGTTCAAAAGAGAGGGATGAGTTGAAACCTTGTCTTTAAAATAGAAAGTAGATATTTGTACCAACATATGATTGCAGATTTGGACCCTTTATTTGTGGTGGATTTACTTCAATCTTTTCGCATTTCTTTAATATTGTCGTCGAGAGTAATCTTAAATACTTTATAGCAATATTTTCTACATTATGTGCTTGTGTGTATCAACTTCTTGTTGTACTCTTGAAATGTTTTGAAATCGTGTTCTGGATGTTAAACGTGAAATGATTATGGATGTTAAATTCAGGTTTAGAACAGCTTTTTGTGGTTCTGTGATTTAGAGAGGGCAACCCAACATTTGAACACTGGATTGATCATATCATTTGCTCTTTCTGTTTTTCCCGTAGTTTGAATGACTAGTTGTACTTTCACTCCCTATCTTTTTTCTAATTTGGAAAAAAAAAAAAAAAAGTTGTGTACTTTTGGAACAGTTATGTCTTCCTTCTTTGATTTATCTTGTATGTTGTTGAAAGAAATTGGTTTGGGCCTGGCCCATATTGTGGTGCCCATGATGGGTTAGCCCGGCCCGAAATTGTGGTAGTTATTACATTAATAACTAGTATATAAATAACTTCATGGAAGTTATTTCATTTTGAATATATCAGACACATTTAATATACGCTTCTTTCTTTTCTGTTCTCTGCCTTAGACTTGAGAGAAACAAAAAATCAATACAAATTCTCTCAAGATCTCTTTAACATATAATAGAAGATCCAAAGGCATTTATGTTGTGGAATAGCAATCTTCTTCGATATGTAAGTGGATTCAATATCGGAGCATTTCGATTCTTGATTCCGCCTAAAAGGTTTGTCTAGAACCCTTTAATTTCTTACAAATGGTATCAGAGCAATGGTTTTTTGTCTTTATGAAATGCTTTTTCATGCCGTAGATGTTTAATACATGTCTATGTATTAGATCTGATATGTATTTAATTTTTTGAGATTTTTTGATAGTCTTAAAATTAAATAAATGTATAGATTTGTATTCTATTCGAAACAAGGAACGTAGTGGTGAAAATTTCGTTAATTTTGGAGTTGAAATGAATAAGATATGATTTTTTAAAGGTTTAATGGTGTATTTTCGGTTTTTTCTGGACTGGTGGGGAAGACGATCGGAACGACGTCGTTTTGGCATTCTGCTTTAAAAAAAAAAAAAAAAAAAAATCGGCGCTAAATTAATGTAACTGCCGCAGGTCGAACAGCCAACCTACTAGTCCAGCGTGAACTGCCGTTCCGCTACGCTTCTCTTGATTTTGTATCTAAAGGAGCAATGATTTGAGTTCTTGTTGCGATGACAGATTTGTTTCTGAAATTTTTTTTTTAAAAAAAAAAACCTTTATAATTATAATGGTTTTGTGATTTGAACTGCAAGTCTCAAACGAGGCAGGAAATTTATATTCAAACCGATAGGCCATGCTGATTTTTGGTCAAGTTGTAAGATTAAAAGAAAGAAAAACGAATTTACAAGGAGATGTTAATTCGTATCTATTCTTTGTTGAGAATCTGTATACCAATAAATCATATATATCGTTCATGTTCACCATTAGTTCTATTAATATATTTTCTTTTTGACTTATTTGAAATAAAAGAAAATCAATTTTTACCCAAAACTTATATATGATAGTGATGTAGTTTGACCAATGAGTTAAATATTTGATATATATGCCTATATGTCTTACTTATAAGTATGTGTACTTATGATCTTATTATGCTAAACATGAACTTGAATTTTGTGTATAGAATAAGTTGACCATACTTTCATATAACCCGATATATGTGAAACTCTAGATAGATTTTTTATGAGTTGATTTGTGTATCTTAATGTGTTTGATACATGACTTGTTAGTTTATATGATATATTTTTTGACAACTGCATATGTATATATTCAAAGTTGGGTTATTTTATGGATAAATTTGATTCCATAACCACTAAATCATACGGGTCTAGTGTATTCCATCTTAATTGATTGTATTGGAATAGTGGGAGTTCCGTAGAGAACTTGACATTTTGTCTTGATGAAATTGAATTATACTTAGATAAACAAAAGTATGGTGATTCATGATTGGGAACATAGTGAACTTTCTGTTTCACTTCTTTTGTTTTCTATTTACGAGTTCAGTTTGCATTTTGAGACAATAGTATCATTGAATATATTTTATATATTAATGAAAGTCTCTAGATATACTAGAAAATGGCTATGAGTAACAACTTTTACACCTTTAGAAAAGAAAAGGATGAATGGTGATATAAATATACCTTTTGAGAACTCGAGTTACACTGAGTACTCGAGAAATTAGAATTTGAGGTTGTTAATAATGTGATGTTTGAGCTTGAGGAAGGCTTCTAATTCATCATATGAGGAGTATATTGAATTATCAAGTTTTGTGGGCGTATAAAGACTCTATTATTCGCGAATTCTTGATAAGTTATATGAATGGATTAGTTTATGAGTATCGCAAGTATCCTACCACTTATAAGACGTGGCATACTCATATCGAGATGATTAAGGATACTACCATGTCGGTATTGCCTTAGTGGCATGAACGATTATACTCATAAAAGGACACATGGTCATGTCATTTAACACATCTAAGAGCGATATTTTAAAGTGACTAGGACAGTCTAGATATTTGGTGATATCCTCAATTATGAACAACAAATTCAAGTAAGCCTCAATCTCTTTCAGATAATTGATAGTATTGAGAAGTGAATGTGACTCGTAATAACATCAATATGTTTGATGATGCTACTTGTGTTGTACTCAAGAATGAGTGCATTTGAGGTTCATTGGCCTCATAGTTGAACATATTACTGAGTCTAGCTCTCATACACAATTGCAGTGTAGAGTAAGAAGATTGAAAGAAAAAAGGGTGATATATCAGGTTCTAAGAAGATCAAGATCAATAGTCACAAGGAAATAAAGTATGATCATAAGAAATAAAAGAGTAAGATGAGATGCTATATTTATGATAAGTTGTATCACTTAGCTTGCGAACCTTATATAGTAGCACTATCTTAGTCTTATGATTTTTGCATCTATTGCTAGTATCATGTTGCTAACTGGTCTTATCCTATGTGGATTATGAACTCAGGAGCAATAGATCTTGTGACAAGAGATTGAGAGACCTATATAGTATACCATGAATAAAAAAAATTAATTTGGTATAAGATGGATATATGTAGATGACAACAATAATGTTGAAGTCAATGGTTTGACACAAGTAGTTGATCTTGCGAAGTGGTCAAACCTTGTATCTACATGATATCTTAGGTGTACAAATTTTTTGGCACAATTTGGTCTCAATCATTGTTCTTCTAGGATTAAATTAAGTACCCATATTCATGACAAAGAATAAGTTTTATACATAATATAGAACTATCTTTAGAACAAATGGTTCTTTGGTATTTGGAAAAGGTTGACTACAAGAACTATTATATTAGCAGTAGTTGATTTTCTATGAATGTCTTTTATGGTACTAAAGATATTGGAAAATTTTATAAAATATTGACTATGTCATAATAGTTATGACCTGAACCACATTGTTAGTGAATGATATTCATTGTTTTCACTTGATGAAATCATTTGGCCAAACTGTGGATACTTCCTAGTAATGAAAGTAATATGACTTTTTCTGAAAGCTTCATTTCAATATCCGTTGGAATTGAATCATGCTAACATATGTAGACTTGTTAATTAATAAAATGTGGGATATACTATTTCATCACCTTAAGATGATTTTACACGGTTTTGTGATTACTATCAGATTTCTCGCAAATTAGAAGCACTGAGATGCTTCACAAATTTGTCAATTAGAAATTTAAGAATCAGATAGAGAGGAAGGGTAAAACCTTGAGAAGAAACCGTGAACACGAATATCTATTTGAGGAATTTTTTTTAAAGAAGGGTGTGATGAGAATGGGATCATAAATAAGCTTATGATTTTTTTTAACATGCCATGACATGAAATAGTAGGTAAAAGGAGGAATGTAACTCTCCTGGTTAAGGTATATGATTGCTCAAATTAATCTCTCAATATATGTTTGGAAGATAAGTTTTATTGCTACTCATATACTTATTAGTGTACCCACAAAGTTACTTCCATCAACTCCGTACGAACTATGGACAAAAGAAATATCACCTTTAATACTTGACCTCCTGGGGGTTGGTATGTTTGTGACTTATCCAATAAGTATGGAAAGTTTGGTCACAAAAGGTAAGAATGATTTCTTTGAAAGATTTTCAAAGACTCTAAAGGATATGTGTTCAAGGTTAAACCTAATGATGGAATTTATTAAGACTGAGTTACACGATATTTCATTTGGATAGTAATGTTTTTCCTAAATAAACGTGTGGTTATTGAAAATCTCATTTTACATGAATTAAATGAGGTTGATGAAGATGTATGCAATTAAACGTGTTACTAGATAAGGTACCACATGCACGAGGAAGGCAAGATTGCCTCGAATTTGACTCGAAAGAAATTATTGCATCACATAATGAATCTGTTTCACAATAACTTCACCTAGAGGGAATCATCGAGGGATATTTTTTTGTTGTCGATTTAAGATCCATGGATAAATCTGTATGATTTGTCCATAAGACAAAGAAGAACCTCAGAGAGTACATGAACTCTTCATATCCTACTAGGAAAGATGGAGCCAATGAAGAGCAATCAATTTGAAAGTTGGTTGATCTTGCGAAGGACACAAAGTGATTAAGAATAAATAGATTCTTGAAATGAGAAGTAAACTAGACACTTCATGTGAGAGGTACGAATCTTGTCTAATGGCAAAAAGGCTATATTATATGGAATAAATTTTTTTTGGAATAAACATTTTTCCTATAGTTAAGAGATTTACCTCATTTGGTTAAATACTAGCTGTTGTGGTGCATCTTGATTATGATTTGCACTAGAGGATTTCAAAACTATTTTTCTCAGTGGAGAATAAAAAAATAGGGTAAATTCATTGGAACAATATTTAGGATATGATGTTAAAGACCAAGAAAATACAATGTGTAGATTGAATAAGACAATCTATGGTCTCAAACAAGCCCAAAGGCAGTGATTTTTTTTGAGATTCGAGAGTCATTTCAATAAATTTTTTAGAAATGATATGTGAATATCACTTTGTCTACATATCAAAAGTTCCACAAGGGAAGTTTATGAATTTATTCTTTATGTAGATGATATCCTACAAGTTAGGAATGATACGTGATTTGTCAAAATTAAGGAGTTGTTATCTTTCAAATCTTTGTTGATGCGAAAGGTATGTGAAATACGAGCTCTATTCTTTATGTTATGATTCATTGAGAATGTTTGAATTTCTATAGTCCCTGTCTAAAGAATTATACATCAAGAAGAGATGTGAACTCTTTTACATGTCAGACTTTAATGTCATTAACACTCCAAATAGATGAGAGAATAAGCTCTAATCTTCTTATGTGTCCTAGTACTCTATCAATGAAAATAGAAAAGGTAAACAATGTCATATTAGTAATTACATACCGATGATAGTATTATGTATGTCATGATGTGTACTAGGCCATGCATTTTGTTACGCTTTGGGTTTAGTTATCCATTTATCAGTGATGTTTGCTTGACCAGACATTAGTTATGTCGTGGATTTAATTAGTCCATTTTAAATTGAATTATGGACATAAGTATTGAAAACCTGAAATATGAGTAATGAGATGCCTTAAAAGGATTAGGGCCCATGCTATATGTTTTCAAATATAACATTTACACCTAAAGTATATCCATATGTTAATTGGTTAAACAAAATGGATGAGTGTAAATGTCTTTAGGTTGTGTATTCTTGCTGAAATATTGTGTTATATCCATGGAGTAGCAAGAAACAAACCTATATGTTGCTATGTACATTGTGAATGTTGAGCTTACTCAACTAAAATTCAAAATGTTTGTTTGGTTTAAAAAGTTTGTTTGTATTTTTTATGATTCTCAAGTGATAGTGGGAGTCCAGTTTTGAAATACTGTGATAAAGAAATGGCAATGACTTATGTGATGGGAACATAGTATTACAGTATAACCAAACATATTGATATAAAGTATATCGTGATAAGAGACATTATTGCACAAAAGATTATGAGAATTTGCAGTTAAAATCCACACGTGATATTCTTGTGAATATATTTTTGGAACAAATTGCAAGTTATGCAATTCCAGATCATGTTGGATCTATATTGTTATGTATACTGCAAAATAATGTGCAATGCTATATTTCCATTATTGAGTGGTAATATATACGTGTGGATAAGTATGTCAGATAGACTATGATTGGCCTTCTCACACGGGCAATCGCCTTTGGCATTAGAGGATGCGCAAGGATGAGACTAACTCATGAAAAAGAGTAACCCTTCATGTAAATAACGTGAGTTACGAAAGTCACCTTAACACATGTTAAGATGAGATCACAAACATGTAGCGCAACATGTTAATTTTAATTTGTGATCGAAGTAGATCCCCACTATCTACTTAGTCTATAAAAGCCAGATATGCAATTCTTAATTGATTTTAGAGAGGGTTGATCAATTGAAGGATTCATTTTAGACAACGAGGAATGTCTAATTATATATCTGTACGATATTAATGGATACATGACATATGATGTGAATAAATTAATAATATCGTAGCACACGAGTCATACCGTGTGTGCTTGCGACCAAAAGGAAGTGAAGAATTGATCCCTGTTTCTTCATTGTGTGAGACCTTTGAGTAGTACCCTTATTACTTTTGACTTAATTTTGATGTTTTGATTTGGTGTTTGCTACTTTAGCATATTATCGATGGTCATGAATGATTCGGCCTAACGGGGTTTGTCTGGGAAAGCAACCAGTTCATTATAGAAAGATTCAAGTGCAAAAGGAAGACTAAAATGGATATCAAAGTGTGTGCTTGCAGGTCGACCAATCATGTAAGTCATCAAGGACTATGACATGATAGTGAGACACACGATGTTATGCTAGTGAACTCTTCCAATCACAAAGACGATGTGATATGGAATCTGAGGGGTCAGAGTTACTATGATATTGATATTATAATTTTTAGTCTAGGGAACTGCAAGATATGAAAGGATTTATGAATCGTTTGAGCAGCTATCTACCCTAACAGGTTTATAGCAAAACGAATGCTCGTATGCTTGCCGGTCGCACGACCTATTTGCCAAGTATGATGGATTTTATGTGGATATGTTAGAGATAAGAGAAAGAGTACCTTGATGTATATAACATGGTGTGGGAGTAAGTTATTTCATTTTGAATATATCAGACACATTTAATATACGCTTCTTTCTTTTCTGTTCTCTGCCTTAGACTTGAGAGAAACAAAAAATCAATACAAATTCTCTCAAGATCTCTTTAACATATAATAGAAGATCCAAAGGCATTTATGTTGTGGAATAGCAATCTTCTTCGATATGTAAGTGGATTCAATACCGGAGCATTTCGATTCTTGATTCCGCCTAAAAGGTTTGTCTAGAACCCTTTAATTTCTTACAGTTGTTAAAGACATTTCATAGGTTTTGACAATAATATTGTGCCATGTAATTAAGTTTGTTTGTTTGCTCTGCGTGTAACTATACTTTATGGTCTCTGGAATTTCCTCTTTTTGTGAGGTTCACGTATCTTGCTTGTAGAAGTTCTAATTACTCATCACTTTTGTCTTGTTAAAAAATATGTGTTGTTTATATAGTTATCATTTATCAATGCAAAAAGGTGAATATGCTTTGCAATTTCTTTATGCATATTCATACTACAGGATGTGTGTTGTTCATATAATTGCTCTAGCTCCTGGCTTCATCTGCAATAATTTTGACGAGCTATTTTTGCTAAACATTTTTTATTTCTAAATTAAAGGCCTATGGTATCATATGTGACCTTTATTATAGTTTGATTGCTTGCTCCTTATTTTGTTTGGTTATCACTTACAAGTAGTCCAATCATGGTGTTCACAGTATAGCACAAGCCAGGAATTACTTCTGAGATTTGTGTGCATTTAATTTCCCGTGTCTTGCCTCGATATTTAAAGTGTATGATCTGTTCAAAAGAAAATAAAATATATGTTTGATATTCCCTTGGAATTTTTAACATGAGTACTAAGACCTGTTAGCTTTTTCTTTGTATGATTCTTTATGATAAGTGCCTTTACCATAGATGCATCATCATTTTTTGAATTCATTTGATTACATTCTTTTGAGATGGTTTGTATTACATTCAGCATGTCTGGATAATAGATTAAAACTTGTCTATATTTTAGTAATTCAAGAAACTTAAATTGTGTTTATTGAAGTTTGATGAATTGTGTTTGATCATTTAAGGAAGTACATGAAATTGTTTCAAGTACACAGACTATCTACTGAGGATCATATATTCCTTGATATGTAAATAATAATATTAAATGTTGGAAAAGCTCTTTATGCATTTTTCTTTTTCTCTTTTACAAAATCTTTCTCGATCAAGTTTTCTATGCTTCAAGGAGTGCGATAATCTTGTAATAAAACCGCATATAAAATCTCATTCCATGCATCAGGGATTCCCGGTAAGCACCAATGAATGCAATCTGCATAAGTTTTTGGATCTGATCGTTGTTCTTTAGTCAGTAGTTTCCCTTTACGTTCTCCATATACTGAAGTATGACCATCTTTTCGAAACTCAGACATCTGTGTAATGTTCAATAATCTTACGTTAACTTTTAGTCGTCCTATGATATCTTTCACAATTTTCATGATGTCTAGATTTGAACCGGTTCCCCAGTATGATCCTTCGATTGGGTATGATTCGTTGTAGCAATTTTCATCACTTCCAGCCTTCCATTCCCAACTCCACAAATGTGTAGGAGACATGGTCATAAAAAAGACCTTTTGCTTGTTAGTGATGCTAGAATCTATCCAGTTTGCCCATGTCTCCATAGCTAATCTATAAGCCGTAGTTACATTAAACTCTTGTACATTGTCTTTCGATCCATATCTGAAATACACGCATTAAAATTAATTGTTAACAAGTTAGGTAGAGTAACTAAGGTGTTGAAGCTTGATGAAGAGTAATATATATATGCGCTCACGTTGCATTAATAAAAGGGTCGTGCATCCACCATACATAGCTCTCGAACACCAAGAAATCTATTCCTTCCCATTGCTTGCTATGCTTAGTTATAGCATCAAGTTTCACTAAACGTTTCCTTACGGTGTGGTTTGTTGCGTGATCTGAAATTGACTCTATCAGGAAAGGAGCCCAATAATACTCTATTGTTGCATTGTACTCCTGAAATTACAACATGTATTTGAATAGACTGGTTTATACAATTTGTATCATTAATCACGATCTCAGATTTTATGTTTTATTCAAGTTAGTTTATTCGAATAATCTGAAAAGTAACTGTATGATTTATTTGTTTATTTTTCATTACTACTAATATAAAGAAAAAACTAGTACCTGAATAGTAAAAACCTTCCTGGGAGGGATTCTCTGAAGAGACTTGTTTCCATCTCCAATGGCAGATTGTACTAAACATACCATAGACTCGAACATCCCTCTTTGTATTGAATCTCCTACAAACATCATTCTTTTGTTCCTCAAAATCTCTAGCAACTTTTGAGCATTGAACCTGAGATAACATTTCAAATTAGTTTTGTTGTGTCAAATTAAACATAAAGAAAACTATATGATCAGCTAATTCGAGTTACCTAGGCAGGTTACATCCACTAGGTTGCCACCTCCAATTCCGATACAAAGAATCGGGTCTTCCATTTCTTTGACAAGTAACTTGTTTAACCAGAAAGGGACAACTTTCCTCTTCATAAAGTGGAAAACTTACATTATCAAACACCCATTTCCCTTCAAATGCATTGCAACTCTCTTCAATAATCTCATCTTCAGAAACCATAATTGGTATTTTTTGATGATGTCTTTCACTTTCTGCTGCTACATATGATCTCCATATGGAATTGTTCTTCAAATAGTCTAGGATGATCCGCGAACTTCCTAGTAGAAGGATGGAAATCAATGTAAGAAGGAAAATGTATTCGATTCTTCGATGGTTTTGAGGTGGTTGTGTTGTCATTGAAGGTTTCTGGATGGAGATTGATTCTCTGCTAGCATTAAGTTTTTGTTAAGAGTTGTGTGTCTTAAGATATAAGCAAAATGTGGAGTGTTCTGTACAACTAATGGTTGGTATAGACTTTATAGTATGTTCATAAGGTTGGTACTAAGGTTGGGATGTTTCATTTGTTATAACAAACATTATTATTAAGCGTGTCTTCTAATTTTATTTTTTTATAAATTTTATAGAACTGTACCAGTAAGGTAATATATGATTCCAATATCTCATCAGGTGCCTTCTTTATTTTCTTAAGCATATTACACACTCGTTAAATGTGATTTTTGGAGTTTGTTTTGTAAATGTGCAATTCAAATATGGTCCACGAAGAATGTTGATGAATTTAAATGAAATGGAATCTGAGGTTTTAAACATGCGATGACTGAATGTTGCCATATGTGCCATATCATATATGGGTTGGTTTTTAAGTAATCCCAAAGCAAGTGGGTTTTATATCTCTAATGTTGAATTAATGCATGAATTGAAATGACCACTACACTTCAAATTTAATCGAAAGATAGGTTAAATTTTGTCAATTGCCATTCAAGCTTTGATCAAATGAGTCCCCTCCATATATATAAAAAAAATCGAGAACTCATCGAATCAAAGTTATAACCTCATATAAATAAATGGTAAATTCTTGAAAAAAGGGTTTATTTGGTATTGAATTTTAATTATTCCATCAGTTTGTTAGATTATTACTGTTTTATGTTAAATGACTCAATTATGTTAAGATATATTTATGTTAAATAACCCAATTCTCTTTTTCCTTTTTTTTTTTTATATATACGAGGCTTAAAAGCCATCTAGTACAAGACCAAAACGAGGAAATAATACAACCTTCAATGGAATCTAACACAACTCTAATAGTTGCGCATTCTCTCTTATCCTCGTGATAATGTTCCAAAGATAATTTGATGGATCTTCCAACTCCCATGATCCTGTTTGTGTATTTGCTCCTTCTTTCACTAATCTATCCGCACATAAGTTGGCTTTCGGAAAATATAATTAATTTCAAAGCATGGATGATCTTGTAATATATTCCGACACTCACGTCCTATATGCAAAAACCGGCTACTTGAGCTTCTACGTCCATACGTATCTAATTTAATTAGTTCAATTATTATTCATATCCAAAACAAACATGTCAATCTTAAACGTAAGACAAAAAAGAGTAACAATATCATATTAAAAACACCAGACATCTAATCCATCATTAAAAAATTTATTGACCAAAATAAAAAGAATTAAGAATTAGTAGTGTTACATTAGCATGATTGCATTCTGGAGCATGGAAAAAGCCTTGGTGTTTCATGGCAACTTGCAATAAGTAACGACCTTTGATGACAAAAACATTAAAATAACCTAACGACCCTAACCTTTGTAAAAGTTAAAACCACCCTGAAATGAAAATAATATGATTCCACACTTTCGAATTATCATAAGCCATTACTATCATTTAACGAGGTTTGGCCAATTCCATGCTTAAGTCAATGAAATAATTAATCATGATTCTCTACAATCTAATTTTCATTTCCAAGAACAAATTAGTAGAATTGTGGCAATCCATATCAACAAGAAAATATCATCACTTGCAAAACGTAAAACATGACACTTTCTATACAAACAAATGTTTAAGACAAAACATTTTCGATTTTCAAGAAATATAAGCTTGTTTACAATTAAATTTCAATTCAACTATGGTTGTGTCTAATAACTTTGAAACTGTTTAAAACTAACTATCAGTTTAAAGTTAGATAGAACGTCTGACCCTTTTGACAAAGGTTTCTCACCATTTTGATGAAAGATAATCCTTTTGTCATATTCTCACTCAAAAAATTGAATAGGCGACTTGTTCTCTAAATGTGTTAATCTGATCTCGTAGATATGAGACTTTTTGTATGTAATACTATTTTAACTTTTCTCTCGAAGGAACTTACTAGAAGTGGCATAGTTTTATTCCAAAGATGTATATTTTCTCAAAATGGGAGATCCTAGGAGCGTTAGACCATCAAGACTAACCTCCCCCATAAGGATTGATGTAAATTACTCTATGTCTATCTATAAATATTCGCTAACTAAAATAATAGATTTCGTCTCAACATACTCGCAATTCCATCAACCCACGCCACTTTTGATCCCCTATTTAAGCCTACAGATATTTCCAACAGTAGTACCTCATGAGAATCTACCTCTATACATAACCTCGTGTTGCCCAATTGTTCTACACATGTCATCCCTCATGAGGAGCTATCAACTCAGCAATTGTAGAAAGCACGTAACCCGTAGTCCTCACAAAACCTCCAACCCAATTGTCATCACAATCCCAAAACAAGCACAACCCCACTCGATCTACTTACCAAGTTAACTCTCACGTCAATATTTATTTCCAAACCTCTTTGGGGTTCACTCCATCCGATCACTTCTACCTGGTACGTCGAGACGCTCATCTATTCACAGTGCCTCCCTTAGCATGAAAAGAATCCTTTGCCAAAAACTTGGCTTTTCCAACTATGTTAGTCATGCTTCCCTAAGCCGCATCCTTAAGTACGTAGTCATTTTGAGTCACCCACATAGTATAAACAATTTCCAGGAAAAAAAAGAATGCCCCAAGGAATACCCGAGAAAAGCTCGTGGTGCCTAAGATTCCAGACCTACCAGGGCATGTCCAGGAGACTAGTACCAGGTGCTAGATGTGCAAGCCCCACAATCCCTGTATTCCCAGTCAAGACACACGTCACTAA
Source organism: Nemophila menziesii (assembly GCA_029959085.1). Lineage (NCBI taxonomy): Eukaryota > Viridiplantae > Streptophyta > Magnoliopsida > Boraginales > Hydrophyllaceae > Nemophila > Nemophila menziesii. The sequence goes on along the minus strand of JARWIR010000003.1, from coordinate 70,573,337 downwards.
CCTGTCTTGTACAACTCCACCGTTCTATGATACATACTCGGATTGTCTTGGGCCCGTTTCAGTTGTAAACCTTACACCGCAACCAACACCTGTTGTTGTGCATGTATTCAATCGAGGAATTGTAGCTCTTAAGTTTTGCCATTCGTTTGCGATTACTTTACCTTGAGGACCTGAGATGTACCTCATTAGTGCTCCTTGAATCTATCTTTTGCAATACTGATAAACAAGTCGTCATCCAAGGAACCATATTTTATACTTCTTGTGAGATGTGTTTTATGTTGATCATCTCTCCACTCCCCACAAATACCCCCACACACTTTCAGCCACAATGCAATTCCTGAAAATGTGTTGTGATGTCTCTCGTTTGACCCCATACCACCGACAAAGAATGGATGTGTTAACCCCTCAATTATATAGATTTAGCAGCGGGCTTCTCTTTAATCGCTCACCAAATCAATAGTTTAACCTTTTAGGAGAATTTAAGTTTCCAAACTCTCTCTTATTCCACGTTATCACGATGTCACGATGTACGCCTATGATTGCTGAACTAACCAAAAAATTATATATGCCTCGTGTTACTACGATAAATAATCCAGTTTCTTTTGGTTGCATTCCCCTTTAATACTTGTGATATGAAGGAGTTTAGCATCCGACCAGAAGTGGCAAAACAACTCCCTTTCGATGATACATCCGCATGTAAGTAGTCATCCATCAAGTTTTGTGTCATCTCCCAATCAATAAAGCCTAATGCAAACTCTGTTATCGATAGCTCTCTTGTTTATATATCTATCGAAAAATAATACTTTTACTATTCGATAATACCTATCAAGATCCTCGTCTAATAACGATAATACCCCCCACGATGATTCTAATTCTCACCCTACTCTAATTAATTCTTTGGGAGGTCTTAGTAATCATGAAATCATTAGCTGAACTCTTTCGTGTCTTTTATTTTCGTTAATATAATGTTCTTTTTGACAAAATCTTGTTTGTAATATTTACAAAAATTAAATCAAATCAAATCAAATCAAAAATAGCATTATATGAGTATCATCCATTCTTTTTTTTTTTTTTTTTAAAAAGAATCTTATTTACCCCCAAAAAAGAAAAGTAGACGGACTCGTAGAAGTGCACACCAACCACTCACTCATAAAAACACCTCAGTCCTCTCTTCTATTTCATTTCATTTTCCTTTATCTCAACAACAAATTCTCTCATAATCTACTTCAACTTTCCTTCTAGAATGAGGACCGCCATGTTGAGATCTATCCTCAGAACCACCACCACCACAAATTCCAATGCAACTTACACCTTATCCCGTCGCGGCTTCGCATCGGAACCAGCTCCGGCGAGGAAAGTTGCCGTTTTGGGAGCTGCCGGTGGGATCGGTCAGCCATTAGCTTTACTCATGAAGCTTAATCCACTTGTCTCTAGTCTCTCTCTTTACGATATAGTCGGTACCCCTGGTGTCGCCGCCGACGTCAGCCACATAAACACCAGATCTGAGGTCTTCCCCCACTCCTATATAGATTTACTATTCATATATTAATACAATTATAAAATTGTGTTTAATTACTATGGCTTAGGGTTTTAGGTTTATATCGGGACTAAACCGATTTAGCTTAGTGTATGTTGTGTGTATATGTATATGTATGCTTCACAAGTACCTCGATCTGTTGTTTTCATAATATAATTGAAATGCTAATATTCTTGTGACAATAGGTTAAGGGATATGCTGGAGAAGATCAACTAGCAGAGGCTTTAGAAGGATGTGATTTAGTCATTATTCCAGCTGGTGTACCAAGAAAGCCTGGTATGACTCGTGATGATCTCTTCAACATTAATGCTGGAATTGTTAAATCTCTCGCCACTGCCATAGCCAAGTACTGCCCTAATGTAAGTTGTATTATATATAGATTTGAATTAATCCCCTATTTTTTAATTTATTTTATGTGAATTTCAGGCACTTGTGAACATGATCAGTAACCCAGTGAATTCCACAGTTCCAATTGCTGCTGAAATTTTCAAGAAAGCCGGAACTTACGATGAGAAGAGGCTTTTTGGTGTGACCACTCTTGATGTGGTTAGAGCTAAGACATTTTATGCAGGAAAAGCTAATGTTAATGTTGCAGGTTTGTTATTCAATTATTGTTTTGGTTAATTATATTATAACCTGTTTAGACTCATTTTCTTAATCGTTCTTCTGTTTATGTTTTCAGGGGTGAACGTACCTGTTGTTGGTGGACATGCTGGTGTTACTATTCTACCCTTGTTCTCTCAAGTACTAATCTTTCTTGCTCTGTGTAATTTATTTGGTACTACGAGAACATATGCATTAATAATGTTTGGTTTAATGTATAAATAGGCTACACCAAGTGCTAATTTTTCAGCTGAGGATATTATAGCTTTGACAAAACGTACACAAGATGGTGGTACTGAAGTAGTCGAAGCTAAGGCTGGAAAGGGTTCAGCTACACTTTCTATGGCGTAAGTATATAACACCCATGATATTTTTAGATTTCTTATTTCCATTATGAGTTAAATAAATCGATTTATATTATTATTATGTTTATTGTAGCTATGCTGGGGCTATATTTGCTGATGCATGTTTGAAGGGACTTAACGGAGTTCCAGATGTTGTTGAGTGCTCGTATGTGCAATCAACCATTATCCCAGATTTACCCTTCTTTGCATCCAAGGTATATTAATCAAGTTAATTGCACGATAGGTCCTTATATTAATATAAACTTGTGAATGTGATCCAGGTGAGACTTGGAAAGAATGGAGTTGAGGAAGTGTTGGGATTAGGATCATTGTCAGATTTTGAGAAGGAAGGACTTGAAGCATTGAAGAAGGAACTCAAGTCTTCTATTGAGAAAGGAGTCAAGTTTGCAAATACCAATTGATTTTAAAATACCCATCAAATTATAATATCTTAACTCACAATTTTTGTGTATTTTTGGTGGTGTGTGTGTATTGTATCTCTCTTTTCCGGAGTTTCGTGCTGCGACAGGCATTAGATTTAGTTGTTTGGTTTCTTGAGCAAAACAAAGTGTTTAGGATATACTTGAAATAATTATCTCAGCAAAATGATAAGCTGAAACTACTATGCATTGACTTGTTGTTACAAGTCTTTTGACATATAAATTATCATTTTCAGAAACTCTGTAAAAGGAAACAGTAATTATGGAAGAATGCAAGAATGACAACTATTTTATTTTATATTTTGTCTGTTGAAGCTTTTGATGTTACTTGGGTTTGCGCGAGGTGGTGAATTCAGTCCTATTAGCCTGAACTGAATTTTTTTATTGTTTTGACAAAGCTTCTTTAGCAATTGGTTGGGCCTTTTGTTTTTAGGGTTGATATGTTAAAACTCGCCTATATATCCCTCTTCTTGTGAGGAACAAAGATGCAATACTGCTTAGCATAAGTTTGTTGTATAATGGTGTGATAGTTTTCTTAAGAACCCAATTATTGATTACATGTCTTATTGATCAAAATATTTATCAGCCACAACCCTGATTATAAGTATATAGCAGATTTATGACGTAACTGTAAAGACATTTTTTGAGGAATATTGGTAATGTGGGTAACAACTGAGTCTTAAAATGGTAGAAGATTTATTACAATCGTGGTAAACTCCACTGAATTAGGGGATGATCTTGTGGAGGAGAGATCATTAGAAAATTTTGAGAATTTTGGTAAGGACATTAAAGAAGTTGGGGGCACTATCACAATTTTTGTACTCCTGTCAACCATCAACAAGAATCAAAACTATAAAGTTGTGCTTTTGAAGCCTAGAAAAAAAGAGAACGTAATGGGTGTGAATGAGAGAACAAGGAAAATGAAGAGGGGAAGAAGACATGGAGAGAAGTTCGGCAATTTGGGACATCCACTCATACTGTTGGGACCTCAAAGAGGTCAAAAATATGATGAAAGAAGCTATATTTATGGGAAAGGTAACATCAAATGAAAGAGAACTTCACAAACAAGGAAGAATAAGAAAAGGATAATAAATGAAAATGAAGGCAGCAACCACAAAAGGGAAGGGCATGAGAAAAATGCCGAGAAAGGTAATCCAATGGATGGGATGATGGGTATTGAGAAAAGCAATGAAGATATACCTAGTCTAACTCAAATCAGCCCTAGGCCAAGATCATACCAATGGGCCTAGATCACCAATGGGGGAGGTACCGGGGTAACACACCCCTGATGTCTTGGTTACTCAAACACTAGGCATACTCGTACCAGGTTCCATGACTAGAATTCGATCTGAAAGCTACCATTTTGGAGCTAATATACTTGGTACTTTCTACTACATTGGGGTATAAATGTTTTCTATTTATCTTTATGGTGGCAATCTTACAAATGTTCATGAATACTTATCCTAACTAGGATTTCGGTCATAATTGGATTTTTTAAGCAATCTTAGGGAGAGGATCCCAATGTGGTTCGTGCAAATTTGCACGCACCACAACTAATCTTAAGAAAATATACATAATTTTTCATGTATACTTTCAGGTAAATCAGAATTAAGTTATTCATGTCTAGAGAAATGTAAATCAAAACTAGGTTATTCATGTATAGAGAAATGATTTAAATCATTTACCTCTCATACAATCGAGACAGTACAAGTTTAAAATCGTGTCACGGAGCCACAAAGTTGCTCTCCTATTTAACGAAAAAAAATCATAAGACCTTAATACCCTTCTATATTATTAAGCTTATTTCTTTTATTTTTCAATCACATCTCTCCGAATAATTCTGACCGCTCTTTCTCTGGCAAAACCATTGATTTTCCTTCGATGATAGTATTTTCTCCTCTTTGATATGCTAGTATGTCAAAAATGGTGGTTCGTGTCTTTTAGCGGCGAACAAAGTGTCGGAGATTGGCTGTTCAAGTCTCTGATCTCCTTTACTGGCTTCTCCGATCGTGAAGATGAGAAATCGAAGATATTCTCTCAAGTTGTTGTTACATAAGCCCATCAAATGCTTCTTCTGATTAATACAGTTTAAAAATGAATTCTATTCCAATGATGTTTTCTACAGGTAATACTCGACAAAATATAAGTTTCTAATGTAAAGGCATGATTCTTAGTTGGTGTCTTCATTTCTTTACAATTATTTTTTTACCATTCTAAAGTCTTTGATTTGTATCTGTATAATTCATTCAATTTTATAAAATAAATTACTCACATCAAAATTCAAAATTGTTATGATTTGTGTATAGTTATATTAAATTCACTTGCTCGGCTTTTTTTGGACAATACTTGCTCGGGTAATGTAAAGAAGTGAGTATTAAGAGGAACTAGTAGTTGTTTGAGTTTAGTTCAGACTCTTATAAGTTATAACTCTTAATAGTCTAGGTTAGATCCGAATCTTGCTATAATAGGTTTACAGTATCTCCTTTTTTTTTTTTTTGGATAATATTCATGATTTATTTTTTTCAATGATTGCAATGCTTGTGGGGTTCCCAAATTAAATTGTAGTATCATGAGTGGTTGCAGTGGAATTTAAATTAAATGTGTACTCATATTAACACCTCACTCCTTTCTTCCATTTCATTTTTCTTTATATACACAACAAAATTAGCTCATAATACTTGAACTTTCGATGTAGAATGTTGAAATCTATCCTCAGAACCACCACCACCACCACCTTGTTCCGCCGCGTCTTCTCATCGGAGGCAGCTCCGGAGAGAAAAGTTGCGGTTTTAGGAGCTGCCGGTGGAATTGGTCAGCCTTTAGCTTTACTAATGAAGCTTAATCCACTTGTCTCTAAATTTGCTCTTTACTATCTATTTGGTACCCCTGGTGTCACCGCTGATGTCAGCCATGTTAACACTAGTTCTGAGGTCTAAATTGAATTTATTATAATTATAAATTTATTGTTTAATTAATTTTGTGAAAATAGGTTACTGGATATACTGGAGAAGAAGAACTAGGACAGGCTTTAGAAGGAAGTGATATTGTAAAAATTTTAGCTGGTTTACTGAGAAAACCTGGTATGACTCGTGATGATCTCTTCAATATTAATGCTGGCATAGTTAAAACTCTCGCCATTGCCATAGCCACGTACTGTCCTAATGTAAGCTGTATAATTTATATATTTGAATGAATCCTTCTTTTTTTAGTTAATCATTTTTGTGAATTTCAGGCACTTGTTAACATTATCAGTAACCCAGTAAACTCTACAATTCCTGTTGCTGCTGAGATTTTCAAAAAAGTTGGAATATACGATGAGAAGAAGCTTTTCGGTGTGACTACTCTTAATGTGTGGTTAGAGTTAAGACTTTCTTTGCTGGAAAAGCTAATGTGAATGTTGCAGGTTGGTTAATTAATTATTCTTTTGTTTAAATATTTTTTTATATTTATTTGGTTGTTTTTAGAGATGAATGTACCTGTTATTGGTGGGGCATGCTGGTGTAACTATTCTTCCATTGTTCCGTCAAGTACTATGCCGCTTTCTCTTTCTATTTCTATTTCTATGTTTGTTTGTTTTTTCTAATTAAATTTAATTAATTGTGTGAATAGGCTACACCATGAGCGAGTTTATCAGATGAGGAAATTAGAGTTTTGACTAAACGTACACAAGATGGTGGGGTAGTAGCCAAGGCTGCGAAGGGTTCAGCTACACTTTCAAGTTTCGATGGCGTATGATATTTTGCGTTCTACTTGAATGTGTCTCATTATTATTAATTTATTAAAAAAATATGATGCTTATTGTAGGTATGCTGGTGCAATATTTGCTGATGCATGCTTGCAAGGACTTAACAGAGTTCCAGATGTTGTTGAGTGTGCATATGTGCAATCCACCATTATCCCCGACATACCTTTCTTTGCATCCAAGGTATTGAGATCCCTATATCAAAATAAAAGGTTGTGGATATGATCCAGGTGAGACTTGGAAAGAATGGTGTTGAGCAAGTGTTGGGATTGGGATCTTTGTCAAGGACTTGAAGCTATGAAAGTGGAGCTCAAATCTTCCATTGACAAAGGAATCAAATTTGCAAACACCAATTAAATTTAAAAATGATTGCCTCAAAACTACTATGCCATTCACTTATTTTATGATTATGAATTATAATTATTCAGAAACTCATTAGTCCATTTCTGGTTGATTTTACTTTATTTTGGTTAAAATTGACATTAAATAAGTAGAGAAAGAGAAAAGGAATTGAGCATATATTTGTTTAAACTACCATCATGTGGGGGGTAATATTATACAAACAGGAGCTCAAAACAAGTCACAAACTATCACTTCTAAGTTCAATATGAAGCTCTCTTTCTCTCTACCAAAATCTAGTCAATGTACACCCCACTCCTACAACATTTTCTCTAAACCAACCAACCAAACTTCTATCAATTTCTTTTTCTTTCTCTAATAAATTTCTCTAACAAATCAAACCACCCAAAATATAAATTAAAATTCAAAATCAAACTTCCATCTAAACTCCAAAGCAACGCCCCATAAACACCTATCATCAATCCTTTCCTGCAAACATATACCAAACAAATTTAATTACCTAAACTAACGAAGCAATAAAAACCAAGTTTTCATATGTTATAATGGAGTGATCAAATCTTATTTATTTACCTTTAACTATATAAATTCAAGTTAATGCCCCCCATCTGATCCATCAGCAGATGAACTATCACTGTCAGAATCTGCATTTTACAATACAAAACTCTTAATATAGTGTGTGAGAAACACTAGACAAACCATAAAAATACATTGAATAAAGAGATAATATTTATTTATTTACCACTTGAGGATGATCCAGAATCACTGCTAGAACTGCTTGAACTACTCGATCTACTTGCATTATCTCCAAGCTTTTCAACTCCAACATTAGGAGTAACATTGTTTTCACCTGTTCCAAAGTAAATAAACAGTAAATAATAACACACAAATGTTTCAACTTTTTTCATCAAACAGATTTTTATTATTATTATTATTATTATTACCTATTCTACCTTCCTTCTGTGCATCCACACTAGCTGTAACCATGTTCTGTAATAATAATCACAACACAAATTAAGCAACAAAGAGAACCCAAAACATTTACAATAATAGAAATTAAAATTACCGTAACAGGATAAGTCTGAGGACGTAAATCTCGAGATTGAAGAGCAATTTCAGCTTTTCTCTTGTTTTTACTCAAATTCTTCTTGTAATTAGTAACAAATCTATCAAGCTCCCAAAGAGTTTCCGCATCTACACTATCAATATCCACTTCAATCTCATCATCTCTTTGATTAATTATCGAATTTCTCTTCTTAATTATCTGCACAATCGTATCAAGCTTCTCCGAAGGTAAAATATGAAGATTCGTACTTAGTTTCTGCTTCTCTTCATAAGTCATATCCCTTTTATTCGGATCCTTCGCCTTAGGCTTTTTAGGGACAGGTGTCCTTACCACATTTACATAATTCGAAACCTTTTCAATAGGTGTAGTAGCATTAATATTAGTATTGGTATTCATCGAATTCCTCATTTGAGGTACAGGTGTATGAGGAATCTGAATAGGAGCAGGGGCAGGAGGGTAAAATTGTGTGGGACCCGCTTTACGAGAAGTAGGAGTAGGTAAACCAGCATCACGATACATTTGATACCTCCAATCCGGGTTATTTTCAGTTTGTATAATAGCCCATCTTTCTTCAAATATTTGTAATAAAGTTTCGGCCATAACATGAACATCTTGACCTTTCGGATTATAAGTCATAGCATTATGAAACACAAGTCTCACATCTTCTGCATATTCTTGAGGGGCTTTATAGTAATTCTGTGAAAGCCTTGTTTTTACTGTACCTAAATCCATAGGGTACTGAATAATATCATGATAATCATGTAAACCGAGCTTTTTAGCATCTACAGGTACGTTAAAAACCCAACCAAACTTATGTTTCATTAATCTCTGAAGTAAACTATTACAGCTTCGAAAAACTCGTTCCTTTTGTAACTTATGATAACCGTAATTATACCCATTTTCACCTTCTTTTCTCCCATTTGGTTTCATCTTTTTATTACTCTCAGGGGGTAATCTGTCTTTTCCGAGAAGAAACTCTGAGTTTCGATAAAACTGATTAGCTTTTGGAGTTCTTTTCTCTCTTTCGACAAATTCATTGTTATTATCAACTACTGATACACTTAATGAGCGATTATATAGCCTTGGTTCTTGATGTGTAATGGACCCCACCTCTGAGTTAACTCTAGTTAAAGCTCTTCTTTCAACAAATTCATTCCTTACATGCTGTGGTTGAGTATAATTACTGTAAGTACTAACCATATTGTTATTATTAGCAATATTATTAGTAATACCATTAACCATACCACCATTACTAGGCAAAATACTTCGATTATACGCAGTGATTTGAAGTTCTTTAGCTTCGAGTTTTTTAAATATACTTCTAACCTGATCAAGCTCAGTTTCGAGTTCCCATCGAAGCTCCTTAATCTCATCGATTCTTACACCTGAGATATTAATCTTAACCTTATCTTCAACCCTAGTTAACAAACGTGGCCAAGACTGAGATTCCGGTTGAATCTCCACTGTGCCATTTTCACGAGCATGTGGCGGCAACACCAGTTCTCGACTTTCCGGTAGCATTAACACTTCACAACTTTCACGAACTACTAAAGCATCACTATTTTCAGGAATAACTGCTATTTCACTACTTCCTTGTGGTAGTGCTACAGGCTTTTCTCTACTTTCCAGCACCATTTCATTGCTTTCCGGTGACACCACCACCTCACTACTTCCCGGAGCCATCACCACTTCACTACTGTCCGGAGCCACCACTTCTTTACTTTCCGGTGGCACAACCTCTTTCTCACATTCCATAGGCACCACCACTTGGGCAATTTCTGGTGGTTCTTGCTCTGGGCTTCTATGGAGAGTAGCATCTTCATCTTCTTCTACAGGCTCAATGTCCTTACTCAATAAGGCCTCTGACTCAGGCAGATTTTGCTGCGGAGATATTTTATCATTGGTCCCAAGGGTTTGGGAGGACTTCTCTGCAATATTATTATTAGAAACACAACTATTCTCATTGCTAATCGATACCTTCACTTCCCCAGTGGCAGAACTGTTATTTTTGTTGATTCTTTTCGCTTTATAGAATCTTCGGGTGTAAACGTTGCTGCCATCTCCCCAACGACGTCGTTCTGACAAAAAAATCGATTCTTTTCCGTCCGATGGCTCAGAAGCCATACATACATACAAAATTCTAACCAAACAGACCCAAATTTCAACCTTCGATCTGCAAAATCAACCCTGAAAAAACCCTAAAAATTACCCAAAATAAGCATAACAAAAAAAACCCTATTTTTACCCTTTTCCCACAATAAACACTCAAAACCCTGCAAATTAGGGTTTCACGAACAATTTAAAACCCTAAATTCATCACTTTCCCTAAAATAAAAAAAGCCCTAAAATTTTAGAACCAATTCAATGAAAAGATCCAAAATCTAAAAGCGGAAAATTAAGAAAAAATCGATCTTTTCCAAGGATTCGCAGATCGAAACACTACGACACTATCGGTTATTTTTCTTTTCTAAAAAAAATAAAATTAAAAATAAAGAAAAAATCGAAAAGATTTACCGAAAAAAAAAAAACAGAAAAAAAACACGAAAATTGAAGGTAAGCGGAGAGAGAGAGAGTAGAGAGAGAGAGACGGGGTAGATTTCGGGTGTGGTAGGGAGGTTGTGTGTTGTCAGTTAGATCCGATATTTTCTACACTATGTAATATTTTTAGTTTTGTTTTTTAGATTTGAAAATGATGTTTTATTTGTACAAAGGACCGTAAAAGCTGTCGAGGATGCCACGTCAGAATGTAGTGGACTATCCTTTGTTCACGCGGAGTTGTGGAGAGTGGGCTTTGCTCCCCCGTTATATTTGATTGATTTCTTCATAAAACAGTGATGACGGGTTGTTTAAAAAAATTAAAAATTATGCTATATATCAATTTTTTCTACTTTACTCTTATATCACTTATTCAATCTTATTTTATTTTATGTAAAATTAAATAAAAAAGAAAAAATAATTATAAAAATAGTAATTTAATTAGTATTTAAAATCTTCATATAAACCAGATGGGATTAGCTCACTGGCCAGGGCCTTGGTCTACAAATCTAGTGGTGCAGGTTCGAACCGAGTGAATGACTCCGAGTCCAAAGTGGCTCTCTTGTGTAAAAAAAAAAGTCTTCATATAAAAAATACTACAAAATAAGACATAAATATAATATATATCTTTACTTATATAATACTTTACTGAGACGCAATAAAATTATAATTTATAAATTCTATATCTTAAAAATATAAAACTATTTAAGTATCTTTTTAATTACAAAATTTGAAAATGAAAAACTCTTTTCTATTTAATTTTATCAATTAATTTACGACCTCACCTTCTATAGTTGAGTTTGAAAAGATAAAATTATATATTTCAACATTAATTATGTTTCATTTTTTTATAAATCATAAGCATATTTTGATGGTGTGCTCTTGCCACGAATATGAAAAGAGACCAAGAGGTCCTGCGATCGAATCTCGTTGGAGTCATTTACTCTGAGTCTAAAGTGGCTCTCTCATGTATTCAAAAAAAAGAATATGAAAAGAGAACGCTCTTGCCACGATTAGGAAAAAAGAAATTGGGAAAGGTAAAGGTGATGACCATATATCAAGGATATGATTGTATTTAGAATAGAAAAGAATAACAAAAAAATGGAAGAAAAAAATTATAAAAGAAAGAAAAGGTAAAAAAAAATTGTTTGGATTAGAAAATTTTGTGTTGGAAAAAATCACAAGAGATTTTGTGGATTTTTTATTTCGGATTGGATAAAGATAAGGAAAAAGAAAAAAATTATAAACGTATTTTTTTACCCGTATTGACATAAGAGCTCTTGATATATAATTTTAAGAAATTTTTCGAACCTTTAACTGAGACTTTTACTAGTGTTAGGTATGATTTTTACACCTTCATTTGAAGAATAAATCAGATACGACTTTTGATTTCTCGTATCTTGAATTTAATTTTTTCAGTAAAAATCTATACAACATGAATGATAAAAGCAAAATCCTTGTTGGTGCTACAAAATTCTCAAATTCATTGATTTTTTTCATCCTCTGTCTGAATACAGGAAGAGTTATAAGCAACTCATCAGTTTCTTGTCGATTTTAACTTCCACGACTATACTGTTAACCACTTAATAATAACATTTCATTTTCTAAGTAATTTAATTTTCAAAAAATGTATCAACAAAAACTATAATTTATAAATTTATATTTAATTAATTATATCAATGTAACATCATTGTAAAATATCTTAAAACTTTATATGTTAAACAGGCACTAAATAGTAGGGGACCCTTATGCAAAAAATATTTTAGTTGGCAAGATATGAAGGTGGCATGACATCTAGAATATTTTTTGAAGACAATAAAACAAATTTAAATTATTTTATTCTCGTGTTTTATATATATTTTATCCGTATTAAAGTTAAGACTTTAAAAAATGGTCAATTTTGTAGGTTCTTAGAACCATATAAGTTTAACTGATATTGAAGTTGAGATTTATAATAAATAATCAATTTTACAGGTTCTTAAAACCATACATTATATTCACATAATATATAAAAACCTATTTAAAAAAAAGATTAATAAAGATTATTATTATTAGTTAGTTTTTATATTATTTACCAAAATATTTTCCTTCCATTTGACTCTGAGGGTCTGTTTGGATTGAAAGAAATGGAAAGAAATGAATGGAATTGAATTTTTTTTTAAATTTTTTTTACCTTTTTGTATTAGAAAATTCTATAAAAGAAAAGAAAGAAGATCATTCGAAAAATCACTTCAGTATCCATATAATTACTATCACTCCAAATTGGAGTCAAATGGAGAGAAAGAATTTTTTTTAATGACTAGAGCCAAAAATAACAAAAAATATCCAAAATCATTTATGAAATCTTCTTTTATAAAAATTTCGAATCCAAACAAAAAAAATCCTTTCTTTCTCTTTCTTTTATAATTTTTTTTTCTTTTCCTTTATTTTTTTTCCTTCCTAAATATAAACAGACCCTGAAAGTTTATAGGGGATTTTTATAATCATCTTAATTAATATCCTTTAAAAAAAAATCTTCTAATGAAAATATATAAAAAATTAAAAATCACCTCCCTTCTCTTCTTCTCCTTTCAAAACACTCCATCTAAACTTTTTTTTTGTCAACTGCTTAAATATATAAATAGCATAGTAAAGTGAAATATTACAAAAATGACCTGATATCGCATAAGTTCTTGTCTAGTGAAATAAGTTGAGCCAATTGAGGAGGAGGAGAAATTCTCCAGTCACCAAACAATTTGTCAACAAGTTTTTGTTTAGCGAGCTAATCAGCTACTCTATTGCTTTTGCGACTAACAAAGGAAAAAAGCGGATTACAAGTCTCCATCTAAACATACCACAAAGGCAAAGGTTGGAAGTGGAGTTTTTTGAGCAAAAAGACTATTTGGATAAAAAAATTGGCACGCAAGCACCGATTCGAAAATAATTAGGACTCCAGCACTCTGGTCGCGGTTCGACCACCGCCTCTTTGAAAGATAGACATTCAGTGACCGTCTTTACTTAATAGTATATTAACATAAGAAAGACGGTCATTCAATTACTGCTTTTTACTTAATTCGTGTTTTAAATGACCACCTTTATTTAGTGCCATTTTGAAAGTTTTTTTTTTTTGAAAAACATTTTAAAGTGCTTCTACAATCTTAAAAGTATTCTAGACCTTGAAAACCATTTTAGGAGAAGCATCGGATATTGCATCTTAAAAAAAAGTATCTAAATTGATTCTAAATTTAATTATTTAATTTGTTTCTATACATAATTATTGTTTATATATATACTAGGTAAAACCCGTGTCTGAAGACACTGAAGAAAAAATTTGTTTTGTTAACGAAAATTGAACACATGTTCCAAGGGTGAAGGTTTTTCTTTTGTTGTTCATCAAGAAGAATGTTAGGTTAAGGTTAAGGTTTAGTTTAAGGTTAAGGTTAGGGTTAAGGTTTAGGTCAATTTAAGGATGAGATTAAGGTTAGGGTTAAGGTTTAGGTCAAGGTTAAGGATGAGGTTAATTTTAAGGTTAAATTCAAGGTTAAAGTTAAGGGTTAACGTTAATTTTTAAGTCAAGGTTGAGGTTAAATTTAACTTTAAGATTAAGGTTAAGTTAGAGTTAAGATTTAAGATTAAAAGTTTAAGGTTTAACAAAGTTCCAGGTTTAAGGTCGAATATTAGCGCGATGATTCTTTATCTGTTTAAGGTTAAGGTTACATTTAAGATGAAAGTTAAGGTTAAGTTTTAAAGTTAAGGTTAAGTTTAAGGTTAAGGTTTAAAGTTTAATGTTTAATGTTTAAGGTTCAAGGTTCAAGGTTCAATATTAAGGTTAAGTTTAACTTCAAGGTTAAGGTTATGGTTAAGGTTTAGGTTAAACTTAAGATGAAGGTGAATGTAAAGGTTAAGGCTGGAGATTCAAGGGTTAAGGTTTAAGGTTTAAGGGTTAAGGTTAAAGTGAAGATGAAGATAATGATGTAAGGTTTAAGGTCAAGGTAAGTTTTAAGGTTAAGGGTTAAGATTAAAGTTAAGGTTAAGGTGATGATGAAGATTAGTGTTTAAGGTTTAAGATGTAAGGTTTAAGGTTTAAGTATAAGGTTCAGTTTAATGTTAAGTTTAGGATTAAGGTTAATGTTAAGGATAAGGTTAAGGTTAAGATTAAGGTTAAGTTTAAGGTCGATGATAGGTTAAGGCTAAGGCTAAGGCTAAGGATAAGGTTAAGAATAAGGTTAATAGCTAAGGGGTGAAGGTTATGGATAATAGGTTGAGGGTTAAGGTTAAGGTGTAGTTTAAGTTTAAGGTTAAGGTCAAGGTCAAGGTTAAGGTTAAGGTTAAGGTTAAGGTTAAGGTTAAGGTTAAGGTTAAGGTTAAGGTTAAGGTTAAGGTTAAGGTTAAGGTTAAGGTTAAGGTTAAGGTTAAGGTCAAGGTCAAGGTTAAGGTCAAGGTTAAGGTCAAGGTTAAGGTTCAAGTTAAGGTAAAGGTAGAGGTAAAGGTAAAGGTAATGGTAAAGGTGAAGGTAAAGTTAAAAATAAAGTTAAAGGTTAAGGTTAATGTTAAGGTTAATTTAAAGGTTAATTTAAAGGTTAAGGTTAAGGTTAAGGTTAAGGTTTGGGTTTAGGTTAAGATTAGGATTAAGGTTAAGGTTTGGGTTTTGGTTTGGGTTTGGGTTAAGGTTAAGGTTAAGGTTAAGGTTAAGGGTAAAGTTAAGGTTAAGGTTACGTTAAGGTTGATAGTTAAGGGTATATAAGGTTATGGATAAGGGGTCAAAAAATCGTTTAGGGTAATAGACTACTCCTATATTCCCAATTTGATAAATATCTTTTAAAAGATCAATGTGGTTTTTATATAGATACAATAAATGAGAAAATTTTAAAAAATAAAAAAATTGAGAGATTTATGAGAAGAATAAAATAATAATGAGAGAAATAAAGAATTTTTAAATATTAATAGAAATAATTAAATGCAGGATAGTCTTATAATTTTTATAATTAATAATGTAACTTTTATTGATATATTTTTACAATAAAATATACTTTATTTCCGCTATTAAAGTATTATTAAACAAAATATCAATTTGTTGTAATTTGGTTGTAAAGGTCCAAATCGGATTTGCCCAATTGTTCTTAAGTGTTTCAAGATATTATTATTATTTTTATCTCCACCATATATTTCAATATTATTATCCTTCATTAGCTTTTTCGAAAAATCGTGTAAGGTAATACACTGCTCCCATATTCCCAATTTTAAAAAAAATATTTTAAAAGATCAATGTGGTTTTTATATAGATATAACAAATGAGAAAATAAAAAAGTGAAAATTTTAAAAGATTTATGAGAAGAATAAAAAAATAATGAGAGAAACAAGGGAGTGATTTAAGGTTTTTTGTTTCAAAATATAATTTTTTTTATTAAGTAAATAAAGATTAGTTAATGGTATTAATGATAAGTGGAGCCAGAATCAATCCTGGCCACCACTTATATTTAGTCAGATTAAATCTTGGCCACAACTTATAAAGAAAAAATGAATTCCGTTGACAGGAATCGAACCCAGGTTCAAAAAAAAACCGTGTCTGAAGAAATTAAAGCAAAAATAAATTCCGTTGACAGGAATCAAACCCAGGTTAAAAAAAAATTAATAAGTGGAGCCATAGTCAATCCTGACCACCACTTATGTTTAGCCAGATTTAATCCTGGCCACCACTTATGCGGGTAAATCTGAACCGTAGAAAAAACTCTGAAATATAATATAGACTAGATTTAATCCTAGCCACCACTTATGAGGGTAAATGTGGACCGTAGAAAAGGGGGTAAGCAAGGGGTGCATGGTTCGAGTCTCCTCCCTGAACATGGGTAACCTAGTTCTGATTAAGTGGGAGTATGCATGAGGAGGCGTGTATATTTCCTATGGGATTAGTCGTGGTGCGCGTAAGCTGGCCCGGACACCCATATATCGAAAAAAAAAAAATGTGGACCGTAGAAAAAACTCTGAAATATAATATAGATAATTGCATTTTTATAATTTATAAATTTTATACCTTATAAATGTGAAACTATTTAAGTCTTTCTTTAATTACGAATTTTGAATAAAAACTTTTTTCTATCTATATTATATTACAAGGTTTTTTTTATAAGTGGTGGCCATGATTGATTCTAGCCAAACATAAGTGGTGGCCAGGATCTTTTCTGGCCCCACCTATCATTAATACCATTAATCAATTCTTATTTATTTAAAAAAATTAAAACAAAAACCTTAAATCACTCTTTAAATTTAATATAGATTTATAATATTTATATAATAAAACAGAATATATATAATTTCTCCTATTACTACTCAGAAATCTCTTATTTCTCTCATAATTTTTTTGTTCTTCTCATAAATATCTTAAATTTTTTTATTTTTTTATTTTCTCACTTATTAAACCAAGCAGTGTATTAACCTTCACGATTTTTCGAAAAGTCAATGAAGGAAAATAATATTGAAATATATGGTGGAGTTAATAATAATAATAATAATAATAATAATAATAATAATAATAATAATAATAATAAGAATAAGAATAATAATAATAATAATATTAATATCTTGAAACACTTAAGAACAATTAGGCAAATGCGATTTAGACCCTTACAACCAAATTACAACGAACATATATTTTGTTTGATAATACTTTAATAGCAGAAATGAAATATATTCGTAGGATTTAATGTCGATAAATAATATATTTAGAATTTTGGTAATATGTTTAATACGACAAATGACAGTATACTAACGATTTAATTAGGACTTATTGTAAAAACAGATCAATAAAAGTTACATTATTAATTATAAAATATATAAGACTATCCCGAATTTAGTTTTTTCTGTTAATATTAAAAAATTCTCTATTTCTCTTATAAGTCTCCAATTTGTCTCATAACATTTTATCCTTTCTTTCATTTTCTTATTTATTATCAAATTTTTCTCTTTACTTTTATTTTTGTCTTTATTATTGTTGATATATTTAATTTATAAAACATACTTTTCGAAAATCTTTATTTAATGACTTAGAAAAAGTGAGCCAATATATTTTTATAAGAGTATCCATTTACAAAAAATCGGTAGTCGGTTTTATATATAAAAAAAACCTATTTTGTAAAGAGAAATTCTTCTATATATAATAACCCCTTATTAAAATTAAGCACTACAAGTAGTGGGAGAAGGATATAACATAATGCCGTAAATCAATAATTTATTAGTTGTTGGTATTTTATTGAGGCAATTACCAATAACACCATAGAGAGAAGTGATATTGCCCATAAAAGTCATGTCTAATATAAAAAACATAATTAGACAATAATACCTTTGATTAAATATTCCCACCAAACTAAATTTTCCCGCCAAAAAAATTCCGACCAAATTTTCCCGCCAAATTTTTTTCCGGCCAAATTTTTCCGGCCAAAAAAATTTCCCGCCAAAATTTTTTCCATCAAAATTTTATGTTGTTATTTGGTGGGGAAAATCCCACCAAATTATATTTTGGGGGATTTACGTTGTTTGGTGGGAAAAATCCCACCAAATTATATTTGGAGGTTTACGTTGTTTGGTGGGAAAAAATTTCACCGAATTATATTTTAGTTTATCTAGTTACTTTTTATTAAATTATTTTTGGATTTATACATTAGGATTTATTATGTTGTTTGATAAATCAGATCACACCGAACTATTTCAGAAGTTTATGTTTTTTGTTTGGTAGGAATATCCCACCAAATCGTATTTAGAGTTTGTGTTAATTGGTGGGAAAAATCCCACCAAATTGCAAAAGTGTAACGTTCCCAAACCAAAAAAATTACATCGCTTAATAATAATATAAATGTGGCAAAGCAAACAACTTGAATTAACATTTGTCTAAAAGAATTGAGACAAAAAATAAAACCAAGTAGTAGCAGCAGTTATGTTGACCAGAGAATAAGTCTCCAAAGTGACTCAAGATACGTCCAAATGAAGCATTGCAGCACCTTAAAAGAATCCAACTTTGACCAAAGCATCTCTTGAATTAAATAAAACAGCAGCTCCAAATTATCAGCTATAAATAAAATAGCAGCTCTAATAAAAATATCACCCAAATGAAAATTAATAGCTTTTAGTGAATAATAAAGCCATAAGTTCATTGTAAAGAATAAACCATCAGCTTCATGATTCCATATATGAAGAGCATCTCCACATAATACCAAAACAGCTCCATTTATAGCGAGATAAGCAGCATCAATAACAAAGAGTAGCAAGTGATCTAAAAGATCAAATTTTGTAGCAGCTATATAATCATTAAAATAGATAAAAGAATATCTGATAAGGCTAATATTAAGATATTAAATGCTTAATTACTGAACATGGTGAAGAAACAGTACACACTGTTAAACTCCCATCAGCTGCTCCATATGCAAGTAAATCAAAACTTGTATTCCCAAATTTCATTACAGTAACTACAAAAATATAAAAAACCAACTTTAGTTTTTTTTCAATATTTCTTTAAAATCCTATCAAATCCAAACAAAGAAAACACATTTATCTCCCTGCCCAATTCAAACATACCTAATAAAATCCTTTTGTTCTACAAACAGTACATCATCATTCACAGAATTACGTAGAGTCATATGCACATATAGCTAATTATTTAGATTATGCACAAAACAGAGCAATAAAGAAACAATTTCTAGAAATCAGACCAGGTCCAGAGAAATGAAATTGAATTGAATGTTACAAAGCACTTATTCACGTTTTATGTGTATGGTTAATGGAGGTAGAAGAACGTACTTTGCGGCGGATGCCGATGTAATTAGGATCGGAGTCGGCAGGCGAAGGCTGAAGTAAGCAACTGAAGTACTCCGGATCTGCTGTGATATCCTCTTTAATTTTCTTCTTATTCAGATCAACATCTTTCGACCGGCTATTCTCCACCACCTGCTCCGCCATTATACGGAAGCACAACTCAAGGCCGATAATCAATTCACTAACTTAATCTTCATCCAGTGTATCGTTTCCTTATATGGAGATCGAAACGGAGGATATTATTGAAGACGGCGTTGATAGCGGAGGCGATGATGTAGGAGTGGTGGTGATGATGTCGGAGTGGTGGAGGCGATCGTGAGGGAGTGTTTTGTTAGGTTGGATATATGAATAATAATATATATTAGACTAATTAAAAGAAAAAATAAAACAAGGGCAGAAAAGGAATGAGAAATTTTTTTTGGGACTTTTACGGGGATTATTAAACTAAAGATGCTGGAGGGCTATTATTATTAGTTTTATAACTTAAATGGTAATTTTCTCTATTTTATTTCGTATATACGTCTTTATTTCTTAAGGAATAATGCAAAGTATATAATTTCCAACTTTTTTTACAAAAGAAGTTCTAAGACCACCGTGTTAATCGTCTAATATTTAAATTAACCTTAATTTTAATCTAAGTATTAAACCTTATACACACCTTAACCGTGAACGTGACTTTGACATTGACCTTGACCTTGACCTTGACGTTAACCTTAAACGTAACTTTAACCTTAACATTAACCTTAAACTAAATTTGAACCTGAACCTTAATCCTCAACCCCATATCCATAACCTTAGACCCTTAACTATCAACCTTAACCTTAACCTTAACCTTAAACTTAAACTTAACCATAACCTTAACCTTAACCTTAACCTTAAACTTAACCTTAACCTTAATTTTAACCTTAACCTTTACCTTAACCCAAACCCAAAATCAAACCCAGACCTTAACCTTAACCCTTACCTTAACTTAACCTTAACCATAACCTTAACCTTAACCTTAAACTTAACCTTAACATTAACATTAACATTAACCTTAACCTTAACCTTAACCCTAACCTTAACCTTAACCCTAACCTTAACCTTAAACTTAACCCTAACATTAACCCTAACCTTAAACCTTGACCTTGAACATTAAACCTTAAAGCCTTATCTTCATCTTCACTTAACGTTAACTTTAACCTTAACCCTTAAATCTCAAGCCTTAACCTTTACCTTCACCTTCATCTTAACTTTAATCTAAACCTTAACTATAACCTAACCTTGAAGTTAAAACTTAACCTTAACCTTGAACCTTGAATCTTAAACCTTAACCTTAACCTTAACTTTAACCCTAACCTTAACATTATCCTTTAAATTTACCTTAACCCTTAAACCTTAACCTTAACTTTCACCTCAACTATAACCTTAACCTTAAACAGATGAAGACTTATCGCGCTAATATTTAACCTTAAACCTGGAATTTTGTTAAACCTTAAACGTTTAATCTTAAACCTTTAACTCTAACTTAACCTTAATCTTAAAATTAAATTTAACCTTAACCTTGACTCAAACTTTAACCTAATTAACCCTTAACTTTAACCTTAAAATTAACCTTATCCTTAACGTTGACCTAAACCTTAACCTTAACCTTAACCCTAACCTTAACCTTAAACATAACCTAACCTTCTTCTTGATGAGCAAAAAAAGAAAAATCTTAACCCTAACTTTAACCTTGACCTTCACCCTTGGAACCTGTGTTCGATTTCCATTAACGAAACAAATTTTTTCTTCAGTGTCTTCAGACACGGGTTTTACCTAGTTTAATTTTATCATTTAATTCATGACTTGACCTTCTTGAGTTTCATAAGATAAAATTATATATTTCAATATTAATTTTTTTTTTTTATTACAGATAAGTATATTCTGATGGAGTGCTCTTGCCCCAAATAGGAAAAAAGATGTTCTTGCCACGAATAGGGAAAAAAGATTTGTGGAAGCTTTTAGAATAAAAAGAAAGGGAAAAAGAATTGGGAAAGGTGGAATGACTGACGGACAACAAAGGCATAAGGTGGAAATGGAGTTTTATTTAAGAAAAACATTATTTAAATAAAAAGTGGCAAACAAGTACCTATTTGAAAATAATTAGGACTCCATTACTTTGGTCACGGTTCGACCACCGTCTATTTAAAAGACGGTCATTTAGTGACTGCATTTCCTTAATAGTAGATTAAAGGCTTTTATGAATGCTTTTATTTCTCTTAGACAATCTACTTTAATAAATACTAAGAACATAACTAATAACCTTCTCATTGCACATGATGAAGTAGTTCACTATCTTACAAATAAAAGAACATCAAAAAAATTAGTCAGCTGCTATTAAGATGGATATCTTGAAAGTTTTTGAGAGCATTGAATGAGATTTCTTATTTGACACCATGAAATCTATGGGATTCTCTAATACTTGGATTTGTTGGATGAATCAATATGTTACCACTGTCTCATATTCTATACTTATTAATGGCCAACCTGTAAGCATTGCAAAACCTTCTAAGGAATTGAGACAAGGTGATCCCTTGTCTCCTTTCCTCTTTTGCATTGTTACTCAAGCTTTATCCGCCTTAATCTCTGATACATTTAATAAAAACCTTATTAAAGGCATAACACTCAGTAGGAATTGCCCAACTCTTACACACGTTCTTTTTACGGATGATAGCCTATTTTTACTTAACGCAGAGGAAGAGGAAATTTTTAAATTTTAAAGATGCATTGAATGCTTGTAGTATTGCTTCTAGACAAAATGTTAATTTTAACAAAAGTGGAGTTGCTTATAGCAAAATTACACCTCCTAATGTAGCACATGATCTAACTAATATTCTTAATATGAATCACTTATCTAATTTGGGCACATATCTAGGTTTACCCTCTGATTGGGGTAGATATAAGATGAAAGCCCTCGAATGGTTGATTGAAAGGGTTATTTCTAAACATGATAATAGGAATTACAAGACTTTGCCTGAAGCAGGTAAAGAGACCTTGATAAAGGCTGTAATGCAGTCAGTATATTTTTATATTATGACTATTTTCCACATACCACAAGCTATTTGTGAAAAAATATCTTCACGTATAGCTAATTATTGGTGGAGAAATAATGGTATGAATAGAACTCATTGGAAATATTAGAAGTATCTTGAAACACCCAAAAAAGAAGGGGATTAAACTTTAAAAACTTTTCTAGAATGAATATCTCTCTCCTAACTTCCTCTGCCTAGAAAGTTAATCTAAATGAAAAGTCTATTGCCTACTCTGTCTTAAAAGGGATTTACTTATGAACGACTAGTTGATGAAAAATATTACAATATTATATTCCATTTGAAAATTAAAGTTTGATAAATTAATCCTCTAATCATTCAGTTTTAGGGTTGTGAATCTCTCTTGAAGCACTCAATATGATAAAGCAATGACACTTAACCTGTCTTAAAAGAGTTTGTTGAGTTGCTAAGGACATAAAACAATGTACCTACCCAAAAATGTTTCAAGCTTCCATACCAGTACTTTGTGTATTTTTGAAGACTATTCACTTAGTAGGTTTGTGCATGACTTTAATTATTGGTGATTTATTTGTAAGATTAAAAAGGATAAAACTGATAATTTGGCGATCATGCAAAGGTTCAACATGAGGATTGGACGAAAACACTCAGGTGCACATGGTAACTTAAAATAGGCTCTCTGCTAGTTTGTGAGGAATACAAATTTCCAAGCCTTTTTCTGCAACTGTCTTCTCCAGACCGGTCAAAGATATCTCAACACGAGAAGACTTCAAATATAATATGCGCAGAAAGGGTCATCAAATATAATTTTTTTTCTTAGAGTATAATATTTTGTTGTGTTTATAATATAACATTTTCCTGAATTACTGTAAATTATTTTTCAAATTTTTTATATCTTTTTGTAATTTTTGAGAATTTTGTAGTTATAAAACTTAGATATTGTACAACAACTACAGTATTATAGTTGTGCAAGTACAATATTGTAGTTGTGCAAGTATAATATTGTAGTTGTAAAATTTAATAGAGATAAAGTAACAACTATAATATTGTACTTGCGTAGCTACAATATTTATAGTTACTACTTTGTTTTTCTAAAATATAGACAACTATATTAATGTGGGTAGACAACTATAATATTATATTTATTATTTGTCTTTTTTAAATATTTATAACTATAATATTGTAGTTGCAGTTTATGTACAGGTTTTCGCCGGAGGTGAAAAAATTTTAAAAAGAGAAAAATTTGAAAAAATCACAGTGATAAATTTTTATCCAGCAATTGTAAAAAGCTAAAAAAAAAACTTCCTGGAGTTGACCGACGTTGACCGTAGATCATCTTCGGATGAGACTGACTGGTGGCGGTCCTAAATTTTTTATTTAAAAAAAAACTCGTCGGAGTTGACCATTGACCATCAATATTGATCGTCGTTGACTATCTGGTAATGGTGGTGGTAATAAAATAAATAATTAATATATTAATTATAATTAAATTAAATTGAATTAAAAATATATATTAAAAAGAATAATTAGTAATGACCTAAATTTAGAATAAAGATAGTAAATAAGATTATAGTAAAAATTAAAATCATTAAGGAAACTTCATCATATATTTTTTATTTCATACGATCTATTCATATTATCCATCACATGATCACTATCATTTTTATATTTTCAAATAACCAGGTTGTTGCGGCTCCGGTTATTGGAAGATATATCCCCGTTGATGTAAACACATGGTGTAGAGATATGCACGACTTGAATGATGTTCAAATGCTTCCTTAAATTATGTTTTATTAATTTCTTTAGGGTGGAGATTTTCTAATATTATGTTTTTCTATTATGTATTGTTTGGATTCATTTTTTTAAAGGAAAAAAAGGGAATGATAGGAATAAATTTTCCTTTCCCTTGTTTGAATTCGATTTTTAATTAAAGGAAAATAATTCAATGGATTGCAGAATCCTTTCTTTTCCTTTAAAACGTCAATTATTTAATCCTCATATTTTGGAGTCATTTCAAAGGAAAGAAAATGTTTTTTTTTTTAAATGTCACAACTAACCTTATAATTTTAATATATAATATTTTTACATAACACAAAAAGGGTATAAAGGTATTTTTGTGTAAATTAATCTTTTTCTTTTCTTTAACAATGTGAATCCAAACAAGTGATTCCTTAATCAATTACTTTCTTTTCCTTTATTAAATTTTTTATAATCCAAACACGGTTATCACTTTCCTTTCCATTCCTTTAATATTTTTATATTCCTATCATTTCCTTTCCTTTGATAATATGAATCCAAACCTTGCATTAGATAATGTTTTTCTAATTATACATTATGGTGTTGATTTTTTTAAATTGTATGTGTCTATTTTTATGGTGGATATTTTACTAAACTAGATTATATTTTTTTATCATCTTTATGATTAATTTTTTTTTAAGTTGTTAAAGTTTTTTTTTGGTTTACTACGTATATTTGTACTCTTGGACGTTATTATAAGTACTACAACCGAATGGATAGAGAGTATTGTTAAAATCAATTTATGTTGCGTATTAATTTACCGAATCATTATAATGTATATTTACGTAAACTCATGAGGTTTCTTTGATAATTATCATCACACAGTCTTTAAATAGTGCCCCTCGGGCACAAGTTATATCTAGTATAATGATATGGGATCCAAAATTGTTAAATGGAATTTTAGCATAAGGCATATATATGCCTCTTAGATGGATGTATCAAAACAAAATTACTGATTAGCTAGTTCTAACTAATTTATATTAATATATGAGGATATCTACAAACTCATGATTTGACAAGGAATAAACAAGATAAGAACGATCAATTAGAAACCTCTCATGAGGTCAGAATAATCATAAACTTAAGTTGGAAATTATTGACATTTAAAAAGTTGCATGTGCGAAAGCACTTGTCAAGTCGTCATCAAAAAGGATTTTGGCACCTTAGCTTGAGAAAACTCAAAGCTGACACGATTAATGTAAGTACAGCTTCATCCATGACGAGGATATATACAATTAGACAAGACCAAATTCAGTGTTTGAATCATCGTTTTCATGTTCTTCTTATCCTCTTGTACACTATTATTAATAATTATGAAGCCTTTAATTCGCACAATGGATGGTCAAAATGTAAATTTGGAGATGTAATTGGTCATATAAACGGAAGTGACAATACAGGTATACTTATTCTTCCACAAAGTTGTAAGGTAATTGGTTCATGAGTTTATGAACAGAATGCTAAAAGTTGTATTATCCATATCCTACGTCCAATCTGTCTATAGTTGTCTCCTTGACAATTTGATCAAGCATGTCACTTTGTCGGGATCTCAACTATTGAGCCAAATTCTAGATTTTGAATAAACTTAATTCTCTCTCTCACCGGCCCCTTCTTTTAGCTCATACCAAAACCCTACACACCACCAACATGGTCCGTGTTGGTTGCTACACTTGAATAGTGTAGTGTATATAAAAAGTTTAACTGGTCTCTTAATTTTATATTTCTAAAAAATATCTTTTATTTTACTTCGATAAAGAATAAGTATGAAACTTAAGTTTGTCACCGCCTTTGTAATTACCATTGTTGTCTTTGATTGTGGTCATCGTTAAAGCTAAAAGTAGTATAGATAGGCTGCTCGTATATGGTTTTGGAACCATAGATTAGACCACATTTCGGATTTATGGGTTTGAAACCATAAACATTCTTGCCTTTTTCACAAATGCATCATATAGTCACGTTTTTTAATGTTTCGTTAATTATGTATCTAAGCACGACAATAGTACTTTAAAATGGTTAAAAAAGTTTAAAGCTAGAGAAAATTGAAAAAGAAAAGTATGGATGATTGGTTTTAGAGCTACCATATATTGTGTGTGGAAGACGAGAAATCACCTAGTTATAAGAGGAGAAATCACCTGAAGGGAAACGATTACCAAAAAAGTGAAGTGGTGTATATTTTCTATTTTATATTCCTTGTTTCTTCATCATTCTTTTTTGGATGATAGTGCGAGATTAGCTTGTACGAGCATGAATTAGTTGTATTTAGTTTCTTTGTTTCTATGTTAACCTTTCGAGCCTAGGTAGAAAACTAATTTGTATAGTCTGTTGTTTTTATACTATTAATACAATCGTTTACCTAAACCAAAAAAAAACATTGTGCTTCAATTAGGGATGGCAATGGTTACGGGTAAAAACCGAAACCGATGAAAACTGAACCGATTAAAAACTGAATTATGTAACCATGGTTAAAACTATTAGGTTATGGTTTTGAAAAGTATAACCGATGGTTAAAACCGTTATGTCATGGCTTTAGATAAAAAAAACCGAATAATCGAAAACCGTTTATTATCATATATATTTTCATATTCTATAATAATCTAGGTCAAATTAAATATATTAAAATTCTAAAATGAAAATTTAAATACTAGATTTAACCAACTAAATAATAAATATGCAATTTAATCAAAGACCAAAAAATATTATATATACCTCGAATATTTTTTCTTATATGTATGGTGTTATTTTATGAAAACTAATATATTTTTTAAATTATCATCATGGTTAAAAACCGCAAGACCGTTTAAAAAAACGAAACCAAATAATGCGGTTATGGTTTTAAAATATGTAAATGATGGTTAAAACCGTTAGGATATGGTTTTTTATAATATAAACAGTTATGGTTATGGTTTTTGGTACTTTTGTAAAAAAAGAAACAAACTGTTGGCCCTAGTTTCATTGCATCATATGATAAAACTTGGTTGTTCTTTAGGATGTAGTGGTGATATAATTATAAAAGGTGGTTGTTGGGAAGGAGGGATATCAGATGTTATTATTTTAAGATCTAATTCATTTATCCGTTCTTTCGTGATATATATTAACATAACACACGATACTTTACTAGAGTCTTAATTTATAATTTTAGACTTATAACACAAAAACCATAACTAAAGATAGTAGATCACAGTATTCATTTTAATCCAATACAATTAAGGATGGAAAATAAAATCACTTATCACAAGAGGAAATAAAAAGAAAATTTTAATTAAAGCATTTTTTTCAAGCTATACTTATATATATTATGTCAATTTTTTCTTATCTTGTTATTTTTTAAGAAAATTAATCTAAGCCATCTAGATTTTTAGTAGAATTCTCGCAAACAAAATAAAATTTATTGGGTCCCATGAAAAATTAGCGGTGAGCAAGTTTTTAGGAGGAATTGGTTTAAGAGATTTCAAGAGAATGAATATAACACTTTTAGCAGCACAAGCATGGAGATTTAATTCAAATCCCCAACTTATTGGCGATCAAACTACTTAAAGAGATTTATTATCCAAAAATGATTTTATGAAGACTAAACTTCATCAAAACAGGATCTGGAAATGGACAAGTATTTTGGAAGGGAGAGGTCTTTTGAAAAAATATGATATTTATTAGATAGGGAACGACAAAAAAATTAATATCTGAACAGACAAATGGGTAAACATATCATGGAAGTTGGAAAAAACATTACACTGCCAACTAGAAACCGTGGACCAACTTTGGAATGAAGAATCTTATGAACTGAACCAAGAAACACTTGATAATTTTTCCCCAAAGTCATTATCCCAGAAATCACTAAAATTCAATTAATTAACACATCTCAGGAAGATATGTTAATATGGATATAAAAATGGTCAATACGTCACAAAAAAGGTTATAAAGTGATAGTAGATGAATATTTTATTCAAGGTCCGCAATCAGCTATTACAACGACTAGTTTCGAAACAACTCTTTGGAAGACAGTATGGAAGTCTAATATACCAACAAAAATTTAGATATATACGTGTAAAGCTTGCAATAATGCAATACCAACAAAGCAAAACCTAGTAAAAAGGAAATGTGCAGATACAAGGAATTGCGCGTGGTGTTAGGATAAAGTTCAAATTGTCGAACATCTATCTAAGATGTCAGGTGAGCCAAGCAATATTGGCAGAATCAACACTACAAATTAAAGTACAAAATGATGAACAAATTGACACTGGTAGTTGGATTTTATATGTCATTGAATCTTATACGCAAGGAGGCTGGAAAAAAACAAAGGTAACTAATTATATTATGATTATGTAATGGAATATGTGGAAGGAAAAAATGAATACAATGCATGAAGATATTCAAGTAGATGGAGACAAAGTAATACTCTCAACTAACAAACTCATGAAAGAACTGCACGGACAGGATTGGAGAACACAACCAGTGCAACACAACAATAACATAGCTTTACCACAACAAGACCCATGACTGATATCGATTCATCAATTATATATTTACGTGATGCTTCATTTAACAAATCTTATGAAGATACAAGAATTAGAATTGCACAATGTCATAAGGATTCAGTATGCAGAGTTGAGACACGAGACACTACTTGTAGTGAGTCGATCATTAAAAGGGAAGCTATAGCAATGATGAGAGCAACAAAACAATGTAAAGATTTTCCAAATGAAACAAAGACAATACTTACTGAAGACCTTGAACTAATACAAGGTATTGGGCGGATGTAAGCAACAAGCTGAAGATCCAATCGATCATCAGAAAAAAATAACATATGGCCAGTGAGTTTGGTCCAATCACCTTCAAACACATACCGAGAAGGTTGAACGGTCAAGCGGACAAACTTGCAAAGACTGCTAAACATGGAGCCACTTCATCAAGAGGGTCAGGAGTGACCCAAATGACAGACGACTTTAATAAGATTGGGATAGGATGAAAGAGGTAATACATTGTTCCCTACAAATCCGACAAATAAAATATTGGTATTTAAGAGTAAGGATAAAACAAGTTGTTTCAAAATAAAGTTTTTTTTGGACATATAAGAAAAATTAATAAAAAATGAACAGTAAAGGACTAATTCTTTTTACCGAAAAGGTCTTGGATAAGGATACCAATGTTTATGGTTTAAGTCTGACATAAATGATCACTGAATCGATTAACACCCGATTATATTATAATGGTTAAAATTATTGGATTATAATTTTGTAAAGTGTAACCGATAGTATAAATTATGGGTTTAGATATGAATAAAATCGAATAATCAAAAACAAAAATTATCATATATATATTATGACAATTTAGGTATAAATATATATTAAAATTCTGGAACCAAATATCTAGTTACTGGATTAAACCAACTTAGTAATGAATATCTAATTTAATGACTAATATTTTTTTATATCTTAGAATTTTATTTCTTGTATGCGTGATCTTGTTTTTGAAACTTTGATATAATTATAAAGTTATAGTTTATTAATGGATAAAACTCGCAAAACCGTTTAAATAACAAAATTAATGGTTTAGTTATGATTTTCCATAATATAAATGGTCATGATTATGGTTTTTAATTTTTTTCATTTAATCAAACTATTTTCGTTCATATTTCTGAATGATATTTAGGTGAGTCGATCTCCCAATTCTATCCCTAATTATCATACGAGACTAGTTTCATTACCATCATTTTTTTAAAAATTAATTTGCAAATTAACAACATGTAACAACACATTCATAGTTAACAATCAAACCACCCATAACCATTTTAAATTAAGTAACAAACTATTCTACAATTAACTAACAGTTTATCCATACCAACAATAACCATAAAGTATCATGGCAATTCAGTCATAATTAACATTAAACCGACCATAATCTAAAAAAACTTGTCATGTTGTTGGATAAACCCAGTCATATCTTTCATACAAACCAATTATAATTTTTACAAACTTTATTAAATATCAAAATACCTCAAATACGTGGGCAATGATAGTTTGTTATTTTTCTCCGTCTCAGTGTCGGTATAACAATGATGCCTATGTACTCGTCTATTACTTCTTGTTTTTGCTTGACTTACTTGAATTTTTTTTGCATATAATGGAATGCATTGTAGAAGTAATTTATTTTTTTAATTTGATGTCGTTTGCGCGTGAGTTATCAACTAATAGCAATTTCGTCTAAAATTAATTAATATAGATTTTTTCAGCCAGTCACTTAAAAAAAAAAAAGAATAAGAGACTTTCATATTAGTATATCTATGAGATTAGTTGTGGTGCGCGCGTAAATAAATCTGAACCACCTAAATAAAAATAAAAATATATATATATAAATAACGTCCACCCCCTTTTAATTTTAATTAATTTAGAGACTCGATGACCAGAAAACTATATGTCATGCCCGCGGCCATCATACATGGCTATTTTCCCTAATATTGTATTAAGCAGCGATCAAGAAACATTCCCCACTATCTATAAACAATCGAAAAAGAAACGATATGCAAGTATTAATACTGAATCTTCTTGGATCTCCACTCAATCATATTCTTTATAAATAATAAGATTAAAATAAAATTAAACGCATTGGAAAGCATATATCAAACAAATATCATATTAATTTTATTAACTAAAAAGTGTAGGCCTTTTCCAATTTCTTTATACTTATTATATATTAATTTCAAGTTATGACTTACATCTCAATCACACCCCTTTGATCACCATTACATGCATATTTTTACAATTTTTTCTAAAAATAATGTCAACCACTTCAAGATGATTAAGAATAGCTTCAACCAAGCCTAGCCTGGTCAACTTTAATATTGGCTCGACAAAATTATTCTCAAAACCAACTAATGGTGTTTTGGATCGGGTCCTCCAGGACTAAGGCGATGGACATTGTAGCGGTTAATATCTTGATTTTTTAACCTCTCACTAATAATTCGTTGTGCACTCTCGATCATCGTTCTTTCCCTCTTATGCGAAAACCGATCAAAAACCCGACTTTCAAAAACGGGAAACAAAAACAAGATTATGATGAAGAAGAACAAACACTTCAAGCTTGCCATTCTCTTTTCTTAAGTTTTGAGCAAAACTAAGTATTGCAAGTAGAAGAAGAAATATTGAAGTGAAATGTGAGGACTTATATAGCATCCATTACCCTTAATTTCTTTATATTTTAATGAAAGAGGGGTCACGTAAAACAAAATCACAATCAATTGACACCTGTTCAAGGAAAAAAGAAGTAATTTCTAAGCAACTCGTACATGGATCATCATCATGCTATTTGACATTTCACATGAAATGAGTATTCAATATTAGAGCCGACGTGGATTAAAATCCATTCTTTGCCGCCTTTTTAGTTCATGAAGAAAACAAGAATCACTACCCACCAATATATGTTAAGCTATGTGATGGTTTAATCATACATCATAATAATTAAATTAATATATAATATAAACCTATAGATTCTAACAAATATGAAACACGATATCTAAAAGGATATCATAATAAAAAGAAAGATGGAGCCAAGATTTTTTGTTTGGATCAAGATTTTGGGCCAAATAATTTTCTTTCTCGAGTTAATTCACTATCGGTCTCTCTAATACTATATGCAAATATTACCGACCAACAAAATAATAATATATGCAAGTACTGCATTTCAGCTCTCTAAGTTATTATTTTTTAAATTAATTATATATTGGATTTCTATAATATACAAAAGAAAATTATATAAATCAAAATTAATGCATAAATTTTAAAAAATATTAAGGGAACTTGATAAAGATTTTGAGATTTTATGTACAAATATAACTTTTTTCTAATACGGTAAAATAAAATGTATTTAGAAAAAGCTAGGGTGGCTGCCCTTAAGTTGTTCTTGTGGTGACCAGCGGTATGTTTGGCCTACAGAAACTTACCACTGTATTTTTTTACTAATCTAGAGTATATATATTCAGAAATATAGCAGTATTTAGAGGTTTATTTGGAATAATTGGGTTTTAACAGTCTCGCAAAGCTAAAACGATTCAACAACTGAGTTCCCACTTTATTAAAAAAAAAACAATGATCGATCATATTTTCATTTGCTTTTTTCTAGCTACTGCCAACTCACGAAATTTGGCTTTTATGCAGCTGCTGATGTTCTGAGGCTCGAGTATTGGCTTATATAGCAAAATGGAACTTCCACTCTAACAACACTTTACCCATGAAAACTCTGAAGGGTCAAAAATTGTCTTTGTTTTCTATTAATCTCAAGTGCCGACAAGCTAAACCTAGGTAGTAGGCACGTTATGTTTCGGTTAAAGTTAGGGTTTTCCTTGGCTTAGATTATTGAGAAAATCGGCCATAAACATAAAAGATTAAAGAGAAAAGAGTACGGCGCATATATGTTCATGCTATATGATTATGCTGCTACTTTCCATTTCCAATATTTGCATTTATAGGTAAACAACGTTGTTGTTGATAATGACACCATAACTTATTTCAACTTTTTAAGATTTCATCTCTATCTTTACTTGAAAAATTTAGATTGTCAAAACTCAAAAGCAGAAGCTCTTTAGTGTGACGGATGACGCAGCCAGCATATGATATATATCACTTATAGTGATCGTGATGTTTTTTTTTTAAGTTAATGGATGTTGAGATATAAAATCTCATTAAAAGGATGCATTCTTCTAACGGTTCGAATTTTTGGTTGAGTTGACAATTTAACATGGTATCAGAGCTGCTTGCACGTGAGGGCCTTCTATGAGTACTTTTCTCTACTAAGCTTGCACGTGAGGGGAGTTGGCAATTTAACAATGGAAATCTCAAATAGTGGTAATAAAAATTGATAAATATTACATTTATGTACTAACCATCTTATCTATCCAAAGCTTTTGCTTGCAAACATTTAAAATTAATTAAATTAGAAAGTAAGGAAATAAGGTAATTAAGGGCGGTGGAGGATTTAGAAAGCATGAGTTACTTAAAAGAGGATGCCTTAAAAAAACTTAAGGAGGATTGCGTGGGCAATTTTTTTCTTCCCACGTGTCACCGTCTAAGAAAAATTATTACAATAAAGGTTAGATTTTATTGTTGTAGTGAAGGATTGAGAAAGTACTTGGGGGTTCCGATTCTTTCAGGAAGAAGACCAAAAGGATGCTATGAAGAGATGATTAATTGCCTAAGAGGTAAGTTAACGTGTTGGAAAGGTAATGCCCTCTCGTTAGCCGGTAGGATTACTCTTGTACAATCGGTGTTGTGCGCCATGCCAATCTATATCATGCAAGTTGAAGTACTTCCACTACAAGAAAGGTTATCTTTAGCGGCAAAAAAATTTACCATTTAAAGTCTCGATTTTTCCGTTAATACCTCTATTTGTTCGCCGCAATAAATTCGTTTCTAAAGACACCTTTTGTAGAAAATTATTTATTTTTGCCTCTATTGACTTGCTAAAAATATAATTAGAGGTCATTTTGGTGTTGCCACAATAAATGTTTCCGTTAAAAATATCATTAGAGGCTATTTTAAGTGTTGCCACAATATATATCGTCTTTAATAATACTATTTGTTGTAATGTCCCAGGATACGTGTGTGATGAAATTGATTGGATAGTTAGAGATTCCATTTGGGGATCAACAACTGAATAAAGGAAAATAAGTCGGGTCGCTTGGGAAAGGTATGTATCCGGAAGAGTCAGGGAGGTCTGGGATTTTGCAAAGCTGGAGACATGAATAGGGCGCTCCTTAGGAAACTCGGGTGGAAAATGATACATAATACTAAAGCATTGTGGGTTTCGGCACTCTGGCAAAAATACTTTAAAAATATTTTTCTTCAATACCCAACAAAACCTTATGATTCCTAAATTTGCCGTTCCATCGCGGAAGGTATTGCCTTAGTGAGACGGGAATCCCGATGGACGGTTAGAAATGGGAGAAGTATTTCTTTCTGGCTGGATATTTGGACTGGTGAAGATCCTCTAATGAATTGGGGTCTGGTTGAGATAGGTAGGGATATTCGCAAGGAAAAAATAAGTGAGTATGTAACAGAAGATGGATCATGGGAGTAGGAGAGAATTAGGGACCTCTTACCTGAACATAAGCTCCAGGATATAGCAAGAGTGATGGTAACTCTGGATGAGTCGCATAACGATGTCCTTTCATGGGAGAATGAAGTCACTGGGGTGTATTTGGTTAAATCGACACTTTGGGAACCATTATAGATGAGCGCGAGATTAGTATAGATTGGGAATTAATTTGGAAGCTTAAATGTCCCCACAAAGTCCGGGTCTTTCTTTGGAGAACGTTACAGGACAGGTTAGCCACTGGAAAAAGTTTAGCAACACGATGTATGGATGTATCAAGTACGTGTAGATGGTGCGGGGTCTCTAACGAAACGCGGCTCATTTAATCCGTGAATGCGTGATGGTTAAGAGAGTTTGGAATAAAATTGAGTAAGAGGGCCAGGAAGAAAGAAGTGGGAGAGTTTAGAAATACCTGTAACAACTTCTGTGACTCGAGCAGAAGGTTCTGACCAAGGTGGAAGGGGACCAGTAGGTGCTGCGAGAAGAACAGATCATGGGGATCAAGTATTAGGTGATGTGGAAGTGGATTTGGGTGTTAACCTGGTGAATTCAATGAGCTAACTAAATTCAGGTGTACCGGGGGTCCAACGCTGGAAGATCAGCTCACAAGGATGTGCTTTTACAATTTAATTATAATTATAGAAGGTCTCATTTTTTGTTGTCACAGGTCCGAACGAGTCTTGATAAAGAAATTCCCAACTCGAGAGATCAAGCCATGGGTCATCAACGTCCTTTCCAAAACAACAGTGACCTAGAGAAAAGTATCAACAATGGTAGAAGATACTCTCCAGGTCTACAACAGGAGCATAACAAACTTTTGGTAGCGACATCTGTTTCGAGACACATGAACCAAGGTATTCAGCATGATAGCGGGCAGGCTTGTGAGATTGTTAATTGGTGAATATAAATTTGAAAGAGGAGTTTATTCGCTGACCTCCCATGGAATATATTTTTTGCAGCACTTGTGGGAGTAATTTGGACGGAATGAAACGACGCTATCTTAAACAATGCAGACTTCGCGAAAGAAGAAATATCAATCAAAAAAGAAAAGTATATTTCAAAAGACTACCTAAGAGCTTGGCGATCAAATTCGGGACAAACAAATCACAACAAGGATCACGTTGAAATAATTGGAAGGTACAAGCCTAGCCGGGAATTCAAACTTGATTCGGGTGGGAGCTATGTGGCGGCGAGAGGCGTGTGAAGAGCAGGTGGTATTATAAGGGACGTGGATGGTGATTGGGTCAATGGATTTGAAATGAATATTAAATGCTCCCTTGCGCTAGTTGCAAAAATTGTGGCTATATATGAGGGAATGAAAATGGCAGTAGAGCTAGGAATCAAAGAGCTATGGTTCGAAACAAACTCGAATGATGCGCTAGATGCAATTAGTAATACAGATTGAGGACGAGGACCAGCATCATGGTGGATAGAGAGGATTCGAAGGATACTGAGAGGAAATAAACAATTCGTGTGCAATGGGATTTTTGGGAGGCGAATGCGTGTGCTGATTGGCTAGCTCGATTGGGACTAAGGAAAAAAAAAACAGTTATGAAGCCTTTAAAGAACCACCAGACGGAATTTGGAGTGCACTTACTAGAGACAGGGCAGGATGGAATTGACCAAGACAAATATATTCAGATGTTCTCTCGTCTAGTATAAACATGTAGTAGGACTTTACCATGGTCTTGGGACCTTAATTGTAATACAAAAAAAACACGCGGGGTATATAATCTTGATAACTTTTGTCGAGTTTTTTTCCTAATATATACATATTTTATAAAGAAATTGTATAAATATAACAAATAAAAAACTAATTACAAAAATATACCATTTCCGAATTTCAAATTCTGAGATGGTATGAAATAGATTAATTTCTTTATTTTCTTATGTATTAAAAATATAATAATTGTTATGATTATTTTAAGAGTAATGTTGGGTATCATTCAAAGAAAAATCACCCAAAATTCACCCATGATGTGGATCCTGGATGCTCCAATTATGCAGTTTCTCTTTTATAACTACTTTTTTCTCTCTCTTGCATGATTGGACCACACAGGATCCACATCATAGGTGATTATTAGGTGATACCCAACATTACTTTTATTTTAACTAAAGATTGATAGTTGGTCTAGTGGTTAGACTATTATGCAGTGACCAAGTGGTCTTGGAATCAAATTTTATTTGAATTAAAATGATTTTTGAGTCCAAAATGCCTCTTAGATGTATTAGAAAAATTAATTTAATTATATTTTAAACTAAGTTATCTTATATTAAAGTTAAAACAAAGCAATATTATTTAATCTTTTTGAGTTTATATAATAGTATAGATAAATTAGAATAATTATGATATATTACTTTATGATCTGGATTATGTTTAAAATTAGATTAAATAAAATAATAATAATTTTAAACTATTAGATTCTAATTTGAATATTTATAGGATTCTAAAATAATATATTTTTGTAGTGAGTTATTAACTTATAAGTACAAAAATACCTAAAACCAACATCGAAATCTAGACTTTTTTGCTTTGTTAAAAGATCCATAATTTTTATATTTTACCATTGTACCCCGAATTATACTTAATGAAATATTATCTTTTATATTAAAAATATAAGTTTCAAAAAAAAAGTCAACGTTGAAAAACAATGAAACAAACAAAAGGGTTAATGTCTCTTAAATCAAAATGACAAACCAACTTCACATTTAGATTACATAATAAATTAGATGAAAAGATTACTATAATACCCTTATTATAGTTGTTGTCTTTGACCATATATTTATTTCCATTTAAATCAAATATTATCATACTACTAATTTCATCGCACGCGCACATCCGTGATTTTTTTAAATCATCATAACTAATTCTAAATAAAAAAATTGCATTTTTGGATGATACAAATTAATATTTACGTCTATAATTTTTTTTTTTTTGAATTTTTAAATTTTTTGGTTTTGATTTTTTTAAATGGGATTTCGTCCCATCTGTAATTTTAAGATTGAGATGAATTTGTCTTATCTCCATTCTAATACTGAGACGGGATTTGTCCCATCTCTGTTGTATAACTAAGATGAGATTTGCCCATCTCTATTGTAAAACTAATAAAAAATGTATAATGTGTTGGTGATGATGATGTGTTGTTTCGCGAGGTAAAAAGCCTTGACCTGGTGGGGTTATGTATGTATGTCCGAGGATTGATAGGATTGTTCCCTCCAGTTTTATTATTCCTAGTCCGATTTTGTTTGCAGAGCCTTCAAAACCTAAGGCTATTAACTGCTTATTAATCTGATCTATTCCCTATAATTTACGTTTATATAAGAAATAACTTATTTACTTTGAATATTGATTTACTTGAGAAGCAATAATTAGTTGAAATGAAGAAAATTGTTGTTTCTAGTTCATTATATAACATTCAAAATAAAATTGTACGAGTCATCAACATTATTAATAACTAAAACAAAAAAGAACTCATTTAATACTGAGATGAGATTTGTCTCATCTCTATTGTAAAACTAAGATGGATTTATCCCATTTGCGATTAAAACCTTCCACCACCACCACCACCACCACGACCCCCCAACACCACCATCACCCTACCACCACCACCTTTACCTAATTCTAATTTCATTACACATGCGCGCGTCCGTGAATTTTTTTTAAAATCGTCATAACTAATTCTAAAAAAATTAGAAAATAAAAAATTCGCATTTTTGGGTAAAACAAATTAAATATTTATGTCTATGATTTTTTTGGAATTTTTTTGAGTTTTTAGAATTTTTTATTTTTTTACTGTAATGAATTTCATGTTTGCGAAAAGAAAATTCACTGTTTCGGACAGTGAATTTCATGTTTAAAACAGTAAATATCGTGTCTGCGGAAAAAATTAAAAGTTAATTAAAATAATTAAATAAAATATCATAGACGTAAATATTAATTTATTTTATCCAAAAATACAAATATTTTATTTTTCTGATTTTTTTAGAATGAGTTATGACGATTTTAAAAAAAAATCACGGACTCGCGCGTGCGTAATAGAATTAGTAGTAGGTGGTGGTGGTGGTGGTGGTGGTTGTGATTGTGGTAACTGTAATGGTGGTTAAATATATAGTAGTGGTGGTGGTGGTGGTGGTGGTGGTGGTGGTAGTGGTGGTGGTTGTGGTACCCTATTATTTGTTTAATATTTAAAAATAAATATTGTATTAAAATAATATATTTAATAATAAGGATCGTAAAGGTATAAAAAATTTAAAGAAAATATTTTCAATAAATAATTATTTTATTAGGCATCTTTTTAGGAGTAATTAGAGATAAATGCCTCCTTAATTAAGTCTTTAATTTTTTAATCCTCTAATTTTTTTATTTAGAGATAAATGCCTAATAGAACAATTATTTATAGAAAACACCCCCTTTATATTTTTTATACCTATACTATTCTTATTATTAAATATATTATTTTATTTTTAATACAATATTTATTTTTAAATATTAAACAAATAATAGGATACTTCTACCACCACCACCACCACCACCACCACAACCATCACCACCTCCACCACCACAACCACCACCACCACCACTACAGCTACCACCACCATCACCACCACCATCACCACCTCCACCACCACAACTACCACCACCACCTACTATTAATTTCATCACACGTGCGCGTCCGTGAAATTTTTTTAAGATCGTTATAACTAATTCAAAAAAAATCAGAAAATTAAAAAATTTACATTTTTGGATAAAGCAAATTAATATTTACGTCTATGATTTTTTTTGATTTTTTTGAATTTTTTTTTACGCAGACACGAAATTCCATGTTTAAAACATGAAATTCCATGTTTAAAACATGAAATTCCATGTTTAAAACAGTGAATTTCGTGTCTGCGGAAAACAAATTCAGTATTTCAAAACATGGAATTCCATGTTTAAAACATGGAATTACGTTTCTGCGAATTAAAAAAATTTAAAAAACTTCAAAAAAATCAAAAAAATCCGAAAAAAAATCATAGACGTAAATATTAATTTGCTTTATCCAAATATATAATTTTTTGATTTTTTTGATTTTTTTGATTTTTTTAGAATTAGTTATGACGATTTTAAAAAAAAATCGGAAAAAAAAAATTCGAAAAAAAAAATTTTAAAAAAAAATCGAAAAAAAAAATTTTAAAAAATGAAAAAATAAATTCAGATATTAAATATAGAAATATAATATAAATATATAATAAAATAAAAAAACATATAAGGGCAATAATGGAAGGTAAATATGACCATGTGCTTATTTGAGAATTAAGTTGAAAATTTGTGAGTAAGTAGGAAGTAATTTCCTCCTTCCTTTTTTTTGAGAATGAAAAGTGAGGAAGTGTAATTAATTGGGAATTATCTCATCTATAATTGGCTCTTTTTTTATAAAATAAATTATTAAAGGCTTAAGTTAACAATTATATAATTTTATTAGGTTTCTTTTAAGAAATACCTCTATTTTTAATTAATAACAATAAAAAAGGTAAGAAAGTAAAATGGTAATAGATTTTTGATTTAAATGGGAAACTTGATAATCTAATTGGAAAAAAATAACAATTTGTCAATTTTTGGGTATAGACTTTCCTAATCATGATTTAAATGGGCATTTTTTATAAAAAAAACGTTAAAAACAATAAAACCAAAAAAAGTAAACATAAAACCTAAAACATATCTCTTAGCACTCGAATGCTAGAAAAAAAAAACATCTCTTCACTAGAAAGCCACCTCCACTGGGGACCCAATCTCCACCATCATCAACTTGACTTGGTCACCAAGTTGCTCTTCTGCACAAGAAAGCTGCTGTCACCGGAAACCAATCTCAACCATTATTCATCGCTCTTGCACAAGAAAATCGCCGCCACTCGGGAACGCTTCTCCGCCATCATCAACCCGGCTTGGCCACGCCATCAACAATCGAAGAACCCAAATTACGGTAAAAAATAATATTTTACCATTGAAACTCTACACAATTAATTTTTATATTTTATGTTTCAGTGTTTTCAACGTTTTTTATTTTGAAATATTTCAACATTTCTGGTTGTCTAATTTTTTTCTTTATCTTAAGAATTATAATTTTATTTTGAAGTGCTTTATGTTAAGGTTAATGTGGAAATGTGTTTATGTGAAAACATGTTTATGTGAAAACTTGAAGAGTACTGTCAATTCACTATTTTTACTATTACCCCATTACTTTTATTATGCACTGTCAATTCACAATTTTGTGGTCTCAACCCACGATTTTGTGGTGTCACCCCATTGTTTTTTGCACTGTCAACCTACGATTTTTGCAGTGTCGTCCGACTATTTTTGTACAACCCACTATGTTTTACGTTCGTACTTTTAACCTCTGATTTCTAATTATTTTTTTGTATGCACATTCAGATTTGACGATTCAAGAAAGTGATTTATATCTATGTTATGAAATAGGAAACATTATGGAATAGTTTAGTTTAGAATAAAAAATATTGTAATTATAGAAATATTTTGGTTTTCGAATTTTGTAATATAGAAATATTTTAATTATATAGTTTTTTAATTATGTAAAGTAAATATTTTTGTATGGAATAATTTGTTTGAAAAGGGTATTATGACATCTGTTTGAATTTCACTTTTTTGGCCGAAATTGGTAGGTTATGGACTTTATAGATAAATCATCCTTTTATAATTTGATTTTAATTTAGATATCTATAGTACCAAATAACTTATTATTAAATATAGTTAAAATAATTTTTTTAATACATCTAAGAGCTACTTGGACTTTGATCTCAAGAACTCTTATTCACTGCAAAGTAATTTAACCACTAGATCAACTATCAATGTTTAATGAAATTAATTATAACAATTATTATATATTTAATACATAAGAAAATAAAAAAGATAACCTATTTCAGTCGGAATCTAGGATTCTGAAATGCTATATTTTTTTAATTAGTTTTTATATGGTATATTTATGCAATTTCTTTTATAAAATTGGATATATTAGGAAAAAACTCAACTTTTGTCATAATAAAGGTAAATAATTCATAAGTAACCTATCTTTTATACTATAATCCTTTAGTTTTCATACAACTTATTCTCACCAAAATTTATATGAGGGAGTTCATCACTATTGACTTGAACGTAAGAGTATCATCGGAGGACATATTCCTAAAAGTACTAACAACGTATGTTTGCTTGGATATGTGACATTTGAAGTTCTTGGTAGAGGTTGTAGAAACTTTATTTTACGAATGTGAATATTTCATCTTTGCACCCACGTGGAAGAAATGTCTTTTTTACTTATCAATTGACAACGTTTATAGGAACATAAAAATTACATACATGAATTAACTCATTGAGGATTCATAAATTATCACGTACAACAAATATGGAAATGGGATTGTAGTGCTTTCTAAATTTGGGGTTTCTCTTATCCTCGTAGTAATAAAAGAGGTTGTGTATTATGCCTAGGAAACACACCCACTATATGAGCTGGAAGAAAAACTACCAACGTACCATGCCAAGACGCAAAACTAATATTTTCCTAGTTAATC
This sequence comes from Nemophila menziesii, assembly GCA_029959085.1. Classification (NCBI taxonomy): domain Eukaryota; kingdom Viridiplantae; phylum Streptophyta; class Magnoliopsida; order Boraginales; family Hydrophyllaceae; genus Nemophila; species Nemophila menziesii. Next base: position 70,531,469 of record JARWIR010000003.1, on the reverse strand, counting down.
AAAGACCTATACAATAGGCTTTTGTTAACCCGTGTTTTTTTATTAATTTATGTGCAAGGAGGGAAAATGAAGAAATGATTATCTAGAGAACATCCAATAGAAGAACAGGGATGTACCACCGATACTACACAAAGTGGACTACCTAAAATGACTAGCTAAAGATGAAGACATATGAATAAGGTTACGAACCCCAAAGCTATAAAGGGAGGATTTCATAAGAAGGTTATCAGAAGAAGAATACATAAGAGAAGAAAGCCAGGCTTACGAGCAAAGGAAGAAACAGAGTGCCTAAAGCCATATGAAGAACAACAAATAAAGGGAAAGTAGAAGTTGAGCTCACCCCTAATAAAACCAGAGTTGTTCATACAAAGCTAACAATATGAAACTTTCCAAAATTAAAAGTCACCAAACATAAGGGAAGACAATGGAAATCCGATAAATTAAAAGTAGATCCATTTTATAGCTGTTATCCATTAGTTTGAGACATTCGTATATATTTTGGATATCTGATCCTTGTAAGCAGATATTCATCATACATATTTGAAATCCAGATTCAACACCCAATGAGAGAGAGTCTTAATCCATCTTGTACTGTAAATACAAGACCTCTTGCTTGAAAAACTCAACTCTTATAAAATCCATTTGTCAAAATCTATCGAAAGCATTCCAAAGAGCAAATCCTTAGAAGAGTTCACTAGCAATCAACATTTGTAGTAGTAGTCTAGAGGTTTACTTTTATAGATCACACACTTTTCATATCTACTTATTTAGGATTTTTAGTTAGTAGATTAGATTGTAATTTATAAACCCTAGTTGTGGGTTGCTCTTTCGTCTCTTGAAAAGGAAAAAAGTTTCCAGTGGTAGAGGGAAAGATAGATCTTGAGTGAAGATTTCCCACTTGTTTTCTTAGTGTTGGTGATAGCACAAGGTTCCTTTCATATGGTTATTTCGAAATGGTTGTAAAGGTCTGTGTGCTCATCTTCAAGAGACACTTAAGTTTTAACGGAAAGCTTGATATTCTAAGGATGACAAAAGTTAGGTGGTGGACTAGGCCTATGGGAGTCAAACCACTCTAAGTCTCATGTTTGTTCTCTTCCTCATGCATACCTTGTGTTTGATATATTGCTTTCGTAAAATCCCTTAACTTTAATAATTCCTATTGCATGTTAAGTGTTTGATATATTGTCTTCAAGAGCTATTGTGTAGATTAGATTGCTTCTTAGTTCTTCATATTGAAACTAAAAAATATTGTTTTTTTGTTGAAGTATTTATCTTTGGTTAGTTCTTTAGTTTGCCTAGACCCATTCACCCCCTCTAGGACTATATGTTGGTTTCGATTGGTATCAGAGCCTAACTCTAATACTTTTTATGCTTAAAAGCATCGAGAGTTAATATGATATTGAAGATAACCAACCAAAGAGTGTTAATAACATATTCTACCAGATAGAAAATATAACAATAATATTGGTTGATTCTGACAAGCGTTGAATGGGTTTAACAATGATAACATGTAAAAGAATGATGGATATTTATTTCAAAGTATCATGGCGTAAGAGTCTGAGTTACATTGGTTGTTTTTCTATACAATGTTGCTCCTATATATAAAGATATCTAGGAAGTTTCTAATAACTATCACACTGACGTCTTATATCTTGACATATGTATACATTGCATATGTATCTAGACCACGAACCCTAAGTTGATGCTGATGAATCCACCAGGCATACTAAATTGCTGAGACAAGGGCGGGTGGTTTTTTTGACATCATCGTATCCTCGAAGTTGTGTCTGAACGCTCTTCGGGATTATAGTTTAATATGCTCGCTTTGATTGGAAATTTTGGCGTCCCCGTTTAAACCGTAAGACGCTATTGATAAGGGCTTAGGGTTTAATAAATGTTTGGTTTCTCATTATACCTCATTAAATTGGGCCATTATTTCTCTATTTTGATAAGACCTACGTTTATATACATCGATTTATAGTTGAGGTTACCCAGAAGATAGTTATCACGTCGCTTCATGGGGTTATCGATATATACGCTCATGATGACTGTAGTGTAATCATCACTATTAAAGCAGCACATCCCGTGATTTTATACGACAATTTGAATTTTGTATGTTTTACTTATATATGTGTCGATTGAATCGTGAAAAGTTTGCAAAAGTTTTATTACTTCTAAAGTAATTAATCATTAGGGGAGTTTTGGATATTTTAGCACTTTTATGTTAAATAAGTAACATAAGTTTAGAGAACTAACAGAATTTAAGGGTTTGGAGCAATTGGAACTTTTGGGTTTAGTTCTGGGGATAATTAATATTTTTTGTGAGAGGAGGTTCAAGCAATTTTGGTCGGGTCCAGGGGAGGTTTCAACTAATAACCCTTATTTTTTATTACATCCGTATATTTTTTACGTAGTTTAATATTATTAAATAATTCATATTTAAATATATATTACGTGTTAGGCTTGACATGTAATTAATCGATAATCAATATGGAATTTTTTTAAATACGAAGAATTTCTAACCCATTCTAATTTCTTATATGTACGATCAATCTTATATGTTGATGAGCATGCCCAAGTCTATAAACATTAAAACCATGGTGCCTAATGTGGTGGATTTCAAAAAAAGCATAGAAATGTGAAATGTCTTGTTCGGCAGGGTGGTGTAGGATGAATTGGCGCCAAAATATGATATGATGATGCGTAGCAAAACAAAAAACCCAAAATATGATGTCATATCCACTCCACAATCAACTCTATAAAAACGGGACGGGATAATGCAGCACGAGGCAAAACGAGAAAATATATTGGCAGTGGCGAGGAGAGGTAGTGCAGGATTGTGGCCAAACAAACATATAGGTGACAACTTTTTTCTTTTTTATATGATAGTTATGATCAACATTTTAAAATGTATTTATTTATTTATTTTATTTTTCTTTATCTTGTATAAATCTTGTGAATAAAATCCAGCTGAACAAAACTAGAATTAGAAAAATTAATATAAAAAGTAAGTTTTAATTCATCAATAAACACGATAGTCATCGTCATCCACAATTTCATATTCTTCTACATCATATAAGGTATATACAAGGCCGACCCGAGCCTCTTGGGCACCCAAGGCGAGATAAAAAAATGGGGTCTTTTTTCGGTTTAATAAAAAAAATTAACAAAATTATATATAAATAATTTCATACTAACCTTTATTAAAAAGTATCGAGATAAATTAATGTATCTAAAACAATCATATAAAAAGTGTTCACAAAAAGTTCATCTAAAAACTTATTGAATTCACTTAAAAATAATTTCCTTGCTTTTTGAGATGCAAAGTTATGGATCAAACTTTCGTGTTCAAGTACGTCCACCATATCTTGTTCAATTATAACATAGCCAATCCATTCAATCTTTCTTGTAGCATTGTTGTTCGAAGGTAATTCTTAATTAATTTCAACTTTGAAAAACTTCTTTCGGCAGAAGCAACTGTCACGGGTATGGTTAACAAAACTCTGTAAGCAATCCAAGCATTAGGAAAATTTGCTTTTCTAGAACAAGAACTTATAAAATCAAGTACTTGAATTGCTTTAGTCTTGTCATTCGGTAAAACTACTTTCAACACTTTCGATTCTAACAATAACCCATTCTCGTTAATATCTGATTGCATACCTTGTTCAAATATCTTTCAAGTTTTAAGCAAAAGTCTTTCAATTCCTATTCATTATCACACTTAAACCTTTTCACATCAAACAAAAACCCAAATTTTTCTTTGTACTCTTGAAACCGTGAAAATCGCTCCTTAAGAGATAGAAGAGCCTGATCAACAACAAACAAGAAGTAATTAATCTTGAAAGATTTTTCGGGGGGAATGTGATGTAGATTCTTCATCATTTACATCTTCATCGAAAATTCTTTTTCTTCGAACAATTCGTTTCTTTTGAAATATTGGTTCAACATTAAGAGACTCTGCAACCACTTTAGCATCAACCATGCTGGAAAGAAAACCATTTTCTCTAAAATCTTCAAAAAATTTGATAAGCTCACCCAATCGAGGTATAGCAATATCAATTTGCATGTCTTCACTCTGAAGAAATTTGCTAACACCATTAACAACATGTAACATGTTAAACCAAATACATAAACTGAATATGAATTCAAAATTTTCAATCTCACTAGTTACCAAACTCTTAGCATTGCATCTAGCCATGGAATCTTTAGTAGTATTTTCCAAATCTACTAATGCATCTCTAATCTCTGCACATTGATATTTAATGGCTTTCACCGCTTCAACATGACTTTCCCAACGTGTGTGTTATAACGATTCCAATGTATAACCCTTCACATGTTTTTTAAAAACTTCCCAACGTTATGTAGAAGAAGAAAATAATGTATATATCTATTGGATCACACAAAAAAAATCTGATGCTTTATTACGAGATTTTGCCATATCACAAAGCGTAAGGTTCAGGCTATGACAACCACATGGAGTATAAAAGCTCTAGAGTTGACTTCTAATACTCTTTGTTGAACCCCTTTATTTTTTCCTTTCATATTAGATCCATTGCCGTATCCTTGTCCTCTTATATCTTGAATATCAAGTTCAAGACTTTTCAATGTATCTTTCAGTTTATTGAAAAGTCCAAGTCCCGTAGAATCATTCACGTGTAAAAACTCAATAAAGAATTCTTCCACCTTTATGGGTGTAGTAAATACATCCACACATCGTATAATAATAGACATTTGTTCAATACCACTTATGTCGGGTGTACAATCAAGTAAAACTGAAAAGTACTTAGCTTTTTTTATTCTTCGAAGAAATTCACCTTTGATCTCGCCTGCTAATGTGAGTATCAATTCATTCTGAACTTTATGACCAAGGTAATGAATATGAGTTTCTTTATTTTGAATACGACAAAGATGTTCTTTCATTACTGGATCAAACTCTGCAACCATTTCAACCAATTTGCAAAATAATCCATTCTTACGATCATAAATCTTCTCATTTGTCCCACGAAAAGCTAAATTATTACTAGAAATTGTTTTCACGATAGAAATAATTCTCACTAACACTTGCTTCCAATGTTCCCTTTCTTTGTTGATTTGATCTTGCAGACTTTGATCAATTGTTGAGTTCTTTTTCAGTCGTGTTTCCAAATCAATAAAAGCACTTAAATTTGTAATACGGGGAGCACCAATTTCATGTTCCTTGAGTTTAGTACTAAGATTAACCCAATCATTAACTCCTTGTTCTGCTAAATAAGTAGACATATGATTTTGTTTGAATAACTTACAACAAATACAGAAGACCTTATTAATTGCATTTGAATACACAAGCCAATTCCTATCTTGTGTTTCTCCATTACGCAAAATTCAAACATAATTTGATGAAGAGAAGTGTCGACCATTATCATCTTTTGGAAAATTAGAATCTTTATCTCGAGTGATTCTTATAGGACCTTTTTCGACTAATAAATCTCGCAATGGTTGATCAATTTTTTTTCCAATTTTCCGGATCATAAATGTCATCATCAGATATTTTATCAGCATTCGTATTCTCAACTTCTTGATGAACATCAAGATTCACATTGACAACTCTTTGATCAACAATTATATTTTCAGATTGCACATCAACATTCTCATGCTCAATATCTCTATCAATATAAACTGTCAATAATTTTATTAATATTTTCCATATCTTCATATTCTGACTCTTTGGGTTTAGATAGAAATTTGTGAAAAGCTCCTTTTTGAGAACTAATAAATTCATCTGTTCTTTTTCTTTTGAAAGTTTTAGCATGTCCAGATTCTTGCTTGCGAACCATGATAATTAATAAAATAGGCTAAATAGCAGTACAATAATTGAACCTGTTTATTTGACGAGTTTCCCAATAGTTCTTTGTTTGTTTATTAAATTCGCTTGCGATTTAAAATAGATTCAACAAAACCTGTGTTGTGATAAATATATAAAAATAATTTAATTGACTTCTAAACTAAATCATGCATAACATATCAATATAATTAAATATATTAATGAACAAGCAAAATCAATCAATTCTTACTTTATGACTTGCTGGTTTTTCTTCTTTTCTTTGTTGTTAGGTTATATTGTTTTGCTGATTAGTATTTTAGGTTATATTGATTTGTTGTGGCCAGAACCCAAAACTTAAGGTGAAGGGTTTCAAACTCAGAATCTATTCTATGAGAACACGCTGCACTTCTACTAAGCTAAGTGATACAATATGTTAGGTTTTAACCGTAAGATATATAAACTAAAACTATATATATAATTTTTATTGGGGCCCTCAAAATTTCGGGGCCCAAAGCGACTGCCTTGGCTGCTTTGGGCCCGGGCCAGCTTTGGGTATATATGACATAACCAAGGTCAGACATATATGCTTAAAAAAGTTGAAAACATTTAATGACATTATCGTTAAATATTGTCATTTGTTATGTCAGCTCTTCTTTCCCAACTTATCACCATTAATCATATAAAAATGTTCAGAAAAACTACTAAATATATATAATTCTTTTTACATATATTATTTCGATAAATTGATGTATGCAGAACAGTGGAAGGTGGTCAAAATTAATTTTGTATTTCCTTTTCGTTATGTGTAACAATGTACAATAAAGGTGTTTGATTTTCAGCCGTGGTGGGTTGAGACGGATTTAATGTCAAGTGAAGTAAAGCGATTTGATAGTTAATCCGTGTCACTGGATATCGTGATATTCAATTGCAATTTTTTTCATTCAACGCTTGCTTTAATATATTGATTTTTTAAATATATTTAAATTTTATTTGATTCGAGTAATATTCGATTTCAAGATCTTTAATTATCTATACAACTACTTTATTAGTTTTTCCCATATTAAAGTTTAACCTTTCATTTTTTTAAACTAAATTGTATCGAACATGGATACATTAGTCTATCATTATCCAAGTTTTGAAGCCCCTACATTTTCGCTTACAACATAACCCAGTGATTTATATTGATTATTCCACCAATTGAGATATACTTTGAGAATTTGAACCCATAAGTCATGTGATCTCAACTTTTACCCCTTGCATAATGCATCACTGACATATATTTATACATTCTTGATCTTACGTATTTACTATACTGTTGTATTTAAAATAAGATAAATAGTTTATTAATATCACAATTATTAATATATATATATATATATATATATATATATATATATATATATATATATATATATTTGATTACAATGGAGATCCTACGGATCGTGTTACCAATTATTAATATATTGTTCATAAATGTTGTGATAATTTATAAATTTGAGGGTTTTACCAAATCGATTTTGGAGACTCCTTCTATATATGTAAGCACCCTTACTCAATTCACTTTTCTTACTAAAGTTCACTAAAAAAAGATTTTACACTCTAACCTATTTTCTCACTACCTATTATACCCTTAAAATGATTTTAGTCACTATACATATATATTAAATAAATTCCTAAAACCCTAAAAATATCCCACCCTTACTCATTCTTTCTTTACTAACGTTTTTTTTTTGTAGCCCATTCTCTTCTCTCTCTCTCTTGCAAAAGATCCAACACTCAGATATGTGTTCAAACTTTCTAGTCAAGTTTCTCCAGCAAAATCTTTTTAGTAGTAATTCAAGCTTTCGGTCCAAGCTTCTCTAGCAAGATATTTGTAGCTTATCTATATTTCTGAAATCCATCTTTGCACAACAATTTCAATGGATCTGGCAAGGAGATGATTCAGATTGTGGTCTGCTTTCAAGATTCGTTTAAGCTCCGACATTTGTAGAAGGAAAGCTCCGAGGTCATGAAGAAGATAAAGTGAAAGCTTCGTTTTTGTGTCAGTACTTGGTAAATTTTCTGTAATACGTGGTGACTTTGTATTTAACACTCAGTAATTTTGTGTAATATTCATTAATCAACTGCAACTTGCTGTGATTTTTCAATACTCAGTGATTTTTGTGTTAATACTCAGTGATTTTGTGTTAATACTCAGTGTACTTAAATTATAGTTAATGAAATTTCTGAATACTCAATGATTTTATAGAGCACTTAGTGATTTTACTGAGTACAAGTATTGTGATACTCAAGAAATTTTACTGAATACTTAGTGAATTTTTTTGAGTACGAGTATTGTTCCTCACCGTGTCTGTTTTAACCTGATTGTATTGAGTACTCATATTTTTACTGAGGAGTACTCAGTAATTTTTACTAAGTACATAATTAATTAATGAGTATTTAATACAAAATCACTGAGTATTAGCGCAAAATTACTATGTATTAGCACAAAACACTGAATATTTTTGAAAACACAAAATTTAAAGTTGATTAATGAGTACTAATGCAAAATCACCGAGTAGTAATGAAAATCACTAAGTATTACATAAAATCATTGAGCGTTCTTTAGAAAATCACGAATCTTCTTCTCTGCCACAGGTCTACCTGTAAAACCATGAAACTCAACCAAATCTTTGAACACGAATCATGGTTGCTTGAAACTCTTGCTGGTGGATCTCAAAGTTTTGAACGACCATGAAGCTTTGAACAATCATGGTTGCTGACTGAAGATCCACGAAAGGGACTGCGAACGGAGCTGCATAAGTGGAGTCGCGAACAAGCCACATAGAAATGAAGTTGTTCGGGGGAGAGAGAATGGATGCTTAGTGGAGAGAAGAAATGTAACGTGTAATGTGTAAAAAAATATATGTTTTGACTTATATATATACTTTAAAGGGTATTTTTGACCTATACAATTTCAAAGACTCATTTGAAAAAAATATCTATACATTTATTATTAAACACAAAGATGACCACTCTATAAATTTTTGAAATTTGGTTAGAGTTATATTAGAAGTAAATTATAAAAAATATAAATTATATCCATCAATATTTGTTACAATTTCTATAAGTATATGTCTACAAAAGATTGTCCATTTAAGATATCAATTTTTTTTCACATTTTTTACTAATTTGGTCCACAAGCTTATTATCATTAAATTTATTTATTTTAGTTGGTTGAAGATAGTTTAGTAAAAATAGAAGGAATTAATTACTTTCTTTAATTTGTATGAAAAAAAGGTATAATAAATATTAATCGAGAAATTAAATATTATTCTTTTCACTAGAAATATTATGGGATAACTACATATAATAATATAAAATTCATATATAATATATATTATAAGATAAAAGAGTATTTTTATATAATACTAGGGATGGCAACGGATCGGATATCCTCGAAAAATTGCATAACCACATCCACATCCATTAAGAAAAACGATAACCAAATCCGCATCCATTAACCATCGGATTTTATAATTATTTACCAAATCCGTATCCGCGACGGATGCGATTTATCCGCGGTTAATCCGTATCCGCAATCGTTTAAATGATTTAAATAAAATAAATTGTTAAATATTTTTAAAAGTCTAAAATTAGATACAAAATTATTAGAAGACCATAGAACGATATTAGACAATATAGTAATAAATAAGATAATAATCAATTAGTTAGTTTATGTTTGAAATAATTGTATTTAATCGATATTATTTATGAAATTCACATATATAGAATATCTTTATATATAGTATATATATATTTCTATTTTTATTTTTTTATTATTTATTTTTTATTCGGATTTCGGATTATCCGTCGGATTATTGTAAAATACCAAATCCTAACGGATAATCCACCGGTTAACTTTTGTAAGAACCAAACCCTCATGGATGCACCATCGGTTCCACTAACAGATTATTTATCGGATCGGATATCCATCGGTTACGGTTAATATTTGAACCATTGCCATCCCTATATAATACACAATCAACCTTAACGTCCAAATCACCTCTCTTTCGGTCGAAAGTCCTCCAAGTTTAAGCTTATATAAGAGTATATGTTATCTAGAAATTTGGTCAACTACGCATTTCACTCTCATATTTAAGAATAAAACATTATCCATCGTCTGTTTACTTAGTTAATAGTCACCTTTTTTGCTTCGTTAAAATGGTTTGACTTTGTTTATTCACATTATTTTATTGTTATACTCATTAGAATAGTAAATTCCATTTTCATCACAATGTGCAGCTGCGAACCACAAATGATGTTTATCTTGTTTTTGTTTTAAGACAAAGTGGATCTTACGGGATTAGTTAGTTGGCATCAACAACCTACCATTTAAAACTTTAAACTCACACGCGTTGATGCTAAATTTGTATTTTCAATAAACAATTTCAAAGCAATTGTTCTTTCTAGTCATGATCTAGTAAATACCAACATGGTGGTTGAAGACTTTTTTTTTTTTTTTTGGTCGCAAGGTGGTTGAAGACTTGAAGTAGTTACTTTCTCCGTTTCAAAATATTTTATCACTTTATTTTTCACATAAATTAAAAAATTAAATAATTACAATCACTAGTATAATATTAAGGAAATTCTTACCTAAATTTAATACCATATCCTAACATAGGGTTATAGTCCATTAAATAGTTAACACCTCATAAAATACATTAAATAATATCCAAAAGCTAATTCATTTAACTAGAGTTAATATTAATCATTAAAGAAAACCAATATATTAATAATTTCAGAGTAACCAATGAAAAAAGGAGAGAGATAGTTCACCTTCTTTGTTTTATTTCATCATTCAAGTATGCTCCCCAGACATAGACTACACGTTTAACAATCCATTACGTTTTCTGTAAACAAAGAAAAATTACACACATCTATTTATTTTTCTTAAAACTGTGGTAGCAATTTTTTAGGTTTGGTATATGCTCTAAGACCTCGAGAAACTACTTCGAGCTCAGAGAAGGCGAGAAAGAGAGCAAAGGAATCAAGAAGCAATGAACAACAAGGATTTTCCATTGAATCTTGAAGATGTACCACTTGGGGAAAACTTTAACGATCAAATTCCAATTCCCAAAGAAGTACAACCACAAGTAGGAGTCAATGGATGAGATACACCAAATAATGATTGTAGAGAACAAGATCTTCCTTATCAAGGATGCCAATTTTGTGTTCAACCATTAAGGATTTGCCCTCCAGTGATCCAAGCTGCTAGATTCAAACTCGATCCGGGTACGTTGAATCAATTCACGAGTTATGACAGCTACAATGGTGCTGCACGCCAAGATCTGGTGAGGTCAATAAAGAAGTTTATGCATATTTGTGATGCTTACATTACTCAAGGCATTACACGCAAAAAACTTTATTACTTCATGTTTCAATTTTTCTTGACCGGAGGTGCAAGTAGATGGTTAGAGTGTCAACCATTTGATTTAATTACGTCATGGGACAAGTTGTAAGTCAAGTTCTTTGATATCTATTATCCACAAAACATGAGAATGAAGGATCAAATGGAGCTTGCCAATTTCCGCCAAGACAGTTTTAAGAGTTTATGAGAGACATGGATGAAATTTCAACATAAATTAGCTCGATGTCCACTTCATGGTTATACCCCAACTCTTAGCCATCTTTCTCTATTGCATCTAAGAGTTTCCGTCTTGAACATTTCTGGGTGGATAATCCATCTTGTAGGGGCATGGTTGCGTTCTCTTGGGGGGGGGGGGGGGGGGGGTTTGTGTATGGTTTAGATGGGATGGGTCAAGCTATGAAAAAAAAAGTTATTATCAATTCATTCTCGAGATGTAGTAAGAAGACCTCTAAGAAATGTTACTCACTTATTAAAGGACTTCAATTAAGACTCACAGTTTTGAAAACTTGGTAGCCTCTAAAGAGGTTTTGGAGAAGTGAAATCCATATATGTCTCTATTGATAGAATTTAGGCGCATGATGAATAATTCTGGAAAGCTAGCGCTAAAGATCGATGTGTCATTGAAGGAGTTAAATATACAACGTATTATCATGTCTCGATGGCTAAAAGGCATAACCACAACATGGTTACTCAAATTCTTGACAATAATAAGGAATTGTTCAGTGATCGACTCATATCAAATATATGTTTGTCATGCACAATGGAAATCTTGGTGTGGAAGGATAGGAAGTTGCCGATCACATTCCTTGTAAAATAACTTATGAGATGAACCTAGATCTTATGCGAGCACTAGCAATGGAAATTTTTTGTAGTGGTGTCTTTCGTATGGGGCAAAAAATATCCAGTCCTTGATGGCCTCCATGGACTCATCTACCGGAAGTATTGGGAAATTATTCAATTTGATGTGCTAAAATGGCTTATTCTTTTTTCGAAAGGAAGTTGGATGTGAGAAAGCTTATTAAAACTATTATTACCCTTGTTCCAAAAGGAGAAACCCAAAGTAAGGCTAGCTATTACAAACCTATCTCGTGTGCAAACTTTGATTACAAGATTATAACATCTATGTTAGTTGAAAGGTTGAAACCTTTTATGAATGAACTCCTGCCCAATCTACTTTAATCAAGGGTAAGGCTATCCAAGATAACCATGTTTTGGACCATGATATCTATATCTTCTTCATAAGGAACATATATTGTAACAATCACTATGTTGCGGTTAAATGAATGGGACATGGACAAGGCTTATGAACATGTTCGGCGGGATTTCATGGGGGTAGTTCTAACAAAGCATGTAATCCATACTACATTGATTGGGTGGATCATGAACTATACCTCAACTATAAATTATCAAATTGCCATTAATAGGAAAGAGGCTAGTAATATAACCCCGACTAATGGAATAGATAGAGAGGCCCTTTATCTCTGTATATTTTCTGTCTTCTCATGGAAGCTTTAGTAGGCCTCATTAATTTCAATGTTAAACTAGCAATGGAATGTTCACTGTTATCGCACATCCTGTTTGAAAATTACTCTTTTTTTCGTGTGAGCCTTAACAACTCTGAAATTGATATTTTCAAGAGAATTATTCATCTTGATTGCCGAGAGATTTGGAAAAAGATTCAACCTTTGAAAATCCAGCATTTGTTTTAGTAAAGGGTATTTCTTCTCAGCTTACTAATAAAACTGTTACCTCTATTGGTATTAACTGACATACTCTATTGAGAAATACCTTGGTATCCCAATAAAGTATACGAGATTCAAAGTCTTTACAATAAGTGGGTTAAGGATAGATTGGTTAAGAATGCCAATAGGCGGAAATATAAACTTCTCTCTAATGGAGGTAAGGAATTAATATAAAGTTTGTCCTTCAATCCACACCAAACTACACTATGTATATTCTTTGTTTCCGAACCTTTTACAATCAACCTTAAAAGGTGGTGTCAAATTTTTGTCGGGGATCGGGTAACAAGTGACACATTCATTGGAAGGCTTGGGACAAAATTTCTATCTCTAAAGAAATGGTGGGAATTGGATTTTAAGACTTTGGAAATATGAATTTGGCTCTATGGCAACCAAGACCGGGCGATTACTACATAACCCAAATTTAATTGTGTTCAAAGTGCCTAAAAGTATCCATCTATATTATGATTCTTTCTGGAAATATACTACAAAATCTATGAATCTTGGGCTTGGACAAGCTTCCTGGCTTGAGGGATGTTGTACTAAATGATGTATTATGTAAATTGGTAACGGAGTCGCCATATATATATTTAGGGGGGGACAAATGGATGCCAACACACACTCCCATATCAAAGCCCCCCAATTATTCTATGTAGTTAATAGTGACATCATTCATCAAGACAAGTTGGGATAGAATACTTCACTCATTCATAACGCCTTACACCTAACAACGAGTGAGTTTATGTGCAAGACCCCCATTTGCACGCCTAATGAAGAGGACAAACTCATATTGAAACATTCTAAGAAAGGAAGTTTCACAACTGAAATTGGATGGCATGCCATTAATTCTCTAAATTCTGCTACGAATACTCGAGCTTCATATTTGGGTACTTATGGGGACCCCGAAGTTTGGAGGACTATTTGGCATGGGAAGGCCCTGATAGAAGTTAGGGAATTTATCTGGAAGTGTTACAACAAAGATATTTCATATAGGGGAATCTCTCTTTAAGAGTCTGTTCTGATACATCCAGATGTAATTTTTTCAATGACCCAATGGAAACGGTTGACCATATATTTTTCTCTTGCCCTTTGAGTGTAGAAGTTTGGAACAATGTGGACATATGACATAGGTGGCTTATTAAGGGAGTGGAGGATTTTGAATCCAACATTATACACACAGTCAAGGGTGGGTCCAGTGAGGAATGGATCTTTGAAATCTCCATGACTTTTACTTTTGTCACAATCTAGAGAATTTGGACTGTCCAAATGAAATGTATGTTTGAGGGGACAAAATTGAGCACCCAACTAATTACACAGATGAGAAACAATCATATGGCTAATTTTCATGGGCATGAATAGAATGACACACTACCGGTGATCGAATCCCCCTCAGATCCAAACCATGGTTTGGAGACCGTCACCTCTTATATCAAAATATTTAGCGAGACATCCTTTAAGAATGAAAAAGAATTACTGGTATAGCTACGATAAGATTCAACAAAGAAAATGTTCCACTTGTCTGCAGGGGAACAAGATTTAGTGTATCTCAGTTCTCGAAGAGGAAGCTATTGTTATTTGGCTAGCATGTGAGGAAGCAACTCCCATTAACGATAGGAGTATTATGATTCACACTAACTGTGTTGGTGTTACCCAAGGACTTAAGAACAGATTTGAAGTTTGCTAGAAAGCCCAACCTATTATAAGAAATATAAATGATCTTATCTCATCTATATTTAACATATGTATTCGACATGTTTTTAGAAATCTTAATAGTTAGAAGTTTTAGATATAACATCCTATCAGTAAACTGGTCATCGGGTCCCCGGTTTGATTAGGACACTCAAAGGAATTGGTAACGCAATCGGGATCAACTGATCTCTTGTAATTTTCAAACATTTATTTTAATTTTATATAACTTGATTTTGACAAAAAAAAATTGTGATTTCTTTATTTCTTTTAAAGCTTATACGCTAGTTATTTTTTATACTTCTATTACATACAAATATTAGCTAAATACTTAATTAAGTTTGGGATTTGATGAAACTCTAGATTTATTTTTTTGGGAAATTTTATATAATTATGGGCAATTTAGCTTAATTGAGATTGATTATAACATATTTCGTTTTACCTTGTGTTAAATTGTAATTCATTAATTTGGCCGGTTAATTAATATCTCTTATTCTTAAACTACAACTTAGAACTGGGAGGGGGTATAAGGGTAGATCTAGGTAGTTTGAGAGTTTTTTAATCTATTGAATAGGAATATCTTAGATGGTTGCATAACCGCGATGTGTGTATTATTTTTTAGCACTTTTTAGGGTATGTTGGTTCGTCCAAAAGGGGTTCCATATCTAAGAGAGTAGTACATAATCACCAGGGAGGGGTTTAGTGTGGTTATCGAATCTTGTTTAATGTGTAGTTGTCAATCTTTACCTTATTAGATATAATTTTACAAATTAGAGAGATTAGGTAGATTCAATTGTCCCAAACTCACTTGTCTCCTCTTCATATTTGCAACCCAGTCCTTTACTGGTGGGGGTAAAGGTGTGATAAAATAATAGATAAATAAAGATAATAATAAAGAGTCACACACCCTTGAGAACCACGGAACTCACTGCAAGTATCACAGATCGTATGCAAGTTTTAATGATAAGTCAAGTTCGTTCGCAGGGATTGTATCCGTTAGATCAATTTATGTTTAACAAGCGTAGATGAATTTAGATGTTTGGAATAAAATATGAAAGATAAAATAATATGAATACTATCTAACGCAAATAAATAAATAAACAAATAAACAAAACAAATAACTAAATATGAAAGTAAGTCAAATAGATTAGGATTACTACGTCTATTACTAAATTGTTATTCTAACCTGTCACATTAAGCATTATATATTAACCAGGATTCTAACTACCTAGCCTTTTCTAGACTTAGGAGCAACCTCTCCACTACTAGGGATTCCTAAGTAATGTTTGGAGATTAAATCAAACCTTAATGGCTATCTAGTTACACTAGACGATTATGTGGTGTTGTCAATAACTAAGAATAATCCTAAGATTGATCAGATCTAGGGAAATAAGTCAAAACACATAATACAATATACGCCAAGCTTAACCAATTAGAATAAACAAATAGTATTTAAAGATAAAATAATAATCCAACAATTAAAAGTAAACTTACAGAATAAAAACTTAGAAATATGTTTGAGAATAGATCTATAGCTAATTACTCTAAATATAGAGAAGGTGAGATGTAGAAGAGGAGTTGTCAGTCTCCAATCTTCTTCTTCTTGTCTTCTTCTATAGGTCAACTTGCTTCTTGGATGAATAGCTTGATTCTAAGGATGAATATTTATCTAAAGGACTAAGCTATTGTTTAAACTAAGAAAAGATAAGTAAAGACTAAGCCTATACTTTGCAATTGAGCAAGGACATGTTTACAATGGTTTAAGGGTGTATTTATAGGTGTCTTGGAAGCCCTAATTCGTTTTCTTGAAGGAGAAGTAAGTGGTGGACTCCAAGCCCAACTCAAATTCGTAACCCTAAAAACATGAAATCAGGTCCGATCTTCTTTTGGCTCTAACAGCTTCAATATTCATCCGTTTGACGCGTATGAATATACCAAATTGATCGTCTCGGAAAGCTCTTCAACTTTGCTCTTGACCGTTTCTCCAAATTCCACACCGTTTTTGAGATATAAGCTGATTTGTGGTCGTAGGTGCAGAAATTCAGGATTAAGGCAGCTTTTTCTTTTCCATATTTTTAGCTTTTATTTCCTTATATCCAATTACCATGCTTATCTCTTTCCATATCTTGTAGTCTTTGACTTGGGAATCTAATTAATCTCCATAATTATCTTTAAAGCTTCACACTAAATAAATAATTAAACCCAATATGCTCTAAAAATATTATTTACTAAATCAAGACTCAAAATAGGAAAGTGCACTATTTCTCAAGAAAATCGACTATTATGACTTCTAAATCACTAAAAATGATGTCTCATCCTAATATAAATCTATCACAAATGAGGAGACAGCAAGACCCCCAACTCAAAGTTGTATTGTCCCGATACAAAAAAGATAAAAACAAAGGGAAGTCTCTAAATACACACCTAGGTCAATTAAGCACATAGGGAAGAAGATAGCAGAATATGGAGAATAAACCTAAAGCAACTACTCAGAAAATTTCATGTAATAATATTTAAAAACTACATACCTGTACACTTCTCATATCCACAGTCAACACGGCTTGAATTCAAGATCAGATTAGTTTCGCAATGTAAGAAGGATTGGGACTTTACTCAGTTCCCCAAGGAAGCTATAGATTGTTCATCGAACTTCACTAGTGTCCAAAGCTCCACTTAACTACTCTCTATTGGCTCAATCACTTCTCAATTACATAGCAAAGAATCAAAAGGTCTTTAAGGTTGTAATGTAGGCTTAGGGATGGTATGATAAGTATATTTGGATAATTTGGAGTGAGCTTTTGGCTCTCTCCTCACTAGCCATCAACGAATCGCCCTAGAGCTTGAGTTACTCTCATAAAACGTTTCTCACTCAACCCAATGATTTCCTTGATGCACAATTTTAGCATCCCCAATAACCCAATTAAAGCATAAGATGTTCACATAAAAATTCCACTTTGCCGGTCCGAATATATATATTTTCTTTTCAAATCAATTTCTTTTCTATAGCTATGACTCTCTTTTTATGTTGAGATATCACGCTATTTTCTCATATATATATTTTTATGCCCTTATTGGCAAAATTAGCTCGTAGCTTCTTTTTCATTCACTATTACCCCGGCAAAGGGTTACAATAAAAATCTGTGAATCATCATCAATCTTAAGAACATAGCACAATTAATAAGCTCAAAAATCCCATCCCAATAATATTTCCCATAATGGTGGACCCACCACCCCAAACTCAAGCTCTAAAACAACTGTCTATGCATCGCGATTCGAGTGCGGGTCATATGGAAAAGTCCTATAATCTAAAGGGATATGGCTTATAATGTGTTTAATAAAAAGGCTTTAGAAAGGCTAGAAGAGGCTGAGAAGGATATAACATATAAAATCAAAAAATAACAAGGTGAGAAGGTATAAAAAGGCTTCAAAGGCTTCAAATATGAAAGAACCGCCTTAATCACTTTCTACACTATGTAATTTCGTTATTTTCTTACCTTTAGCACTTTCATCAAATGGGTTTTGTCACTAGCTTGGATCTCACGGCCTACACACTTCTCAAGGTTCCCTGAGATCGAACATACTTTCTATCGCATTGCTCACTAATCTTTTCTTTACTATCAACGTGTATTTTCTTGCAAATACTCAAAGCATACAAAATAAAATAGCTCTTAAACATACTACTTTCTATCATTAATTCACTGAGCTTATGCTTTTAAGCTATTAAACACACTCTACATACATCTAAACCTTCAAAAATTTTAATTTTACCTAAAAAACAGAAAAATGGAGATGAGAGACAACGAATCCCCACACCCCCAACTCAAAAATGAGCCGTGTCCCCACGACTCGAAAAGATTCAAAAATAAAATAAAATAAAATTAAAATTTTACGGATATTGCACATAAAGAAAAGGTAAGGAAGAAAGAAAACATACTCTTCGAGGCTATATACCTTTCCTGATCAATACCCGAAATAGGGTGCAGTGCTTTCATGTATGTAAATTTCTATGTATCACCAATTTCGCATTCCCTTACATCTTCTTATGCTCCATTCCAATCAATCACAATCTAGAAATCTCTTGTTTATCTTCTTCCAACTTTGCTCTTTGAATAATCTCTCATGTGACAGTTGTTCATTCAGGAATATGTTTTGAATACAGCTACTAGCGTCCCAGAAGCTTTTGTTCATCTTTGATATAGGAATCTTTGATTAGAAGAGGTATTGGCATCTTCTGCTCCCTAATTACAATTGCTTGCTTTTTAGGATTTGAATCCACCAAAAACCGGTTCCTCTCTAATTGCTTGACTCCAATTATCTTGTAATATATTCCCAAACTAGTACCCATCTCAATTGATTTCATCTAGAACTTACCCAATACCTTACTTTGATTCTTCATATCCCATAACACTTGATAATTTCTCTATTCTCTTCATCATCTCTTTTGACCCCCAACTCAAAGCTTTGAGCACTCTTGAAATTTGTAACTCTTAATCATAGGTGGAACAAGCTTTATTTTGGTTAGGAAAGGTGTTAGGATGACAATTCTCCATGTGGGTATGATTGAATTAAGCTTTAATGATGTGGGTTTAAGGATTTTTAGAAAAAGATGTTGAGATTAATGGCTTTGATTCTTTGTTTCTAGGTGTTTCGATATGATTTGGGTGCTTGAATCTTCTTTGTAATGATGTAGGGAAGGATTTGGATGAGAATTCATGGTGATTTGGTGATGTTTTGATGTTAGGTGAAGGTTTGTTGAAGCTTTAATGGAGTTGGGAGAGTTCTGGAGAGAAGAAAGAGGTTTAAGGTTTGATAAATTCGGAATAATAAGCATTAGATCTCCTTATAAGCTTAAAACCCTTTCTTTTCTCTCTCTGGCGGCTCGTGCGGACTACCCCTGCGGACCATGGGGTGTACCGCGGGGTATACCGCGATTCCTACGTCAAAATACCCGTGGTAGGACCCCGTGGCACGTGTTTGTGCGGTGCATGGCGCGGTATAGGGTCCGGTATACCGGACCCATCAGCTATTTTTTTTCGTTTCTGGATAAAACATGTGGCTCTACCCCGTGGCACGGGTTTATCCTCTGCGGTGCACCGCGGCTGAGGTCCGGTGTACCGCGCTCGGTAAAAACCTCCCCAACAGCTAGATCTCGAAAAGTTATGCAGTTTAGGCTCAGAGATCACCTGATTTCGACATCCGAGCGCAAAGATATGACTTGCCGAAGTTTCGTTCCGAAAAATTTTGCTCGCCTTCCCTAACTCGATTTCTCCAATACCTAATCATCAAAAACACTAGTACCTTCCTCAAATATGCAATATCAACTAAGAACAACTAAATTAAACATAAATTAAAAACGTAAAAGACATGAAAATTAAAAAAAAACTACGGGTTGTCTCCCGTACAGCACTTTTGTTTAACGTCTTTCAAAGTTAGACGTGTTACCTCGATTAAGGCTTGCGTACATAACCTCCCCAATAACTGGTTAGGTCATGCTCATCTACTATCCGAAGTTTGTGACCCTTCTTAGCTTGTATTTCAATCCGTTTTGACGAAATAACTCTCGTAACTACAAACGGACCCATCCACGAATCCTTGAATCCCCGTGGTCTATTTTCTTGTTTGGGGGCTTTCCATGCAACCATGTCACCAACCCCAAACTCACTTTTGATTCTCTTCTTCACGGGTTGAATGTGGACTTTCTTTTTAATTTCTTTTGTCACAACTCGGAGTGTCGGGGCTTTTTCTATACGTGATTCCTCATGCTTTTCATCCACCAAGTGGAATATTTTAGATTCTTTTCCCACTTGGAAAGTCACGGTTCCCCTATGAATATTAATTATGCTATGACTTGTCGCCAAGAATGGGCGTCCAAGTATCAATGGAACATGTTGACCTGCAATGCTATCAAGGATAACAAAATCTGTAGGTATAGTTAAAGTACCTACTTGGACAAGCACGTCTTCAATGACTCCCCATGGTTTTATCGTTGAATTATCTAGGAGCAGCAAATCAATATCTCTTCTTTTGGCATCTCCCATGCCTAACTTCTCGAACAGACTCTTGGGCATGATATTCCTTCCTGAGCCCAAGTCACACATCGCTTTGGCCTTGAAATTACCACCTATATTAATGTGGAGATATAAAGCTCCAAAATCTTGCATCTTTTGTGGTAGTTTCTTCGGAATGGTTGTCAAGCTTTCTTTAGTACGGTCCCTATTCTCAATCACAACTTCTACACCTCCACTCTTCTTGGACAGATCTTCTTTGCAGACTATCGGTGATGTAGGCTCTTTATATGTGATTACGTCCCCTATGCCTATCGTGCTTTGTTCTTCTCTTCTCGGAATATCTAGTTCATTAAGTGGAACTTGTGGTGATTCCACTTCCTCCTCTTCTTGAAGGCTGAACTCTTCAACAACATCGAACCAAACATCGCTATCGATTTCCGTGGCCTCATCATCAATTTGTTTACCTAGGCCAGTTTGCATGTATGGGGCGTCGAGTATAGGAACAATGATTTCTTCTGGGCTTGATGTTTCAGATTTAGTATCACCACTAGGATATGTAATTCTTTGTAGATGAGGTGGTGATAGTAATGGTTGTGTAGGTGGTGGTTCCACCTTACTTTCTTCTGTTTGCACCTTTTGTGCGGTTGTCTCTTCTTTATTGGTTTCTTTTTCTTCTTCCACATGCTTGAATTCTGGTTCAACCTCTTTCGCAATT
The DNA here is from genome assembly GCA_029959085.1 of Nemophila menziesii. NCBI lineage: Eukaryota > Viridiplantae > Streptophyta > Magnoliopsida > Boraginales > Hydrophyllaceae > Nemophila > Nemophila menziesii. The sequence goes on along the minus strand of JARWIR010000003.1, from coordinate 70,510,111 downwards.
TGATCTTTAACAATTACTTCTTCTAAGCTAAGCTTGGTTGGTTCTTCTATGGTTGAAATTTCGAACCCAACATTGCTATAACCCAGTTTCTTATGTAATTCTTGTTGTAACTGTTGATTGATCGTAGTGAGTTCCGTTAATCTTTGCTCCATTGCTTGATATTTTTGGTTCATAGAACGTATTAAGGTTGTATTAGCATCTATCTTTGCCGCGTGTTGCTCTTCCATGTTTTCCAAATAACTTATACTTTCAAAAACTTGATGAGACGGAAGAGCTTGTCGAACCTGTTCTTCTATGATACTTCCGATTAACGGTGGAAACTCTTGTTGGAATTTTAGAGAAGCTTTGGTCACTTGAGTGACTTGTGTCTCCAAGGCTTCCACTTTTTCAGCTAGCTCCTTAGATGTTTTATTGTTGAGCTGCGTAAAATTTTGAACCAGAATCAATAATTTATCCATCATTTCGTTTATAGCTTCATTTTGTGGATTATGCATGGGTTGTGGTTGAGCCTGTATTTGATAGCTCGAACCTTCTTGATAAAAATTTTGACTTCGGGCCCCATGCATATTTTGTGCGTAATAATTCTCCATACCTAATAAACCTGAGAAGAGACTAAAAAGAAAACGCGTAAAACTGAAAACAAATAAAAACTTCTACACTAAATAAACACCAAAGAGATTTAACTTAAAGATAAATCCCCGGCAGCGGCGCCAAAAACTTGGTGGGGGCAAAGGTGTGATAAAATAATAGATAAATAAAGATAATAATAAAGAGTCACACACCCTTGAGAACCACGGAACTCACTGCAAGTATCACAGATCGTATGCAAGTTTTAATGATAAGTCAAGTTCGTTCGCAGGGATTGTATCCGTTAGATCAATTTATGTTTAACAAGCGTAGATGAATTTAGATGTTTGGAATAAAATATGAAAGATAAAATAATATGAATACTATCTAACGCAAATAAATAAATAAACAAATAAACAAAACAAATAACTAAATATGAAAGTAAGTCAAATAGATTAGGATTACTACGTCTATTACTAAATTGTTATTCTAACCTGTCACATTAAGCATTATATATTAACCAGGATTCTAACTACCTAGCCTTTTCTAGACTTAGGAGCAACCTCTCCACTACTAGGGATTCCTAAGTAATGTTTGGAGATTAAATCAAACCTTAATGGCTATCTAGTTACACTAGACGATTATGTGGTGTTGTCAATAACTAAGAATAATCCTAAGATTGATCAGATCTAGGGAAATAAGTCAAAACACATAATACAATATACGCCAAGCTTAACCAATTAGAATAAACAAATAGTATTTAAAGATAAAATAATAATCCAACAATTAAAAGTAAACTTACAGAATAAAAACTTAGAAATATGTTTGAGAATAGATCTATAGCTAATTACTCTAAATATAGAGAAGGTGAGATGTAGAAGAGGAGTTGTCAGTCTCCAATCTTCTTCTTCTTGTCTTCTTCTATAGGTCAACTTGCTTCTTGGATGAATAGCTTGATTCTAAGGATGAATATCTATCTAAAGGACTAAGCTATTGTTTAAACTAAGAAAAGATAAGTAAAGACTAAGCCTATACTTTGCAATTGAGCAAGGACATGTTTACAATGGTTTAAGGGTGTATTTATAGGTGTCTTGGAAGCCCTAATTCGTTTTCTTGAAGGAGAAGTAAGTGGTGGACTCCAAGCCCAACTCAAATTCGTAACCCTAAAAACATGAAATCAGGTCCGATCTTCTTTTGGCTCTAACAGCTTCAATATTCATCCGTTTGACGCGTATGAATATACCAAATTGATCGTCTCGGAAAGCTCTTCAACTTTTCTCTTGACCGTTTCTCCAAATTCCACACCGTTTTTGAGATATAAGCTGATTTGTGGTCGTAGGTGCAGAAATTCAGGATTAAGGCAGCTTTTCCTTTTCCATATTTTTAGCTTTTATTTCCTTATCTCCAATTACCATGCTTATCTCTTTCCATATCTTGTAGTCTTTGACTTGGAATCTAATTAATCTCCATAATTATCTTTAAAGCTTCACACTAAATAAATAATTAAACCCAATATGCTCTAAAAATATTATTTACTAAATCAAGACTCAAAATAGGAAAGTGCACTATTTCTCAAGAAAATCGACTATTATGACTTCTAAATCACTAAAAATGATGTCTCATCCTAATATAAATCTATCACAAATGAGGAGACATCATTTACTTACTTGTTAATTAGTTTTTGACCCTTCTTTCATAGTATCTTAATTCATCACCCAAAAATTTCCGGATTTTTTCTCTCTCAAATAAAAACCTTGCCAACACTCATAATAACACTACTAATCCCTTGGCAGACAATCCTTGAATTTATTCTATAAATTCGTCAAATTCGTACACTTTTGTAAAGACAACACGTATCCAACATCTCCACGATGCCAGAAATAATTGATGTATTTAAATACTTAGTAATTTTGACAAAGTGGGGGTCATCCCGAGTCGGGGGACTATTTGGATCACTGAATATGTCCATACCCGACAACCAGGATGGAAGGGTTCCTTCTTATCGAAAGGAGGAAAAATGACTCTTTATCAGCTACGTTGAATGCTCTCTTGACTTACTACCTAAAGCAATCGTTAAAAACCTAAACTCTTTAGTGGCAGAGTTTTGGTAAAGCAAGGTTGGGGGTTACTGGTGCAATCAGACAACCCTATCAAATCATATACCCAAAGGCGGTCTCGATATTAAGGATTTCCATACAACCTGGCTTTCGTGGCTAAGCAGACGTAGAAAATAATAGAGAACTCGGGGTCACTGGTATCTCAAACCCTAAATGGGATTTACTTCCCAAAAGTTCTTTTGGGAGCGCGTCAACAAGGAACCATACATCATGGGTATGGTGTAGCATAATGAAGGGGAAAGAGTTCATATGAGCCTCTACCCTATGGTATATTGGGGATGGCTCTACAATATCTATTTGGAAGTACCCTTAGATCCAAGGACACATCCCTACCCCTCACCTTTGGACAACAATCGAGTGAAGGTTGCCGAACTTATTAACCTAAGAACTCATATGTGGAACTCCTAGTTGATCTCCCTTGTCATGGACAAATTTTTTTAACTAGTACAATATACTCCTCTCCCTTTCCTATCATGACCCGATCGCCTGATTTTGCCTTACACAAGGAATGGAAATTATTCTAAAAAGAGTGGGCATAACAAATCCTTAGAAATACCTAGCTTCGACTATGGGAACCCAAGTCGATTAAAAATACCCTTCACATACGACCCAACGATATGGGACAAAATATGGAGGGATCCACTGTCTTTGAAACTCAAAACATTCATATGTAAAGTGGGTCATAATGCTAACCCCACGCACAATAGATTCTGCAGAAAAAGTGTAAGACATCCCTTACTTTTGACCTTTGCAACCTCGTTGTCGAGTCATTCGAACATATTCTCTTTCAATGCACTTGGAATAGAAAATTTTGGCTCAATGGTCCTCTACCTTACAGGGTGCCTGATGTCTCTCCTTTTGTGATGGATTAATCCACCCACGAGATATTATTTTGAGAATTTATTGGGCTTAAGTGAGGGTTTTCTATAATATTTGCTATATTGTACTTTTGTCTCTTATTTTGGACATATTGCTATTTATAGAGCTTTTGTGCCTCAATTGTGTGTTAAGAGTGTAGATATTAGGTACATGGTTGACACAAAATTCCACAATTAAGAGAAAAAGTCAAAAAGTCAAGATAAACCCCAATACAAGGCGTGAAACGAGCTTAAAGTCACTTTGGGATGTTAGGTCGTTTACTGGAGAAATCTTAACATCATATTGTTTCAGTCACCACGATTAATTGGTCAGAGATTTGGACTTAAATACTTTTGATTTATAAATATCTTGAAGCTAGCGACGCGTGAGAAATGACGGAAGTCAATTCGGATTCGTGGCTCGAACTAGAAATTGTTAAGTAAAAACAGGTTGGGCTAGGTTAAACTAATTGTGAGCCCATATGAACCCTAAAATGTTTCCCAACTCTTATAGAAGCATATGAGCAGCCATATATAATACACCATTCAACACTATTCAACCATTAGTCCTTTGAGAAGAGCACAAAACGTCTGAAGCCAGCAGGAGAAGAGGAATAGGGTTTCTACACCAAACTCCATGATTCTTCATCATCCGGGCTCCGTTTGCTATCGATCCAAAGAGTAAGTTTATCACATTTTGTATTTAATCATGATTTTTTGCATTAGTTTTAATTAGTTTTCAGTTTTTCATTATGAACTAACCCTTATTGCTTGAGGAGTGCTTATGTAAGAACCTATGTTGGCTTATTTGATGTTTTATTGCATTTGGAATCAATATTTAACTAGAGATTGGTATTATTACTATATTCCATTTACAATATGTTTGTATTAATATTATCCATGCCGTAGCTAAGTAGTGAGTAGCCCAAGTAGTTAAGCTATCACCCGAAAGGGGAAGGGTTAATTTTCGAAATAGCATATAGACGTCTAGTGTGCGGTAGTGAACTGGGAGGTCTTGCGTAGCTAGACAGACAATTAGGTTAGAACCTCAATCATTTGAAGACATTTTAGGGTCATCCAGGAGGGGTCTCTAGTGGGAGGATTGCTTTCTAAGCTACTGACAGGAGTTAGAAAGACTTTTGAATCCCATCTAATGTGACTTCACCAACTCTCCCTTATCAATAAAAAAACATTATATTAGCGACTTTGAGGACCATTAGCAAAACTCAAGCAACTATTAGCATCTATTTTATATTAGTTTAATTGCATTCTCATTTTAGTTAATTAGTTATTTCACTGCATTTAGCTTTATAAACAAAAACCAAACAATTATCATATTTACTTTATTATCATTTTATTAACAACTTCACATTTCTATACTTTTGAAACACTTATTTGTAACTTTGATAGTCCATGTGGAGACGATAACCCCAATACTTCTCTTTATTACTTGTCAATGACTCGTACACTTGTGGAAAGTGGCTTCTAGGGTGTTGGTGTATTTCATCACACTTTGTGACGCGACAGTGCCTTTCCCCGAGGACTCTTCGTATGAGTGATGACTTATAAACTTTAGTTCCAGTTCTGCAAATAATGGCGTTGAGACGAAAGAAATAATCCTTAGGATAACTTTCACATGTTGATTTATCTAACTGGCACATAATAATATTTATATGGAACACAAAACTATTATTGTGCCTACTATTCTCATACTATCGAATACTAGTTTAAATAATTCTTCTACTCATGTTTTGCATGCTCTTCATTACCAGTTTATTCCCTGTGATACTTTAGTTATAACTGATATTTCAGCATGTACACTTCCTTTACATGATATTATTAAACTCAACACAAACGAAGTCGTTGGTTTTTATGGAGTTGTTATAAGTTTTATTGGTAAAGGCCACGAGAGGGTTGTTGTCTGTAGGCACATCAATCACGCAACCATTTATAATATTATTTTATCAAATGTTTAGTTATCAGGAATGTTATTTTAATTGCTAGATATACGTTGTTTGTTCGCGTTATCATCAAAAGTGATCCTTTAGCTGGATCCAACTATTAAGTCTCCCACCGATGCAACATATTAGAGATATATGCCAAACTTGAAAGATATCAGATTGTTGACTGACGATTCCTCTCAAATTTATTTTAGTTGGGTTAGGATAACAACAAATCGTGTTATTGATTAAATTGTGAACAAAGGTGTTACGTCTAGCTTACTTGTTAAATAATTTTTTTTTCTTCTTATTTTTGAATTGTGTACTATATTGTAATATGATCTTATTGTTTTTTAATATATATTGCTACTAGTTAAGGGGAAAAAAAGATTTGTAATTTAGATAAATTGGAATTTTATATGTTATGGAAAAAGAAAACATAAATGATAGATAATAACCACAAGCAAAAGGTTACTTCTTCTGAATTTTATGACTCTCCAATGAAATTTGAAAAAGAGGAAGCTAGAGATCAAAGATTCAATAACCAGAAGAATAATAATTACAAGCTACAGATCTCTAGCCAAGCAGAATTTCAAAAAGGAAGCATACCCTCACGGGAAGAAAAACATGAGCTTTGAAGTTACAGGATTATATCTTCTCACTCAGAGTCCGGAAAATTGGTTAATCTATCAGAATGATCAGTATCTCTTAATTCCTCTGTCGATGAGGTTGATCACTTTAAAATGGCTCGACCAGATTATCTGCAAAACCAACTAATGATGTTTCGGATCAGGTCCTCTAGGACTACGCCGTTGAACAGTATACCGATTAATATCTCGATTTTGTAAACTCGCCCTGATTATTTATTGAGCACTCTCGATCAATGACGTTTTCCTCTTCTGTGTAAATGGGTCAAGAATACGACTTCGAGAGGCTGGAAATGAAAACAAGAGTATGATGAAGAGAAACCAAAACTGCAAGCTTGCCATTTTGTTTTTTCAAAATGTAGACATGAAAACAGGGATTATATAACATCGTCAATTTCTTTATATTTTAATGGAAAAAGTGGACGGTATTATGATTTTAATTGACCTCTTTCATGGAGTGAATATACAATGCTGCCTTTTGAGTTTAAGAAGGAACAATAATCAAAACCCACAATTCGAAAGACAAAATTATCACAATTATCTTATCAATATAACTATGCGATGTTTTTTCTTAATAATACAAACGAGGTTTATTGACGATGGAATTGATATCTAAACACTAATCTATTAGGCTTTCCAAAATGGGGCTATAAATAGACCTTGGTGTCACCTATTCATATTGATCCTGAGTCATGTGTCATCAAATCCCATCTGATAGATCTTATGTATACTATCAACGTCTCTTGCGAAACTCCAAATTAAGTTAACCAATTTGCGCCTACATTTTTTTTTTTTGTTACAGAAGAGGCCAAAGGCCAGGAACTAAGTTCCTAATAATTATTCATTATACAAATTCTAGGCGTAGTCCAACCACACCTATCCTTCGTTAACAATTGCCATAAACCATCCGGGAGGTCTTTAATCGCAACCGGGCCATCCACGATCCCAAGTCCATGTTCGCCAACCAATCCGCGCAATTATTAGTTTCCCAAAAACTCCACTCCAACACGAAATTCGGGTGGGAACGTAAGATATCACAACACTCTCGTATCATGTCATTACTAGCATCTCCTGAGTTCGCACCGCCCTTCACTATCGCGTACAACTCACGCGAGTCTGTCTCAATATTAAGATTCAAATATCCTTCTCTTACCGCCATTCGAAGTCCAAAATGTAACGCAAAGAGTTCCGCTTCAAAAGCCGAATGTGCCCCGCTCCTACCCACAAAACCTCCTACAAAGTCGCCTTTAAAATTTGCGCCTACATTCGTTGCATGATATATCTTTTTTATTAAAAAAGATCTCTTCCGCCTCAAGATATCACGGATGGCCTTGACCCATATAGTTCCCGGGCCTAGTAAATCCTCTTAAAGTCTTTCCCTAAGCTCGTACGTACTCTGATGTTGGAAATGGCTCCCACACAACACGGACAAAATTTTGGCTGGTAGGTATTTTTTTTTTTTTTTTTTTTATCGCTCTCCAAAGAAGCAATCTATTCTTTTGGGAACATATGGAGTTTCCAAACTCTCTACCACTCGAAAACCATACAAGTTTCAAACATATTATCTAATATTGCTGTTTTAATGTCTCCCGCCACCCGCATATGAAATATTTTGTAGCCAAAACTTGATTGTTCGATTAATTAGATTTTTTTTTGACGGTTGAAACATAATTTAAATTAAAGTAAAATGTGACAATAAGTTACAATAAGTTTAGAATGTATCTAGCCAATACCAATAGAAGAGAAGTCACTAACAAACAATTTAACAAGTAAAGAGGGGGGTGAAGACACCCAATCGTGAGGAAGGTTGTTGGAGTTAGCCTTCTTCGCGATCCAGTCGGCGGCTTGATTGAATTTCCGAGGAACAAAGAGGAAATCCATGCTTAGGGTGCTAGAAACTCTTTGAATATCTTCATAAAGGTGATGTAAATGACGATTTTCAAACTGTTTACACTCCATAAGCGGCTTCATTAGTGATTGGCAGTCATTCTTAAGCACAAAATGTGTGGAAGGTTGTAAGGCTGCTTCATTGATAGCTTCTCTAATACCAACAGCCTCAGCTTCTTCAGGAGATTTTGCAATGAAGTTCAGAGTTTTTCCTTTCAAAAATTGGCCCTGTGAATCACTGAATATGAAAGCAATAGCTGAGTTATTAGTGTGTTTATCATAAGATGCATCAACTGAAATGAAGTTAATAGGTTTAGAGTTATTGACTTTCCTGGTATAGGAGTAATTTAAGGGTTTTTTTTGTTGGTTTTCATGTTTTTCTTGTGGTAAATCTGTTGTTGTTGCCTCAGAATCTCGTTTTTCATTTATATTATATTCATCATAGGCAAGATATGACTTTTGTATTATTGATAAGGGGCAGATATCAACATTTTCAAAGACTTTTTTATTTCTTGCTTTCCATATGAACCAAAGGGTATAGATTGCCATCTCAACTTGGGATTTTTCTCTATTATCAATAAGATCTTGAATCCATTGATCCAAATTAATGTTGTGATCAATAGAGGTTTTATAACCCCAAGGAGTTGCAAACCAAGTGGCTCGAGCTGGGGGGCAAAGAAAGAATAAATGCTCATTTGTTTCAGGTTTTCCACAAATTTTACACAAGTTATTTAAGGCACATTTTCTGTTGAATTTATTCACTTCAGTTGGTATAGCATTTGAGATTATGCGCCAAGTAAAGTTTTTCAGTTTAGGGGAAATATTAAGTCCCCAAATGGTATCCCAGAAATCTTTATGTAATTTAAATGAAACAGAGGGATCAATATTTCTTTCATGTTCAATATCATCCAACAGATTTTTTGATAAGTGTTTATATACTCCTTTTGAAGAGAGTATGCCTTTAGGGTCAGGGTTCCATATGATGGTATCATCAGCTCCAGTGGAGCTAATGTTCATGTTTTGTATTAGTTTTGAGGTGTGCTGAGGGACAATAGCATCTAATATTTCAGTGTTCCATTTTCTTTCAATAGTGATGAGCTCAGAAACCTTTTGAATATTGGTGTTAGTGTTGTTTTGGATATGGTCAGATTGATAAATCCAATCATCCTCCCATATTTTTATGTTGTTTCCATTTCCCACTATCCATTTAGTGTCTTTTAAGTAATTATCTCTGCCAAGTAATAAGCTTTTCCAACCCCATGAAGGGTTATATCCGAGTTTTGCCTCATGAAAGGTAGTGGAGTTAAAATATATACCTTTAATAATTTTATAAGCAAGGGTGTTCTTATTTAAATTGAACTTCCAAGCTGAAGAGGTTAAGAGTGAAATATTCATTTTTGAGAAATTTTTAAAATTCATGCCTCCCACTGTTTTTGGAAGTTCCATATATTTCCAGGATTTCCAATGGATTCTATTTTTTCCTTTATTGCCCCACCAAAATGAGGCAATTAAGGAAGAAATTTTATTGCAAATTGAATCTGGAATATGAAAAATATTCATAAGATAAACTGGAATGGCTTGAATAACAGCCTTTATTAGTGTTTCCTTTCCAGCCTCAGAAAGAAGTTTAATGTTCCAACTATCTAATTTTTTCATGACTTTTTCAATTAACCATTCAAGTGCTTTAGTTTTTGATCTTCCCCAATCAGAGGGAAGCCCAAGGTAGGTACCAAGATTACTTAAGTGATTAATGTTTAGAATTTTTGTAAGCTCAGTAGCTACTTGTGGTGGAGTATTTTTACTAAAAACCACACCACTTTTGTTTAGATTTATAGATTGGCCAGAGGCATAACAATACTTATTAAGAGCATCTTGAAATTGCTCAAATTCCTCTATTTCTCCTCGCAAGAAAAAGAGGCTATCATCAGCAAATAGGATGTGTGTTATTCTTGGGCAGTTTCTACTAAGTTTTATGCCCCTAAGCAATTTTTCCTCAACTTTATTATTTAAGATAGATGTTAGGGCCTGAGAAACAATACAAAAGAGGAAGGGGGATAGGGGGTCCCCTTGTCTTAGGCCTTTTGTAGGATTTGAGATATTATGTGGTTTACCATTTATAAGTATAGCATAAGAGACAGTAATGACACATTGTTTTATCCAATTGATCCATAAATCTGAGAAACCTAAGGCTTTCATAACATCAAATAGGAAATCCCATTCTATGTTCTCAAAAGCCTTTGACATGTCAGCTTTAATAGCTGCTGCATATACATTTGAATTTCTTTTATTTTTTAAGAAATGTACTGCTTCATGTGCTATCAAGAGATTATCAGAGATGTTTCTATTGACAATGAAGGCAGATTGCTCATATGATATGATAGTGTCCATGTGGGGCTTTAGTCTTTTAACTAAGAGTGTTGCAATTATTTTATATATGAAATTTGGGCAGCTAATTGGTCTGTACTGACCTATAGTAGCTGGTGAGATAATTTTTGGTATAAGAGTTATATAAGTTTTGTTTATAGAGGTCAAATTTCCTTTGTTCCAAAGAAAATCTGAGATGCTTTTCATGAGGTCAAATTTTATAAGATTCCAATGTTTTTTGTAGAAGCTATCAGTAAAGCCATCTGGGCCTGGTGATTTATTAGCACCAAGAGTCCAAACTGCTTCTTTAACTTCTTTGAGAGAGAAGGGCATTTCAAGACATTTATTTATAGCTTCAGTTACAGTGGGTCTAATGTGTTTAATAATATTAGCATAGTTTCTAGGGCCAGTAGTTTTATATTGATTAGCATAGTGCTCAGTAATGGTGTTTTCAATGGTAGCCTGATCATCCATCCATGTACCATCCATTTTCATTAATCTCAAGATTTTATTATATTTTCTTCGTTGTTTAGTGGTGTTATGAAAAAAGGAAGTGTTTTTATCACCCAATTTAACCCATTGGATACGAGATTTCTCCCTCCAATAAAGTTCTTCTTTGTTCCAGTGTATTTCTAATTGTTCAGCTAAATAGTTATGTTCATGCCAATCAGTGTGATTAATAGTGTTAAGATTTTCAAGCTTTTTCAGAAGGTCTTTAATAATATTTCTATTATTTTGCCTTTTTCTTTTACTCCATTGAGTAATAACAGTGGAAATGGTGTTAAGCTTAGCACCAAATCTAATGATACCTCTATAAATATTATGTAAGTGGGACTTCCAGTGAGTAATGATAATGTTTTCAACTTCCTTATCAGAGTTCCAGCTTTTTTTATAAATAAATCTGTTGTTGTTTTTCTTGATTGTTTTATCAGTGGTTAGGATAAGGAGGCTGTGGTCTGAGCCAATGGCTGGTAGGATAGCAACCCAAGCATCTGGGTAGAGATTATCCCAGGCTGAGTTTGCTAGTCCTCTATCCAGCTTTTTCTTAATTAATTTATCACCACTTCTCCTGTTACTCCAGGTGAAGTAACATCCCTTGGAAGTGATTTCAATAAAGTTATTTTTATCAATAAAATCATTTAAATCTTTCGTGATAGTTGTTTCATTACCACCCATTTTTTCGTAATTATATCTGGCCATGTTTAGGTCACCTATAATAAACCATGGGTCATTTTTGTTATTCTTCATTAAGTTGTTAATATCAGATATGTTTTTTTCTTTCTCTTTTTCATAAGGAGATATATAAGCGTAAGTGGCATAAAAATCATTTCCTAATGGGTCAGTGATGATGCAATGTATGTAATTCTTGTTAAAATCTAAGATTTTGATGGGGAGGTCATCTTTAATCATAAGTGTGAGGCCACCTGATTTACCTTCAGGTTCAATGTTACAGACAATTTTCATATTAAGGGCAGTGCTGAGGTTTTCAATTTTATTTAAGCAATTTAAAGTTTCGCAAAGGAAGATTACCTCTGGATGATGGGAATTAACCGCATCCTTGAGTGTCAGAATTGTCAAGGGGGTACCAATCCCTTGACAATTCCAACTGAAGTGTATCATTGAGGGTTTTGGGTTTGTTCAAGGACAAACCCGCAAACCTGTTGCTCAGCATCATCATTTTTAATTTCGCTCTCCTCTGTGTCTTGAATCATCGGCTCAGTTGATTGAGGTTCCTCCATAGCCATAGAATTGTTGTTCTCGATGATAGGATTTTGTTGAATAAGTTGGGATTCCCATCGCTTTGACCATAGTTTATCATGTCTTTCTGAAGCTTGTGAGGTACTGGCTCCTTTTGAGTATTGTTTGTTATATTGTGGTTTGTAGTCATTGATTCTGGAGTTTGGAGATGGTGGAGGGTTTTCAGTTAAGGGTGGAAGCAGATGGTGTTCTTCGGTGGAGGGTTTTTGTTTAGATTGGGTGTTGATTGGGGAAAAAAGGTGAGGTTTAATTTCTGTGGGTTTTTCTAATGAGCCGAAGGATATTGTATTTGGGCTATTAGGTAAGGGTATTGTTGGGCCTTTTTTATGAGGGGTGATGTAAACACTTTGCTTAGCCTCAATAATAATATCGGCCCAGTTTTTTATTGGCCCATTAAAAACAGCTGTTTGGTCAGATAAAGCTTTTTTCATTTTCAATCTATTACGGGTATTAGACAGCGTTGAGTTGATGGCGTCAGACTCTTCGTTCCTTTTTTGTGTTAATTTTACAGCAGACATTGATGGTTGTGTGGGTAGCTTCTGAGCCTCGAAAATAGGTTGCCTCGCTTCTTGCGCTTCAAGATTTGAATTTTTGGTGAGTTGAGTAGCGAGTTCGTTTTCCGAGTTAGGGTTTTTTGTCGATTTGTAGAAAGGCTTTGATTTTTCTTTTCCTTCGTTAAATTTTGGCTCGAAGCCGTTGATTCCTTTGGATAATTTGTATCTGAGCTTGTTTTTGTTGGTGCAGTTTGCTTCCTCATGGTCGAGAAGTCCACAATTGCAACAGAAATCGCACAGCTTTTCATATTTGAGTTGTCCTCTAATGGTATGACCATCTTCAAGGAAAATCGAGTAATTGTTTGAGAGTGGCTTGAAGATATCCCAGTCGATTCTCGCCCTTACAGCTCCAAATTCCTTGAAAGTGCTTACTGGAGGTAAAATAACATATTCTACCTTTCCTAGTTGATTTGCTATTTTTGTTGCATTGTCTTTGTTGAGCAGTGTAGGGGGTATTCCATGGATTTGTACAATAAACGAGGTGGTTGAGAGTTGGGAATCAGATAAGCCTTTTGTTGAGTCCCATTTCTGAAGCAGAACGTGTTTACCAACGACGTTCCATGGACGATTTTTCCAGACGATTTCGAGGTCTTCTTCTTTTTCAAAGGTAATGAGGCATGTGTTGAAACCCTTCTTTTCCGTGTGACATTTTCCAGTGATTCCCCATGATGAGTTGATGTTTTTTCGTAGGTAGTTGAAGCTGATTCCTTCGTTGCTAATGATTTTTGCTATGAGTTTTGGACCTTCAAATTGAGCGTAGACTGAGTTTGGGTCTTCAGTGAGTATAAATGCTTCTCCAGCATTGTTTGGGTGGTTTTTTGTGTAGAATTCCATATGAGGGGAGTTATAGGAGAAATAGAGTAGGTTGTGTTAAAAGAGAGTGATAAATGCAGGTATTAAAAGTTGTAAGAGGGTAGATCTAGAAGATAAATGTGAGTGTAAATTTAACAAAACAAGAGATATTTATGTAAATAAATTTGATTTTTGCTATGTTGAAGTAGATGATAGTGAAAGACATGATGTATTGATAAGTAGAGTTAATTAGATTTCATATTCTGATGAGATATTAAGGATGGAGGTGGTGGTCGGTTGGTGGTTTAGTGGTGGTAAGTTTCAAAACTCAGCTATCCTCGGGGATTGTGCCTGAGAGAGAATTGTACTTCACTTTTACTAAAAGAAACTACTTCAAATAAGATATACTTTACTTAGCTTTAAGGTGATCATCTTCATACATATTTTAAGGTAAATTAAAATTAAATTACCATGTTCTTGGAAGGGTTTGAACCTTGTACTTACCATTTATATTCGTTAGAGAAGAGTTTCGATATTGTACTTTTCATTTTACATCTGATAGAAAAGAATTCGAATCTTTATCTTCCTTTAAATACTAAAGATAACAAAGCCCAGCCCAATTGAGCTAACCAACTGATTAAAAGATAATATTAGTAATCGAGATAAAAAAAAATTATATTACTTAAATAAAAATAGATGTGATAAATTTATAAAAAATACTTTTTACTTAGTATAAAAAGATATACATTTCTACTTTTCATTCAACCCCCTAATTGTAAAAATTATCTAACTAGTCTTTAGTTTATTTTATTTTTCTATGATAATTTTGTTTTTCTATAATAGGATATAGGTTTTTTTTAATAATAAAAAGACTTATATGGTAAATAAAAAAATTAATATCAATTCTTATATGATAAATAAAGAATTTAAAGGATATTTACTAAAAAAAAAAAGTTAAATAAAATATCGAATCGTTAAATATAGTTTTTAATAATTTATTTTATAAAAAAAAACCTAATAACATAATTATTTATAAAGAACATTCATTGTATTATTTTATACCTTTACTATCTGTATTATTAAATATATTATTTTATTTTTAATACAATATTTATTTTTTAATATTAAATAAATAATAAGATACTTCCACCACCACCACCACCACTACCACCACCACTACCACCACTACCACCATGTATTTAATCATTGCTATAGTCACCACAATTTCAACCACCACCACCACCCCTTACTACTAATTTTAGCACAAACGCGCGCTTTCGTGATTTTTTTTTCAAATTGTCATAACTAATTCTAAAAAATCAGAAAAATAAAAAATTTGCATTTTTGGATAAAGCAAATTAATATTTATGTCTATGATTATTTTTTATTATTTTTATTTTTTTCGCAGAAAAAAAAAATTCACTGTTCTAAGCATGAAATTCACAGTTCGAAACAGGGATTTTTTTCACAAACATGAACTTCACAATTCAAAACAGGGATTTTTTTTCGCAAACATGAAATTCACTAATTTCGTGTCTGCGAAAAGAAAAATTAAAAACAAATCAAAAACTTCAAAAAAAAGAAAATCATAGGCGTAAATATTCATTTGCTTTATCTAAAAATGCAAATTTTTTATTTTTCAAGATTTTTTTTAGAATTAACTATGACGATTTAAAAAAAAATCACGGACGCGCGCACGTGTGATAAAATTAGTAGGAAGTGGTGGTGGTGGTGGTTGAGGATGTAGTGGTAGTGGTGGTGGTGGTGGTTGTGGCGGTGGTAAGTGGTGGTGGTGGTGAGGTAGTGGTGGTGGTGGTTGAGGATGTAGTGGTAGTGGTGGTGGTGGTGGTTGTGGCGGTGGTAAGTGGTGGTGGTGGTGAGGTAGTGGTGATGGGAAGCTGTAATAGGGTGGTTAAATTAAAATGATAAATAATAGAGTAATTAAAAAAGATTATATAAGAGTATTTTTAATAATTAATTTTATAAATTAATGTCAAAGAAACCTCTCAAGTTTGAATTAATTTTCTCTTACCACAATCATAATATTTTTGCCCATAATAGGCACCATAGATTTTTATTTTTTTTTTGCCCATAAAAAAAACAATTTGAGTTATAGAATAACTTTCTAAAACTTTGAGCTGGAAAAATTCTCAAAACTCAGATTTTGAGTTTGGGAGCGAACTCAAGATATTTTAGGAGGGTAAAAAACACAGTTTTATGGGATAGTGGACAAGGTTGCACAGGTTTATTGAACATTAATCTTAATTTTATTTAAGGATATTTTTAGCAAATAAGTTTTTTAATAGATATTTATGAATTATTGGATTTTATATATATGAAAAGTTATATTAGTGTGTATGGTCCTATATAATTTCTTTAAAATTAATAACTTCATTATGTATAACCTTTTATAAATATTTTTTGTGTATTTTTATTTGTTTCTTTTTTAATATCAAAACATTTGTTTTCTTTTTTTTTCAATATTATCTCTAATTAAATAATAAAAAACACATGTATATTAATTAAGGACCACGGGATAAAGAGAAAAATATTAAATACCTTTTTTAATTTTTATGCATGAATAAAATTGACAAATAAAATGAATGAAAAAAATAATAAATATATTTTTATGATTATAGGACATCTTTTTATTTTCTATTTATAAAAATATATCTATTACCCTATACTGAAGAATTTTCTATCCTTGTAGTGTAAATTTTCATACCATATGGATTTATACTATAATTTTTTGCAGATCTATAGACTAATATTTTTTCCTAATATAGAGATCTATAGGAAAAAAAATAGGTGTTCCTCTCTCCTATCCATCCTTTTCTTTAAAAATCTTGCCTATGCTTGTCAGAATAGATAAAGTAGGTTAAAAAGGAGTTTTTTGTACGAATATACCTGATTAATAAAGTAATGGCAAAAGTATACCAAAGATGAAAGTATTTTCAGGTCTATACCATTTCGGTAACCCAGTTACCGAAAAGCTTTATTTCGGATACTGGGTATCCGAAATGGACCCTGCGAGATAACGCGTCCATCGCCCACCCACTTCTATAAATACCCCCTCCTCTTTACTCATTTACTCACACCTTCACTCAATTTTCTCTCCAATTCCTCTATTCTCTCTACTCACTACTCACAGTATAGTTTTCTTCCTTTTCTTTCATTTTCTTTTAATTTAGATTATTGTTTAATTTTTAATGTTTATTTTCTTTATAGCATTTAGATTTCCAAGTTTCTCCACATCTTATATCCTCTACGGAAAAATTTATGTGTTTCTATCTTTTTCTTTTAATTCAAGTTATTATTTAATTATTAATGTTTATTTAATTTATTTTATAATATTTATATTTTATGTAGAATAGTTAAGCTTAAATTAGGTTAATATTATTTTAATTAGTTGAAATATAAATAATAATAAGATATATTACTATAATATAAGTTAAATAAATTATTGTAATATTTTTAGATTTATATTAGTTTGAAAAAAATACGTTAATGTTAGTTTATTTTTTTATAATATTAGTTTAAATAATATATTATTGCATATTTTAGAGTTATTTTTGTGATATTGTTAATTAATTATTTTAGAGTTTAGGAGTTTGTTTTTTTAAAATTAGATTATCGAGATGTAGAAACAAATATTTGATTATAACAATTATTTGTGTCATATTAGGAATTTAAAGATGTATACCTCACAAGGTTCACAGGGTGAGAGTAGTAGTTTAGAAGTAAATTACGATAAAAACTTTTTATGGCTTCAAGGCAACCATGGGAGCTCTAAGATCTTTGAGGTAATTTTAGTTGGTGTAAAATATATTATGTTTATGTAATTATTATTTATTCTCTACTTATTTTAATATTTATATATTAGGACAAAAGTTATGATTACAAGCTTAAGTACTATAGAAATACGCCGTGGTACTTGGGCGACGCTCGAGTGAGGCAAATTGTCACGGAGGCGGGTTTCGGGTGTATTGAGTCATACGCGAGTATAATTTTAGATCATGCACTATTAAAGGCATTAGGCGAGAGATGGCGGCGCGAGACACACACATTTCTCATGCGTGGTGGTGAGATTACAGTGACATTGCAAGATGTTGCAATGATTTTAGGAGTGCCTATTGATGTTTAGCCCGTCATCGCCGTCAACACTGATGAGGATATCCATGACATGTGTGATCGAATACAAGGTGCCTCTTCAGAGAATTCACGTGACAAAAAAGTGAAAACCGTGAAGTCGTAGTGGATGATAGAGAATTTTCAAGACCTACCTGAAAACCCTACCCAAGAGGATTTATCATTTCAAGCACGTGCATACATATTATATGCACTGGGTATGCTCTTTTGCCCTGATGCTTCAGGTAATACTATTAATTTGAAGTACCTGCCACTTCTCGAGGATGTAAATGCCATTAGGGGATATAGTTGGGGCTCGACAATTCTTGCTTCGTTGTACTCAGCATTGTGTGCGTGCACTGTACATGATGGAATGCCTACGTTTAAAGGATGTGCTATCCTACTTCAGGTAATATGTTATATTCTCATTTTATACATTGGTTTACAATTCTCATTTTATATACTTAAGATTTAATTTGTTTATATGATACAGATTTGGTCCTGGGAACACTTTCATGTTGGTCTTCCGATAATGCAAAGTTTCAAACCTGTTCACCAGAGGTGTTTTGCCTCATTGTAAGTAAAAACAAGTAATACCTTATTTAGCTAGTGTTTTTTAGTTATAGTGTTTCGTTGTGCATGACTTTGTAGTTGGCACAGAGATAAAAAATTTACTCAAAGTTTGAAAAGTTCCCAATTGCAGCTATATAGAGACGAGTTCAATAATCAAGAACATAGTCGGGTATAATGCTAATTCTTAATTTATTTTTATAGTAGATTAATTTGTATATTTACCATAGGTTATTTGGCGACCATACGACAATGAGCGGGTTGGAGCAGTAGCCAATATATTCACTGAAGGCGATGACATTTACAGATCCATGGTTCCACTATTTTGTTTTTCCGTCATAGAGTAGTTTCATCCAGAACGGGTAATGCACCAACTCGATGGTATATTCTACATACCGCCAGAAGTCGACCGTAGAACCGATGAGTTACATAGCAAGAGTAGGGGCGGAAACATATTTAATGAAATGCTCCAACAATGGCACGACCGTGCAAATCTCCAGATTGACCCTGAACCTTGTACATCCGAGGAATATGCTTCGTGGTATTTTAGTGTTACCCGTAAAATTGTTCTGCGACCTTTAGAACGGGATACATGTGCTATATTGGAGGAAGATGTCCAACCATCAGGTACTATACAAATGACCGAGTATCGGCCGCGGGGCAGCCAAATGACGTATCAGGTACATTAGGCTTTAACGAATATTCTGTTTTTGGGCTCTATGTTTTAAAAAATGATCATATTTATTGTAGATGAAACATGTTACTGAATCCGCTATTCAAGATGCACGAGAAGCAGCATTATCTGTTATGACTTACGCTGATCGTGGTTCACAAAAATGGTTTAGGCAACGGGCAAATCATCTAAAGGATCTAGGGTTGCACCAAGCACTAGACGAAATACTACGTGAGTTCGAGGGCCTATCAGTTTTACCAGATAATGTATCTACACCACCGCCTGAAGGTTCTTCATCTAGACGAGTGCGATTTAGAAGGGATAATGTAGGTTAAATACCACGTGTTACTTTTTTATAATTATTTATGTATTAATTTTTGTTGCTTGATTGCTTGTTAAATACTACGTGTTACTTACTAATGTTTAGTGCTTGATTGATTCGCAAATACTATATGTTACTAAAAAGTTAATATTCTCATTAAAACGATAGTTAATATTACATAAAACATCACAAAAATAATCATGCTTTGCACGTTTTCCTATTGTGACCGGGTTGCTTGCATTTGCCGCAGTTAATGGTACCAGTTGTTTCTCTTGCATCCATTTCATTATGAATGCGAGACGTCTTTCGCCGACCACGTTTAGTAATAAATCTTCTAGGATCTCCCACAACCTCGACTCCCTCATAATTTGGCCAATAATAGGGGTCAGCCATGACGTTAAAGCTCGGCAGCCACTGGTTTTGATGTGCTTGGCTAGTAAAGTACGGGGAAACCATATCCTTTTCACCCAAATTCCAACACGCACCAACTGTCAGTGCATGTGGACATGGTATGTGAAATAGTTGCCATTATCCACAATCACAAGAGCGGTCTCTAAGTTTTACCCTGAAAAGTCCTGAAGATACCCTTCCTGCGGAAGTGTATTTGCGGTATGCCTCCACTTCGTATAGACCCTCCTCATGGTGGGGCCTCCTCATCGGTTGACGACCCTTCACTATCGGCATCCAAAGATTCTCCATCGATGGACATCATATCATCCTCGGGATTATATTCCTCATCGCTTGACAACCTATCCTCATCGCTTGACAACCTATCCTCATCAGGGATATAGATTTCATTCATAGTGTTTGGATCCACTTGAAATAATGCTTCAGTAGATTTTGGAGTAACTGATACAACACGTGATCTATGAATGACCCTTTCAGTGTTAACATAATCTTGTTGTCGTGAAAAATCTACATACAACTCGATATATCCACTAGTCGATTCCCGTTGTCGATTAAACATTAACTGAATAATCGCGGAATCATTTAAGGGGAGCAAATCGTACATTGTAGGATCCCGACTTAATGACATCCTCCACTGGATCTGGACATCAACCTTTTCAACATCAAAACTGCAACCTTGACATATGATTCTTTTTAGCTGGATTATTGACGTATTTTCTTCTACTAGAATGAAGATATTGTTTTAACCATTATAACAGACACCACCATTAGCTTGGCGGTAAATGCTACCATTAAAATAACACTAGAAATATACTGCCATATGACCTACACAGTTAACAACAAAACGTTAACATTTATTATAAATATAACAACAATAACTTATAAACGAATATAATAACATATTATTTTATATTTATCAAATATTATTAATATAATTATCAAAAAAAACTTAATTATATAAACAAAACTTACTTAATAGAAAGTAAACCTAGGATGAAGTAAGAATTAGAAATAATTATAAGAGAGGATAAAATTAGAAAGAATAAGTAAAGAGAGGAAGAGAAGATTGGTGTGAGACTGAGTGGTTTTGGTGGTGTTATTTATATGGGAGAAAAAAGGTAATTTAGGGATAAAATTTTGATATTTGGGAATTAAATTGGTAGGTAGCGGATGAAATCGACGAGGATCATCAACGTGGACAATCCGATACGAGGATCGACAATTTTCATGGGGGTAAAACCATTTCGGATACCCAGTATCCGAAAAAGAGGTTTTGTGTCACGAAACAAAACCATTTCGGATACCCAGTATCCGAAATAAAGCTTTTCGGTAATTGGGTTACCAAAATGCTCTATTTCGGTAACTGCGTTACCGAAATGGTATAGACCTGAAAATACTTTTAGTTTTGGTATACTTTTGCCATTACTTTATTAATCAGGTATATTCGTACAAAAAACTCGTTAAAAAGATTATTTTAGAATATATAAACTACGATGTAGGTAAAAAGGATTTATTGAAGATAGATTTTTTTTCTATAACAAACATAATATTTACACATCTTTCAATAAATTCGTTCTCCCATGTTTATACAATCATTTAAAATTTCATAAGGTTGGTTTTTTATTAGATTTTTTTGCGTCCTATTGTTATATTTTATTTGCAATTGATGATAAAACTTTGATGAATAATTAAAAAGGTTAATGTTTAATAAACCTCTGCAGTCTTGTCTATTATCTCGTAAAATGTACTATTTTTTTAAAGAACAGTAAGTTATGAGAAGTTTCTCAAAACTTAAAATCTGAGTTCTAAGAAATTTCGCATAGCTCAAAATTTGAGTTCTGAAAAGTTTCTTATAACTCAAACGACTTTTTTTATGGGCAAAAAAAGGAAAAAAAACAAAATGTATGGTGTCTTTTATAGGCAAAAAAATGATAATTGGAATGAAAAAAATTAATTCTAACTTGAGATGTTTCTTAGACATTAATCCCAATTATAAAAATTGTGATTGAAT
Source organism: Nemophila menziesii (assembly GCA_029959085.1). NCBI lineage: Eukaryota > Viridiplantae > Streptophyta > Magnoliopsida > Boraginales > Hydrophyllaceae > Nemophila > Nemophila menziesii. The sequence continues at coordinate 70,488,516 of JARWIR010000003.1, read as the reverse complement.
ATATTTAAAAGTTGTAATTTTTTTACATGTCTTTATAAAAAATATCTAATTATTATAAACTAACATTTATTTGAATAACTATAAAAAAAGATATATTTACCCATACCTAAATCAAGCCCGCCCTTATATTTTGGAGGCTTAAATTAAACTATATAAATAAAAATATTATTACTACTAGCATGGTTTGAACTCTAAACTCTATGAATAAAAACATACAACATTACAACCAAACTAACAATACTAATTTTGTCTAATTACTTAAACTAAGGATATATATACACACACGTAGTATATTTAGATAATGGGCCCCTCTAAAAACGTCAAAAAATCGGTGACTTACGCGGTCGGGCCTTCCATATGCACTTGGGGCCGACCTTGACCTAAACTTACCTTATTTTAACTATATTATGTATTTCTATGGGTGGTTGAATTAAACAGGGCACAACTCAACAAATTTTCACAAAAGGTCCAAACCAAATATTGACCGTCTATGACAAAACTGCCCCACACAATATGTCCGGCTACGTTTCATTATTTCATGGGATATGTTCAGTTACTTACTTGGTTGCGATGTAAACACATAATTTACCCCACTATGTTTAATTATCTTTTAGGTTGCGTTGTTAAAGCATGATTTGCCCAAATACATTTAATTACTTGATGGGTTGCGCTATATAATATGTTGGCTTGCGTTGTATAATCAGTTGGGTTAAGCTGCGCGATTAGATAAAACTGAAATGAATTAAATTTTATCGTTACCTACCCAGATTTTAAAGAGGTGGTTATTTGTTGGGATGTCTTGTATAATTTGTTGGGTTGCGCTATATCATCATCAACATTTGCTAGATTTCTCCGCCCTCGGTCTTTTTTTACCATTAAATCGGCAGTTCATTCACAAATCAACACACCAACAATCTGAACCCACTCGATTAACGATGTGAGTCTAGAAACTGCGCATCTGTGTCGCCAGCAAATCAACGCGCCACCACCTTTCGAACACTGAATAATCAACCCAAAATCCACAATAAAAAATCCAAACCATCCCTATTCAAAGGCCCGCTGCTCCTACCTTTCTCGTCCTCAACGATTTACTTGATTCACAACAGTATTTATCAGAATTTGTAAACGAATATTTAACCAATGAAAAATGACAGGTTATCGATGAGATGGAGGTTAATCATATTGAGGCTTGGAGACCATTTCAAATATAATACGTGATGGAAGCTGTGAAGCAAGGCTTGACGAAAATAGGTTTGTGGTCCAATATGGTGGCAGTTATAGATTATTGATTCCAATAACAAAGATAAAAAGGACGCATGAGACTTATGGGCTTAATTTTGTTGAAGATCGTTGGCAGAGGTCAATAAGATACAGTGATAGTGACAATTTGTTGGGCTTAGAACGATGGATATTGTTAATGAGAACAATTTGATTGATTATCTACGATTTGTAACGTCAATTTGGTTATTAATTTGTTCTCATATTTTTATTTTTTATTTTTGGTTGATTACTTATTCTAGTATATAGGGTTAAGTGGGAATATCATAATAACTAGAAATTTGTTTGGATCTTACTAAGACAAACAATTTAAGAGGATTTGTTAGAGTATGGTATTATTGAGTTTATTATCTCTATTTTTGATATAATATTTATTTTTCAATAATATTAAACAAATAATGGGTCACCACTACCCTTACCTCCGACCACAATAGCCATCATCACTACAAACTCCGACCAATCAAAAAAAAAAAAAAATCAGCCACCACCACCAACCAACGCCGCCACTTTCAGCTAGTTTTTTTTTAAAAAAATTTAAAAGAAGATTTCGTCCACCACCCGCCATTTTTTTAAATTTTCGGCCACCACCACATCCAACCACCCTTACCGCAATTACCAACTCCGCAGAATTATTTTCGGCCACAAAATTCATGTTTCAAAAAATAAATTTCTTATCTTCAACCGTGAATTAAATAATTCGAAGATTGAATTTCATGTTCAATACATAAAATTCCATGTTCTGCGAGCAGTTGGTCGGTGATCTGATTGGAAAAAAAACTGGACAAGTTGTTGTTGATGGTGGCAACGGTGGTCAGAGGTGTTGCTGACTTATATAATAAAAGCCCCAACCCATATTCTCTAGTCAAGATTTTATTCAATGAAAAACCCTGAATCTACTCTTTCCGTATCGACCCTCGAACCCAACAATTTCTTATAATATTCCATAAAATCATTTTGTACTTGAATATCATAAGTTGTTTCGACACCATTTGACAGTTTGAATTTTGTAATAAATGTCTTTCGATATTTACTTTTTATAATACCATGAAAGAGTTTTGTGCATTGATTACTTTTACCCATTTTGTACCTTTTGTTGGAGAAAACTAACCTCGATTTTCTCAAAAAAACTTGTGGTTTTACGGAACCCCACAATTTCTTCAAAATTAGCATTGTTACCCATATTTTGTTGAAGTCTTATTCAGCTTTTTCTAATACTTCACTTTCCTTTTTAGCTCTCTCGATTATATAAGAATAGTGTTTTTTATTCAACCTACTTGAATCTAGTTTCAAATTTTTAAACTTCTTGCAAATGATGTATTGTTTTGTCCCCTGAATAAACTCCTAATTCCAACCATCACAAACCATCTCAGTATACTCATTATGATCAAACCACACAATTATTAGTAAGATCTGATTATATGTTATTATATAATGAAATTAGAAGATATTTGCAGTTGCTTTGCCAAAAATAAAAAATTTACACTTTTCAGGTCCTATACCTAAAAGTAATAAAATTAAAAATTCCACAACAACCAAACCAATAATATATGACTTATGAGGGACCGAACTAGTTGGACAGATGAGATTAAATTAAATTCCTATATCTAATTTTTATAGGGGTAGAGTTTTTCATAATTAAATCAAAATTTTCTTGATCAAGATTTATAATAAAGGTTTTTTACTTATAAGCTCCGCAACCCAACAAACGTTTCCTATAGAGTCCAACCTACATTACTACAAATTTAGGACAAAAATACACTCATGTGCACTAATAAAAGGTAATTGCTTCCATATTCAACGCAATCCATCCTCAAAAGAAAAAATTCCCAATAAGAGATAATTGCTAATAATGAAGACAAAATGTAAAACCTTCGATGAAAACCCCTTTTTTTAGGAAATCCACCATTAAAAGTCATAGCCCACCTAAGCGTTCATCTCGACATGCTCAAACAACACAAGATGATAAATAGACAAAACTCAAACGCAAGAGCCTAGTGAACGAAGGTAAAATCTCGGATGAAAAATACTTTTTCGATGAAACCCACCGTTAAGGGAAATAACCTACCTAGGCGTGTATCTCGACACAATAAAAACCCCTAATTGACGGTTTGATAGACAATGTGTTGTTAATTGGTGTTGTGTGTTATTAGTAAATGGGTTGTATACCTAACTTGGTGGATTGAATATCTAAGGTGGGTTGTGTGTTATTACTAAATGGGATGTATATCCTATTGACTGAAAAATGAAAAAGACTCATCATCATTAAGGGATGTCAACTAAAATTATTATCAATGGAAAAGACTCCTATTTGGAATAGAACAAGAGATTATGCTAACAATGGAAAAGGTTACCCAATTAATGATAGATATGTCTTTAAAATCCTCCAAAACCATTATATTAGCGATCTGATTATACTATGAGTGTATATTAAGTAACAAAATCATATCTAGCTATTTATTTCTTTATTTATTTTTTGGTAATACATGATGATTATAAGGGTACAATAGTCATAAATTATTTTGGACCTTAATAAGAATAAATTATTTACGTGAATCGGGTAAAATACGATTTGTTGGGTTTAGAAATTTATTAGCAAGTATTTTTATAAAGATAACCTAATATAAAAAAATAATAAAGGATGTACAAATTTGGAAATGTTTTCTTACATTTTTGTATTTTATAACACTTCCAAAAAGTGTTACTCATTTTTGCTTGTCATTTTAACAAAATATTCTTTCGCATTACAGACCGATAGAGATGCTCTTGTAAATGAGTTAACAACTTACTTGCATAATTCTAGGTAAAAAACTAACCATTTGATGACAAATATGTTGCAAGATTACAAACACGCGAGTTACTTATTCATGGTATTGATCGAAGATGACAACACGCGAGGTAGGTAGAACATATTAGAGATTATCAATCAAGAGGACAAGAATGACATTTCAACTTGTAACATAAGCACCAGTGTACCACTATATCATTCCACGTAACGGAAATTTAAACCGCACAAACTTTGTATGGACCTACATTCTCATACGCTCACACCTTTACAGATGCCTGGATTTTTACTTAATATGCTTTATGGAAAAAAGGAAAAAAACAGAAAATATCTAAGCTAATAATGTCCTGAATAACTAATGGACAAAATAAAATAAATAATATTTAATGGACAAATAACAGCCATACATAGGTTGGTGTGCACTTGCCGATCAAAATATAGGTTAGTGTGCACTTGCCGATCAAAATATAAGAAAGGTTGGTGAGCAACTCACGTAAATTGTCTTAATAACTGATGACACTGAATTTTTTTGGGGTGGTTGGGAATTTAATTTGGGGGAATTAATTTGATCAGAGAGATTGGATGCTGATGTGACGTTTTGCAGAGAAATTGGATGCTGAAGTAATATTTTGTGGCTGTGAACTTGGGAACCATTGTTTGACTACACATATAGTGCATAAAAGTGTAGTTCAGTTGTAAAGGATTGAGCTTTTTAGTTACTTTAGGTATGTTCTTATATTAAAATCTAATTGTTTGAACCTGTTTATGTTCTTGAAGTTTAGTTAATGAATTTTTTAATTTCGAATTCACAGTGCTACGAGTGTTGGAAGTGGAGATGGAAGGGGCGTGGAGCTTGTTTTGTGGGAAATCTGATTGTGTAGATAAAACGCAGGAGCCTTGTGGTGGTGGTGGTGGTGGTGGTCTTCTCTTTCTAATGCATCCTTCATCGTGTATGATTAACGCATTAATTATATCTTCTGATCTTCTGCTTTTGATAATGTTATTATTCAATCAGTTTGTTAAAGTAAGTGTGGTCTCTCGTGTTCATGGATTTTCACGTCTGCAGATAGTATCTGCCATTTTTAACGGATTATTAGGAATCATATATTTATCTTTAGGAATTTGGAGTTTGGAAGAAACTTGGAGGATAAAACATAATGTCTTACCTCTTTATTCATGGTTGGTAGTTTCCTTCCATGGATTAACTTGGTTATTAGTGAGTTTAAACGTGAGTCTCCGCGGTAACCATTTTCCTAAAGCACCCTTAAGGTGTTTGTCGATTCTCGCCTTCTGTTTTGCAGGCTTATCTCTCGTTCGTTTTATTATCGATAAGCCTGTATTGTTTAAGCTAGTTTTCGATCTCTTTTTCTTTCTAGGCGCGAGTTTATTGTTGTTATGCACTTATAAGGGGTTCAAATACGATGATATAGATGATGATAATGACGATCTTCACACTCCCTTTATTAGTATTGACAACAAAGCTGACTCTTTCGCCCCCGTTACTCCATTTTCGGAAGCTGGGTATTTTAGTAAATCATCATTTTGGTGGTTGAATTCACTCATGAAAAGGGGTCACGAAGAAACTCTCGAGGATAAATATATCCCTCGTGTGCGCGAAGAAGACCAAGCAGAGTCTTGTTACACGGTGTTTATGGAGTTATACGACAAGCAAAAACAAAACGATCCTTCAAAAAAACCGTCGCTTTTGAAAACAATTATATTGTGCCATTGGACCGAGATTTTCGTGTCGGGGTTTTACGCGATGCTCAAGATAATAACCTTATCGGCCGGTCCATTAATTCTTAACGCCTTCATTTTAGTTGCCGAAGGGAAAGAAAGCTTTAAATACGAAGGATACGTTTTAGCGATACTCCTTTTTCTTGCAAAGTGTTTAGAATCCTTATCTCAACGACAATGGTTCTTTAAAAGTCGATTAATCGGTCTTAAAATTCGATCGTTACTCACAGCCGCTATTTATAAGAAGCAATTAAAATTATCTAATTCCGCTAAGTTGAAACACTCGAATGGTGAGATAATGAATTATGTTACGGTTGATGCGTATCGTATTGGAGAGTTTCCATATTGGTTTCATCAAACGTGGACCACAACACTCCAGCTATGTTTAGCGCTTTTAATTCTCATTCGTGCGGTCGGATTAGCGACAGTCGCGTCGTTAATTACGATAGTTCTTACCGTTCTTTGTAATACTCCACTCGCGAAATTACAACATAAATTTCAAGCGAAGCTCATGGTTGCACAAGATGAACGATTAAAAGCTATATCGGAAGCTTTACTGAATATGAAAGTTTTGAAGTTATACGCATGGGAAACTCATTTTAAGGATGTTATACAACGGTTAAGAAAAGAAGAAGAAAAATGTATAGCGGCTGTTAATTTCCAGAAAGCGTATAATAGTTGTCTTTTCTGGTTATCTCCGGTTTTAGTTTCGGCTGCTACTTTCGGGGCATGTTATTTTCTCGGTGTTCCGTTATATGCGAGTAATGTTTTCACTTTTGTAGCGACATTACGGCTTGTTCAAGATCCGGTCAGAACTTTTCCTGATGTTCTCAGTGTAGTGATTCAAGCGAAAGTTGCGTTTGCTAGAATAGAGAAGTTTCTCGAGGCACCGGAACTTGAAAGTCAAAATGTGAGAAAAGAGCACGATGCAGAGTCGAAAGATCATGCTATTATTATCAGATCGGGAGATTTTTCATGGGACGATAATTCAGCCAAAGCGACACTTAGAAATATCAATTTAGAGGTTCGTCCAGGACAAAAGATAGCCGTTTGTGGAGAGGTGGGGTCCGGGAAGTCAACCCTTTTAGCAGCGATTCTTGGAGAGGTCAAAAACGTCAGTGGAACTGTAAGTTTTTTTAACTTCTCTTACTTCATTTTTCTACACTCACAAACTTATCTCAATCTGTAAAATATTTGTGTCTACTACAGATTAAAGTATACGGGAGTATCGCCTATGTATCTCAATCGGCATGGATTCAAACTGGAACAATACGAGATAATATCCTCTTTGGATCTTCCATGGATAATCAGAGATACCAAGAAACACTAGAAAAATGCTCATTAGTGAAAGATCTTGAATTGCTACCATATGGTGATCTAACAGAAATAGGTGAACGAGGGGTTAATCTTAGTGGCGGACAGAAACAGAGGATACAGCTTGCACGTGCTTTATATAAACAGGCTGATATATATCTACTAGATGATCCTTTTAGCGCTGTAGATGCTCATACAGCCTCAAGCCTATTCAATGTAAGTTTCCTATATATTATATGAATTTAGTAATATAAGCTAAAGTTGTATTATATCTTGGCAGGATTACGTAATGGGAGCTCTCTCGGGAAAGACTGTTTTACTTGTAACTCATCAAGTTGATTTTCTTCCCGGTTTCGATTCTGTTATGGTGAGGCAATTTTCTTTATAGTTTTATTGCTTTGAAAATGTTTTTTGTTAACTTTTTCCCTAACAGCTGATGGACGATGGAGAAACTTTACGTGCGGGTCCTTATCATGAGCTATTATCATCAAGCAAAGAATTTGAAGATTTAGTTAACGCACACAAAGAGACGGCTGGTTCTGAAGGTTTAGCGGGAGTAACCGATTCTCAACCACACAAAGGTATAAATAAAGACATCATTAAAGCTGATGAAAAAGCTCAAGTATTAGGAGGCGATCAATTGATTAAAAAAGAAGAGAAACAAGTCGGAGATATTGGATTTACGCCTTACATAAAGTATCTCAATCAGAACAAAGGGTTCTTTTTATTCGTCATAGCTTCACTTTCGCATCTTACATTTGTAATTGCTCAAATCTTACAAAATTCATGGATGGCTGCAAATGTTGATAATCCAGATGTCAGCTCGTTAAAATTAATAGTAGTTTACTTGGTGATTGGATTCTCATCCATGTTATTTTTAGTTTCAAGATCTTTATCAACAGTTACTATGGGTCTCCAATCATCAAAATCTCTATTTTCGCAGCTGTTAAATTCTCTTTTCCGTGCACCCACTTCATTTTACGACTCTACCCCTCTAGGACGGATACTTAGCCGTGTCTCACAAGATCTAAGCATAGTCGATCTTGATGTCCCAATTAGCTTGATTATTACCGTTGGTGCGACTACAAATGTTTATTCTAATCTCGCAGTTTTAGCAGTTGTTACTTGGCAAGTTTTGTTCGTCTGCATACCAATGGTGTATCTTGTTATCCGTTTACAAGTACGTGCTTTCTAAACTAATTATTTTCTTATTTCTGGTTAGTCGCAAATAAAGTTATATCTTTATATGTTTATTTAATCGACAGAAATATTATTTTTCAACGGCGAAAGAGTTAATGCGCATTAACGGTACAACCAAGTCATTTGTAGCGAATCATCTCTCGGAATCTGTAGCTGGAGCAATGACGATAAGGGCTTTTAAAGAGGAAGATCGTTTTTTCCAGAAGAATCTAGAACTTACAGATATAAATTCAAGTCCTTTCTTCCATAATTTTGCAGCTAGTGAGTGGTTGATTCAACGCTTGGAGTTTCTTAGTGCAGTCGTGCTTGCCTCTTCTGGCCTTTGCATGGTTTTACTTCCTACGGGAACTTTTACCTCAGGTAAAAGAAGTAGACTTCTCATTCGTATTTTTAGTTTGTACTCATACTATTTTTTGTTCTTGTAAGGATTTATTGGAATGGCTTTGTCATATGGCCTCTCGTTAAACGTGTCAATCGTCAATTCAATCCAAAACCAGTGCACGTTAGCAAATTACATTATTTCGGTTGAGAGGCTTGACCAGTATTTACATGTACCAAGTGAAGCTCCGATAATTATAGAAGAGAATCGCCCTCCGGCCAATTGGCCAACTAGGGGTAAAGTTGAAATTCAAGATTTACAGATCAAATATAGAGCCGATGCCCCGCTAGTTCTTCGTGGAATTACTTGTACTTTCGAACCTGGACACAGAATTGGTATAGTTGGTCGAACTGGAAGTGGGAAAACTACTCTTATCGGAGCTTTGTTTCGTCTAGTCGAGCCAGTAGGTGGAACGATCATCGTGGATGGGATTGATATATGTAGTATCGGACTCCATGATTTGAGATCACGTTTCGGAATCATACCACAAGACCCTACTCTTTTTAACGGAACCGTGAGATACAATCTTGATCCCTTACAACAACACACTGACCAGGAGATATGGGAGGTTCTCGGGAAATGTCAACTTAGAGAAGCTGTGGAGGAGAAAGGAGCAGGACTAGACTCTTCGGGTAAGCTATACTGAAATGCATCATTAAACTTTTTTTTTTTAAAAACGTAGTGACGAAAATTGAGTATATATTTACATTTCAGTTGCGGACGATGGATCAAACTGGAGCATGGGTCAGCGTCAATTGTTTTGTTTAGGCCGTGCTTTGCTGAGGAGAAGTAAGGTTTTGGTGCTAGATGAAGCAACTGCATCTATTGATAATGCTACTGACTTAATCTTACAAAAAACGATCAGGGCTGAATTTACAGATAGTACTGTAATTACAGTTGCGCATCGAATACCAACTGTGATGGATTGTTCAATGGTTTTAGCAATTAGTGATGGTGAGTGTGTTTACTAATACATGATTATGATAAACAGGCAAATTTAAAGTATTGGTATGGGTTTTTATCAGGTAAAATAGTGGAGTACGATGAACCAATGGAACTAATGAAGAGAGAAGATTCACTATTTGCTCAACTTGTGAAGGAGTATTGGTCTCATTCTCAATCTGCAGACTCATTTTGATCAAGTTGCAATGGTATTTAGGACGCGGTTACGACCTCGCATAGAATTACTATGAGAGAACGAGTTATTCACCGAGATAGCAAGATTATTTTATTTCACGATATTTAATTGCTCTATATTTTTTTTGTAATATTACTTTCTTATTAGTGCAGAGAAAGAAAAAATTTACGGTGGATTGGGGGACGAAACAGAAGTGTCCTGGAATTTTGTTTCGTCTTTGATCGATTTTTCCACCTCCCCAATTAGCCATTCTAGTATGCTAAAGTATGTAATATTTTTGTTAATGCTTAATTTCTTTTGAATTAAAAAAATCATCAGGAGAGGAGGTTGATAAGAGTTAAGACTTAAGAGTTGCTCAAGTCACCCATCAAACCTGTCCACGCAATGAATCCGATCCCATCCTATCCGTATTTCTTGGTTATTTGAAGCCCACAGTTTACTTGGGGACAAAAAATAATTTTTTCAGGGGTTTGGATGGTCCACAGATTGGGAGAAGCTACCCGCAAGTAATAGTCACGGTCTAATTTTGGCATAAGACCTGATATTAGATATTGTGTATGCATCTAATCTAGGGTAAAGCCCTCGTGTGGCCCTTTATCTATACCCAAAGTGCACGGGCCGCCCCTGATGTTCAAAATTACCCTTTTACGCCCCGTATCTTCACCTTTTGTGACACCGTTAGCCCTTTTTTCATTTTTCTGTTAGTTGACCGTTAGTCAACGCCACATGGCGCCACGTCAGTGCCACCTTAGCGCCAACTCACCGCCTCTGTCTTCGTCAGCGCCACCTCAGCATCGTCCCTAACTTAAAAAAAAAAAAACCTTTGAAGGTTTGAAGGTTTGAAGCCTTCAAACCTTCATCAATGGAGGATTCCCGAAAAAAAACAAAAATGTTAGCAAAAATCTAAGCAAAAATCTACAATCACGACCCCTCTTTTATCAATCGAAACTTTAAATCAAAATCACAAGAATCATCAATATAGTATACATATAGCTTTATCAATCGAAACTTTAAATTCAAATCACAAGAATCATCAATATAGTACCAAAAAACTGGAAAACTAAATAGGTTTTCCTCCATTGTTGAAGAACAAAAGCTCCCAATAGCTCATGATCTAATGAATTTTTTAGCTTTCCATTCCTAACTAAGCCTAATAACCATATATTATAGCTCTCGATGTTCATTTTCATGGATTTGACGAGAGTTTCTGCTTCATCTAACATTCCTTCCTTGCAAAATCCTTGTAACATCAAATTAAACGTGACTGTATTGGGTTTAGGTAAACCTAACTCTTCATCAAGTTGCATGTCTCGGAAAATTCTAGATGCTTCGAGAGTCATACCGGCCCTACAAAGAGCAGATATTCTGGAGTTAAAAGTAACAATATCAGGCATGAGACCTTCTTCTCTCATTCTCTCTACTAAAATTTCAGCCACTTGTGTGTTTCCTTGTTTACAGAAACTCGAAATTAAAGTATTATATATGACATTGTTAGGGATAACACCCATTTCTTTCATACAATCAAAAAGCTCAAAAGTTTGCGAGCATCAATCTTTACAGTAGCCACGTATTAAGAGCCCAAAAGTAAACTCATTAGGCTCACAATCTTTGTCACGCATTTTATCAAACAGTTTGCGAGCATCATCTAATACTGTCAATTGCAGCATCAAGTTGTCTGTCTTTACATAATCCATGAATAATAGTATTATATGTCACAATGGTAGGAGTTATATGACTACTACTTTCCATAGAGTCTAATAAAGATATTCCTTCCAAGAGACTGCAACCTAATATTGTTACATACAACACTATGATACAAGGGTTGTTTCAGAAGGGTTTATGTGTCATTGCGCAGGATTTATTCAAGAAGATGAAATCTGAGGCTGAGGGAGTAATTAGTCCTGACTTTGTTACATATAATATAATGTTAAACGGATTGTGTAATAATGGACGTCTTATGGAGGCAATATCTTTATTAGACTCTATGGAAAGTAGTAGTCATATAACTCCTACCATTGTGACATATAATACTATTATTCATGGATTATGTAAAGACAGACAACTTGATGCTGCAATTGACATTTTTTACAAGTTATCCTCCAAAGGTTTGGAGCCTAATATACGTACCCCTAATATACTATATTGATGATTCTTGTGATTTTGATTTAAAGTTTCGATTGATAAAAGAGGGGTCGTGATTGTAGATTTTTGCTTAGATTTTTGCTAACATTTTTGTTTTTTTTCCGGAATCCTCCATTGATGAAGGTTTGAAGGCTTCAAACCTTCAAAGGTTTTTTTTTTTTAAGTTAGGGACGATGCTGAGGTGGCGCTGACGAAGACAGAGGCGGTGAGTTGGCGCTAAGGTGGCACTGACGTGGCGCCATGTGGCGTTGACTAACGGTCAACTAACAGAAAAATGAAAAAAGGGCTAACGGTGTCACAAAAGGTGAAGATACGGGGCGTAAAAGGGTAATTTTGAACATCAGGGGCGGCCCGTGCACTTTGGGTATAGATAAAGGGCCACACGAGGGCTTTACCCTCTAATCTATGTATATACTTGTTGACATATTGTGATTTTTTGAGAGGCGGATTCAAAATTTCGATTTGGAGAGACTATTATTGTTACGGAAAAAAACCACACCTAATAAAGTGCCTTTTATGAGTTTTATATATCTAACAAAATCATTAAAAAACGCACATAAATTTCTTTTTGTGCATGACGCAACACAATTCATATTCACAAAATAGCTACAACAAACAAAAAAAATTCACATACATATGGGGTACTAAACTTTTGAAAAAAAAAAGATACTAAACTACTGATACAATTTGGTGCACTTATCGTTTATGGATATTTACTATGCACTCTAAAGTAGTAGCTATAGTAATGACTATGTAATCTATATCATGTATCACATCTCTAATAATTATTCATATTATACCCGATTTTCTAAGTGTTAGCTGCGGAGGTGGAAAGAACACAAACATGATTGAATTAATTCAATAAACACAAAAATGATACAACCCAAAACTTAAAAGGATACAATGAATTTAATAAGAATGCCTAATACAAAAGTCAAAATACAAAAATTAGAATTTTTGAATTCTAATTCAAACATTATAGAATATTGAAGGAATTTTAGGACACACTTGTGAATTCCAAATTTTCAATGAATTGATTTTGAAATTATATTCAGTTGAGGGGGATGTAATTTTAAATTGCGGAGGACTAATTTTTCAATTGAGAGGAAACTGTAATAATTTTTTATTAATGTTTTAACCTATTAAAATAACAAGCTAAATTCTAATGAGGTTTAATGGGTTAGGGTGGGCTGCCACTAGAGCTGCTTAAAACGAACCCACCACCCGCAAACCCGCACCACCCAACCCTAAAAAACCTGAACCCGCACACCCGCTGTCCTGTTAGGGTCCAAAAATTTATTCTTTTTGGGTTTGGGCTGGACCATGGGTTTGGTCTAGCCCAAACCACGGGTACCCAAACCAGATCCGCAATTTGCTATTTTTTTTATATATAAAACATTACAACACTTCGGTGAAGCGAAGGGCCAAGTTCATTACTAGTGTGACCCTTGGTAAACCTAAAATACATTTACTTTTGTCTATCACGCTTATCTGCATGCCTCATATCTCACACCAAGTATTATCTCTTAGCCTCTCTGATTTGTCTCTCTAATTCGCCTCTCTATCTCTCTCGTTTCTCAGAGCGGGATTGTACACCTTCACGACATTAAACAATAAACACCCTTTATCTAATTTTGGGTTCACATTTGTTACTCATCTGATATCCGGATTTCATGTTTGTGGTTGATGTTTCTTTCCATAGTTAATCCATTTGGGTGTTTAATAGCTTTATTAATTGGTAAGATTGGGTTCGATGTTGCCTTTAAATGGCACGACTAAGCTTATTATTGATCGAAATCCCCTTTGCAGGTATATTTTTTACTTGAAACCCTAATCTTTGTCAATTCGGTTATTTTTTAAGTCTTTGGATCAATTGTATGTGTAAATCTGGTGGATTTGACAACATATTTGAGTTTGTAAACATTTTCTAAGATATAAAACTTCTATTCCATCTCGATCTGATTTAGTTTTGATTTTGAGAACATGAGCCTACTACATGTATTGCTATCCTTGGTATGGGTAAATCCAAGACACATGTTCTTTGCAAAGGCAACCCACTTTGTTGTAGTTCTATTAAAGGCGAAGCCGCAACACTTCTTTTGGCATGTAAGGTTGTGGACTCTTTCAAGAATAGGGAAATTACTATTCACAATGATTGTGTCGGGGTTAGGCAAGGTCTTATCTTTGCATTTGAGTCTTGTTAAAAAATTTGGCATTTCATGCAAAAAATTAAAAAATCTATTAACCATTGATCTTATATCTTAATTAAGTATGTTCTTACATTTAGCAATATAGAAATAGAATCTTAACTAAGAGTTTCAAGTGTAATCTCTTCTTACATAATTGGCCATAGACCTTATCTCCAACTTGATTATATTTCTGGGAGGGCTAGGTAAATGATTAGGGGTCGATCAAATGTTTTTTGTTCTCATTAACCTTTTTTTTAATCAATTATGTTTTTAAAAAGAAAAAATTAATATTAATTTTTGGATTTCATCTCGATCTACTCGTAGGGGGGTGTTTGTTCACAGTTAATGAGGTTTTAATCTGGTTCATTAAGACACTGGATCAATAAGACTGTTTGTTTTCACTGACCAACTCAAATTTCAATAGCTCTTAATTGGTCTTTTTCATTAAGATTTAAAACTAAGGTTTCGTTTGATTTTTTAAAAGTGTTAAGTACTTAATGCTGAATAACAGTTGAATATAACTTATTTTGTTAAGAAGCAGTATTGAATGAATTGGACTTGGTTTAAAATCTTAATGAAAAAAACCAGTTAAGAGGTATTAAGATCTGAATTGATCAAGAAAAATAAACCGTCTTATTAATCTAGTGTTTTAATGAACCAAATTAAAAGTTCATTAAATATAAACAAACACACGTTTGATTTATTCTGCCACTTCATAGAATAAATTATATTTAGTTGTTATTCAGTATTTAGTAGTTATCACTTAAATAAATCAAACGACACCTTAGATTTGTAAACAACTGAACCTCTTTGTTGTCTCGTGACGCAGCAAGCATACTCCACTTCTTGTACCTTAAAGTGATGATGCAAGGTCTATAGAAATCTTAACTTATGCCTAATGAAAACGATCAAAATGTTAACTTACGCTAATGAAAACGACCGACATCCTAATTGACGCCAACTAAAAAATTGAGAGGAAATCTTAGCCGTTTCACTTTTCATTGTGAAATGCTATATCTCGTGTGCCACCTTTTTTTTTTTTTTTTGTGTCGAAGTGTGCAACCTTTTTTTTTTTTTTTAGTCGAAGTGTGCAACCTTTCAAAAATAGCAAGAGATCTTTTATTTATTTATTATATAGAACATAATGCATGTGTATTTCTGACAAAAAAAAAGTATATTTCTGACAAAATTGATTATTCCACTAATCTTTTTCTGGTTAAAGATATTCCATTGTTTATTGGTCAACGAAATATTCCACTGATTAAATACTAGTATATACTTTTAACCAATCTAATAATCATAATACATTCCGAATAATCTAACATTCATATTAATCATTATAATATGATATTACGATGATAATGATATATGAGTCCGTTTGGGATTGATTATTTTGGAGCTAAAAGCGTTTTTTGATTAAAATTAAATTATTTGTAAAAAATATTAAAAAATATTTTAACATCTAAAATCACTTTAAGTGATTCTAGTGCTTTTCATAAAAGTGATTTTAAAAGTCTAAAATATTGCCATGGATATAAAATCACTTTAAGTGATTATTTTGAAAAACAATCCCAAACGGGCACTATACCACCCGAATTCATACCACCCAAATGTCACCCAATGATGTGGCGTGAATTGATTGGTTACAAATTGTTAATGCATTTATTTTCTTGATTTGATTAAAGATTTGTAACCAACCAATTCACGCCACGTCATTGGGTGACATTTGGGTGGTATATATCATTACTCTATTACGATATACTATTTTATATTATAAATTTAAATAAATCAAATATAATTATTTAATTAATTTAATATAATATATCAATGTTATTATAAATTAATAATCGTTATTATTCACGAACTTATGAGGAATTCAGGATGTCATAAAATTTTATGATTATTAAAAATGTATGTATGATTTTTTTTAAATAAATAACTTCTTAAACAATAAATAATTTTTTAGTTTTTCTAAATAAATAACTAATTTTATAGGTGTAGTGTTAAATTATTGAGGCAGGTTATTAGACAATCTAACTCTCAGTTGAAACAATTTTTTTATAATTTTAAGTTAAAATTAACTTCCTTAAAACAATTTTCTAAGTAATGATATTAGATAGTACTACCTTTTTTACTATGATACATACTTTATATTAGGGGTGTGCATAGGGTTAGTAAACCCGCATAACCCGACCAACCCGATTACACTAACCCGAAATAATACGGGTTAGTTTTCTATTGGGTGGGTTGCGGTTTACATTTTAGAAAAAGTATACACTTTTTGCGGGTTGCGGATTTTAAACTTGAAACCCGCAAAAACCGCATATACCCGATTACCATGTAGTATAAATTATTAGAAATAATTGTATTGCTCATTTTGTTCAAATAAATTTGTATGGTCATGTGATTCTCACTCTATATTTCTTTTTTTATTACTTCCCTTTTAAATTTTTTAAATCCCTTGGTATTTCAAATATATTTTTTCAAATGAATCTGTTTTCATTTCAGTTATGATATTATCTCAATCTTTTGTTTAATTCATAAATTTATCTTTCTAAAATCTCATTATATATTTTTTAAAATTAAAGATGATTTAAAATGTATATGAGTATCATAAGCTATATTTGTGTTGCAACATGCATTTGTAATATAATCCTGCCGAATGATTATGGATACAATTTTGGCTCATTTATTAAACTAAACCACCCGCAATGCACCCGCAACCCGCTCAACCCAAAACTTAATGGTTTATATAATGGATTGGGCGGGTGCGGGTCTCATTTTTCAAAACCCGCACAACAACGGGCGGTTTGTGGGTTGAGTATTTTTCATCCAAAACCGACCCGCGCATACCCCTACTTTATATTTAAATTTGGATAAATTAATTATATTAATTATCTAATTAATCTAGTATCATATATCTTGTTATTATAATTAATGGTCCTAATATATATGGATCTATTATTAAATGAAATTTTACCTAATCCATAAAGTGAGATATTATTTATACAACAAATACTTGACCAAATAAAGTTTATTGAGTCACAGGGTTGGATCTTAAAAACAATTTCAAAGACAAAAGTTAAAAAAGTCAATAAATATGAGGCATCATTCCAGAAAAAAATTATAGATGAATTTCTAGTTCGAAAATGATATGAAGACGAATATTAAGACATATAGGCGAAGCATTTTGGAGTTTCTCAATATCACCACTTCTGTTGAATTTGTTACCTTAAACTTGTAGATCTTTTGTTTGAGTAATTGTCGAATCATCTTTGAGAAGATTCTCTTCTACCTCATCAAAGTATGTCATTGCATTCACATACATCTTTTCATAATTAACTTTAATTCTTGCAAATCTCATTGGACGTGAGAAGAATTTATCGTTTTTTTATTTTCATCTTTGGACTCATATTCATCCAAGAAGATCTTTCTAACTAAGTGGACACGCTTTATAACGTTCCTCTAATGTAATAAACTGTATGTATCTGGTACCCCATCCACTTTCTGTTGCATTAACATACACAAAATGTATTTACAAAGATTCTTAAAATTCAAACAGTCGACAAATACATCTCACAATCAAATTCTGCGTATCAAGCCTAACTTCATATAAAACTTGATCTTTGAAATTTATGCCTTCGTAAAATCTCTTGCTATTATCTATAACGTGAAGTGTGGATGTAGACTTACATTTTTTAATAAGTGTTACACTAGCACACAATATAATTTTGAAATTACTCCTGAAATCGTTTTGAAAATTTATTGGTGTAAACTGTTTGAAATTGCTCTTCAATGTCACAACCGTAAAAACGAGGATAAAATGCACTATGCTATTTTCTATATTCATCCCTCTCCTTCCTAATCTTGATATTCATATCAACTTCATATTGTTCAACAAACTATTTCAAGGCGGTTCCGCTATGTATATAACTATTGAAAAAAGTATGTATACTCCCACTTCGTTGAGTGGTTGACATACCCATAACATATATCCGAACCCAACGATATCAAATTCTATACAAGTTCTCAACCAATCATTATCTTGTAGACCACAATCCTCCACCATTTTTTACCACTTAGTTTGAAAAACTCACTAATTTGTAAGGATCCATGCACAATCCTTTTTATAGTACGATGAATATCATCATATTTTTCATATCTTCCTAACTTTTTTGGATGTTTTTCCAGTATATGCCATAAGTATAATCGGTGTTGAGTATTTGGAAATACCGGCTCAGCAAGAATTAGAATAGCTTTACATTGGTCTATGATAATTTTTTTGACAGACTTATGGACGTACATTCTAACCACGTATTATATAATCATATATATATATATATATATATCAGTGGTTTCATTTTTTATCAATACACAACCCAATAATATTGACGGGCCATGATGGTTCACCCTAACAAATGGAGCAAATGACATATCATATTTATTTGTCAAATATGGTGTATCAAATGTGACAACATCACTTTATGATTCATATGAATCCCTACACCTTGCATCATCTCATAACACATTTTTAATCTGGTGTTTCTCATCAACTTTCATGACATGAAAAAAAATCAAAATTTCGTATTTGTATTTTCCTGGAGTAAATTAGCATACCATTTGCATTGCCTTCACATAACTTTAATCTCTTTTGTTTACAGACATAATTTCAACACTATTTTTCCCCAAATGGTATATTATCAAACCCGCCTACTTGAGTCGCTAAAGAGATGTAGGATTTTCTAATTTCGATGCCTACTTTATCATTCAACATAAATTGCATATTAATTGGTGTGTCAAGATTTTTTTACTTGGTTTCGTAGATGCATAAGTCGGTGACAGATCATGGTTATGATACAATACTACTTTCATTAGACAATACAATCCATCTTTCATCAAATTCGTGTTTATTCTAGCCAAACAACCAGTTTTAATAGATGCGTTTTTCACGAATTCATTAGGAGCTATGCATGAAGGTTGGCCTAATTCGAAACATGCAAGAGTGTATAATTTTAGTTTGCCGTCATCTTGTAAATTCCTCCTTACCTTTATTGTTACAAATTTAGTGTTTCTCTCATAAGGCTCATACAAATGCCAAACGTCTTCATAGGACTCAAACATCATATGTACTTTTGGAGTATCGATACCATCTTCAGTCATTAGTTCATTAGAGTTCAACATCTTTGAAGTTTAAACAGATTGTTCACTATCATCATCTATGTCAATGCAACATATATTTACCAGTTAAAGAACATTTTTTAGCATATAAATAAATACGTATCAAAGTAAAGGTCTAAAATAATGCAATAACACTATAATCCACTATTTTAAAATTTATACATCATATTCATATTCATATTGGTGGTTTCATTGATACATGAGTTAAAATAAATGCATACATTTTAAACTTTTTATAATTATTAAATTAAGTCGGGCTTAGAATAAATATAAACATAAGAGAAATTAACATTGATTTTGATGCAAAATGCTAGATAATATACTCGGAGTTTGATTGGAAAAAAATAAAAATATTGTATTACAAAATATTTGAATACGGAGGAGTACCCAAGAGTTTTGAATATGGAGAAGAACCCCTAAGAGTTTGGAATACAGAGAAGAAACCTAACTTGCCAATATTGCTCATGATTGTTGTGAATTTGGGTGTCAGGATTTTTATAAGTTAGAAAAGCGTGTATGAGATTAGGGATTATGATATTGGGGATTACGTTTGAGTTTAAAGCTCGTGAAAAAAACAAATGATTTATTTAATGAAGTAAGAAGATAGATAAATAATCTAAGTGGCATGACAACTAGTCTACCATGGATGGGGTGATATTTGAGTGATAACTATTTAGGGTGATGCCCATCATTACTCCAATCATAACTTGTAATCCATAAGGAAAATTCCTCCATCTAGTATTAATATTAGGGTGAATGCCCAATAAGCACCTGCCACCTTATCCACTTGCCCATAAAAGGCACTTAAAGTAAATATACCTTAATGCCCTTACTTCTGTCTGCTGCTGCTGCCAAGGGCGAGCAATGGGAATGTTTCCCATCACTCGTGCAAGTACACTTTTGTACTTGTGGGCTAATGTTGAGTAATGGGAATGTTTCCCTGCACTCGTGCAAGTACACTTTTGTACTGTCTGCTGCTGTCAAGGGTGATTTTTGCGTGTAATTTGAAATTTAAACGGTAATGAAGAGAGATAAATGAGATAGAGAGAGAAAGAGATAGAGATGAAAGAGAAAGAGAGAGAGAGACATAGGATATATATAACTAACTCAATGTATACGAACTAACGACTAATAAACAGACGACGACTGGGGTGAGGGGGTAAAATAGGAAAGAAAAAAAAAAGGAGTGCCTTTTATAGGCAAGAAGAAAGCGGCGGGGGTGAGGGGGCATTAATTCTAATTTGAGGTGTTTCTTGCGCAATAATCCTTAATATTATCCATTTATATTAGGAAAAATCTTTCATCCAATATTGGTATTAGCCATTTTTATTATGACAAATACCCCTTGTTTTAAACTTAAATAAACTAATTATAATAACTATCTAACTAAATTGATGACATGTGTAATGTTATTATGATTATTGGCCATGATATATATATATATATATATATATATATATATAAAATCTTCAAAGTTACATTTTGATAAAAAATAATTAGTGTGAACCTGTAAAAATGTCAAACTGAATATACCAAGGAAACAAACAGCGGTCCCGGACACATCCTAACTAGAGTAAAATCAATATAATAAAATTACAAGTCATTTAATTACCCAACTTAATCCATGGAGGTAACAAATCATAATAAACAATTGTCATCTAGGAGAAGCGCAATCATTAACACTGAAAAGTCAAGAAACTCGACATCGAACACCCATGACATATAAAACGCCACCAAAGCTCTAGAGGACACGTTGATTTAGAGGGTACAAGGCCTTTAAATTCATTGGATATCCTTTTAGTTGTTAAAATGTACAATAGATCAGTCTAAGCAACAAATGCACCCATTATTATAACAATATGTATCCCATCGCCAAAGTTATCTCCTTCCTCCTTTCCTAATCAACAATTTTGGTGTAGAGCCCAAATCCAATGACGCTTCCAGATCTTAAATTGAAAATATACGAGAAAATGATATCATTTGGGTTGGCACAATAAATGAGTGTTTACCAACATGGTTGACCTTACACCGTAAATAAAGACCACTACACAAAGGATTTTTTTATTAGTGAGCCAATCATCGTGGGAAACAGGGTATCAAGGAGACCCACTATTCTTGAGTTCTATTCCTGATATGCATTACCTCATGTTTGTGGGTTGTTTGGGGCCAGCCTCCAATGCCTTTAGTATCATTTTATTTTTACTCCCTCTTGAAAAAACTCCTACCAACCTAAGTAATAGATCAGCTTGTCACACCATTGTCTCTTACCTCTAGGAGAAAGTTGGAAATCATATTACTATACATATTCTCCCTTTTCTTCTTCCTTTTATTGATTGCATGCATGTTCCACACCCTCCATCCTTTTCACAAATTCAATCTCTATACATATTTCTTGTTAACTCTAAGACTGATAAGGTTGTTATATGGGCTTATATGTTAGTCAAAGCGTACTTCAATATTAATTGACTTGTCTATAATTACTCTCTAGATTTATCCATAACTTCATACTTGACTTGATCATTCACCTTCTTCATGGTAGTGAAGGAATATATAGAAGGAAACCCAAAGATGTCCATAATTATGTCTCATGTTAATCCTGAGTCAACATCATTCCTAACTAAATTCCTATATCTTTCTTTTCTTGATACATCACTTCATATTATTAAGAGGAATAATCTTGCAAGCAAACAACTTGTGTTCTTAGCATATTTGGATAAATCCCAAAAGAGCTCCTATATTGATTGATAATTTAAGCCCAAAATAACTGGGGAGGATCCTTCAAACTAACCCCAATAATCAAGTTAAAAAATCAAGTAAGGATTCACTCAGTCGTTCAGTAAGGCCAACAACATAAATCATTCATTTGGAATGAAAAGATAGCAGATTTCCCTTTCGTTCTTCTTTAATTAGTATGTACAATTCCTTGCTCACTTATGGTCCCATAAGTGAGCAGTCGTTGTGGCATTTATTACTATTCTTATCTTTACTAAATAAAAATTGGGAATCAGGAGAAATAGAAATCTTCCTAGTGGAGTAAATCGACCGAAATGGGTCTGGAAAATGGGTGGTTTCATATTTTTTTATAATAAAATAACTTTTTGGATCATAAAACAAAACAAATTGAAATTCAAAAATCAATTCTGAATTCAGAACTTCAGGAATCAACAATTTTTTTGGAATTTCTGTATTTTTCTAGTTTCATAAATTTTTGAAAACTTTAGTAGTCATACAAGTTAATAATAGAAATATATCCTTGTAAACCCTGAAAAATAGGAAATATACCCATGTAAATATATAAAATAGCATATCAAACCAATTATTTCTCTATAGGTCCTTGGCTTATGCAAAATGTCCATTTAAACCCAAAATAACACACATACCAATGTAAATAAACCTATATGTTAGAAAGTATACCTCCATGTTATGTGATATAACAAATATACTTCTATATGATGCGTTTCAGGGGGTGGCTTGAGGTGGTAGCGTGTTTCCTTGTTGGTGTCGTATTTCTGGTAATGACGTGTGGTGGTAGTGGTATTTATATTGAGCCGCGTTGTTTGTCATTTGTAAAATAGATAGAATAGTATTTAGGAGGGAATAAAATGTTAAGTTAGTAATTTAGTATTAGGTATAAGTAAAATATAAATTATAAATTGAACCATTTTCTTTTTAGATACATCAAAGGTTTAGGAAATAATGGATTGATCATAAAAGGTTTGATACTCATAAGTTAAAACCTATTAATATCCAAAGCAAAAAAACTATTAATATTTATACATAGGATTTTGATGTGTAAAACCCCATAAACCATTTATGCGTCAACCCTAATGGTTAACATACTTATCGGCCTTTTGTGAATATCAAAATTAATTCTGGACCTTTTTTTGGTCATTATTCATTTTTTTAAGCTGCGATATTAATCCTCAGTTAAAAGATCAAACACTTTGGCTTCGATACAATCTAGGAGAAGATGGAATAATAAAGGGTATATGCCCAATAAACCCCTCCAACCATTCGTATTATCTCTAAAAACGCATTGTCCTTTTATCCTCCATAAGAGGTTTTGAGTTCGAATCTGGTTGGCATCTCCAATTTTTTGGTCTCCTTAAGAGGTCATGAGTTTGAATCTTGTTGGCGTCAACAAATTAATTCGATCTAATACATAAAGAACTTGTACAAGAATATCATTATTAACAAATTATTAACTATGTTACAAAACAAAATGTTCATAAAAGCAAATCAATAAGTAGTAAAATGTTGTTGTTACGTTATGAGAAAATTCTCATAACTCAAAAAGTTGAGTTATATAAAAATTCTCATAATTCAAACAATGAAAAATAATAATTAAACAGTAAGTAGAATATGCTATTGAGTTACAGGCAAAATGGCACCCCCCAAATGTCCAAAAAAAAAAAAACGTTACGGGCAAAATCTCATAACTTGAAAAAAAATTGTTACTGTTGAGTTATGGGAAAAATCTCATAACTCAAAAGTTGAGTTACTAGAAAAAATCTTATAACTCGAAAAAAGAAAGAAAAAAAGTAAACACTAAGTAAACATATTATTGAGTTATGAACAAAATCACATATTTCAAAAAGGCTAAAATGTTGCTATTTAGTTATGAAAAAACTCTCATAACTCAAAAAAATTGAGTTAAGAAAAAAATTTATAACTCAAAAAAAAAAGTAAACTAAGTAGAAAATATTATTGAGTTAATGGCAAGATCCCATAACTCATAAAGGAAACCCAAACACTAATTATCACTGTTGAATTACAGAGAAAGTCTCAAGACTAAAAAAAAATGAGTTACAAAAAAATTCTATAACTCATAATGAAAATCCAACACTACAATGTCACTGTTAAATTACATGATAATTCTCATATACCCTTGGCAGATTTTTCAAATATCAAACAATAGTTAGTGCATATTCTATTAAGTTACAAGTAAAAACTAATGTTGCATTCGTCATTCAATATAAAGATATAATTGAAAAAGATTCAAAATGTAATAGAGAATAAAGTTAAAGCTGTGATAAGAACGAATAAAACAAAAAATGGAAAATTTATTGGATATTGTTTCAATAATAAATGTATTTTTTTTATCAAGAGTGGGATACAACAATAAACCAATTCCTCTTTAAAAAAATCCTACCAAGATATTACTACTTCTACTAATGGAAATGTAATGCCATATGAATCAAGTGGGATCACAAAAAGAAATACCATTCTAGGAGAAAAATGGTGGAATAATTTAATAGATAAGTCATTAATTGTTAATATTGATGCATCATATTTATCTGATAAAAACTCACCTTCTGCTTGTATAATTAGAGACATTAATGGTAAATTAATACATGGATGTGCTTAGTTTTTCTTATCTAATAGTGTCGAAAAAGCTAAGCTACTAGGAGTGCGCAATGGTTTAGTTTATGTAATAAACTTCCAATTTGAAGACATTAGATTGGTGTGTGACAACAATGTGGTGGTGGATTTGCTCAACTATCCAAACACACTTTTAGTAGAGAAACATAAACTTCTTGTTATGGATATTAAATCACTTTCTTGCAATAGAATAGTTAATTTCTTTCATGTCCCTGGAAAAAAATTGTATTGCTGATTGGGTCACGAAGTAACAACTACTAGGTTTTTTGCCGAGTGATTGGATCATTAGGCAACCTTCCCAATTAGTGCGTTTTTTGTTCGGTTCTCATATTCCTAGAGAAATCGATCAAGGGGTTGTTATCTGTAATAGTTTGCTTTAAACTCTATTCAATATTGAGCGTGTTTTGACAAAAAAATCCTTCTCTCACATCCACCAATAAGATTGAGATAATATCGGGAAAAAAAATTCGATACCAATAGAAGACCTTAATAGTCATGGACAATAGTGAACACCAAGAAATCTATGTACTACTTCTGTGTAGGTCACATAATTTATTTAGCATACCCATCAGTTAAGGGATTTTGAATTTTTTTGTAAGTCATCTCAACTTTTCTAACATACCGACCAATTAGGGGATTTTGACCTCGAAAGAACTGAGAAACGAACTACAAGTCATAAAAATTAAGGGGGAACTATCAAAAGAGGCATGAGGCAACATAGACTTTACTAACAAAATCCCCAAACCTAACTCCCCATTATAACCCCAACTAGAAAGGCAATAATACCCAAAAAGCCCCTCATTACTCCTTTTTTTACAGTGAATGTAGGAACCCAAAACACAAATACTATAGAGACAAAAAAACAAAGGAAAATTCATTTCACTCCTCCCTTTCTGTTCTCTCTCCTCTCATTCCCTTTTTCCTCTCTCTTCTCTCTCTTCACAAGAAACCAGTTGCCCTAGTTTTACCGGATTCACCCTCTGGTCTCACCTTCCTACAGCCACTCAGCTACACAATAAATACGCAGCCATAGGGGAACAAAAATACAAAACAAAAACTCTTCACCTTCGTACCAAGCCAATCCTCTCTCCTCCACCTCCGTTCGTGGACCATTCTTGAGATCTGACCTTCAGCAACGCTCGTGGAGAAGAAAACCGCCGACATCTCCTGCACAAGAAAACCGCCGCCATTCGTGGACCGGTCTAATTGAGAACTGGAAAAAAACGCCGTTTTTCATGAACCATTCCTGACCGCCATCAAACCGGAGAGGACACAACAATAAAATGAAATCTCTTCAGATCTCACCCCTTGCCATCAAAGCTAGAGGACCATCTCCACCATCTATTTGCAGGCGCCACTCTCCCATACAAGAAATCCGCCACTGATACGTACCATTCACCACCGTCGGTATCCGCCGCCATCGCCCACACGAAAGTAAAATTGATTTGTGAGAAGAGATTATTTTTTGTGTTTTGTTCATGGACTGAAGAGATTCCTTTTTGTTTATTATTTCAGCGTGGCATGAGAAGATTACATTTTGTTTTTTGTTCACCTGAGTTTGAAGCGATTTCTTTTTGTGTTTTGTTCACCAGAATGTGAAGAGATTTATTTTTTATTTTTTCCCAATGCGAGTGTTAAGAGATTCTTTTTTTTTTCAAATGCAGTATTCAAAATTTTCTATTTGTTTTTTGTTCAAGCAAGTTTAACAGATTTACTTTTTGGTTTTTGTTTTGATTTCTTTTATTATTTGTACTTAATTTATTTTATTGTTTTTGTTTATACAGCTACGGGAGATGGTCTAATGCGAGTGTAATGAGATTCCTATTTTTTTATCCCACCGAGTGCAAAGAGATCAATACCTATATTAGCGGAGATGGTTAAATATAGAAATTGGTACGTACCCACTTGGAACCCAATAACTGCCGCGGATGCCGCAATTTGAATTGGATTTTAACTGTTTTTTACATTTACACTCCCTACCTATACTTTGAATAGGAATTTGACTGGATTTAAACCCAAATGTAGAGAGACCTATAATGCACACCCTTGCTCGTTGTTGTTGTTTCGAGATGGGTACGTATCGATATTGGTACGTATCAAGTGAACCCTATAACATGAATTATAACACGTTGTAGTAGTATCGAGGTTTGGTACGTACCGACATTGGTATGTACTAAAGACGGATGTGGAACTCAAAAGGGGAAAAAAATAATTTTTAATAGCAAGAGTATATAAGTTATTAGGAGTTTTTTTTAAGAATATACCATTTTTAAAAAGTATTTGTAAGAATATACCAAGTCAAAAACTATTTTCAAGACTATACCACTTTGGCAACTGAGTTGCCGAATCTATTTTTTTTTTAAGATAATGTATATATATATTATATGAAATAGGTTCAAAAAAAATTAAAAAAAAAACTTCGGCAAACCTTATTAAAAAGTGGTTTTATTTTTTTAATTTCTTAATTAATACATATTTATCATATTAAATGGTTTGAAATAAAAAAAAATAAAATAAATCTAAATATTAGAAACGTGTATAATGTATAATAAATAACCATATTTTGTGGAACTTGATTATTATTAATTAAATTTTTAAATCATTTCAAACTTTTATGGAGTCATTAAAAAAACCTATTTCGATAAGTTATAATATTTATAATTATTTCTAAATTAATTAAATTATATATAATATATTAATGTATCAAAAATATATATTTTTTAAATTAATCCTCTACATATTTATCTAAAACTCTATTGAATAAATATTTTTAATAGAGTTTTAGATAGATTTAAAAAAAAATTGATACACTAATATATTATATATAATTCTAATTAATTTAGAAATAATTATAAATATTTATAACTTATCGAAAGAGGTTTTTTTAATGACTCCATAAAAGTTTGAAATGATTTAAAATTTAACTTAAAAATAATCAAGTTTCACAAAATATGGTTATTTGTTATACATTATACACATTTCTAATATTTAGATTTATTTTAATTTTTTTTATTTCAAACCATTCAATATGATAAATATGTATTAATCAAGAAAATAAAAAAAGTAAAATCACTTTTTAATATGGTTTGCCGAAGTTTTTCTTTAATTTTTTTAAAACCTATTTCATATAATATATATACATTATCTTAAAAAAAAAAATAGATTCGGCAACTCAGTTGTCGAAGTGGTATAGTTTCGAAAATAGTTTTTGACTTGGTATATTCTTACAAATACTATTTAAAAATGGTATACTCTTAAAAGAAAACTCAAATTATTAGGACCAACTAAGTTGACAACCGATGTCTTTATTAGTATTGTTAAGGAATTATGCCTTAAAAAGTAAATGTTAAAATAATTGTGTCTTAATTAGTTATTTCTTCAAAAATTAATGTAGAATTATCCGAGTAACAAATTGAAGCAAATAGTAGGTCCGCGGATGGAATACCGATTAGGATAAAACAACCCAAACTAGTGTTGGCCATAAAGCTTAAAAACCAAGTTTTAAGCTATCCACCTAAACTAAAGAAAAGGAGATTTATTTGTTTCTTTTGTGCAACAAAAAAAAAGGAGATGAAAAAGCTCAAGAAACTAATTACAGGCCAACTAAGTGAAGCCTTGTTCTTTTTTTTTTTTTTTCTGTTTTATTTTTTTTCACCAACTAAGAGAATCCACAGAAGAAGCCAAAGGAAGAAATGAGTTGTCTTATTCCTCTAATGTCTTTAAAAAAAAAAAAAACTGAGCTAAGAATGGAAAATGAATGTCACAATTTCTTTTATTATTTCAACATGGATTTGCTTTGGTAACACTGTAATTCTATGCCGAGGCGTAACCGTGTCCTAAATATTATTGCAGTTGGATTTAAAATGAGTCTGCAGATTGAGAATGAGACCAATACTCTTTGACAAGTTGAGCAAATAGCGAATCTTCTCTCTTCATTAATTCAATTGGTTCATCATACTCCACTATTTTACCTGATTAAAACAAAAACCAATACTTTAGATTCGCAAGTTTATCGTAATCGTGAATTAACTAAGGAAGTCGCATTTACCATCGCTGATTGCTAAAACCATTGAACAATCCATCACAGTTGGTATTCTATGCGCGACTGTAATTACAGTACTATCCGCAAATTCAGCCCTGATCGTTCTCTGTAAGATTAAGTCAGTAGCATTATCAATAGATGCAGTTGCTTCATCTAGCACTAAAACCTTGCTTCTCCTCAGCAGTGCACGCCCTAGACAAAACAATTGACGCTGTCCCATGCTCCAGTTTGATCCATCATCCGCAACTGAAATGGAAAATACTCTATTTTAGTCAACACGTTGTATAAGTTTAATCAATGAGACATTTCTGTACAACTTACCCGAAGAGTCTAGTCCGGCTCCTTTCACCTCCACAGCCTCTCTAAGCTGACATTTCCCGAGAACCTCCCATATCTCCTCGTCTGTGTGGTGTTGTAAGGGATCAAGATTGTATCTCACGGTTCCTTTGAAAAGAGTAGGATCTTGTGGTATGACTCCAAAACGTGATCGCAAATCATGGAGTCCAATACTACATATATCAATCCCATCTATGATGATCCTTCCACCTAC
Organism: Nemophila menziesii; assembly: GCA_029959085.1. Taxonomy (NCBI): domain Eukaryota; kingdom Viridiplantae; phylum Streptophyta; class Magnoliopsida; order Boraginales; family Hydrophyllaceae; genus Nemophila; species Nemophila menziesii. Next base: position 70,459,205 of record JARWIR010000003.1, on the reverse strand, counting down.
TGGCTCGACTAGTCGAAACAAAGCTCCGATAAGAGTAGTTTTCCCACTTCCAGTCCGGCCAACGATACCAATTCTGTGCCCTGGTTCGAAAGTACAAGTGATTCCACGAAGAACAAGTGGGGTATCAGCCCTATATTTGATCTGCATCGTAAATAACTACTCTTTAGATTTGTTTACTCAAAAGTTTCGTATACTGAAGTTGTAAGATAATTTACCTGTAAATCCTGAATTTCCACTCTACCCCTAGTTGGCCAATTGACTGGGGGCCGATTCTCTTCAATGATCTCCGGAGCTTCGCTTGGTACATGTGAATACTGGTCAAGCCTTTCTACCGAAATAATATAATTTGCCAAAGTGCACTGGTTTTGGATAGAATTGACAATTGACACGTTCAACGACAGGCCATACGACAAAGCCATTCCAATAAATCCTAACAAGAACGCAAAACAATATGAGTGAAATTTGAAAAGTGAAAACGTCAATGAGAAGTCAATTTTTCCGTATATATTTTTTACCTGAGGTAAAAGTTCCGACAGGAAGTGAAACCATGCAAAGGGCAGAAGAGGCAAGAACAATTGCACTAAGTGTCTCTAACCGTTGAATCAACCACTCACTAGCTGCAAAATTGTGGAAGAAAGGACTTGAATTTATATCCGTAAGTTGGAGATTCTTCTGGAAAAAACGGTCTCCCTCGTTAAAAGCTCTTATCGTCATGGCCCCAGCAACTGATTCTGAGAGATGATTCGCTACGAATGACTTGGTTGTACCGTTAATGCGCATCAACTCTTTTGCCGTGGAAAAATAATATCTCTGTTGATAGGATAAACACCAAAAAACGTAACTTTATTAGCGATTAACCAAAAAATAAAAAATAATTAGTATAGAAAGCACGTACTTGTAAACGGATAACAAGATACACCATTGGTATGGACACAAACAAAACTTGCCAAGTAACAAGAGCTAACACTGCGAGATTAGCATAAACATTTGTTGTCGCTCCAACAGAAATGATCAAGCTAACTGGGACATCAAGATCGACTATACTTAAATCTTGTGAGACACGGCTAAGTATCCGTCCCAGAGGGGTTGAGTCATAAAATGATGTGGGTGCACGGAAAAGAGAATCTAATAGCTTCGAAAATAGAGATTTTGATGATTGGAGACCCATAGTAACTGTCGATAGAGATCGTATAAGACAAAAAAGCTTGGATATGAATCCAATTGCCAAGTATACTAAGATCAATCTCAACGTGCTAACATCTAAATTATCAACATTTGCCGCCATCCATGAATTTTGTAATATTTGAAGAATTACAAACGTAAGATGCGAAAGGACGGACAAGGTGAAGAAGAAGAACCCTTTGTGCTGATTGAGATACTTGATGTAAGGCGTAAATCCAATATCTCCAACTTGCTTTTCTTCTCTTTTGATCAATTGATCGGTTCCTAATACTTGAGCTTTCTTATCTGCTTTTGCAATTTCTTGTTTGATAGCTTTGTGGGTTTGAGAATCAGTTATCTCTGTTAGCCTGTCAGAATCAGCCGTCTCTTTATGTGCGTTAACCAAGTCATGAAATTCTTTGCTTGAGGATAGTAACTCATCGTAAGGACCGACACGTAAAGATTTTCCATCCGTCATTAACTATTAAATGGAAACCCAAAAAATCATTATCAAAGCGAGAAAAAGAAAATTGCCTGAAGGAAAACTCACCATAACAGAATCAAAACCAGGAAGAAAATCGACTTGATGAGTCACAAGTAAAACAGTCTTTCCTGAGAGAGCTTCCATTACATAATCCTGCCAAGATATAACGCAAGATTTACATTATCTTATATTACTAAATCGAGATAATATATAAATTTATAGAAATCTTACATTGAATAAGCTTGAGGCAGTATGAGCATCTACAGCGCTAAAAGGATCATCCAGTAGATATATATCAGCCTGCTTATATAAAGCACGCGCAAGTTGAATCCTCTGCTTCTGTCCGCCACTGAGATTCACCCCTCGTTCACCTATTTCGGTTAGATCACTATGTGGTAGCAATTCAAGATCTTTCACCAGTGAACATTTTTCTAATGTTTCTTGATATCTCTGCTTATCCATAGAAGATCCAAAGAGGATATTATCTTGTATAGTTCCACTTTGAATCCACGCCGATTGAGAGACATAGGCTATACTCCCATATACTTCAATCTATAGAAGCAAGCAAGCAATGAGATAAGTTTGCTAGTGTAGAAAAATGAAAGGGAAAGAATTTGAAAAACTTACGGTTCCATGAACATTTTTGACCTCTCCAAGAATAGCTGCTAAAAGGGTCGACTTCCCGGACCCCACCTCTCCACAAACTGCTATCTTTTGGCCCGGACGAACCTCTAAATCGATATTTCTAAGTGTCTCCTTTGTTGAATTCTCGTCCCATGAAAAACCTCCTGATTTGATAACAATATCGTGATCTTTTGACTCTGGGTTGCGCTCTTTTCTCACACTTTGATTTTCCAGCTCCGGCGCCTCAAGAAACTTCTCGATTCTCGCAAACGCAACTTTGGCTTGAATAACCACACTGATTAGATCAGGAAACGATCTGATTGGATCCTGAACGAGCCGTAGTGTTGCTACAAAAGTGAAAACATTGCTAGCATGTAATGGAACACCAAGAAAATAACAAGCCCCGAGAGTAGAAGCCGTAACCAGAACCGGAGATAACCAGAAAAGACATCCATTATACGCTCTCTGCGATTGAACAGCCGATAAACATTTCTCTTCTTCTCCTCTTAAACATTGTATAACATTCTTGAAATGAGTTTCCCATGCGTATAACTTCAAAACCTTCATGTTCACTAGAGCTTCCGACATAGCTTTTAGTCGTCCATCTTGGGCAATCATAAGCTTCGATTGGAACTTAAGTTGGAGCTTTGCGAGTGGAGTATTGCAAAACATGGTTAGAATTATCATTATTAATGCCGCCACTGTCGCTAATCCAACCGCACGAATGAGGATTAGAAGCGCTAAACATAGCTGAAGAGTTGTGGTCCATGTTTGATGAAACCAATATGGAAACTCTCCAATACGATATGCATCAACACTAACATAATTCATTATCTCACCACTCGAGTGTTTCAACTTAGCGGAATTAGATAATTTTAATTGCTTCTTATAAATAGCGGATGTGAGTAATGATCGTACTTTTAAACCAATCAATCGGCTTCTGAAGTACCATTGTCGTTGAGATAACGATTCTAAGCACTTTGCAAAGAAAAGGAGTATCGCTAAAAAGTACCCCTCGTATTTAAACCTTTCTTTTCCTTCAGCAACTAAAATAAAGGAGTTAAGAAGCAACGGACCAGCCGATAAGGTTATTACCTTGATCATCGCGAAGAAACCCGATACTAAAATCTGCGTCAAATGGCATAATACAATCGTTTTTAAAAACGACGATTGTTTCTTCTCCACAAACATCGTGTAACAAGATTCTGCTCGGTCTTCTTCGCGCAAACGAGGCATATTTTTATCGTCGAGAGTTTCTTCGCGACCCCTTTTCATGAGTGAATTCATCCACCAAAATGATAATTTACTAAAATACCCAGCTTGTGAAAATGGAGTAACGGGGTCGAAAGGATCAGCTTTGTTGTCAATACTAATAAAAGGAGTGTGAAGATCGTCACTATCAACATCTTCGCATGTAATAAACCCCTTATAAGTGCATAACAACAATAAACTCGCTCCTAGAAAGGAGAAGAGATCAAAAGCTAGCTTAAATGAAGCATGCTTATCAATAATTAAATAAACGAGAGATAAACCACATTTAAATCCTGCAAAACAGAAGGCGAGAATTGACAAAAGCCTTAAGGGTGTCTTGGAGAAATGGTTCCCACAGAGACTCACGGTTAAACTCACTAATAACCAAGTTACTCCATGGAAGGAAACTAATAACCACCAATGAAGAGGTGATACTTCAGAGTTTCTTCTCCATGCCTCTTCCAAAATCCACATTCCCGAGGATAAATATACGATGCCTAAGAATCCGTTAAAACTAGCAGAAACTATCTGCAGACGCGAAATTCCATGAACACGAAAGACCACATGTGCCTTAACAAACACATTGAACACCAACATTATTAAAAGCAGAATATCCGAGCATACAGTTACTGCATGAAGAATACATGATGAATCACAAGTCTCCTGAGTTCCACAAAACAAGGTCCACGCCCCTTCCATCTCCACTTCCAACACTCTTAACCCTGTAATTCGAAACATTAAAAATTCAACATTAGGAGATAATTAAACTTCAAGAACATCAACATGTCCAAACAATTAAATACTAAGCATAATTTATCGTTAAAAACATACCTAAAAGTTACTAAAGAAGCAAAATCGGTAGTTCCTCTAGTGGTTAGAGTAATATGAAGTGAGCACCAAGAGGTCCTAAATCTAGTTTAGAACTGAATCATATTTCATGTAGTATATTTGCACTCAATAATTTACACCTGAATCATATTTCATGAAGTATATGTGCATTCGTAAACAATTTAACCCAAACTGTTATGGAGATTTAACTTCAGTCACCACCAACGATCGAGTCTATCTATATGTTAGTTACTCATGCTTTTTATTGCGCAAAAGCTAGTAACTTAAGTTATAATTAATATTTTGTCTACTACGGGACTTAAAAATTATGAGCCATGGGACTCTATATACATATAGTTTGAAGCAATGCTTACAAATTTTTTCTTAGCAATGTCCATGGAAAATAATATAAAATAATACCTATATTTAATGTTGGGGTAGACTAAAATGTTGGAACGTGCCTTAATGACTAAACCCAATAATTTAATTAAACTTGAAGATAAAAGAACAAAATTACTTGACTTAGGGTTTAAATAGTGATATATCAGGAAATTAGTATACTTGTTAAACAAATAGCTTTCGTGCACCACGACTAATCACATCCTATGGAAAATATACACGTTTATCTATGCATATTCCTAGGTAAATCAGAACTAGGTTACCCATGTTTGGGAGGAGATTCAAACCCCGTACCTCCTGATTTACTCCCTTTAAGGGCGCTCGCTTTGTATCATTTTTCTTTTTTGATGTATGGGTGTCCGGGCCAGCTTACGCGCACCACGACTATACGTCTATACCCAAAAGAAATATACAGGGGATTGAACCATGTACATCCTAGATGAGAGACAAGGTCCTGACCATTGAACTAGTCCCAATGGTTGCTTTGTATCATATTTCATCCCACAACAGTCAACAGGTTGAGGATGGGATGTGTGTCAAGATTGTTCGAATATATATGAACCAAGATAAGTAAGAGTCAGACCAACAAAATGGGTATAAATGATACACCTTTGAGAAAACATAAAAATAATACTTGTAGAACATATAAAAGAGTTCTTCTTTAATTCAAGGTTTTTTAAATTATAGTAAAACGGCGAATCATGTAACTCTTGTCTCTCTATTGTTTTTTGTCATTATTCTCTTTGTTTCATTCGATATACGTGTTTTTCTCCCCAACAACTGGATATCATAGCTAAGATTTGATGAGAGTAATGGCAGAAGAAAAAAATCAAATAGAGAGAGGATTCATATGACAAGAGTTCGTGAAAGCTAGAGGTTGGAGATCGAGGTTGCTTTAAAAGCGGACTCTAGCATTTTGCATATGAGGTCCAAATATATTGTTGTGCAAATTGATTTCCAACAATGGTTCCCGCATGAGTAAATTTGAAAGAGGTTCAAGTTGCTACGAAAATTTTTGACACTTCTCGTCAAGAGAGGAATTTTGGGTGATGGCTTGATGTCCAAACACAGTAATTCAATTAAATTTGGAGACCAAGAAAAAAAATTATTCGACTTGAGGTTCAAATAATGAGATATTAGGAAATTAATATACTTGTTAAATAAATAATATTTCCTATATATATGGGGATCCATAATTTGTAATTTTTTGTATTCCATTCCACCTTACAAGGGGTTTACAAGGGGTTGAGGGTGGGATCTGTCTGGGTTGTGTGAATATCAACCAAGAGAGGTACGAGACCAACAAAGTGAGTGTGAATGATACACTTGTGAAAAAATATAAGAGTGATATAAGGTTGTCTAATTTATAATAAAACGATGTAAACATTCGTGGACGTAGGCAATTTGAATCACGCAAATCTTGTGTCTCCTTAATTTTCTGTCATTATTCTTTTTATTGTATTCGATACACGTGTTTTTCTTCCCAACATAAAATTCATCCAATAAATTCTTCTACGGGTTATAATCTTATTTTTCTGTTTTTCAAAAAATATAATTTCAAAACTCCTACGATATTCTGAGATTGCGGTGGTTGCAGCCGACCCATGTCCATCTTATCCGTCCTTACATAGAGTACATATGTTAGAGATTAGTTTAAGTATGAAAAAATTAAATTCGTAATAAGATTATTTTAGATGATTTAATTTTAGTATAGAAACACAATTTGACGTAAATCATGAGTAAGCTTGAGTGGTTAGTGCAAGTTGATGGATATGTAAAATTTCGGGCTATATTGCCTAGGTGAATTAGAGAATAAAAAAAAGAAACTAGGTGAATAATCTCTGGTTAGGCTACTCCGCAGAGACCAAGAGATCCTGGGATCGAATCTCGTTGGAGTTGAAATGACTCCGAGCCCAAAGTGGCTCTCTTATGTAATCAAAAAAAAATAATCTCTGATGGGCTTAGGCCATCTAAGAGTACCTTTTAATCCGCCATTGGTGACCATCCGGTAATTATAAGTTATAACCGGACAAACCAATAATTATGTCTTATTTGTTTAAGATTTTCTTTCAAATAATTCAATTTTTTTATGTCTAAACTTTGGTTTTTAAGATAAATGCGAAAACATAGTAACTCCAATTTCCTACAAAAAGACTAACAAGACAGCACATCTCTATATGTATATATACACGTTTCCACGTGGAGTCGGTTGGTAGGAGAAGATTTGAATAAGATAATTGTTTTATCAAGCAATAATGCAACTGAAAAAAAAAATTAAGCAACACTGGATAGAATTTATTGCAGAAAATATTCTCCGAATAAGCAATACAAAATATTGAATACCATTCCAGTTGGATCCAAAATGAGTGACAGAGAATGGGACCAATATCTCTTCATAAGGTGGGCGAATCTGGTTTCTTCATTAATTCTATTTGCTCATCACACTTCATTATTTTACCTGATCGAAATCCGGAACAATACTTTAGAATCCCATGTTTATCATAATCAAGCATTGGTAAGAATAAATTTAAAGGCAATTGCACTCGCCATCGTTGATTGCTAATCCTTTACAACTGATTTGTGATACCCATTTCTAACCATAGGATCGAATAAATAAAGTCTAAAAATAAATAACGGATACAAGATTATTAATTAAGGTTATTAATTTAATAGTCATGTCTTACAAAATAAAATTGGATCATAACTTTAACAATTTCTACCTTAACACAACTTTTATAATCGAGATCTAAAAAATTCCACGGTATTTCTATTAAACGTAATAAAGAAAGAGAGAAAGTGTGTATAAGAATAGAATGAAACATTGTGTTTTGTTTACATACTACATTTTTCTTATATAGAGAAGATTACAACATAATTGGTGTGAGTACTACATACAATATAGTGTGTGTATATGAGCTAACAACTTAACAAATTTTGATTCTTGTGCGATTGCTATTTTGTCTTTTGTGTATTACACACTTTGTCATATTTATCATCCCCCTCAAGCTGAGCTCTATTTAAAGAGGAAGCTCGAAGACTATGAAAGAAAACGGAGTGGAGGCAAGGCCTTTGGTAGATATATGAGCCAGTTGAAGGTTAGAGGGAACATGAGTCAAGTGCAGTTGTTTGGCTTGAACTTGTTCCCTAACAAAATTGAAATCAACATCGATATGGTGAGTAAGAGTGTGAAGAACTGGGTTAGAAGCTAACGCAATAGCAGAGATATTGTCAAAAGCAAGTGTAGGTACACCAACATCAAGCTTTAAACTATGAAGAGGAAACATTATCCACTTTAGCTTAGCGAACACATGAGCCATTGCACGACACGCAGCTTCAGTAGAGAAGCGTGAGACTGTGGTTTGCTTCTTAGAACCCCACAAGATCAAGTTGGAGCCTAGAAAAATACAGTACGCAGTTGTTGATCGTCAATCACTTAAGCAGCATGCCCAATTCGAGTTAGTGTTAGCCCATAAAATAGGAAAAGAAGAGCTGAAAACCAACGCATAGTTAATTGTTCCTTTGATATAACGTAGCAGCCTTTTTAAGCATCAAAGTCCAAGTTACAGGGCTTGTGCATGGCTTGATAGAGTTGGTTAACTGAGAAAGCAATGTCAGGCCTCGATATGGTGAGATATTGTAAGCCACCAATTAAACTGCGAAATAGAAAAGGATTATCAAAAGGGAGCAAATCATGATTGGAAGCAACAACATATTTGTTGAGCATTGGAGTAGGAGAAGGCTTGCAATCTGATAACCCAGCCCGTTGAATGATGGAAGCAGTATATGTAGACTGGTTTACCACAAAGGAAGTGGAAGTTCGTTTATTATCCAAGCCCAGAAAATAGGGCAAGGAACCCCAAGGCTTTCATCATGAAGCGTGACTTGCGAGATTGAATTATAGATGCAATTGCGCTTGAATTTGCACCTGTTACAAGTATATCATCAACATATACTAAGTTGATAGTTAAGGAAGAAGAAGAACCACTTACAAACATAGAAGTAGCGGCTGAGCTGACCTTAAAGTCATGAGATAATAAAAAGGATGGCAAGAGTTGATACCACGACATGCTTGCTTAAGCCCATAGAGAGAGCAATTAAGTTTACAAACGTATTGAGGATTAAGTTTATCAATGAATCCCTGTGGTTGAGTCGTATATACTTCCTCATCAAGTGAACCATGCAGAAACGCGTTTGAAACATCTAATTGACAGATAGACCAATTGTAAGTCGTAGCTAAAGCAAGAATGATGTGTACTGTTTGATGCTTCACAACGGTACTAAAGGTCTCCTTGTAGTCAACACCATACTCATGTAAATAACCTTGAGCAACCAACGCTCTTTGTAACGCGCTATCGAACCATCAACATTACGCTTGATACGAAAGATCCACTTACACGTGATTGGTGATCGTCATCGTGGAGGAGGAACCAAAGTCCAAGTGCTTTGAAATAGTAGGGCATTGTACTCGTCAGCCATGGCATTTTTCCAATATTGAAGTTTAGTATCATTTCTATATGATTGAGGTTCAGACAAAGATGAAGAAGACACGAGAAAAAAGGAATATTTAGTAGATGGTTTTAAAGAACCAGTTTTAGTAAGAGTGACCATTGGATGGGAAGGATGTGGAGCTTGAGAAGTATGATTAGAATCTGTAGTAGAGGAAGAAGATTGGTCAGGAGAGGGAGGTTCAGGCATAGTAGTTTGTGGGGAAAGAGAAGACACAAAAGGTTGGGAAATAGAATTTGGAATGATTGAGGAAGAAAATAAATCAAGAAAAGTTGATGGAGAAGTTTCCAAGCTGGGTGTAGAGTAAAGACTAGAGAAAAAGGAATCTTGTTTTCATCGAATAAAATGTGACGGGAAACAAAAGACACAGTTTGAAGCAATGGTCATACACTTATAACCTTATGAATAACGACAATAACCAAGAAAAATGCACGCTTCAGACTTAGAGGATAATTTATGTTGAGCATAACCAAAGGTTCTAAGATGAGAATTAGTGGGTGAAACATTGTATAAAGATTGAAAGGGGAAGATATTTGACAATGTTTTGGTGGGAAGTAGGTTTATGAGATATACTAAAATAGATAGTGCCTCAAGCCAGAATTTAGGTGGCAATGAACTGTGAATGGGTAAAGAGAGTGAGGTTTCAATAAGGTGGCGATGTTTCCTTCTAGAAACACCATTTTGCTCAGGTGTATGAGGGCAGGCTGTTTGGTGAATTATGCCATGATTGTGAAGAAAAGCTTGAAATAGGTTACTTAAGTATTCACCACCATTATCACTCCTAAGACCTTTGATTTTAGTGTCAAATTGAGTTAATATCATCTGAAAGACTGTTTTAAAAATGTCACAGGTTTGAGACTTGAATTTAAGTGGATAGATACAAGTATAGTTGCCAAGATTCAGCCGGAAAATGACCCCAAATGTCAATATGCACTAATTCAAATGGTTTACTAGTACAAGTTACAAATAAAGAGAATGGTAGCTTATGAGATTTAGAAGTTCCACAAGCTTTACACTGAACACCATAGTAATCTAATCTAAAATTAAATTTGGTAGATAATTGAGAAGAGGCATTGCTCGAGGGGTGACCTAAGCGCAGATACCACAAGTGAGCCAAAGAAGAGGTGGACTTAGATGAGAGACACACAAATGAAGAAGCTGACATGGAAGAGGAGGAACAAGGTTGAGATGTCAAAGGATAGAGGTCATCTTTACAGGGGCCCTAGACCAAGAGCTAAATAGTTTGAGAACAATTTTGACAGAGTACTGAGAAAAAATAACAAGACAATTATTATTTTAGGTGAATGTAGATATAGACAACAAGTTAGAAGAGATTTGAGATACATGTAATATAGACTTAAGTTTAAAAGTAGAAGAAGGACTGGAGATTGTACCGTGTCCAATATTGGAAATAACCAAGGCATGACCATTACCCACTGAGACATAATTAGAACCTTGATAAGTTGTGGCTTGTTGAAGAAGATTATTGTCATGTGTAACATGACTGTTAGATCCTTAATACAGGTACCACATCTCAAGATCATAAGTTGTAGTGGATAATGATGGTTGTGATGTAGTGTGAGCAGACATAGCAACTCAATTTTTACACTTTGGTGAAGGGTAAGTAGTGACATCAGCTCTAACCAACAATAAACAACTGAGTTGACCAAACTTTAAGCAAATATGACAAGTTGGAACTGGGTATGGTGATTTGATCCTTGCGATATAGGAGGACCCAAAATAGAAGATGACTGAGTGTAAGGTCATCTACCTCGATTTCTCCGACCTCAACCAATATTAAAGGAACCCCGACCTCTATTTGAAGACTATGATGAGTGTTGAGAAGGTGAGAACAGGGTTATATGTTGTGGTGAAGAAATGTCACATGAATCAGACATTTTCATGTGCAGTTCTTCTGAAACTAGCAAACTGCCAAGTGAGTGATTGAAGATTGAGTGTTGGTAATACGGATACTAGACTTGAATTGATTGAATTCAGAGGGCAACCCCTTAAATGTGTACATAATAATGTCTTTGAACGGAAGATATGACACAGTTGTTTCCAATCTATCACATATATCTTGGGTTTCAACTAGATAATTCGTCATAGTACGCTCACCTTTCTTAATGTTACATAATTTCATTATCAATTGATGAACATGGGTGCGACATTGTGAAATGAATATTTCTTCAACTTTTTGCCACACATCGACCACATGAGGGAGCTTAACAACTTAAGAGTGTATAGTAGGTATCATGGAAGAGAGTAATGTTGAGTTGTTGGTTCACGTCGAGAACTGAGAACCGGATGGAGATAGAGAAGGAGAAGCACCGGTAACGAGATCGAGATAGCCATGAGCTTCGAGAACTGCTTCAAGTTGTGATCTCCATAAAACATAATTCACTGAATCGAGTTTAATTTGAACTAAACTCGACCAATTTTATTGAAGTAAGAGGAGCCCATCTGGTATAACTAAGCTAGACGAGATGAGAGGTGTTGTTGAAGAAGAAGACGCCATGAAAGGAGCAGCGAGAATGGATCAAAACGGCGGAGAAGAAGCTTAAAAAAATAAGACGCCATTGATGGCTGAGGAAAGCTTCGAATATGAGTTTCTTCCTATACCTTATGATACCATGTTAAACATAATAGAGAAATAGAGATAGATTGTATAAGTATAGAATGTTTGTGTTTTGTTTACATACTACACTCTCTTATATAGAGAATATTACATCAGCACATACAATACATTGTGTGTATAAGAGCTAACAACTTAACAAGTTTTGGCTCTTATGCAATTGCTATTTTGTCTTTTGTGTATCACACACTTTGTCAATATCAGCTTAATTGCTAATCAGAGCATAAACAACCAAATAACTCGCGGCAAATCTCTATGGAGGATTAATATTTCTCCTTGGTCTATTTGTTGCAATAGAAACTGTGGTGGTTGTGCTGAAGGGATATCTCCACCATTATGCATGTTTAAATCATTCTTCGATGTAGTTTTTGGTGTAGGTTGTGATTCCGTCTGCAAATCAACCTTTGTGTTTAATTTCTTCTTATTTTTATCACAATTTTCACTAGACAGTAAATTAGGACGTATAGTTTTTTCATAAAAAAATAACATTTCTGTTAAAAACTAGTTTTTTTCGTTTTTGACACCATAATATATGGCCCTTAACCCTATATTTATAATCAAAAAATATATAATTTCTAGATCTAGGATTTAATTTACCATTATTAGTATGTGCATATGCTAGACAACCAAAAACTTTAAGATCAAAATTTTTGGAGCAGTTTCAGACCATACCTCTTGCAGAGTTTTGTTGTTAATGGTAGTTGATGGAGAATTATTGATAAAATAAACAACTGTAGGAGCATCTTCGGTCCAAAACATATTTGATAAACCAGAGTTAAAAAGCATGCAACATACCTTTTCTATGATTTTTATATTCATACGTTCTGGTAAACCTGTTTGCTGAGATGTGCATGTATTGGTTGAGTGTCTAATCAATCAAGCTTCAGACTGTATGGATGAAGGGGATGAGTTTGAGTTTTTATCCAATAATCAATTTGTAGCCACTTTTTTTATCCCTAATAATTAATATAGTGTATACAATGAACAGTGGAAATCAATGTTAATAGAGATGGTAATTATGGATTGTTGGAACAAAGATGATGAGTTTGAGGTGGGGAATTCTGTTTATGGAGATGATGAGTTTAAAGAAGATGGGTTAGGGGTAAATGGGTAAAACACAAAATTAAAATTTGATTTTTTCACAAATTATCCACACACACCCATTTTTGGGAGAGTGAAAGGACACTCTATGTCAAAAGTTGGAAGGGGGGAGGTATTAGCAAAAATAATCGAGGGAGGTCAATAGGTAATACTTGAGATCAAGGAGATAGAGAGTTTTTCAAAATTTCTTTGAGGGATGGAGTCAGTAAATGTCCCATTAAACTAAAAGAAGTAGTAGAAGCAGGTCGTTGAGAAGAAGCACTATCAAACTTCCAAGGAGCATCAGACTGAAGGAGTTGCGAGTGAATAAGCTCAAACCCCCAAGAGTATACAACAACAGATTTTTGAACGCTATCATAAAAGTTTATCTTGAAGTAGCTTCGGACCACTGAGGTTATATCTGTCAAATCACCAGTATACATCTGAACGATAGATAAAAGGATAAAGCAACATTAATCCTCAAATAGTCAAGCACAGACATACAAGTTAAACATTTGAAATATCTATGACTAGTTAACTCACCGGGTACCTGAAAGAATGTGAATAATCTATAGGATAAAAAATTAGACTTGTATAGTTTTTATCTATCAGTTGCAAGAGAAAATACTGGCAACTGGACAATTGATAGAATGTAGTGAATACCCGACCAGTAGATCTGGATTTTAAATCAAGACCTAAACAAAAAATGACTTGTGGAACCATCTTGTCCCGAATAAGTACAAGGACTTCTTTTGAAAAAAATCAAATCTCACATTCTTCATTGTCCAAGCTATCAAGAACATTTTAAGAGCAAAGCATTATAGAGAGTTCACTAGCCGCCATCCTTAATAGTCTTTATATAGTAGTTGTTTTCCATAGTCATACACCTTTCATATTTACTCATAAAAGAGTTTAGATCTAGAAGATTAGATTGAAATCCACAAGCCCTAGTTTGGGTACTTTTTTTCTTCAATAGGATAGGAATAGGGTTTTCTTTGTAGTAGAAAAAAAATCTTGAGTGTAGATTGTACACTAGTTTTACTTGTGTTGGTAATAACGCGAGAGTTTGATTTGAAAGGTTTTTTAAAGTGGTTGTAAAGGTTTGTTCACCTTGTTGAAGAGTCATGGGAGTATAGTAGAGGATCTTGCAAAATGTTAGGGGTCGAATAGACCTTAGGTAGTGGACTAAACTTATGGAAGATAAACCATTCTAAATCTAGTGTATCACTTTTTTTCCCTTACTCTTAACATTCACACATGCTATATATTTGTTTAATTGCTTCCATTTAGTTGTTTAGCTTATATTTGCAATACTGCATTGCTTAATGTTTGCAAAAATGTCTCCTTCAAAGAGATACTTAGGTATATTATTGTTGTGCTTACTAAGTGTTTGTCACGTTGATTAGGTCACATTTCTTAGTTTGCTATTATACATATCATTAGCCTCTTAGTTAAAATGTCGGACCTTTTTCTTAAAAGGAGCAATTATAGTTTCTTAGTAATTTATTTTGCATAGTCCATATTCACTCTCTCCCTCCTCTAAGACTATTTTTTAGAGAACAACTATGCAGATTTTCTGTGAGGAGGTAGGTCGAATAGTGAGTGAAGTAAATCGTTAATTTATTTTTCACAAAATAAGCCTGAAGTTGTAAGAGTACACCATGCGGCTCGCATTGGTTTTTGTCATAGCGAGCCAGCAAGACTAGATATAGGAGCCCATGTATGATTAGCGGACTTTCGAGAGGTTTCTTCAAATAATGTACAGAGTCCGTGCGAAGCAAGCTCTTAAGGAGGGAAGCACTTAAACCTCTTGTTAGTAGCTGGACATTTCACTTTATGGACAATTCACTTTAGGGCAAGATGTATTATGTATTGACATCATACCAACGTCCATAATGCAGACCATGAAGCTACATGTGATCATAAGCTGAGGCAAGAAAGATTCACAAGGTAGCATGGGAGAAACTATGTAGCCCAAAATCGAAAAGCTAACAGGGGCTCAGGGATGCACATACGTATAATTTGTCCCTCCTAGCGAAATTGGAAAGAAGGTTATGTGGATTGATACTCTAAATCAGAAATACTTCCAGGATGGGCTTATGTATCATAAGCCGAAACCATCGGACTCAAAGATGTGTAAAAATTTCGTAATTAGGGTAAAAGTTTTACGTCAAAACCATCGGACTCAAAGATGTGTAAAAAATTTGTAATCGGGGTAAAAGTTTTACGTCAAAATGGGAGACGAAAATGACAAATTGTTTCCGTGAAACCGAAAAACCTGATACTTTTATCATGAAATCAGCATATCAAAGCTTGGCACTACCCCTTGTGGTGTCAAGTTCTAATTTGTAACCTGGTTTCCACAAAATAACAGGGTGTTACTATGGAGCCTCGCACATAACCGGATTCTAATTGCGGGGGAATTGCATAAAAGATGGGCCTTAGAAACTGTTGAATGTACGGTTTATGGGGAAATTTCCAAAAGTGTAATGCACACGCCTTTGGGGATGCAAAAATGCTAGAGCTATGTGGAAGCATGTGAATGGATGGGTCATGGTCCAATCGGACCATCTGCCTGGTCAACAAGGGAAACCGCACTTGGATTGCATAGAAAAGTAACAAAATGGAAATTTCTAGAAAAAATAAAACTAAAAACCTTTTCACTAACCCGTACAATTTCTTACAACAGCATAGCAAGAAAACAAGATCTACATACATGTTTTTAGCTGACTTACAAATTACAAGTTACAAAGTTCTTAATGTACCAGATGACATTATATAGCAAAAAACGTATCTACAGGATCCAAAGTAGATCAATAATCTTGCATGTATATTCATTCTGAAACTGAGTCGGGAAGAATTGGCAATCTATCTACATTGTTTGCAGACCCGTTCATTTCTGCAGTGGACCCACATAAGTTTCCATAATCTTCATCTTCTTCTTCTTCTTCTTCTTCTTCTTCTTCATCATCATCATTATTCTTTTCTTCTTCATCTTCTACTTTACTTTGAAAAGAAAGAATACGAAGCCGTACATTAGATCCCTCACCAACTCTCTCAAATCCAAGCTTATATTTCCAGATAAGATCTTTCTGAAGCAACAGAATATTCGCTGATCGAGGAAGTAACTCAACAGATTTCCCTTTCGGAATTACTATTTGCTCAATCGCTAATCTAGCCTCCTACAATAGATCATAAAAAATACTAAACATACGAAAATAAAAAAACTAAAACTCTTAATATCGAAATTCACCTCAAGAGCATCGAGCTTTTCAGAATCATTCATCTTAGTTTCAGATTCAAGAAACTCATACCCATCCGCATAGTCTGTCATTAATGCCTGGACAGCCTTAACTAACTGTGCCACATTGCTTGTCTGAGATAAATAAACACGAGAAAATGAGAAATAAATTTAATAAAATTCAACAATGTAAAAATCATATACTTGCCTTGGACACATAAATAGGAATCCCACGAGATTTTGCTGCAGCTTGAATACGAGAATTCTTTTTAAGCTTGGATTGCAAAGCAAGTAATGCATCTGCTTCACTAATATTATCAGTAAATTCAATCAAATCCTCAATCTTTAGTTGCCTTATCCCTTGTATCATACTTGTCTCCACAATCTAAGATTCATTTCATATAAAAGCATTCAATACTTTTGCTTATCACATAATATTATTATAATCAACTCTAATTCATCTTACCCCATAAAGGAATATACGAAGCGTTCTTCCATCTTTAGAAGATTTTGTTTCATCATCATTTAACTGTAAAATATCTTCAACCACCCCTTCAGTTTGCTTATTACTTAAATTATTCTCTGATAATTGTTTCATCTTACACACTTCATAATACGGATTATGACCTTCCCCAACAAAAAAAATAAAAAAAATCAAAAGTTAAGACAATTTATATTTTAAGCAACAAAAATAAAAATAAAAAACCTGAGAGAATAGCATCTACTGTAGCTTCAAGATTACGATGAACTCTCAATTCTGTTTTCGAAATAATTTCAACTCCACAACGAAAAGTTGATGGTCCTTTTCTTTCAAGTACTGATTTTTGAACACCCCTTCGATTAGCTTCTTCATCTCCTAAAGTAACACTCTGAGAAAGAAAATATATTTAATATAAGAATATGAGAAGAAGCTATATATGGAATAAATAAATACCTGTATTCCTCCAACAAGCATTTCTAAAGCTGGATTTTGAACTAAATTATCAATTGTTATTCCATGAGCTGTAGCAACTAATTGAATTCCACGTTGTGCGATTGTACTTGCAGCTAATGCTTCGAGTTTTGTGCCAATTTCATCTATTACTATTACTTGTGGCATGTGATTTTCAACTGCTTCTATTAACACCTATATTGTATTATTATTTTATTAATATTATTTAACAATTAAGTAAAGATATTCTATATAAATTTAAACTAGTATAAATTATAACCATTATTGATTCACACTAATAAATTTATGTTCAATGATAATGTTTTTGTACCATAAATATAAATTATAATCATATTTTTATTTATAAAAACAGTGATTTAAGAGAATGGTGTATAATTACCCTAACATTCTCTAATATTATATTAGTTACATGTAACAGTTGTATTAACTTGTGAATTTTGGAAAAATCTAACTTTTATTTTAATTAAGAATGAGATGTCATATAAATGAGCAGTTTAATTTTTTCATCCTCGTTAAATCCAAATGTTAAAAGAAATATCGGAAAAAATTTCATGTTCATGAATATCGAATATCTTAATTCAACTTTTTAAATCCATCATTGATTTTATCTCGTAATACTCATCTCATCACTCAACTAAAGGAAATATCTTCCATAATTTTCGTGACTTTATACTAAAAAATATTAGTATTATTTCTATTAGGGGCAAAACTTAAAGTTTCGGGCAGTATCTTCAAATATTTTGGACTAAACAAACAAATGAGAAACTAACTTGTATAATATGAACAACGTGAAAGTATCGCAATATCTGTTTCTTCATTTCAGTATGATGCATATTTAAATCTAATAGAGTCAGTTTTCAACCTTATGTTGCATATCAGAGTGAGGAACTTGCATGCGTCTCGCGGTACCAATTCCTCCATGAGGTATATCACCATCTCCACCAATTTCATTTGAAGTGTCGACAATCATTACACGCTTGTTATAATCATTTGCCAACATTCGTGCTACATCCCTTCACACATAGAACTCAAAAAACTTATCTTTATAATCTCTTGAAAAATAGTATTTAGACAAATATTCAATATTCAAATAATTATCTTTACAATTTTTTGGACATTATTCAATCAAATCCATAATGTCTAAGCTAATATAAACACAACACAATTTGGAGTTCATTGTCAATCCAAAAAGGGAAATACTTTTCCTTTTATGCAATTTTATATCCAAATATCATGATAATTATTATTACTAACCTGATAATTGTTGTCTTTCCTACTCCTGGAGGCCCTATAAGCAACAATGAATCCCCATTTTTTACTAATTCCCGCAACAAATTAGCACTCCCTGATACTGCTCGACCCACACGACAAGTTAAACCAATTATTGCACCCTTTCGATTCCTAATGGCACTAATTCGATGTAATGTCCTGCTAATTCCTGCTCTATTATCAACAGCAAAATCACCGACCTGTAAACATAAATCCATCTCTTTTGTATTGTCTTTCATATCCTCTCAAATTAATTGGATAAATTGCACCATCAGTCCTTGTGTAATCCAAAATAGACAAATATACCCTTCCAGTGTGGCAGAAATATTAAAGACATTTTTTTGTAACATAAAGGTGTATTTGCCCATATCGTATATTACAAGAACTATTGGTGTTATTTACTTGTTTATCAAAGTGTGAACCTGAGAAGTAGCTTGTTGAAGATCATCATTAGTAATTGGATTATCCGATAACACGAAGTCTCCAGAAGGGAATCTAGCCAAAGGTTTACGACCCAAGTCCATAACCACTTCAATCAAGTGGGGGAGCTCATGGTGTTCGTCCACGCGCCGCCGCATCTCCTCCGGTAATAAACCAAGTAAGCGGCCGAGCTCCACTTCAAAATCATCATCATAAGAATACGAAGGAATCGAGAGTGGTGCTGCGCGGTAGGACGTATAAGTAGGGCCCAGTGATGACTTTTGTGGCCCAAACAGTTTTTGGGTGGGCCCGGAAAGAGAGAGTTTGGTTATGGGGTGTGAGAGGTGTATATATGGTCGGTAGTGGTTGAGGAGAGAAGAAGAGAGCATTTTGGGGGGTTTTGGCGCTAAATTTGGCCCAATGTTCATCTTATCCTTTCAATTTGAGATGACAGTTTATATATCTAGTATATTAATTTAGAGGTGAAATGTTGTTTACAAGATTTCATTTATTAAAACTCTATTAATTAAAGCGTTGGGCCAACATTTCGTATAAATATTGAGCTCAAATTATCCAAAAAAAATAAGTGATCTCACTTTGGGCTATTCAAGGCTTGAATTGGAATATCTCAGGTGCCCACACTGAAATGAAGGATATAGTTTGTTGAGTGTGATTTTTGTTGCTCAACATAGGTTTTGTTTTGATTAACGACGAAGTCTAATTTGATATATAAGGCCCAAGGTACGAATGCTATGCTTAATGAATTTAAGAATAAAAATAAATTTTTGCTGTATTTTATTATTATTCTTTGTATAATTTAAACCAAGCGGTAAAAAAATTAAATAGAAATTACAATAATCCTTCTAGAAATTTTATTTGTCATTCTCATTACATCGATTATAATATTTTATTTCTTTTAAACCAATATACCTTTACGAACAAACACCACAACCACCAGCCTATCCATATACACATTCACCACTACCACACCATAGCCACGACACCTTCACATACACATATACATGCACATAATTGCAAGGATAGTAATATACCATAGGTGAGACTTCCAAATTCCCCTTGCAAGAAGCCAAAGCTAACGCTTGCGGAAATACTCTGGGAAATGCAAATATTTATGAAAGTTGAAGACATAATGGTAACCTCTCGTGAAAGGGATCGATTATGAGAGACACATACCAACATCACTTCTAGTAAAGGGAATAGAAAGAACTTGCAATTGCAAAGAAAAACACTAAACAAGATAATTAAGGGGGTTATACAAGATAACTAATAAACTTCGTGGAAAGGGACTTCGATAGGCTCATACGACTATCACCACGAGAAATTATATGTCAAATATATCATGACCCTAGTATTCGACGGTCGCCAAATTTTTAGAAAACTCCATATAAGAGTGACAAATGTCGATATTGTCATTTTTATAAATTAAAATTGGGCATGATACAAATGAATCTCGCGTGCTCATTAATGAGACCAAATGGATCAAGAAATTGGGAAAGCTACTTACAACCAAGACAGGGGAAGAAGTCATCAAAATAATCAGTAACATATAGCTTCATCGTGACAAGATCTCCTCCGTCATAACCATATAAAGTTGACGATAACCAAAGACCAAATGGGTGCAGCAGATATCACAATGAGAGAAAAACCCTTAATAAGTGGTTAATTGAACCACTCCCATTACAAAAGGTTTCAATTTAGAATCAATCAGATTACGGGTAATAGCCCATCATAAAGAATTCGACGCTCCCCAAGGTTGCAAAAGATAGAAAACTTGGCCATTGTGGGGGATTTTGCCAGTAGAGGAACCGAATCAGGGAGGAATAAATATGTAAAGCGAGATTGAGGTCCACTACCATCAAGATAGTTAAAGAACAATGATGGATACACATAACAATAAATATGTGTAAGGCATATAATGTTTCCCAACAAATGCGCATATCATTCCAGCTATTAGCGAAACAACCTTAACAAATGAATTATTATTGGCATAGGTAGCTAGGTGGACTTTCTATTCATCAATAATCTAAACTAGATGAATATCAATCAAGCAATTAATTAGGCTTATGGATATACCATTCAAGGTTTCACCATTTGGGACAATAGGATATATGAAGATTTTGCTAAAAATAGGATCGTGTAATTTATCTGTTATTGTTTGCACCAAGATTGTTGTTGGTTAATGTAAATCCGCTTATCATTCCATCATAGGTCGTATAAACCCAATATAAAATGTGAGTTGTTATATCAATGGACTACCTTACCATGAAGTTAGCGACACAAACAGGTGTGATGGTCATTTTAGGAAACCAAACCCAAGCCCAAGTACCAAAATTTGTTATCAAGATTAGATACATTAATTTGAGAAGTGTTTAAAGAAGAGTTTTGAAACAAACTCGTCCTTTGGGAAAGGTAAATAGGGGCATGTGTTAAACAAAAAAAAAAGAGGCAAATCATGTAAGCCTCAATCAAAGAAAGCTTACTAACATGTTAAAGTGGTGATCTTCAATGGTTTTCTACCAAAAATGATAAGAAAATCATCTCAAAGATCGAAAGCCTGCTAATGACCAAGATTCTCACACAAATGTCTACACATCGCACAACATTCAAGTTTACGATTTTGAAGAAATGGTATGTTATTTGATCTTGCCTAACAAATAAGCGTGATTCCCTAGACACCAAGAGAGTATTTTATTTATAGTGGCTTATACCATCATGAACAAGACTTGCAAGAATGTTGGTAGACAGCTTACTAAAGTACTTGAGAAAGGTAAAATAAAAATTAACACCGTCGAAGGGGAGCCAAGATGGTTGTCTCCCCTCTAAACATACATCCGGGAGAGAAGACTTCCAAAAGATCCTCGACAAGATCAATGTCTTCGAGACAAAATTCAAAATTATACTATCTGAAATGGACAATTATAAGAATGATCTTATGACAAATCGTTGTTAAAGTTTAGTGTAGTAGAAGAGGATAGGATATTCTTCAAGAAGTACAAGATGGAGGTGTGGTACTCACATCTATCAGCATGCACTTGTGAAGCAGACTCAACATATAGGATATTTATATCCTAAATTGTTCCAAATAGACAAAAATATAGTAAAGGGATATGTCATATCAAACCAGCAAGGGTTGTTCTCAGCATCGAACCACACAAGGAGTCATGAGTCCTTTAGACAATGTGACCTAGATGTCGTTGGCCTTTTCCCTTAAGTAGAACCCAATGTAAATTCATTTATGTTGCGGTATATCATTTTACTATATGCATTGAATCATAAGTAGTTTCATTCAATTTTCCTAGCAAATCATGGGTATTCTTTTGGAATGCTATCGTGCTTCACTTTGGATTTCCTCACACGATTATAGTCAACAACACTATTTAGTTTATTAATGATGAATTCATTGGGGAAAAATGTGTGGAACAAGGCATTCAGATAAATTATTCTTTTGTTGCTCACCATTATATCACGACTCAAGCCAAAGTAAGTGGTCAAACTTTACTACACAATTAGCCAATTAAATAACACTAATAACCAAGTGTTTAACCATATATTTTGCCTAAGGTTTTGTAGCATGTCTCGCAACTATGCATTCAAATATTCAATAAGAACTCATTATAGTATGGCATATGGATGTAAGGCAGCTTAATCCTACTCATTATAGGAAAGATTTTGTGTTTTCCTCACAAAAGAGATGCATAACGCTCTTGATCAAATAAATTTGGGTCTTCGAAGCCTCAACAATCATGATTAATTCATCTACAAATAACACATGAGACATCAGGGGATCTGTATGTGGAGCCGAATAGGGGCCTATACCCCACTATCACAAAGACTCTGAATGAGTACCACTCCATACACATCACGAACAAATACTGGGATAGTGGACCTCCTTGACATATTCCTCTTTTTGGTGTAAAAGCCTTCAAAAGATCACTGTACCAGAGGATCTTCACATAGTTAGTACACATATCAAATATAATTAATCTTACCGAAGATGGAGGAATTCCAAAATATGCAATAGTGTTCTCTTTGAACCTCCATATATATGCATCCAAAAGGCTACCTCTTGAACCAAACCAACATTGTCAATGGTGAAACGGCCGGGAAGAAAGTTGGTTTGATTTGATCCAATATGTTCCAAAGTAGTCTATTTATCATAACTGTCATAAAAAATTTGATAGATACGTTGATCAAACTAATATGAAGAAATAACTAACCTTCTCCTAATCATCTATTTTTGGGATCAAATGGATGAGAGTCCCATTAAGACGTGGTAGGAAGATGCCGATATCAATAACATGCCTAATCATAGTATATGCCGACGTACCAACTAATTTCCAACATTTTTTATAGAACGGTGCTGACATCCTATCCAGGACAGGAGATTCGGATGGACTCGTGCGAAACACTGATGCACGAATTTCCTCATCTAGAAAATCATCCAGTGAAACCCCCCCTTTCTATTTCCTATGGGCGAGTAGGTTGAGGTAGCGATAAAAGACCAATAGACTCTTCCCTAGTAGAGTTCAATTATTTGAAGAAATCTTGCACGAGGACTTAAATTTCCCTTATTTCTCTTACCAAATTATTTTTAGAGTCTCGAATTTCACCACTATCGCCGATAAGGATGGCAATGGTTAGAATATTAACTGTAACCGATGGATATCCGACCCGATAAAAAATCTGTTAATAGAACCGATGGTGCATCCATGAGGGTTTGGTTCTCACAAAAGGTAACCGGTGGATAATCCGTTAGGATTTGGTTTTTTATAATAATCTGATGGATAATCCAAAATTCGAATAAAATATAAGAAATAAACATAAAATATTTGTATTATATAAAGATATTCTATGTATACAAAAATCATACATAATATCGACGAAATAAAATTATTTCATACATAAAACACCTAATTGATTTTATCTAATTTATTATTATATTGTCTAATACCTATCTATATTCACCTAATAATTAAGTTATAGTTTTAAAAAAAAAATTATAAGACTTTTTATGCGGATTAATCGCGGATAATCCGAATCCGCCGTAGATGCGGATTTGGTATATAATTCTAAAATCGAATGGTTAATGGGTGCAGATTTGGTTATCATTATTCTTAATGAATATGGATATGGTTATGCCATTTTTTGAAAATATTTAATCTATTGTCATCCTTAATCGCCAACTACCTCTTCCGAATAGTAGATAGATGATAATAGTGCTTATTACAAATTACAATCACCTGAACGAATTTAATTTTTTACGGGATGTTGAAACCAAAGACTATCTTTTACAGTTGGGGTTGTAACTTGAAAAAAAAAATCAAACAATTTCATATTGTATTCCCGAATTCAGAAGACTACATCCCCTTTCTCTGCAATCTTGCAATCTGCATCCACACTCAATTGAGCCCACCATTATCGTGGCTACAAAACTAACTTTCTAACCGCCCCTTAGTAAATCTCAGACTTTATAATTTTTTGTGGAAGTATTAGACTATTAGTGGAGGGACAAGAGAGTAAGATATTTTTTGGTGAGTGAAGATGAAAGATGCAATAATGTTAATGAAGCAAAGGCAATGGGGGCTACCTATATATGTAGGTGCTAGAGTGTAGGAACCTATAGAGGAAGTGGAGGTGAGTACTTGGTGTCACAGTTCACATGAAAGTGACCAAGCGACTTCACATGCCCTTTTTGTGCAAGCACTTATCATCTTCAAAAAGCAGCTCTACACACATGACACAACACCGCCCCCATTATACTGCATGCGTGCTTTAGTATTACATTACTTACTAACACTTGATACTAACTACGCTTCATCGACCAAAAACAAAAACTACTCCTCATCAAATTCGATTTTGCCAATTCAACCAAATAATAGAAAACAACTTTGCCAATTTCTAACCTTTTGGGCAATATTTTCGACTAATAAAAAAGACCTTCTGGGCATAGTTTCACTTTTTTTTTGTCAATGCATAGTTTCACTTTTATTTTTGTCAATGCATTAGTTTCACATACATTAACACATATATAGATAGATACTCTAATTTACCTTTATTTAGGATCCATTCCACATTATTAACGGTATATATGCTTCTAGTTAATTGGAACTATGTTTTTTCCTTTAGTTTAGTTTAGTTTCGTGGTTTGTATGTTCTATTTAATGTTTCCACTTTTTCAATTCGAATCCAAATCACGAACCGTCAAATCCTATATATTCCTAACTTCAGACACTACTTGGATATTAAAGGGCTCCTCCTGAATATTTGTCGATCTTGCGTGGAACCTCGAATTTCTAAATTTAGTCGACAACTGCTTTCACTTTACAAAATTAGTTTCTTGGTACTTTAACTCTTTTCTTCGAATTTGATCATTTTCTTAACTTTTTATCCATTATTTGGGATACAATATCATCCATGTACCTACAAGTTTCACATTTGACACACAAATTGCGTATACATAGCTCTAAAAGTAACAATTCTCTAGAAGTAGACAGGAACTGAGAATATATCAAATAATAGGGAAAAATCCCTAAACTAAGCATAATATAACCCTAAAATGATGTCTTGTGACTAGATTAATCCATCAAAATTATAAAGACATCGCCACATTTAATCATTTCTTCTTTACAATCGTGTTACTCTGTAGCATGTAATCTTTCTTCTAGCTTGAGTACTTCATTAATATCCCCTTGTATACATCAGTGATTGTCTTTTACTACAATATTCTAGCTGCTTAGAGTGTCGCAGAGCTTCAGTCTAAGTGGTGATGTGTTGTGGGCATACACTACAGAAAAGTAGAATTCAACTTTATTGTCTAAATCATAAACTTTGCATAATAGAGCTTGATTTGTTTCTATTAGTAACTCTACTTTTGATTTAGTTGGTTTCCAACATAACTATATTCTTCCATGTGCATCTTGATTGTAATTCTATATGATTTCCCAATTCTTGAACACGATTTTCCAAGCCATTTCAACTTTAGTTTTCATTATTTTTTGTCTAATAAGCATATAAAACAGAGGTTTAATTTATTTGCATACTTAAGACAATCAAATTGTTTATTATGATTATTCAAACCTCTCATATTCCATGTACAATTCATTGAGATGTTGCGTTTGGAGGTTTATCTTCCTCCTTCTTACCTTGATCCGAAAGATAATCAACCATATTTTGAATAGAAACTTCATAGTCCTTTCAGCTAAAACTCAAAGCTATTATGAGCAGATATTGATGTTTAATCTCCACCTTTCTTGGTTGGAATTGGTTGTTTCCTTCTTGTGACCTCCACCCAGGTTTGTGTGTATTTCTGGATAGTTGTGTTGTTTGAGTTGTTGGGTAATTGGTTTTTATTTTCAACCCAAACTTGTTTGCTTTTATTACATGTTAAAAGTATTTTCCCAAGTTAATTACATTTGGTGCATATAGCTGGCCTTTACGTATATTCAATCTCCATAACTTGTTTATTTTCATCCCCCATATCTTGATAAAAGTTGGATATTTTATCATTTTTGAGATCCATTTGCAAGGGGTTACCCAAGGTACTAGCTACAACACTCAGTCCCCCTCTGTACCATATATCCTGGAACTTTTTTGAGATTGACCCAAATATGAATTTTGTCCACTCTAAAATTCTCAAAGTGGGTATTGGGTTTCCATTTTCTTAAGATTAAATGCCTTTGTTTACATGTCATAGCTCTCCTAGCACTTTATACCATGCTTCCTTGGTTTCTATCTTGCATACATAAAGACCTTGTTCTTAATAACTAATTTGAACTTTACCAAACTTTTTCCACATAGTCTCTACTATGTACTTTACCAAATGAAAGGGTTGAGCTCTTTTTAGAAATAGTCCTACAATATAGTTCTTCCAAGCTTTACAACCATCTACAAGTATTTTCTTAGATGGTTTTACAGTTATTTTTCCATTGTTAACTCTGGGAGCAACATATTCTAGCAGGGAAATGGGATTAAATCATTTGTTTGTACATTTTCTTTGTTTTTGACAATTTGTAGACTATTACATACTTACTTTGTACTTCTCTCCTACATATATGTATCCACTATTATTATGTAGAAGGTTATTTAGAAGGTTGTAGGTTAAACTCACTATAGCTAACTTTTTTGCTATGTTCTCTAGTTTTAGGCATTTCTTGTTGTCTCATGGTGTAAGATTGTTATAGGTGTTTCGTAAAAAGTTTTAGAAGAAAAGAGTGAAGTGAAAAGAAAAAGAATTTTTTTCTTTTTATCAAAATCCGATAAAACTTCACAGCGAAGAGAGGTAGAAATAGAAAAAAAATCTGGTGGAGAGGAAAAAAAGAAAATAGAAAGAAGAGACAAGAGACAAAACTTGAACCTAATACACATTAGCGGGTGTTAACCTATACCGAAATGTGATACAAGTCACTAGATGGAGAGCTTTTTTAGTATAACAAAAAAAAAATATTCCTCCTTAACATTTGGATACCATATGTGAATTTAATTGGTGAAATATTTTAACACCATACATATATTGATGAACCCCAACCATTCTTTAAAACCTCCAAAGATAGTGGTATGTAGTTAAGTAAATTGGATCCTTCGTCCAGATTAGGGGTGGAAATCAGATCCGTAAATTCCGATTTCCGACTTTTCTGACTTTTCCGATCCGAAAATTCCGATTTCGGAACAACTTTTTATGGTTCCGAAATTCGGATTTCCGATTTTTCCGAAAAAATTGGATCGGAATTGGAACTACATATAAATTTCCGAAATTTCCGGATTTTCCGATCCGATTTTATTTCCGAATTGTATTTCTGATTTTACATTTCCTATATTAAATAAATAATAAATATTAATATAAAAAAGTATACAATAAAAAATGTTGAAAATTTTCATAACAAAAGAAGAAAAGAAAATGTAAACGTTGAAAACTTGAAACACAACGATACATTTTTTTTATGTTAGAAATATAAAGAAAAATAACAAACCTGATAAAACCTAAGAGATAAGGCTAACCTATTTCTTCTCATTTCACATTATCTTCCCACAAAGCTCAATGTCTGTTTTTTATTATGTAATTTACCGTCATAGTATATTTTACCTTTTGTTGCTTATGTTATTGTTTTTTTTTTACTTTTTGTTACTTATCTATTACTGTTCATGAAGTTTATAAGTTAAGTTTTTTAACTACGTTTACATGAAAAGTTTTATAAGTTTTGTTTTTTTAACTATCTTCGTGTAAGTGATAAACGATTGCTCCGGTTTTCAAACCTTAGTCCCGCAATTTCCGAAACAAAAATTCCGAAATTCCAAACCCAAAATTCCGAAATTCCCAAACGAAAAGTTCCGAAATTTCCGAATTTCCGGCAAAAATCTGAAATTCCGAAATTCCGAATTCGAAATTATTTTTCCCAGTTCCGAAAAATTGGATAGAAATTGAAACAGGAAAAATCTATTCCAAAAAAAATAGGAATTTTTTCCGAAAGACCCTTTTCTTGATCCGTCCTTCCGAATTCCACCCCTAGTCCAAATACATCCCTTACTGCACTATTTATTGGACGGGTACAACAATTTTGCTTAAACACAAAGAATGTTTTTGCAGATCCAATTTAATGAAGCTCAATGCTCTAAACATATGGAATGAAGGAAAGCCTCAAGTTTAGCGCTTTGATGACAGGTTGATTTAGTGATAAAATGTACTACTTACACTCTGTTCCATGTTTTAAATAAGTAAAAAAATCTAATAACGTTATCTATGGTCCACAAATTCGAGGTTTAAAGAGGAACGAACGTTAAAAGTTGGAAAATCTCGGGTAACAGTGACTATGATGAAGGGGACATGTTTGAAGAAATGGTTCTCTGCTAGTAGTATTCACACTAAACAAGGTTTGACAAACTTCCATTAACCTAGACCTAGTGGTCAACAAAGGCACTTGCTTTCTTATCTCAAATCTAACGACGATCAAGCAACTTACGAATTTTTTTCCTTTTTCTTTTTGTGAGAAAAAATAATATATAACAAACTATTTAATCATAAGACCTTTTAAATTACTTTATTAACTTGTTGGTACTTAGAACTAAATTGATTGCCATGATATTTCTCCGTAGATCGTGATTGATCTTCGGTAAATTGTACATTCTTTTTAATTTAATATGAAATAAAATTCACCCTCTTCATTTCATAATGTTTGTCCACTTACTAAAAATAGTATATCAAAATATTTGTCTTACTTAGAATATCAAAATATTTTTTTGCTAACTTTTCTACTATTATTTTTGTTAAAAACTTAAAATTTATGTTTCCAATACACATTTAAAATATCAAGATATTTTATGAAATCTATTTTTTTAATAAGGAATGTAATAATTACATTTTTTAATTTGTATAAAAAGCAAAGTAGACAAATATTTTGAATATATATATATAACTTGTAAGATTTTCTCAATTTTACGTGTACTTGAAAGTTTATAATGATTGAAACAATTTAAATAATTTTTTTTAGTATTAAAGTTAAGTTTTATAGTTTCTTAAGTGAGATCAATTGACTCTTATTGTTTTTCTCACAATAATATTAGGTATATCTATGTAATATATCAAATTACTATATAAAACTCGTGACTGAAAGTTACAAGTGAAAATCATATCTAAAATTTCTGATTTTTTAAGTTTTTAGATCCAAAAATTACGATTTCGAAACAAAAAATTTCTGTTCTGATTACCAAAATTTTGATTTTCGATTTTTCCAGAAATTTATGTTCAAACTTTTAATGTTCTGATTTTCTCGATTATTAATGTTTGGAACAGTGGTTTAACTTTAAAACTGATACATTCTCATATTCTTGTGCAATCTATCCAATGACAAAGAAACAAGGATGGAATGGGTTGATTTTATTCGAATTATACTCTATAGAAAAATGACATAGAATTCACAACATATTCAGAGAGACAAAAACTTGTGATGATTAGTTGATGCACCTCTGAGTGTCTCAAAGAGAACGTGATTAATGGATAACAGGTCTTTTAGACGGTAACACTGGATAAGTGTGATATGGTGATCGATGTCTCCCAATTTGTGATACATAAATCCTCTTAGGAGACATCATTTTAGGTAGAAATTAGACTTAGTTGGTTCATTTATAAGCATATTTTGCTATACCGTACTTTCTTCGGATTTGTGTTATTGTTACTTTTAGAGCTTTTGTGCATTAATTTGTTTGGTTAGTGTGAAGTTCTTAGGTACATGGTTGCTAGGAGATGCCAAGATGAAGAGAAGAAGTGAAGTTTAAGGTCCAAGATCAAAAGAAAGTGTTAAAGGAGCAAAAGACATCACTTTAGTGAAGGTGGAAGAGCATTACAAACTGTAAAGTCGTTACTTATAAGAGATAATTACCTACAGGGTCTTGAAGACACACCCCTCTTCAAGATACCACCCCCACCTAGAGCCTCTTCTTACTAAAGACCTCAATAACTTTTTAACCCATGAACCCCAAATCCCCAATTACTAGACTACCCCTCCTTTGTTTTCTATCACCCTATATATACCAATTATTACATTTATTATTTCATTATTCTCCCACATTACCTCTCACCTATTTCTCTCTCCTCCCCCTATCTCCCAAACCGCCACCACCACCTCCATACCGCCATCAACCACCACTGCCATATGAAGCACCAAAATAACACCAAAATCTGCTCCACTATCCTCGTTTTCCTGCTTCTTCCAACTGGATCGGAGCTTCCTGCGTTTTCCTGCTTCTTCCAACTGGATCGGAGCTTCCTGCCTCGTCACCGGAGCTCATGGAGGCGCCCGATCTGCTGCCTCCTTCTTCCACGGCGAGCCACCACAGCGCCCGATCTGCTGCCTCCTTCTTCCACGGCGAGCCACCACAGCTGCAGAATCCTTCCGGCGAGCTCGAACGAGGAGGCATGGAGCTCTTCGTTGCTCTTCTCCTTCCTCATTCTTAGGGACCAGATCGAGTAGCTGTCAAACTAGCTGCTGCGCGAGGATCTCCGGCGAGGCTAGCAGCTTGGATCTCCGGCGAGGCTAGCGCGAGGATCACTTTTGCTGCCATGGTTGCTCCGGCGAGGCTAGCAGCTTGGATCTCCGGCGAGGCTAGCAACGAGGTGAGGGGGGATGGAGGTGAACTGGAGCGATGTGGATCTGAAATTAGGTGGAAGCTCCGGTGCTGCTGCTTGAGTTTTCCATGGGGAGCAGATGGAAGAAGAAGAGTTGCTTGGTGGTGGTGTTAGTGGGTGGCGGTGGTGCAGGCGGTGAAGAGGCGTGTACCTTCTCCTTTTTTTTTTTTTTTTTTTTTTGTTTAGTTTGTAATGGTTGACCAGATCTAGATCTGGTCAAACCACTTAATCTTTTTAGTTTTTTTTTATTTTTAAATTGTATATCTTTTTGTAATTGTTTAAAAAAGTGTAATAAATGTGAATAAAAGCTTTTTTTGGACTATTTTTATGCCTTGTTTTTATAGAGTATTTATGTAATTTCTAAGAGTACTCCATCTATTTTATAGAGTACTCCGACTTTTTTACAGAGTATTCGGTTAAATTGTTAGAGTATTCTTTTAATTCTCGGAGTACTCTCTCTTTTTTCATAGAGTATCGGGAAAAATTGAGAGTACTCTCTATTTTTCATAGAGTACTCTCAGTTTTTTCCGATACTCTATGTTTTTTCCGGTGACTGGTATCGGGAAAAACTGAGAGTACTCTCAGTTTTTTTCCGGTGACTGGTGGCCGGAGGTGGTCGGTGGTCGGTGGTCGGAGGTCGGTGGTCGGTGGTCGGTGGTCGGTGGTAGATGGTCGGAGGTCGGAGATGGGTGGTAGGTGGTAGGTGGTAGGTGGGTAGTGATAGAGGAGAGAGAAACAGTGATATCATATTATTTTGTCTTTTAGTGTTAGTAAGGGTAGGAAAGACTATTGTCAAAAATGAGGTCCCTAAGAATAACAACTTTCAAGACACTACTCTATAGAGAAAAAATAGTGCTCCTAAGACCCTATAGATAATTCACCCTACTTATAATCCTTCCTAAGCCCAAATGATGCAGAATCTAACTTGGTAAAAAATATAGGCCTCTGATTTAGAATTTTTTAGAAGTGGTTTCAGTGGATTTGGACCTACAATGCAAGTGTTACAACCTTTTCACTAAAGTGGTGTACAACAGTGCATGATTCATAAAACAGACTTGGGCCCTTAATCACTTAATTAGGCCCAAGTTAACCCTAATATCTATTTTTAATTATTATAAAAGGCTCCTTAGACCTCATTAATTAGTACCTCTCATTACACATCAAAATTTTTAGAGAGAGAGAGCTTGGAAGCAAGGAGGCAGACGCTGGAGAAGACTCTCTTCTTCAACAATAGTTTACATCATTCTAATTAGGTTATTGGTAGTTTATTTTCAGTTTTAGAAATTATGTCTTTTATTAATTGTCTTTATTTTCCTTATTCAATTATGAGCTAAACAATTTATACTTGAGAATCACGATATAGGTTGAACACTAGTTTATTTAATTTAGTATTTTTTAATCTAGTATCTGTCTTAATTTAAATTAGATCATGTATTTCTATATTGACTATTAAGGCGCAAATTAAGATAGGTTTTAGTAATTAGTTTATTCTCTAGTGGTGGCGATCATCCGGAAGGGGGCTTTAATTACAGAATTAGATAATAGACGCGTGGTATTCGTTAGTGGGCCTGACGACCTTGAGTAACCGCGTAACCAATTGGGTAAATTGTTTATCCATCTGATTGTAGCTTATAGTCGCCCTGACGGGGTCTGTAATACCATAGGATAGCCTCATAAGTCTATCCTGACGAAAGTTAGGAGGATAATAGAGTCTCGACTAATATAAAATACCAATTTTACCCTTAAACGAAAGCATTAAATATATGAACTCAGGTGATTCCATAGCGAGACTCAAGTATATCTCTCATATTTGTATAATCTTCTTTAGTTTAATTTAGCTTTAGCTATTAGTTTAATTCTTATTCTTGCATTAGTAGTTTTCTAAATAAAAAGCAAACCAAGTATCTTTATCTTTATTTATTATTGTAATTAATTCTACTTCTCATCTAAACACATTCATCTTACCTCGCAATCCCTATAGAGATGAAATCCTTATTTCTTACTTATTACTTGGAACAACCCGTACACTTGCGGTTAGTTGCTCCTCCTAATTAGTGTTGATTTATATCACACTCTAGGAGCGACCAGTGATATCTAAGGATATATACATCTCTTGCTTTTGAGAGGTCTAACCGCCCTAATATTAGAAAAAATAATATTTAAGCAAAAGTAGTTTACTTTTCTTTAAATATGATGTGTATTTTCTTAAAACCTATATGGGTGTAAAGTTTAAATTAAATTTTTCTAGAGCTTTTTTTTTTTTTTGAAAAGTATATATTAGACAAAGTATTATTGAACCAGTTGGCATTAGAGAGTCTTGGTCATCCAATCTAGTGGTGCAGGTTCGAACCGAGTCAATGACTCCGAGTCCAAAGTGGCTCTCCTATGTACCAAAATAAAAAAAAAGATTATTACCCAGCAGGTCTTGATGACACCCCATATACACCTAAGCACCCTTACCTAATCCACTCTTCTTACTAAAGGCCACAAACAAATTTTAACACTTAATACCAATTTTTCAAAAAATTCTCATACCCATTATACCCTCTTTTGTTTTTCCCTTTCTAATATACAAAATTATTCATTTAATTTTTGAAACCCTAAAGAATATTTTCTATCTCCTTCCTATTTCTTCCTCTCCTCACGCATGATCACTGAAGCTCCGTTTCCTCTACTTCATCTCCTCGGTCGAGCTTCTGTCCCTCCGGCGATCTCCTTCTTCTCCCTCTCTAGGTCACATGGATATCTCATTCTTCTTCATGGAGAATAGAAGACAGTGAAGTCATTGCCTTTAGCTACCATGGAAAGCTGTGACGTAAAAGCCAAAGGTTTAGAGCTCTTATCTTCCATGGCGTGACATGAAGGTTTTGAGCTTCTCTCCACAATGGCATGTGCATGGAAGGAGCTTAGATCTGCCATTTCCGAGGTCTTCTTCGCGGCTCCTTCCCCGTTCGAAGGTCTTCCATGGTGTTGACCTGAGAAGAAGCCGAACTAATAGAGCTCGAAGACTCGATCGATGGAGAAAGATTTGCCAGAGAAGAAGGTTGAGAGCTCCATGGTTCGTGAGCAGCAGCAGCAGCTTCGAAGAAAACGAAAGTAGAGATTTCTCTTATCGGAAGTAGTTGTGAAGTGAACGGAAAAGGTTGTGCTCGAGCTATGCTTCTCCACAAGAAGTGAAGTGAACAGAGGAGGCTGTACTACTCTAGCGTGGTGTACTCAGTTCATTTGGAAGAGAGAAGTTGTTTGTCTTTTTGTTTTTGTTTTTCTACCGTAACTTTTGCTTATCTTTTTCTTTTTTTCCTTTTTTTAGATTATACTCAGTTTTTTTCCCCGATACTCAATAATTTTAACTATACACTTAGATGATTTTTTTTCCAATACTCGGTGATTCTTCCATCATACTCAGTGCATTCGTTTGAGCACTCAGTTCTTTTTTTGAGCACTCAGTTCTTTATCCGAGCACTTAGTTTATACTCCAGCGACACTGCGGTGGTCGGAGGGCTGTGGTTGGAGCTGGAAAGTATCGATACTCAGCGAGTTGATACTTAATGAGTTGACATTCATGACTCACTAATTTGGATAGTCATTCTTAACGCCACTTGTTTTACTGTCTTTATGTGTTTTGGTTTGAGGGTATTTTAGTATATGATCACCCATAAGATTGGGTGGTTGCCTCTTCGAAGAAAAACCTAGCCACATGTTCTCTATAGGCCACTAAGGTTGTCTCCCAAACCCCATAGGTAATTCACCCACTAATAAACTTAATTCTAATGAAGAGTTGTTTATTTTTAACACGGGTCATCACTACCCTTTAGTATTATATATTTGATATTTATTTCTAATTAATATACATATTTTGAATAGTCAATTAGTTATTTTATTATAAATATATATTATAGTTAATAATAGTGGATGTCCAAAGGGCTAAGGATTTTTTTCCTATTTATTGTGGCAAGTGAAGAGTCACTCTTTACCCTACAAATATAGGATTATTTCTTTGTAATAGGATTATTTGGATAGTCATTCTTAACGCCACTTGTTTTACTGTCTTTATGTGTTTTGGTTTGAGGGTATTTTAGTATATGATCACCCATAAGATTGGGTGGTTGCCTCTTCGAAGAAAAACCTAGCCACATGTTCTCTATAGGCCACTAAGGTTGTCTCCCAAACCCCATAGTTAATTCACCCACTAATAAACTTAATTCTAATGAAGAGTTGTTTATTTTTAACACGAGTCATCACTACCCTTTAGTATTATATATTTGATATTTATTTCTAATTAATATACATATTTTGAATAGTCAATTAGTTATTATATTATAAATATATATTATAGTTAATAATAGTGGATGTCCAAAGGGCTAAGGATTTTTTTCCTATTTATTGTGGCAAGTGAAGAGTCACTATTTACCCTACAAATATAGGATTATTTCTTTGTAATAGGATAAGTTGTTGTTGGAATAAAATAATACAATTCTCTCTTAATCTTTATCTTCTTCTTCGAATAAGTCTCTTTTTACAAAACGTAGTGAGATATCCTAGAAGGTAAAATCATCCGTCAGCAAGTAGATTGTTTGTGAATCACGAAATTGTTGTTTCATTATTATGTCTTTATTTGATTAAGAGCTTGTAATTTTTCATTTTATTTTTATTGAGCAAAATTTGGTGTTTGTGATATTTATTTTTTGGGAGCTTATGTATTTTAATAGCAGGAAGCCTATATGTAATTTTTTTAAGGCATGAAACCTATATGTATTTTAGAAGGCCTGGAGCTAATATTTAT
Organism: Nemophila menziesii; assembly: GCA_029959085.1. Taxonomy (NCBI): domain Eukaryota; kingdom Viridiplantae; phylum Streptophyta; class Magnoliopsida; order Boraginales; family Hydrophyllaceae; genus Nemophila; species Nemophila menziesii. The sequence goes on along the minus strand of JARWIR010000003.1, from coordinate 70,423,436 downwards.
TTTTAAAGGGCTCGAACCCTTAATAAAATTCAAAAGCTCTAAGCTAAGATTAATATTGTAGACTCGAAGTCTCAATTTTGATTAGTATAGGATGATGCTATATGTAGAATAATTTATCATCCCAAAGAAAAAGGTTCATGAAATTTTGAGTAACACAAGAGATTTGAACTTGAGCCCTTAGAATGTAGAGTGATAGCATATAGCCGCTAGGCTATATATTTAATTTGCCTTATATCAATAATTTTTGAAGAATATACTCTACAATTTCTACATTTTGTTATATATTATTCATATTCTACAATTTATATACCCGCAGCCAATAAAGAATTTTATATGTCAAAAGGATATAACAAATTTTATAGGTCAGGACCCCTATCATGAATTTTATATACCGAAAAAATGAAACAAACTTCATAGGCTCGAAGCCTAGAATACGATTAATATGCCGAAGCATAAAAAAATTATCTAAAGGCTTGAAGCCTATATCAATTTTTTTATAATTTCCACAAAAGAATTGAGGATTGAAATTTAATATCTAAAAAAACGTTCATTCATCTCCTGAAGAGAATCCGATTGAATATAAATTATTACTCTCAATTCTATGAAGTGAATGATATTGAATTCTTAAATAATTATATTTTCTTGAAGTGAATAAAATTTGTAGGCACGAAGCCTACAACGAATTCTATATGCCAGAAGCATATACATAAATTTATAGGGCTGAAGCCTACAACAAATTTATAAGCCGGAAGTATATAAGAAAAATTTATAGGCTTGAAGTTTGCATCATATTTTATATGTCTGAAGCATAAGACAAATATTATTGGCTCGAAACCTACATCAAACTTTGTATGCCGGAAGAATATACCAAATTTTATAGCCCCAAGCCTAGAACATAATTTATATGCCCGAAGTATTGAACAAATTATCTAAAGATTTGAAACCAAGATCAAATTTTAATGATTTGAATCATATATCAATTTTTTTTAAAAGGCTCTAAGACTAGGTCGAATTTTCAAAGGGTGAAGTCTTGATTAAATTTTATATACTCGAAACCTATATGGATTTTTAAAGGCTTGAAGGTTAGGTTAAATTTTAACAGCTCGAAATCTAAAAGAATTTCAAATACTTGAAGTCTTAATTCAAATTTATGAGTTTGAAAAAAAAAGTGTTATATAATAAAAAAAAATCTTATATAGATATTTAAGAATCGAATTGTGTCACATGTAACACGATGATTTCATTCATAAAAAGTACATAAAATTAGGAGGAGATAAGTTGAACAAAATAATTTTATGAAGTGCACCATATTTTGGGATAATTTGTGCAACGTTTGCATGATAGAGGTTTCAAACCTGCAACCTCCCTTATAAATGTTAATAGTCTTACCATTTGGACAATCTAATTGTTTGATAGTAAATTGGACAAAAGTAAGCTTTAGTATAAGTTCAGGTACTACTTAATTAAATAAGGATTTCAAGCGGGCAAATCTAATATTATCAGGTGGAACAAATATTCAACTTCTTGTATCATATTACGCATATACTTGTGAGGTAGCTATATCGTAAATAAGAGGTTTTACAAGATACTGTGAGAGTTTTTATCTCATAAGCAAGCAAAGTAATGAATTTTTTATATATAAATCATAATTCGCGTTCCATTTACATAATACTATTCCCTGAAGTGATTAGAATTACATTCCCAAAACGAATGCAATATTTTTTAAGTGTGTATTAAAAATAACATTGTGGTGACAAAATTTGATTGAATAAAATTACATTCTCTGGCTCAAAACCATTCCATGTAGTGGATGGAATTGCATTCCTTGTAACGGTTGTTGAATATTTTTAATCTCTTTGGAAATTGATATGTAAAAAAATCTGGTTGGGTTAAATACGATTAAATATTGTATTCACTAGCTAAAATTATTCATTACAGTGAATAAAGCTGCATGTCATGATGAAAATGATGCATTTTCTAATGTGTATTGGAATCAGCGTGGTGATGATCATAACTCCACTTGAGGTTGAAATCATGATAGTGTTGCAAAGTTTGCTTTGCAGGTATGTTTCCATACGTTATATATAATTTTTATGTATATATATACGATTTATTTTACTAGAATTGTTGTTAAGAAAAGGAAAATAAGGTGATGAACAAGATTATCGTGAAAAAAAAAAGATTAGAAGCAAAGCAAACCGAAAAAAGAGGAGGCTAATTATTTCATGAGAACACAAAGGAAAAATGGAATACCTTTGCTATACTTACAAACTTCAAGGTTACATGATTATTCTTCTGAAGTAGATATTATTGTAGGTAGAAGTATTTTGAAAAAAATATGTTAAGACCTTTTACACATTTTATGTCATGAAAGTACTCCCGAAGTATTGATATCGTAAGTAGAGTTTTATCCCAATATTATTATTTAACATTGCATTATCTTGTAAACAATAACGCTTCATTCCTCGAGGTGAATGGAGCTACATTCCATGAAGTGAATGTAACAATTTTCATAATATAAATAAATAGGCGTATGGATGAAAAACAAGTGGGTTAATATTGTATTCCATGATTAGAAATTATTCCATGGAGAGAATAGAATCACATTTTTTGAAGCAAATGCGTCATTTTCCAACTTATATAAAAATTGACCTGGTAATGGAAATAATTGAGTGAACTTAAATATTGTTTTTCGCTAAAAACCATTCCTTGAAGTGAATGGAAGTGAGTTTCTGGAAGAAATACAACATCTTCCAATATATCTTGAATCGATGTATTGGTTACCCGAACTCCAGACGAGGTTAAGGTCATGAAAGAATCAACTCTTGATTCCACAGTAGTCTAACTACTCTTAAGAAAAATCCTTACCACCAGAAGTGGAATAATAATGAATATCCCGGAAGTAAAAGGTTACATAAAATCAATCATTATGAAATGATAACCATGAATGTTATCAATACAGTAGAACTATATACTGCTAGTTTACCTATCGTACACTGAACCATCTAGTCCATCTAATTAAAAAATTTGGATGCCCAATAATTATGATACCTTGTGGTACAAAATTAAAATGATTAGCGCATTATACATTTAGTAAATCTTGAAAGATTTACTAAGTTTAAGGATTTTCACTGAAATGAATATCATGTATAAATCACAAGTGTTTGTTCATATGTTTCTTTTGCATTATTTCTAGAACGTCTCACCAAAAGTGTGTATGAGAAAAATATTCTACTATTTCTTTGGGACTGTCTCATATATAGATTCAAGCACTTGATACACACATTATGCAAAAGAAAAGATGTCACAATCCAAAGAACTTTGTATTATTAAATGATCGACTTGGTCACCTAGTGACATAAATGATATGTCAAATAATAGATAACTCACTTGATCTCTACTTAAAAGAACCAGAAGATTCTTCTACCAAGTGCCTACCCCCTTATTAGGGGGGTGAGACAAGGCAACTTGAAGTTGCGTGACATATAGACAAGGCAACCTGAAGTTGCATGACATATCGTGGAATACAATTTATTATATCATTTCTATCTAGTAACTAAAGAATATGAAGTTGAAGTTAAAAGGAATATCCATTTGCAAAGTATTGCAAATAATATACCTAATACATTCGCAAGTAGAATATTTTAAAATCCCAAAATATGTTGTAAACGCTCCAACATAGGTTATTGTCCCATATAGACACATAACAAATATTCCAGTGAATGTATCAAACCAACGTATAAAGCGTGGCAAACTTGTAATGTATCTAACCAACACATGAAGTTTGGTAGATTTGTAATTCATATAACCAACACATGAAGTGTGGTAAACTTTTAGGTTCAAATTATACCATGCCCCAAAGAAGAAAGTCTCATGAGTATATGATGAAATGGTAAATATTGTGGATTGTGCACTCCACGTGACACGACATGAATTATTAGGTCAACTGATGTTGGCACATGCATTGCTCTTAAAGAAAATAATGGCCATTAAAAAGACCTAGGTACATAAATACGAGAAAAGTTATGTAGATTATCAATCTACTGAAAATATTTAAAATGTTAGAAAGTTTATGGGATTAATATATTTTCATTTAATATAGCGCTTGAAATAAATAATAAGGATCCTAAACCACAAAGTAGTGAAATATGTCGACTATGAAAGAGGGATAATAGTGAATTTTTGAATTCTAAAACCCTACATGTATCACGGAGATTCCTACATAAACCTAGAATTAATTATGGGGAGACGTCCTCATTATTAATGTTATTGATACAGTGTAGTGGTGATTAGATTGATATTAAAGTTTTTGATAAACTAAATAGGTGCTAAAAGTATGATAGGTGCCCAAGCACGAAAGGTGTTTGAAGGCACAACAACTGTCTGAAGTACGATAAGTGCCTGAAGTACTTAGAGCGTCTAAATTTAAAGTTCTCAAAGATTGAGAAGTTTCTGGAGTATAAAAGTTCTTGTAGCACATAATTTATTTAAAGCACAAGATAAAAGTGTCTGAATTATGAAAGGTTACTCGGAATAATTGATTTCATAATTAATGTCATAATGAAAAGGATGTGATATTTGTGTATTGTACTCTTTTTCCTTCACTAGGGTTTTTTCTCACTGGGTTTTTCCTAGTAAGATTTTACGAGGCATACCAAATATTAATTTTCAAAGAAGTATATACTCTTTTTCTCGATCAAGAAATGATATTACTAACACTCAAGTAAAAATCCAGAAGATTTACTAATTAAAGTTTCATTTACGACGACATCATGATACAAGTATGCAAGTATCTAATATATTAGGAAATATCTAATGCCGTAATGAAGGGGAGAATATATTGAAATTATGCATTATTTCCTTCACCACAAATTTCCCATTGTGTTTTCCTGATATATATGGTTTTAAAGGGACAGATAGAATATGTGTCATAACCCTCAAAGATTGATGTACTCTTTTCCCTTCATCAAGTTTTGTCCCAATGGATTTTCTTGATAAGGTTTTAATGAGGCATATCCTTCAGTTAATATCCAAGGGGGGTGGGGGTGATATGAAATATTTATGTAAGAGGAACATTCGGCATATTAAAGAGAAGTGTGGTTTATCTTCAACAAGAATGTAACGATGGTATTGTATGAGGATACTGTTACTTGTATTACATATAATTAAAATGGCTACATCAAAGGAGTCAGCACAAAACATATTTCACCAAAGTCTCCTACACACACGAGCTACAGAAGATTGTGGATATTGACACTCGACAGATACAATCATGTAAGAATATTTTTCTTACGAAATCATTGTCAACCACAATATTCAAGAAGTAGGTCAACAATATTGAAATACGACAACTCAGATATCTCTTGCCAACATCAGGGGGAGCGTAAACAAGACTGTACTATTTTCTCTTCGTCCAAGTTATGTCCCAATGGGTTTTCTTGGAAAGGCTTTAACGAGGCAGCGTTTCTAGATTATTAGTTCGATCTATATGTACTCTTTTTCTTTCGACCAAGTTTTTATCCCATAGGGTTTTTTTTCTTGGCAAGGTCTTAATGAGTCATATTTCCTAATGGATGGACATCCAAGGGAGAATATTATAAAATAGTATATTTAATAATAGTGGATGTCCAAAGGGTTAATGATTTATTTTTCTATTTATTGTGGCAAGTGAAGGGCCACTATGAACCCTATAAATATATGATCATTTCTTTATAATAGAATTAGTTGTTGTTGGAATACAAAAATACAATTCTCTCTTAATTTGTATCTACTTCTTCTTTAGTTTATAATTTTTTTTATCACAAATGACCCAATTACCCCATATAAATAGTAAACCTTAACATATATATTATTTTCATTAAATTCCTTACACGTTCAACCTTATCTTACATTGACCTCTTCAACGCTAAACGAGAAAAACTCCAACACAACTATCACCAACATATATGACAAAATACCACCGTCTTTTGCTTCGATAAGATCCATCCACATGAAAAACTAGAATTCCGAAAACAAAAAACAACAAATTTGTGAACGTCGAGCGTGACACCACCGTAATTCGAATTTCCACCACCATGCTTTCTCTGATCTTTTCATTCCACGATACCGCCTCGACTTGAGTTTCCACCGCCTCTCGAGCCCCTATGTTTCGGTGGCCGTTGCGTGACACCACATGTTCAATAATCCCCAACTATTGCAAAAAGGTGTGGAAATCTTTAGCAAGTCTTGAATCTGATCTCTACCAAGCCTTAAATATGGTCTTTAGGAAGTGTTGAATATGATAATTGGGGGGGGAGAGAGAGTTTGTAGGATTGTTCAACATACAAATGATTACATCATATATGTTGTTGCATTTCATGAGCGGGATGACGAATGATGTTGCTGAAATATGATGAATTCATTTCTTGGTGATTCTGAAGTACTATAAATTTGATATAGTTTACTTTATTTATAAATTTGTATAATTCAATATTATAACGAGTTTTAAATCGATTTTCGGTGTTGTTCTTGTTTTTTACTATTGAATTTTTTTGGTGGTTGGTGTTATTTATGGGCGTGGTATTTTGTATGTTTGTGGGGAATTCTGTTGTTCTCGAACCATAAATTTATTATTCTGACATTTTTTTTAATTTTACAACAACAACTTTGTTGATATGAAACTACGTAAATCAAAAAAATTGTTATTTTGAAACAACAAATTGCCACAGCAATTTTTTTGTAATTTTGGAGTTTGTATTAGATCTATAAACTTCACTAGAGTTAGGAAAATTGAAAAGATACAAAAATAAAAATATGAAATAAATCACAATGATAAATTTTGATACGAGATATGTAAAATAAAAATAAAAACTTGAGTTGACTTCACAAAGTTGACTTGCCAGAGGTGGCTCGTCAAAGGTGGTGATATTAAAAATTGACCATTTCCCTTTCCACTTAATAGGACAAGGGTTCTTCCTTTCTAGTAAATGTCGCACTACATAACTTTTTCCTCACTTAATTTATCCTAAACTTGTCATAATCTCATTTTACAATCATGCAAATTCAGAAGATGATTGAAATCTAGATCAATCATGTGTATGAGTGATATTCCAATTTGTGTAATGATTTTTAGCGGGTTTGGGGTATCATTTTACAAGTCCTTTTGGGTCTTTTGTACACTTTCATGCTCCATGTAAGAATATTTGCATGTTCACCCAAGGATGTGGTTATTTGTCAGCATTCAAGTGTTTAACCATTTAAGAATATTTGCATGTTTACTTTAGTCGCGACAAAGTAAACACAAATTAGGGTCTAAGATATAAAATTTTACCCAAGGAGGAAGCATGTAATAATCTCAAGCAATGAACAAACAACTTTTTATAATCCATACTTAAAGAAACAATCCATAATATTATAATTCCAATAACGATTAGATTAAATACACTATTTGCCCTTATATTATTACGTGATTGACATATTGCCCCTACTTTAAAAAATATGACCCTTTACCCCTTGTACAAAAATTTCATGTCAGTTTATCCCATGTATGCAAAATTTGTCCAAATCCTCTGTTAAATTGGCATGTGCACTGTTTTATTTATTTTATATTAATTTAAAACAAGGGTGATTAACCTATATAGTCCACAGCCAATAGCCCCATCAGGTCCAACCCATCTTGAAAGTCAAAATTGCCCCTATGATCCATTTAATGACGTTTGGGTTACCAAAACTGAATCCCTGATTTCAAGCATGTCAACATTTACCAAAAAGGAAAATTTGAGCCGCCAAAAAATTATTTGGAAATTCAATCAACAACCCATCGTGTCTTTCCCAGAATCCAGTCCCAAAATTATTTGAAAATTCAGTCAACAACCCATCATCTCTTTCCCAGAATCCAGACCCAAACCCTACCCATAAAGTGGTGTGAAATTGTTATGTGTTGGTGTAACTTTGTTAAACGATGGGCTGTCATTGTCAAACGATGGTGTGACAGTCAGGGCCGGTCCGGGTAATATGGAGGCCCTGGCCGAAAATTTAAATTGGGCCCAAGAACGACTAATTTCGATAATAAATTAAGATGCAACATTTACAATGGAAACCAACGCTTTCGATATTTTCAGTACATAATTCAAAATAAATATTATATTTATGTGAAATAATTAAATATACTTTAGTATTTTTATTTATTATATGTTGAATATTTTAAAATTTTAAAATATATAATTCAAAATATATGACAAATTTAGAGTGTTCGTCAGGAATAATGTCGTAACTTTTATTTTCCCTCTCATAATGTACATCATTGAGGTAATTTGGACTTGAAGTCGTTTTTTACTCAATAAGATTTCCATTCAAGACCTTTTGGTTATTGAGTCTCCTCAACTTTTATCACTTAAACAATGTCTCATTGGCAACCCAATCGCGATTTAACTCTTATAATAGTAAAATAAAAATCAAACTAAAAGTAACAATAAATCATAATATGGCAACCTTATACCATTGACTAATGAAAATATGACTCTGATTTTGATTCATTCAAATATAAATCTAAAATTGCGCGCATTGATTGTATTTCGACGGACTCGAATGAGTTTAACATATACATAATGTAATATAAATATATTAGCTAATATAAAAAAAATAAAATTTAAATAAGAAAGAAACAAATCTAACATTTTTTGAGTAAAATATAAGTCTAATGATATATTTTTTTCACAAATGTCTATTGTAATGAACATAATTAAAAGCTAAAAATACTTTATTATGTTAATTTTTTTTTTAAATAATCAACTTGCATTATTTATATTTAAAAAAATTCGGATCATAAAACTAGATAATTTTGTAAAGTATATGTTAGATTGAAATAGAATTTTTTTAATTACAAACAAAAATAGATTAAGGAAAAAAAATATAGTTTTAGCATAGAAAGACTCAAAATTGAGTCGAAAGAAAAAATATTAATCATATAAAATGATGTAGTTTAGAAAAATGTAAAATATAGTATTTAAAAAAACAAAATATTAATCATATACAATGAAGTTAAAAAAAAAAGTAAAATACAAATATAATAAAATTAAAATGAAAAAGAAACATTGGGTTTTGTAGGGGGCTCGAACTTGAGTCAGCAAAAAAAATATAACAAGCACTTTACCATCTCGGCCACGCATAGTTTTTGAATGCTTAATGAACCTAATTTTACTTAGACGAACTTAGGCATATATATATACATACACATAAAGAATTAGGGCCCCCGGTCCGCTCGGGGCCCTGGGCGGTCGCCCTGGTCGCCCAGCCCCTGGGCCGGCCCTAGTGACAGTGTCAATCAATGGTGTGACATTTGTAAACGAAGGTGTGTCAAGATCCGATGGTATGACAGTTAAAGTCGATGGTGTGACAGTTAAAGTCGACGTTTTGACAGTTAAACTTGATGGTGTAACAATGTAAAACAGTGATGTGAACCACCACCTTGCACAATGACCTAGAACCACCACTTTGCAACACCAAGTCGAACCACCACCACGCAGCCAGGTCCGTTGAGAAGCTTGTTCGCTGTTGGATCTTCGCCGCCTTTCGCCACCACGCCATGGACGCTCTTCAACAGATATTCAACGGGATCTTCACTCATTATGTGAGGATGATAATGAAAAAATGAAAAAAAAACCATAAAACTGATGAGTCTGCAACATGGAATTTATGTTTTATTCGATGTTAAACATGATAATTGAATTGTAACATACCTTTAAATCAAGATGAGTCTTGCTGTGTGTAGTGAATTGTATGTTTGGTGAGTGTAGTGCAAATGATTAATCGTGTATGAGTATAACAAGTTTTCCATGTCTGTAGCTATAATTAAGGAATTTAAATGATCTCCTATCAATATGGAAACGTAACAGTAGCGATAATGATGGAATCTATCATATATATACTCGATAAATATGGAATATATCAACTAATATATTTAGTAGCAGGGGTGTTGGCGGTATTATAAAAAAAATGTTGGACTCTGGCAGGTAGTAATAAAGGGGGGGGGGGGGGGGGGACTTGTTAGGGGTGGGTTATTGTGTCTAAGGACTATATGAGCTAATAACTCTTAAAACAAAAACCATTTTTTGGAAAGGGAAAATGGGCATTTCTCGCATTTACTTTACTAACTTATTAACCTTATATTTTGAAACAACTTATTACAATTACTTTGGTAAATCAAATCATATAATCGTGAGTGTGCAAGCAATGAGTTTTAGGTTTCTTGAATAGTCGATCATGTTCGATCCAAAACAAAGAAGTTTAGGTTGTTACATTCAAGTGTGACAAAAAAAACTACTGCTAAAGAGAAACAATGACTCCTATTCTCGATTGGAGTAAGTTACCCATTATTGTTTGCGTTATTTTCCTTAAATTCTAGTATATTAGTAGTGGTTAGTTGGTGTTAATATTGTTAAAATCTAATCTTTCGTTTAATCCCGTAAATGTAGGGTTGTGTGTATGTTTTTTTACTTCTATTTAAACTATTTTGTAAATTCAGGGTTTCACATTTAAATGTATTTTGTTTTTATGTGCATGTTTTTAGGTATTTGGTTACCTCGTTTGTTAACTTACTCTAATTATTCGCTATTTGGCTATGAATATAAAATACTAGTATATATTATGTATTAATTAATATCTAATATAATGAGTAATTAACGTATTACAATTCTCGTTCAAATAGAGCATTTTGTAAGGTAAAGGTGACGTGGCAAACCTTTTTAAGGCAAATTTTTTTTTATCCTCCAAATATAGGTCAATTACTTCAATGGTTCTCGAATTATTAAAGTTATCTTTTAAAATATCTTTTACGTGACTTTTAACTAACAAAATATAAATAGAGAATTAATATAGATAAAAAATAAAATTAGAGGACTAATTGAGTAACTTTAAAAATTTGAGAATTATTTTGAAAATTATTCTATACTTTTACCTATACTTGGAGAAAAAATTTACTCTAAAATTTATATTTGGAAAGGATATTTCCATTTTGGGGTATAGTGAGCAATTTTTATTTTTATTTTCGTTGGGTATAGTGAGCAAATTAGAAATCTGAAATCTATCAAAAAGGTAATGACAACTTGTTATTCTTTTTACAACTTTCCTTAAACACATCTTGAGGTTGGGGGCAGTGAATATAATATTGAGTACACGAATGGGGATGGATAAGTAATTTAGCCTGACCCGGATAATGAGACACAAGGACAGCAATGTAATAACAACATTAAATTATGTTTCTCCAAAAATGAATAAAAAAGTATTGAGTAAAGAGACAAGGCTGAGAAGATGCCAGGTACAGTAATCCAATAAACCAGATAAAAGGTGGGTTTGGAGAGTGAAATTTGAGAGAAAGATGATGTTGTTTCTTTTAAGTGAAGCAATAAAGGGAGAGAGAAAGAGAGAGAAAAGAAAGAAGGAGAGAGAAATTAAAGGAGCAGCTAGAAAAATCACAAAAAAGCTGTAAGAAGTCACTTTCAATATGAGGTGGTGATGGTATTTTTTGAAGGATTTATCCCTTCTATCGAACAAACAAACCCAACAATTCCAACCTCGATCTAAGTAGTAAAAAATCCAGAGTCAAGCCATTAGATTTTATTTTTGTCAAATAGTCAAGCCATTAGATGACAAGCATGCATCAATAGAGAAAGAGGAAGGGTAGTGAGAATTGAAAAAAGAAACCTTTCAATTAAAGGTCATAAATTAACTTTGATAATCGAAATTTGTCTATAAAATATTTATGAAATTTAGCTTTATCATTAGAAAAATTTCACAAAAATAACAAAATATATATCTACATTTCTACATTTCTTGATTTCACAAGAGTTAAGAAATGTAAAAAAGTTAAGTTGCAATTAAACAAAAGACAAAAAAAATATTTGTTTTATTTTTCAAGTAAAGAGTAAAATGTAATAACTTAAAAGTGAAAGTCTTAGATGGGGTGAATAAGATTCTAATCTAATTAATGCCTAATAAAAGAAGAACTTCTGAGTCAATATATCAAACTCTTACGGGATCATGCAAGGGATAACTAGAGGTTCGTTAGAAAAGTAATACGAGCAATTATAATACGATAAGTAAAGAGATAAAGGGATAGCAAGTATACAATCACGTTTAGTAGTTCAGTTTGCCTAAGCCACTACCTAAGTTAGCTATCTTAGGATTTTCAAGCTTCTCAACTAAGCTTCCGTGTCTCTCTTAACCGGGGTGAGAACACAATACCCTTACAACCACTTCGAAACCACAAAGCAAACTCTTGTGTTTTCGTAACACAAGGAAACCGAGTATACTCCCTATACTCACACTCCCTTTTAATCTATCTATTACCAAGACTACACTTAAGAGGACATATACAAGTGTTTGATTTGTGAAATAACTCTGCTAAACAAACCTAAAGAGTGGAGATGGCTTTAAGCTTGAATCTCCGTCGAGTAGATAATAAGGTTGAAGCTTTTTGGATTAAGCTCTTGATCAAGCTTGGATGATTAACTTTGATAACTTGAGACCTCTAATTTTGTATGAGAAAGATAATAACAATAGTTGAATTATAAGAGATGAGTTTATCCTTGAAAGAGGTCATATTTATAGCACAAGAAAGTCCCCAATGGTTATAAAGTTTGTGCGAACTTTTGCGCAAACCGGGTTCCCGTTTAGAGCCAAACGGGATCCCGTTTTCCTTCCACAGTGTCTCTTTTCCAAGTGTAAACAGTAATAAATGATGTGGCATTGACTGGCAAGTTGACCAAGCAAACTGGGTTCTCGGTTTCAAACCAAACGGGTTCCCGGTTGTAGCCGGATTAGCGGTTTGCACCAAAAGGGTGTCCGGTTGTATTTAGACTTCCACTTTTTGACATTTTGCACGATACTCGAATGGAAAAACTTTCTTCATGAGAGTTGTGGGAACATCATTCTAAGCAACTTTGTAGTTGATCATGAAGGCTAATTCTCAATGTACACAAATATATGGATAAAAGTATTTGTACACAGATTAGCTTCTTTAGAATGCATGAATATAAATATAATACAAGTGTTTTGATGAAATATAGTGCAAGATAGAGGATATATAATAAATGTAAGTAACACACTAATTACAAGAGGATTTGTCACATTAAAACAACCTATGGAGGGTGGCTATAAGCCAATAAAAAGTACTAATGATAATAAAATAACGTAAGGGCTAAAATGCAAATACAAAGATTATAAGATGAAAAGGTAGCTTGAAGTCGTTAGTATTCCCCACTAGTTTTAAATTTACACGTTTATTAATATAAGGGGGTATTGGTATTATAGTAATAGTCAGGATTCTACAATCTCTCTAAATCCCTCCCGAGTAGATAGGGGGTTGTCCTACAACGCTAGGGACCTCTTCCGAGTGACCCTACAACGCTTACAAACACAATAGATACTAATCCAAATGACTATCCGGTTAGTCAAGACCTCCTGGTTATATATTACACTAGGGACCTCTTCCGAGTGACCCTAACACGCACCGAACATTTATATATTAGTTTCCATAATCTAAACCCCCCTTCCCGGGCTAAAATCACGATTACTACACCACTCACTACTTGATCAAGGCAAGGTGTCATGATTCAAAAGGCAGGGTTCATACATTAAGCATTTCTCAAGCTTATTGGAAGTTTAGTTCATGATTAAAAATGAAATACGATAAATAAAAGTGTAATAATCATGTTTGGAACAAGAAAATATGAAGAATTACACTAATACTTGATGGAATGGTATGGAATGATGAAAATTGGTGAAAACCATTGTTGTTCTTCTTTTTCCTCATGATCATATTATTCTAAGAATTTCCAAATTTTCTAACTCATATTTTGATCCCAAATTTTTGCTATACTAACTTTCCAAAATGTTTTAAGGGTTGTGGGATCCATTTAAGTGGTCCAAGTCAACCCAAAAACTTTTTAAGGGAATGTAGACTAGTTTGTTCCACGGTAGCGGCAAATTTAATAACTCTTTCATCTTAACTTTAAATCACGAACCGTCACCTCTCACACACTCCTAACTTCAGTTAGTATCATATGAAGAAAGGGATCGTTTAGAATACTACCCGATTGTACATGGTGACTCTCTTAATTCGATTTCTAAGTCTTACTGTAAATGCTTCTGCTTTCCAAAAGTGGAATAATGGTCCTTTATTATCATACCTTGGGGTTTTCTTTGACTTTGCGACTTCTTATCATCATCTTGGGGTCTCGTATCATCCAAATACCTAAGAGTTGCACACTTAACACACAATTAACGAATCTTGCATTAGGTAATATCCCACCATGACAATCCTGTATCGGAGTCTACCATTAATCCAAAAATTGAAGAAGAGGGGTTGACATCTATTTTCAAAATGTAAAATCTTAATGAATTACAAAGAAGAGATCAATAAAAAAAAAAATCATCCCATGGCAACCACACAACGAGTTTCTAAAATTGGGAGAGTGGTCTGCTTGAAATGGAGATTCGAGTTCAGGAAAGAAACAAATAGAGTAGATATGCTTAAATTAGGGTTTTTTTGAAGATTCTATTTAAATATAGGAAGCTCACAAAAATAATGTGGAAAGTATAATTTTCAAGTTGATTTTATTTTTAGTTTTATTCTTTTTGGATTCGATATAAAAAAGAGAAGAGAAAAAGCTAGTGGTAGTATATAGTCAAATAAATGAGATATTAGGTTGGTAATTGTGTTGTGTAGGGTGTAGAAAAGCAGGAAAGAAGAGCAGGAAACAGAGAGGGGGGCAGTGATTAGATGAGATCACAAAAATCTTTAATCTCCTTTCTGACCAAACACTGCTACTCTTCTCAGTGGCATCAAGGCCACTTATAGCCTAAAACAGGCATTCTTCTATTACACACCTCCCTTCACTCTGCAACAAAACATCCCCTTACCCCTTACCCCTCACCCCCACCCCACCCCCCTACCCACCATCCCATTCACAACCCAAAACCAAAAACACTCTATGAAAACACTACAACATTCATTGTTTATAGAACCAAGGATATAGATATGGGTTAGGCTAAACTATAGTGAATTTATCAGTTTCTTGTTTTTTTTCTTCTTGAAATTCTCGGTAAATGGAAATTGGAAAGTCCATTGAAGAAGAAGAAAGAAAAAGGTTTTATTAGTAAGAAAAAAGCTGGAACAAGAAAAGCATAATAAGAGGGGTTTGAGTCTGGATCCTAAGAGAAATCATCATCATCCTCGTTACCTAAACCATGTAGATGAAGACGATGGAGAAGACGAAGAATCTGAAGAACACGAAGAAGAACAAACAAGAAAACAACACCAAGAACAACCCTTTCATGGCGGCGATTTCTCACACCATTTTCAACCTTCTCAAGAATTAAGCTTACCCCACCATCATCTTCTTTATCCAAACATAGAAAACAACACCCAACACCACCACCACCACCAACAACAACAAACGCCGTTACCACCAGCACCAGCACCGCCGCCGCTTCAGCCACCGAAGAAACGCTCATATGTAACTGAACATGCAAGATTGGGAGCAAAAATGGGAGAGAGTTCAAGATTAGGTAGTTTAAGAGGCGTAGGAGTAGGAGGAGGTGAGATTGTAGAAGTACAAGGCGGTCACATTGTGAGGTCTACTGGCCGGAAAGATAGACACAGCAAAGTTTGCACTGCAAAAGGGCCAAGAGACCGACGTGTCCGTCTTGCAGCTCATACAGCTATTCAATTCTACGATGTTCAAGACCGGTTAGGCTATGACAGACCCAGTAAAGCTGTAGATTGGCTTATCAAAAAAGCAAAAGCCGCCATTGATGAGCTTGAAGAGTTACCTGCTTGGCATCCCACTACTGGTTCAACAGCAATAGTAAATTTCGAGCAGCAACAAGAAAATAATCAAGAGAATTCGCCTCTTGATAGTATGGTAGTGGGGAATAATCAAGAAAATCCAAACGGAAATAGCTCAAGCTTTTTACCTCCGTCAATGGATTCCGACTCCATAGCCGATACTATAAAATCGTTTTTCCCAATGGGTGCTTCAACTGAAGCTAATACATCAGCTATGCAACAGTTTCAGAGTTTCCCACCTCCAGATTTACTATCAAGAACAAGTAACCATAGCCAAGATCTGAGGCTATCTTTACAATCTTTCCAAGATCCTATAATGCTCCACCACCACCATAACCAGCAAAGTCATCATTTTCATAACCCGTCAAGCCATAACGAGCAAGAACAAGTACAAACCGGTTTTTTCACCGGAGCCACCCCAGCTCAGCTTAGCTTCGACGGTTCAGGCTGGTCTGAGCAACATCAGAACCACCATCAACAACAACAGCCTACAGAATTCAACCGGTTTCAGAGACTCAGTTCTTGGAACCCAGGTGGCGATACTGGTGGTACTAGTGGTGGAGCAACACCAGGAGGAGGAGGAGCAGGATATTTATATAATTCAGCTTCAGGGCCTTCATTGTTGCAGCCATTTTTTGGTCAAAACCAGTTTTTTTCACAGAGGGGACCCCTTCAGTCCAGTAACACATCTTCGATTCGTGCTTGGATGGATCCATCATCCGCGATAGCTATGGCTAATAACACAGACCATAGTCATCAGAACCACCAACACCACCACCAACAACAACCAATGATATTCAATTATCAACCAGCCATATCTGGAATTGGGTTTGCTTCAGGTGTAGGTGGATTCTCGGATTTTCGCATACCTTCACGAATCCAAGGTGACGATGAGGAGCATGATGGCATTTCCGATAAGCCATCCTCTGCTTCCTCTGATTCTCACCATTGATTTAGCTCCAAAATCTCTCTCTTTCTCTCTATATCTCTCTCCCAGGTAATATTTCTATTCATTTTATTTGATTCTTAAATCCCATTTCAAATACATCGTTAAAATTTCGACTTTTACATTATTTGCAGGACTAATCTATGAACAACGAAAAAGAGAGATTTTAGTTTAGCTTAATTCAACGGTGGATACCGAGGAAGAAGAATTTTGAATGTAGTTTCAGGTTTTTCGATCCCGGTTTAACAATTTCTATCTAGTTAATTCAACATTTCGTGCTTTTATTTCATGTTTGATGTAAGGAGCTTCGTAGCTCTTGCTATAAAGCTGTTCTAAGCTTTGATTTCGTGTTTTGATTGCTAAACTTTTGTTTCATGTTTCATAAATTAGACTTTTCGAATATTACTAGTATGGGTTTATTAATATTTATGATGTCAAAATCTAGCATAATTATCTGTCAATATATATATATATTTTTTTGCAGCAATGTGGGCTAATTCATTACATCCTTTATAAGAGAGAATGAATGTCTTGGTGTATGTTTTTCTGGGTGAGTTAGAAATGGTAATTTTTTGATGTTAAAAGAAGTTCATATTTGGAAGAATTGATTGATTGTTTATTTTACTGCTTTCTCTATCATGTGAAGTTTGAAATTGAAAGAATAACTAATAAATTAGAGAGTACATCTCTATCACTGCTACAACTTTTGGGAGCATTTATAGAGAAGTCATTTTCAATTTACTGTATGTGAAGTTAGGCAAGTCAGATTTGCATTAAAATCTTTATCAATCAATGAAGAAAAAACTAGTACAAATAATGTTAAGGGCACAATTGGGAAAACTTCCCTAGCTTCAAATAAATGATAACTGGTGTTGTTTATAAGTGACTGTCACGAATTTTGGTTATAACTCAAATATTATCTTTTTTGGTTAGTTGATATAAAATTCAAATAATTGTTTTTAACTCCACAATGCTGCCTTTCCTTTAAAACTGTGGTTTCACGCATTGTGTGTTTAACCATTTTGTGTTAGTTGATATGAGACTTGGTCCGCAAAACTTTTGTTAGAATAGGAGTCAAATGTCCGTTTTTTTTTTTTTTGATTTAATAACTATCTAAATTAGTGTTTTTTTTTTTAATACATGATAGAGCCGCTTTGGACTCGGAGTAAATGACTCCAATGAGATCCGATCCCAAGACCTTTTGGTCTCTGCAGAGTAACCTAACCACTAGGCCAACTATCGATCTCAAATCGAAATTAGTTTTACTCTGACAAACGACATATTTGAGATTACCTATTTTTAAAATGATCCAAAATCATACCACCAAATGACGTGGGGTGGATTGGTTGGTTAACAATCGTTAATTTATTTATTTACTTAATCTAATTAACGATTGTTAACCAAATAATTCAGGCCATGTCATTTGGTGGCATATATCGTTGTTCTTTTAAAATCTATATCTCCGTTCTTTATTTCTAACGAAAAATCCCATCTATTTTGGGTCTTAACTCAAAAACCTCATCTTTTGGGGATTTATGGGTTCTATCTAGTCAACTCACTTTTTATAATTTTTTATTTAAATCAGAGGTTGTTGAATTTAGTCTTCGAGTTTAAACCTATAATACTCGTATTGGTGTTAGTTGTTACACACCGGTAATTTTCACCATGTATTCTTTGTTTAGGACTAAAAAAATTCACCGATTAGGGATCTTTATAATTAATTCGCTATTCTAAAAAATCCGTAACATTTAAACCTACAATACTTGTTTAATGTATTGTTATTCTCCCCATCAGGTATGACAGGCTAATCTGAAATAACTGCTTAACTTTTATGATTTTATGGTATAGCTGACAATATTGTACTAGTAAACATAAAAGCTTACTTAACGAAGGACAATTATAGCGTACAGCACAGCTCTTTAAAACCACCTACCATAATTTCAAAGATTGAATGCTACTATTTTCTTAAAGGGGATTCATTTGGAACCGTCAAATGTGATTTTTTTCAATTGATCATTTTATTACGTTGAAAAATGGTGCTTTTATAGCTTTATTCTTTATTAGGTTGTTATACCATATAGAATATATATGATCGAGAGTAATAAAGAAAATCATAGTCATGGGCTCTCAAAGGATAGCATAGAATTTGACATTGACGGCAGGGTTTGAATGTTGCGAGAGACGAGCCCTTTGCACTAGTAATCCTTGATGCTAGTTGTTGGTAATTGAATTTGATTGGTTGAAACATATTCTGACAATTATATTCTTCACCATTAGTCTATTACTATCAAAGGCAGGAGGGTAGGAGTCCTGAGGCGGGGTTTTTGTTTTTAGAATTCATATCACCAAGTGTAATATAAATAGTACTCCTTCCGTCCCAACAATAATATCCATTTTGTTTTTCACACAAATTAAAAAACCTAATAATTACATACATCATTTACAAATTTACCCTTGATAAAGTGTATTGATAATTTAAATATGCATTGGAAATGTAATTTTTTTTTTAATAAGGGTAATAATGGAAAAAGTTGAAAAAAAGTGTCTTGGTATTCTAAGTGGACAATAATTTTGAGACACTATTTTTAGTAACGTGGACATTAATTTTGGGACGGAGGAAGTAGTAATTAAGCTAACAATATATATGAACAATACTTACACGTTATCCGAAAAAGAAACGAAGTTCCCATTTTTAGTATATATGAACAATACTTATACCCGAAAAAGAAACAAAGTTTCCATTTTTAGAATTTATATTGCAGTATTTAAAATATTAATTAAACTAACAATATATGAACAATACCTCCGTGGTATCGGAAAAGAAAATACTTATGTGGTCAATTGTTAATTTTTTGACATGTAGGAAATTTCATATTAAATTTTTGTCGAGATACTAATTCATTTATATCTAAAGTGACTATAGTCGTTGGTGTGGTGATAATGTAGTCGTCGGTGTGATCTGTAACCTATATATTGCGTTCATGGATAATGCTTCTTTCCTTACCATCCGTTGCACAGGTGCTGGTTTTTCAATCGATGTGGCAAACATTGAATCTCTCGTTTCTCCTCAATACATATATAAAATCTCACAACCTTAGAGAAATCCATCATAATGAGCTCCCTAGTTCGCCTTGTCCTTCCTTAGCTATCGAATTTAGTGATCGGGTTCGGAATGTCCTTTGTCATAATGAGCTCCGAAGTTCGCCTTGTCCCATTTTTCTAGTTATCTTAAGACAGAAGTATGTCAGGCACATCTTAAATAGAATTTTGAGTGGTAGATTCTATTATACAATATCCGTATAATCAAATATCACACATAGAACCTTACAATTAGTATCTCAAAATATTCAAGAGGGCAAAATTAGTGAATATGTGTGGAAAGTATCTCTAAAGCAAAAAGATAAAACCAAATTAGATAATAATTTGTGTTGCTACTACTTATAATTCGGTGAAAGTAAATGATGAGATACATGGTTTCTTTAAAAGGTGGGAATGGCTTAAGACAAGGTGATTCACTCTCACCCTACCTCTTTCTTCTTTGCCGTGATATTTTTCGAGGCTCTGAAGAAAAATACAAATCAAGGTTTCAAGTATCATCGCAGATGTGGGAAAGTGAAGATTACCCATCTTGTCTTTCTAATGCTTCTTTCTAAAAGGGATTGAGAATATTTATGGATAGCTTGAAAAGTTTTTGAGTTTGTTCGGGACTTCATTTGAATGTGACAAAGTCGAATATTTATTATGTGGGTGTCAAAAGTAAGGTGTTTGAGAATATATTGGAAACAACGCATTTGGAGAAAGGTGATATGCCTTTCCATTACTTGGGAGTGCCTCTTGGAGTTCCATTTTTTCTTTCGAGAGATCATAAACTTCTTATTGACAAATGAGAGGGGTATATAAGATCTTGGAATGCAACATCTATTTATTTTGTTGGAAGATTGAAACTAATTAGATCAGTTGTTCAAGGGGCAATTTGCTTTTAGTTTTCTATGTTTCCGGTTCCGGTTTGTGTTAGAGATCATATTATGAGTATATGTAGTTGTTTTTATTGGGATAGAAAACCACCACAAATTAAGTGGAGTAAAATTTGTACTCCAAAGGATGAAGGTGTGATTGGGATAAAAGATTTGGGTACTTGGAATAAAGCTTAATTAATAAAAATACTTTGGAAGATTGTTGAAAAAAATGATTCGCTTTGAATTAAATAAATTCATGAGGAATATCTTTAAAATATTAATTTTTTGGACGTGGAAGCGGAAAAAGTTGGATTCTTCTCTTTTGAAGAGTGTTTGGGAGATAAAACATGAGATCGAGATTTCGCTTGGGGTTGAAGGAAGAAAGAATATTTTGGCTCGGTGGTTCTACTTAGCAAATGACCATCCTATCATAAATGAGGTATCTAGTGGTGAATTTTTTCTTTATATAAGAAACCATATGATAAGTTTCGCCGCATTCTTTTGTTAACCCTTGGACTAATATTATTTGGGACTCTTATGTTATTTCAAAACATGTCATTATTGTTTCGATGACATTGAATGAGAGACTCAAGACAAAAGATAGGTTGCCATTAGGGGTGTGCATCGGGTTAGAAAACCCGCATAACCCGACGAAGCCGATTACACTAACCCAAAATAATACGGGTTTGTTTTCTATTGAATGGGTTGCGGTTTACATTTTAGAAAAAGTATACACTTTTTGCGGGTTGCGGATTTTAAACTTGAAACCCGCCAACCCGCATACCCGCATACCTGATTACCATGTAGTATAAATTAGGGGTGTGCATCGGGTTAGAAAACCCGCATAACCCGACCAACCCGATTACACTAACCCGAAATTATACGGGTTAGTTTATTATTGGGTGGGTTGCGGTTTTCATTTTAGAAAAAATATAATTTTTTACGGGTTGTGGATTATAAACTCGAAACCCGCAAACCCGCATACCCGATTACCCTATAGTATAAAATTAGAATATTTTGTATTGCTCATTTTATTGAAATAAAATAGTAGATCATATGTTTCTCACTCTACATTTCTGTTATTTATTCCTACATTTTTGAATTTTTTATATTCCTCAATATTTCAATAATATTTTATCAAATGAATCTGTTTTTCATTTCAATTATGATATTATCTTTATATTCGTTGAATTCATAAAATAATTCTCCTAAAATATTACTTTATACTTTTTTAAATTAAAAAAATGATTTGAAGTGTATATTAGTATCCTAAACTATATTTTTTGTTACAACTTTCGTTTGTAATACAAATTTGACTCGTGGAATGAATATGGATATAAATTCAACTCATTTATCAAATTAAATCACCCGCAATGCACCCGCAACCCATCCAACCCGAAACTTAACGGTTTATATAATGTATTGGGCTGGTGCGGGTCATATTTTTCAAAACCCGCACAAGAATGGGCGGTTTGTGGATTGGACAATTTTCATCCAACACCGACCCGCACACACCCCTAGTATAAATTATTAGAAAAAATTGTATTGCTCATTTTATTCTAATAAATTTGTATGGTCATGTGATTCTCACTCTATATTTCTTTTTTTTATTCCTTCCCTTTTAAATTTTTTAAATTTCTTAGTATTTCAAATATACTTTTTCAAATGAATCTGTTTACATTTCAGTTATGATATTATCTCAATCTTTTTTTTAATTCATAAATTTATTTTTCTAAAATCTTATTTTATATTTTTTAAAATCAGAGATGATTTAAAATGTATATGAGTATATTAACTATATTTGTGTTGCAACATGCATTTGTAATATAATCCTACTGAATGATTATGGATAAAATTTTGGCTCATTTATTAAACTAAATCACCCGCAATGCACCCGCAACCCAATCAACCCAAAACTCAATGGTTTATATAATGGATTGTGCGGGTGCGGGTTTCATTTTTCAAAACCCGCACAACAACGGGAGGTTTGTGGGTTGAGTACTTTTCATCCAAAACCGACCCGCGCACACCCCTAGTTGCCATACTTGGAATTGGATCCACTTTGTGAATTGTCTAGGGAGAATTTTGAATCGAATAAGCACCTATAATTTGAATATGCTTTTATTAGATATATGTGCGATGAGGTAAAAAAGTGACTGAGAATTGTCAAGGAGATAAATACCTTATTAAGTGCATTGAAGTGGCTAAAAAAGCTCAAAGTACGAGAGAATCGTAAAAGAAAGGTATGGAGTATAACTTCCAAAGCTACAACTATCTGCATTTGAAGAGCGAGAAATAATCTTGTCATGAAAGGCAAGCGTTCATCGAAGGAAGCGGTTATCAACGAAATTAAATGGTGCGCCTATTCTATGGTATTTTCATTGTTCCCTTATAATGTATTCTTGAATGATAGTGGGAGTTTAACTTGTAATATTGTGAGATAGTTGATAATGCATAGTTTGTTTCTAGAGATATTAGCCAATAAAGTCTAAAAACCCAATAATCTATCCCCATATAGTCCACCAAATTATTATCCACCCCAAAGGTCCAAACTTTTAGCTTTATCCCATTTCTACTCTTACAATCTACGATTTAATTAGATCACATGCCATAATTATCTTCTATAACTGATTTAATTAGATCATATGCCATAATTATCTTATATAACAAATTCTATTTAGTAGCATACACTAGATCCCTTGATTATAGCCTTTACATGATAGAAAGTTTGTTATCACATTCCATTTTAATAGCATATCTACTAAATCCCTTAATTATAGCCTTTACACGCTGGAAAGTTTGTTATTGTCACTATCAATCCCGTATGCAATGGTTTCGTTCATTCAGATACAAGCGAATTACACCGGGAACAATCGAAAAAGCCACCGGGAACAGACCCGTATATTAAGTCAGAGAGAGTTAAGTTAAGTTTTAAGTACATAAAGGATGGTGGTGTGTGTGAACAAAATCAGTGGGTACAGTGAGTATTTTTGTGGTAAGCTCAACCGTAGTTATTCTATAAGCGATGGTGTGTGTGGGTACAAACAATGGGTTGCATTTGTATCTTCGTGGGTTAGTAAGCTGTTATAGAAATTTTTTGTTACCATTATGAGAAAGTATGACGAGAAGCAATGGTGCATGTGGGTAAAAACAATGGGTTGCATTTGTATCTTGGTGGGTTAGTAAGCTGTTATAGAATTTTTTTGTTAACATTATAAGAAAGTATGATGGGTAAGAGGCGACATGTTTTAGACACAAAAACCCATCAGATAACAAATACCTTGGTTGGCGTCCTTCGCAGCAGCGACGAGCAGTAGGAACCTTGCCTTCAATGACATCATTTCTGGGTTGCTGATTCTTCTTTGTCTTCGCGATTATTGATTGCAAAGATATGTGTCGGTAGGGTTTCTTTAGTTTGGAGGAAGGAAGACGATGGGTTGCGTGTTTGATTTCTATATGTTTTTTATGTTTTGAGATTATTCGAATGATTTTATGTAATTAGGGAAGTTTGTTTTGGCAAGTCAAACAAAATTAAGTTGAGCAGAGGGCATATTAGACTTTTAGGGTGGGTTGGACTTGATGGGTAGTCTAATTAGGTAACTCTTTGTATAGTGTATAATTTCTCCTTATATATATATAAATAACAAAAAGGTAGCGGTAAAAGTAATATTAAAGGTATTAAATTCTAAATATAAAACGGTATACAAAGTATGGGCCCAACCTGGTAAAATTTTTTTCGTCTACACATGAATTCTCAAATATTTAAATAGAAGTTCTTGTAATTTATTAAGATGATGACTTGTGGTTAATACTAGTTGTTGGAACTTCTTTATAGATGAGTGATAATGACTATCAAAAGGGCATTTAAAACTATATAAAATATACCTGATTTGTAATGAAAAATTGTTAGTATTATATATTGCATTTCGCTCTCCTTGATTTTCTACTTAAAGCAATGTAAGATTTGGTGGGTTGCCCTTTTTTTTAATACATAACATTAATATAACATAAATTAAACTGGAAAAAACAAATCTCATACATAATTTAGTTTTATTTTGTGTAGTTAAATCAAAACATTTTTTCCAATTTGCCAACATAGTTACACAAATAGCACACCATATAATAAATCTCATTCATTAACAATAGACGCGACTAACAACATCCATAACCTATTACTACAAAATCATTACCACTCCTCCAATATACACACCGACAAACAAGAATTGGACACCAGAGAACAAGAGTACTAAGATATTATCGATGTACTCACTAAGTATAAAAATCTCCAAGTTATAAATATGGATTAGATTCGAGCTAATCGAGCATCGATTTGGACCAAAAAACTCAAACCAATGTCAGTCATGGCCGAACCTGAAATAAAGAAAATTTAAAAAGGATTCAAAACATTATATTACTCCTATCTCCAAAAGGTTGTCACTATTACTAAAAATAGTTGTTTACAAAAGGTTGTTACTTTAGAAAATTAAGACATTTTTTCAATTCTTTATACCACTTTATTACTAATTAAATATTATAATTTATGTTCTCAATAAACATTCAAGATGTACACCTTATGGAGGCTATTTTGGTAATCACATGAATAATAAATGTCAATTTCTTAGTTTGCAAAAACAAGTATGAAAAGATTGGTTGAAGGTCAAATTTAGTATCTATAATAGTCGAGAGTTGTTTTTAAAGTTTTACATAAATTATATAGTTCTATGATGTAATTATGTTTTATTGACCTAAAAGGATATAGGAAATAATGGATTTACTATGAAAGGTCTGATTCTTGATAGGTAAAAAATACATCAATCTCGTACATATAAAAGTCTGATGGGTAAAAATATATTGGACCTTTTATGGATAAATTCAAACATGTAATGGACAAATTTTGATAACTAAAAATTCACCGACTATTAGTTCTAGAGAGAAGGGGGAGGGGGGGGGGGGTGTTGAATATGACTCTTATATAATCTATGCCTAATTGAAAATTAATTAAAAATACTTCACACAAGATGATTTATAACTTAGCTAGTTAAGAGTGTAGAAAAACAAAACATGCCAAGCGAATAATGTTAAGGATTTCTAAAAGGTGAAAGATCAACCTAAGGTAGAATACAATATACCTATATACATATTCTTTTAGTCCAAATAACAAACACTTTAGGGATCATGAAATGAGGATTATAGGGTTTGACAAAAAGATAAGCAAGAAAACGAACGATATGAAAAAGTATAGGGATAAAGAGTACAAAATCATTTTAGGTGTTTGCACTCCCCAAGACCTAGTACAACACCAAACGTATACACCCATAGAATTTTAAGTTCGCCGCTAAACTTCTCATTTCCTTAAAGGTGAAAACGAAACCTTTACAATGAGGTTTCTTCAGGCTCAATTAGACTATGTCACAACCCGTGTGAGTTTTTTCATAGGATTAATCTCAACTTTTAAACCCCCTATTCTCTAATTTAGAGCAAGAGTAAAAACCTAAGTGTTTAGTTGAGTAATTACAAGCAAATGAATACAATTTGTACTGGATAAATAATGCAATGATGATGTTGAACAAATAGTTACAATCTGACTATCTAGTTAGGCAAGCCCTTCCGGATCACTACCACACACTAGACGTTTATGCGATGTTTCAACAATTAGACACCTCATCCGGGTGACCATCCAACTGCTATTAATGGGGTAGTCTATACTTGTGCACTAGCAAGAACTACGGTCAATACGTCAAAGCACATAAAACAAATATAAAGGTTAAGAAGCTCAATCGATTTAAAAAGGTTTTTCCTCAAACAAACTTAGATAGATGAAATAGAAGTCAAAGATTATACATATGCAAAACTCAAGCTATGGGAAATTCAGTTCATGTTAACAAGAAATAAACTAAAATAAAGATACATAATGTCAACTTGGTTCTCCTGGTGATGTTTTTTTGAGACTAAGGACTATTAATTAAGCAAGAACTAAGCTATGGCTTAGAACTGAGCAAGGACATGTTTACAATATAAGAGGGTGTATTTATAGGTGTTTAGAATACCCTAGGTCGAAATCTTGGAGTAGAAGAAAAGTAATTTGAGTTCGAGTCCAAGTCCAACTCAATTTCGTTTTCTAAAATATTGGACAGGATAAACACTGCTCACTGTTTTGATCATATCTCCATCGTTATTGGTCCGATGTTCGCCCACTTTATATCGAAACGACCGCAGCAGAAAAACATATATAAATCTTCAAAGGTTCGTCCAAAATCGTAGCCGATTTGAAGTTATCTTCACTTTAGTGGACGTAGCTGCAGAATTTCAGATTTACTTGACAACTTTTCCTTTCCTAATTCAACTTTACTTTCTTTTATCTCTTGATTCCTCCATACCTTCTTTCCTTAACTCTTTAGAATTAATTTGACATCTAATTATATTCCGTAAACCTTAAGAGTTTCACATTAACACACAATTAAACCAAATATGCTATAAAAGTAATAATTATCGAATCAAGACATGAATAAAGAAATTATCAAATAACGGGTAAAAATCCCTACCTAATTAGTCAAATACACCTAAAATGATGTCTCCAACCTATATTACTATATCACAAATAGGAAGACGTCAACGACTTTAGAGTGTAGATTACTTTCATCTCCGTGGTCAATATCATCGGATGTATTCCTCTAGTGTTGTGCGATTTTGATCTTGTGATCACATGCGAAGAATTCATGAGAAGAGTAGCAAGAAAGGAGCTAAATTGATAGAATTTAAGATGAATCTTTTTGAATATTTTTTTATTTTATCTTTTTGAATAATTACAGGTTATAGGATTGAAGGTTGATGGAGTCAAAATAAGTTTTTTATTTTATTTTGACGGAAGTCAAAATAGGTTGGAAGTCTCAAATGTATTAAAATAATACTGCGGTTATAAGAAAATGGATTCATGAGTTGGATTGAACTTGTTTAAACACGTAAATAAAACAATAAGCATGCAGTACAATTATTCATATGCATAACTGGTGATTCTAATGCTGGTTGGATATTTATGCCACTTTTTCGTACAATCCAAACATGTAATTCAATCATTGTAGTAGACATTATTAATTTTGTCGTAATCATAAGATTATTATAATAGTACTTTACAGCAAACCAGGATGTTAATTGCAATAAGCCTATAACTAAACAGATTACGAGAATACGTATAAATTTGTTCAAGTAATTTTGTTTTCATTATGCACAACGATAGTAAATTAAATAATTTAGGGTCAGTTTATGGTGTAGGTACACCCCACTTGAAGCCGACATATAAATTTAATTATTTTCATTTTCATACCACTTAGGCCAACGGAGGTGGCAGTCCCCTGACCTCAAAAAACAAAATAAATTTGTCTTTTTATTTGTTAGGAAGAAAACATGATTAGAATAAAAATCGGTCTATTGAATAGAAATTTTGTCATTTTTCTTTCAACAACATGTAAATTAAAAGAAAAAACGAAAATTAACTCGATCCCAAATTGATTACAGAATCCCAATAAATTAATCAGAATACGGACAAAGACCGATAACCAATTACTTCTTCCGTCTTCAAAAGGTTGTCACATTTGTTTTGGCACACAAATTAAGAGATATCATTTATTATCCATGTGATTAATAAATTTGTGGGATTATGTGAAGTGTATTAAGCCTACGTGGAACATTGACCAAGTCAATGCTTATGTGGACAAGCTGAATAAAGAGAACTTTTACACTTGGCTCATGACTTGGCTATACGGTGTCGTTTTACTTAAAAGAAATGCGGAGTTATTGTGGAGCGTTGATCTTATTTCATATGGACGGCTGAGATTAAGTCTCGATGGTGTCTCAAATAAATACCCTCTTCTTTCCTTAACCCTATTCATTCTTTCGTTCACTTTTAGTCAGATATTCTCTCGCCTCTTTTACGAGACAAACTAGGGTTTGCTCTATCTTCTTGATCAATCTGTAATCTCTTGTAATAGTTAGCGTAATCTAGTGTTTCTCCTTTGAATCGTGCTGATTCAAAGCTAGATATTCAGCGTAGTTGAGTATTGGTTAGATTTGCTGGTTCTATTCATTAGGGTTGGTTGATTCAAGTGTTTTCTGTAATTGTGAAGATTGTAATCGGTGATAAACAGTGGTGATAGTGGAAAGGCGCTCTCTAATCCGAGCCCAACGTGGATGTAGACTATTTTGTCGAAGCACGATATATCCTGTGTTCTTACTTTCTGTTTATCTTTAATTCTTGTTTTAAACCTATTCAAAACTCAATCAAATACTCAACGTATTTACAACAGTGGTATCAGAGCTTGCTTAAAATCACGAATTAGGTTGATTTGATTCACAACTCTTTTCGAGGCTTTTGGATCCGACCTAAATTGCGATTTACTTTTTCTTAAAATTGTTGAGTGTTTCTTGATTGGTGTTTTGGTTCTTGACCGATTCGTTTCAAGGTTTTAAAACGGTATTTTAGATCGAGTGTGAGACATTAACTTGTTTCCCGATCTATTGCTTTCACATTCTTGTGATTTTAAAAGTATTTCTTACTTTGTGATTTTTCTCTGTTCTAACCTAATGGCTACAACTCGTATTGAGATGTCAGTCTATGATGGGAAAAATGATTTTGGTGTTTGGCAGAAAAAGATGAAAGCTCTGCTGTCTCATCATAAGGTTGCACCTGCTCTTGTTGAGGACATTAAAGAATGGCCTGAAGGTACTTTGGATAAAAAGGCTGAAATTCTTGAAGAAGCATATAACATCATCTTCTTAAACCTCTCTGACTCTGTGATACGAAAGGTAGATGGATGTGAAACGGCTCTTGAACTGTGGAACAAGTTAGATTCTCTATACTCTACTAAATCTTTGCCTAATTTAGCTTTCTTGAAAGGGTCTCTGTTCAATTATAAAATGGATACTAGTAAGTCTTTAGATGAATATCTTGATGAATTCTTGAAAATGACCCTTGTGCTAAATAATACCCCTCAGGCCTTAGATGATACTAGTAAGTGTATGATTATTCTAAACTCTATACCTGAATCTTATCAAGTGGTAAAAGATGTGTTCCAATATGCTAGTACTGTCCCAACATTTGAACAAGTTGTTACTGCCTTAAAGACCCGAGAAAATGAGATTAAAATTAGCAGAAGAACTGGCTCTAATTTGTTTATGAAACCTGAAACAGATACTACACAGGTCCCTGATGTGAATAAACATAAAAAATCTGGTCCTAACAATAAGCCTAAGGGTAAGGAGACTAGGAAATGTTTTCACTGTGGTAAAATTGGGCACTTAAAGAAAAATTGTTTCAAATTGAAAATCAAATTATCTGCTAATGTGAATGAGTCCAATATGGTTAGCATGCCTAAGATAGATGATGATGTATATGAGGTACTGAATGTCACTGATAAATCTAGTCATGTTAGTTGGATTCTTGATTCTGGTTGTACTTTCCATATGTGCCCCTCTTCTGAATTGTTCCATGATCTGATTGATACATGTAATGAAACTGTCTATATGGGTAATGATCAAACCTGTGATGTTAAAGGTGTTGGAAAGGTGAACTTAAAACTATATAATGGTAAACAAAGTACCCTTACCAATGTGAGATATATACCTGACTTAAAAAGAAACTTGATTTCTTTAGGAGCCCTTGATGATCTTGGTTGTGTTTCTGAGGTATCTAAGGGTAATATAAATGTGTATAGAAATTCCAAATTGCTTTTTACTGGAACACAAAGTGCTGGCCTATATGTGTTAAATGGTACTCATATTTCTTGTTTGACTAATGTTGTTTCTGAGCCTAAGCTTGCATCTACACATAAATGGCACTTGAGGCTTGGACATATGAGTCAACAAGGGCTTAATATCCTTTGTAAAAATGGTAGTTTTGGTAAGGATACACTAAGTGATCTCCCATTCTGTGAGAACTGTGTTTTGGCAAAACAACATAGACAACAATTCAAGACTGGAGCTCACCTAGCTTCTCAATGTTTTGAATACGTTCATGCAGATTTATGGGGTCCTGAAAGGTATGATTCTCTTGGTAATTACAGGTATTTTCTCTCTATTGTTGATGATTATAGTAGGAGGGTTTGGACTTTTCTTTTGAAAACTAAAGATGAAACTTTTTAAAAAATAAAAGATTGGAAAGTTTTGGAAGAAAATCAAACTGGTAAATCAATTAAGGTTTTTAGAACTGACAATGGTCTTGAGTTTTGTAATGAACAGTTTGATAATTTTTTGTATAGAAAATGGTATTTTGAGACATAGAACTGTTAGAAAACCCCCTCAGCAAAATGGTGTTGCTGAGAGAATGAACATAACTCTTTTAGATAAAGTCAGATGTCTTTTACTTACTTCTGGTTTACCAAAATGTTTTTGGGGAGAAGCTTTGTACACAGCCACATATTTGATTAACAGAAGTCCCAATAGGTCTATTGAGTTTAAATCTCCTATGGAGATTTGGACTGGAACTAGACCTGACTTGTCCCACTTGAGAATTTTTGGGTGTGCTGCATATGCACATACTAAAGAAGGTAAACTTGACCCCAGATCTTTGAAATGTGTTATGATTAGTTACCAACAACAACATGGGGTTAAAGGTTACAGATTGTGGGATAAGTCAGTTCATGGTTTCAAAATTCTTATTAGTAGAGATGTTATTTTTGATGAACTAACTTTTCCTTGTAAGAATGTGAGTAATACAGGTGATGATGCTACTGCTGAACCATCTGGTAACACTAAGGAAGTTGAGTTTGAGGTAGAGCCTCTCAGCCCTGTGCAGCCTCTTGACCCTTCAACTGAAGATCACCAAGTGGAGCAACCATTGCCTCAGGATGATGAAGAAGATCCACCTGACTCTACTGAAAATGAAGAGGCTCAACACTTGGAAGAGTCTACAGTTGGAGGTCTTGAAGGTTACCAGCTGGCAAGAGACAGGCCAAGAAGAGAAACTCGAGCTCCTAGCAAATATTCCTATGCTGACCTTGTATATACTGCACTTACAGCTGCAGTTGAGATTAGGGATACTGAACCTCACACATATCTTGATGCTATTAGTTGCAAGGAAAAGAATCAGTGGTGTAATTCCATGGATGAGGAATATAACTCTTTGATGCTTAATAAAACTTGGAGTCTTGTTCCTAAACCTGTTGAATCAAAATTGGTGGAGTGTAGATGGTTATATAAACTGAAAGAAGGAAGTTCTGAAACTGATACTCCTAGATTCAAAGCAAGATTAGTTGCTAAGGGTTATACTCAAAGAGAGGGAATTGACTTCACTGAGATATTCTCACCTGTTATCAAGTTTAAAACAATAAGGGTGATGTTGGCTTATGCAGCTTGTTTCAACTTGGAAATTGAGCAGTTGGATGTTAAAACTGCTTTCTTACATGGTGATTTGGATGAAACAATATATATGAGGCAACCTGAAGGATATTGTGATCCAAAGTTACCTGATCATGTGTGCTTACTTAAAAAGTCTCTCTGTGGTTTGAAACAATCTCCCAGACAATGGTACAAGAGGTTTGATTCCTTTGTCCTATCTCTTGGATTTCTGAGGTCTAAGTATGATTCTTGTTTTTATTTTACTTGGAAGGAAAATTGTGGTATTTACATTTTGCTATATGTTGATGACATGTTGATTATCTGTAACTCTCTATCTTTGATTGATAAGTTGAAAAATGCCTTGAAATCTGAGTTTGATATGACTGACTTAGGGCATGCTAGGAAATTCTTAGGTATGATAATTGATAGAGATAGAGATAATTGCATGTTAAAGCTGCACCAGGAACCATATTTGAAAAAGATAGTTTCTAAATATGGTAGCTTAAATTACAAAAGTGTTCAGATTCCTTTGGCTGGTCATTTTGTTTTGTCTAAGCAATTGTGCCCCAAGAATCAGTCTGATATTTTGAAAATGGAAAATTTCCCTTATTCTAATGTGCTTGGTTCACTGATGTATGCTATGATAAGTACCAGACCTGATTTGTCTTTCTCTATATCCTTGCTTAGTAGATCTATGTCTAATCCTGGATATGATCATTGGTTGGCACTTAAACATGTTTTGGCTTATGTGAATTCCACTTCTAATGTTGGTTTAATATATGGTAATCATAATTGTCCTTTTGAGCTTGTTGGCTATGTAGATTCAGATTTTGCAGGTTGTAGAGATTCTAGAAAAACTTCTACTGCCTACTGCTTCACCTTGGGTAAAAGTTGTATATCTTGGAAATCGCAACTCCAACCTTTAGTTGCTCTATCAACAACTGAATCAGAGTATGTAGCCATAACTGATTGTATAAAGGAGGCTATTTGGTTACAAAATTTCCTAAAAGAGGTAAAATTGGTAAAATGTACTTCTATTATCTATTCAGATAATCAAAGTGCTATTCACTTAAGTAAGAATCCAGTTTACCATGAGAGAACTAAGCATATTGATGTTAAGTATCATTTTATCAGAGATATAATTTCAAATAATGAAGTGAAACTTGAGAAAATCACTTCTGAACTTAACCCAGCTGATTTTGGTACTAAATTGGTGACTAACTGCAAGTTCAAACTTTGTTTGGATTTGTTGTGTATTGGTTAAGTGTTGTGCAGGTAATTTGGGCTGTGAAGATTATGACTGTGCCTCCTCTATCACTACTGCTGGAGATGATGTTCTTGTAGCTGATCCCGCTATGGATTACACTTCAAGGTGGAGATGTGGGATTATGTGAAGTGTATTAAGCCTACGTGGAACATTGACCAAGTCAATGCTTATGTGGACAAGCTGAATAAAGAGAACTTTTACACTCGGCTCATGACTTTGCTATACGGTGTCGTTTTACTTAAAAGAAATGCGAAGCTATTGTGGAGCGTTGATCTTATTTCATATGGACGGCTGAGATTAAGTCTCGATGGTGTCTCATATAAATACCCTCTTCTCTCCTTAACCCTATTAATTCTTTCGTTCACTTTTAGTCAGATATTCTCTCGCCTCTTTTACGAGACAAACTAGGGTTTGCTCTATCTTCTTGATCAATCTGTAATCTCTTGTAATAGTTAGCGTAATCTAGTGTTTCTCCTTTGAATCGTGCTGATTCAAAGCTAGATATTCAGCGTAGTTGAGTATTGGTTAGATTTGCTGGTTCTATTCATTAGGGTTGGTTGATTCAAGTGTTTTCTGTAATTGTGAAGATTGTAATCGGTGATAAACAGTGGTGATAGTGGAAAGGCGCTCTCTAATCCAAGCCCAACGTGGATGTAGACTATTTTGTTGAACCACGATATATCCTGTGTTCTTACTTTCTGTTTATCTTTAATTCTTGTTTTAAACTTATTCAAAACTTAATCAAATACTCAACGTAGTTACAACAAAATTGTTTTCCATAAAGTGTCTTGATATCTTGAATATTCATTGATACACAATTATAATATTTAATTAGGGATATAAGTGATAAAAATAATATAAAAGTGTATTGATTTTCTAAAGTGACAACCTTCTGTATACAACTATTTTAGTATAAGTGACAATCTTTTGGAGACGGATAGACTATGTTTGGATGAATCAGGCATATGTGTCGTTTGTTTTTGTTTTTTAATGATACGTATTGTATCAGGGGCGGAGCCAGGATCTTTTGATTTTTTATTATTTAATACAAAATAACATATAATT
This sequence comes from Nemophila menziesii, assembly GCA_029959085.1. Classification (NCBI taxonomy): domain Eukaryota; kingdom Viridiplantae; phylum Streptophyta; class Magnoliopsida; order Boraginales; family Hydrophyllaceae; genus Nemophila; species Nemophila menziesii. The sequence continues at coordinate 70,389,048 of JARWIR010000003.1, read as the reverse complement.
TATTGAAAAAATAATACAATTATAAGTCTAATAAAATAAAATTTAAAAAATCGGAAGATTAAATGAAAATTCTGAAAATTTAAGGGGTCCAAATGAATGATTTAAAAATTTAGGGGGGCCAAATAATTTTTTTTTTAAATGTAAGGCAAAATAACACGAAACTAATTATTTTTTTATAAAGGATTTTTTTTTTAAATTTATCCAGGGAGGCCATGGCCCCCCTTACTCATAACGTGGCTCTGCCACTGTATTATATATTGGATAAATAGCTGAAAATAACTTATTCAAATAAGATACGATATTTGAATAAATTAGACTTAATTTGAAATTTCAATAAAACTGGTCAGGTCAGAAAAAAAATATTTTGTTGATCTTGTATCTTAATGAACTAATTTAAAATCTCATTATGTACAAATAAAAACCAATGATACTAAAATTTTTAATATATGTAATGAACATGTTGAAACAGTTGAGCACCTAATCTTTGATTGCCATTGGGTAAGAGCTGTATGGTTATTCTCTAATTTATTTTTAAGAACTAGCAACCAGTGTACTATTAAATTAGACACTTGGATGGCTCATATCATTATCAAAGATAAATCTAAAACACCCTTTATATGCTAACAGATAGCTATTATTGCATGGCACATCTGGAAAGGTAGAAATGCCTTTATTTTTAATAAAGTTACACCCTGCCCTATCAACACTTCTACTAAAGCCCATTACTTATGGATGAAACAACAAACTATATTAAAATCCAAGGACGAAAGTTATCTTTTGAGGGAAAAGCATGAAACATCTGAGGGCTCCTTACCTGAGGATGACTCAATTAGTCTGAGGGGAAATTATGAAAACCATATGAAAGGTAAGAAGAAGCAGTTGTCCAGAAACGTGGAAAAGGATAAAAATGTTATTAATAGTAATGAACCTGGTACCAACAGTAATGAAGTTATAAATACTACAAATTTATGTAGTAACAATGAGAAATGGATCCCACACACTAATAAATGGTACAAAATTAATATTGATGCCTCTTTTGAATGTACTAAATCTACAATTGCTTGTGTTATTAGGGATAACAAAGGGAAGGTTATTAAATATTGTTCTTGGAAAGTTGGCGCAGAGAACTCTTTGGAAGCTGAAGCACTTGGAGTACTTAAGGCATGTTTGTGGGCTAAAGAACTCAACAACACATAATTCATTATTGAAAACGACTGCAAGGCAATCATGGAAGCACTTTCCTCCAATTTTCCCATCTTTAGTAGTAGAATTAAGAACATTATCTATAGTATTTATTTTATTTCTGAGTTTTGTTTACCTATATTCTCATGTATTTCGAGAAAACAAAATGTAGTTGCTGATTGGATAACCAAAAACTCGCCTCCTGGCTTTAGTTTAGGTTATAATGGGGATCCTATCTCCTCCCAATTAGCGAAACTTATTGCAAACGATACTACTCACTCGGGAGTTGGTTGACTTTTTGTAATCTTTACTTTTGAATGAAAGATATTAGACCAAAAAAATTAAATATCTTACTTTTGACTAGACCAATTCATTTACCGGCTTACTTCCTCCGTCCATCAATGTTTGTCATACTTTTTCACACAGATTAAGAAAAGCAATTAATTTCTTCTATTTTTACTAAATTACCCTCAACCAACTAAGTAAATGAATTTAATGACGATAAACTTTTGAATATTAAATAAGAATAGAAATGGTAGAAAATGTAAAAAGGTTTCTTGGAATATCAAATATACAACCTTTTGTGGATATATACTTTTAGAAATTGTAACAAATTTTGATGGACGGAGGAAATACTATTTTTACTCTTCCGGAAAAAATACAACTGATACTCTTTACTCCTTACGTTTTAGAGCGTAGTTTCAAATTTCACTTCCCTTTCCACGTAGGCAGCAAACATTCTTCCAAATCTTGTCAAATTGGTTAATTCAGTGGAAAAAAAGGGAATTTACGACAAGGTTAGACAAATTTCTTTACATGATTGGGCCTGAATAACTTTTGGCCCACTTTTCCACTTGTATAATAGTTTTCCTAGTTCTCAAAATCCAATTCCAGGCCTTTATTTAGTATTATACTAAATAGTAAATTTTGAAAATAAATGTAAGATTACTAATAAAAATTAGAGTAAGATATATATTTTTTATTTTTTATTTTTATTATTTCTCTTATTGAAAATTTTAAACATCAATTACAGTATTTCTTTTTTACATAATTTTTTTCTCTTTTTTATATAATATCACATAAAATATCAAATAAAGGATAATATAAAAGTAAAGCAAATAAGAATAATATATGACATTATATTAAAAATTAATTTTTTAAATATATTACTGGTAATTAGTGGTTAAGTTTACTTTCACGAAACCACAAGTAGAAAAATTCAATCTCTCAATAATTTTTTATGTATGTGCCTATTCATTGTCCTCAAAATAGGTAAATTATTATCATTTTTAGTTGTTTCCTTCAAAAGAAACTAAAAACACATAGTGTGCAATTCAATGCATGTATATAAAACCCAAATCAATCAGTTACAGATTTCTTAGATCAAAAGACAAAAGCTATAGAAAAAATGGAAACTTAAAAGGTAGATGAAAGCGAATCTTATGAATAGATGCTTTATATGTGTTCTTGCTATTTTTCATATCTAACAAAATCTTGGAACTTTAGTGACAAAACGGATGGTGTCATGGGGGCTACATAACTTGGCCCACTTAAAAACAAAAGTTTTGTTTTGTTGCTGCAAGTAAAGGATTCTTTGTTGAAATAATGGTGGCCCATTTCTCAAAGGCAAATCCACTCTATAATATAACTAAAGATTTGATGATGTCAATATCTTCACTTCGGAATCAATTTAATACTCATTCTTTTGAGTAATATAATCTGTCTTTTTTTTTCTTTTTTTTTTTTCAAAAGAAAACATCATACAATACTGAGTCGATACCTCTACTTCTACACAAATTAGAAAAACTACAAGAGAAATTGATGATTGACCGCAGGAACAATTCGAAACATCGATATAAACCCTAGTGCATTTAACAAGTTTATTTGCCACTCTATTGAACTCTCTTATAACGTGAATGACTTCCGCTCCAGGAATCAATCCATCCACCTCCAGGCCTCAGAGACCATTGGACAAATCTTCCAGTTGATTCCTTTCCTAAGATTAATACCTTGAGTAATTTCAAGCTTATTAGAGTAGAAAGAACTACTTCATAAATTAAGACCTGCTGCAGATTTCATGGCTAGGAGGTTAGCCCAAACTTCACCCTCTAAAACACTATTGATTCTCCCCCTTTTAGTAATCTTGTGTCTGACTAAACCCTTCTTCTTAACAACTATTAATACTATACTTGCCGGTTTTCAATTATTGCAAAAAGATATATCATTAAACCATATAGTGTCCACATTGTCATCTAGCAAAGTATTATCCAAAACATATTCTATCTCTTTCTTTTTTATTTACCTCTTTATCACTTTCTCTATCTATTATTTATATAGTTAAAAATATTTGTTGCGTGCAATTCGTAGAAAATTATACAATTAGATTGCTAATTATCTAATTTAAGTTATATATTTCAATCATACTATCTTTCTTTTATTAATTTTTTTATGGGTGAATGCCCAATAAACACCTGCCACTTTAGCCACTTGCCCATAAAAGGCACTTAAGGTAAATATACCTTAATGTCCTTACTGCTGTCTACTGCTGTCTGCTGCTGCTGCCAAGGGCGAGTAATGGGAATGTTTCCCAGCACTCGTGCAAGTACACTTTTGTAAAGGGTGAGTAATGGGAATGTTTCCCAGCACTCGTGCAAGTACACTTTTGTACTTGTGGGCTAATGTTGAGTAATGGGAATGTTTCCCAGCACTCGTGCAAGTACACTTTTGTACTTGTGGGCTAATGTTGAGTAATGGGAATGTGTCCCAGCACTCGTGCAAGTACACTTTTGTACTTGTGGGCTAATGTTGAGTAATGGGAATGTTTCCTAGCACTCGTGCAAGTACGCTTTTGTACTGTCTGCTGCTGCCAAGGAAAAGAGATAGAGATGAAAGAGAAAGAGAGAGAGAGAGAGAGAGAGAGAGAGAGAGAGAGAGAGAGAGAGAGAGAGAGAGAGAGAGAGAGAGAGAGAGAGAGGAGATATATATAACTAACTCAATGTATACGAACTAACGACTAACAAACAGACGGCGGCTAAGGTGAGGGGGTAAAATAGGAAATAAAAAAAAGAAGTGCCTTTTATGGGCAAAAAGAAAACGACGGGAATGAGGGAGCATTAATTCTAATTTGAGGTGTTTCTTGGGTAATGATTCTTTTTTTATTGTGTTTGATATGAGTTGTGTAAAATATATGATATTAAAAAAATGATATACAATATTTCTTCAATCAATTAAACATAACATTGAATAAATTCTCATTTATATGATTGTTACCATATTTTAATCAAATTCATTAATTAAAAATAAAAATCGTATGACTTTTTCAGGTAACACAAGACTAATACAATGAAACCTTTCTAAAAATAAAGGATATGAAGTGAAAAAAACATGGTTCGAATACATTTTGTGGGATTAATCAAGATACGTGTAAGTTGACCTAAACCATCCATATTACCAAATAAAAAAAAAAGATCTAAAATAATAATGTTAGGATTCGAGAAAAATATTATTTTAGAAAAAACATTAAATGATCGTAGTTTATATATTAAAACTATAACTTTTTATCGATTTAGAAAAGTAAATCTTTTGGAGGAGTCATGTTAGAAGGGTTTTATTACCTTAAACTATGGTTGTAAACGAGACAAGTCGAGGCGAATAGTAGATGTACAGACTTCTTTATTTATTTATAGATTTAAACAAGTCGACTCGAGCTCGACTCGGGTTTCGAAAGATAGTGTTCAAGCTCGGCTCGTAAGAATATAACAAAGCTTGAGCTCGACCTCAAAAGCTCGTTTAAAAGTGTTCCGAGTTCAAGCTCGAGCTCAAAAGCTCATTTAAATCTATTTCGAGCTAGAAAGCTTTTTTGTTTTTTTACATCGGGATTATTTGGATTAGTTATAATATAGATTGTTGCAAATCTTTTAATTATATATAATTTCAATTGGAACATAATTGGCTATCATAAATTATCATTAAATACAATCACATACTCTCTCTTTGGATTGTTGAATTTTGAATGGTCTTTTATAATTGGGCAGGTAGAAGGAAAGAGTGACATGTAAGTGTTGGGATAAGATAGATTTTTTAATATAGTAATTAGTTCTAAATATTGAGAAAAAAATTTAATAGATATTTATAATTTTATGTATTTTTCACGAGTTTTATCTAAAAGCTCGTGTGCAGGCTCAACTCGACTCGTTTAACAGACGAGCTCGTTTTTTAGCTCGAGCTCAGCTTATTTAGTTTAACGAACGATCTCGAGCCAAACTTTTTTTCGAGCCGAGTTCAAGCTGCTTGGTTCATTTTCAACTCTACCTGAAACCCACTCTTACATCGTAGCTTGATAGTGCTCAATGACCATAAAAAAATGTGTAGAGAAAATATATCATTTAAATTTAAATTTTCATACTATAATATGGATTATTCTTTATGTTTTTTCAGTAGACAAAGAATTTTATACCTTTTCTGTAAATATATCGGAGAATCATTTTGGACTTAGAATTATTGATTTGGTATGAGTATGTATTGTGTAGAAAGAGAATCAAGGTTTTAGTCCGTTTAGTTAATCCCAAATTTTATATTTTTCACCTATGTTAGAAATTCATTTATTAATAAATATCAAGTCACAAAATAGTGAGTATTTTTATTTTCAAGCATTGAAATAGTGTGTAAGTAACTTCGGTTATTAATTGTACGGTTCGGACAAAGAAAAAGATAGCCCAATTAGTGTGGAGTATAATATTTAGAATGGGTCCATTGTGCATGATTAATTATAGTTAGCAATTTAGGTCATGGGCCAAGGTTATTGTTAAATTAAAACTGACCAACTTTCTCATGGTAGAGTAGTGATTACCATTCAAATCCAAGCCTGGTCCAAAAAATAGGTAGAAAAAGTCACTAGTTCGAGTCACCATTTTTTTGACACTTTTAGGAAATCCTAATTATCAAGATTTTTGTATACATGCATATTTATATACTCATATTTAATTCAATGAATAATAATGTTAGTCTACTCATAAAGTAGTACTGGAAGAGGTATAAAGTTTAAATAACATAAGTAGTTTTTCAAGTATGCATTTTCATACTTTTTTTAATTATAAATTTTTTTATTAAGTTGTTTTAAAAAGTTTAATATAAAGGGGTTTTCATTTTAAGTGTTTGCTTTGATTCCAACAATGTGACCCAAATCTAATCTTTGTTTGATTTGTGTTATAATCAAACATGCTTCCTTTCATCGAGATAGATTTCAAAAGATGTGATATCATCTCATCATGAACTATGGGTTGAACATATTTGATTACATGATGAATGTCTCGATACCCGACTGTTGAACAAGTATTCGAGAAGTGATCAACAATATCCTTTCGAACCAGTTCAGGGTTCCATGGTCATTCTTCATCAACAAGTTTTAATCCAATAATATTATTTCGAATACATCTATCTTTGGTGACCGTCTAAAAATATTTTAGTGCTGCGATCGCCTAAGTTAGTAGTTATTTCTAGCTACTAGGTATCTTCCTTTAGCCAAAACTCCTCAACTTTCTTGGTGTAGATGGCTTCACGGATTTTTTTTTTTCTGAAAAAAGTAGGATATGATAAAATTGGATGTTTTAAGGTTCACGCAAGATTTGATGATGAACCACGGTGATTGAGCTCTATCAATCGCTTAATTATTACTTCGATCCCTAAGTTAGAGACACGTGAGAATGTAGGCCAATTGAGTCATATAAGTTGCGTAAATTTCATCTATAAGGTGTTAACGGTGATATTTAATTCTCACCTTAAACCCTTAATAACAATTGCGTTAGTGAGGCCCAATCGGCTTTCATTCTGGATAGATCCATCCATGAAAACAACCTTTTATCATACGAGGTGTGCCACCACCTTAAATTTAAAAGATCTTCTAATTTATACCAAGACGCGATTAAAGCGGATATTTCCAAAGGTTATGAAATATTTGAATGAGACTTTTTGGAGGCTCTTCTACTTAAGTTGGGTTTTCAAGGTACATGGGTTTCTTGGATCATGAATTGTGTCTGAAGTATTTATTATGAGGTGGTAATTAATGGGGTTGCTTGTCCCATTAAGAACTCCACAGGAGCTTTCGCAAGGGTGATTTATTATCTTCTTATCTTTTTTTTGTATAGTCATGCACGACCTTTCTTATGTAATCATAGAGAAGGAAATAGTTGGTTGCTTAAGGGGTTTCAGATTACTAAGAATTATATTATTGTGCCCACATCCTATTCGAGTCAACCTTTTCTTCCTTGAAGCAAATGAAAATAATGTTTCAGTCTTTAGGAATACCATGTATCAATATGGATTTGCTTCAGTCAAGATTGTAAACCTTAATAATAGCGATGTTTTTTTTAGTTGAAATACCCCTACTCACATTAGACACACTTTCTCTAAACTTTTGGAAATAAGGAACTTTTTCTACCTAGGTAAATACTTAGGTCTCCCCTCCGACTAGGGAAGGTTTAATGTCAAAGTCTTAGATTGTTTGATCGAGGGGGTAAAAAAGAAGATGGATTCGTGGCATAACTCTTTCATTTTGAAAGTTGGAAGGAGGCCTTGCTAAAATTCATCATCAATGCCATCCCTAATCACCTTCTTTCAGTTTTCCTTATCTCAAAACAAGTGTCCTCTCATTTGACTTCTTTGCTGCCAACTTATTTTAGGACGATAAGGACAAATCCAAGGTCCACCAGGAAAGGTGGGATTTACTCACTAAAGCTAAGAAGGATGGAGGCCTAAAACTTAAAGACTTTAATCTCATGAAAATTTCCCTCCTTGCTTCTAATGCTTTGAGGACCTTTCTTCGACAAGATTCTATCATTTTCTTAGTGTTAAGAGAAAAATATTTCCACCACTCTTCTTTCCTTGAAGCTATGGATGAACAAATGAAAACCAAAACTAAACCAAAAAAATTAGAAAAATCTTGTATCCAAAAACCAAAACCGAAAACCAAAAGACCAATTGGGTTGATTTTTAATTTTTCAGAAACCAAAATTTCTGGTTCGGTTTGGTGCATTATGCAAACACTGAACCAAAAAAACTGAACGCGACTATTAACTTTGTAGGCAAGATAACTAAAAAACCCTAGTTAAATTCAAATCGTTCATTCAAATACCTTTTTAGATTAGTAGTCGCTAGAAAAACTTCTGCATATCTTGATCTTAATATATTTATGAACAAATTTATACTTTTGGTATAACACTCTAATGGTTTATTCACTTCTCATGAAGAAACATTTTATATTTTTTAGCCTAGATAGTTCAGTTATCATGTATATGTGTTGTCATAATCTGGCCGATGAGAGTACTTAAATGGTTTGCATTGTTTAAAAACATAAATTTCAACCAAGTAAAAATATAACATGTTTTATATATAATACATTATAAAAAATAAAGTAAACCGAACCGAACCCCGAGTTACCAAACTGAGGATGAACTTTCCAGGTTGGTTTTCATATTATAAAAGCCAAACCATCCGGTTTGGTTCTGGTTTTGTCTAAAAACTAAGACGAACCGAACCATGCTCACCCTACTTGAAATTAGTGTGGTGAACAATTCCTTTTTTTGGGTAAGTGGGTAACAATTCTTTTTGGGGCTGGAAGAGGCTTCCTATTGATAGAGATATTTTCAAAAATAAAAATAAATGGGTTGTGGGTATTGTTGATCCATTAGTATATGGGAGGACCAGTGGCTCCCAGATGGTAGTAAGATCGTTAATACTACCAATAGTATCCTTAGATTTGTTCATGAGATAATCTTTACATATGACAGGGCATGGAACACAAATCTATCTTGCTTGATTTTCACCCTTTCTCAGTTCTCTAAGATATCCCTTATTTACATACCACCCTTTGAAGGTGTAGATCGTCCTAGCTGGGCGTTGGCCACATTAGGACAGGTTCCAGTTAATGAAGCTTATAGTATTCTGAAAGGAAAGAAAGACCGGGAAAAGATAATTGAGATTATTAAAGGAGGCGACCAATAAAAAATTATCCCTAACAATCTTTGGAATATGATATGGGGTCTCAAGATTGCTCCCAAGATTAGAATTTTCCTTTGGAAAGCAGCAAATAAAGCTTTAACAAGAATACATTTAAAAGGCACAAAGAAAACATTACTACATGAGGTGTGTAATAAAGAATATGGGTCGACTGAGAACGTGATCTTCCATTGAAAGCATGATAGAGCAGCTTGGACGGCTAGTCCTCTTAACCAGTTCACTCTTAATATCTCTAAAACTCGTTTGGACCCTTCTTATTAATGATTATGCAAAAATATTTCACAGAGTAATAAAAGGAGATGAACCTCTATGTTTCGCTTCTTTTTTGGTTTGGAATATCTAGACTAGCAGAAATAATTCTATATTTATAAATACCTGACCTACTCCTTTGGCTACGGTTAGTAATACTTTTGTTCCTATGAAAAGTTCTCTAAAGTTGTGGCTACAAACTAGGAGGAATAAGTATTTAATGTTAGGGGCCTTAACGAGCCTAATCTTTATATTAATAATAAGGTAGCTAATGGAGCTCATACACTGTCTCACCCTCGACATCCTCATTCAAGATTTGTTGATGATCTTATTGTTAGTTGCATAACACGAGTTGATATTCCCCGTGATAGTCCCTTATCTTATCTTTAGGGATATGATTGGTGTTAGTGATGTTTATGTTTCTGTTTCTGCTAATTTTATGGTGTCCTAATAGTGTGGCTTTAAATAATGATATTATTGATTCTTTTCCCCTACTACTATGGTGAAAAGATTGGGATCCCTATTTAATCAACACCGTCGTAGGGATATTATTACTAGAAGTGGGGGAATGTTGAGATTATACTCAGGACCCTTTTGAACACCCCTTATTTAATTGTCTTCAAATGAACTGTGATGTGGCTTGGAAGGCTACTAGCGGTTTAGCAGCGCTGCACTGTATTGTCAATAATGCATGTGAATTTTGGTCGATGGTAGAGCTTGGAAGTATGGTGTAGGATCTCCAATTGAAGTGGAGGCTCTTGGAGTAGTTTATGTGTCTATATTTTTGGAACATCTTTCGAGAGCAACCATCACTTATGCAAGTGTTATACAAGTCATCAATGACCCAAGTTCAAAGTTGACAAACTAATACATATAGCATGTGGCTAGTGATCTTGACTATTTTTAACTTACCATTGTGGTTGTGCATGAAAAAATTTACGCATGTTAACGTTATTGATTTCTAGTCCACATTGTTTTGCGAAAGATTTGGATGTATTCCTTCAACCTATGATAGACGAGTTGAATATGTTGTGGGGTCCATACATCTTTACTTTTGATGCACATATGCAGGATGTGTTTGTGTTGCGTGGTTGCCTAGTTTATACAAATAATGATTATCTAGCGAGATCATACATACAAGGTTGGTCTGGTCAAGGTTTCATGGCTTGTATTCCTGAACACAAAACTTGTAATACACAAAACTTGATTTTGATTGTTCCAATTCTAGTATTCCTGAACACACAAATCGCAGAATTGTGTATTCCTGGAACACACAAATCTCAGATTTGTGTATTCATGGAACACATAAAACTCAACTTTGTGTATTCATGGAACACATAAAACTCAACTTTGTGTATTCATGTAACACATAAAACTCAAATTTGTGTATTCCTGCAAAAAACTTGATTTTGGTTGTTCCAATTATGTGTGTTCCTGCAACACACAAATCTCAGAATTGAATGTTCATGGAACACAATAAAATAAATTCCGAAAAAAAGATTTCGAAAAAAAAAATTGTGATTTTTTTTTCGATTTTTTTTAGAAAAAAAGTTTAAAAAAATGAAAACATATAAATATTATTATAATTAAAGCAATTAATTAATTGCCTATGGGTATTTTTGTAATCTTTCATTTTTTGTGCTTAAGTAGGAATTAAGTTGAAGTTGTAATTAATTGGGATTTTTTACACTATCTATGTAATTAATTGGGCGTTGCCCTTTTTAATTTTTTTTTAAAATATAATATGAATTTTTGGATGTGTGATTTAATAAAAAAATATGATAAGAAATATGTAATATGTTAAATTTAATAAAATTATATTAGTTTGTTAAAAACATGTTCACTATGATTAGGATCTTAATGAGTTATTCATGTGGAGTTATTTTAGTCGAAAAACAATCCATTGATAGAAAAGAAGTTACAAAAGAACCACCCTATGCCTATTGCATTGTGACCATCACATAGAAGGTTAGCCTATTAGTATGAATTGATCCATTCAAAGCCAAACAATTTGTCTTTACACTTTTGTTTAGCTGTCCAATCGGATGTCAAGTTCTTACCCCTGAAAATTAAGGAGTACTTAATGTTTTGAGTGATGCTACACTCTCTATTATCTCTAATCAAAAGTTTAATACAATGAGAAGGTTTAAACTTATTACAATAATAGAGGATTTAAAACCGAAAAGAAATCATTCTCTATAGTAACTACTCCACTAGGATATACATTCGTCAATATACAAGCTTGATAGACTCTTCTAGTTTCTGCCTCCATAGGTGATAAGGCTCTCGCGCATTTTACCAATCCATCCAGCAACTTGTCATTATGGTCCTAGTAATAACAAAAACAAATGATTAGAGTTTGATACATTAAAGGCAGCATCTATGTTTATTTTGATATTACCCAATAGGGGTGGATCCCACCCAGTTTTGGTTAAGTGTATCCCTGAGTTGCTTAAAACATTGCTCATTATCATAGCTGGCTCAACTACCAAAGACTGATTATTATTATTTGAGACCTCAAAAGACTTGCTATTAGCAATTATATATTCATCATTGTCCTTTACTGCATTTTTCATTGTCATGATTGGGTGAGGCAACTTGCTTTTAAATATAATGGAATTTCTTTCCTTCCAAATGTGTCAAGCTAAATTTGCAGCTAATTCAGTACCGAATGAATTCTCTTGGGTCCTAAATTTGATGTAATCGATGGGATATTCTAACCTATTTTATCATACATATAGTTGGACCACTTAGAGATAAAAAGTTGAGTGGTGGGGCTAGCCAAATAGCTCTAGCCCAGTCATATTAAAATATAGTATGTTCATGGTGGTCCTTTGTGTGTTCTAAAATAAATGCAAAAGTAATCGAACCACAACCGCAAGTGTACGGTTGTCCCAAGTAGTAATAAGTGATTCTAGGATCGTTCGCAGGGACGGTTTGGTTAACTACAATGCTTATCAATTAATGAATGGTTGCACTTATGAAAGCAAGTAAAGATAATATGATTGATTGTTTGTTTTTATTATTTCTAAGGAATGAAAGACTAAATGGAAAATGTAATTAAATACTAAGACGCAAGTAAATAAGTGTGAAACACAAGTATGAGAAGGTAGCACTTGAGAACGCAAGGGATCCTCCTAATCCTATTTTATAACCTATGCTGTTTAAGGGTTAAATTGGTCAATTACAATGGTCGGGATTCTAAATGCCTTATACCCCCGTCAGGGTGGACTATAAGGCTATCCTAGAGTGTCACTAGTCCCGTCAGGGTAAATATGATCCACTTTTAGATGTTTAAGTTAATTACCTCATTGGCCTTAAAATTAGCTAAGTTCGTCAGAATCAATAGCTTCTATTTTAGATTGAATAATTGGTTCCGTACCTAAACCCTTCGTCAGGATGATCCACACGCCACATATGTGGAATAGCCTAGATACTAATACCTGTTTTTAGTTCGCGACTCTAAAAACAGTAAACAATCACAAATTATCGAAAAGAGTAAAAGACCCAATTTAATTTAATTTAATTTAACAGAAACCCAAATTCAGGACATGAAATTCAATAGAATCCCGGATTTACCCATAAAGCATTCTCAAGCACTAAAGTGTAATTAGCTCATACTAATTGAAAAGAAAAATAAATTAACGGAAATAAGACTCATATTGTTTTACAGAAATAAAATACAGAGAAACCTAATTTCGGAATTGGTTTGGCTATAAATTGGAGATTTAGACAGTCTCCAGCTCCAAACTTCTTCCTTTCCTTGTTTCTACTTCTTCTCTGGACACTCTCTTCAAAGGATGAATTGAATTGAAGAATAAAATGAGAGGTCTTTGACTCTCTCTCTAAGGATTTGTAAATTGAAGAAAAATATGAGAGGTAAGAAATAATGAGGTCAAAAACTCCTTTTATAAGCTCAAATTCGGAATGGGCTTTTAATTAGGGATTACGTGAATAATAAAAAGTCCAAGTCCACTAATCAAGCCCAAATCCCGTAACTGCTGCACCACCTCCACTAAAACAGCTCTAGCCGATTCATTATAACTCCGATTGACCTAAAATCACTTGCTAAATTTCCGTAACTCGATAAGGAACATAATCTCTTCAAAGGTCAGCGGCTAAATCATCTCTTAAGTGCCTCGAAATCAGCAATCTTTGGCCTGTTTTCCAGATTTGCAGCTCTAAAATCAAATTCTTTCGGGATTTATCTTCAAGCTTTGACTCCATATCACGATCTTTGAATTTATTCTCGTGTTCCTCTCCTAGTTAATATTCAAAACCTACAAACTTTTCACTAAAATACACAAGATTACGCGCAAAAGTTTAATAAATAAAAAAATACTAGAAATAAAAGAGGAAAATCGAATTATTGCATATTTAGTCCAAAAGTCTATCAAAATAGTCGAATAAACACAAAAAATGATGTCTCCCAAGGGCTTAAAATTAGAACATTTAGGGAGACATCAGTTCAATAGATTCAATAGTTGATTTATAAATATCAAAATTAGCATCTTGAGCAATATTTCTCATATTCATTGTAATGTGATTACGAAAGGAATGATATTATAAAGTTGATTACGACGTACCAATCACAAAAATTAAGTTTAAATTAGTCATGGTAATATATTACTGATCTCATTATATCATACCAATCACACTTTTAATACTCTTATTCTTTATACAATTATTCTGATTAATATACATAAAAATATTTATTACAATTTTTTATTATTTGATTAAGGTTAATATTAAAAAAATAGATACAAATAAACTTGATACTAACAAAAGAACAAAAGATATTAAATATATTTTTGTAGAAAGTTAAGACAAATATTGTTAGGAAAAAGTATAATTATGCTATGGTAGACGAATATTTATGTAGTTCTAGTACTTCTATGAAACTATCAATACCTAACCTTCTTTGTCCTTCAATGAATTACAGAGAGAGAGAGAGAAAACGCTGAATTACAAAGTTGGTTGAGTATGAGAAATAGTGGAACTCACACATAAGTTTAAAAGTTAAACCCCCCAACAACAATAAAGATGCCATCCGGAAAAAAGAAAAACTTTTAAACAAACAAAACATGGACCTTTTTTGGATTCATATTTTAAATATTTTTTTCCAATAAAACATCAAATCTCAAGCGCAATAAAATAATATAAAAGATATTACATCTTGAGGATTGGTCTACGAAGGAAAGAATGGTGCTACAAATTATATAGATATGATTTCTCTCTCCAAAAAAATAGTATTATTTTAAATAAAATTCTCAATTTTTCTTGTCTATTCTTACGGACTACCCGTTTTTTTCTCCGTAAAAGTATCATATATATATATATATATACACACATATATATATATATATATATATATATATTAACTTTATTTTTTACTATCACAAGATATTCTTGATGTTCCCATACATTTCAAAAAAAATTTATAAACAAATTTTATCACTATTATTAAATTATAAATAAATTTTAATTTCATAATTCAAATCTTATATTAATTTAATCTATTGATTTATATGTAAGTTTAATTGTTATTTTAATTTCATATCTAATTAACTTTTTTCTCTAATACATATATATTGTATACATTAGATTTTAATGTATAATTTATTTTGTTTTTAGTTTCAAATCTGGTTATGATCTTTATATTGATCGTATTATATGAATATATATGATTTTTCTTATCTTTGAATAATATATTGAGTTATGCGAATTTCTCATAATTCAAGTATTTTTCAATTTTTGCTGCATATTATATATTGTTCATATTTTTTCTTGTTTATTATTATTCGTTACTTAAAGAAGCTATATTTTTCCGCTTTATATATGATATAAAACTCACTTTATTTAGTTTTACTTACTCTTTGAATTAATGTGAGTTATGGAATTTTTTTCATAACTTAGCATGTTCTTTTTTGCTGCATCTTTTTTGTTATTTTTCATGTTTTAGTTATTCTTTATTATTAACAAAGAGTTGGTATGTATCATACAATATAATATGATATATATATATATATATATATATATATATATATTTATATTATATTTCAAATTTTTTTCTACGGTCCAAATTTACCCACATAAGTGATGGGCAGGATAAAATCTGGCTAAATATAAGTGGTGGCCAGTATTCATTCTGGCCCCATTTATTAATTTTTTTTGAACCTGGGTTCGATTCTTGTCAACGGAATCCACTCTTGCTTTAGTGTCTTCAGACACGGGTTTTTTTGAACCTGGGCTCGATTCCTGTCAACGGAATTCATTTTTGTTTTAGTGTTTTCAGACACAGGTTTTACCTTGTGTTTGTATATATATATATATATATATATGAATAATTCTCAATTAATTACAATTCCACACTTTTTATTTCCAAAAAAAGGAAGGAGCAAATTACTTTCTACTTAAACACAAATTATCAACTTAATTTCTAATGAATTTCACATTTACCTTCCATTATTTCCCTATATGATTTTTTTAAATTTTTTTTCAATTTTTTTTTGAGTAATGATATTTGTCACCCTTTTTGTATCACCCTTTTATCACCTCCTACGTGTATACCTACATGTACCAATGAATTGATTTCTCTATCCTATTTAACTTTTCTCTATCTTCTATTCAAGGAAATCAAAACATATATATAGAAGGGTGATAAAAGGGTGACATGAAAAGGGGTGACATATATCAGTACTTTTTTTTTTTTAATTTTTTTTTTAAATCGAAATTCCGGATTATGTGTTGTTATAACACACAAATATAGATTTATGTATTCCTATAACACACAAAGTCATAAAATCGATCTAAAGGATTCTCTTGTTTAACAAAATTGTTTTTTTCTCTTTATTAATCGCATATACTCTATTTTTACTCGTTTTTTTAAAATCTTGATATATTATCTTTTTGTCCAACACTTTTTTGTTATTTTTGTGTGTTTATGTTTTAGGGTTTTGTGTGTTCAAGGTCACACAAAACTTGATTTCGTTCAATACAATTCTGTGTATTCCTAGAATACACAAATCTTAGAATTGTAGCTTCTTAGAACACACAAATATCAGATTTATGTATTCATGGAACATGGAATACACAAAACTCGAATTTATGTATTTTTTCTGGAATACACAAAACTTGATTTTGTTTGTTCCAAATTTGTGTATTCATGTAACACATAAAACTCAAATTTGTGAATTCATGGAACACATAAAACTCAAATTTGTGCATTCACTGAACACATAAAAATAAAATTTGTGTATTCATGGAACACATAAAACTCAAATTTATGTATTCCAGGAATACACAAAACTTGATTTTGTTTGTTCCAAATCTGTGTAAACCTGAACACACAAATCGCAGAATTGTGTGAACACACAAATCTCAGAATTGTGTATTCTTGGAACACACAAATCTCAAATCTCAGATTTGTGTATTCATGGAACACATAAAACTCAAATTTGTGTATTTATAGAACACATAAAACTTAAATTTGGTATTCATGGAACACATAAAACTCAAATTTGTGTATTCATGGCACATAAAACTCGAATTTATGTATTCCTGGAATACACAAAACTTGATTTTGTTTGTTCCAATTATGTGTATTCCTGAACACACAAATCTCAGAATTGTGTATTCTTGGAACGCACAAATCTTATATTTGTGTATTCATAGAACACATAAATCTCGAATTTATGTATTCATGTAATACACAAAACTTAAATTTTGTTGTTCCACTTCTGTGTGTTCCTGCAACACACAAATCTCAAAATTGTATTCATGGAACACATTATTAAAAATTCGAAAAAAATGGAAAAAAAAAATTCGAAATTTTTTAAAAAAATAAATAAAAAAAAATAAAAATTATTATAATCAATTAATAGGCCTATGGGTATTTTTGTAATCTTCTAATTTTTTGTGTTTAAGTGGAAATTATTGAAGTTGTAATTAATTGAGAATTAGTACGCTCTTCGTGTGATTAACTGGGCGTTGCTCCATATATATAACACATATTTTTATGTCTTTTTTTATGTGTTCTACCTTATTTAAGGTGGTTTGTGTATTATTCAAGTGATAAAAACTGGATATGGTCCAGCATTTCACCAAACATAGTCTATACATAGTCCAAAGTAAAAAAATGGCTCTATAATCTAATAACTCTATGTCAAACGATCTCCCTAAGATAGAAATTGTGTCATACCAAATCCTCTCATAGTAGGATAACATGGGTAAATTATCATATAAAGTTGGCCCCCATTATGTACGAATTGTCCACTTGTCTATTTTCTTTCACAAATAGAAATGGCATGCCATCCTTCATGGCTCAAAGAGAATTGTAAACCATATTTTTATTACTAGTTGGCCGAGTATAAATTATATCATCTATCTTCTCCAGATTTATATTTTCTTCAAGGATATAAAAAATCAGAATAGTTATACCGAACGGTTTAAGTGCAACTCTTGTCTACAAGCTAGGTTAAATTCTACTATCTTTGCAAGCTTGGGGGAATATTTCTCGGACAAAGACTATAGACTCCCTAAGTCCAATGATAAATAGAGAAAGTGGGAACCTCAAGCCCATACGAAGGGCTTTTTCCTATACAACAAACTCTTCCATAGAACCCCCTATAAGCCACCTCCAAATTAATGGGTTTGTGTATCTCTATAGCACCCGCTATGTCTCCTTAGTTTACTACTTGCATACACTTAACATCTAGGAAGAAAGTACGTCTTTTTATCTGCCTCATATAAAGGTTAGCCTTCCTCGAGCCAAGAGCACCTCAAACTCGTAAAAAAATATGGTTTATACTTTATTACCTCAATTTGGCTACACACCAGGATTCCGAATAACTAAGGAGGATCCAGGATACCAAAATATCCAGGGACTCCTTGGATACCAATTTGTCTATGATGATTCATTAGACTCATAGTCATAAGATTCTGAGTTCAAAGGCTACGACCGCATAGTGTAATCATTTGTAGAGAGTAAAACTTTGGGTTTCGATGGGTTGGTGGGGTAGGCTCCTCAAACTCAAGTAAATCCACACCCTTAGGAATGTCCATATAAACCTACTATCTACATCTACCTCATTATCATTGATGTACCTTTTAATATTGTCTCTCGGTACCAAGGGATATACCTTTTAAAAAATAAAATAATGAAAAAGAGAAGAACGGAAGGCAACAATATACCTTCTAGAATCTAGACAATAAAGAATTTTTTATCATCCTATAGTCTACTCATATATGATGTGAAAGGTAAATAAAGGCACACAGTAAGCAAATTAGATCAAATGCCCTTATTATAGGAAGGCATAATAGTCTATATTCCTGAGGCAATGATGACTATGTCAAGTCTAATTCAAAGATGGCATGCATGATAGATGCCCAAGAAATACTCATGGCAATCGCAGATTCAAGGAAATGAAAATAAAAAATAAAACTACACATAAACATTTAAGATAATCAAGTAAATTTCATGATCATGGCTTCAGGCACAACTGAAAATCTCGAGGCATTCTCCACAAAATTCAAGGGGTACTAATGATGTCTCCCTATTTGTGATAAAATAATCTAGGTTGGAGACATCATTCTAGGAGTTTATGGTCAATTAATATTAAATTTTTATTACTCCCTCCGTCCCAAAAATAATGTCCACTTAGCATTTTCACACAGATTAAGAAATGTCATTATTGAACTCTACATGTACAAAAATACCCCTAATAAATGTCATCATTAATGACAATGCACACCTATTCCTATGTCTAGAAAAATGTAATCTCCTATAAAATAATAGTTTAAGTAATTATAAATTAAAAGAAAAGTAGGGGTAATTAGGGAAAAAAGTAAGAAAAGTTGTCTTGAAATGGTAAGTGGACATTATTTTTGGGACGCCATATTTAGTAACGTGGACATTATTTTTGGGACGGAGGGAGTAATATTTTGATATTTTCCTCTTTCTTGTCTTGACATCGTGAATCATTATTTTTAGAGCATATTTGGTTTAATTTGTGTGTTAATGTGAAGCTTTAAAGATATATGGAAATAAAATAGATGCCAAATCAATTCTAAAGAGATAAGGAAAGAACATATGGATGAAAATTGGAGATAAAAGGAAACAGAGATAAAATAGGAAAGTAAAAGTTGTCAAATAAATCTGAAATTATGCAGCCACGTCCACTAAAGTGAATATAACTCAAAACCAGCTGGGAATTTGGAGGAGTGGTTTGAAGGAAAGGTATATATCTTTTTGACGCGGTTGTTTAGATATAAAGTAGGTGAAAATCAGAGCAATAACGAAGAAGTTACGACCGAACCAAGACAACAACAACTTTTACCTTCTTCTATATTTTAGGAAATGAATTTGATTTTGAAAACGAGTCCAATTGCTTGCCTTCTACTCCAAGAAATCCGAACTAGGGCTTCCTAAACACCTATAAATACACCCTTTAGCTATTATAAACATGTCCTTGCTTGTCCTTGCTCAGTTCTAAACCTTGAGTATCATAGAAGTCATTCAAGAGAAGTAACAAGACCTGTAGAGAGGAAGACAAGAAGCTGGAAAATAGCAAACTCCTTTTCTCCATCATCTCCCTCTATTATTAGGGTAATTTGTATTAGATTCTTTAGATTATATTTGTTTCTAATTACTTTTATCCGTAGTTTATTTCTATGTCTTTAGACATGAACTAATTTTCCCATAGCTTGGGTTTGCATATGTATAATCTTTAAATTTTTAATTCTTTATTTGCTTTAATGTTATTTGGGAAAACCTTTTTAAATTGATTCTAACTTCTTAACCATATATTTGTTTTATGTGCTTTTATTTATTAACTGTAGTTCTTGCGAATGCATGCGTATAGACTACCCCATTAATAGTAGTTAGATGGTCACCCGGAAGGGGTGTCTAATTATTGAAACACCGCATAAGCATCTAGTGTGCGGTAGTGATCCAGAAGGGATTTCCTAACTAGATAGTCATTAGGGTTTATTATTTAATCACCGATCATTATGCAGGACCGTCTCCTCTAAGAACCTAGTGGCGTAGGACCACCTTATTTAAGTCCCCTGGTAATTGTTAGGTCGTCTCTTAAGTCCACCCGTAAGGGGGTTAGGAGTAATTTAGAATCCTAACTATTTATTTAAGAGATTTAATCACCCTTAACTAGAATACTGATTAGAAGGATAAGTGCATGCTAGCAAACCTAAGCTATATTTCTCATCTCCATTCTTTGTTATATTATTTATTTGTATTCTTATCTTGTCTACCAACAAAACAAATAAATATTATTACTTTTATTGTCTTTTTATTTAACAAGTAATTTCTCCTACACTTCTTTATATACATAAGTACATCTAACAGATCAAATCCCTACGAACGAACTTTTACTTACTAACTAAACTTGCAAACGATCTGTAATACTTGTAGTGAGTTTCTAGTGGTACTCAAGGGTGTGGCTTTTAATATTATTTTTATTTTTCTATTTATTTATCACACCTTTGCCCCCACCAACTAATATAACCAAAATATTCACGACCAATGAAAATGAGTAAATTGCCTTCATTCTGGAAAAAATGGCTTTGACTATGAGGTAAGGAAGTAAGGCTTATTCGACAAATAAATAATTAGGATTGAAGAGATATAAAAGAGAGGTACAGAATAATATGGTATAAAGTCCCTTAAGAGAAGGAGGTAAATTTTACCTTGATGAGATCTACAGATTACGAAAAAGGCACATTAGGTCTTATATTGGCTAATTGGTGTCGCCTAGGGTGTGATAAAAATAAGATAAATAAACGCTGAAAACAATGCACTGAAGCACCCTGGACAAGCACGGTACTGCAAGTATTACAGGACGTATGCAAGTTTTAATGATAAGTTAGATTCGTTCTCAGGGGCTTAGTGTGTTATACGTTATGAGCAATAATAGCGAGTCGAAAGTAATTAATTAAAAGACGGAAAATAAAGATGAATGATTGAGAGATAAATAGTTAAACCAAAAATTAAAGATAATTAAATAAAAGATAAAAATATGAGATGAGAAGTATAACTTAGGTTTTGATAGTATGCACTAATCCTTCTAATTATTTCTATCAAATTCTAGTTAATAAGGGTGATAATTAGCTCTTAGATACTGATTCTAATTTCCCTCTCTTAGACCTTGAGAGCGACTAAGGGGGCTACGGACACACCACGAGGCTGTTTCAAATAGGGTTATCCTACGCTATTAGGTTCCTAAGCAAACGATTCCAAACATGGTGATAGTGGTTAAAATATACCCTAATGACTATCTAGTTAGAATTAGTGTTGTCAAGACCAATATCGGACACTAGACGTTATATGGTGTTTCAATAATTAGACACCCAGCTAAGGTGATCATCTAACTACTATTAAGGTAATCCTATACTCGTGCACTAGCAAGGAAAACAATCATTAAATCAAAACACATAAACAAATATATAGGTAAGAAGCTAACATCAGATTAAAACATATAATTCCAAAGAAACTTAGATAGAAAGAAAATAGAATTCATAGATTATACATGATGCAAAACCCAAGCTATGGGAAAATTAGTTCATACCTGAAGGAAATAAACTAAAAGAAATAATAAAAGATGTCATCTTTCTCTCTTCAATAACTCTAATGATAATAAACATAAGGACTAATTAATGGGAGGCAAGGATGATTTACAAGTGATATAAGGGTGTATTTATAGGTGTTTAGAAGACATAATTCGTTTTCTTGAAGGAGAAGGTAATTAATGGACTCCAAGCCCAACTCTAATTCGTAACCCTAAAATATAGAATCAGCTCCGTTTTTGTTTTGGTCCTAAAAACTCTAATACCTATCCGTTTGACGCGTATGAATAGTCGAAATTCATCGTCTCGGAAAGATCTTTAACTTTTCTCTTGACCGTTCTTTCAAATTCTTCACCGATTTTGAGATATAAGCCGGTTTGTGGTCGTAGGTGGTGAAATTCAGATTTATTTGGCAGCTTTATCTTTCCATACTTTAGCTTTTGTTTCCTTATCTCCAATTTCCATGCATATCTTCTTTCCTTATCTTTTAGAGTTGACTTGGTAATTAATTAATCTCCATATTTATCTTTAAAACTTCACACTAAATAAATAATTAAACCCAATATGCTCTAAAAATAATAATTCATTAAATCAAGACTAGAAATAGGAAAGTGTAATAATACATGGAAAAATCGACTACAAGGACTTCTAAAACACTAAAAATGATGTCTCACCTTAATATTAAATCATCACAAATGAGGAGACATCACTAATACTCTATACATAACCCTATTTTCCAAAGAGAAAGGCGCGCACACTACTCATATAGAACTCTTGCTAAAAATATTATTCTCTCGGATGCTAACTTGATCATCATAGTACCATAGGATGGTATCCCTCCATTCGGCTACTAACCCCTTATTTTCAAGTAACATGGTTCGTGGAACAAGTTATTAAGGATTATTGGAGGCCGATATAGACCCTCGATTAAATATAAAAATGAGACAAAATGTCAACATGATAAAGTCTGAACCTTTTTTTTACGTTAAAACATAATTGAATTATAATAAAGTACATAAATACAATAAGATAGGAGTTTTTGTTCCAGTCAACCCTCACACGTATGGTGTTGAATTCCTTGAAGTTTTCAACTGCTGGTAAGACTACTTCTTCAACTTTTCCCATCTTTGCCCCAATTTTTCTTGTGTTATCTTCATTGATGAGTATTATGGAATATCATGTATTGGAATGATAAAGGATGAAGTGGTGAGTTGTATATCAGATTGAAGCTTTGAGATGTCCCATTTCATACATGTTTTCCTACCAGATTCCATGGGCGGTTGTTCCAAACTTTTCAAGATCATGTTCAGACTCGAAGGTGATGATGCAGGTGTTGAAGCCTCTTTTCTCGATATGAACCTTACCTTTTACTCCTTAAGAATTGATAATGTTTTTTCTGAAGTAGTTGAAACTTATCCCTTTATCTGCAATGATTTTTGCATATAGTTTAGGGCCTTCAAATTGAGCATCTACTGGGTTGGGATCCGCTGTAAGTATGAGATATTTGTCTACAGTTTGTGGGTTGCTTCGAGTGTTAAATTCTATTTTATAATGATATAGTAGTGAAAGCATTAAATGTGCAATAACGGTTGTGTAATAAAGTCAAGTGTATAAATATAAAAGCAGGAAGGATTAGATAGGCTATGTCTAGAAGATGAGTTTGATTGTAAATTGGATGAAGAAATCAAGGTTAATATGTATGTAAGTTATCTTAGCTATCTAGATGAAGATTAATGTGAAAGACATGATGTGTAGGGTGATTTAGATGAAAATATATTGGTGGTTTTATGGTGGTGATGAGGTTGAGCTCGGAGGATCATTCAAATTCATCTATTCCTCGGGGAATGTGCCTAAGATAACTATCCACTTTTGAATGAATGAATTGTTAATTAATTCTTATACCCTGAACCTTTTCGATTTGTATGGTAAATTACCGTTTTATCACTCACATATTTATGGTATTTAAGTATTTACCTTGCGCTTCCTATGTGAATTTAATTTATTGCAATATCATAGAAACATATTCGTTCGATCTTGCATCTGATGTACTCGTAGTATCATTTTAAACATTGAATTGATATAATATAAATTGTTTTCATTTGGGTTGAAGTTCACAGGGTTATATAAAATAAATAACAAGATTTACATTTAGACACAGAGTTTATTTGATTTTTTTTATTTAAGTATTCACCTTATACTTACTCATAAAATTAGAAGTACTAATTATTATAAGAAAACATTTCCATTCGAACATAAAATTTATGTAGTGGTACTTTATGTGAAATAAAATAAAAATGTTATAAAAGACTCCCATCTGGGGTATTCAACTCGCATACTCGAATCTATATTCACCGAGAAAGACGACTACTTGGTGGTCGTCAACTAACACATAGAAGTTTCCACATCTAAATTATTTGAGAATCCTTCCAAAAGGAATCAGGTATTTGCCCCCATTATATGTATTTTTTTACTTGTACTTTCCTTTTTTGTAACATGGACATATGGATATAAAAGGTTTAAAAAATTTCTTGAAGGCGGATCTTCCGTAAGAAGAACACCAGAAAACATGTTCAGAGGTGATTGTGACTAGATTGTGTCCGTGACGTATTCTGTAAGTGATTCGAGTTGCTCTCTATCATCAAAGGCATGTATGAAATAATTATACCACCCCACAAAAGGGATGCCTCTCCATTGTTGGTTGTTTGTCATGAGAAAAATGAGAGTTAGGACTATACATCATTGACTCTTCTTCAAGGTCGAGCCAAGAGTTCTCGTGGTCCACCTATGGTATTGATACAATCTCTCCTCACCTCGAATTCAAACCATTGTCCCTCTTCATCACTAGCCCAATTTATTGATAATCCTCTGGAGAAGGCCTTTGAGGTAGTGGAGATTCTACAAACTTGCATTAAATTGGTATTGCCTTTCATTTTCCTTGAATAAATACATTATTTGTACGTATTTTTGACTAAATGGTGTTTTTAGATGACTATCAACTTAGATATTCCTGTTCCAAGTGGGAAAGTTGTTTCCGAGGCAAAATATACCGTGTACGCGGATCAGACCTTTTTTTAGGATAGGAGTCCAGCCACATCCTTCTATGAGGATAAGAAGAGGGACCTTGACTTACTTCGAGAAACTCAAGAATCTTTTCAAAAGGTATTGCAGGATCTTCAGAGGAGAAGAATATGCTTCTAAATGACTTGTTAGTCGCAACAATGATAACATTTCCTTCCACGTGAAGGAAGTAGACACAAGATTAAACTCTGAAAAGATAAAAATGCGCAAGGAACCATACGAGGTGAAAGAAACATCTTCCAAGACTTGGGAAAAATCTTTCTCGGGGTATTGACTGAGATTTTATATAGGGTTTGGATGGAATATTATAACCAACTTTTGGATTGTGGCTCGAGGTTCCCCTCGGATACACTCAAAGTACCACTTAGGCCTTATCACGTTCCTGACCTTGCCCCTTGAATTGATATGTAACCGCAGCAGTCTAACCTTATTCGAGTTCTGAACTCCTTCTTTTTGTACCCTTAGGACGAGTTTAGACTTTTGTACAACCCTTTTGTATGTATTATGCACTTTGGTAGTATATAACTCGTTTATTTATTTTATACGACACATGATCGCATGGTGTCACGTGCTCCTTAATAATACCAAACATTTCCAACACGTGCTTACAGTAATGATGGGGCCGTTCCATATTCCCATGTTTCACTAGTATAAATGTTGCAGGGTATTTCTTTCCCTTTCACACAAGTCTTGCTACCCGATGGATTCTCATGAAACCTCCTCGAAATTGATTTTCTTCCTTGCTGATGTGCTCGATCAATAAAAGGAAGTAAGCTATTAGAGGATCATGTTATCCTTAGAGTTTTTCCACTTTTATCAAGCTATTTGTGAGTCTGTTGATAGGCTTAATAGCTTGTCTTTCTAACAAAGCGGATATGGAGGCCACCCCGGAAGTTTTCCAGCTTGTGTTTACTCATTCTCTCACAGAGGAAGACATGTTTATGTCACTTAAATATGAGTAGGAAGGACAACCTCCTTCTTCGTTGCTTTGAAGACTAAGTAAGAGGAAATCTAGCATTTAAAGGCAGAGTTGTCCAAGATGGGAGGCAAAATAATAAAAGCATGGAATGAACTTATGACACGAGTATCGATTGAGATTCTCCGCCCTTGTAGGGTGACCAGTGATGTTTCTCAGCTATGAGATGAGATATGCCTTTGATACTCGATTTGACTTGGATATTTCAATGGCGAAAATAGTTTCCCTTTGTTTCATTCTAAACTAGGTGCACCTAGCTCAAGATCTCCAAGATCTCTGACCTTTTCCATGTCAGGGACTATTTTGTTTTATATTTTGATATGTATGTGGCCTTTTGTATGCAACAGATTGTTTATGGTATTCAGTAAGAATAAATTTCAATCTTTTTTTTCTTGCATATGTAACTAGACTTTCTAGGTTCTACGCGTGTGTCCAATTTTCAAAGAACTTGTTTGATCCTATGGATATCTATAGGGCCCTTATTTAGTCCTTGTGTGTCATGACGATATCTAGGGAGGTCAAGTTGACCGTATCCTAATAATCTAATCTTGTGGGCTCATAAAGGACTTGAGGATTTGTACCCTTTGTTGTCTAGGTCATCCTTTAGGGGCCTGAACCTAATAGCAAGTTTTTTTGGCAGACTTACCCCCGCTCTTTTATTATCAACCATTTTTAGGTTGAGTATTAGTAACTTTAAGAGTTGAAGTAGGTTTTTCCCGACCATTCCTTGAGGATTTTATCAATAATTAGCAAATTTAGGAGTTGAAATAGGTTTTACCCCAACCACCCTTGGAAATTTGATCGAGCACTAGTAACTCTAGGATTTAAACCACTTGAGCACTAATAACTCTAGAAGTTGAAATAAAATTTCCCCCGTCTACTCCTCTAGGATTTGATCATGCACTAGTAACTCTAGGAGTGAGCTAGGTTTTCCGCCAACCATCCCTTGGGTATTATTTGATCAAGCACTAGTATCTCGATTAGTTGAACTATGTTTTCTACCCCGACAAACCCCCCATAGTTGTAATCAAGCACTAGTAGCTTTGGGAGTTCAACTATATTTCCCCCCAGCCACCCTTAGGGATTTGACCGAGCACTAGCATCTTGAGCAGTTGAACTAGGGGTTTCCTCGACAACCTGTTTTACCTTAGTGTGTGATATACTAAAGAAATAATAGAAATAGGGTGACACTCAGCAATGTACGGATCGAAGGCAGGTAAAAGTGATAAGTAGGGTTATCATTTTCTATAGGGATTATCTGTGAGACTAATGATGTTTAAATTAGTGTAAATGTGTAAAGCTTGTAATAGAAATAACGAAATACTAAAGAATGCATATAGAAAAATGTTTGTTTACGGTTTTCAAATATGGTTAACAACTAAAATAAGAAAAATAATTCGATTAAGATAAGATGAAAATATACAAGTGAATAAATAAAAGGTATGAACTAATATGAGATGGTTGATTGAGGAATTGCTAGTAATTGTTTATGCCGCTCATTAATAGTATTCTTATAAGGGTGAGTGGTGATGTTCACATTAGCCGGGATTCAACTATCCTTCTAACTCCCGTCTGAGTAGACTTAGAAGGCAATCACACACACCTAAGGTTTTTGGATGAATTAAATTCCTACCATGTCAACTACCTAACGAGAAAGACCTTCTGGTTCACTACCTCACATTAGGCACTTATGCATTAGGTCAGTAATTAAACCTCCCGTTTGGATGATAGCTCAATTACAACAACTACCCACTACTTGGCCAGAGCATATGTAGTATTGAATTAAACATATAAGACAATGGAAAATAAATCAACCCAAACTCAATTGAATATCTCAATATCCCAATTGTAATAATTCTATTAACAAGCTAAACATAATTCTCACAATAGCATCCTCAAGCAATGAGGGTTCAGTTCATGCTAAACAAATAAAAACTAATTAAAGAAAAAAAAATTAAAACTAAAGACATAATCTTGTTTTAAAGAAAAATATAAAGCTAAGTTACTTTTAATGACGAAGGGAATCGGTGAATGGTTGAGGTAGAATTGATGAGTTCATAGACAAATCCTTCTCTTCTTCTATTCCTTTCTTCTTCTTTGAGCGTCTTTCCCTTTCTGAGCCGATCGATCGACTCTCCACTTGATAAACAATGATATGGGAGCTAGAAAATGGATTATATATGAGCTCCAAACATTTTTCTCTCCTTAGGCTTGCTTAATTAGGTTTAGAAAAGGCCCAACCCATTTTACTAACAAGAACATTTGTTCAATCCATTGTGGAAGAAAATGGATTAACATCTTCATCTTAACTCTGAATTGACTTTTGTCACTTGTCAAACTACCCTGACTTCATCTCTCTCTAAATCGAAAGGAATCATGTCCAAAGCTCTCACCAATCTGTCGTAGTGACTGAAACACTAAGGCGTAAAGGTTTCTCTAGCAAACGCTCCAACTTCCCAAAGTGACCTTAAGCTAAAAATCTGCTTTGACTTGAGGTTTAGCTTGACTTATTGACTTTTTATCCTCATCTTGGAACCTTGTATCAAGCATGTACATAAAATCTACTCACTTAACACACGATTAAGGCACAAAAGCTTTAGAAACATTTATTAGTCCAAATCTAGAAGTAAATGTGCAATATAGAAAATAAAATGGTAAAATCCCTCACTTAGGCCCAATAAACTCCCAAAAGAACTTCTCGTGAATGGACCAATCCATCACAAAAAGAGAGACACCACAACCCCCTTAGGGTTTTAATTAGGAACTAGTAACTCTAAAATTTGAACTAAGTTTTCACCCACCACCCCTTGGGGATTTGATCAATCACTAGCAACTCAAGGGGTTGGTATAAGGGTTTCCACGACAACCCTATTGGGGTTTTAATCAAGCACTAGAAACTCAAGAAGTTGAACTAGGTTTGGTGGGACCAGTTTTGCATAAATAACATAATTTATAACGAGCATATGGAAATTTTAAATAATATTTCAAAAATACAAATAACATTTTCCTACTACCTCATTGTACGCTTTTACGACTTAGATCTTGGTTATGTTTGATCACATCCTTGCCTGTCCCGTGGTCTCTCAAGGAGTTTTAACATAAGGCTTGATATCTCCAAACCTTGAGCTTCTTGCAACTGCTTTTTGGCATAGTAGATGGTCTTCTACTTCATTTATTTTCCCCAAACTAGGACTGTTACCATGACTTTTGGACTGGAATATAGGTAGATTATTATGTGAGTCTAGCGCTAGTATGTTGACTAGGTATATTTTTATCCCCTCAATTTCTTCTTGGAACTCCTTGGTCCATATGAAGTCCTTTGGCTTGCATAACGTCTTGAAGAAGGGTACACACTAATCTGACGACTTAGATATAAACCAACTCATGGCGACGACCTTCCTTATTATAGATTGTACTTGCTTGATGGATCGAGGAGGTACCATATATAATATAGCTTGAACCTTGTCTAGCTTAGCATCAATACCCATTTGGATAACCATGAACCCCAAGAACTTTCCAAATGAGACTTCAAACACATATTTTTCGGGGTTTAACCGAATACCGACCCTTCACATGACCTCAAATGCCTCAACTAGATATTTCATATGTTCATTAAATGTTTGTCTCTTGACGAGACTGTCATTGACATAAACCTCTATATTTCTTCTGACCTGATCTTCGAGTACAATGTTTACATCCTCTGGTACGTAGATCTTGGGTTTGTAAGACCGAAAGGCATGACCTGGTAGCAATATAGACCCTGCTCTATGACACTAGTTATCTTATCCTCATCTTTAGGGGCCATCCTTATTTGGTTCTATCATTTGAACGTGTTTATAAAGATAAGGAATGGATATCCTGATGTTTCGGTAAATAGCTTATCCACCTTTGGCGAGTAAAAACAGTCCTTTGGACATGCCAAGCTGAGGTTGGTGAAATCCACACACATTCTCCAACTAGCGTTGGGTTTTGATACTAGTAATGGGTTTACATACCACTTTGGACATTTGTCCTTTCTTATATGTTTATTTTGTAATAACCGCTTTACTTCCTCCTTGATGGAGATGCTTTTTTCCTAAGCGAATAGTATTCTCTTCTGTTGAATTGGCTTAGCTTCTAGTTTGACATTTAGCTGGTATATAGAAACTTGCAAGGTCTATCCCCACCATATCTTTGGTTTTCCATGCAAACAAATATTTTTTGTCTTCTACTGTTTGGCATAGTTGGGAGTCTCTGTTATATGTCAAGAACTTCAGATAACTTTACTTTGTGATCCAACAACCCAATGATGCTTCTATCAATGTCTCTTCAAGTGAAACAAGAGCTTGATAACATCTATTCCGGTCGACTGGTCGTCCACCCCCTTGGAAAGTTCGGGCTCTAGGCTACATGGTGGTATCTCAATGGGTGAAAAACTAGTCGTTTCCTACAAATGGCGCTAATCTAATAGAACATATTTTACCATATAGAATTTATCAAACTAAATGTATGGTATTTTGTGAATTGAAGTGTTTGAGCATTGAATTAATGTTGGTAACTACTAGACAATATGAACGATAAAGCAATGAGAGAAAAATATAAGGCCTTATTGAATAATCCAGTGTTAGTTAGCCAAGGATTATATGATTCTACTAAATTACAATATTTGTAGTCATAATGATTTTACTGAGGACATGTTTGATCCCATGATCTTTTCCCTTATCGCTAAGACCTGCAAAACCACTTTGCCTGTTCTTGCGGAACACGTTTCCGTGTAATGGCCATGTATGTCAACTGAGGAGTATATGGTTGACGATCTTATCGATATCGTGGAATAACCTTTTATAGTTACACTGAGTGTAATGTGGGGATCCTCCTGATGCCTCTTATTCTTGACGACTTTTGTAGTCCTTGAGGTTTATTATGGTTGGTTTACCTTGTGCCCCGTATCCTTGGTGACAATCTACTGACCTAAGGTCTAGTTGAATATTTTCTTTATTAGGGTATGAATTTCTTGACATCGTAGTTATATAAAAATAAATTAAAATATTTTACATCAAGGTTCATATGTTTATGTGATTTCAATATTCACCTTAAGATCGATAGTTGGTTTAGTCGTTAAACTACTCCGTAGAGACCAAGAGGTGCTGGACTGAATCTTATTGGAGTCAAAATGATTCAGAGTCCAAAGTGGCTCTCACATGTGTATTAAAAAAAATCACCTTACCCTTCCTCGCAAAATTAACTTGTAGGAAAATTTTCATTTGAGCATGGACTTTACGAATTTATAGTATTACTTGTTAAACTTAATAATATTAAAATATTAAAAAAGTTTTCCATTCAAGGCAAGAAGCTCATCCACCCGTAATTATTTTAAAGCAATTCCCCTAGGGGACCTAGAATAATACTTGTAACAAATATCTTGTTAGAGGCTTGTCAATAAGGTTAGGATCTTGTGGAAAACAAAACACTAGTAGGTGAGATCAGTTATGACAACTCTTGGACTTTCACGGGTTGAGGCATATTCTACGGTTTACCTTCTCTACAATTCCTCTAAGGACTTGAGGGGTTGAATACCATTATGTGGGGATTCTGCTATTTTTATATTAAAATAGTAAAAGAATGATTTTATTTAGGTATTGGGCACACTCTCATGGTATTTGAGGCCTTTTTATTTGCACTTAATAGAATCTTAATCTGATTCAGTAAGATACTATTCCAGTAAGACTTTTTTTTACTAGTGTAGATCAAAATAGTTTTTAACTGGTATGTTTCATTAAGATTTCAAGTGATCTTATTCATTACGACACTTTATCTTAACATAATAAGTTCAGTTTGACTGTTTGTTCAATAATCATCACTTATTATTTAAAAAAACCGATGTCTAAGTATTGCTCTTATTATTCCTCGTGAAATTATATTTTATTAAGAATGTAGAGTTTTTCTAAGCGTGGATTTTACACAATTATATGACTATTTGTAAAATAAAATAAAATTAGAATAAAAAAAAATTATCCGATCGATGAATTTCTATCGTTCTTAATTATATTAGAACATGAAAAAAAAACCACATTTAAATTAGAGAAAAATACCTCCTTAATGATGCCTTTAATTCTTTTAAACCTTTAATTTTCTTATTTAGAGATAAATGCCTAATAGAACAATTATTTATAAAAAACATTCCCTTTATATTTTTTATACCTATACTATCCTTATTATTAAATATATTATTTTATTTTTAATACAATATTTATTTTTAAATCTTAAACAAATAATAGGGTATTTCCACCACCACCACCACCAACTCCACCATCACAACCACCTCCGTGAAATTTTTTTAAAATCGCCATAACTAATTCAAAAAAAATCAGAAAAATCGAAAAAAATCATATTTGGATAAATCAAATTAATATTTACGTCTATGATTTTTTTCGAAATTTTCGGAATTTTTTGGTTTTTTTTGATTTTTTTTTAATTTTTTAATTCGCAGAACATGGAATTCCATGTTTTAAACAGTGAATTTCGTGTCTGCGGAAAACAAATTCCTTATATCAAAACATAGAATTCCATGTTTAAAACATGGAATTCCATGTTCTGCGAATTAAAAAATTCAAAAAAATCAAAAAATTCTGAAAAAAATCATAGACGTAAATATTAATTTGCTTTATTCAAATATATAAATTTTTTATTTTTTTGATTTTTCTAGAATTAGTTATGACGATTTTAAAAAAATTTCACGAACACGCGCGTGTGTTTATTAGTTTTTGTTTTGTTTTTTTCTAATTTTTTTAATTGTTAATAATAAAGATAGTTTGGAATGAGACTGTTTTTTATAAAAAATCTTATTATAGGCACCTTTTTTTAAATAAGTTTTTTAATAGGCATTAATCTCTAATTGACTCTTTCTAAAAAGGCACATTCTTTCTATCTATATATAATATAAAGATAATTTTAAAAAAATTTCTCATTAATACACCTAATAAAGCTATTAATATTTTATATCTTTATTATTTTAAATAAATTTCTTTAATTTATGAAAGATATTTTTATAAATATGATGATTAATTTTTATTCTTAATTCATGTGAACCAAAAGGGTAGATTTATAATAAATAGATAATGACATATTAATATTATATTTTCTATATCTAACTTTATTTGTTTCTCTTTCTAAAAAAACATTTTTTCTATTCTAAAATAATATTTACTTATTAAAAATTATGTTCTAAAATATTTATCCATTTAAAATATTAAGATGTATTTTTTTTAATTTTTTCAATTTTTTTAATACTATTTTTACTAAAAAAAAAATTAAAGTTTATGTTGTCAATACATATTTAAAATTACGAATATATTATAAATACAATTTTTTTTATATATGTAGAATTTTTTTAAATAAACATTATTTATGGGAGGGAGAAAGAATTTAATATAAATTTTTTTATAATATTTAAAAGAATCTTAACGTTTTTCAATATTTCACCTATTTAAATTTTGTATTTATCTTTATTTTTAATAAATATATATTGCAATATATAATCTGTTATCTTTTAAATAAATACCTTTTGTAAAGAAACGTCATTAAATATTTTTTAATTTTTATTCTAAAATATATTAAACAAAGAAATAAAGTAAAAACAATTTCCATACAAACGTGGATTTCTTGCTCTTGTAGTACCTTTTATTAAATATTATTAGAAGTTTCTATTCGGGTTATAAAATTCGTACACTCATAATTATATTAAAAATCATAGAAAAAAGATTTATACGTTTATGGTATTTAAATATTCACCTTATTAGTTGTCCCTATAAAATTGCATTGAATTAATTATATAAAAATTCTATCCGAGCGTGGATTCTTACCCTCATAAATCATAATATTACGTGTAAAATTAAATTATATTTAGATATTATATAATGATTTCCATTCGAGGATGAGAGTAATGGATTCATAATCCTAAATGTTAAAAACTTCACCGCTTTTTATAATCTAATATTTGACAAAAAAAAAAAAACCTAATATGATTGGATTCTGATAAAATGTAATAAAATTTTAAGAAATGTTTATATTTATTAGATTGTTTTTTTTTTTCGTATTTAAGTGATCTGATATGTCCAGACAACAGTATCCTAAGAAAATCCGAAGCTCTCTTCAGATACTGTCTCTCCCTTGTTTCTCTCTCACCCACCCTCTTAAAAAGCTAAGTACTAAAATATATTCTCTCTCCATATATACTAATTAAACACATTTATTTGCAATTAATATGCAGACATGCATAAAATTACAATCTTTGCTGTATTTCCATTTTAGTAGGCTATCTTAGCTGCATGAGCTGCGAGATTTCATATAATCTAATAGGAATTTGATTTTTCCATTTGGGTTTTTTTAAAGATTTTTATTTGATTTTTTTCTCTATTTTATAATTTATTTCTAGATATGGTAGAAAATTGATCACATTCAAGAGAAATTGATCGCATTTAAGTAAATATGAAAAACCCCTTTTTGATATTGCTTTATAAACCCGTACGGTGTGTTATTTTTTATTGGTAGAAAAACAAAAATGGCTCAAGGTGAAAATACCCAAAAGTCTAGTGGTAGTGCTAGTGGTAGTGGCAGTGGCGGTGCTAGTGGTAGTGGTGATCATAATGGTGGTCGTGGCGGTGAAAGTGGTGGTGGTGCTAGATCTTCGAAAAAAGTTAAGGAAAAGAAGATACCACAAAGAGGTTTAGGTGTTGCTCAACTTGAGAAACTTAGGCTAGAAGAAGAACAGAAAAATAATGTTGCTTCTTTTCAAGCACAAATGCTTAACAATCCATTCAATTCACATCCGCCTTCTAATGGTGTTCAGTTACAGAATCTGAATCCTTATTTCAGACAAGGTCAATCAATGGAGAATGTTCATGATCTGCAATATAACCATGTACCATATTGGAGTAGTAATTATACTCTAGGAGGGGATAATTCAAGAATGGTAAGCCAATCCTCGTTCAATCCACCTAATCTTCAACATCCTTATGAATCAACTGCCTCAAATTTATCTCTCCCTTCTTGGATGCAAAGATCTATGCAATTTCAGCAGCAAAATTCTTCATCGATTGTGAGTATTCTTGCTAATTTTTCTTCCTACTTTGATTAATTAATTATTCTTAATTTTAGTTAATTTATTTTTTGCAATTTCCCGATTTGTAGGTTAATGTCTCGTCTGGTATATCTTCAGCTTCTTCCCCATCTTTGGTATTTAACCAGATGGAGCCCCCTTCAAACCAAAGTTACCGTGGTTACAACTATGCTCTATCCTGGTCCGAGGAAGAAAAGGTAAATGTTCAATCTTGGTTAAATTTCTCAATGTATCTACATAGATCTGATTAGATTATTGTTACCCAGAAGGCCAATTTAAAAGTACTAAATTATCCCGAATTTCCGTATTTTTAATGCCAATTGGTAAAGTTTAGATCTTTATATATGTGCGCCGTATCTATGAATATTAATTTGCTCGATTTATTGTATTTGTGTAATTATTATGCGCGCACACTTGAGATGAACTTTATTACTGTATATTAGTAGCGCTAATTTAATTTATTAATCTTATATAGCAGATGGTTGGATTGAAGAGACCAAGTCCCTTTGCAGAAGTTCCACCAACTCCCCATCCTTTCCTCCGCAAGTTCCCGTATTCGTTACGCGCTCCAAATGCTCGATCAGATGAATCCGCTTCGGGTAGCGCTGGATCGCAAGCGAATCTAGATCCAAACCGTCAACTTATAAGGTATCCTACTTTTTATATATATTTCTGTACGCGAATCTTAACATGTTAACTCTACCCTTTTCAGAGAAAGCCCTCCAAGTTTCCAAAAAGTGCTGAATGGCCACTGCAGTGGAGATTTTCTCACATTAGCTCCTCCAGCAGCTAGTAATACCCCACTTCCTGTAGCAGCTTCAGGCCCTTCCAGTCAGGTATTTGTCCGGTTGTCTAGATTTTTTGTGTCTAAGCTTCATTAAGTTGTGAATTTACTTAGCTTTTATGTGATATACAGGAGAGCGGTGATCTCCGAAGGCCTGAGACGAGTGGATCTAACGAGCAGCCATTTTTCAGCTTCTTGCCCCCAAGAGTGCCAGGTCCCCAAGTTCCGGAACCTGAGGAGGATGATAAGGAGGAAGAAGAACATGAAGTTGAAGTCGATCTTAATTTGAAACTTTAGAGCATAAGATAGATCCCCCCATGTTGTGTTTTTAGGCCATTGTTGGCTCGTTGTTATTTGTTGTGTAATTTTTTTTTGGATCACATCTGTCTCTTTTCGATTTTGTTTTGCACATTACTGATGATTATTTTTGTTGTGAAGTATTGGATGTTGTGTTACATTATATATTAATCTTTTTGTTGTGAAGTATTTGATGGTTTCAAATTTTTTATTTGCTTGAACTATTAATCTTAGATGTGAATGAAGAATGAATATTTGTTTAGGTGGTGCTGTAAAAGAATTATATCTCTCATTCCCAATAATATCGACAAAGGTACAGGAGGATCTAAGATGAATTGTGGAGAGATACTTAGTTGCCATCTCGTGAGTATAAAATTTGTGGCGGATATTACTCTTTATAAAAGAGTTGTTACGTACTTGTATAAGATTTCGTTGGTTTGATTGACAAATAGTGTTCGAGTCATACCTTAGATGAAATATATAGTGGAATAGTTCCACTATCTGTCAACTAAATAAAATCAAATCTTTTCAAATCTAATCATATCTGTAGGGTACTTCCTTATTCCTCATAGAATTGTTCAACAAGGGACTGAAGCCCTTTGAAGCTCCTTTTGCTTGGTACTACACATGTCCATCCCAAATTCCTATAGAACACCCTTTCACACACCACATAAATACACACACTTCCATTGCAGCCTCCACCCACCACCTTAGTCCTTGATCTTGATTATTTTGCTGACGAATTAGTCATAGTACTAAAGGGACAATTTTCTACATGCAGGGCCGGTCCTGGGAATGGGGAGAGGCCAAGGAGGCCATGGCCTTTGGCCCCTCCCCAACTCTTGTAATTTTAGGATCCCTTTGAATAGACCTTTCTCTAACTTATAATTTAAAGGTCTCTTTGAAGTATAAGTTTTTTTTTATTATTAAAAAGGCCTAATTTTAACCCATTTGAAATAAAAAAAATGTTAGATTATATTTTTAGTTGAAAAAATATTTAATTAAGTTATTATTTGTTAATTTTTTTTAGGAATATAATTTGTTGACTAAAAGGAGATCAAGATATTTTTTTCCTTTTAAAATTTATTTAATTATTTTTTATTATATTATGATTTTCCTTTTTTTTATATAACTTGTAAATTTTTTAGGGGCCTTTTTTTTAAAGTTTGCCTTAAGCCCCCGAAATGTCAGAATCGGCCCTGTCTACATGCTTAACAAAAGGGGCTGAAAAAGGTGGAAGCCCCAACATTTTAAGGGTAATGTTTGGATTGAGGGAGGTGTATTGGGAGGGTGAGGGTTAGGATGAAAATAATTTTTTTTTACTTGTTAAGATTGGGATTTTTTTTGTTCGACTACATATTAAGATTACGAGAAAATTGAAGTAAGATTAGAAAAAAATGAATTATTTTTTATTTTTAGATATTTTTAGTTAAGAATTATTAAGAAGCATAGACGATAAGTGTAGGATCACACAACGAGACAGTTATATACTTATTTTTTGTCTTTAGGGATTCTAAAATTACTAGGGTTTTGATTTTTTTCATGAATTTCTTTTGTTTTTGCTTGATTCCCTCATCATGATTTATCTACAACTGCCTTCCTCCACCTTCCGCCTCCATTAGTCTTCCATCTTACGGTGTCTTTTTTTATTCTTTTCCGATTACTTATTTTTTTGGAAATTTTCATTTTGGGTCTTTCCTCTTTGGTTCTTTGAAATAGTTGCGTATCTGATCAATCATTGTTGATTTAGTGCTTTGTTAGTCATTAATGCACAACAAAACACTTCATTTGTCGAGTATCACACAAGCGCTATTTTCTCTCTCTTCGGTTTACTTTTCTCCTTTAGTGTCAACTTTTGGTTTTATGATCTGTTTCTTTGTCTCATTTTGCGCCGCTCTTTTTTGTATCACGTGTGATTCTTTTAGCTTTTTTGCACCAAATCTCTTGATTTTGTGTCAGAGTCAATTTTCCTGATTGTTTCTTAAAATTCGCTTTTCTCTCTCAAGTCTTCATCGTTTTGGCTCGTTCCTTTTGTGTTGTTTACTAATTCTTCATGGGGATTTATTGGTGATAATGCTGTCACGTGGTAGAAAGGGTATTGTTCAGATAGTCCAATTGGATGAGGTTACTCCAACGGCGAAGAAGTATGAGCCAGTCACAACTGCCATGTGACAAAAGTTAGCAATAACTTTTCGTTGGGTTAGGAGGTATTTCCTGAGCTTTTTGAAAACGTGCTTTCGGAATATGGAAAATCTTCTGTTGTAAAGGTTATGAAAGATGATAACGCGGAAAAATAAAAGGAAGTTGATCTCAGTTTAAAACTTTAAAGCATATAATAGCTCCCTCATGTTGTGTTATTAGGCCAATGTTAGTTGATTAATGATTGTTGTGTAATTTTTTTGGTCTCATCTATCTCCTTAATTTGGATATGTTTCACAAACAATGACTGATTGTTTTTGTTGTGAAGTATTGGATGTTGTGTTACATTATGTATCAATCTTTTCGTTCTGAAGTATTTGATGGGTGTAAATGTTCTATTTGCTTGAATTATTAATCTTAGATGTGAATGAAGAATCAAATATTAGTTTAGATGGTGCTGGAAAAGAATTGTATCTCTCATTCCCAATAATATCGACAAAGGTATTGGAAAATCTAAGATGAACTGTGTAGAGATACTTAGTTGTCTTGTCATCCCGCGTGTATAAAATTTGTCGAAAAAATTACTCTTTATAGGAATTGTTACGTATTTGTATAAGATTTTGTTGGTTTAGTTGAAAAATAGTGTTCGAGTCATACCTTAGAATTGTTCAACAAGGAATAAGAAAGGCACTCTAAACCTTCCATCCTCTTTGAAGCCCTTTTTGCTTGGTACTACACATGTCCATCCCAAATTCCTATAGAACCCCTTCCCCACCTTTTTCACACATCACATAAATACATATGCTTCCATTGCGGTCTTCACTCACCACCTTAGTCCTTGATCTTGATTATTTTGTTGATGAATCTGTCATAGTACTAAAATGATAATTTTCTACATGCCTAACTTATGGGACTGAAAAAGGTGGAAGCCCCAAAAGTTAAGGGAAATGCTTGGATTGAGGGATGTGTGTGGAGGAGGGGATGGTTAGGATAAAAAATTGTTTTTTACTTGTTAAGATTGAGATTTGTTTTTGTTCAGCTACATGGTAAGTTTGAGAGAAAATTGAAAGAATGATTAGGAAAAAATGAATCAAATCAATTTTTTTATTTTTAAATCTTCTTAAATAAGAAGGATGGATTGCAAGTGTAACCACATAAATAGGACAATGAAAAGTGAGAGAGATGCTCCTACTTTCTCTCTTTAGGGTTTCTAAAATTTTTAGGGTTTAGATTTTTTTTTGAATTTTCTTTTTTGTTTGTTACCCTCACCGCAATTTCTGTACAACCACCTTCCTTCACCCTCCGTCTTCATTAATCTTCCATCGTACGATGTCTTTTTTTTATTCTTTTCAGATTACTTCTTTTTTTGGAAATTTCTACTTTGAGACTTTTTTTATTTCTTTATAATAGTTGCGGATCTAACCAATCATTGTTGATTTAGTGCTTTATCAACCATTAATGCATATCCAAATCACTTCATTGGTCGAGTATCATACATACGTTATTTTTTCTCTTTTCAGTTTACTTTTCTCCTTTGGTGTCCGCTTTTGGTTTTTAGATCTGTTTTTTCGTCAGCTTGAGACGTTCTTTGGACACATGTGTTCTGTTTTAGAATCGTTCAACAAGGAATAAGAAAGGCACTCTAAACCTTCCATCCTCTTTGAAGCCCTTTCTGATTGGTACTACACATGTCCATCCCAAATTCCTATAGAACCCCTTCCCCATCTTTTTCACACATCACATAAATACATATGCTTACATTGCGGTCTTCACTCACCAAATTAGTCCTTGATCTTGAATATTTTGTTGATGAATCTGTCATAGTACTAAAATGATAATTTTCTACATGCCTAAGTTATGGGACTGAAAAAGGTGGAAGCCCCAAAAGTTAAGGGTAATGCTTGGATTGAGCGATGTGTGTGGAGGAGGGGATGGTTAGGATAAAAAATTGTTTTTTACTTGTTAAGATTGGGATTTGTTTTTGTTCAACTACATGGTAAGTTTGAGAGATCAAATCAATTTTTTTTATTTTTAAATCTTCTTAACTAAGAAGGATGGATTGCAAGTGTAACCACATAAATGGGACAATGAAATGTGAGAGAGATGCTCCTACTTTCTCTTTTTAGGGTTTCTAAAATTTTTAGGGTTTAGATTTTTTTTGAATTTTCTTTTTTGTTTGTTACCCTCACCGCAATTTCTGTACAACCACCTTCCTTCACCCTCCGTCTTCATCAATTTTCCATCGTAAGATGTCTTTTTTTTTATTC
Source organism: Nemophila menziesii (assembly GCA_029959085.1). NCBI lineage: Eukaryota > Viridiplantae > Streptophyta > Magnoliopsida > Boraginales > Hydrophyllaceae > Nemophila > Nemophila menziesii. The sequence goes on along the minus strand of JARWIR010000003.1, from coordinate 70,348,387 downwards.
TTTTAAGATTACTTCTTTTTTTGGAAATTTCTACTTTGAGACTTTTTTTGTTTCTTTATAATAGTTGCGGATCTAATCAATCATTGTGGATTTAGTGCTTTATCAACCATTAATGCATATCCAAATCACTTCATTGGTTGAGTATCATACATACGTTATTTTCTCTCTCTTCAGTTTACTTTTTACCTTTGGTGTCCGCTTTTGGTTTTTAGATCTGTTTTTCTGTCACCTTGAGTCGTTCTTTGGACACATGTGTTCAGTTTTAGAATTGTTCAACAAGGAATAAGAAAGGCACTCTAAACCTTCCATCCTCTTTGAAGCCCTTTTTGCTTGGTACTACACATGTCCATCCCAAATTCCTATAGAACCCCTTCCCCACCTTTTTCACACATCACATAAATACATATGCTTCCATTGCGGTCTTCACTCACCACCTTAGTCCTTGATCTTGATTATTTTGTTGATGAATCTGTCATAGTACTAAAATGATAATTTTCTACATGCCTAAGTTATGGGACTGAAAAAGGTGGAAGCCCCAAAAGTTAAGGGTAATGCTTGGATTGAGCGATGTGTGTGGAGGAGGGGATGGTTAGGATAAAAAATTGTTTTTTACTTGTTAAGATTGGGATTTGTTTTTGTTCAAATACATGGTAAGTTTGAGAGAAATTTGAAAAAATGATTAGGAAAAAATGAATCAAATCAATTTTTTTATTTTTAAATCTTCTTAACTAAGAAGGATGGATTGCAAGTGTAACCACATAAATGGGACAATGAAAAGTGAGAGAGATGCTCCTACTTTCTCTCTTTAGGGTTTCTAAAAATTTTAGGGTTTAGATTTTTTTTGAATTTTCTTTTTTGTTTGTTACCCTCGCCGCAATTTCTGTACAACCACCTTCCTTCACCCTCCGTCTTCATCAATTTTTCATCGTAAGATGTCTTTTTTTTATTCTTTTCAGATTAATTCTTTTTTTGGTAATTTCTACTTTGCGACTTTTTTGTTTCTTTATAATAGTTGCGGATCTAATCAATCATTGTGGATTTAGTGCTTTATCAACCATTAATGCATATCCAAATCACTTCATTGGTCGAGTATCATACATACGTTATTTTCTCTCTCTTCAGTTTACTTTTCTCCTTTGGTGTCCGCTTTTGGTTTTTAGATCTGTTTTTCTGTCAGCTTGAGTCGTTCTTTGGACACATGTGTTCTGTTTTAGAACTGTTCAACAAGGAATAAGAAAGGCACTCTAAACCTTCCATCCTCTTTGAATCCCTTTTTGCTTGGTACTACACATGTCCATCCCAAATTCCTATAGAACCCCTTCCCCACCTTTTACACACATCACATAAATACATATGCTTCCATTGCGGTCTTCACTCACCACCTTAGTCCTTGATCTTGATTATTTTGTTGATGAATCTGTCATAGTACTAAAATGATAATTTTCTACATGCCTAAGTGACTGAAAAAGGTGGAAGCCCCAAAAGTTAAGGGTAATGCTTGGATTGAGCGATGTGTGTAAAGGAGGGGATGGTTAGGATAAAAAATTGTTTTTTACTTGTTAAGATTGGGATTTGTTTTTGTTCAACTACATGGTAAGTTTGAGAGAAAATTGAAAGAATGGTTAGGAAAAAATGAATCAAATCAATTTTTTTATTTTTAAATCTTCTTAACTAAGAAGGATGGATTGCAAGTGTAACCACATAACTGGGACAATGAAAAGTGAGAGAGATGCTCCTACTTTCTCTCTTTAGGGTTTCTAAAAATTTTAGGGTTTAGATTTTTTTTGAATTTTCTTTTTTGTTTGTTACCCTCACCGCAATTTCTGTACAACCACCTTCCTTCACCCTCCGTCTTCATCAATCTTCCATCGTAAGATGTCTTTTTTTTATTCTTTTCAGATTACTTCTTTTTTTGGAAATTTCTACTTTGAGACATTTTTTGTTTCTTTATAATAGTTGCGGATCTAATCAGTTATTGTGGATTTAGTGTTTTATCAACCATTAATGCATATCCAAATCACTTCATTGGTCGAGTATCATACATACGTTATTTTCTCTCTCTTCAGTTTACTTTTCTCCTTTGGTGTCCGCTTTTGGTTTTTAGATCTGTTTTTCTGTCAGCTTGAGTCGTTCTTTGGACACATGTGTTCTGTTTTAGAATTGTTCAACAAGGAATAAGAAAGGCACTCTAAACCTTCCATCCTCTTTGAATCCCTTTTTGCTTGGTACTACACATGTCCATCCCAAATTCCTATAGAACCCCTTCCCCACCTTTTTCACACATCACATAAATACATATGCTTCCATTGCGGTCTTCACTCACCACCTTAGTCCTTGATCTTGATTATTTTGTTGATGAATCTGTCATAGTACTAAAATGATAATTTTCTACATGCCTAAGTGACTGAAAAAGGTGGAAGCCCCAAAAGTTAAGGGTAATGCTTGGATTGAGCGATGTGTGTAAAGGAGGGGATGGTTAGGATAAAAAATTGTTTTTTACTTGTTAAGATTTGGATTTGTTTTTGTTCAACTACATGGTAAGTTTGAGAGAAAATTGAAAGAATGATTAGGAAAAAATGAATCAAATCAATTTTGTTTATTTTTAAATCTTCTTAACTAAGAAGGATGGATTGCAAGTGTAACCACATAAATGGGACAATGAAAAGTGAGAGAGATGCTCCTACTTTCTCTCTTTAGGGTTTCTAAAATTTTTAGGGTTTAGATTTTTAATGAATTTTCTTTTTTGTTTGTTACCCTCACCACAATTTCTGTACAACCACCTTCCTTCACCCTCCGTCTTCATCAATCTTCCATCGTAAGATGTCTTTTTTTTATTCTTTTCAGATTACTTCTTTTTTTGGAAATTTCTACGTTGAGACATTTTTTGTTTCTTTATAATAGTTGCGGATCTAATCAGTTATTGTGGATTTAGTGCTTTATCAACCATTAATGCATATCCAAATCACTTCATTGGTCGAGTATCATACATACGTTATTTTCTCTCTCTTCAGTTTACTTTTCTCCTTTGGTGTCCGCTTTTGGTTTTTAGATCTGTTTTTCTGTCAGCTTGAGTCGTTCTTTGGACACATGTGTTCTGTTTTAGAATTGTTCAACAAGGAATAAGAAAGGCACTCTAAACCTTCCATCCTCTTTGAAGCCCTTTTTGCTTGGTACTACACATGTCCATCCCAAATTCCTATAGAACCCCTTCCCCACCTTTTTCACACATCACATAAATACATATGCTTCCATTGCGGTCTTCACTCACCACCTTAGTCCTTGATCTTGATTATTTTGTTGATGAATCTGTCATAGTACTAAAATGATAATTTTCTACATGCCTAAGTTATGGGACTGAAAAAGGTGGAAGCCCCAAAAGTTAAGGGTAATGCTTGGATTGAGCGATGTGTGTGGAGGAGGGGATGGTTAGGATAAAAAATTGTTTTTTACTTGTTAAGATTGGGATTTGTTTTTGTTCAAATACATGGTAAGTTTGAGAGAAATTTGAAAAAATGATTAGGAAAAAATGAATCAAATCAATTTTTTTATTTTTAAATCTTCTTAACTAAGAAGGATGGATTGCAAGTGTAACCACATAAATGGGACAATGAAAAGTGAGAGAGATGCTCCTACTTTCTCTCTTTAGGGTTTCTAAAAATTTTAGGGTTTAGATTTTTAATGAATTTTCTTTTTTGTTTGTTACCCTCACCACAATTTCTGTACAACCACCTTCCTTCACCCTCCGTCTTCATCAATCTTCCATCGTAAGATGTCTTTTTTTTATTCTTTTCAGATTACTTCTTTTTTTGGAAATTTCTACGCTGAGACATTTTTTGTTTCTTTATAATAGTTGCGGATCTAATCAGTTATTGTGGATTTAGTGCTTTATCAACCATTAATGCATATCCAAATCACTTCATTGGTCGAGTATCATACATACGTTCTTTTCTCTCTCTTCAGTTTACTTTTCTCCTTTGGTGTCCGCTTTTGGTTTTTAGATCTGTTTTTCTGTCAGCTTGAGTCGTTCTTTGGACACATGTGTTCTGTTTTAGAATTGTTCTACAAGGAATAAGAAAGGCACTCTAAACCTTCCATCCTCTTTGAATCCCTTTTTGCTTGGTACTACACATGTCCATCCCAAATTCCTATAGAACCCCTTCGCTCCTTTTTCACACATCACATAAATACATATGCTTCCATTGCGGTCTTCACTCACCACCTTAGTCCTTGATCTTGATTATTTTGTTGATGAATCTGTCATAATACTAAAATGATAATTTTCTACATGCCTAAGTTATGGGACTGAAAAAGGTGGAAGCCCCAAAAGTTAAGGGTAATGCTTGGATTGAGCGATGTGTGTGGAGGAGGAATGGTTAGGATAAAAAATTGTTTTTTACTTGTTAAGATTGGGATTTGTTTTTGTTCAACTACATGGTAAGTTTGAGAGAAAATTGAAAGGATGATTAGGAAAAAATGAATCAAATCAATTTTTTTATTTTTAAATCTTCTTAACTAAGAAGGATGGATTGCAAGTGTAACCACATTAATAAGACAATGGAAGGTGAAAGAGATGCTTCTACTTTCTCTTTTTAGGGTTTCTAAAATTTCTAGTGTTTAGATTTTTTTTTTGAATTTTCTTTTTTGTTTGTTACCCTCACCGCAATTTCTGTACAACCACCTTCCTTCACCCTCCGTCTTCATCAATCTTCCATCGTACGATGTCTTTTTTTATTCTTTTCAGATTACTTCTTTTTTTGGAAATTTCTACTTTGAGACATTTTTTGTTTCTTTATAATAGTTGCGGATCTAATCAGTTATTGTGGATTTAGTGCTTTATCAACCATTAATGCATATCCAAATCACTTCATTGGTCGAGTATCATACATACGTTATTTTCTCTCTCTTCAGTTTACTTTTCTCATTTGGTGTCCGCTTTTGGTTTTTAGATCTGTTTTTCTGTCAGCTTTAGTCGTTCTTTGGACACATGTGATTCTTTTTGTTTCTTGCACTAAATTTCCTGATTTTGTGTTCGAGACAATTTTTTTGATCGTTTCTTAAAAATCAATTTATCATTCTCTTTCATACACTTCCTTACCCAAACCAACTATTTAATTCCATAAGTTTTAATAAATCAAAACAAACCTGCAAATTTTTTAAAATTATTTACACACACCCTCCACCTCAATTCAACCTACCACATTCTTCACCCATCACCACTATTATCATTGCGTCATTCATAAAACCTTTCCACTATTATAAGTTTTAAACTAAAACCCTTTGAATTTACAAAACCACGATAAATTCCAAAAAATTCAATTTTTATTAAAACACCTCTTCACTTACCTTTTAAGATTAAACTCCATCTCATCTTCTTCACAGACACACACACATAGCTACCCCCACGTCTAGTATTCTTCCCCTGGAATCCATAAACACCACCACCATCAACAATACCACCATGACATCTATAACCACCACATCATCACCCGTATTGACTAAATCGCAAAACATTCACCATACATACGTTATTTTTTCTCTCTTTAGTTTACTTTTCTCCTTTGGTGTCCGCTTTTGGTTTTTAGATCTGTTTTTATGTCAACTTGAGTCGTTCTTTGGACACATGTGATTCTTTTTGTTTCTTGCACTAAATCTCCTGATTTGTGTTCGAGTCAATTTTTTTGATCGTTTCTTAAAAATAAATTTATCATTCTCTTTCATACACCTCCTTACCCAAACCAACTATTTAATTCCATAAGTTTTAATAAATCAAAACAAACCTGCAAATTTTTTAAAATTATTTACACACACCCTCCACCTCAATTCAACCTACCACATTCTTCACCCATCACCACTATTATCATTGCGTCATTCATAAAACCTTTCCACTATTATAAGTTTTAAACTAAAACCCTTTGAATTTACAAAACCACGATAAATTCCAAAAAATTCAATTTTTATTAAAACACCTCTTCACTTACCTTTTAAGATTAAACTCCATCTCATCTTCTTCACACACACACACACACACACACATAGCTACCCCCACATCCAGTATTCCTCCCCAAGAATCCATAAACACCACCATCATTAACAATACCACCATGACATCTATAACCACCACATCATCACCCGTATTGACTAAATCGCATAACATTCATATTCTAAGTTGAAAATCAAGAATTATTTAACTTTCCCCAAGGCACTAATTAATTAGGCAACATTTTTTCTCAGATAAATCAAGTTATATAATATGGGAATATTTGTCCATTTTGCATAGCACATGGACAAATTTTTAAAATAATCTTTGTTGAACTTCAAGATTTGATAGACTTGTTTTAACTCCTCGAGTGTAATTGTATCATTATTATCATTATTAAATATTAGTGTTGATTCTTTTGAAATGTCTTTCAATACCATGATTTCTTCTTCGTAAAAGAACCATGCAATAACCTACATCAACAAAATAAAACATATGATTAAAGATTAAGTAAACTAGATAGAAAAATAGAACTATTGGTGCAACTTTTTTTGAATTTGTTCACAACTCTAAACATTATTCAGCGGGCATGTCAGGCGCCTCTCCATCTTCCTTGATCCACATATAATTATGAAACATAACAATTCAACATCGTCTTCTTAGTCAAACGATTTGATAAATTAATTTCTTCTTATTTAGAACTTGAACTGTAATATCTTTGAGATCCTTTGCACCATATAAAATAAACGACCTCACGCAAAATCACTTTGCATATTCTGTTTTCTATATTTATAAAAATATGAAAAATTACTTCTTTCCCGATCAAATATAAATGTAAATAAGAGTAGAGTAAACAAAAATATGAGTGGGTCCACCCAGATTCATATTTGTTGTTGAAGCCTGATCTAGCCACATATATGTACATAATCAGTACCACTAAATATTGCAAGTCATGTATACACACTCACCCTAAGTTTTTTTCATTGTTTGTCACATATCTTTAAGATGCAAATTTATTGATGAATCAAAATCAAATTGACTACCCGTGAAGAATGTGAGGAAAGACATCTTTGTAGTAGCTCTATGGATCAAATTCAATCTGTGAATAAGGTAGAGGCATATCATTATTGTTATTTTAGATTGCATGATTGTGCAGGTTCTCCGATACACTCATTGAAATAATTTCTTCAACATTTTTTTCACGTTCATAAGACATATTTATAATTAAAAGGATCGTTTACATTTTTTCTTGTAAATATCTCTCTCTCTCTCTCTCTCTCTCTCTCTCTCTCTCTCTCTCTCTCTCTCTCTCTCTCTCTCTCTCTCTCTCTCTCTCTCTCTCTCTCTCTCTCTCTCTCTCTCGTGTGATTATCCTTAAGTCTTACCATCTTCATCTTTCCAAGTTTTCATCTATATTTACAAGAATCTTCATCAAATCTTCTTATTCTAGCTATCACGATCAGGTTTGTTGGCCATAGATTGGTCCATATTATTTTCTGGTCTTGATTTTTGTTCGACTGAGTTTTGATATGGAAACACATCTGTGGTCCCTTTTGTTGGGTTTTGATGTTTATATGTGATCAAAATTAGCCAGGTATTGTTTTCAAAATTTGGTATTATTTGGATAGATCTCTACTCCTTGAATCCTTCATGGCCCTATCCCACATGGATGGATATCTTGAACAAATTGTGGCGATTTTCACTACTGCAGGTCATGGGTGTTGTTTGTTACTCGTGATTAGGGTTATTTCTTGTTTTTGAGATTTATAATTACAATTGATTACTTAATGATGGTGGACTCGCGAACATGATTATTTTACTTGGATAGTTACTGGTGGCAAGAGACTAATCCTCCACTGTGTTGGTTTTTATGTAATGTTGTTATTTATATTCTGTCTCTTTTCATGTTTATCGTCAGTTATGATGTTTATCTATCTGTGTAATATTGTTATTATGAATAAAATTAATTTTATGGAAATAAAGATAAATCTGTAAAAAATTACCTAATTTGTGATACATGGGCATTTAAAACACGATTAATAATCATTGGTGGACGCAAATGTGTGAAAATAATTTATAAAAGTTTTAGGAGTTTGTTCTGATTTTTTTAAGACTTATAGAAAAGTTAAATTGGTGGATAGTTGTTTTATTTTTAAAGTTTTTAGCAATAAATAATAAATAAAGAGTTGAATGAAAGGAAAATAATTGTTTTTGGGGGTTATCTATATATTTTTTAAACCTTGTTGGGTTAAATAAATATTAATTTTTTTATTAATTTTTTTTTTTGAAATTGTTATTAATGACTTAACAGAAAAAATGGATGACATTCTTCAAAAAGGTATATCGAGCAACATTTTCAGTTTCAAGGACAAGCATACATGTTTAGGAAAGAAGGAACAATGTGTCATACCGCATATAGTAAAGAGAAAACAAAAATATTTTGTTTAGATTTTCCTCTTTAGCATAATAGTGGCAAAACCACTTATATCACTCAAATCTAATATGTATAATAAGTCACGAGTGATTAACCAATGCAAATGGATAAATAATTATTTTAAATAAATAAAATGGAGATATTATAACATAATCTTTAAAGAGTGATGCATAAATAGTAAATGAATAATCTCAAGATAAAAATAAAATGATTTTGTTGATTTATTCTTGATCTAACTAATACTTTATTGATCCAGTATTGTATATAAAAATGGAATGTAAGTCAAGATGTATATGCATCTATCTGTTTTCATGTACCCTTTTTATAGAGCGTTAGATTTATTACTAACAAATTTTCAATTTGTAGATACATATGTATCATTAACATTATAAAACTACCAACATATTTATATTAAACAAATAATTATTATTATATTTATATTAAACAAATAGTTATTATTACAAGTAAGTGACATCATAAAATTTTAGTTACATCTTATATAACTTAATCAAATAAAGGTTTAGATTGAGCAAATAAATATTGTATGTGACCATTTATTAGTTTAGTGGTACTCGAAAAGAATTTTATTCTCACTCACGATAACAATTATTGAAGATAGAGGATCTTAGATGGATCGGCTAGAAATACGTAGATGTAATCTATTGGATATAACATTTACATAGAAAATAACTATAAGAGTTGTTACACACTTATATAAGATTTTGTTTGGTTTACTTGAAAAATAGTGAGTGTGTGTGTTTATATGTGTTTTTGATATACCTTAGACATAATATATTATATAGTAGAAATAATTTTAGTATGTCACTGTGCTACATGTCCAATGAGGAATACGAAGGCACCCTAAATATTCCGCCCCTTTGAAACCATTTCCTTGCAACCACACATATCCGTACAAAATACATGTAAAACCCCTCCACATGAAATACACATATATCTTTTGCAACCCCCACCTCCTGACCATGTTCCACGGCCTTTATATTTGTACAGATGAACCAATCATCGCGTTAAACTGACACTTTTTTTTTCATTTTTAACTAAAGGAGTGGGAACCTAGAAAGTTTAAGGGTCTTAATGGATTGAGAATTTTGTCGCGATGAGGTTACTTAAGGGCCATTATGAGAGGAGATAGGTGAGCTTGGGTTTTATTCTAAATTTATCTCCTATTTGTTTCTTTGTTAATTGTTATCATTAATCGTCCATCACCATCCTTTACATTTTTTCAACTTTCATCTCCACAACAATTGTATAACATTTCCTTTTGAGCATACAATACATTTAGATTCAAATTCCTTATGGTTCGATGTTCAGACTTCAAGTTATTATTACTTGTGACCGTGTATACTTGCACGTGTCTAATTGATACTCTATTCGTTGTTGCATCGTTGCTAATTTAATAAGAACATAAAAGGCATTGACAGTAACATGTATTGAATCGATCATATAATTCTTGAGACAAGTCGGTTTTGCTACTGAAAAAATTGAAAAATATTTTAAAAATGAAAAAGATAATCATAGAAAACAATTTTGTCTAGTTAAGTTTGGTTAGTAAATCTCATTTATTGGTCTACTTATTTTGATGTTCTCAAGAACATAAAGGGTACTAGCTCTTGTATTTATCCCTCAATTTCTATTTTTTTAACTTAAAGAGTAATTCTGGATATCACTGAAGCATAACCCATGATATGGAATTTAAATTGTCTAATCATCTAAGGAGAAAACAAATAAATTATGAGAGAGAAATGATGTGATTAGATAACTTAAGATCCTCATCACGGGTGATATTTAAGTGATGTGATTTTGGGTGTCTACCCAACATTACTCTTTACTCAAACAGGGAGACTAATTTTTTATTGGGTAAATTTATTTCATAAACTAATCAAAACATTACAAGAAATCAAACTAAAAGAACCTAGTAACACGACCAAACCATGGAAACAACATGAAAAACAACAAACACAAACACTGATGGTACCCATCTCATCAGCCTATGCTTGAACATCTGAAATGCTATTAAGAATCCCTAAAAGCAAGTGCCAAGGAACCTACTTCCAGACTTTGGGTACTAAGTCTCTCTACAAGTGTACACATTGATGTAGGTAATAGTGATGAAAAGTAGAGATCGTCTCCCAAGAGATTAACAAAATTATCTTGTGTTATAGCTAGGATTTATGATTCATTATGAGGAAATCAAATGTGGGAAAATGATTGGGGATCAAATTTAACTACTATGAAGGTAAATGAATAAGGTGTAAATAATCGACAAGAATACAAGGTAATGCAAATATGGAAGATATAGAGGAGAAAAATTAGTTTGTGATTATCGATTCCACCTAAGATATCTAATTGAGAAAATTCTGTTCATTAAATATTGATAATTCACTCTAACCAAGATATGAAAATCACTATTAACCCTTCATAGTGATTATTTGATACTCTCAAGGCAATGAAGCTCCTTTTGGATATACCAAGGTACCCTAAAAAGTGATGAATATACTAAACTGTATCACGACTACGCATCTATCTTGCTATTAGAATTATATAGGACACATGCACTCTCAATTACCTAATTCTATCCATAAGTCCCCATCCTAGGTGTATTTTATGGATTAGGGTTGATCAATTAAGTGGCTAAAATAATCAATTACAATTTAATACAATATAAAGAGAAGCATGATGTATTCAATCTCATTTAAGCTTAATTTCCCTTATTAACCATAATTGTCTAGTTAATAAAATCTAGGGTTTCAATTGGAATGAAAAACATAATAGTTGAATTAGCATATGATGATAAAGGGCAAATTAAGAAAAAGAAAATTACAAATATTTATATTGTGAAAGGGTTCATATATGAAGTTTTAAAGATTTGCTTCTCCGAAGCTTCCTCTTACTATGATCTTGCTCCCTTGACTGTAACAAATGGAATGATGAGAGAAAATGCAAATAAAAACTTATATAAGCTCCAAATTTCATGGGTCAATTTTAAGTGGGTTGCTCCATGGGGTAAACTCTCTAAAAAACCTCCGCATTTATGGTTTTGCACAAAGTGGGCACTTGTGGGCCACTAAAACGAACATACTCTGGACTTCGAATCGCACTTAGATTTTTTACGCATGCGTTTCTCCGAGAGCTTTCCAACAATTTATCATTTAGTTTCTAACCCCTTACAGATCGTCCTTGGCATCGATTTGAAGATTCCAGGTTGATCGTAAAGCAAATCTTCATTGAACTCCAAGTGAAATTTTGACTTCTTGGGTCACTTTTTGGTCTTCAATTCCTTTGAGGTCTCACTTTGTTTTTTTACTCATTAACTCATCAATAATCCTTGTATGTGATGCGGCCAAATAAACATATAGTTTATGTGATGCGGCCAAATAAACAAATATAGGTCATTTCACTAATTTTTTGAGATACTTCATAGATTTTAAAGACAATTTTAGACATTTTAGATAAAGTTCCTAGTATGTGATGCGACCAATTAAACATATAGTTGATTTGAAATGACTAAATTGTCCTTAAAATTTAATAAAATATCTCACGAAATTAATGAAATGACCTAAAAATGAGCGTTTAGAAAAGGGTAAGACTTTCATCCAATATTGGATGGTCCAACATTCATATCAAAGCCATTGATTATCTTAACAAAACACATGTTACTAGATTAATATGTTAGTTACTTTTGCAAGTTTAAAACATTGGGTATGTGTATTAATATAATAGGTGTAGCATCATCCAATATTGGATGGAAGAATTTTCTTTTAGAAAATGTTGCTTAAAAATATGATTTTTGAAACGTTTGGCTTAAATATATTTTTCGGCCATAGATAATGTCGCAAAAATAGAATTTGCTCCAATTGAAATAACATACTGCAACCATTTCAAATAAGATATTCACCTCTTAAATTTTTCAAGTAAAAAACCTACCAAATAGGCCAACCACATGATATTCCTATCTTGTCCATCGTAGTATTGGAACAAAAGAAAAAAACCATGGTAGTATGAAATGTGTGCGATGTTTAAATTCTCTTCATCAACAACCGTTTTTCTTTTCCCAAGATTCAACCTAAGAGTGAGTAGTTCTTTTTTTTTTTTTTGATTAGTTCTTACTTTACCCTTCTATAAAAGAAAGGGGAAATATGTAAAAGCAAGATATAAAAAAAAATTTAAAAAATTGAACAAAACTAAACCATCCACACTTAGTTTTGTCCTGAACAGCAAAGAAGAAGAAAGAAAAGGGGATAATGTTGAAACTCTGTTCCTCTATCTACTCGAGTTCTCTCACTTGCAATCCCAAACACCACTCTCCAAAATGGTCTCTTCATAACAGTATTACCAAGAACAAGAACAAAAGCAACAACTTCTCCTCCATTTGCTGCAGAGCCACACTCCCTGCCAACACTAAATCAAACTCATCATGGAATTCTGGCATTCTTCAATCCAATAACAGGTACCTTTTCCCATCATTCTCTAATTTCATCTTCCATATCCAATTTCTTGAGCTATTTTTCACTTGGTGCTCTTAATTATACTATCTACATAGTTCTCGTATTGGATAATCTTCATCCTAGATGCTAAAATTTGTCGTAATTATACAAAATACTAGTTACCGGTAATGATAAAATAATTTATAGCGTCTTTTGAATCTTGATTAAAGTGAATGTAGATTATAATTTATTAATCCTTCCCCTCGAGAATTGGAGGATCGTTTCTTGGCCTCGTAATACAGAATGATAAGAATAATTCTAACACATTTCTAATTTCTTTTAATTTCTTCACAATCAGTGAAACCTTTGACCCACTAGGCATCGGTTCAGATAGATTAACGGATCTAGGTACTGCTTGGGACTCATTACTCGCTTTACTTACCGAAAAATTCGAAAGCTCCTCAAGTACACGCAAGGAGAAAGGCTCATCATCAAAAGGGGGTGCAGGTTCATCTCTTTCCATAATCCTTTAAATTTTCAAACATCTTCTTGCTTCACCCTTTAATTACAGTCTTTTCCCATTTCAAGCTGCTATTGAGGACACAAGCATTGATTTTGGAGACTTTTTCAAAGGCCCTTTACCCGGAAAATTCCTAAAACTCTTGGGATTTCTAGCTTTGTCACGTCTCGGAATATATATCCCTCTAGGAGGAGTCAATCGCGAGGCTTTTCTCGGAAATTTAGATCAAAACACTTTATTAAATACTCTAGATTCATTTTCCGGAGGTGGAATAGGTCGACTCGGTATATGCTCACTCGGAATAGTACCTTTTATCAATGCACAAATCGTATTTCAGTTACTCGCACAAGTATACCCAAAGTTACAAGATTTACAAAAGAAAGAAGGTGAAGCAGGAAGAAAGAAAATTCTTCAATATACACGCTATGCTTCAGTTGGATTTGCTATAGTACAAGCAATTGGTCAAGTATTATTCCTTCGCCCTTACGTAAATGATTTCAGTACTCAATGGGCTGTTTCTTCGATCGTTTTATTAACACTCGGATCAGTTTTTACTGTGTACATTGGTGAAAGAATTACGGATTTAAAACTCGGAAACGGAACTTCTCTTTTAATTTTCACGAATATTATCTCGTATTTACCTGCTTCTTTCGGAAGAACTGCTTCACAAGCTTTACAAGATGGTAATTATGTTGGACTTATTGGTATACTTGTGTCCTTTTTCCTTTTAGTCCTCAGTATTGTTTACGTACAGGTTAGTACAAATCCTGTCTTAATTTTTATTTTTTAACATTATAAAAAAATTCTAATAATTTATTTCAGGAAGCTGAAAGAAAAATTCCCTTAAATTATGCGTCGAGATACACTAGCAAATCTGGGGGGCTTCAGAAATCTGCTTACTTACCCTTTAAGGTGAGTATATATTTTAAATAATGTCTCGTGCTTCGTATATTAATTTTTTTTTTAACTAAACAGGTGAATAGTTCAGGGGTAATGCCTATTATTTTTTCTACATCATCTTTAGCTATACCTGCTACTCTAGCGCGATTTACTGGCTTGGGTGTACTGAGAAATGCTGCTTCAGCTTTAAACCCTGGGGGTAAGAACTAACCATAACAAATTTCTTAATATGAAACTTAATAAGCTACTATGTATGTTTCTTTATAGGTTCGTTTTATCTTCCCACGAATGTACTATTAATAGCCTTCTTCAATTACTATTATACGTTCCTGCAATTGGACCCTGATGATGTCAGCGAACAGTTAAAGAGACAAGGTGCATCAATTCCACTTGTCCGACCCGGTAAAAGTACAGCTGCGTTTATTAGAACGGTAAATATTATAATTACTTTTCTTTTTTATAATTCCATTATATTTTATATTACTTTTTTTTTTCTCTGATTGTAGGTTCTTAGTAGGATATCAGTTCTTGGATCGGTATTTCTGGGGATTTTGGCTGCGGGCCCGGCTTTGATTGAACAAACGACGCATCTTACTGCTTTTCGTGGTTTTGCTGGTACATCGGTTTTGATTCTTGTGGGTTGTGCTACTGAATCTGCGAGGAAAGTTCAAGCAGAGTTGATATCTCAGAAGTATAAGGATATAGAGTTTTATGATATTGATAACAAATATTGAACGTAACTGAGAATTTAAAGGGAGGAATAGAAAGAAGCTTAAAGCTGCACAGAGTTTATAGTAGTTAATGTATGTTATTGTGTATATTAATTAAGTATTTTATTCAGCTTGTGCATGTAAATGGATGTTCATTTTTGCATGGTTTATGATTGTTAAGCTCACATAAAGTTAGTGTTCGATTATTGATTGAAATCGAATCCAACTCATTTGAAACCAAATCAATGGAAATGAAAAATAATAAATAAATAGAAAATATATGAATTAAGTTTTTTGGAGGATGGTGCTTGTCTTTTGCCATGTTTGCCGTTAGGAGAATGGGGATGTTGATTTCTTTTTTGAGTGTGTTAGACGTTGTTTGGTCTGTGAATTCGCAATCATTTTCCTTGTAGTATCCTTATTTGTTTTCCATGTACCAAGGCAGAGGAATAAGAAACCCTTTCCAGGGTAGATATCTCGAGTCACCCAAAGGTTAAAGTAGGGTAATATAAAGATTTCTTTGACATAGTGGGTTTCCCTTCAAACTTATCCTACGCACCCACCTCCGAGTTATACTTAACCCAACAGTATTGTCTTGCGCGTTCACTCGACATCTATATATACCCCTCTTCACGACATAATAGATACATTCTGAGTATTCTCTATCAACGCTCTCTCTAAATGGTTGTGGTTATTATACAATTGGCTTAAGTCTCCATAACACCTCAAGTTAAGTGAAAATTGATATCAACAATGCTAATGTTGAGTGTTAGAGTGCTATCAAGAGTGCACCTCCTTATGATCCTGACTTAGTGTCTAGTTTTAGTAATACTTGGAGAAGTGACTAGATCCTTAGACCTTCAATCATATCCTTAAGCTAGAGTTAAGATTAAGCTCCCCGAACGTTATCGAGAATAAGGTACACAAGTAATGATACTTCTCACCTTTCAATTATCTATTTATTCTACATATACATTCACCTATATGTTATTGTGCTTCTTAATATGTACTTTATCAACGGGTTGAGTGTGATCCCGAATGTATTAATGGTGTGTTTTTCATGCTCTATCCTTTGGCGCTATCTTTGGGAATCGAATTTGAATCCCATTGAGATTCCACATGGTTTTAATACGATCAACGAAGAGTGTTTCGAGACAAATTAAGACAAAAATGGAGAATAATACTCCAATAATGAGAAACGGATCTAATTGACGTGGGGAGAACTCCTCGGCTATTGGAGAGGAAAGAATTAGAATAGTTGCATCTCAATAATCAGTCAAATAAAGGTGAACTACGTGCGAACCATACTGACAACAGTTGAAGTGGTAGGACCGTATAATCTTCCAACAGCTAGGGAAGGTGTGGAACTGTAAATCTCGACCGTTATCAAGGGTGTGGAACCTTATATTCAAGCTATACCGATAGCTGTTGGGGGGTAATGAGCCTCCGTCGATGGTGTATCAGTACTTTGAACAATTGTTACACAAATACACTAATCAGTGGAGGCCTCCGCCTGAGTAATAAAGAAGGACACCTCGTATAATTCAAGTTTTTAATAATACAAAATGAATAGCTGAAAGTGCACATCCACAAGATCCGAGGGTATATAGAACTCCACATGCAATTGATACAGGAAAGGAAAAACGAAATCCGGGAGAAATACGTAAAAGAATACAAAGTCGAAGAGCTTTTGGGGTAAAATCAAAGGAAACCCAGATAGCATATCGTATGCTAGTGGTAAATCAATTGAATTTTCTGTTCTAAGAGATATTGGACACTCCGAGGCCAAGGAAGTTTAAGCCTCCATCGATCCCAGCCTTTGACGGGTATACCGATCCCAAATCTCATGTATACACATACCTAAGGCATATAGGGTTCATTACAAAAACTAATGCAAACTATTTTTTGGCTTTTCCTGCTATCTTATCCAAAAATGCCCAAAAGTGGTTCTTCAGGTTAAAGCCGAAGTCAATAAATAATTTTTCACAATTAGTCGATGGTTTGCGATGCATGTTCCTGAACATGGCCAATGGTCCGATAATTCATCCTTATTGGACATATGCCAAAATAAAAAAAAAGTCTTTAGTAAAATGTTGATCAGTTCACAAAAATTGCGTATAACGTTGAGAATTTGGACCAGTCTGTAGTATACTATGTTTTCCTCCGCAGGTTATTCAACCGTGGTTTTCAAATATGGCTGACAGAAAATCCTAAGTCTACATTGTGTGACATAATAATCGAGTCAAGAAAATAGTGTTACAACAAGGGTTAAAGAAAGAGAAAAGAAAGAGAAAACATAGTGGAAATTTTTTAGTATCGGGTGAGAAATGACCGACAGCAAAAACATGTTGAATAAACAGGGTAGAAGGGGTTTGGAAGAGTTGAGATGAGAGTGGAAGATAGTATCTGAGAAAGTAATAATACCAAAACATGGGATAAGCCTCCGTATAATCTCCTAGAGATAAAGGAAAAGGAGATAAAAAAAGGATGAGGTGTGATGGGCTCCAAAAATGTTTGTCGATGCAAACATGAGGGATAACATAAAGTATTGTCATTTTCATAAGGACCATATATACAAAACTAACTGTTACAAGCAGCTGAAGCGATATATTAAAAGGTTGAGAAACTTGGGAAAATTACCTTATCTTTCCAAGGGTAATATGAGAATTAAGGAATTCGAGGATATAGTCAAACCCAATCATCAGGCAAGAAAAACTGAAAGAATGAATGTGATTCGTAGAGATGACGAGCCTAGAAAGCAATTCACAAATCCCAAACCCAATCAAGCTAGTCAAGAATATGAATTCGAGGTGAATACTATATCGGGGAGATCCGAGAAAATCTGAAGCGCTGGAGGTTTAATGGCTCGTTTTGGAGGAAATCTGAATCGTTGGAGGTTCGTGAGTTCATGCGATTTGAAGCGCTGGAGGTTTGTGCGATCTGAAGCGCTGGAGGTTTGTGCGATCTGAAGCGCTAGAGGTTAGTGAGTTTGTGAGATCTGAGGAAGGTTGGAGGTTCGTTCAATGGATGTACAATGATTCATGAGTTCGAGCTTCCTAGTTGGGTCAAAGAGAAATTGCAGGGTTTCTGTTATGGGTATATTGGACAATTGCGGTATAAGTAGGCTTAGGGGGTGTTTGTTTTCACTTAATGAGATCTTAATCTGGTTCATTAAGACACTGGATCAATCAGACTGTTTGTTTTTTCTGGCCAATTCAGATCTGAATGCCTCTTAATTGGTATGTTTCATTAAGATTTCAAACTAAGGGGATGTTTGTTTGCACTTAATGAGGTCTTAATCTGGTTCATTAAGACACTGGATAAATAAGACTGTTTGTTTTTTCTGTCCAATTCAGATCTGATTGCCTCTTAATAGGTCTGTTTCATTAAGATTTCAAACTAAGTCTGAATCATTCAGACGCTGCCTCTTAACAGAATAAGTTCTATTCAGATATTCATTCAGAATTCAGCACTTATTACTTAAAAAAACAAACGACACCTAAGTCTAAATCATTCAGACACTGCCTCTTAACAGAATAAGTTACATTTAGCATTCAACACTTATTACTTAAAAAAAAAACAACACCTTAGTCATGTCTTCAAAGTAGAAACGTCAGTTCCATGAATGTGGATTCTAAGTGGCGCACGTCTAACACCCGAGGGGAAGTTGAAAAGACAATGAGAAGTAGCACCAATTAAGTGAAGTTCGTCAATAATGAAAAGGTTAACTTGCTGAACATGTTTTCTTTTGTTCTAGTGGCGAGATAATGCATTGTTCAAAACATGAAATTTCGTGTCTGCGAATAAAAAATTCAAAAAAATCCAAAAAAAGTAATAGACGTAAATATTAATTTGATTGATCCAAATGTTTGACTATTTTGTCTATAATCTTATTAGGTGTGTACAAGTTATAATTTTTAATAAAATAGATAATTATAGTTATAATTTTTAATATTTTTACAAAAAACTAAACCCTTGCCATCTTTAATCGAAACACAACAAAAAGACAATCATTTGGCAAACATAAATCTAGGATGAATTCCTTCTAAGGTCTTAGAGACATCATAAACCTAGCGGACCCGGACGATTCGAAAAATATGCCATGTCATTATTAACTAATTGTCGACTGGGTAAAATATCCCGAGCACTAAGAGAAGATCTTAAACGACTCGCTTGTAAGTTACTCCCCGGGATATTTAGCGACGGGACATTTTGTAGAGCCCACGACTCATTTGTTGGAGATAGTTGATTGTACATAGACGGGGGTGAACTATAAACTCATCATATCCATGACATTAGCGGTCGAAGCCATAGATCTCGGTTAAGGAACTGCGTATCACGTCGAAACATACAACAGAGTAACTCTTCCGGTACGTGCAGGAAAAAGCACACGCGCCTCACGCACGATGTCCCGTCTTCACATAAGCGGGTCCGGTATTGTGCGGGATGTAGCCAACATTCGAATACTCCATGCACGTATTCGCACATATCACCTTGTCTACAAGTACCTTTGCGAAACTCCGGACATGGTATGCAACTATAATGATACATTCTCGGATCTCTCATACACGTGTATTCCGCCGGATGAACAAACAGAAAAATATCTAAATTTGGTATACCTAAGAACTTCACACCAAAAAAAAATTAACACACAAAAACTCTAAAAGTAACAACAAGTATAATCTGAAGGAAGAAATTGCATTATATCAAATTATGACGATAAATCTATTATCTAAGTCAAATTTCAACCTAAAATAATGTTTCCTAGGGGAATTTTTCTATCACAAAACGGGAGACATCAAGACCCCCAACTCAAACCTTTGTATCGTCACGACAAAGTAAGAATAATATTAGCGATCTGAGGACACTAAGGTTGAGTAAAACAAAGCCGAAAAACTGAACCGACCCAAAAAACCAAAACAAATGAACCGAACAAAACCAAAAACCAAAAAAACCGTTCAGTTCGGTATTTTATTTTTACAAAATAGTTTGGTTCGGTTTTGTTTCTTCTATGGTAAGCCAAACCGAAAAAAACAAACCGAGAAAATAGGAAAATTAATTTATATCCCTAATTTATTTTGAGTTCAATGATCTCATATTTGTTGGTAGTTAAGGCATTCTTGATTTCCATTTATATTTTTAAAAATATGTGATAAGGGGGTAGAAATGGATTAGATTTTATAAACAAAATACTCATATACGACATGCACTATCCGTAAAAAGGTCATAATATGAAAAATATCTTTACACCAAATATTATTTGATATATCTTAAAAGATCGTTCGCATATTGAAAATTCTTGAACCTAAAGCATACAGATGAAATTATATAAATATTCTTTTGTAATTATTTATTTACAATTTGAGTGCATAATATATCAGTTCCAAGAATACACTTTTTCTATCTTGATCAATTTTCTAATGTTTGCATGCATTCAAGGTATGTTATACACTAACTCTAAGGTCTACTATTTTCTATCATTAATTCAGAAAAAGTTTTCTTTTGGGATATTCAATAAATTATACATTCAAATCATTCCTTAAACTAATTGTTATATGGTTTTTAAATTTTTTTGAAATCAGTAAAACATGAAACACAAAAATTAGGAATGAGGATAATGAGTACCCCACCCCAAACTCAAAAATGAGTCGTATCCACACGACTCGAAACGACTCTATAAAGGAAATAAACTAATATACACTAACAAGTACGAAGGATCAAGGAAACGTATCTTAACCGGCAATGACAAAAGGACCATGTGTGGTCGTATTGCGGGGGTTGTAGTTGATCCATAGCATGTTGCAACAATTATTCAAAATACTGGGCCACCCTTGACTAGATAATCTCTTCATCGGCCCCATATGATTGGTGGAATTTTGTGGTCCCCTTGGTGGATATAGGCTATTCTTGGCATCATGAGGAGCATGCTTTGGAGATCTTTATCCGGTGCTGCCAAGGTTATTTCGCCTATGTTATTAGGATACGTTGTGCATGATACATCAATTTCCACCTGTCCTGACAGCTTTCTTCCAGACCATTATTATCATAATGGTTTCTCAATAGGCTTAAGAATATTTGATTCCCATAAATGACACCTACTGATAGAGTCTGGAATACCCTATCTATTAGAATGTGTGAAATACTAAGTATGTGCGGAGACACCCAAAAATAAGGGGTTGATGATTGTCTTTTTGGGCAAGTATTTGACTGAGATAGTAGTAATGAATAGAAATAATGATCCTCATTTATGTGCTTATTTCACGAGTATGTTAAGATGAAAATAACCCAATAGGTGAGATTGGGATTTTGTCGATTTCCTCTTTCAGAAGGTTTAGAGGACGTGATCCTTGAACTTTTACAGTTAGCTTGCACCCTTGGACGAGATGTCTAGAACGAGGTAAGTTGAGGATCTAGGACACCTGCCATGGTCGAACAAGGATTCAGGCGGATTGATATCCACGACATGGCATAAGCGAGCCTATGAAGGCCATATTGAAGAAACACACGAAATATAAGGAATTTTTTTGGGCTATTTAGCTTAAGGTTTATGTATTTTTCACTCATTAATATAAGATTTCATCATTTATTTATGATGGTTGTAAAGAATTTAATAGTGATCTAGATGGAAAGTATCTCTGAAATTGAATGAAAATCATATGACAAATTCTTAAAATTCTAATAGAGAAATCAAAGTTATATGTGATTATTAATTTTGAAAAAAAATCAGTAATATTATTTTATATTCATACTAAGTATTTGATATATTGTTTAGCTAGACATTTTTATTTCTTGTCATACATATTATAGTGTCTTTTATTGCGTGATTCAGTTAATATTTTTTATTAAATTATTATCGAGTTATATAAAGTAAGGATGAGCCGCCTAGTCGAGAATCATAACTGTCCGGCCCAACTGAACCGACCAACCCATTAATTTTTATTTTGTGTCCAAAAAAACACACATTGATCTTATAGGCCATATCTTTTTTGGGCAGCCCAAACATTTAGTTGACTCTTATTTGATCCGAGTATATACCCTATTATTTAAGCATATTTTTCTAAACCCTATTACATATATTTCTTTCTCTCTTCGTATTCCGCCTCTCTTTAAATTCCTTTCATTTTCATCTTTCTTTTCTCTTTAGAATTCTGAGTGAAAATCTATATACAAGTTTAATTTTATGCAACAAAAAACGATAGTCCGAGAAATACTTATTGTAAAAAGTTATGTCGATGATGAAGAAAAAGAAGTTATTTTTTGTAAGTGATATATATTCAACTCTTATAAATTATATTATGTAATAATATGACTTGTTTATAAATTATAATTTTGGCATATAATAGATGAAATTTTGTTGTTTAACCTATAATTTCAAATTTGAAACTTTGTACATCAATTATTTAGATTTTAGAACTATAATTTTTTTTGCTATATACAATTATTCATAGATCTATTTATACAATTCTTTATAGATCTATTTATAATCACTATTACTAAACTAATTTATTTAATTTTACATATAAAAGTAGGGATGTCAATGGTTCAAATATTGACTGTAACTAATGGATATTCGATCCGATTAAAAACCCGTTAGTGGAACCGATGGTGCATCCATGAGGGTTTGGTTCTCACAAAAGGTAACTGGTGGATTATCCGTTAGGATTTGGTCTTTTACAATAATCCGACGGATAATCCGAAATCCGAATAAGAATATAAAAATAAAATATTAAAATCTATATATTATATATAAGGATATTCTATTAATGTAAATTTCATACATAATATCGATCAAATATAATTATTCCATACATAAACTAGCTAATCGATTATTATCTATTTTATTACTATATTGCCTAATATAATTTCATGGTCTTCCAATAATTTTGTAGCTAATTTTAGAATTTCAAAAATATTTAATAATTTATTTTATTTAAATCATTTTAAATGATTGCGGATACGGATTAACCGCGGATAAAAGGCATCCGTCGCGGATGCAGATTTGGTAAATAAATCTAAAATCCGACGGTTAATGGATGCGGATTTGGTTATCGTTTTTCCTAATGGACGTGGATGTGGTTATGCAATTTTTCGAGTATATCTGATCCGTTGCCATCTCTATATAAAAGATAAGATCTAGATCTAAGGTTTAAATAATAACTTTTTTTTATTCTAGATAACCCAAAATTCAACAAAAAAATATTTAGTTTTATTAGGGTCAATTTTTTTTGTTTCAAAATTTGTTGTGCTTTGGTTTGTTTTTTCTGAATCATAGCCACAATCTAATCTCATTCGCTCCCCTAACTTTCATCTCTAAGTGTCAATGTCGACCTAGCAGAGTGCTTTCTCCGTTGGTGTTCTTTCGGATCTCTACACATTTCACAGCTCCACCGAAAATTCCCTCTGCCCCTACCGTACTCCAGCTTGGTAGTTTTCACCGCCTGTCCAGGGTTGAGCCCTGGAATTTGACGGTAGACTTAAAAAGCCACTTACAGACGCTTTACTCCAAATCATTCCGGATAACGCTTGCATCCTCTTATAAGGTTCTTGTATGATTCAAATAATAAGTTTTATGTACATACAAAATTTGTGAGTTTGTATGTACTATAATATATATATACATATATATATATATATATCCGTATATATACTTCTTAATATATTTTATATGTATTTTACTAATTTATATATATTGTTTATTCATTTATACAAAGACGGAAGATTGCAATATATGTACAATCGTACAAAATTAATAAAATATATGTTTATCTTGTAACAGGTTATATATTTGATGAAAAAAATTATTCTCAACCTAATAAGATCGTTGATCATTTCATTTCAGTGAAGTAAGTTTTTTTCTATAATATATTATATTTCTTTATATATTAATATATAGTTTCTTGTGGTTCTCCTATGTAATATATATATATATATATATATATATATATATATATATATATATATATATATATATATATATATATATATATATATTACAGCATATTAGAATAGGTTTTTTCGCAAACTTTTCCTACATCTAACGGGTGGATTGTTTTACTAGAACAAAGTGATCAGGAATGGAGTTACACGCTCTGGAATCCTGTCACATCAGAGTCCGTTGAGTCATCCGTTAAAACTAAAGGAGAGTGAGTTGATCGGGAGTCATTTGCTAACTGGTTCTCCACTAAGAAATGGACGAGAAAGAAGTACTACGATCAAGTTAGTAGTCTAGACAACGATCAGGATTTCCAGATTTACCAGCCTATATGTTGCAATGGAAATTTTACGCCTCCTTGGAAGGTCTTCTTTTTTTGCCTACCTTGAAGATAGACGAATCGACTGGTCTCACCACGTCATTTTTGATGAAATTACCCTCTGAAGAGAGTGAGCATTCCTTAGGAGGTCGGCTTTATTTGGTAGAATCTCTTGGTGAGATACTTCATGTATGGGTAAGTTTAGGCGGAGTTAAAGGAAGAGAAGTTTTGTACATTGAAGTTTGTAAATTGGATTTGATTTCAAAGACTTGAAAAAAATTGACTACATCGGATGATCGTTATATATATATATATATATATATTTAGAATTTGTTTTTACATACGATATTCAATGAAAATTAAAGATGTTTGTTTACCAAATACATATATGTTAAAGAATATATAAAATATAATTTTCATATTTCATAAAGCACCTTGTCTAAGCATTAAATGGACTATTATTTTTTAGGAAAGATAGTTGTATACCAAGGATAAGGAAAAAAAATCGTATTTAATGTGCAAGAAACGGAAGTGAACCAATGAGAAAAAATAATTATCTAATATGAGCATATGTGGACAAACAAAAAAAAGATAAATAGATATAATAATTTTATATTTAAACTTGTGGTCCAAAACTTGTCACTTAATAACTCTTAGACACTATTAGACAATTTTACTAGTGGAGGATCCACATCCATTATTTGTATATTGATTTGATAAAATGTAAATTGATGGGAATGTTTTAATAATATATTAGTGTCTTAATTAGGTAGCAATGTTACCACAATAACACAGCGTACACACAAGCAAAACTCTATAGCTAATGGGGAATGTTCTAAGGCTAAGTTCAACAGCTACCAATTTTTTTTTGCTACAATTGGGAGTCAAACATCTATTCCCTATCAAATATTAACCACCAAAAACAACTTTACTCCAACAGCTTCTTAATTTCGACTTCCTAATTTTAATAAAAAATAAATTTTAATTGTATTTTAATTAATTAGTTAATTTTTTAAATTCTCACAAATCTTTTATTTTTTATTTTATTTTAAATTTATTATGTAAATATTCAAAATAAAATATAAAATATTAATATTTAAATTATAATTTAAAAAAATATTATATATAAACCATATCTAAATCATGATGGTATGATTTTCTTTAATTAATTCAATTATTAATTATTAGTTATATTTTAAACTAATAATAAATATATTTACGTTCATAATATTAAAATTATGATAATTTATTATTAATTCTTAAAATTCAATCGCAATGTGTCGTGATATCATTGTAATATTTAGTGAATTGAGTTAATTACAATTAGAGCTCTTTAAATCTAAATAAATTATTATTATAAAGTTTAAATCTACCAATTATAATTATTTTTCTCTATTTATATGTTATTTTATTTATTACAAAATATTGAACTTCGATAGTGAAATATTTATATAAAAAATCTTTTTAAATATAATTATTAATTGTAATTATTTTTCTAAGTAATTTTTATTTTACAATATTATTTTTAATAATAAATTAACTAACAAAATATTAAAGATAGAGAAAATATAGATTGGGTGTTGAAAAGTTAGCTAGATGTGGCTACAATTTGTGAAGAATTGGGAACCCAATAATTGGGTTCCTTATAATTGGGAGGTTCTTGGAGAATGATTTTTGGAGATTCAACCTCCAATTGTAGCTTTTAGCTACAATTGGGTTGCTATTGGAGTTAGCTCGACCAATAAATAATATTTAGTTCCTTTGTCACGTATAAATGTGTTTTTCTTTGTTTTCACTGATTAGCATTATAACTCAGTCGGCTCATATACACGTATCATAGGAATGTAACTTACTTTGAGATTAGGTTCAAAACAGGAAATCTTATGCTTCTGAAGTTTTGAATTGACTTTATAACATCCTTTGCATCTGCTAACTAATGTGGCAAGAATTCAAACCTTGGTTATCAAGAAACATATTAAGACATCTAAAAATAGTTTTATATAACTTTCTACATGTATGTAAGGATAATCCTGTATAGATTTTGCGCCATATTGAAGGAGCACGAGACCAAGACTTGTGATCTGAAACTACAAACTGCAAACTATCAAGAAACTGAGGCTAATCAACATCTCCCAAAATGCTTAATCTGATCACAGATTTTTTTTTCCTTATGCTTGTTAAGCAGCGCATTATATTAATTTTAGAGATTATTACCCAAAGAGTCTTGAAAAGACCACCTCGTGACCTAAGGAGACCGGCTCTATAGCCTCTTCTTACTAAAGGCCACAAACTAAATTTAACACTATAGCCTAATTTCCCAATTACTTTCCTACCCTTTTTTATTCTCTATATATACTAAATATTATCATAATATCTTTTAAATCCTAAATTACATTTTCAGAAATAAATCTCTCTCTCTTTCTACCTCTCTCCTCACCTCTTACAATCAACGCCTCTCTTCTCCACTCCATAATATTCGTTCTTTCCATTGCTTCACTTGAAGCACGCAGCCACCAAGCAACCGAAGAAGAGAGCGCGGAGAAGAAGACCGTTGGCATGAACTTCGATGAATACCGCAGTGAAGGTGGAGATTTGACCGATCCGAAATAGAGTTTCGATCTAGGGTTCCGCCATGGAAGGAAGAAATTGATCTGCTGCACAATAATCTCTAAGATCGGATTTGAAAGCCATGGATAAACGAAGTTGTTTTTGTGCTTATATTTGTGAAGAAGAAGCTTGGATCTCCGGTAGCAAGTCGATTCGAGATGCTCAGCAAGTTTATGTAGCAGATTTGTTCTTGCTTCGTGTTTATGTTTATTTTTTTGGTCTTTTGCGCTCAGAACTTTTGCGCTCAGAACTTTTGCACACAGAACTTTTTGCGCTCAACACTGTTGGCGATTAAAAATCTGGCGTTAATGGAACTTTTGCACTCAGACTCAAAACTTTTGCACTCAGACTCAGAACTTTTGCGCTCAACACTGTTGGCGATTAAAAATCTGGCGTTAATGGAACTTTTGCACTCAGACTCAGAACTTTTGCACTCAGACTCAGAACTTTTGCACTCAGACTCAGAACTTTTGCACTCAGACTCAAAACTTTTGCACTCAGACTCAGAACTTTTGCGCTCAACACTGTTGGCGATTAAAAATCTGGCGTTAATGGAACTTTTGCACTCAGATTCAGAACTTTTGCACTCAGACTCAGAACTTTTGCACTCAGACTTAGAACTTTTGCACTCATACTCAGAACTTTTGCACTCAGACTCAGAACTTTTGCACTCAGACTCAGAACTTTTTTCCAGACTCAGAACTATTTTCCAGACTCAGAACTTTTTTCCACGCTCAGAACTTTTTCCGGCGGTGGCCAGAGGCGGCCGGCGGTGATCGGTAGTTGTGGTCGGAGCTGGAAAATATTTGATAATTAATGAAAGAGGAGAGAGAAAAAATGATAAAGGAGGAGAGAGATTAATGGTAATGGAGGAGAGAGAGTAATGGTAGTGGATGAGAGAGAAATAATCTATTTTTTTGTCTTATATGCACTAGAAGGGTAGATATGACATTGGACATTTTATTGGCTTTTAAGAAGGAGAGAGGAATTGACTAGCTCCTAAGTGGCACATTGATTTTTCTCAAGTCTCCTTGGGTAATTGACCCTTAATTTTAACTTCAAAAACTAGTACATCACGATAAGGATGTAATACTATGCTTGAGAACATACTCAACAAGCATTTACAAAAGAAAAAAAACAGCTACAAATAAGGAAATTATCCAATTTGCAGCAAGGTCCTGAATAGGGGTGGAAGTCGGCCGGATCGGATCGGAAAATGTCTTGTTCGGAAATTTTCAATTTTTTTTCGGAAGAGCAAAATCTGATCCAATTCCAATCCAAAAAAAATCGGAATTCAAAATTTAGTTCCAATTTCGGAACACACGGAAATTTTCGGAATTTCGGAATTTTCGAAAATTCTCTAAATCTTGACTAACCATCGAATTATTTTATTTATTTTTAAGATACAAAAATCTAAAAGAGTATTCGTTTTTGCAAGACTTGAGGTGAAAAGACAAGTTCTATTTTCAGCCCATATAATTAGTGGCACCCTTAGTTACTATAAATTGTAAATTAGTCCCTGCAGATTTTATATATGACTTCACTGAACAATTTTTAGCTTGACTTGAAGTGGCAACCGTAGCTAAATTTCTGAATTTTTCTTTGCTCGTTTTAATCACCTCAACATCTGTAGTCACCTCCGCTCGATCATAATACATACACCGCTTAAACTCATGACCAATCGCTTTACATTTAACACATTGCACCGATAATTTTTGTATTCCATTTCAATCAAACAAGCTTTTTCGCACGACAAATAGAAGTCAACAACATATTTAAACTCACAAGTGATATCAATAAAAATTAATACTCTAGCATAATCAAAATTCTTCCTCAAATTAGTAATAACATCTGTGTAGAACGGCTTACCAACAAGAAATGCACATTTTTAAAATTTACATATAAATATATATATTATATATTTCATATATTATATACTAGTATATATAAATATTTTAAATATAAAATATTATTTAGGAAAATATTAGGATAAATATTCGGAAAAATAATTGGAAAAAAGCGGGAAAAAACCAGAAATAGAAATCGGATCGGATTTTGAAAATTCCAAATTTTAAATATGTAATTCCAATTCCAATCCAAAAAAAACCGGAAAAATCGGAAATCGGAATTTCGGAAATCGGAAAGTAAAAGAACAATTCCAAATACGGAATTTCCGGATCGGAATCGGTCGGAAATCGGAAATTTCCGTTCCAATTCCACCCCTAGTCCTGAACTTATTGAAATTACAAACCGACTCTTTTTTCCATTATTATACTGATCATAAATCTTGTAACATAAACTTTTACACAAAAACAATAAGGAAATGCATATTCTACAAACCTGAATTACTCATATAATGTAGGTGAAACAAAACTAGTAGGTTCTGCAACTCATCTCTGGGACCCAATTCAAGTATCTTCACATTCTCTGGAATTGATCCTAATAACAATAACATAAAATACGAAATACGCAGTGATTTTTTTAGATTAGATTAAAACTTACTTTTGTTTACGAATTAAATTACCTTGTGATTTTTGATATTTGATGAATTATGAGCATCATGAGCTGAGCCATATTAACGACTTACTCTCTGCTTGGAATAGTGAAATAGTACCAGAGAAGAAAAGTCTTTTGGGATCAATACTTGAACGGAAGGTGTGGGGTGTGTTACGAAACTATGAAAAATAAAAGGGGTGGATTAAAAAATAACGGGTAAAGTGGAGTCAGAAAATAGGTTTCAAAAAAAATTTGGACCATTTCTCGATTTGTGCGTGTCATCCTTGCGCAGGGGCCATGCTAATCTTCTCTGTATCGTTCCAATTTTATCGGATGTCCCCGAAGGGACAATCATATGTTGTAAGGCTTCGGTATATCAATTGTAACTTTTGGTCAAAACTATCCGATGTGGGAAAACTGCTTTGCCACTTCTGCTTCAAAACACAACATACTGGACTTTCTCTAGTTCCCTCATATCATCTGAAGTAATGTTTAATGCATTTGATTCCATTTAAGAAGCCCAAGACAATCAAATGCAAGATAATATGTAGACACGTGATAAGAAAAGCATAAAATCACCATAGGAAATTGTAGCACACATCTTCTGAAGCATTGTGTTTGAAGTTTATTTTTCTATATAATTAATTATTAGTATCCGTTAGGTGTCGTGTGTCCGCAAGAGAAAACATTTCTCCATCCATATTTCAGAATATATAGAGACGTCACGTGCTTGTAATTTAGCACCAATACGAAAAGGATTGGATTTAGTCATAGTACCCAAGTAAAGATTACTTTTTGCACGGGTAGTTAATGCATTGAACAAGGTAGTATTCATTGTCTGCGCTGCACCTATTGTCATTTGTCAAGGCATTGAAACAACACACCAATCACTCCCAACTTAAATTTAACACAATACATATTCGGGTAAATGTATATATTCCTGTTTTTTTTATAATAATTACCCACCTTCAAATAGCTATCACACAATTTAAGGAGCCAAATACTGAACTGTATAACAACTAGGACTTCCTGAATAAATGCAAAATATTGCTTAAAAGTAAAGTTTAGTCACATGTTTCTTACTCTGTCCAAAGTCCTAATGAGGCACTCTCAACAAATTTTGCAAAGCATTCTTGAATTCATCAGTTAACTGTAAAATCACTCAATTTGGTCATAAACGATAACATTAGACTTAGCTAAATTTAAAACAGACAATTTTTTGTACTATAAATTTAAAAAACAAACATATTACGTGAAAAAAGCTTCTACAACAAGCAACCTAAAAGAAACAATCCCTGCAATTTTTGCTTAGAACACAACTTTTCTCTACTCCCTGGTATGGTCAATCTGAGTTATATCATTTGAAGTAATGTTTAATTGTGCACGAATCCTCATTTTGAAAAATTAATTTTGCAATATATTACTCCTATTAAAGTACATCTTATCATTTGATAATGAGTCTATCCTCAAACATCTAAGAACAAGCTAAACTGCGTGTTGGAATAAAACTACATTTTTTCCCAGTACTCTTGACAGAGTCTACTTATCAAGTACATCATTATAAATCATCCATTCTCCTAATAAATATGTTACCATTTGAACTAACCTACACTATCATTACGAAAAGTATAAGATAAGTCAATATCCCCTTCAGTACGTTAAAAGTCACAATTGTGGATATGTAACCAATTGTATCTACTTGTTGCCTTTAAATAAGTTAGCATGCCGAAAGAACCACCAAAATTGTTTAAGAAGAAATCCACAAAAGACATACACAAGATCGCATTGATGACTGCGAGAAATGATATCTCATCACAAGGGAAGTGTTTGATTAAACAATTATCATAAATCGTGTGGCATCATTGAATTTTAAATTCAGGAAGGCCAGAACTTTCGAGTAAGACTTGAATGAGTGTAAGTGTGGATTCACCATAATCCCCAAGTTTCTTAGAGTCAAGAAACTTGACAGTCTTCAAGCAAGGAAGAGATATCTTTTCTATCACTCTTCCAGACGCCCAATATTCTTTCGCTCGCTCTTGAAGTGCTGAGATAGACAAAGACTACACATACATAACACACAGAGATACTCATGTAAAATTGTTTAAGTTAAGTGTAAGACAACAATCTGATTAATTAAGTTAAAGTTTCTAATTTGTCTAGTTACCTTATGGTGATTGTCTGGCCTCCTCAAGACTAATTTCTTTAGATTTGGTGAACATTTCAAAACACTTATAATACCAGCTGCAACCTGTTCGTCAATAGATGCATCCACCTTTAGACATATAAGGCGCGTTAATGGCGATAACAATGTTTTTTCATCCACAAGTGAAAGGGCTAGGACCTGAAACATGCATCGCAACATATATATGCGAGGCAGAACATGTGATTAGCGCACATTTGTTTGTTATTTGTTTGGTCAGATACAATATCTTTACAGATCATAAATCCTTACTATATTTACTCATAAGACAATCTTTGACTTGTAATTTGCAAAGTCATGTTGACAATGTAGAACATAAATACTTACCAGCACAATTAATAACTTCATTACTTTCGGGATTACAAGAGCTATAAATGATAAGAACTAAAGGTTTAGCTACCACTCTGTTCGAACTTAGAAGTGTTATATAATCAAATATAAGCAAGGGGCAAGTGACAAAATAATGCACACTAAATTAACTCAAAAATCGGCCATTGTCAGTTGTCCCAAGATGTAATTGATATATTTAATTGCAGCTTTTTTTCTGAAAGGACAATTAGTCATTGAGAGAGCAAATAACTATGCATGTATTTCAATTATAGTGTTGGGTTATTGTACTCTTCCAACTTTACAATGAGTAATAAGTTTAACATGTGGATGGATTTTAATTGAAAGAGTTAAATACCTGAAGGCAGTGGCCACCCAGTTCAAGCTCTGGTGCATGGCGAACGTAATTTATAAGCTCAAGAAGATAATTATACTGCTTTCTGCATTTAGTTTCTGTAATATAGCACACGAAATTAAAGTTGAGTTCAACTTTAAGGAGAGATGAGACGCTTAGCATCCGAATTTTTACTAACGTAAACACCTTTCCCAGAATGTGTAAATATTGGAGGTTAGGTGCTGAAATTTTCAACAGGATGAACATAAAAAGCTGTCTATCACCAATTCTCTTAAATTTTTAGAGCTTATATCCAAACATTTGAAGCCCTACAGTAGTCAAATTTTAAATATTCTAGCAACGGACTGCCAGATAGTATCTTTGCAATTGTACCGTCGTTTAATACCACCCGGTTCATTGATAAACTTCTAAGGCATGTCCAACTTAAGCCTAGTATGGGTACCAATTTGCAACTATCAATACTCAAACTCATCAGAGACTTGTTGCAATATAGAGACCGAGGCAACCTATAATTAGCTGTAGGACAAGATAAGCCTAACCTCAGATCTCTCACCTCTTTATCTGAAGCAAACCGAGCCCAACCATCGACATCCGAGGCAAAACAATTAGAATAACCGAGACTAAGATGGAGATTTTCTATACTAGTGTTCCGGTTACAAAGAAGCGTGTTGTGAACCCATGCAACAAACTTAGAAGTCTCCTCTTTGGAACCAGAATGTTCAAAACTGAGTGTTGGGACAAAGGTCCTAAGTAATTGCCACCTCTTTGAGAGTACACTAGTTTTCAATACTTGTTTCATATTGAGTTTTCAATATTTATTAGGGGTATATTATGATCAAAACGGTAAGGTGTGATGCTAAAAATGAAGGAGTTTTCTCAAATTCGCATGCCCCTTTAACTCTCAATCAACCCACAAGGTCGAGAAACTCCATAGACATCATCAAGGGACCATCATGGATTGAGAACATCAGCTCCTAACTTGGTAGTTGAGCGATTCTTGCGAAGGTAAGTACGACATCATCATAACATGACCAAAAAGACAAAAAGAACTAGGTAGAAAAATCGTAACTTGATACGAGTTACAACCCTCAATATACAAAGGTATCAAAATTCCAAATTCTAAAATAATTCAGTGGAATGATAATTTCAACAAAATAAGAATAATTGCATCAAAATAACACAATTATCATTACATAATACATATAGAAATACTAGCTACCTTACAGACATCAGTTTTGCAAATGCCCTCTCTAGCTGAGAAATCTTTTAAATAGCATTTGTTTGTATATTGAATTGAGAAAATGCAAATACTAATGTCTTAGTTAGGTAGTAATATATCACAATAACACAGCGTACACACAAGCAAAACTCTATAGCTAATGGGGAATGTTCTAACTCGACCAATATATAATATTTAGTTCCTTGTCACGTATAAATGTGTTTTTCTTTATTTTCACTGATTAGCATTATAACTCAGTCCGCTCATATACACATATCATGGGAATGTAACTTACTTTGAGATTAGGTTCAAAACAGAAAATCTCAATCTTAAGTTTTGAATTGCCTTCTTAACATCCTTTGCATATGCTAACTACACTATCTGCACTATGATGTGGCAAGAATTCAAACTTGGTTATCAAGCATATTAAGACATATAAAAATAGTCTTATATAGCTTTCTACTTGTAGTTGTATGTAAGGATAATCTTATATAGATTTTGGACACATTGGACAGGATCACGAGACCAAGACTTGTTGAGGATTAGAGTTCAACCCAATTTTAACTACAAACTATCATAAAAATTGAGGCTAATCAACCCTTTTTCCATCATAAAATACTGATCACAGATATTGAAATAAAACTAGTAGGTTATGCGGACCCAATTCAACTATTTTCACATTCTCTGATAATTTATCCTAATAACTGTAACACAAGATACGCAGTAATTTTTTTTGGTTAAAAACTTATTTTTGTTTGCGAATCAAATTAACTTGTAAATCTTGATATTTGATGAATTATGAGCATCATGATCTGAGCCGTATTTACTCTCTGCCTGAAATAGTACCTATGAAGAAAAGTCTTTTATAATTAATACTTAAAAGAGAGGTGTGGGGTGTGTTACGAAACTAGGGAAAATATAAGGGGTAGGTTAGAAAATAAAAGGTAAAGTAGAGTCAGAAAATGGGTTTGAAAAAAATTTGGACCATTTCTCGATTTGTGCGTGTCATCCTTGCGCAGGGGCCATGCTAATCTTCTCTGTATCGTTCCAATTTTATCGGATGTCCCCGAAGGGACATTATTATGTTGTAAGGCTTTCATATATGAAGTGTAACTTTTGGTTAAATTCATCCGATGTGGGAAATATTGCTTTGTTTCTTCTACTACATCTACAAACCACAACACACCAGCCTTACTGTGATGTTGTTTCATATAATCTGAATTAATGCTTATACCTCTACTTCCATTTAAGGAGTGCAGTCCGAAATGCATCTACGTTCAAATGCAAGTAATTAATATGATATCTAGACCCTGAAATATTACATGTAAAATCATGACAAGATAAACCATAAAAGCACTTATCTTCTGAAGAACTGTGTTTGAAGTTTGGTTTTTTCTTTTTCTAATTATTAGTATATCATGTCCACAAGAGAAAGCCTTGTTTCAGAATGTAGAGAGACATGTTTGTGATTATAGTCTTATATGATTTAGCACCAATACTAAAAAAATATTGGATCCAGTACTTTTTTCCCGAGTAAAGATTGTTTGTATAACAACTTATTAGGTCTTTGATTTCTCTGGACTTTCTGAATAAATGGAAACTATTGTTTTTTACTTTTCAGCTTCTTCACATATCTAAAACAAGAAACTTGCTGATAAAGTGACACTGACATTTAGCAAAACATTCTTAAATTCATTGGTAATTGAAGAAAATCTCTTGATTTGGTTATAAATATTAACATTAGATAGTAAATTACAAAATCAATTGGACAAACATAATAACTGAAAAAGAAGATAGTAGCTTCAACAAGCAACCAAAAAAAGGATAGTAGCTTCAAGAACAAGCAACTCAAAAGAAACTATCCCTATATAAGTGCAACTTTTTTTTAAAGATAGCGGATGTGTGATAAGTTGTGTTGGGTCTTCTAATTCAAAATACAGAAGCACGAGAAGAAAAAGATGAGACATCATGAAACTACACATTCAAGAAGCCCAGAACTTTCTAGTATATCTTGTAGCAGAGAAAGTGTGGATTTACCAGCATTCCCAAGTTTTTTATAACCATGGAACTTGACAATCTTCAAGCAAGGAAGAGAGAGTTTTTCTACCATTTTTCCGGATGCCCAATACTCTTTTACTAGCTTCCCAAGGGCTGAGACGGTCTGATGCTAAAGAAACACACACAGATACTCATGTAAGATTAAAGTAAGTGTGAAATTTCAAACTGATTAAGGCATGGTCTTAAATTAGTTATGTTTACCTTACGAAGATTATCTGGTCTCCTCACTACTAATTTCTCTAGATTTGGTGAGTATTTCAAAAGACTAATTATACCTGCAGCCATAACTTGTTCGTCAATAAGTGCATTCACCTTTAGACATGTAAGGCGCGTTAATGGGGATGGCAAGGTTTTTTCCTCCACAAGTGAAAGGGCTAAGACCTGAAATACGAGCATATATGAACGAGGCAAAACATGTGGTTAGCGCACAATAACTTTAAAGATAATGAAATCTTTACTCAGAAGACAAGCTTTGACTTGTAATTTGCAAAGTCATAGTACTATTCCTTGTTAACAAGGTAGAAGAAATATATTCACAAACACAATCAAACATGTAGAAATGAAGGCATTGAACATGCATACACACAACTTAACAAGCTTAACATGTGGATGAATTATAAAGGAAAGAGTTACATACTTGAATGCAATGGCCACCCAATTCAAGTTCAGGTACATGGTGAAAGTGATCAATAAGCTCAATAAGATGATAATCATACAGCTTCTTATATTCAAATTCTCTACCATAGAAGTAGAAATTAAAGTTGAGCTCAACTTTAAGGAGAGATGAGACACTTAGCATCTGAAATTTTACTATTCTATACAATTCCCCCAAAATGTGCAAATATTGGAGGTTAGGTGCTGAAATTTCCAACATAGGTGCAAATATATTCGCTATGACTAATTCTTTTAAACTCTCAGAGCTGATATTCAAGCACTTGACGCCCAAACAATTGTCAAATTTAAAGTATTCTAGCATAGGACTGCCAGATAATATCTTTGCAATTATATCCTCGTTTATTACCACCAAATTCAGTGATAAACTTTTAAGGCATGTCCAATTCAAACCTTGTTTTGGTTCCAATTTGCAACCACGAATACTCAAATTCAACAGAGACTTGTTGCAATATAGAAACCGAGGCAAGCTATAACTAGTTGTATAATAAGATAAGTCTAACCTCAGATCTCTCACCTCTTTATCTAAAGCAATCTGAACCCAACCATCAACATCCGAGGCAAAACCGACAGAATAACCCTTAGAAAGAGCGAAACTAATATCAAGTTTTTCTATACTTGTGTTGCGGTTACAAAGAAGGGTTTTATGAACCCATGCAACAAACTTTGAAGTCTCCTCTTTGGACCCAGAATGTTTAAATGTAAGCATTGGGACAAAGGTCCAGATAAATTTCCATCTCTTTGAAAGTACACTAGTTTTCAGTACTTGTTTCATCTCTAAAAAGGAAAGAATATGAAGCAACATCGGATCAGGTAAGGCACTAATACGATCTTGGTTTCTTTTCTTCGACATTTCTTCCTTTCCAATAACTCCTTAGAATAATATACACACAGTATGCGTATGTGTGGGGTGGGTGTGGTATGTGTGAAGTATATCGAAGTAAGGGTATATCAAGGCTACTGGTAATGTGTGAAGAAAAGAAGTAATGGGTACAATAATATATATTAAGTCGGAGGAAGGAAAGAATTGATGGTGGAGGGTCTGAACAAAGGAATAAAGGGAAGGGGTTGAGTAAAAATAACGGCAATTTAGTGGTTTCTTATGATACTATCAACTTGGAGTATGAAGGGAGGCTTCTAATCAAAAGGCTGCATGGATTAGACAGAGAGTTCATGACATTTGGTTAATCCATTGGGGAGCGCAGGTGGAAAACGTAATAGGTGGCTTGATCAGATGGAGAGTTTAGTAAGCAAATTGGCCTTGAATTTCGTTCCCACTACAACACTACTTACACTGATGGAAGAAAAAATAGGATTCAAACTGGACAGCACATCAGGCGAAACTCTTAGTGGAGATCATTATTAAAAAAAACAAGTTTATACAAATAAAAGGAAAGCAAAACTGTAACTCACCAAAGTTCTATAAAAAGGTTATGTGCTAGTGTGACGATCGATTATTTTCCTCGCGTCTAGAAAGGTTGTTGGGTGTTTGAACAAAATTTAATAAAGAAAAGATAGAATAAGAGAAATAAGAAAATAGTTTTATTTACTATTAACTTATTCGTGTAAAATGATTTCTTACAAATGTGATATAAACAGTTCTACTATTTATACTAGCGAATGAACATTCTAGACTCTAATCTTTGAATGTAAATACATGAACCGGATATTAATGTGGATACATGAACTATCTATCAAGAGTTTAGATCTTTCCTTATCCGGAGATGCCTTAATTTTACTATTTCAAGAGATTGATTAGAGCCATGTTCATTCACTTGTCTTGGTTAATTGAACATTACTTAACATTCTTCCCCTTAATGTGAAATTCTTGAATTCCGAAAAGTCCTGTTAAATGCTGAAATTTATCTCTTGGAAGATCCTTTGTAAAAATGTTAGCTTTTTATATTTCGAATTTACAAAACTTGAATTGTATCTCCCCATCTTCGGAAGCGTCTCGAATGAAGTGATACTTGATTGCAATGTTTCGAGTTCGACTATGAAAGACGGAATTTTTCGCCATAGCAATCGCGAATTTGTTGTCGCAATATAACTTAGTTCCTTCGTCTTGTTTGCCACCCATATCTTTGAGAATCCTTCTTAACCAAATGGTTTGAGATACTACTTGACCTGCTGAAATATATTTAGCTTTAGTTAAGGATTGAACTACACTTTATTGTTTCTTGGATGACACTCCCAAAAGAAAATGAATATATCCGGAGGTACTTCTCATATCATCAACACAACCTCCCCAATCACTATTACAAAACCAACAAGGTTGACATGCCTTGTTGTTGCATATCTGATTCCGTAGTTTAGAGTCCTTTGTAGGTAACGAAGATTTTTTTTTTCCGGCTCCGAAATGAATTTGACTTAGATTATTCATGAATCTAGATAGCAAGCTTGTAGCAAACATGATATCTGACCTTGTTGTTCTAAGATAAAGCACATTACCCACCATGCTTTCATAAAGAGTGCCTTCAATTATTTGAGCGCCGTCTACTTTTTTGAACTTCTCATTCATAACAATAGGTGTGTCAACAAATTTGCATCCAAACATTCTGAATTATTTCAACACATTTTCGGTCTATTTCTTTTGTGAAATGAAAACTCCATTTTCATATTGATTGATTTCAATGTCAAGAAAATATCTAAGCAATTCCATGTCACTCATTTCATATTTTTTCATCATGTCTTTTTTGAACTCTTCCACCATGTTATTATCATTGCCGGTAAACACTATGTCATCAACGTATAAAGAAAGAATGAGGATGCTAGAGTTACCTTGTATTTTCACATACAACATTGGCTCACTTTTTTTTTTCAAACCCATTTGTATTGAAATAGCCATCAATTTGATTATACCAATCTTGGTGCTTGCTTCAACCTGTACAACGCCTTTTTTAGATTGTATATTTTTCTTCGTTTCCTTGAACAACATAGCGTGGCGGTTGTTCAACAGAAACTTCTTCTTTTAATTCCCCATTGAGAAATGCTGATTTAACATCCAATTGGTAAAGACTCCAACCTTTATGTTCCGCAAAAGCAATCAAGGCTCTAATTGTGTCAAGCCTTGCAACTAGTGCAAAAGTTTCGTTGTAACTTGTAATCGACTCTAGGTTGCTGAAAATAACCTTTGGCGACAAGCCTCACTACTACACGCAGGCTTCTTCGCGAGGACATTTGTCGTCGCGAAAGAATCCAAAAGTTCTCGCAAAAGATCAAAAAAGCCTTTCGTGAGGACATGGCCTCGCGAAAGGGTCCTCGCTAAAAATTCGTTACGAGTTACACCTTGTCGCGACGACATTTGGCAGTCCTCGCGTGAGGTCATACCCTTTTGCCACGACACTATGTTGTCGCAAAAGCCCAGTCTTTTGCGACGGACATTTTTCTCGTAAAAGACCATATAATTACGATGACTTTTTCGTCGCTGAAGATTGATTGTGTTTTAACGAGAAACTCTTTTGCGACGAAAAGTTCCTCGTTAAAGCCAGTTTTTTATTTTTTTATTTTTTTTGTTTTTAAATTTTTTTTAAAATTTTTTTGTTTGTTTTTTAGAAAATAATTAAATAAAATACTAAATTTAAAGAAAACCGATAATATATAGAAAACCGAGAATGTAATATAAACCCGAACCATCTCGGTCTAACAAACATATCCATCCAAAACCATCCAAAAAAACATAAAAACAACCAACCAAAATAGATAGTCAAAATACAAAAGTTGAATATAGTTAGATAAAGTCAAAAGATAGATACACGTAAAAATAAGGTAGAGATATGTCTTCATCGGAATCAGAAGTCGGATCGGCCGAAGTAGTGTGTCGAGAAGGATTAGCAGCAGATGGCGAGGCTCGAGGGGGAGATGGAAGATCAAGCTGCTCCAGTCCATATTCCCTCATGCATAGATCAATCATCTGGATGACGGTAGTCATCTGCTCCTGGATCGCATCCCTAGAGGGGCGGGTACTCGTTGTAGAGGTAGATGATCGAGAGGCATTATCTTGCATAGGTTCCTTGCCGATAGAGACAAGGAACTCATTCAGCGACTGCACTATCCACTGGTAGTCCCTCAACATCTTTTCGCTGTCTGGATCGGAAGATTTTGAAATCGACCTCCTCTGCGATAGCGGGTGTCCAACTCCTGGGATCCAGTTGCGGGTCCCGCCTCCTAATCCTATACTCGCTGCCTCCAACACAGCGTCAACCTGCTCTTGCTCCGATGAGGTTGTGGTAGATGAATACTCTCCACTCTGAGTCTGGGATTCCCGCACTCGGGTCCAGAATGGTTTATAGGCAACCAACGCCTATGATCAAAATACACAACTCATTTATTAACCCGCACGGAAGGAGTATATTCCATGCATTCGGGACAAGCTAAATAGCCTTGACCCGACCATCCTGAAGTGTACGATCTAGCCGGGTAATCATTCGTCGTAGACAACAAACTAACCTTCATGACAAATTCCTCCTTCATATGTGCATCCCATGTAACTATCCCGGTACCCCACAACATTTCCAACTCATCTATAGCAGGACAGAGAGGTACATCCATACCCTTTCTAGGTGAACGAGGTTCAGGTATCAAAAGCGTGAGCATAAACGTAGATTCTTTCATGCATAACCAAGGCGGCAAGTTGTAGATCGTCAATATAACCGGCCACATACTATATGAGTTGTTTTGCATAGAGAAAGGAAAAATTCCATCGATCCCCAAACCAAGTCGTACATTACGCGGTTCGCTAGAAAACTCAGAATTCCTCTCGTCAAATGTTTTCCAACTAAGACCGTCAACTGGATGACGCAACACATCTTCGTCGATGCTCTTTCCGGTATGGTGTCAAATCATATCTTTCGATGTGTTCCTCGAAGCATACATTCTCTGTAACCTAGGCGCAATCGGAAAATAACGCAACTTCTTATGCGACACTCTCTTCCCCTTATTCGGGTCCCACCTTGACTCTCCACAAACTGGACATTTCTCAAGATTCTCATTCTCTTTATAATACAAAACACAATCGTTCGAACAAACGTCGATCGAGGTGTATCCCATAACTAAAATTTTCAACTTTTGGTTGGAATCCGCATATGAATCGGGTAAGTTATGAGGTTCAGGCAAAACACGACCCAACAATTGAAGACGGTTGAGGTGTTGGTCCACTTGTTCTTCACTTTCACATGCATTAATTTTGCAATGAAATCCAAAGAACTCGTCTTAGTACAACCAGGGTAAAAATCTGTCTCAATTTCATTGAACAACGCGTCGAAAGACCCACGACCAGTACCACTAACATTCACGTCACGCATCTCGGTGTCACCGGAATACCCTCCAGTTTCAAACGTGGGGCCCAAATCATGAATTACATTACCCATTACGTTCTCTTCGATTGGTTCGTCGGGAATAACATTTACTTCACTGTGTTTCGTCCAAACATCATACGATGAATCCATACCCCATTAAAAAAGATGAACTTGAACTTCCTCTATTAAAAATCTTCGATTATTATAACAATGAGTACATGGATAGAATATTTTACCGACTCAATCCACAACTTTCCTCGCAAATTCAATAAACCATAATATACCATTAATTTAATGTAATCGATCAAAATCTTATTCGTTAATTTAATCCAACTCTTGTCTATTTGAGGGTTCATTATCTAAAATTCAATAAACCACTAGTTATTATTTCAAATAATACGATTATAACATATTACTAAAATGCACCTAAGTTATCACAGTATTTCACAAAGGCCCCTAATTAATTATTCAAATAACAATATAGTCCCTAAAATCATAATCACTTACACAAATGCCACTAGAATTTCCAAATAATTCACAAAGTTAAGAATTTTCGACTCATATTAAAACACCTAACATTATAAATTAACAATAATAAAATTACAATATAAACAAAAATTCAAAAAAAAATTATATAACAAGAAATTAACAATATATCGCATACAAAACACTCAACACTAATAATTGAACCTAAATCATACAAAATATAACAACATTTATACAAAATATGAAAAAAAAATTAAGAAAACACCTAAAATTGTGGAAATTTTTTGCTTGAAATTGTGATCTAATGAAGCTATATGTGTTGTTGAAGCTATTTAATTGAGATGCCCAAGATTAATTTATGGTTTAAAGAAAAAAATTGGGAAAATTTTGGGGTTTTTTGAGCTTTTGGTTCGCATTAATGGCCATCTGTCTGTCTTTAGTACGACAAGAGCTTTAGCAAGAACACGATTTTCTCCAAAAGCTAGGAAAAGTCATCGCAAAAACCTACTCACTAGCGACGACACACAAGTTCTCGCTAAAGATAGTATCTTTAGCGAGGACATCCAACGACTATTTTATTATTTAATTATTTTCGTAGCTTATAAAGGACGCATGATATTTGCGACGACATTGTCGTTGCTAAAGCATGTCCTTGCGAAAGACCTACTCTTTAGCGAGAACACCCTTGTCCTCGAATTAGTCTAATAATCACCCAAATTTGATGTCTCCTAAGGGCATATAATTAGAACAAAAGAGGAGATATCAGTTAGTGTACAAATTTAGTAACTTAGCTTTAATTTGGTGTATATTACACATAACGAGAAGGGTATTGCTGTTTATATGATACACTAGTCGACATTGTTAAGGTTTGAGGAAAAACAAAGAGTAAAATGGAAAACAATGTATTTTGTGAAGATTTAGGAGTACTGGTGCATCAGGAGCAATATTTTCGATAAGAATGAAAAAATCGAGGCAATTTGACTTGTGGTCGAAAAGTTAGGGCAAAAAGAAAAACATTGTCTTAGACACACCCTAACTAGCCCTAGGAGCGCCTGGAATTCTAGGCAGCGACGTGCACTTCCTAGGAGCGACTCAAATTCTCTCGGAGCGCCTACTTGGTGTCGTTTCTTGGAAAAACTTCTAATATGCGTAACATCTTGCTTGGATGTCAGAATTCACTTTTTATCGAGCCTATATCACATATTTTTCCAAAACATATCCAATGGCAAATACCATACCTCGATAAGAGCTCGTATAACAAATTTATGGCCAAATCCTTAGGATTCTTAATATTGCCCCAACTTCAAAAATTAACTACGAACGACTGGCTAGGATTTTTGGGGAGACGTTTATACCGATAGAAATCTAGAGAAGTTTATTTTTGAATGTCGCCCACACCTGATTTGGATGTTTTATGAAAATATTATGATCAAAACGGTAAGGTGTGATGCTAAAAATGAAGGAGTTTTCTCAAATTCGCATGCCCCTTTAACTCTCAATCAACCCACAAGGTCGAGAAACTCCATAGACATCATCAAGGGACCATCATGGATTGAGAACATCAGCTCCTAACTTGGTAGTTGAGCGATTCTTGCGAAGGTAAGTACGACATCATCATAACATGACCAAAAAGACAAAAAGAACTAGGTAGAAAAATCGTAACTTGATACGAGTTACAACCCTCAATATACAAAGGTATCAAAATTCCAAATTCTAAAATAATTCAGTGGAATGATAATTCCAACAAAATAAGAATAATTGCATCAAAATAACACAATTATCATTACATAATACATATAGAAATACTAGCTACCTTACAAGACATCAGTTTTGCAAATGCCCTCTCTAGCTGAGAAATCTTTTAAATAGCATTTGTTTGTATATTGAATTGAGAAAATGCAAATAGTAATGTCTTAGTTAGGTAGCAATATATCACAATAACACAGCGTACACACACAAGCAAAACTCTATAGCTAATGGGGAGTGTTCTAACTCGACCAATATATAATATTTAGTTCCTTGTCACGTATAAATGTGTTTTTCT
Organism: Nemophila menziesii; assembly: GCA_029959085.1. Classification (NCBI taxonomy): domain Eukaryota; kingdom Viridiplantae; phylum Streptophyta; class Magnoliopsida; order Boraginales; family Hydrophyllaceae; genus Nemophila; species Nemophila menziesii. The sequence continues at coordinate 70,304,392 of JARWIR010000003.1, read as the reverse complement.
TTATTTTCACTGATTAGCATTATAACTCAGTCCGCTCATATACACATATCATGGGAATGTAACTTACTTTGAGATTAGGTTCAAAACAGAAAATCTCAATCTTAAGTTTTGAATTGCCTTCTTAACATCCTTTGCATATGCTAACTACACTATCTGCACTATGATGTGGCAAGAATTCAAACTTGGTTATCAAGCATATTAAGACATATAAAAATAGTTTTATATAGCTTTCTACTTGTATGTAAGGATAATCTTGTATAGATTTTGGGACACATTGGACAGGATCACGAGACCAAGACTTGTTGAGGATTAGAGGTCAACCCAATTTTAACTACAAACTATCATAAAAATTGAGGCTAATCAACCCTTTTTCCATCATAAAATACTGATCACAGATATTGAAATAAAACTAGTAGGTTATGCGGACCCAATTCAACTATTTTCACATTCTCTGATAATTTATCCTAATAACTGTAACACAAGATACGCAGTAATTTTTTTTGGTTAAAAACTTATTTTTGTTTGCAAATCAAATTAACTTGTAAATCTTGATATTTGATGAATTATGAGCATCATGATCTGAGCCGTATTTACTCTCTGCCTGAAATAGTACCTATGAAGAAAAGTCTTTTATAATTAATAGTTAAAAGAGAGGTGTGGGGTGTGTTACGAAACTAGGGAAAATATAAGGGGTAGATTAGAAAATAAAAGGTAAAGTAGAGTCAGAAAATGGGTTTCAAAAAAATTTGGACCATTTCTCGATTTGTGCGTGTCATCCTTGCGCAGGGGCCATGCTAATCTTCTCTGTATCGTTCCAATTTTATCGGATGTCCCCGAAGGGACATTATTATGTTGTAAGGCTTTCGTATATGAAGTGTAACTTTTGGTTAAATTCATCCGATGTGGGAAATATTGCTTTGTTTCTTCTGCCTCAAAACACAACACCCCGGACTTTCTCTAGTTCCCTCATACCATCTGAAGTAACGCTCAATGCATTTGCTTCCATTTAAGGAGCGCAATACAATCAAATGCAAGATAATATGTAGAGACATTACATTAATATTTGTTTATCTATGGTAAGCCAAACCGAAAAAACAAACCGAGAAAATAGGAAAATTAATTTATTCTGAGTTCAATGATCTCATATTTGTTGGTAGTTAAGGCATTCTTGATTTCCATTAATATTTTAAAAAATCTGTGATAAGGGGGTAGAAATGGATTAGATTTTATAAACAAAATACTCATATACGACATGCACTATCCGTGAAAAGGTCATAATATGCAAAATATCTTTACATCAAATAAAATATGATATATCTTAAAAGATCGTTCGCATATTGAAAATTCTTGAACCTAAAGCATACATATGAAATTATATAAATATTCTTTTGTAATTATTTATTTACAATTTGAATGCATAATATATCAGTTTCAAGAATACAATTTTTCTATCTTGATCAATTTTCTAATGTTTGCATGCATTCAAGGTATGTTATACACTAATTCTAAGGTCTACTATTTTCTATCATTAATTCAGGAAAAGTTTTCTTTTGGGATATTCAATAAATTATACATTCAAATCATTCCTTAAACTAATTGTTATATGGTTTTTAAATTTTTTTGAAATCAGTAAAACATGAAACACAAAAATTAGGAATGAGGATAATGAATACCCCACCCCAAACTAAAAAATGAGTCGTATCCACACGACTCGAAAAGACTCTATAAAGGAAATAAACTAATATACACTAACAAGTACGAAGGATCAAGGCAACGTATCTTAACCGGAAATGACAAAAGGACCATGTGTGGTCGTATTGCGGGGGTTGTAGTTGATCCATAGCATGTTGCAACAATTATTCAAAATACTGGGCCACCCTTGACTAGATAATCTCTTCATCGGCCCCATATGATTGGTGGAATTTTGTGGTCCCCCTGGTGGATATAGGCTATTCTTGGCATCATGAGGAGCATGCTTTGGAGATCTTTATCCGGTGCTGCCAAGGTTATTTCTCCTATGTTATTAGGATACGTTGTGCATGATACATCAATTTCCACCTATCCTGACAGCCTTCTTCCAGACCATTATTATCATAATGGTTTCTCAATAGGCTTAAGAATATTTGATTCCCATATATGAAACCTACTGATAGAGTCTGGAATACCTTATCAATTAGAATGAGTGAAATACTAAGTATGTGCGAAGACACCCAAAAATAAGGGGTTGATAATTGTCTTTTTGGGCAAGTATTTGACTGAGATAGTAGTAATGAATAGAAATAATAATCCTCATTTATGTGCTTATTTCACGAGTATGTTAATATGAAAATAACCTAATAGGTGAGATTGGTATTTTGTCGATATCCTCTTTCAGAAGGTTTAGAAGACGTGATCCTCGAACTTTTACAGTTAGCTTGCACCCTTGGACGAGATGTCTAGAACGAGGTCAGTTGAGGATCTAGGACACCTTCCATGGTCGAACAAAGATTCAGGCGGATTGATATCCACGACATGGCATAAGCGAGCCTATGAAGGCCATATTGAATAAACACACGAAATATAAGGATTTTTTTGGGCTATTTAGCTTTAGGTTTATGTATTTTTCACTCATTAATTTAAGATTTCATCATTTATTGATGATGGTTGTAAAGAATTTAATAGTGATCAAGATGGAAAGTATCTCTGAAATTGAATAATAATCATATGACAAATTCTTAAAATTCTAATAGAGAAATCAAAGTTATATGTGATTATTAAATTTGAAAAAAAATCAGTAATATTATTTTATATTCATACTAAGTATTTGACATATTGTTTAGCTAGACATTCTTATTTCTTGTCATATATATTATAGTGTCTTTTATTGCGTGATTCAATTAATATTTTTTATTAAATTATTATCGAGTTATATAAAGTAAGGATGAGCAGCCTAGTCGAGAATCAGAACTGTCCGGCCCAACTGAACCGACCAACCCATTAATTTTTATTTTGTGTCCAAAAAAACACTCATTGATCTTATAGGCCATATCTTTTTTGGGCAGCCCAAACATTTAGTTGACTTTTATTTGATCCGAGTATATACCCTATTATTTAAGCATATTTTTCTAAACCCTATTACATATATTTCTTTCTCTCTTCGTATTCCGCCTCTCTTTAAATTCCTTTCATTTTCATCTTTCTTTTCTCTTTAGAATTCTGAGTGAAAATCTATATACAAATTTAATTTTATGCAACAAAAAACGATAGTCCGAGAAATACTTATTGTAAAAAGTTATGTCGATGATGAAGAAAAAGAAGTTATTTTTTGTAAGTGATATATATTCAACTCTTATAAATTATATTATGTAATATTATGACTTGTTTATAAATTATAATTTTGGCATATAATAGATGAAATTTTGTTGTTTAACCTATAATTTCAAATTTGAAACTTTGTACATCAATTATTTAAATTTTAGAACTATAATATTTTTTTGCTATATACAATTATTCATAGATCTATTTATACAATTCTTTATAAATCTATTTAATCAATATTACTAAACTAATTTATTTAATTTTACATATAAAAGTAGGGATCTCAATGGTTCAAATATTGACTGTAACCGATGGATATTTGATCCGATAAAAAACCCGTTAGTGGAACCGATGGTGCATCCATGAGGGTTTGGTTCTCACAAAAGATAACTGGTGGATTATCCGTTAGGATTTGGTCTTTTACAATAATCCGACGGATAATCCGAAATCCGAATAAGAATATAAAAAATAAAATATTAAAATCTATATACTATATATAAGGATATTCTATAAATGTAAATTTCATACATAATATCGATCAAATATAATTATTCCATACATAAACTAGCTAATTGATTATTATCTATTTTATTACTATATTGCCTAATATAATTTCATGGTCTTCCAATAATTTTGTAGCTAATTTTAGAATTTCAAAAATATTTAATAATTTATTTTATTTAAATCATTTTAAATGATTGCGGATACGGATTAACCGCGGATAAACCGTATCCGTCGCGGATGCGGATTTGGTAAATAATTCTAAAATCCGATGGTTAATGGATGTGGATTTGGTTATCATTTTTCCTAATGGATGTGGATGTGTTTATGCAATTTTTCGAGTATATCTGATCCGTTTCCATCTCTATATAAAAGATAAGATCTAGATCTAAGGTTTAAATAATAACTTTTTTTTTATTCTAGATAACCCAAAATTCAACAAAAAAAATATTTAGTTTTATTAGGGTCAATTTTTTTGGTCCGACCTTTTTTGGTTTCAAAATTTGTTGTGCTTTGGTTTGTTTTTTCTGAATCATAGCCACAATCTAATCTCATTCGCTCCCCTAGCTTTCATCTCTAAGTGTCAATGTCGACCTAGCAGAGTGCTTTCGCCGTTGGTGTTCTTTCCGATCTCTAAACATTTCACAGCTCCACCGAAACCTCTGCCCCTACCGTACTCCAGCTTGGTAGTTTTCACCGCATGTCCAGGGTTCAGCCCTGGGATTTTACGGTAGACTTAAAAAGCCACTTACAGACGCTTTACACCAAATCATTCCGGATAACGCTTGCATCCTCTGATAAGGTTCTTGTATGATTCAAATAATAAGTTTTATGTGCATACAAAATTTGTGAGTTTGTATGTACTATAATATATATATATATATATATATATATATATATATATATATATATAAATCCGTATATATATTTCTTAATATATTTTATATGTATTTTACTAACTTATATATATTGTTTATTCATTTATACAAAGACGGAAGATTGCAATATATGTACAATCGTACAAAATTAATAAAATATACGTTTATCTTGTAACAGGTTATATATTTGATGAAAAAAAATTATTCTCAACCTAATAAGATCGTTGATCATTTCATTTCAGTGAAGTAAGTTTTTTTCTATTATATATTATATTTCTTTATATATTAATATATAGTTTCTTGCGGTTCTCCTATGTAACACACACACACACACACATATATATATATATATATATATATATATATATATATATATATATATATATATATATATATATATATATATATATATATATATATTACAGCACATTAGAATAGGCTTTTTCGCAAACTTTTCCTACTTCATCTAACGGGTGGAGTGTTTTACTAGAACAAAGTGATCAGGAATGGAGTTACACGCTGTGGAATCCTGTCACATCAGAGTCCGTTGAGTCATCCGTTAAAACTAAAGGAGAGTGAGTTGATCGGGAGTCATTTGCTAACTGGTTCTCCACTAAGAAATGGACGAGAAAGAAGTACTACGATCAAGTTAGTAGTCTAGACAACGATCAGGATTTTCAGATTTACCAGCCTATATGTTGCAATGGATAAATTTACGCCTCCTTGGAAGGTCTTCTTTTTTGCTTACCTTGAAGATAGATGAATCGACTGGTCTCACCGCGTCATTTTTTACGAAATTACCCCCTGAAGAGAGTGAGCATTCCTTAGGAGGTCGGCTTTATTTGGTAGAATCTCTTGGTGAGATGCTTCATGTATGGGTAAGTTTAGGCGGAGTTGAAGGGAGAGAAGTTTTGTACATTAAAGTTTGTAAATTGGATTTGATTTCAAAGACTTGGAAAAAATTGACTATATCAGATGATCGTTATATATATATATATATATATATATATATATATTTAGAATTTGTTTTTACATACGTTATTCAGTGAAAGATGTTTATTTACCAAATACATATTTGCTAAAATATATGAAATATAATTCTCATATTTTATAAAGCACCTTGTCATGTCTAAGCATTAAATGGACTATTATTTTTTACGAACGATAGTTGTATACCAAGGATAAGAAAAAAAAAATCTTATTTAATGTGCAAGAAACGGAAGTGAACAAATGAGAAAAAAAATTATCTAATATGAGCATATGTGGACAAAACAAAAAAAAAAGATAAATAGATATAATAATTTAATATTTAAACTTGTGGTTCAAAACTTGCCACTTAATAACTCTTTAGACACTATTAGACAATTTTACTAGTGGAGGATCCACCTCCATTATTTGTATATTGATTTGATAAAATGCAAATCAATGGGAATGTTTTAATAATATATATTAGTGTCTTAATTAGGTAGCAATATTACCACAATAACACAGCGTACACACAAGCAAAACTCTATAGCTAATGGGGAATGCTCTAACTCGACCAATAAATAATATTTAGTTCCTTGTCACGTATAAATGTGTTTTTCTTTGTTTTCACTGATTAGCATTATAACTCAGCCGGCTCATATACACGTTCCAATTTTATCGGATGTCCCCGAAGGGACAACCTTATGTTGTAAGTTTTAAGTATATTTATTTGGTCAAAAATATCCGATGTGGGATAACTTGCTTGGTCCCTTCTATTTCTACTTCAAAACACACACACCAGCAGCCTTTCTCTAGTTCCCTCATATCATCTGAAGTAATGCTTACTGCATTTGATTCCATTTAAGAAGCAAAAGACAATCACATGCAAGATAATACGTAGACACGTGACAAGAAAAGCGATAAAATCACTATAGGAAATTGTAGCACACATTTCTGAAGCATTGTGTTTGAAGTTTATTTTATTATATAATTAATTATTAGTATCTGTTAGATGTCGTGTGTCCACAAGAGAAAACATTTCTCCATCCATGTTTCAGAATATAAGGACGTCACGTGCTTGTAATTTAGCACCAATACGAAAAGGATTGGATTGGATTTAGTCATAGTACCCAAAGATTACTTTTTGCACGGGTAGTTAATGCATTGAACAAGGTAGTATTCATTGTCTGCACTGCACCTATTGTCATTTGTCAAGTCATTGAAACAACATACCAATCACTCCCAACATAAATTTAACACGAGACATATTCAGGTAAAAAATATATATATATTCCTGTTTTTTTTTTATAATAATTACCCACCTTCAAATGGCTATCACACAATTTAAGGAGCCAAATACTGAACTGTATAACAACTCAGACTTCCTGAATAAATGCAAAATACTGCTTAAAAGTAAAGTTTAGTCACATGTTTCTTACTCTGTCCAAAGTCCTAATGAGGCACTCTCACCAATTTTGCAAAGCATTCTTGAATTTATCAGTTAACTGTAAGTTAACATCACTAACATCACTCAATTTGGTCATAAACAATAACATTAGACCTAGCTAAATTTAAAGCAGACAATCTTTTTTACTATAAATTAAGAAACAAACTTATTAGGTGAAAAAAGCTTCTAGAACAAGCAACATAAAAGAAACAATCCCTGCATTTTTTGTTTAAAACACAACTTTTCTCTACTCCCTCCCTAGTATGGTCAAACTGAGTTGTATAATTTGAAGTAATGTTTAATTTTGCACATATCCTCAGTTTAAAAAATAAATTTTGCAATATATATTACTCCTACTAAAGTACATCTTATAATTTGATAATGAGTCTATCCTCAAGAATGTAAGAACAAGCTAAATTGTGTGTTGGAATAATAAAACAACCTACATTTTTTCCTAGTACTCTTGACAGAATCTACTTATCAAGTACATCCCTAATAAATATGTTACCATTTGAACTAGCCTACAATATCATTACGTAAAGTATAAGATAAGTCAATATCCCCTTCAGTATGTTAAAAGTCAGAATTGTGGATATGTAACCAATTGTATCTACTTGTTACCTTTAAATAAGTTAGCATGCCGAAAGAACCACCAATTATATTAATGATATGTTTCAATGGCCTCCATATAAACCAAAATTGTTTAAGAAGAAATCCACAAAAGACATACACAAGATCGCATTGATGACTGCGAGAAAATGATATCACATCACAAGGGAAGTGTTGATTAAAAATTATAAGTGACAAAAAAAAAAAAATTATCATAAATCGCGTGGCATCATTGAACATTAAATTCAAGAAGGCCAGAACTTTCGAGTAAGACTTGAATGAGTGTAAGTGTGGATTCACCATAATCCCCAAGTTTCTTAGAGCCAAGAAACTTGACAGTCTTCAAGCGAGGAAGAGATATCTTTTCTATCACTCTTCCAGACGCCCAATATTCTTTTACTTGAGGTTGAAGCTTTGAGATGGACGAAGACTACACATACACAACACAAAGATACTCATGTAAAATTGTTTAAGTTAAGTGTAAGACAACAATCTAACTAAGGTAAGGTTTTTAATTAGTCTAGTTACCTTATGGAGATCATCTGGCCTCCTCAAGACTAATTTCTCTAGATTCGGTGAATATTTCAAAACACTTATAATACCAGCTGTAACCTGCTCATCAATAAATGCATCCACCTTTAGACATGTAAGGTGCGATAATGGCGATGACAATGTTTTTTCCCCCAAAAGCAAAAGGGCTAGGACCTGAAACATGCGTATATTTATATATATATATATATATATATATATATATATATATATATATATATGTGAGGCAGAAGAACATGTAAATATCGCACAATTTTATTCTATTTTTTGGTCAGACACAAGACTTTTACAGTTCATAAATTATTACTAGATTTACTCATAAGACGATCTTTGACTTGTAACTTGCAAAGTCATATATACAATTAGTTCCTTGTTGACAATGTAGAAAATGAACTAAAGGCTTACCTACCACTCTGATCAAACTTAGAAGCGTAATGTAATCAAATATAGGCAAGGAGCAAGTGACAAAATAATGCACAAAAATTAACTAAAAAAAAGGACATTGTCAGTTGTCCCAACAAGATGTAATTTAACATATTTTATTGCAGCTTTATACCTGAATGAATCATTAGTCATTGAGAAAACAGATAACTATGCACGTATTTCATTTATAGTGTTGATTTCTTGTACTCTTCCAACTTTACAATGTAACAAGTTTAAGATGTGGATGGATTTTAATTGAAAGAGTTACATACCTGAAGGTAGTGGCCACCCAGTTCAAACTCTGGTACATGGTGAAAGTAATCAATAAGGCCAATGAGATTATTATACTGCTCTCCCTTTTCAGTTTCAAAATACAAGAAATTAAATTTGAGCTCAATTTTCAGAAGAGATGAGACACTTAGCATCAGAAATTCTACTATATTACACAAATACCCCAAAATGTGTAAATATTGGAGGTTAGGTGCTGAAATTTCCAACATAGGTGCATATAAGCTGTCTATCACCAATTCTCTTAAATTTTCAGAGATTATACTCAAACATTTGAAGCCTATACATTTGTCAAATTTCAAGTACTCTAGCATAGGACTGCCAGATAATATCTTTGCAATTGTATCCTCGTTTAATACCACCAATTCCAGTGATAAACTTTTAAGGCATGTCCAATTGAAACCTTGTTTGGGTACCAATTTGCAACCACGAATACTCAAATTCATCAAAGACTTGTTGCAATACAAAGTTCGAGACAAGCTATAACTATTTGAAAGACATAATAAGTTTAACTTCAGATCACTCACCCCTTTACCTGAAGCAAACCGAGACCAAACATCAACATCCGAGGCAAAACAATCATAATAAGGGAAACTAAGATGAAGTTTTTCTATACTAGTGTTCCAGTTACAAAGAAGCGTTTTGTGAACCCATGCAGCAAACTTAGAAGTCTCCTCTTTGGAACCAGAATGTTCAAAAGTGAGTGTTGGGACAAAGGTCCAAAGTAATTGCCATCTCTTTGAGAGTCCACTGGTTCTCACTACATGTTTCATGTCTAAGAAAGAATAAATATGAAGCAACATTGTATCAGGTAAGACACTAATGCGGTCTATCTCTTCGGTTGTTGTATTCGACATTTCCTCCATTGAAGATTATAGCTTCATATTAATTTTGTTAGCTTCTAGATATAGAAGAGACGAAGAAAATGAACAGGTTGTTGCCTGTTGGAAGATACAGAAATGTTGACCGATACAAAGTTGGGAAGCCAATTCATTTATGATGGCCTTTTGTATCCTTTTTATGTGTGACCCGCAACCTTCCCTATACTCAAATATCTTTTTGAATTTTTATGTGTATTTATTAGTAGTATTAAAAAAACATTGTTTTCGTTCTTCTCTGTATTTTCCGTATGCCATGACCAAATAACAAAAAACAGAACATACATAATTAGTGGGTTGATGATTAAAAATTAAAATTATAAAAATTAATTATAAAAGATTCTGTATGTTTTATGAGTATCATTTTAAACTAATAATGCTTCTTTAAATAAAAGAAATAAAAATGTTTTTTTTTTCATAAAAAACAAATTAAATCTGATTAATAAAAGTATAGCTACATCTATAAAATTTATTCTGGAAAATGAGTGTATTTTACAATATTGTAGGACAAAAGTTCTCCATTTCTAAAGAGAAAACATAAGAATCGATAAAAATAAAAAACAAATAACTAGGAACAGAAACGGAACGAATAACTACAAAAATCAAAACTATATTCATAATCATTTAATTTGTAAAAAATTATATCATGATGAATTTAATCGTGGTGTTATTTTTCAAAACCATAATTGAACCATTAGAATTGAATTATTAAACGGGATTTTAGATTCTAACCATAACCGAATTATAACTTAATAAATATACTAAAAAGAATTTAAAACAAAATCATATATAATAAAAATCTCTAAAATATATAAAAATACTATGTAGCTTTTTTTTGTTGTTAAATCTAATATTTAAATTTTAGTTTTAAAATATAAATATAGTTTATTTATATTGTTTAACTGTATTTTATAATTATGTTTTTTTTTATATACTAAAAGGTGCTACCACACTTTTTAAAGTGTGGTGTCGCCTTTCCTCCCGTTTCCTCTATATATATATATATATATATTATGATAATAAACGGATTTTCAGTTATTCGTTTTTATTTTTATTTAAACAAGAACCTAACGAATTTAACCATCAATTACACGTTTCAAAACTCTAATTTGTTAGTTTTATTCATAATTACATAATCAATTTTTAATCCATTCGAATTTCAGATTTTAAACCCTAACCATTATCATCCCTATTTCTTGATGGGTATAATCTCATTAAGAAGCACACTGCCATAAAAAAATTTAAAAAAAATACACAACTAGCACAATTAAATCAAAAAATATAGAAACTTATAGGCTTATAATATCAATTGATGATTCTAGATCTATGATCCTAGATGTGCAAATGCAAATCAAAACCAGTCTTCCAAATACTATTTTTTTCAATAAAATTCAAATTCAGGATTTCTTAATCTGAGCAAATACTATAAACATGAAGATTAACCCACATACAATTTCCACAAACCTAATAAGTAAAATTTCGTGTACATTCAAAAAACCAATTTATAGCCAAAAGAAAGCTACATAAATACAGACTACTCATCAAATAATCCATAAACATGAAATCATGACATAAAGTTGAACCAAGGACCAGTCTCTTGATTTTATTTTGTAATTTTTTTATACCTATGCTTTTTCCTTGTTTTCTTTCTTTAAGTATACTTTAAACATGTCTAGCTTTCTCTAAACTTGTAGAACCTAACGAGTCAAAATATGTGCACACTTTAATAAAACAAAACAACCAGAGAGAAAAGAAACTGAAATTCTCGCTAACAAGTGTTATATTCAAAAGGATGACATCATTCAGAATTTGATGAGTTTGTTCTTCAAACCATACAAAATTCATAACTAATATTAAAAAAAATTGCACCATGGGATGCATAATTGCAACCTATCCAATTTGAGAAACTGAATTATGCTTGTAACAATGAGAAAACATTAAAAGTTTACAAATTTATAAACATCATCATAATATACTACTAGCCATCTCACTTCTTCAACTTTTACCATATCTCTAACAAAGTTTTTCCTTCTTTAAATAGAATATTTAGTAAACATAACCAAAGCTAACGCTGAAATGACAAAGAATATGAACCAGTTTTCGGATCTTGAACCGCTTTAAAGTTATCAATACTCATTCCAAATCGTCCCAAAACTGAATTTCCCATTTCTTTTAACTTCCCTGCTCACAAATCACACCCATATATTTAGTTCATTGAATAAAACATGGTCACTTTCATTAAAAAAAAATGAACATAAAAAGCTTACCAATCATCTCTTCTTTCATTTTTTCACGTTTTTCATCAGCTAAGGGCTTTAAGCGATAAATGGTCCTCCTAGCTTGGTCATTTGAAGGATCCAGCTCCAATATTTTAGTCATATCTATAACATAATGAAATTAAACGCAATTAATAAGAAAAACAAATAAAATAAGTATCATCTTAAATTTACCAGCAATGGCATCTTCGTAATTTTCAAGTTTTTCATTAGCTTCTCCTCTTCTAATCAGAGCCTTTGAGTAAGAAGGATTTAGTTCCAGTCCTTTGGTACATTCCTTTACTGTTTCCTTGTGTTGTCCCTGTAACAGGTAATAAAAGATAATTGTGTATGAATTAGACAAGTGTAACAGAGCATTTTATTACAAGATTAAGGAAGAACATACCAGTTTGGAGAAACATGCACCACGATTTGCATGGCATATTGATCGTAATTCAACAGATGAAGGTACATCAGGTGCAAATTGTAAAGCAAGCTCATATTTTAACAATGCCTCTTCGTATTTTCCTTCTTTGAATAATGCATTTCCTTCCAGTTTTGCATCATTTGCTTGAGCTAAAGCTTTCTGCTACCACAAATAGAACAGATCACTATACTTATCAAGACACTTTAGGAAGGGTACTTTAGTAATTGTGGGTTCAATTTGCAAAGTTAATGGATAAAACAGGGAATATCGGCTAGTTTTTGGAGCAATGGGGGTACTCTTTCGCATAGAACAAGGACCAATTGGTGCAATTAAACAAAATTCGTCACTATTTCAATGTGAAACATATTGAGGAGCAAGAAATTATCCGATTGGAAGTAATATATTTACTAATTATAAGGACTGACCCACTAATAGGAGCCCTTAATATGCAAAGGTATTAAAATTCCAATTTTACAATCAATCTATTGTATGATAACTTAAACAAAATAAGAATAATTTTATCAAAATAAAACATATAGAAATACTAGCTACCTCAGGGTCAACATTGGTAGATGATTGGGTCTCGAGGGTGGTATCGTGATTAACATTTTCTTCGCTGTTTCCGAGGTCTTTGGATTTTTTCAGCTCTTCGTTCTCTGAATCAGTATTAAGTTCTGTATCGCTTGCGGTTTCGTAGCCATCGGAATTGTAACCGGACGGTGACTGTACGGGAACAGAAGAGGTAGCAGCTGCTGATGAGGTTTTTGTTGTCGTTGGTTCGGGCTCGGGATTGGGTTTGGGTTTGGGCTCGGAAGATGGGATTTGGACCGGTTCGATCAAAACCATGGCTGATAATTGTGGAATAAAACCCCTTTTGTTTGGATTTGATTGGGGAATCAGATGTGGTTGGTGATTAACAAAGGACACTTTGCACTTAGTTTGATCCGACTAACGAGAAAAAAGAAAAAAAAGTTCTTGGTAGTTTTGTCTGGGTTGGGCTTTTGGAAATGGACGATACCTTTTTTTTTTCTTTTCTTTTTTTTAACGAAAATGACTAGATTTAATAAAATGAAAAGTGTTAAACATACAATAAGTTAAGAAATGTTTCTAACCAATGTCGGCTGCTAGAAAAAATAAAAGAGGGTGGGGATAGTGAAACTACCAAATTGCAAGGTAAAGTGTTGGTTAACTTTGCTTTTGCAATCCAATCTGCAACTTGATTTACCTTCTAGAAATGAATTGGTAGCTAACTATTGTTGAGCACGCCAATGTTTGGATATCTTCAACAATAGGAGAGTTATGACGATTACCAAACTTTGTGCCTTTCTTGAGACTCTTTATTAGGTTAGAACAATTATTCTTTAAAATAAACTGTTTTAACAATTATTCTTTAAAATAAACTGTTTTATAGGTTGAGCAGTAGCTTTTTGAATAGCAAATCTAATTTCAGTTGCTTCTGCTTCTTCAAGAGAGTTTGCACTAAAGCTCCAAGCTTTTGCTTCAAAATTTGGCCTACTTGATCACTGAAAATACAACCAGTTGAAACTTGATTAGTGCTTTTATTATAAGATGCATCAACATTAATATAAGTTAAATTATGATTAACCTCCCTGTTTTGAATATGATTGTAATCAGTTTGGTTGTCTGGGCAGTTTAGGTTTAAGTTTAAATTAGCTTCAGAGTTGAATTTTGTGTAATTGACAAACTCATCATAAGCTTTATATGCATTTTACGCATTAAGCAAGGGATTTATTGCACAATTTTCAAAGATCTTTTTGTTTCTAGCTTTCCATATGAACCATACGATCCGTATTGCCATCTCAACTAAGGGTCTATCTCTTTCATCAGATGGATAATTCACTTCAAAAATATTTTAAAGCCATTTCTTAAGTGTGAGAGTATAATCATTAGAGAATAATAGACCTATAGGAGTTGCAAACCATGTAACTTCTGAGCCATGGCAAAAGGAAAACAAGTGTTCAGAATTTTCCACCGAGTTTTCAACAAAGCTTACATTTATCATTCAAATCACATTTTTCTTTGAAATTTATTAAGTTAAGTGGGTATAGAGTTGTTAATAACCCTCTAAGTAAAAAATTTCAGTTTAGAGGAAGATTAAGACTCCATATCTTATCGTAGAAGTTATCTTGAAGGGAATAGGAATTAGATGGGCCATGTTGAATTATATTTTTCCAAGCTTCTGCAATTTCAGAGGACATTTTATTTTTAACTTCTTTAACAGTAAGATTCCCATTTTCAGTGTAGTCCCAAATAATTTTATCAGTTACATCTGTAGTACTAATATTTATAGCAGAGTTTTTTTCCATAAGTTCAGTGCCCAAAGTATTTGAGAGAAGATATTTGCTCCAACAATGATTATCATAGATGAAGTCTGAAATCAGTGATAGAGGAAATTGGTTGAATTGGTTAATTTGTCATATTGAGAGACTCAATCATCATTCCAAATATTGACCAATTCTCCATTACCAATAATCCATCTGGTGTTATGAAGGAAATTCTCCCTTTCTAGTAACAGACTTCTCCTTCCCCAAGAGGGGTTATAACCAATTTTAGCATCTTTAAAATTCCCTTCAGGAAAGTAAATTCCTTTTATAACTTTATAGGCAATAGAATTCGTATTTAGATTAAATTCCCAGGCAGATGAAGTGAGAATTGATATATTCATTTGAGAGAGATTTTTAAAGTTTAAACCTCCTTCTTTTTTTGGAATTTCAAGGAATTTCCAACTTTTCCAGTGTATTCTATTAATTCCACCATTTCCCCACCAATAATTTGCCACCGAAGAAGCAATTTTATTACATACAGAGTCAGGTATATGAAAGATGGTCATAATGTAGACAAAAATGGATTGAATGATAGCTTAAAGCGTCTCCTTTCCAACTTCAGAGAAGAATTTAAAGTTCCAGTTATCCAATTTAACAATGACAATGACTTACAATAATCCATTTAAGTGACCTTATCTTTGATCTTCCCCAATCAGAGGGAAGACCTAGATAGGTGACCTAAGTTTGACAAGTGTTTTATATTGAGGAAATTTGTAAGTTCATAGGCAATATTAGTGGGAGTATTTTTGCTAAAAACGACCCCACTTTGATAATCTATTTTATTAAAAAAAATCCCACTGAATTGAATATTTGAAGAAAATATCTCATTTATCTTTCGATACCTAAACTATTATTATTTTAACCTAGACACCACCGACCACCGCTGCAACCACCGACCACCAAAACCATCGCCTCTGGTCAGTTTTTTTTAAAAAGAAATCTTTTAAAATTTTGACCACCGCCACTACCATCGCCTTCGACTAATTTTTTTTTAAAAAAAATTGAAAAAAAATGACAATCGTTGCCGCCACCGCTACCGCTACCACCACCACCACCACCACCACTTCCGGCCAGATTAATTTGTTTTTAATTTTAAAAAGAGAATCTGACCACTGCCGCTGACGTCACCTCTACCACCAGCCCAATTTTTTTTTTAAATTCTGCCACCAAAGCAACACCTGGCCGCTGTTGGCGCTACCATGTATTTCATGATTTTTTTTCCCAACAAACTAGTTTTACGCAAACATGAAATTCTTTGTTCCGAACAAATAATTCATTGTTTTAAACAAGAAATATATTCTTAGTATTATCACCTATTCCGCATACATGAATATCCTTGTTTAACATAAGAAATTTATTTTTCAAAACAAGGATTTCATTGTTAAAAACAAAAAAAAATCACTATTTCGAACAATGAAGTCATTATTGTTCTAAACAATGGAATTTTTGATCTGAAAAATGAATTTTATTTCCTGATAGGGGAAAATTAGATAGGTTGTTAAAATACGGTAGGAGTGACCAGTGGTAATGCATGTTAAGAAAAAATTAGCCGGAATTGGTGCGGTGGTGGTGGTCGAGGCGGTGGTCGAAATTAAAATAAATAAATAATCATAAATAAATAAACAAAACTGGCCAAACGTGGTGGTGGTGGCTGCAACAGTGGTCAGTGGTGGTGCCCGAATATTTTTTTAATAAAATATATACATAAAAGGTCGGTAGAGGTGGTGAAGGCGGTAGTGGTGAAGGCGACGATGGTGGTGGTGGCAGCATGTTTGTGGTGGTGTTGATGTTGGTAATGGTCGTGGTTGTTGTAGGGTGGTGGTGGTGTTCGAATTTTTTGTATTGTAGTAGTGGTTGGTGATTGTAACAGATGATTAAACTTGAATGATAAATAATAGAGTAATTAAAAAAATTATATAAAAAATTATTTAATAAAAAAATTATTAAAACTTATTTTTATTAAATAGATAATTAAATGGGTTATTTTTAAATTTTAATTAATGACTCAAAATTCTAATTGTAGAAAATCGGTCGAAAATTTAAAGAATTACAAAAGTCCACACTTGATAAAAAGGCACAACCTTCGAGCATTATCGTAGTACTAGCTGCAGCTCATCATCAAGTTTCTTGTCTAAAAGAACAGAAAATCATCGTACTTTCTAAATTTTCAACAATTGACGAGGCTTGGTTACGAAAATTACCTAATCCCTCAGGTTCATCCATCTTTCTCTTTTATATTTCCTGCTGTTCGTCTCTTCACTTTATTTTTCCTAATTTTCTTCGCTTCTCTTGTAAATTCTGTTGTGGAATTGGTAAATTTATATTTTATCATTATCATTAAAATGTTAATTATCGTTAAATTCACCCAATTGAGCATAAGTTCATTTACCCCAATCGTTACGTTTATCAATTAAAATTTCATTTAGGCATATCTGTGCATATAATTGCGTAGTTGCGATGACTTGGTACAAAGTTGCATTTTTGTATAAAGTTAGTGTAATTGGGTCGAATTAAGCTGATCGACCGAATAATTGTAGATATGGAAATTTAGTGCATTATATATTTCTTTTTATTTTCAGAGCTTAATCTTATGGGTTCGAGAAGACACATACCTCCAGCATATGAAGGACGATTATTACCATCAAATTACCACATAGTGCAAACACACCCACCTCTCGAGCTTTTCGAAAATAAATTAGCTGTTCAAGCAGCCGAAATAACTAGACTTGTTTCAGACAATCAAAAATTAGCAACTACTCACGTGGCCTTAAGACAAGATTATGTTTCTACTCAGCAAGAAATAAAGAAACTAAAAGAACATATACTCAACATTCAGACAAAAAGCGATGTTCAGATCAAGATTTTTCTGGATAAGATTGAGAAAATGGAAGCTGATATTAAAGCAGGTGAAAATGTGAAGAAGGAACTTGAAGCGGCCTTAAACGAGGCCCGAAGATTGGTAGTAGCTAGAAATGATCTGACTTCTCAAATTCATCGGGCTTCTCAAGAGCTGGAGAAAGCCCGAGTTGATATTAAGAAACTTCCGGAAATGCTTGCGGAACTTGATCGCTTAAGAGAAGAACACCAAGGGCTACGGTGAGTCAACCAAACTTTTTATGTACTTATAACACATAAAAAATAAATAATATTACATGTATCTGATGTAAGTTTTTTTTAATGTTTGTGAAAATAGCAAGACATTTGAGTATGAGAAAAGCGCAAATACAGAAAAAGTTATACAAATGCAGATAATGGAGAAGGATTTGGTGGGTATGGCCAGAGAAATGGAAAGATTGCGCGCTGAGGTGTTAAATGTGGAGAGAATGTCACATGGTATTAAAAATATTAGATTTATGTTTTTGTTTAAGCTCTTATTTACTTTTTTCTCGTTAATAATTCTTGTGATTGGCTCTTTATGTAGCTCCAAATCTTAACAATGGCCATTACATGAATCCGAACCCTTCGTTTCCGCCACCTATGCAAGGTAGTGTTGGGTATATGGATCATTACAATAAACCGTATGCTCAGACTGGAGTGGTGGCTGCACCTGAGGGAAGTGTTCAATATAGCAGCAATGCTCCTGGTGGAGGTGGTGGTGGTGGTGGTGGTGGTGGAGTTGGTCCTAGTGTTGGTCGAAATATGGTTTGGAAAAGAACGATATGATGCTATAAATCCTTGGAGGTGAAAGTTGCATGTCTTGTTCCACTCATACCATGTTGTACATTTAGATTTGATGAGGTGATTAGATACATTATTCATATCACGTGTAAGGTTTATTCAATAATTTGAATTCTTGTACAATTTACAATGTTACAAAATTGTTAATTAGGTGTACTGTGTCTGATTGTTCTCAAGAGAAAAATTAGTACCTCTTGATTGTTGACATAAGATGGGCTCTAAGCTCTAATATATAGATTTAATGCTTTGTTTTACTTATTTACCTTCACGATTTTATATATTTATATATGAATGTCCTTGATCTTGTATTTCCGAGTATGGAGAATCCAGAATTAATGAGGCTAAGCGAATCAAGCAAACACGTTAATTGTTGGAAGCTTGAATGATGCCCCGAAGATACGAGGTTAACAACTTAATCTTATCTTTTGAGTGATATATGTGGTATTATAAGCAACAATTTCAAATTCATGGCAATTTCAAGCGGTTATGAGGACAGATGTCACAATATAGACCTATATATAGAAACATTTTGTAAATGTCAAGAATTTTGAAATTTGTATGACATGAATTCTATATAAATAAATTTTAATAACATTTTATTTTGTTTAAGACATTGAAAAAATACAAGTACATATGAAGATCTTAGGGATGGAGCAACAGTCTTCAATTTTGAAGAATCGAACAATGCATTTTCACCAAAGGAACAAAGAGAAATTCCACAACATCTATCATTAGTGGTAACGACAGGAGTAGTCGTTTCGATAGTAGCAAAGGTGGAAACACCATTAGTACCAGCGACCCCAATAATGGCAATAAACGTCGAGGAAGCACTCCACATGTCAAGAATATCCGGTTCCTTTGGTACCAAATGTCAAGAATATCCAGTTCCTTTGGTACCAAATAGCATCGTGACTGTAAATCAACCACTCTTGATGGTGGAGATCAATTCTCAGACATTGGGACATTTGTTACAAACTCTACAACGTTCGTTAGCGACATGTCATCCACTTTCAAATCCAAAAGGTCCAAATGCCAGCTCACGCAACCGGGAACCCAATGATACAACACGGAGATCAAAATCATATAAAGCGGACATGAAAATTAAAGTTAAACAAGACAGTCCCTTATCTTGGGAAGTTTAAGACGTGTCGTTGCCTCGAAGGTTCAAGTCACCTCAGTTACCGACATACGATGGTTCAACATATCCAAATTAACATGTCAATACGTATAAGAGGCACATGGAGTTGATAAAAAAAATCTGATTCTTTTTCCTACCAAGCTTTCCCATCAATTTTGTTAGAGAGAGCCAAGTATTAGTTTTCCAAACTGGAGCCTAAGTCAATTGGATTATTTGCGCATTTAAGGCAAGGTTGGGTGCACACTTTGTAGGAAGCAAACGTTTAGAGCGAGATTCTTCCTTGCTATTAGGGCTGCATCAACGGAAAAGGGAGTCATTTTTGAAGTTATACAAAGTGATTTGGGAATGCTGCCTATAATACAGAGTTCGTCGATAATACTATATCACAACTTGCTTTTACACATGGTCTAAGGAACAAGAAGTTCCAAATCAAGCATTAATGTCGTTCATCCCTGAGAAAGGGTAAATATATGATCAAAGTGAATTTGACACTCAATTTGAATATCATGCATCACGTTTAATCGACAAAGGCCTACTGGTTGTATTCATGGTAGCATAGGAGGAGTTTGATATGAGGCAACAAAGTCTTGAAATGGATAATCCATAGCATGAAATCAAAATTTGAGGTGACAATGATATAAATCGTACAAATCAAGGTACATGCCACTTTAATTCTGAACGATGCTATCTGTTGGTGTGTCATCTTATTCAATTATGTGGGCTTAACCTGGTGTCTTCTTTTTCTTCGGAAGTATGTGCTAAAGTGCCCTTGAATATGTTGTAATATTTTCACTTTCGATGTATATAGACTCGGTGTCCGTGGATTATGTTTCCAAATGGATTGAGGTCGTGGGAGTAATAGTGAATGACTCAAGATTAGTAATCAAGTTCTTGGAATAACACATATTCACGAGACATAGGACACCAAGAGTTATCATTTTTTTACAATCAACAGCGAGAGTTATCATTAGTGATGGAGGTACGCTTTTAGTGAATGAATACTTGTAGGCGATCCTAGTGAAGTGGGGAGTAAGACATAGAGATTCTACCGCTTACTATGTTGTATATCTCGGTTTTGCGGTCTAGGCGGTCGACCGGGGTTTAGCGCCTAGGCTGGATTATACGGGAAATAGGTGGAATTAGGAGGTTTTGAATTCCGTTGTATAATTTTGTATATTTAGTAATATTATACGTAGTAATTATAACAATTTTAACTATTTAAGTCATAAAATTCATCTAACAACACTATAGTATATTTATAAAAATACTAAAATCTGAGTTATAATATGAATTCAAGAATTCTCGAGAATATAACAAAATAAAAAGAACGCCTAGGCGACCATTTTTTGTCGTTAATCGGGCCTAGGTGGGTTAGGCGCTTCTTCCACGGCGGTTGAGGGCTACGCAAAAACGCCTAACATTTTTACGAGCGTAAGCGGCTGAGAGAGGAGTTGACGCCTAGGTCGCGCTTAGACGCGCCTATACGACGATTTATACAACATAGATCGCTTACCACCCACAAATAAATGGACAACCTAAGGTCTATAATCGAGAGATCAAGTCAATTTTTTAGAAAACCGTGAGGCCAAAGAGGAAAGATTGATCAAAGAAGTTGGACGGTGCACTATAGGCCTATAGAACAACATTTAAAACACCAGTGGATGCATCTCCCTATTGAATGATATACAGTAAGGCATGCCATCTTCCTCTTGAGTTCGAGTTGAGTGATTATTGGGCGATCAGAGAATTGAATTTAGAACAACAACTAACTAGTGAAAAAAGAAAGATGCAATTTAACAAGTTAGTTGAGTTTTAGTTTCGGTCTTATGAAAACTCCAAGCTTTGTAAGAAAAAACAAAGAGATGGCATGATAACCAAATTTGTACAAAGACATTTGAAGTGGGACAAAGGGTCCTCAAGTACAACTCAAAGTTCTAGAACTATCCAAATAAGATTAAATCAAGGTGTTTTGGACCTTACATTGTCACTAAGGTCACACCCCATAGAGCTATTGACATTGGACACTAGACTGAGCACCAAACCTTCATATGGTAACCAATCATCAATTGAAAGTATACTATGAAGGTATTGATGTGGAACGAGGGGAGGTGGTATACCCCCTCGAAGCTGAGTAGTCTAAGGTAACACGTCGAGCTTTACCCATATTAAACAAAAGCATTAGGGGGTTACAACCCATAGATTTATTGTTTTCATAATTAGTGTATACTAATTTAGTAGTTTAACCTTATTGTAATGTAAATTATGTGTAATGAGAAAGGTGTTGTAGTTGGATGATGTGCAGGTAATAGTCACCTTGATTGAAAATTGTTCTGAGAATTTAAGTAGAGAGGCAGTGATTTTCATGATTTTAGGAACTTCTGTTTGTGAATCTGAGGCTACCAATGCGTCCGAAATGCTCTTTTAAGTCAAGGGGAAGAAAACCTTGACCAATTCCAAAAATTTCTTTATCATTTTACGAAGTAAAGAATTTTTTGTGAAGATTGAAAGTGTTGAGAGCGCCTAGGCTATCTCGTGGCGCATCTAAATGTGTTCTTAATTAGAAGATGATAGAAGGTTTTAAGCGCGCCTAAGTATATCGTGGCAAGCCTAAAGGTGACTGCCGATATACTAGGTGCGCCAATGCCTAAAGCTCTCACAACGCGCCTAAAC
This sequence comes from Nemophila menziesii, assembly GCA_029959085.1. NCBI lineage: Eukaryota > Viridiplantae > Streptophyta > Magnoliopsida > Boraginales > Hydrophyllaceae > Nemophila > Nemophila menziesii. The sequence continues at coordinate 70,282,043 of JARWIR010000003.1, read as the reverse complement.
CGCATCACTGATATGCTAGGCGCGCCTAAATATTCTCGCGGCGTTCCTAGACCCCATTTTACACTTCAAATGGTCAGAAGCTCTTTAGGCACGCCTAAGACTTTTTGCGGCGTGCCTAAACCATGTTTACACTGTAAAGTGTCAGAAGGTTTCTTAGGCATGCCTAAGCCTTTTCGTAGCACGCCTAATCCCCATTTACATGGGAACATAAAAAAAGATTCTTTAGGTGCACATAAAACTTATCTTGGCGCGCCTAAAGCAGCAGCTCTAGAAAAAATTAAAACCCTTTTACCCTCTTCCTCTTCATAAAATCGGCCCCACCTTCCCCTTACTCACTTTTTATTTTCCAAAACTCTTCGAAACACCATTAAATCTCCAACCTTTCATATCCTCTACACCCACAAACTCCACCATAATAAAAACCCATTAAAACACACATCCTAAAAACAACAAAGACATCTCCACCCACTTCCCAAAAATCTTCAAAACCCTAACATTGAAATGTGAAGAAAATCAAGTTTTGAAGATTATAACTCATATAAGACATGCTCAAAAGTGCAGCTACATCAAGTTTCAACAATATTTTCAAGGAATAACAACGCAAATCAACTTTTTCTCTTGTTTTGAATGATTAGCAATTGTGTTGTGAGCTTTGTTTGAGATTTTGAGTCGTTTCGTGTGACTAAGATGACAAGTAGAATAATTGCATTAAATTATGCAAGAAAGAAGAAGAGGGATAGTTTGGGTGTGATGAAAGAATTATCATACACGATAGGATAATGTGCGAATTTCATCGGGGAACCGATTAAGGAAAAACCGAAACCCAAGGCACTAACTCCACCAGGGTGAACCTACTGTGAAGGAGAAATTTCCAACCATTACGAAAAAGAATAAACCACAAGCACCATGGGATCATGATAAAGGCTCTTCAACGATTCCTCAAGAGGTAGACAATAAAAAGGAAGAAAGAATATATATACCGACTTGGGGAGAGTTATTGCATGGTCGAGAGATTTACATAGAGGAGTTACAATATGACATCATCAACCCAATAAAACATCGAGACCAAGCTAGATCACGTTCTCTTCATGCTTGGGGAAGGACCAAAGAACAAACAAAATCAAAACTTGGATTGGCCAGTCGCCTGCCGAGTAATGTTCCCTTAACCTCACTCATTTTCATTATCCGTTTAGTTGTAAACTCTTAAATTTAATACATTTTCGAGTCGTTTTCGAGTCGTGGGGACACGATTCAGTTTTGAGTTGTGGGTGGGGTACTCGTTGTCCTCATCCTCGTGTATATGTATGTGTTATATATACATATATACACACACACACACATATATATATTATAACAAGACAACAATAAAAAAAATTAGTTAACTAAGTTAAATTTATCGCTTTATTAGTAAATTTAATTGCTATTTATTTTCTTATTTGCTTTAAAAATGAAAAATAAAATTATTATAATGAATATGTGTAGGATATAGAGAATGAACCATGAAAACGTGTTTTAGACAAGTTAATGATAGAAAAGAAGTGTGCCTTGTGAATTAGCTATAGTAAACTATAGGTACGAAAACATGTAATTGTAGATATAACTGATAAGTAAGTTATGCAAAGAAGATAAATTTAAACAAAGTGAGAAAGAGTGGTGTGTAGAACATGAGGTCCAACCTAGTCGAAAAACCACTTAACCTATAAAATAAAAGCAAAAAAATAACAAGTCCATGTAGTTATGAAAATGATTGAGACGTGTCTCTGTTAGGACTTTGTTGCCTTTTAATTTGCTGTCCAAATTTAATTTATATATATTATTCTTAACTCCGTTCTAGCCTTTTAGCATTTTATTTGATAGCCATGTCAGAAGCCCTTACCCTTTAGTTTTAGGACTTGACCGTACGACCCGCCCCTGAGTCACACGCCTAAGACTAGTTATCTTGAAGCTTGAGTTTGGGGTGGTGGGTACGTGATCATAGGATACATTGGGTAGGTGGATTTTCATCTCACACTTATTCATTGTAACTTATTTGTAATCCTTACCAGATTTAAGAAAAAGAAAGAAAGAAAATTTGAAAAAAAAATGAGAGAAATAAAGAAACACAAGAAAATAAGTCAACAAAAAAAAAAGAATCTCGTGTTTGACTTACAAATATATATATATATATATATATATGAATAAAAATAATAAAAATCCAGCACACATTCATGATTGGCTAAGGACCTATGAATGCTTTGCTTTGGCATAAAAAAAGGGTTGAGTGAGCACGATTATGAGCAAAAACTCAATCTCTAGGGCGATTAGTTGATGAATCATGAGAAGATGGCCAAAATCCCACTCTAAATTACCCAAATATACCACACACTACCTTAAACCTACACTACACCTTAAGACCTCAATATTCTTAGTTATATGGTTTAGTTACGATTAAACAAATAGTGATTAGTTAAGTGGACTATTAGACACCATGGGAGGACCGAGGAACAACCTATATCCACCGTTTCGAACTAAGTAAAAACGATCTCTTCTTGCTTTGCAAAACTTATTGTTCTTGACATTATTATTGTGCTGATTATTTGTATGATAAGTATATATGTAGATAAATTCTTATTCATTACTTCATGAGACTTGTTTGGGTATTGTTTTAGGACCGTTCTCTATGGTTGCTTCTTCGATGATTAGTTGGATTTAGGCCCTAGTTTAGTTTTAATTTTGTCGGGACGAAAAAAATTTGAGTTGGGGGTCTTGATGTATCGTATTTTGTGATTGATTAATCAAACCACAAGACATCTTTTGGGGAGTTTATTGGACCTATTTGAGGGATTATTCCTTACTATTTGACATATTTTGATTTCTTGTCTAGTTTCATGTATTTCGTTACTTTAGATATTGTGTGCATTAATGGTGTGTTAAGTGTGAAGATCTCAGGTACATGGATGATACGAGACCCCTATATGATGAGTAGAAGTTAATAAGTCAAAGCAAACCCCAATTCAAGACGTAAAAGCAACAAAAATCCACTTTGGAAAATCACGCATGTCTACCGGCAAAACTTTGAAGTCAACTTAATGGAGTCACCACGCACAATCAACTAGGATTATGAGCAACGCGTAGGTTTCATGATAGCACTTGAAGTTTGAAGCACGTGAGAGGTGACGGTTCGCAATCCGTAGTTAAGATGACAAAGTTAATAATATTGCTTCCACATTGGCTCGAACCTGCCCGGTTTTGGTGAAAACATTTTTGGGTTGGGCCCAGACTTCCAAAAAACATTTTGGGGAATTTAATATAATATTTTAAATTTTTTAAGGAGTAACTCAACTTTGGGAATCCATTCACACGCCTGGAGCTCATGAAAGAAGAAGAAGAATCCCTTTTCAGCCCCATTCCACATATATCTTCCCCGTTTATCATCGGTTCTTAGAGTAAGCTTTGTTATTTTTCATTCTAAACATGATTATAGCATTTTTAGTCATTGTTCTTACAATTTTTTTATGGACTAAACTTCTCATAACTTGAGAATCGCATTATGTATGATATTGTGTGTTGGGATTCATAAATTGAAATGATTTATGTTCTTATGCTTTTTATGATGTGTTAGACCATTAAATTTAAGCCCCTATCCTGGCCAAGTAGTGAATTGACCTTAGTGATTAGGACTTTTTCCCGTAAGAGGGGTTTGGTTACGGAAAACGACATATAATCTTTCAGGGTTTATTAGTTAACCAGGAGGTCTTGACTAACGAAATAGTTGTTAGGGTAAGAACCTTAGGTGCTGACTATCATTGTAAGGTACCCTCGAAAGAGGTCTTTAGTGGTATTAGGTAGCTTCCTATCTACCAGGAAGAAATTTAGGGAGAGAGTTAAATCTCGGTTATTGCAGAAAAGACAATTTCTCCCTTAAAGCAATAAAGTATGAAACCGGAACTAGTGGTGATCACATGCGTATTGTCGAGCTATATTCATATCTCGCATCCTTCATATATGTGAAATTCAACCCCTTTACTTATATTATTGTTCTTTGTATTTTATGATAATAATAATTATTATTTCTTTTTAGTCCCTTGCCCTTACAAAACAAATACATTTTATAGTTTTGTAATCGCAACTTGATCCCTTTTACACTCCACAAAACACAAAGAAAATGACCTCATTGTCAATGTGGAGAACGATAACCTTTACTTACTTATCTATTACTTGTCAACGATCCGTACACTTGCGGATAGTAGCTCCCTCGAGTGTTGATTTTACTTATCACACCTTTGGGACAACAGTAGGGTTCCCACCAATCATTATCGATCGGTCCAATTGATCCACTCAAGCCATTTGCTCACTCCAATGACGAAAATCTAAGACTAGTGACGTAAATAAATTTATATGGTAGAAATTTCTCTAATAGGCACAAAACGTATTTGACATATATTTATACTTATAGATAATATTAAGAAACTGGTATCATAGGTTTAAAACATTTTGGTATTTTTCTCTAATTGGAATTATTTGTAGTGATGGTAAAGTTTTAAATAATTTTCAAACTTTACCTCTTTACTTATTTTCAATTCGAATTCTATCTCATATACTTTTAAACTCTCATTCTACCCCATGACTTTTAATAAAATACACACACATGTCCCATTTTATAACATTGTTAGTTTATTTAACAGAGGAAAATTTATATGTGTTATACCCTTGTCGTATAAGTCTTTCACACTTATAGTTTGTTTACTCTCTCTATCTCTGTCTCTCTCTTACACACACAAAATCAACTGGCACACAAGAAACAAAAAAGGACACCAAAAACATTGTCGAAGTTGCGTGTTTCGAAGGAACCAGACTCTTTTCTCTATAAAGTAATTTCTATATTTTTAAATTTTATACCTTTTTAGATGTTTAACATTTTTTTGTTACATTTCACAGTGTTTTCATGGTGTGTGTGCCTAATTGTTAACATTCTTTTATTTGATCATTTTTTTTGTCCCCGGAATGTTAATATGTTGTGTTCAAATTTGACAGCTAGGTTTTTTATTCATTAATCAATTATGACGTGCATTGTTATGTCAGAATCAAATAATCATTGGTCGCATAAGTGAAAACAACATTTTCTAATATGAATGTACGAGTTCAGGCTTAATCCGGGTTTTGATGAAATCAAATTTGACATTTACCTTAATTTAGGGTTTTATGTAATCAATTTAGGGATCTAGGTTTTTCTAATTCAAAATTAAGTAATTAGGGGTTTGTGAATTTAAATTAGGAATTTTGACTATAATGTGAAATCAAAACTTGGAATTAAGGGTGATATGAAATCAAATTAGGGATAACTACATATTTACACTAGTAAAAAATTTATTTTGAAATATAACACAAAGATATGTTACGAATTATGTATTGAAAGTCATGAATTTAGCTTATTGTTAATTAATAAAGAGGAGGGTAAATAAGATGATATTGACAACTTCAAATTAGGGACTAAATAAACTAGTATACATTATTATTAATTATAGAAGTATCAACTAGGAAAGATAATGTACATTCTAATTAGGAGTTTCATGCCTTAGTCCACTACCTCATCTAATCTAAGGTCGACTTCACATTCTTGTCTCTATACATATGTTCGCAATGCAAACATAGTATTGGTGTCCTGTGCTTAAAACTTGGTATTTGCACTACAGAATTTTCTCTTTTTTCACTGTGAGTTTCTTATGTTTTTTTTTCAGAGCTCAATCTCGAAATGGATTCAAGAAGAGGCATACCACATCCCCCAGCGGCTGGTTATCGCGAAGTGCAACAGAATCCCGTTTTAGCGCTTCTCCAAAACTTATTGTCTGTCCAAGCATCAGAGATCAACAGATTAGTAGTAGAAAATCATCAATTGGCGGAAAGTATCGTGGCTTTGAAGCAACAACTTGATGCTGTTGAAACAAAAATACAGCCTCTTAAAGATCAAGCACAAAGGGATGCTCGGATTAAGTATCATCTGGAGCAGATTCAGAAGATGGAAGCTCATATCAGAGCTAATGAAAATGTGAAGAAGGATCGACAAGAAGCCTTCAGCAAGGCCCAAAGCTTGGTATCTGTTAGAGATGAGAGGGTTTCACAAATTCAACATGCTACCCAAGAGCTGGAGAACGCTCAAGCTGATAACAAGAAATTACATGAAATGCTTGCAGAACTTGATCGCTTAAGAGAAGAATACCAGGTGTTACGGTGAGTCAACTAAACTCCTTTTATACTTTTATTTTTTACCACAAATAATTATTCAAACAGGGAAAAATCTTAATTCAACTGTGAAAACTGAAACCATGCATTTTTTTTTTGAGACAATTAAACATATAATATTTAAAAAAAAAAAAAAAACATGAAGTAGCTTCTTTGAACCTTTTCCTAACAATGACACTATCCAAAAGGAAAAATCATTGACATGCCAGAATCTTGACAATGATTCTATGAACGCTCATTTTGGGTGGTATATATAATTACTCTTTTGGGATTAGTTTTCTTAACACAAACAAATAATTAGTATTAAATGTATCTGATGTATTGTCTTTTATGTTTATGAAAACAGCAAGACCTTTGAACATGAGAAAGACACAAATACGAAAAAAGTAGAATCAATGAAGACAATGGAGAAGGACGTGGTGAATATGGCTGAAGAAGTGGAAAGATTACGTGCTGAGGTGCGAAATGCAAAGAGAATGGCACAAGGTATTATAAATATTAAATTTATGAGTTTAAGTTTAAACCGTCTAAATTCTTTATCCTTTTCCCTCGTTACTTTGGTTACTAATTATCGTTATTGTTTCTTTTTGTAGATCCTAACAACGGCCATTACATGAATTCAAACACTTCCATATTACCTCCTCCTATGCAAGGTATTATAATGTTAGATTAATGTTTTTGTTTAAAGCTCATATATATCCTTTTCCATCGTTACTAATTATTGTGATTGCCTCTTATATATGTAGCTCCTAATTCCCATAACATGAATCCACACCTTTCCTTTCCACCACCTATGCAAGGTAGTTTCACCTATGTTACTGATCAGCCGGGATTCGTGGCTGCACCTGAAGAAAATGTTCAAAATAACAGCAGTGCTCCAGGCGGAGGTGGTGGTGGAGCTGACCCTGGTGTTAGTCACAATTAGATTTGCAATTTTAAACACCTTTTGAATAATCATTTGAGTAGATTATTATTCTTTGTTTCTATAATTGTTTTGCCAAAAACCCTTTTTATCTGTTTTTGCAGAATTTCATAACCAATTTAATTTTCCGTTGTTTTTGTTTTCACACCGATTACACATAAGTCGGGTTGCTAGTACTGATTTTTCTAACAACAATTAGCTAATGGCATGGTGTTAGAATTATTAGTCTTAATAGCCTTACATGTACAATTAAAGTAACTTTTCTCCCAAATATAAATCAATTAACAACATTGGGCGACTATATTCATTTAACTTTTGCTTCCTCGAGCTGCTCTCAGGTTTTTATGCATGTATACAAACCTGTTTCGATCTTTCTTGATTTTCCTGGAATACAAGATTTATCGAATAGATTTGAAACTTTCGTCTTCTTGCATGTTTCTAAAGCATCAATTTCGAGGCTGATACTATCGATAAATTTTCCATATTTAGTGTAATATACCAAGAACCGAGTTCCCTTGGAGTAATGATCACTTTGTACATGAGGCAACACAGAAGTTTGGTAAAACGCTCTCTTGGACCCTATATTAGTTACATCATTCGAATCTTTCGGATTGTACTGTAAAAGCTGTCTTGTTCTGCCAAGATTCCTATCTCCTAGGATGTCTCGGTTTTGGTTACCCGTTTGATATGGTAAACTCAGATTTCTTGCAATCAAATTTGAAGTACGATTATTCATAGTAGTTGATGATGAGAATAATAATGATCTCAGAGATTGCAAAATATCTAAACATATCCATGTATTACAAACAGTGTCATATATACGCCCTTTGGAGGGGTAAATTAGCAAGCAATAGTTTAACCTGTATAACAAAATATATATTTGATCTTTTGCATAAACAAGGGAGCAGTGTTGCAATTAACCCTATCATTATCATTATTCTAAGTCAAATACCCATAATTCCCAAATTTTGACTAAAACCAGTTTCAAGAAAAATCACAAGCAATACTCGTAGACGCGTGGAACTTATAAACAATCTTTTGGGTGTTTGCCACCCCCCACCCCCACCCCCACCCCCACCCACCCAAACACACACAAAAATCTTGTAATAACAATATTTTTAATTTTACCCTTAAAAAATATTGATAAAAATTAATAAATATTTGGCCTTCCTACATTTCCATCCCTGCCCCCCTCTCCCCTTCCCTAGCAATTTTTAAAATTAATCTTATTAGCATTATAATTATTCTATTTGAATAAAAATATTTATTTTTTAAGTAGTTTTTTTTTTCAAAATATATTTTATGGAGAACAATACTTAAAACATATTTATTACTTTCGAATGACACAGACACTTGCGGGGAGTGATCTCTAGGTGTGTCGATTGTTAGATTATTTTATCACACCTCTGGAGATGATAAGTTCCTACGCATTGAGGATTCACGATGGGCACGATCTGTGCTAGCAATAGCTTGCGATAACTCCAATTCGATAATGGTTAATATATTTTTGGGTCGACTCATGCTTATCTTTGAACTCTTTGATTTTTGTTTGATATCGCTGAACAGACCTGGCGTCTTTGGTCTCCCTGTAAAAGTATCTGACATAACTTAAGGTATTAAAGGACCGATGGTTCAAATTGATTGGATAAGAGGAGTCTCGAGAAGAGTAGGAGGACCGGTCAGAGCAGAAGGAGTGGCAAAGGCCGGTAAGGCATTGGCCATTGGGAGAGTATCATGTAGGCTTTCGGAAGACACGGGGAGAGTCGGGACATCAGGTCCAAAAGGTCCCTCCAGTTCTAGCAATCCTCCATCAGCCTCAGCCATCTTTGGATTAGTGTCATCAAATAATTTTGGAATAGTGTTGTCAAGCCTCTTCTTTGAGGGGAAATGCTTTGAAGAATGGGAACTCTTCTTTCTTTTCTTACCCTGGCTGGTGGAGGGAGCGTTGGCCATAAAATTAGTCTGAGTGACTGAGGCAGAAGAGGCACTGCTAGCACGGGTTGTTACTGGCATGAATTTCTTCGCTAGTGCTTACAAAAGGGGGGTATCTACAAAAATGTGTTTCCATTAAGAAAAGGGAAGCATAAGGGAGATAAAAACGGGATACCTGATTAAACCTGAAAAAGAAGAAAGTTGAAAAGGATTAATCACTCTGGGAATATCTCTTCGAAAAAGGGAGCACGCACTGACTGAGGAAGGTAAAGGAATGAATGTGCTTTTATACATAGGTGTAATAGATTGCTTAAGATTCTTCCTAGATAAACATGCTCCAAGCACTATAAACCACGTATGCACGCTTTACCCCACGAAAAAGGCGGAAGATTTTTGGTAAAAAATACAACACGGAAGAAAGTTATGTACAAATTAGTTGCAATTTATAAGAAGGGGTCATCCCAAGAAGTAAAATATGAACCTCTACCAGATAGCCACTTAATCTCCCCAGATGAAATGATTAAAAATCATTATTGGGAAAGAAAATATAATACTACAAGTGCATATCATTAAAAAGAACAAAGTTGTACCTATTTACGGCAGACCTCAATAAAGATTGGAGGAATCTTCATCGACCCATATAACTGTGGAAAGACCAACGTAGCTTGGCAAATAGAGATATTTGAAAGACTAATGTAGCATCAACAAATAGAATTATACAAAATACTATCATAGACTTAAAATTAAATTTATCTGAAAGACCGGCGTATCCTTTCCAAACAGAGTAATCTGAAATACCGATGTAGCCTTGACAAACACAGTTTCTAAAAGACCGACGTAGCCTCGGTAAATAGAGTTATCCAAAAGATCGATGTATCCTTGGAAAACAAAGTTATCCAAAATACTGACGTAGACTCAACATACAGAGTTATCTCAAATACCGACGTAGCTTCGGCAACCTAGAGTGAGAGAAATATTCAAAGCCTAAAATAGTTTTGGCAACCTTTTCACTACCACTGGCACCTCCTAGAGGTGCGCTCCTATAATATTAATATCAGCAGTTTAAAGGGACAAGCCTGTAAGACCAATGCAAATTTGAATACCAACCTCGTCAATAAACACCAACACAATTTCTGGCAAAAACACATTAGAGGAAACACCGACCTCAGAGTTCTACCTCATATCAGCTAAAAAAGAGCAGAAATGATGAATTCCTTCCCATCATATTTTAACAAAATATAGTGGTTTCACAAATTTAAAAGGGTACAGATAATCCAAAATATTACGTTGATACTCAGCTTCACCCGGCTTCACTTAAAGTACCTAGACACTTTTAAAGCTGAGGATTTACGTTGTGCTTCAGAAGAAATACATAGACACCAGAGGAAAATATCAACCATACCTCATTCCTGTGCCAGCTTCCCAAGGGCGAGATACGTGTGGAAGCATTATGAGGTAAATATACTGCATCAGCAGGGTAGCTACCCCCAGGCTTATGTTGTGCACTCGCTTTCAACTTAAACTACTCCCAAGCGCCCTTTTTGTGTATCTACATCTATAATACCTCTTGCTTCAGCAGAATTAGGACCTCCAGTTACTCTTTCTATCTCTAAAAATGGGTGTGATTAATATATAATCGGTTTAAGTCTCCATAGCTCCTCCGGTTAAGCAATCCCCGATAGAAAGAATGCTAATGTTAAGCATCAAAGTGTCATCGGAAGCGCACCTCCCTTTGGTCCTGACTTAGTGTCTGGTTTCAGGAAGGCTATGAAAGGTTAGCATATCCTCATACCTTCATAAAAAATTCACATAAAGACTTATACGAAGCCCCTTGATCGGTCATCGCGAGAAAGTTACCATGCTATATACTCTCCCCATTGTATAATTCATGAATCTTATCTCTTCTCACCTTCTGCCTACATATATGGATATATATTATTGCATCTTAGTTATGCTCTTATCCTTGGGTTGAGTGCGGTCTTGAGTATGATGGTAGCGTGGTTTTCATGACCTATCAACTTCCTACTTGTGAAATAATTTTTGCAATATTTAACTTAATATGTGCTTGTTCCGGCAAATTTCAAATTACAACCAAGGAGAAACTTTAGTTATCTCGTAATTTCCAAAATCAAAATAATTTGGTATCTCGGAAAGTAGGAGCAACCTTCTGAATGAGTAGTATGGTTATTTCGAGTGGATGAGCTTGTAATATTCATTTTTCTCAAACTAAAAAAAATGAGTCATCTACTCGGGCATTTTCTCACCCTACGTTTCACGCTCTAACCCTTCACAATTTTTTTCATATCCACCATATCCGTTACTCTTTTACGACAATGTACCCCATTAGAGAGTATCCAAATGCTTGTTCTGATGTCATAATTTCACTTATAATAAGTTTTTAAGTTTCTCCTTCTATAGGTTCAAAATAGTTTAGTTCAAACCTTTTCAAAGTCTTCCTATTATTCATAAGCACACTCTTTCAGTCCTTCTTGAGCCCCTCCAATTTATCCGTATAGGTTAAACCCGAGCTTACCAAATCAAGGACCAAGTCCCTGGCCAAATTCACGATTTCTTGGGTGGTCCTCTCACACTCCAAATCGACGTCATTATTTGATTTGTAAGATCCAACACTTTCAATTACAATAAATTTACCAGCATTTGATTTAGTTAACCCATAAACACTTGAGATACATATATTGTTATTTACTTGAGATTTTTCACAAACACTTGATGGGCATTAATTTTTGCCACACCTTAGCCAAAAAAGAGTTAACATCCTCCTCATTTCCATCAATGACAACGTACCTTACTTCCTCCAATAAAATGAGATCAATCACCATCACAATCTCACTAGAAAAAGTTGCCTTTGGCTCGATTTTGCCAAGATCGGCTATTGCTTCTCTTAATGGTTCCTTGATAGCTACCCAAAGACGGACCAACAACACTCGCTCCAGTAATTCACGGATTATCGTGCAAATCCCAACGTCAAATTAGAATAAAGCTCCAGGTTTTTCAGGGTTTAGGAATTTTTTTTACGGCAAATTCAAGTAAAAAGTTTGAAATGTCTCCAGGGCCTAGTTCTAGGATAAAGGGCCCCGAAGTTTTGTAACACGACACGCATAATTATACGAGTTAGATACATAGAGAAGACTAATAATAAAGGCGCTAAACTCTCGAATTTTATAATATTTACTCCTTAACATGTTGAATATCACAAAGTATTCAATTTCATTTATTTTTTAGTTAAAATACTATATGTTTAATAGAATAAAGTAAATGAAAGAAAAGTTAAAAAATTAAAATGGTTGTTTTGATAGATGAGTTATCAAAATATACAATTTATAAATACAAGGGACCAATTCGTAATTAATAAATAAAAGTGACATATGTCATTTTCCATTGGTCATGCTCGGCTCCTTATAATCTACCTTTTCGCGTCTAAGGTGAAACAAACAAAACATACACTTCCGTTTTTCATTTGAAAGTGGCATCGTCCTCCCGATTGATCTAATTCGTCGTCCCCACTTGATCCAATCACAAATGGCTGACGAGGTATTTTTCCTATAATCAACGATAATTTCACTCATTATTTTAATTTTATTTTTATTTTTCCATTCGCATTTTGCTTATTTTTTAAATTTATAACTATATGAATCTGTGTTGGATTTTATACGCATGGAGTAATAGAATTAATCAAAATCTTATCAATCGTATACCCACTTATATACTGTTTGTGTTTTTTTTTTGGTGTGTGCTCTAGATTTAAATGTTAATTTGTATTGAACAAGGGGATTGAGCTAGGTACCAGATGTGCTTTTCTAAATTAATATTTTTTGGAAATTTTTCGATTTGAAACCGTGCGATTGATCAATATATGCATATTTTTTTATTCTGAATTGCACTTGAATTTGATAATAGAGAAAGGTAAACCGAGAAAGGTAATGTTATTGCCTTATTATTATCGTGTGATTTACTTCTCTCCAGAGGCAGAGCCAGGAACAGGAATGTTTGAACTAATTGCACAATAGGTCCTTTATTAGATGTATTTTGATTTAATTGCACTATAAGTCCTTATAACATGAAAAAGTATGTGCCTTTATATTGTAGATTGAACTGAAGACTGCACCAGGTGATTTCCGTTTCCCCACAACAAACCAGACCAGACATTGTTTCACACGCTACATCGAGTTTCACAGGTAAGCTTTTTTATTTATTACATGGTTAATAAGAAAAAGAACGTAAAAGAAACAAACATTAAGATTATAAAAATACATATTTAATAGTAAATTTATTGCTTGCTTCATTGTATTTCAGGTGTGTGGCTGCAAAAGGTGATGATGCTCCAGAATGTGGAAAATTTGCTCAATACTATCGTTCACTATGCCCTGGTGAATGGGTGAGTTGTATTCTTGTTAAGCTTCTTTATTTATTTTTATTTTACTTTAATTTATCATAATATGTTGACCTTTACTTTTGATCGTTTTTTACAGGTTGAGAAGTGGAATGAACAAAGGGAGAATGGGACTTTTGCAGGGCCATTGTGATTTTATAATTGCATAATGATATTTCCTGTTGAAAAATTATAGTTTGTTTCAACTGGAACGTGATTTTGTTTTTGTGTAATGTTTTAGTTGGTTAATAAGACAACACTAGAAGTGTTACTTTTCTGAATTTTCTCATGGTTTCTCATTATTGATTATGATTATTTACAAGTTGCTGAAGAAATGCACTTGAAGATTGTGTATTTATTTGAAACTAGGGTGTTTTCCCATTCTTTTGAAGACAATATATTTGCAATCTTTCTCGTTATTAATTGGAAGTATTTGAACACATAATTAAAAAACTATATCAGAATTTTATTATTTTGAGTAGTTGTATTGCTTGCTTTTTAGATGCTGCATAATGCATAAAATAGGCTTGTCTATTTGTTTTGCTCATTCGTAGTTTGAGTCCTTTTCGTTTATTCAATAATGGTGGATTCAGAAATATGGATTTATAATTTGAATGAATACCTGTTGCAATGTAAGAATTTCATTTGTTGTTGGTGTTAGATATGAGTTGTTAGTATTTTGTTTGTGTGTAATAACATCTTTGTTATGTTGTAAATTTCTGTTATAATGTTCGTGTTGCTTGATAAATGTTAGGTTTCTGATTAATAGGTAGTTGAATGAAATACTTAAATACTTAATGATGGGTTTGAAATAGTAACTTGGCTGATAAACCTTCGTCTAGTTTGAGGTCTTTAAACTCAAAATTTACCTAAAACGTCATCAACAACATCAACAGAAGACCTATCTGTTCATGTACTTTTATTGATCATGCATTCCATGATCTATAAATTTAGGTCGCCTGTGAGTTCGAAAGTTTCAAATCCATTGAGAAAGCACCAATAAAAAAAGAGACATATGAGATTTACCAAGACAAGTAGAAACGGAGGCACCACTTTTAATCATACTACACTTCGAGATAGAATCACTCTTAGGGTGTGATTGGTATGCTGTAATGAGATCAGTAATGTCATTACATTACTGGTTTAGACATGATTACTGTGATTGATACGTCGTAATCAACTCCGTAATACCATTCCTTCCGTAATCACATTACATGAAAATTGGGTTTTTCATTACATAGCTACTAGCTATCTATGAATGACCCATTACAATCGTAATCGTAATGGATATTTTCTTTAAGAAACTAAAATAATTTTATTAAACTTAATATATTACACATTTTTTATCATATCTTTTTTTTTCATTAAATCAAATATGTAAAAATTCATATTATTATTTTTAGAAACTAAAAAAAAAATATTATATTTAATACGTACATACATGAATCGTATATAATTATATAAAATCTATATATCGGTGATATATTTCACCATAATATACTGAATTATAATATTTTTTTTATTCTTTCTCATATACTATAAATCATGATACAATATATTTACCAAAATATTAACATGAAATTAAAATTTTAATTAAATTATTAAAATTGTACTTCTCTATAACAATTAAACAAGTTACCTAACCAATACTACTATCATACATTCTCAATAAAAGTTAAAACCGAAATGTATAAATCAAAGATTTATCGCACTATATATACAAATTATTTAAAATTATTAAAATAATTTATTTTTCATATTCAATTTTATTAAAATTATTTATATTTTATAATAATAAAATAATTATCTTATATCTTAAATAATTTATTTACAATCTTATTTAATTAAACTAGTTATTAGCACAAGGTTGAAACAAACAGGCATTACATCCCTATTCAGATAACATACCAAACATTGTATAATGATTACAAAGTTCATTACATTCCCAATCTCATTACATTACTTAACTCATTACATTACTGACTAAATCCATTACAGCATACCAATCACTACCTTAGTAGCCGAGAAATGAGGTCTCGCCATTTCCAAGCATTCTCCCGCTCCCTCAGTAGAATCGTCAGTGTTTACCAATTACTTGGTATTTGAGGAAGAACCCAACACTTTCAACAACTACTACAACATTCTCTAAACCAATTACGTTACCATCAGGCACCACCGCTGCAAAATCCTCCTGTGACAACTTTGCTTGACACAATAAAAGTGCGTACATCGAAGCACCATGGAGATATGATATCCCCACATATGAAAATCGATGGGTAAAGATACAAACTTCGATAGAAACACCAACGAAGAAGGAGCCCGAGCGAAATGTGGGAAATATTCTAGGTCAATCGAGTATTACACTTCAACGTTACCAACCCATTTTCCTGGCCAATACTCGATGTCGTTGTACCTCGAAAGACTAAGACTTTGACTATCCCAACAGTCGACGTCTCGATAGAAGGAGATGCACACATCAACACCTTTTAAAGGCTCATGGAGTTCATTAAAGGTTAAGATACGAGTATCTTTTTCTTTTCCATCAACTTTTTCTCTGGCACACACATATATGGTATTCTAAGTTATAGTCACACTCCATAGGAAGTTTCACTCAGTTTTCTGATAAGCTGCGATCCTAATTCACAAATTGAAATACGGGTAAGACAACTCTCCATTGCTTGACCTCGTCAAGGGGAAATGAAAAAGCTTACAATGTAAAGTAGTTGATATGTCCATCGTTTACCACACATTTACTCGAGGACTAGCTATATATGATTTTCAGGTCTATTTGGCCTCTAAGTCCCAACATAGCCTATTTGATATAATCACAGATTCGAGGATCTATGTGAATGACAAAAATATTTGCATGAAGAATCGTGAAAAAACTCTAGATATGGTAGGGCACCCTCAACAATCCTCGACTTTGAGGAAGCATGAGAGGGAATATCGAATAAGGGGGAAAGCAACCAGGTTCAGATACGAAAAACTCGAGAGAATGAGGATCATCAAAATCAAGTGTTATGAGATCGTAACTGGTACTCACCAGCTGCCATATGTGCAAAATTTAAGAGAATGCAAATAGAAGAAGATCGCCAAAAACGCATGCCATTATCAATAGAAGAATGGATATGATGACACAATCCGAAGATTGAAGAGGGGGGACAATGCCGATATTAATCTCTTGAGCCTCGAGTGTTGACGAGAAGGGTCAACCGAATGTATGATGGGCAATCCTACAAAACTAGAATCCACTTACTCGAAGATATGAGTTTGCTATAAACACCATAGTCGGGGGACTGGGAGCTGTGATGTAAAGGATCACTCAAACTTGGCAGGTTCCTAATCAAGCTTCATCTATTTTCCCTCTGAATGGAGACGACATTCGCTTCACTACTACTATGGCCTCCTTCCCCCATGATGACTCGCTCGGTATAACTATAGTTATAAGTAGTGGCTTAATGCGCAAAGTGTTATTTTACATAGGAAGTTTAGTAGATATGTTATACATGTACATGTTCATGCAACTAAATATTGGCCAACACGTCATAAATCCTTATGGGGAACCGATCAGGGGGTTCTCTAGTAACAACTTTCAAACATCCAGATGAATCGAGTTACAGTTATAGGGATAAGGGACAGTTTCTCTACATCCAGATGACTTCCTTGGTAACCGTTTCTCTAGATGAAGATTCATTTCTCATAGCTATGTGATTTCTTGTTTTCCAAATACAATACACGGTAGCTCCAAATCCAATCCTCCATGCTTTTCTCCTCAAATTTTCTCTAGCTATAAGTTTTTTTAAGTCATTTCAAAGCATTTAGGAGCGTGTTCATCTCGTTATCCAATCCTAGCCAAGACTTTATCTCATACCAAATAGCCCTTGAATAAGCACAATTGAAAAATAGGTGCTTAATTGACTCAAAATCTTCCCTACATAAATTACAAAGAGGGTCCAACTCCAAATAAGTCATGCGATCTTTAGTTTTAATCATGTGCCTCAATCAATTTAGAATTCCTTTTTCAATATTATGTGCATTTTAATTTTTTAAACAAATATTTTTTTATCAGACGGTTGAATATATATTAATAAAAGATCTTAAAAGACAACCACTCGATGCCATTAAAGTCAAAGTCAAGGTGTAAAAACTGAGTTAAATGAGGTGGAAAGGAAAGTCTCCAAATATTAAACAACATGCCAAAAAATGTGTATTTAGCGACCCAATCAATCACTTAATTTTCTTTGCGACAAACAAAATAGTACTCTCTATGTCCACTTATGTTTGTCCTTCTTTGTTAAAAGAGGTGTCCAACAATATTTGTCTTTTTACATTATCAAGACTTTTTTTCTCCAATATTTTTAATATCACCCTTAACTAATTAGTTAAAAACAATGGTGGGATAAATGACTTTATACTTAATGAATAAGGATAATATAGTAAAAAGAGTATGTAATTAATATATTTTGTAAGATTTGTGCCACAAAAAGTAAGACAAATATAAGTGGACAGAGAAAGTAAATAGGATTACAGTACTATACGTAAATTTAACACTATTACAAGAACTAAAATTAATAATATGGTTTACGTGATTAACGATTTCATAATAGTTCTAGAATCATTTTTTAGAGATCGACAGTTGGCCTAGTGGTTAGGTTACTCCGCAGAGACCAAAAGGTCCTGGGATCGAATCTCATTAGAGACAAAATGACTCCGAGTCCAAAGTGGCTCTCACATGTACTTAAAAAAAAAAGAATCATTTTTTAATACTACATAATTAGACCTGTAGCTTTGACTGGTAGCTTTGACTAGTAGCTTTGAGTAGTGGCTGCCTTTGAGTCACCTTCACGTTCTCATAAAATACCTGAAATTTGGCTCCAGTACCATTTCTAGTTTCACTTCCACCTTCAATCAAATTTTCTAGTGGGTCACTTAAAACAAATGCAACGACATAAGCGTAAGAAGTTAAGGAAACATCAGACATCAGTATTAGTGAAAGTTGGCTTCAGTACCCTTTTTTTTTTTTTTTATCTCCAGTACCATTTCTAGTCTCCATCAAATGTTTCCTACAAGTTTATACCGGCATTATTACTATCCTCAAAAGGAAAGTCATTATTACTAATACGGCCTACATTAACAAATAAATAGCAGTACAGCCAAACTTGGTTGATGGGAATAGTGAGTCGTACATGTCGCTAAATAAAAAATAATAAAATTATCTTTTTCAAAAAAGAAATTTCCATTTTCTAATTGGGACTAGTGAAAATTCCATTTGAACTTTAACGTTTTTTAAAAACGAGATAGAAGCAAAAGGCAGTGAAAAACATAAAAATAAAGATTGCATACTTAACGACATAGTAGAAATAAACATTTAAAAACATCAGGACAACCTTCCGTGAAAGATTTTCAAATCATAGTCTATAAATCATTTTGCTCATATATGACATTAGTACCGAATAAAATAAAAAGAACACTGTAAATGTAAGAGGGAAAATACAAAATTTGTCTTTGATCTTTGAGAATTTTTTTCATTATTATACTACCTTTTTAAAAGAATTACAAAAATAGTCCTAACTAGAAAAAGAATTGCAAAAATAGACCAAACCGATGATCGGTTTTTTGGTAATATAGACTTTGGCATCCTTCTGAGAATTCAATTATCGGAACATGCAAAATAAGTCTTCCAAAAGCCATTAAGCCATTAGCACCCTATAACTAATAACAAGTTACCATATCAATTAATAAAAAAAGTTTTTGGACATTTATTTTTGTAAGATTAATCGTAGTGGGTAAGTTAGCCCAGTTCGTACCAAAAAGAAAATCTAATATAAATTTATTTGTAGAATACAAGAAATGTGAATTAGGTTGGGTTAACTTCAGGTATGAAAATTTGGGGGAAAACTATTTTAAGTGAGGATTACTGGGTCATATTATTTATATGTGCACAAACAATGTGGATAATCTCACACCTTTTGATATTTTTAAGAGATTCCACAAATATAGTCAAATACTTAGTATGATAACTCCGACACAACCTATTTCTGTAATTAAGTTGTTCATTGCATATAAACGGTTAATGATAGCATATACGCATGGAAACTTTCTCATGAACGTCTTAAAGAGTATGTGATTTCTCTCTTTTTGTGATGGTAAAATCCTATCACGAGGCATTATTTTGGGAGTTTATTTGGCCTAAGTGAGAGATTTTTCTATAGTATTTGATATATTGTACGTTTATCTCTTGGTTTGGTCATAATACTATTTGTTGAGCTTTTGTGCCTTAATTATGTATTAAGTATATATATTTTAGGTACATGGTTGATACATGGTTCCAAGATGAGAATAAAAAGTCAAAAAGTCAAGATGAATCCCAAGCCAAGGCTGAATTTGAGCTAGAGTCACTTTGGGAAGTTGGGGCGTTTGCTCGAGATAACTTTGCGCCTTAGTATTTCATTCACTATGAAATATTGGTGAGAGCTTTGGACCTGATCACGCATGAAGTGACAGAAGTTAATTTAGAGTTAAGATCACGAAGTTATGTCATTTGCTACCACCATGGCTCGAACTAGAATTTTGTTAAGTGAACACGGGTTGGGCCTTTTCTAAAACTAATTTAGTGAGCCAAAGGGGGCCCAAATGTTTTTAACTCATATATAAGTTATTTAGCATCCCCCATACCATTATCCATCCACTATCCATCAACACACAACTCATATTTCATCAGTATGTTTCAAGGGGAGCAAGAGCATAAGAGTTAGAGAGGAGAAAAGAAGGGGTTGTCCATAAACCCAATGATTCTTCCCTAGCAGTTCATCATATCATCTCTTCTTCAAAGAGAGGAGAAAAGAAGGGTTTGTCCATAAACCCAATGATTCTTCCCTAGCAGTTCATCATATCATCTCTTCTTCAAAGAGAGGAGAAAAGAAGGGTTTGTCCATAAACCCAATGATTCTTCCCTAGCAGTTCATCATATCATCTCTTCTTGAAGAGTAACTTATCTTTATTTTTGCTTTTGGATATGAATTTGTCATTAGTTTTAATTAGTTTTCTTTATTTTAGTATTAATTAAACCCTCAAGGTTGCCTATGTAAGAATTTATACTTAGCTAAGAATTTATGCTTAGCTAGTTAATTGATTTATTGTATTTGGGAAAAGTGTTTAACTGAGTTTGGTTTAATAATTGATTCCATTGACTATGCGTGTATTTTAATACTACCTATCTTTGGCTAGGGCAGGTAGTGTGTACCTTGTGAAATTAAATTTGGCACTAACAGGGGTTCTTAATTGCAGATATAGCGTATATGTGCCTAATTTGAGGTATTGAACCGGAAGGTCTTTGCCCAATTAGGTAGTCAATAGGGTTAGAACCTATTTCACCGGAAACCATATCTAGGGTCACTTGGGAGGGGTCTCTAATTGTAAAAGGCGGTCTTCTAAGTTACCAATAAGAGTTAGAGGGATAGTTGAATCTTGGTTAATATAAAATTAACTAACTTTCCTTTATCAATAGAACTATTAACTAGCGGCATAGATAATTACTAGCAATCCCTCAAACAAATTTCTCATAATTAGTTCATCCTTTATTTATATACTTTTTTATTTTAATTGCTAGTAATCCATCCTCTATCATTATATTATTTATTAATCATTTGAAAATTTAAATAAACATTTTATTATATAATTCATTACTATTTACTTATTCAAGTTACCGATCTAAGAATTTACGCGATTCGAAGCATAATTATTTACACGGATTATCCCTGTGTAGAACGATATAACTCGACTTATCAATTTATACTTGTCACTGGATCTGTACGCTGCAGAAAGTCACCTTTTCCAGTGTTGATTTATTATATCACACCTTAGGGGAAGATAGTATGTCAAATTAGGGTTAGATTGTTAATTCTCTATGGTATGGCTTAATTGGTCATCAAGGAAGTGATAAACTTTCAGGTTCTCTCAAGGAAAGCTTTACAAACACCAAAACGAAAATAAAAACAATACACACTAATTCTAGTGTGGAAGAGATTGGAAGAAAGAGGAGGACGAAGGCCAAAGATTAAGATAAGATGGAGGCAAGTGTAAGGCTGGTTGTACGATAAAGATGAAAAACAGTTCTAGGAGTAAAGTTACATCGATTTAGAGCGGTGACAAAGAAATTGGAGAATTGACTGAGTGTTTGTTGGAGCTTTCTAATAGTAGTGTTCAACAAATTGAAGAAGAAGATATTAAAATTTGTGGAAAAGTTAACAAAAAAATGAGTGTGCTTGCAACAATTAAGGATGGAGTGATTAAAGTGGAGAGAGTTGGATGATGCTATGAGTCTGGAGAAGTAAGCATCGCCGTAAAGAATCAAAAAGGATAAAAGTTTGTTATTAATTTACCATTTCTATACTGCTGAACATTTTCCAAATAATAGGGTGGTTAATCCAAAGAGAACAAACAATTAAGCAAAACTTGGCATAATTTACCTAAACAAACATAACATGGGGTATTAAAGCGAGATGTTAAGGACAAGTCGAGAAGCCAAGGAAGGGAATATATCTACTCTAGTGGAGACCGGTCTAATATCACTATTGGTGTTAGGATTGGGTTTTAAGAAAATAAAGCACCATCAATTCCTTGGTTTCTAAGTACTGGTTCCATGTTCGAAAAACATTGTGAACAATTTGTTTATTAGATAAGGTAGTTGTTAACCCTTTGATCCTTGTTATGTTGATCCTGTTTTTAAGTCATATAGCTCGGTTTAGTTTTGGATACTTGTATTCTTCAATATCTGCGCTACTCAACTCTCTTTGGTCTGATTATTATGATCATGGCTACTAAATGATTAGAGTATATGCCTTTTTTCCTTTTCATGAAATTATTGATTTCCTTGGTGATTAATGTCGATAATGGAGTTGTTACTCATTTATTGTAGACTTTATTCTTGTTTTCGACCAGGTCAAAGCGAGAATATCCAGTTGATAAGGACGACGTATTGTGAAGAATATTGAAATAATGGAAGTAAAACCTCAAATGATCTTCAAATGTAAATTGTAGGGTCCTTTTTTTTTATCATCAAATCAAACTTTTATTAATTAATCTCAACCTCCAATGTCTTTATAAACTTTTTAATTCTTTCTAAGTATTATGCCCAAGCATGGGCCATAAAGTCTTAGACAAGAAATTAAACAACCATACCTACATTAAACTACTACTCGGCCCAAACATAAAATATAAAATGGAATACGGCCCATTACAGGAATATTACATTTTAAGCTACAAAATGAAATTTTCAACTATCTCTTTGGCTATTCTATCTTTGTCTTTCCACCTCAGCATCTTGGACTTCACCACTCCACTTATTTTACTGCAAATTTGGTCCTCATTAAGCCCATTACCTTTTTTCTTGTTGGATGTTTTCGTTTTAGACTTCGTTGTATGGCTTAAGTTTTTTATTTTTTATTCGGGAATATTAAACCATGCAGTTGTTTTTTACCTTATATATTATAAATGATAATCGTCCTTCGTTCTCGAAAAATTAAGAATTAGTACCAGGGACAGATCCTTATAAGGCCCGGTGGGGCACAAGCCCCCATGAACTCGTAAATTTTATAATACGTAAATGTAATTTTGGTCCGAAATATAATTAGCCTTCTCTGAACATTTATGTAAATCATACATGTTTTAAAAGACTATAAGTCATGTGGCTTAGTGGTTTAGTATATTTACATATTAGAATTAAGAATGGAGGTTAGGTGTTTGAATCTTAGCATTTGTTTTATCATTTTTTTTCTAAATACATGTATAATAGAAAATTATTACGAAAATAAATTTAAAAATGATTTGATTCAAAAATAAGTTCAACATAAAATAAGAATACGATTTTAACGTTATTCTTATATTTTAATTTCTAACAAAAAAATCATATTCTTTAATATACAATATTAAAGTTATAAATTTGGCATTTTTATAAGATCGACTTATTCAATATTGCAATTCTTTTTTTTAATACATATGAGAGCCACTTTGGAATCAGAATCATTTTGACTCCAATAAGATTCGATCCTAAGAACCTCGTGGTCTCTGCAGAGTAGTCTAACCACTAGACCATCTATCTTAATATTGCAATTTTTGTATACATGTTTCTCTTTTAAATTTGAGGGTAATAATACTTAGTAATTTATTATTTACATTCATTCAATAAAATTATGATGTTTAATTTTTGTAAATGATTTATTCTTCATATTAATAAATTAGAATATTAATATAACATATATTATATTAATATAATACTAACGGTATTATATAAATTAAGTGTAAAAGTGTTGATTTGTATATCTTTTAGATATATACTAATGACTAAGTTCATCAACTAAAGAGACGAGAAATATAATGGTGTTAGATTATCATATTTTCATTTTGACGCTAGTAGTTACATATTTATGTATCATATTTTTACCTTAAAAATTTTAAAAAACGTTGATTCTAAACTCATATATATTTCAAGCCCCTTTTCAATTTAGTTTTTGAATCCGCCCTGTAGTACAATATTTTATCTCGATATAAATCAAAGCTAGATCGTTAATGTTTTGAGAAAGAAAATCAAACCCTATATCTCCTATTCACCTCCTTTTAAGTACAGAGTATTGACAAGTACCTGTTTAGTTACGTGGAGGTTACCATACTTCCATGTGGAGGATATCATATTTTAATTGTCATAACTCATATATAATATTCTTGAACGAAATTTCATTTCATAAAAAGAAAAGAAAAGAGGAACATGTATTTTAATCAATAACTTAAACAACTTAGCAGCAAGGTTACTCAAAGGTATTTACTTCAACAAGTCAAACTTAATGAAATGTAAACTAAGACAAAGTAGAACATGGAGCTGGGCAAGCTTAATCGAAGGCAGGGATTTTATACTAAAACACGGAATTGTAGTAATTGGTGACGGAAAAAACACGAATATATGGAGTGACAGATGGCTAGACACGAATTGGAAACTTGAAGAACCAAAAAATTGTACAATATCTAAAGTGAGTGAGTTAATGAAAAAAGGGAAAGATGAATGGGAACTGGGCAGATTAGACGAGCTCTTCCCAGAACCCATTATCCACATCATAAAAAATACAAAGATTAAAGAATACAGTCCCGAGGATAAACTTATATGGCCTTATACAAAAAATGGTGACTTCGACACAAAAACGGGATACAAAATTATTACAGAAGAACAGATAGTTAATAAAGCAACAACTACGGGAGCAAAAACCTTACAAGACTCACCTGTTTGGAAAATGGTATGGAGTTCTAATATCCCGAAGAAAATCAAGCTGTTTATGTGGAGGTTAGTAAATAACGCCATACCAACTAGAAATAACTTATACAAAAGAAATTGTGCTGATGGATCCAATTGCCTATGGTGCAATAACAAGAAAGAAAATGTTGAACGCCTACTACTTCATTGTAATATGTGTAAGGATATTTGGGCAGGGACTATCTTCCAGATAAAAATCCAAGACAAAAGTGAAGAGAATATTGAGAATTGGTTTATGAAGATAATTAAGTCTTTTACAAAAGGTGGATGGGAGGAGAATGTTGTCAGAGACTTTATAATGATAAATCTATGGAATATTTGGAAAGCAAAGATGAAAGCGACCCATGAGAACTATACAATTTGCGGTACTGGAATAAATATAGCGTCAAGAAAGTTAATGCAAGAAATCCATGGAATAAACTGGACAACGGAAAACTACAAAGGGTTTAAGAAAACAGGAGTGGAGGCAGAAAACATAAACAGGGAGGAAGAAAATCAAGATTTGTTATTTTTTTGCGACGCCTCCTTCAATAATAAATGGGATCCCACCGGAGTAGCTATTATTGGCGTTAACAACAACAACAGTACGTTATTCGAACACAGCTACAACATTGATTGTAATTCTGCGTTGGAAGGAGAAGCAAATGCGGTTCTCAAGGCCACACAAATTGGAGCACTCTTTCCAAGAAATAGAATTACCATTTCGTCTGATAACCTTGAAGTGATTCAAGGTACCAAGCAGGTGTCAGCAGTGCGTTGGAATATCCAACCCATCCTCTATAAGATTATCCACAAAGCTGAAGAGCTCGGGAAGATTTCTTTCCGCCACATCAGTAGGAAGCTCAACAAAAAAGCGGATAAACTTGCAAAGGAGGCTAGGCACGGAGCCACGGAACTACGCCGAAACACACCTAGTGTGTTCGACTTATCTTGTAAATTTAGCAAACTTGGTATTGGATAAGTTTTGATTTTGTTCGGGGTGTTCTAGACACCCCCCCACTTGTCCAAAAAAAAAAAAAAAAAAAAAAAAAATCAATAAAATAATTCGAGTGCACATTATATGAAGTGTGTTATGAGGGGAGAGAGTTTACGATTCAATCAATAATCATACACACTACTCACTAGGTAGAGCTCGAGAGAATATTAATTATTAATATTATCAATCAAGAATGGAGATGACGACGTCCATACCTATTATTGTTATGATAGTTCTTCAGTTCTTCAGTTCAAGTGTAACACTCTCTTCTAGAGTTGCTCTTGTACAAGAAATGAGTCCTCGAGTGTTTGTTGTTTACAGACAAGCCATAGCCACTTTGCTTATAGCTCCTATAGTACTTATATCAAGGTACATAACTCCGTATATTTGTATTTAGATTTTCTTTTATACATCTGAAACCAACGTAACGCAGTAAGTATCTCATATTTTCAATTGTCTAACTTGTCGGATATATCATATATTAATATTTTCTCATTGCATAGGAAGAAGAGTACTAATGGATGCCAATTGGGATGGAGAACTTTTGGGTTGATATTTTTGGCCTCTCTTATAGGGTGAGTTATTTAGCTTGTTCCTTTTAAGTGTATAATAACTAACGAGAATGAATGTTTGTATTATGTTGCAGAGTAACTCTCAGTCAAAACTTGTATCTTGAGGGTCTATATTTATCATCGGCGTCAATGGGAAGTGTGATGGGAAATCTAATCCCAGGAATCACCTTTATTCTTGCATATTTGTTTGGGTAAATTTGCTTTTCCTTATATATCATCACAATATTAAGTCACTAGGTAGGAGGTGAAAACAAACTAAAAAACTCATGTTAAAAAAAAAGATATGGAAGAATTTCAAGATTTATGTTTTTATCAACTTATCATTTCATGTACAAATAAAATTTGAATTAGTAACAAATAGAATAATATAGTAAAAATACTTTAGTTCATGAATTTTTTGATACTAAGATACTTGGGCCTATGGCTACCGCCTTGGCCCCCAAAAAATTGGTATTTTTTTAAAGGCCTTTTTTCAAAGAATTAAATATTTATATATACATATGTTATATATTTAAATTCTGTAAATAACATAAATCATAAGTCAGTTTATTGGTAACTTGATATATTTTTTATAAGAAATTCAAGGTTCAAATCTTGTCCTACCATAAAAAAATTTATAAAAAAAAATTCGGATTTTTTAATAAATATTTTTAATGTAAATTTATAAGGGCCTCTATTATGAAATTCGCTTTGGACCCCAAATATGTCAGGACCGGCCCTGCTAAGATATATAGTAATCCAGCTAGTAGTTCTTTTTTTTTTCAACGGATGAAATATATAAATAGCATAATAAAGTGAAATATTATAAAAGTTACCTGATATTGCATAAGTTCTTGTCTAGTGAAATAAGTTGAGCTAATTAGGAAGAAGTAGAAATCCTCTAGTCACCAAACAATTTGCCAACAAGTTTCTGTTTACGACCCAATCAGCTATTCTATACAGTACTGCACATACTTGTAATCCAGCTAGAGTTTGAGTACTCATTTAATGACCAGTCATGAACGAGACGATCTAATACCCCAAGGTCCAAGACTGGTCATTAACTACAGGAGGGATCGAGAACAAGAGCCTCTAGTCTAATGACCATAAATTATCAGCTCCTTAGATCATTCGGAAAAAGTGTAACGAGTAGAACAGATCATGTTCAAGTAAGGTCATCAACTAAACTACAAATGCATTAGTATATAATTATCCTCGTAATAAAGTATTAAACCATCTCAAATCAGCCAAAGATTACACAAAGAACGACAAGTCCCACAATCAGCCAAAGATTACACAAAGAACGACAAGTCCCACAATAATTTAATACTTTATTACAATAAAAAATTTAGGCTCAGATCACATTTGTTTATTTTTCCTTTCTTAAACAAATAGAAAAAACAAAATGTCGGTTTCAATTTTGATTGATAGCAGTTTCTCGGATCAAACTTTATGCTGAGTCGTTTTTTTAGAGGATATTACTTTTAACAGCCTAAAAACCCAACTCTTTATATTATACCTCTACTTTTTAAAACATTATTTTTTAAAGCCATTTTCTAACTTGCTGGTTAACTTGTTGTTATTTTTACCCCTCTACGTGATGGGTACGGCCCTGCATAAGTTACCAATTACATTAAGTCAATTCATATACGGTACAGACCATCGATTATTAATTCGATGGGTACGGATTGATAGCAAAAAAACACCACACAACTTACCATGGGGCTGCTCCCCAGTGTTTATTATTAAGCAAAACAAATTCACCAAATTATGCACCTTTCATGAACACAGGGGATAAACAACCAATTCACTAACTGTGTTTACCAAATTATGCATCAAATTCATGTACAAACAACAATGAATAACAATTCAATCAATTCTTTACAATCAAACACACAACTACCATAACTAAATCAGAGCCATACTAGAAACATGACTATAAACAAACACAAAATACTCTAAAATTAGACTCTAAATTGCAGCTCCAATTCCATACTTCTGTTCCAAAATGTAAATATACTACAATTTGTGATGCCAAATCTCTTACATAATTGAGCAGCCCCATGGTGTGATCAAAAGGATCAAAAGACTTAAAATTGACTCTGTTTCTGAATCAAAATCCAGCAATAGTTGAATGAATTTCGTACAATTGATCTTCGTATCAATTGTTCCTTCGTTCAACACATGGAGGGGGCGGGCTGGACCATATTCGAGTAACATGTACCCTGGAGGTTGCGGGCTGCAGAATTGATTTCGGGCTGGACCCATGTTTCATTGAAATGGACCTGAGTCTGTGCCCAACAAGAGTAAATCCAAACTGGTCTGCCCCAGCAAGCATACATCGGCTTGGCCCCATAACATCGGATGGTGTTGGTGATTATGGTGTCCAGCCTCGGCCCATCAGTGGATTCGGTGAATTGGTGATGGGTCTCAACGTTTTTCAGTGTTGATGGTGATGCAGTGAATGGGTTTCGACAGAGGTGAATTGGTGATGGGTCTCAACGTTCTTCTTGGGCTGGACTCATGGTGGGTATCTCCGTTCAGCAGCTTCTCTTCGGCACTGTCTTTTGATTTTCCAGTGGGGTGGGCTGGGTGATGAAGGTGAGAGGTGAAGCTGGGGTGGCTTTTGATCACCCCGTACCATATGGTGAAGCTGAGGGTGGTGGCGGGGTTCGATGGGATGGACCACGATTTGTTATCCATTTATTTCTTTAGCCATTGTTTTTACTCAAAATGTATTTTGACCCCTTAAAATTTTCAAAAATCGTATCATTGGTTCTTTTTGTTGTTGACAAAGGGGGAGAAATTTTAGTTAAACTTTTTCAAATGCATTTTGTGAGGGAGAGTTTTTATAAAAACTCTAGTGATTACGTTGAGGGGGAGTTTTTGATTAAAACTTTATCTAAGGCATCTTCAAAAGTTTATGATTTGTCAAACATCAAAAAGGGGGAGATTGTTAGCCTCACCTTGTTTTTATTCCCGTTTTAATATTCGACAAATCATCATTTAAACTAAAATTCATTTGGTATCACTTTTAAAGGTTTTCCAAAACCCCTCATTAGATTAGTTGTCTTTAAATCCTTGATCTTAAGCTTGAGCTTCTTTAGAATAGCGTCGCGGTACACCGGACAAGATCTGCGGTACACCGCAGTACCACGGACCAAAGGCGCGGTGCATAAGCTAGTCCGACCAGTAAGCTAAGAAAATGTGCGATACACCGGACTGAGACGCGGTACACCGGACAGAGGCGCGGACCAGGAACACGGTGCATAGGATAGCCCGTCAGTTAGCTATGAAATCAAGACGAGGGATTTTGCGGTACACCGGACCATACCCGCGGTACACCGCATGAAAGGGTTTCTGCACTATTAGAAGAGGACAAAACTTATATCCGTTGGAGTTTAAATCTATCCGTTAGATAGAAGCCTTTTGACCGTTGGAAGCTTATTTCAGCTATAAATTGAAGCTCATTCAAGACACAACTCATCCCTTCCATCTACCAATCTTAAGAGCAATTAATATTATCATTCAAGAAGGTTTCAAAGGAGCATTCAAGTCATATTCATTCCTCAAGCTACATAGTTTATATCCACTCATTTAGGAGTTTAGTTCAAGCTATTATAACACCCCTAAACACTTTTCCTTTCCTCTTAGTTCTTGTAATAGATTAAGAGAGTAGTGTGAGTATAGGTTCTATACTTGGTTCCTTGTGTTGGTGATAACACAAGTGTATTTCCTTCAAGGTTTTGAAGTGGTTGTAATGGGTTTGTAATCTCACCCGGGTTAAAGAGTTACGAAGATTAGTTGAGAATCTTGCAAATCCTAAGGAGGCTTCCTTAGGTAGTGGATGTAGGGAAACCGAACCACTATACATCGTTGTGTATCTTTCTATCCCTACACTCTTTACTTTTCCGCACTCTATATGCTTGATAAAATGCTTACATGAATAGTTTGATAATATTGTCTTTTAGGATTATCTAGTTCTTAACTTTTTAGTTTGCTAAAACAATAGGATTCAAATTAGCTTTTAATTTTATTTACTTGAAATAAAATTAGCCGATTAATTTCCATTGTCCTATTCAACCCCCTTCTAGGACGCATATAGAATATCACGATTCAATTGGATTCGAAGCTGATTGGCGGAGTTGGTGGGTTGGTGGTGGTTTGATCCGATAGGGTAGAGGAGATGCTGGTGGGCGGTGGTGTTGATTGTAGGGGGGCGGTGGTGGCAAGAAAAAGAGGGGAGGGAAGGGGAAAGAGGTGAGGGGAACCGCGTTTGATCAGAAAGGAGGGTTTGGGGTGCGGTGGGATGGTGGTGGCGCGGTGGCTCAGGGGGTGGGGTGGGATGGCTAGTAAGAGAGAACGGGAGAGAGGTTAGGGGAGGGGAACCGGGGTGGGAGATTGATGAGAGAGAAAGGGGATGGGATGGTGATATATAAGGATGACCAGAGGGGTATTTTTGGGTTTTTATTCCAGTTAGTTGGGTTCTAACTATTAGATAGGGTTAGTTAGAGGGGTTGGATGTTTTTTATAAATGGAGGGGGTAGATTGGCTGTTTTAGATAAATGGCCCTTTTTTTTACCTACCCAAGTCATATGATTTTCTAATAATCTACAAATTAGCTGCATATGTTATAAAATGGTTAATAAATTACAACTTATCAATATATTCACTTGGTAATAGAATAAATATATATTTTTATATATTTGAGTCTCATTTGATTCGGGTAAGATTCATTTTTGAAACATTGATCATCTATAATAGACTCTTTAATCCTTTTTGCTTGCAGCCTTGGAGTTTGGGATGGTCTAATAAATTCTATTAATCTTTTTGCTAAAACAATTATATCTCCAATCTTGTAACTAATTTTTGCTTAAATCATCTTAATACTCGCAGATTTGAGAAAGTATATATTAGAAAGATGAGGAGTATGGCCAAGGTATTTGGAACAGTCATATGTGTTACTGGAGCTATTAGCATGGCAATGCTTAAAGGCCCGAAACTATTAAACATGGAGTTTATAGGAAACAAAAGCTCACTTTTTAGCACAGGAAATGACACGTGGGTTCTTGGTTGTTTTTTACTCCTTCTTAGCTCAATAGCTTGGTCAATTTGGCTCATTTTGCAGGTACGATGTACCACCTCAAAGCCTATAATACAATTATAAGTTATAGCTTTAGAAAAATCATAGATCCTTTGAGGAATCGACCCTTGTAAATACACAACTATAACTGCATTACAACTTGTTAACAGGTTCCAATAAATGCTCGTTACCCGGATCCCCTATTATTTACGGCATGGATGTGCTTCCTGGGAACATTACAATCTGCGATTGTCACATTTTTCATGGAAAAAGATTTGAGTGCTTGGAAATTACATTCATATATAGAGCTTATGTGTTGCGCCTATGCTGTAAGAAAATGCTTCCACTTTTACAGTAAAACTTGTGAATTACAGACTAAATTTTAACAGCCTAATTATGTTAATATTATGATAGGCTTTAGGATCAGTGACTTGCTTCTTTGGTCAAGCTTGGTGCATAGCAAGAAAAGGTCCTCTTTTCTCGGCAATGTTTAGTCCTTTAAGCACGGCCATCGTCATCATTTTTTCCTCCATTTTTCTGCAAGAAAAGATGTACCTAGGAGGGTAAGTTTATCTCGCCTCATAATTGGTTTTCAATTTTTGCACTTTATAATTATTCAACTACAGAAATCAACATTTTGGCTGTCTTGTGTTACATTCACTGAAATATTCTATGTCATTTCAGATTGTTAGGAGCACTTGCTGTGATTTTGGGATTGTACATTGTGTTGTGGGGTAAAGCTAAAGATCTTGAAGAGTCTAAGGAAGAGAAATTACAAGTTCAAGCAACTGATGAAACAATCTTGATT
This sequence comes from Nemophila menziesii, assembly GCA_029959085.1. Lineage (NCBI taxonomy): Eukaryota > Viridiplantae > Streptophyta > Magnoliopsida > Boraginales > Hydrophyllaceae > Nemophila > Nemophila menziesii. Next base: position 70,249,863 of record JARWIR010000003.1, on the reverse strand, counting down.
GAGGAATCTCAAAACATGGAACCATGCCAAATTGATTTAGAGCAACCCCTTTTGGCCAATAAATCAAGAGAACTATAAAAGATTTGTTTATAACTTATTAAAGTCCCAAGAAACATGACATATTTTATCAATTTTGATTACATCTTTAAATTGTATTCAATTTTTTTTTGGTTACAGAGGTCATAAAGACCAGTAAGGCAGAGCTTCCAACTATTTATTGACTATCTAAAACAACTCTAGGTACAGCCCAACCACACCTATCCCTCGTTAAGAGACACCAAAGTCCATCCGGTGGATGGTGGTAAGGAATCGGACCCTCGTCACTGAATGCCCCATGCTTCGCCAGCCAATCCGCACAACTGTTTGCTTCCCTATAGAACCAAAGTAGCTCAATATTCTCCTTCAACGCAAGTATATCTCTACAAGCATTTATAATATCACCAAAGAACGCCCTTGAGTTCGCACCACCCTTCACTAGCGCGTGCAACTCACGCGAGTCGGACTCGATAATAAGAGATGTAAAACCCCTATGTAATGCCATATGTAAACCAAAATGCAACGCGAGTACTTCCGTTTCAAACGGAGACCGCGCGACACACTTTCCCGCGAACCCAAGATTATAATCGCCATTTGGGTTCCTAAACAAACCTCTAACACCTCCTACATTTCGTTCTGCATTGAAGGACCCATCCACACTAAGCTTAAACCCACTTAGCGGTTTGTTCCACTTGATAAGAACACTTCTTGTGGAAGTAATTAAACCGCCATCTCACTCAAAACCCCATGCCCGTACATAATCCGCAGCTGCATTTTTTATTATCGCCTTAAGCTCGCTAATCGACCTTATTCTCGCTCCCGCTTCAAATATCATCGTGTTCCTATCAACCCAAACCTGCCAAACATAAGCCACAAACAAAATGCAGGTTTCAATTGATTAGATACACAAGCCATTTCTGAAAAAAAGTTAAAAACAATCGATTAACTTTTATACGTATACTAATTATTAATAATAAAAAACGTAAAAAAACTATATGTATAACGTAAACTATTCAATAACATAATGAAGAAATACTTTATCCTTGTTCAGACCAAAATAAAAAACTTCCTCTGTTTTCCCTTCTCCATTACAGCTTGTTGTCCAGCTTTTTGATCCTTCATGTTATATCTAATTGACTTAAAAAATATCGCTTGAGTTTTTTAGTTTAGGAGAAATACTGACTAACAGGTTTATATATAATCAGGGGTTAATAATAATCATAATTACTACATCTATTCAGAATACTAAACCCAATGCACCTTTTTTATTCCCCGAGAAAACCCTTTGGGGTTCCATAGACTAGACGTTTTTCCCCATGTAAAACCGTTTCATATTCTACACAAAAAAAATAAAAAGAAAAAAACGTTTCGTATACTAAGTCTAACAGATAAACTTACGTGGGGCCAGACAATAAGTAAGTTACTAAGTTCAGGTGCCCCAATGACTACTTTATATAACATATAGGGCCATAGGATACGTTCGGTTAGACTTTAGGGACCATAGAGTAACAAACAAAATAAATTAGGGGCCAAATCTTCACCTTCTCGGCTATGAATCCAATAAAGGAAAATCAAAACTCAGACAAACATTATTCACGCATAACCCAATTCAGAAAACATATTCGATTGACTAATTCCAATAATACGACATTACGAAACCCCTTTCACACAACAAAAACAGCATCTAACATCACCTCACTAGTCACACAACACATAAAATTCGTAAAACACAGAAACACACTACACCAAGAACACTCACTAAAAACGCCAAACAACCTCGACATCCTTAGACTTCCTATTACATTCGAGATACTAAAAAAACCTAACAAAAAGAAGAAAAACAGATGCCAGATCTTCAGATTTTTACCTTCACTTTCTTCATCTTTCCGCGTCAGAGACCTAAACAACCCGGAAATCACCACCCTACTTCTATCGCAAATGGGGGATCTAACCAGCAGAAGAATGAACATTTTCTCTCAAGCGCTTGATACTTCGAGCAACCAATAAAACGCCTTTCCGGATTTATGTCTGTCCAAGACGTGCTAATCTTGACGTGTAGACCACAATAGCATACCCAGTCTTCCTTACCTGGGTCAGTCATCGGAGATGATGCGGTGGTGTTTCTTGAACCGACCATCGGAAGAGATGAAGAATGGAAGTGAAGGACGAAAAAGGTAAGAAGGTAGCGGGGTTGGGTAAAAGGAGTTCGGGTAATTGATTTTAGGGTTGGTAAAAGGGTAAAAATGATGCAAAAAGACAATAAAGCCCCTTGCCACGTAGGAAAAACCATTTCAGCTAGAGGTGACATCATGCAGATATGGCGATGAGTTGTCGTAGATGTGGCAGTGACATGGCGCCAAGTGACAGAAAAAAAAAAGGACTAACGGTGTCAAAAAATAGGTTCGTAAAGGGTCAAAAAGAGAAAAACTGAACATCGGGGGCGGCTAGTGTACTTTGACGAAAGGTAAAGGGTATCAGGAGGTCTTACCCATTTTCTAATGACAAACTAAAAACAAAAATAAGGTTTGATATAGAGAAAACTCTTCAGAAAAAAAAATTTAAAATTTAATGACCAAATTAAATTAAAAATTAGTTATTCCTTCAGTTGTTTTTAATCCTTGCAAAACTGTAGCAGCATAAAGGTTATCCCATTCAATACATATGAAACGTAAATGTAAGCCATGATTGGCTAAACCATTTCAAGCCAACCGTAAACAAATCTTCCTATAGTTCTCTTGATTCATTGGCCAAAAGGGGCTGCTCTAAATCAATTTTGCATTTTGCCATGTCTTGGGATTCCTCAATCATAATTGTTTGCTCATTTGCCTTCGCTTGTACCTTCTCTTCCTTAATCTCCTCAAGATCTTTAGCTTTACCCCACAACACAATGTACAATCCAAAAATCACAGCAAGTGCCCCTAACAATCTGAAATGGCATAATATTTCAGTAAGTCTAACACAAGACAGCCAAAAGCTTCAAAATTCCGAGTTAAGTAGTAGGAAAAGAGGAGCAAATTGAAATTGAAATCTTGTGGTAAAGTGAGATAAAATTACCCTCCTAGATACATCTTTTCATGCATAAAGATGGAGGAGAAAATGACAACGATAACCGTGCTTAAAGGACTAAACATTGCCGAGAAAAGTGGACCTTTTCTTGATATGCACCATGCTTGACCAAAGAATGAAGTCACTGATCCCAGAGCCTATAAAATCATAAATATACACTTTTTGGTTGTTCAAAAATAGTTGGTGATTCACATGTTTTTTTATTAAAGTGAAAGCATTTTCTTACTGCATAGGCGCAACATATAAGCTCTACATATGAATGCACTTTCCAAGCATATAAATCTTTCTCCAGAAAAAATGTGACGACTGCAGATTGTAATGTGCCCAGGAAGCACATCCATGCTGTAAAAGATAGTGGGTCCGGGTAGCGAGCAGATATCGGAACCTATTAACAAGTCGAAATACAGTTATAGTCGTGTACATACAAGAATCGATTACCCGGAGAATCTATGGTTTTTCAAATGCTATAAGGCATAAGTGCACAAGGCTTGTTGGTGGTATAACTTACCTGCAAAATGAGCCAAATTGACCAGGCAACAGAGCTTGTGAAGAGTAAAAAACAACCAAGAACCCACATGTCATTCCCCGAGCTAAAAAGTGAGTTTTTGTTTCCTATAAACTCCATGTTTAGTACTTTTGGGCCTTTAAGCATTGCCATAGTAATAGCTCCAGTAATGCATATGAGGGTTCCAAGTACCTTGGCCACACTCCTAATCTTTCTGAAATATACTTTCTCAAATCTGCGAATAATAAGATGATTTATGCAGAAAATTAGTGCCGGATTTGAGATACTTGTATAATTCAAATTTTATTTGTATATAAAATAAATACTGAAGCTAGTTATATACGGTCGTCTTAATAACTCAAACTTTTAAAACAAATTATATAAAGTATATTTTGAAATTCTTCCAAATTTTCCAACTAATAGTTTATCTTTACCTCCTACCTAGTGATTTAATATTGTGGTAATATTTAAAGAAAAGTAAATTTACCCAAACAAATATGCAAGCATAAAGGTGATTCCTGGGACTAGATTTCCCATCGTACTGCCCATTGACGACGATGATAAATAAAGACCCTCAAAATACACGTTTTGATTAAGTGTTACTCTGCAAAATAATATAAATATGATCGTTAATAATTATAATATCTCTTATAGTGAAAAGAAACAAGCTAAATAACTCACCCAATCAATGAGGCTAAAAAGATCAACCCAAAAGTTCTCCATCCCAAATGGCATCTATTAGTACTCTTCTTCCTATGCAATGAGAAAATATTAATTATCCGACAAGGTTGATCGATTTAAGATGACACACTTAGTGTAAAATATCTACTTGTGTTGGTTTTAGATGTATGAAAACAAATCAACATATTGACATACGGAATTATTCTTTTATAAGTGTTATAGACGACATATATACTTTCCAGATGTGGATTTCATATTTAGAGAAAAAAAAAATCGAATTTAAAAATACAAGGAGCTACTTAATTACCTTGCTATAAGTGCTATAGGAGCTATGATCAAAGTGGCAATGGATTGTCTATATACAACAAACACTCGAGGGCTCATTTCTTGTACAAGAGCAACTCGAGATGAGAGAGTTACACTTGCATAGATGAATTGAAGAACTATCATTACAATAGTAGGTGTCTTCATCTCCACCCTCGATTGATGCTCTACGTAGTGAGAAGTGTTTGTGATCGATTGAATGAAAATTTCTATTTACGTGACACACTTTATAGAGTGTAAGGGTGAGCAACACGAGTAATCTCTCTACGTTGAAATACTACCGCAATAATTGAATAAACCACACATGGTTTCTTCTTTTAATCATAAATAACGTGTAATCTCAACTAAACAAATATACTCTTATAAAGTTGTTAACTAGAGGACGCTGTGCACTTTCCTTAATTTAAAACAAATGTAAATATTTTTTCCTTGAGATTTTTTTTTTTAATAGAGTTGAAAATATAAGTTTTATTCTGAAAAAATATATGTATATTTGCTAATTAACACTTAGAAAGTGAAATCCTAGAAGGTTGTAACTTTGGTCGGAACGAGTGGAGGCAAAGGAATGGGAACGACATAGATAGAAGGTATTCGGAATGTACTAAAAATGAGTGTCTCATTGAAGTTTATGATCATTTATAAAGAAGATAATATAGGTATAAATTAGATGCAAGTACCCAACCAAAAAAAAAAAAAAAAAATTACCAACCAAAAAAAAAATTAGATGCAAGTACTTGAGATCACTAAATAACTTTAGGAGGATTCATATGAATTCCTTTTATGTAAGATGGCGGTATACCATACATGATAGATATACTTGGAAAATTTAGAATATAAGTTTAAAGTCCCCCTTTTGTGGCGACTATATATTTAGGTGTCTGTTTTTTTAAGTAATAAGTGCTGAATGCTGAATGAACAGCTGAATAGATCTTATTCTGTTAAGAGGTAGTGTCTAAATGATTCAGACTTAGGGAGTGTTCGTTTGCACTTAATGGGATCTGAATCTGGTTCATTAAGACACTAGATTAATCAGACTGTTTGTTTTTACTAACCAATTCAGATCTGAATGGCTCTTAACTGGTCTGTTTCATTAAGAATTTAAACTAAGTCTGAATCATTCAGACACTGCCTCTTAACAGAATAAGTTCTATTCAGCTATGCATTCAGCATTCAGCACTTATTACTTAAAAAAACAAACGACACCTTAGTTTAAAATCTTAATGAAACAGACCAGTTAAGAGCCATTCAGATCTGAATTGGTCAGGAAAAACAAACAGTCTGATTGATCCAGTGTCTTAATGAACCAAATTCAAATCTCATTAAGTGCAAACAAACACTCCCTTAGTAGTAGTTGTAACATAACACTATAACAACTTAATAGTATAACACAATCTAAGACTTTCAAAAAATGCGCCTCGGCACCTTTCTAAGTCAAAAAAAAAAAAAAAGACTTTCAAAAAATGCTCGTTTTTATCATCAATCAATTTTAAGTGAGAATGACATATATGTGTTAAAAAATGACACGATCAAAAATTCATTAAGAGAATTTGTTAAGAAAACTAACTTTGTTATCCACCAAATTTCGAATTTTTATAAAAAAATTCATTCACAATTATTTGATAATTTTAGAATATTCATCTAAAAAATATTTCAAAATTTAAAAAAAAATTATTAAATCTAAAAAAGTAAATTATATACAATTTCTAATTTAACTAATAAATATATGAATGTTGATCATATATAAATAATAATTCACGAGAGAAAGCAAAAAACAGTAAATATCAGTAAGTCTTTTTTGTTCCATACATCGGAGGCTTAAAAACTGAAATTAGTTAAAATACTAACTACACCTTCACGGGCGAACTAAAACCAGTCTAGGAACCACACACACTCCTATCTCTCGTAATACTACTCCTAAGATACTTAGGAGGATCTTTAAACTCCCGTGGACCTTCACCTGAGGCAGCACCATTCTTTGCCAGCAAATCTGCACAACCATTAGTTTCACGATAAACAAAATCAACCTCAAAATTTGGAAAATTTCTTAGAATCTCGATGCACTCTCGCCCTACACGACAAGGACAATCTTTAGAGATACTACCGTCCTTCACTAACGCATGAAACCCTCTCGATTCAGTCGTAACATTTAAGCTTGTAATCCCACGATTCACCGCTCATTCCAACCAAAATGTAGTGCCAATACCTTCGAGTAAAAAGATGATTCCACCACACATGATCCCGGAAACCCAGCAAGAAACAACATCCTCATTGTGAAGTATTCCTTCTATACCTGCCATTTTCTTAGCTAAATCATGTCTCTCATCAGTAAAGTTTTTTTATACTATTAAGATTGAGGTAGTCATAAGAAAAAAAATTATATATGAAATATATTATTTTTATATCTTAAATATTTTCTCACCGTTTGACTTTTTTTTTTAAATTATTAAAAAAAAAATTAACAGATTATAAATAGAGCCAATTAGAGATTAATGCCTATTAAAAAACTTATTTAAAAAAAGGTGCCTAGAATAAGATTTTTTATAGAAAAATGCCTCATCCCAAACTACCCTTATAATTAACAATTAAAAAAAAGAAAGTAGAAAAAAAACAAAACAAAAACTAATAATCACACGCGCGCGTCCGTGAATTTTTTTTTTAAATCGTCATAACTAATTCTAAAAAAATCAAAAAAATAAAAAAATTATATATTTGGATAAAGCAAATTAATATTTACGTCTATGATTTTTTTCAGAATTTTTTGAAATTTTTTATTTTTTGAATTTTTTTGAATTTTTTAATTCGCAGAAAATGGAATTCCATGTTTTAAACATGGAATTCCATGTTTAAAACACGGAAACATGGAATTCCATGTTTTGATATAAGGAATTTTTTTTCCGCAGACACGAAATTCACTGTTTAAAACATGGAATTCCATGTTTAAAACATGGAATTCCATGTTCTGCGAATTAAAAAATTAAAAAAAAAATCAAAAAAATCAGAAAATTCAGAAAATTCAGAAAATTCCGAAAAAAATCATAGACGTAAATATTAATTTGATTTATCCAAATATGATTTTTTTCGATTTTTTTGATTTTTTTTTAATTAGTTATGACGATTTTAAAAAAATTTCACGGACGCGCGCGTGTGATGAAATTAGTAGTAGGTGGTGGTGGTGGTGGTGGTGGAGGTGGTGATGGTTGTGGTGGTTGTAGTGGTGGTGGTGGTTATGATGGTGGAGGCGGTGATGGTGGCGGTGGCGGTGGTGGTGGTGGTGGTGGTGGTGGAAATACCCTATTATTTGTTTAAGATTTAAAAATAAATATTGTATTAAAAATAAAATAATATATTTAATAATAAGGATAGTATAGGTATAAAAAATATAAAGGGGATGTTTTCTATAAATAATTGTTCTATGAGGCATTTATCTCTAAATAAGAAAATTAGAGGCTTAAAAAAATGAAAGGCATCATTAAAGAGGCATTTATCTCTAATTACCCCTTATAAATATATTATCTATTTCATTTAATATTTTAACTATTTTTCATTTTTAGCTAATTATAGATTTATATGTTTAAGACAAATAAAAAACATTATATCATAATTAGCATTCGAAATAAATTGTCACTAGAAATTGAAATAATAATTATGATATTTTTTTAATTTGAATAAATTTAAATTCTATTATCAATTAAATTCTAAAGAGTGTTTTAATATTTATCCATTAAAGTATCTATTATTCTCGTAAGTTAAGGTATCTATTGTGATAAATTAATGAATGTGCACCTAATGTATGACCGAATGACTTTCCAAGATATGGTTGTGAGCATGATCCCCACGTAGACGATTTTGGCTTTGATAGAATACTGAGCTGGATCGTATTTGTATTCGGCCAACCTCATTTAATTTAAAACATACGACAATCTTTTTGTCCTTTTTCGTTTTTGTTTAGTCTTGCCGTAACATGCAGCAAAATACCTACTCTTTGAGATCAATAGTTTGAGATTGAATTTTATTAAAGTTAAAATAATTTTAAGTTTAAAGTAGTTTTCATATGTATATATTAAAAATACTTATATTTTTAAAATAAAATTTTATACAAACAAGAAGTATAGAGTTTGAATCTCTTTCCTAAACATAGGTAACTTAGTTTTGATTAATTCGAAAATATATATAGGAAGGCGTGTATAATTTTTTTTGGAATTAGTCGTAATGCCAAAAGCTGGCCCGAATCTTATGATATACAAAAATAAATAAAAATAATTTAAATTTTATTCATCACTAAAAAAGATTATCGCATTAAATGGTATCTTTAGCAGATATTTACAAATACGTACTTGACTCCGAAATTGAGTAACCAAGTTTCATCATGTAGGACTTTACTAGATTTAACAAGTCTTAATAATCCAAATTTGTTTCCAAATATGAGATTGACCAAAAAAAGAAAGAAATAAAAAGTTTCCAAATATGAGGTTTATTTCGAATGTGATGTGATTTCGGGTTAAAATCATGTTAACTATCTTGATAACCTTGAAAGAATTGTTGTATCAATTAGAGGGATATTGACTCAAAAGAGTCACAGTTTTAAAAGAATCTAAATACAAAGTTTAGCTTTTCTCTTTTTATTTGCTTGAAAAGGTCCAATTATAATGGTTTGTATTTTTTTCAAGTAGATATCTTTATAGAGGTTAATGGTACTAATTTGAGGAATTATTCTTTATATTTAGATAGTTTTTTCATTTTCTGTCTAATTTTGGATATTTGTAACTTTTAGAGCTATATATGTGTAATCTGTGTGTTAATTGTGCAACTCTTAGATATTTGGATGATACGAAGATAAGAAGTTGAGAAAGGAAGGTCAAACCCATGTCAAGGCGTTAAAAGACCGAAAACTCATCTTTTTGAAAACTAGAGTATATACCGACTAACTTTGGAAATCAACAAAATAGAGTCACCGTGTACAATTGATGACAATTCTGGAGGAAGCCTATGGTTTCATGGTAGTACTTGAAGTCAAGAGTACGTGAGAGTTGACAGTTCATGATTTGAAAGTAAGATGAAAAAGTTATTAAAGTTGCAGTTGTTGTTGTTTGAAGTAGGCTACTCCTTTAGTAAAAACATTTATGGATTGACTTGGGCCATTTAAAAGGGGTCCATAACACCAAAAACGTTTTGAACTCTTTATATATCAGTTTTTATCATTAGAAAAGAGTCTTTAGTCTATATTACATCATTAGAAACACCAGAGAGAATAGGAGACCGTCTGGAGAAGAAAATGATAGAAGTTGGAGTCCTACTACACCAATTCTACACCATTCCACCATCGATCTTAGGATAATTTAGTATCAAATTTTTGTCCTAAACACGATTCTAATACATTTATCCTTATATTTTATTTCTTTTAGTATGAAATATATAATTTATCCTACGTTCGCGATTACGTATCAACCTTGATACTATTTTGATGATTATTTATGTTATTCGGGACCACTTTATGTTTAATTAAATTAGGTTATTGAGTATAGTTGTTTATGAATTGATATAATTTGGCTTGTTATATCCTTATTAAATACAAATTGTTTTTAATACCCTAAACTATAACCCTGACAGGGGGTTTGGGAATGGACCTAGTTCATTTACGTTCGGTATGCGTTAGTGATCCTGATGGGCTCGACTAGCCGGATAATCATTTAAGATAATTACTTTTAGCGCTGATATTTTATGTAGAATTCCCTCACCTGAGTCTCTAGTAATTGTTAGGCAACCTTCTAATCTACCCTGACAGGAGTTAGAAGGAAGTTAGATTCCCGCTTATCATAACTACCAAATTCACCCTCATAACGGGATTCATAGACTCCGTACGATAGGGAAATACTAGCAAACTGAATTTATACTCTCATACTTGTTTTTCTTCATTAGTTTATTTGCTTTACTAGTTTAATTCATAATCTAGTTTATCTTTATTTGCACTTTAGTCTTTAATCAAAAAACCAAACAAATATTCTTTATTTCCAGTATTTTAATTGTAACAACTAAATTATCTACGCTTCCTAAAAACACAAGTTTAAGATTAACCTCATAGTCCGCGTAAAGAACGATACTATTACTTACTTATTAATTGTGAATGACCCGTGCGCTTGCGATTAGTTAGCTCTCTCGAGGTGTGGATTAGTTAGGTTATTTTATCACACCTTTGGAAACAACAAGTTTTTAGCGTTGTTGTCACAGAGTATGTAGTATTATGTTTATATTTAGTGTATCTTTCACAGATTCTTAGGTTTGGTGTATGCTCTCATATCCCGAGAGGTTGTTTCAAGCTTAAAGAAAGCGAGAAAGAGATAGAAGAGAGCAAAAAGGTATGACAAATGCTAATGGGACACTGAATCTAGATGATGATGGGAATCCAAGAGTAGGGATTGTACCCCCACTTGGGATGGAACCAATCAATCCAAATCAAGTTCCCCAGGAGTATAACCATCTTTAGGAGGTAATGGAGGATTCCCATCAAATGTTCAAAAATAATTCATGTAGAAAACTAGGTCTTTCTGGACAAGAAGGCCAATTTCGAGTTCAATCGTTAGGTATTCTCACTCCAGCTATTCAAGTTGTGATATTTAAGCATGATACGGGTATATTGAACCAGTTCAGGAGTTATGAAAACTATAGAGGAGTTGCACATCAAGATCGGGTCCGAGCTGTTAAGAAATTCATGTGTAACACCTACATTACTCAAGGTGTCACTCACGAGAAAATGTACTAATTCATGTTACGATTTTTCTTGACCGGAGGTGCGAGTGAGTGGCTTGATTGTCAGCCACCTGAATCAATAATGTCATGGGACGAATTTCAAGCAAGATTTCTTGATCGTTTCTATCCAAAGAGTATGAGAATGAAAGATGGAACTTTCAAATTTATGACAAGACGATAGAATGCGTAAGAGGAACTTGGACACGATTTTCAAAAAAAAGGTTAGCTAATATCCACTCCATGATTATACCCCCGAGATTCAGTTAGCTATGTTTTATAAAGGACACGACTTAGATTCAAAAATCTTGGAGGTGGTGATTTTATGTCCATGGATCCAAATGAAGTGACAGTTAGTATGTAGAAAATAGTAGACAATGAAAGGAGATGGCCGCCTTCGCGAGCTCAAATTCCTAATGCCACGAGGTATGCTACGTTTAGATAGTGACACTACTATGGATGAAAAGTTTTCTTCTTTAGAGAATCAGTTGAAGTAGTTGAAACTAGTTGTTAAAGAATGTCTCAAAGGGAGACAATCCGAGGTAAAGATAGTTCAAGAGGCATAGGGTTGTCTGAGTTGTGGAGTGAATGATCATATTCAGGAAGAGTGCCACGTGAATCAGGAGTTTGTGTTTTTTGTATCGAATCATGAGAACTACCATACAGGTAGTCATGGGTATCAACATGGTAATCACAATCATCCGAGTCTATAATGGTCAAATCTGAATGGGGCCGTGAAGCAAGTAATGCTTATCAAGGTAATTCGTTTCAACCACGACCTCAAGGGAACAATTTCTAGCTAAGGTCCCAACATCAGTATCAAGGGATACAAGGTTATGTTAATTAAGCTCCACCATAACCCGTTTATGATGCATATGTTGATAGTCTTGCTCAAAAAATTACTTCATGCTCATCCATAAGAAGGCTCAACTACTGAGCTACAACAAACGTTGAAATCATTATGGAGATGACGCAAGAGAATTTGAGAGAAAACAACGAGAGGTTCAATGAGAATTCTGCTTCGTTGAAAATATTGGAGAATCAAGTCTCATAAATTGACAACAATCTTCGAAACTGTCAACAAGTTCCACCTATGCAAAACGTTGATAGAAATGTTGGGTTCGAGGTGTGTAAGGATATTAGCCTTCAAATTTAATATTGTGGAAATGTCACCGGTTACATTTATTGAAGCGGAGATTTCAAAGAAGAGAAAATTAACAAAGCCGAATTTGGACGAGGAGACTGTTGAGGATTGGGTTGAAGACGAGGTTGAGAAGCCGGAAGAGGTAGCTGATGCACCGAGGGCAAAAGAGAATTCGAGGGTGGAATTACCGCCACTACATGTCCATTTATCACCGCCAAATGTGTTACGAAGCATTTCCGCGGGAGGTGACCTCAAGTACAATAGGTTCATAGAGGCATCAAGCCAATTGAATATCAAGATCCCAGTCATCGAAGCTATCTAAAAGGAGCTGAAATATCAATGGTACTTCAAGTAGACACTCTCCAAGAAGAATAATTTTATCGAGTACGAGACTTTGCCTCAACCGAAGAGGTATCGGTGCGGGTTCGGTGGAAGTTATCACAAAAGCTTACAGGTCCTGGAGGTTTCAACCTCCCAATCAAAATAGAGGTAGGTTTGAAGGAAAGGCGGTGTATGACTTGGTTTTGAGTGTCAATATCATGCCCAAGAATTTATTATAGAATTTGGTCATTGTAGATGCCAAGCCAATATCCTTCATCCTGATATTGGCAGATCGATCCACAAAAAATCTATGGGGAATCATCGAGGATATAGCTGTCCAAATAAGTAATCTTGTTATCCCACTGATTTTATTATACTTGATTATGATGCAAATAAGAACGTCATGTTTATACTTGGACGTCCATTCCTGGCCATGGACCGTACCATAATCAATGTGAACGAGGGAACCGTGATCCTCCATATTAAAGATGAAGCCCAAATGTTCTATGTTTCTGGAAATAAGTACAAAAGGAGTCAAAATAAATCCCAACAATTTGAATTGTGTCTGAGATATCAAATACTAAGAGCCCCCAAGAAACCTTGAGAACTAAAGAAGAAGAAGAGTTTGGGTGGAAAACAAAGTAGCGTGGAAAGCTCCTAAACCCGAGAATAGACCACATAATTACAAGGATTCTTGGATGGGGACATTCTTCGTCACTCGAGTAGTTTCGGTGAAGGTGACTGCGTTATGAGCCAAGAACGGTTGCAAATTTCGGCTATTTGATGTGAGTAGTCCCACCCGTTGTTAGGGAGAATATATGAGAAAGAAGTAGCAAGGTAACAACGTTGAACTTTGAATGACGTAAAATAAAAGTGCTCATTGGAGACAACCCACATTTTAATAGAATTCATGCATTTTAATTATTAGTAGTGTGAATAAGATATTTTTGTATGTATTTTAGTGTATATTATGTTTAATACGAAAGGTCGTTATTGAGTGTGAGACCAGCCCTACTTTGTGTAGTACACCACATGACAAAATTGTCACCACAATGCACCATTCAATGGAGATTACGGTAGATATTACAAAAGCAAGGATTGACCTTGCGGTCTACCATGCCCACTGCTGTATACCGTGCCTATCTACTGTATATCACGAGACCGTATCGGTGAGTATCGAGAAAGAAATATACCGTGCTACAGTATCACGAGAAATTGGCAGTGGTATACTGCTCCAATCCATGCGGCACCGCATTGACTGACGCTTTAACCACCGAGAGAAAAGATTTACTTATACCAAATTCCAAATCCTTAAGTCTTCCTCTTCTCCAACACCCAAAACTCCATTAGATATTCACTAAACCTTCACCACACACCAAAACACAATATAAACACCAAGAAATAACTAAACACCACAAAATTTATTCACCTAATCCTAAATTTTTCCAAATTCTTTCAAGAAAATTTTCATAATTTAGCTACGATCATCTATCCTACATCAAGAACACCACACCCACCTTATCTATCACCATTACAACATCAATTCCAAACCAAAAAACATCATAAGATAACAATTTTTGAAAGAGTAAATGACACTTTTGCCCCCTGGGTTTATACGCGATTGACAGGTTGCCCCCTAACTCTTAAAATGCGCCTCGATGCCCCCTAAGATTTAGTTTTGTGACCCGTTACCCCCTACTGCGTGTTCCGTCCATTTTCTCCGTTAAAAAGTGACGTGGCATTTCCATGTCACTTTTTTTTTTAAATCCTAATACTAATTAATCATTTAATTAACTTAAAACAAGGGTATAATAGGTTTTTTAGTTAATAGTTTTTATATTATTAAATATAAATAATAAAACCACCCCCCACCCCCTTCTTCTTCTTCCCCATTCATCTTCTTCTTCCCCGACCTGCAACTCTTGTTAAAAAAAATATATATATATATAAAATGCTATCCAAGTCCAAGTCCTTCACGTCCTCCCATTGTATGGAAAAAGAATTCAGTAGCACTTAAACCACTGTAAAATGAATTCTTAACAAATCCTTTAGCCTGAGAATTCATAATTAACAAAAGTCAGTAAGAAATCAAAAGGTATACATACACACTCAAAAATCAGTAAGAATTCATAGCTGAAAACATTCAAAAGTTGGAAAAAAACACAAACCTATAGCATTCCCAGACAAATTAATTGCTCGTAGGTTTGTTAGATCCTTTTTCATATCCCGTGAATGAGTAGAAAATTGAATACTGTAAAACAAAATAAAATTAGAAATTCGTCTGTAGCAAAGAAGCTTAGTCAGCGTAAGCTCAATTATTTGCTATATTAATTGGTAATTTCACCATTAGTTCCTCTTTTATATGCAAAATAGCCATAGCCATGTGTTTTAAAAAGTAGCGTATATATCCATCTTTAATCCTAAAAAGTAGATTGACCAAATTTTTCGTTTCTAATGTAACGTTATTAATTTACACTCATTCTGAAGAATTTCCTTATTAATATTGTTACCAGAAATGCTAATGATTGTAATTTAGTCTAGTTAACAGTTTACACAGTCAATTATTAATTTCAAAGTACTCCTCTTCTTTTCCCCTTTCCATGGATTTCTTATCTCTCCTTTATAATTGATAATTTGACACTGCTTGAGATATTGAGGGCTTATTTCAAGTTTCTGAATATGAAATTGATTATAAATTGCAATATGTCAGGGACTACTGGAAAAAGTATTACCAGAGTTAATACAATGCCAATAGAAATAAGGAATCCACGAAAAACAGAGCCACCTCCAAGTCAATTTAGCTTCGGAAGATAATTTGGGGCAAATCCACTTGGTACAGACATTTATTAGGGGAAATTGAAGAAGGGATTAATGGAGATTTGCTTGATTTTTTTTTTTAAGAAGAACCAGAGGTTGAAGAAGAAGAAGAACGGGGAAGAAGAAGAGGGGAAGAGAGGGGGGGGGGGGGTAGGGGGTGCGGTGGGGTGGGGGGAGGGTTATTTTATTATTTATATTTAATAATATAAAAACTATTAACTAAAAAACCTATTATACCCTTGTTTTAAGTTAATTAAATGATTAATTAGTATTAGGATTTAAAAAAAAAAAGTGACATGGAAATGCCACGTCACTTTTTAACGGAGAAAATGGACTGAACACGCAGTAGGGGGTAATGGGTCACAAAACTAAATCTTAGGGGGCATCGAGGCGCATTTTAAGAGTTAGGGGGCAACCTGTCAATCGCGTATAAACCCAGGGGGCAAAAGTGTTATTTACTCTTTTTGAAATTTTGAATCACAAAGTTTCAAATTCAAGAGCTTCTGAAGTCTTTCGAGGTTGGAATTTGCAAATGAGTCTTTCACGGCAACCATTATGTTCATACCCATACATTCAAGTCGGTAAAATAGTTAAATTTCAATACTTTATTTTCTTCTTCATAAAAGTTGAGAATTACTTGGAGTCAGCTAATTATTAAGTGTGTGAAAAGATATTATGAATTTAATCTTTTCACTTGAGTTGCATGCAAGTTTTAATTGTAGGTGATGATTGAGTTGAGGGTGGGTTGTGTTCGAGATATTTTCCTCTCGTGTTTGTTCCACACTAAAAGGAAAACGATATATGAACCACATAAAAAAGGAATCCTTGCTAGTTTGCAAAACAAAGGGAAGGCAAAAGAAATTGAGAGGGGAATGAAGTTTGAGCCAAAATGTGAGTGAGGAAACAAATATGAGTGAAAACAACCAAAGTTGTTGAGAGAAGATGTAGCGCAAATGACTTGGCGCGCATAAAGGCAACCCAAGATCACATCCTCATAATTCTGATGCAACTTAAAGAAGCGAATGTGAGTTCTCAACCCAACCTTGTCTTGCGTAATGAATGCTAGCAGGCCTTGAGCCTCGAAATTATGTTTTCCTTCTCTGCCTTTCATATAATTATTTGTAGCTTATGTGTTTAGTTGTGCATTTTTTATTTTTTTTATTTCTTTATTTCTTATCGGGTCATGAAGGCATGACTCACTTTTGATTTTGGGGGGGGGGGGATTCGTTGTCCCTCATCCCTATATTATTCTGCTTTTAAGCTTTATTAGAAAATTTAAAAGTTATTTTAGTGTATACTATAAGAAATTAGGTGTAGAATGTGTAAAATATCCCCTGAAAGCATGACTTTAGAGAGTTAATAATAGATAAGTAGTGTATATTTGAACTATTCATAACATGCTTAAAGTATGGACATGAAAAAACACCATAAAGGGTAAAAATAATTAGTAAGCAATGCGATAGAAGTAAGTTTGAACTTAAGGAGAATGAGGGATGTGTAGAACGTAAGATGCGAGGCTTTTAAAACTAATATAATGAATGTACAAGAGGTGAAAAAGTAATGAAATCACGTAGTTAGGAAAATGAGCAAGACATTTCTTTGATAAGACCTTTGTTGCCTTTTAGCTTGCTAACCAATTATGAATGGTATATCATTCTTAGCTCCTTTTATCATGTAGCCTTTTTCTTTGTAGCCACATTACAAGCCATGCCCCTTAGATTTCAGGTTTTCTCCACATGACCCGCACTCGAATCACAATGCTAAGACATTTATCCTTTGAGCTTAAGTTAGGGGTGGTGGGTTTGATCGTGGGATACACATTGAGTGGTTTGAGATTGTATGTATACGCTATGTTGATGATGCACTTTATTGTAACCCTTTGTCAGGGTATATTAAAAAAATGTTGAGGAGAAGAAAAGAAAAAGTGGATGATACAAGTGGGCGATATAAGAGAATAAGTACTCAATAAAGACACCCAGAACAACCCTACCGAGTTGAAGCATGCACACGAGCAAGTCAAGGAGAAATAAGAGAAAATGTAAAGCTAGGCTTGCCGCAACAAAATATTCTTCACCAGAATAATTCTTCTTCAAGATTGCAATATTCTTTAGATCACCCAGGAGATACTAAAACTTTTTGCAGCGAGGCAACCTTTCTAGCAACATATGGTTTCAAATTCTAAATAGGGTCAATACCCTTTTGTTTGAGTTTGACCAATGCAAATTTTGGAGTAGTTGTATATATGTTTTAGGAACCATTATATTCCATCCTACAAATGATTAGACTATACATTATTTTACTTTCTCTCTCTACTTCATATCTTTCAAGAAACTTAGGTCTTTAAGGTTTCCACCATTGGAGAGTAAAACCCACTTGTTTTTTATTACAATATGTCTATCCTCAATATCTCTTAGCTTAACTATTATGAATTTAGCTCTTTCTAAAATGGGCTAAGCTTTCTATTATCTTGGAATGCATTATTTGTCAACCTTATTAAGTGTGTATGATTTTCTCATGATTTTTGGATAATTATTATGTTTAATTATATTGGTAAGTTTATCTGTTTATCGGTTATCTTGTATAGTGACATATAGGGATTGACCTAGTTATTAGATTAAAATGTGGGAGGGGGTTCTAAGGATCAATAGATAATCAATTGGTGTAGGTAGTTTACATTCAGGGGATCATAATAACCTTGCATAGCTACTATATGGTTTGTGATCATTGCGCTTGTTAGACCTTGAGATTATCTGGAATTGTGTTATAGGCTTAGTAAGTTTCCACCCTAGTGTATTTAGAAGAAACCTAGGTGGGTCTTAGTATTCAGGCTAATGTTATTAAAACCAATTCATATTTAAATAGAGTAATTTGCTAGCATGCTGATTAGGAATCCAAACATTCGGAGTTAATCCATACATAATCGTTCAATCCCCCTTTACCTTTCAACTTTAGTTTAATAATTCCCATCATAGTTTAATTAACCAACCAAACACATCAATATTTCTTTTTTGTATTCCACAACTTGAATTTACATTGGACTAATAGCACACCATTAGATTCACAATCTTGTGGAGAGGATTTCTCTTACTACTCTATTATTTGAAAATATTTCACACAGTTGCAGACTGTAAAAGATCTCGGGGTATAATCCAACTTACACCCGATCCTATCATTAGGGGAGAATTCAGTATTTTGTCTGTGGGGGCTAAAAGTTAGAGAAATCAATGGGTTAGGGTATAACCTTGATTTTTAGTGAATTCATATAGTTACCTTACTAAATGGGGCTAAAAAATCTAAAATCCCAGTTTTATAAGGGCTAAATTTAGGGTTATAGGGGATAAGTATATAATTAATAATGTTTTTCCTTACAAAATTAGAGATAAATTTGCACTACATCCCAGGTAAGTGGAGGCTGATACCCCCATTGTGCTCTCTTGGATCCCCTTAGACTCATCACTTTTATGTAGGGTTGTAAGTGAATCAAACCTCTTGCAAACAACTTGATATCGGATCGAAAAAAACTCGTTCGAGCTCGGCTCGTTTATAAACAAGTTCAAACTCAAGCCCCAGTTTAAACTCGTTAAGTAGACAAGTCCTCTCAGGTTCATTCGTGAATAGCTCGATTATATTTATAAATTTTAAATTAATATATTATTTACTTGTAAAAATTTTATTTGACCTTCAATATCAACTTGGAAATTTTTAATTTCCTTACCTTATTTTTATTAATATTTTTTGTTTTATACTTTTATACCACACACTCCATCCAATACCAACCGATTATGGAAATTCCGCTTTAACCACACAAAAAAAATTGATTGTGAGAAGCTCGAGCTCATCTATAAAAAACTCATCCAATAAGTTACGCAAACAAGTTTTAACAATGTCTGGCTCGGCCAGTTTAAATGTGAGCTCGACATGTCTCTACTCGAAAAGTTAAATAAATAAGTTTGCACGTTTAGTATTCGGCTCGACTCAACTCGTTTACAACCCTTACTCTTGGAGGTAACAACGCCCTTATTTGTCTTACAAGTTTGCATTGCAGCTTCTGGTAGATCAAATAAGGTAATACAACTTTGACATAATTTTATCTCAACATGAAATCTGGAGAATATGCTTTTTGTCGTATCCAATCAGCATTTGCATTATTTTAGACGCTCTATGACTTTAATCCAAATTGAAGTTTTATATTTCTAACCAATGTTCTAAAAGGCGTTATAGGGCCAGGTACCTTTGAGCGCCTAGGAGCCTGGGCGGGAGTCTAGGCACTGCCTATGCATTTTTCTTCTTGACGAGTTTAAGTTTATTGTTATTAAAATTATATATTACTAATTCATTGTTAATAAAAACAAAAAAAAATTCATGTAAACAAAAAAATATAACATATACAACATTTTGTTTAAAGAACAAAGATTCGAAATTTTACTGAACTTATCTTGTATGAATTTTATTGATTTTTTTTAATTCAATGAACTTTTTATAACTCGTTTATTCTCTATTTTTTCATTCTTTTATATATTATTTATTTATTTATATATTTAAAATGACAAGACATTTCAAAAATAGTTTATATTCATTCGAATTTTTTTAGAAAAAAAATTATTTCTAAACACACCAAATATTCTAAAACTAAAATAATTTCAAATTATGCTTGTGGATGACATAAATCACCTAAACGGTCCTCAAATGGTCAACCATTTCCTAAAAGTTAGACGGGTCTAGATGAATTTAGACGGGAATTTTAAAACAATTACTAACAATCCCTAAGAATGAGATTCTCCATATGAGAGAAGGTATCAAAACTTGAATAATGATAAATGATTTCTCATCCTATTTTTTTCTTGATATGTGGATTGTTTAGATCAGTTTGCGTATACCACGACTAATTCTACGAAAAATATACATGTTTTTAATGCATATCCTAGCTAAATAAGAATTAGCTTTAAACCATATACCTTCTTATTTCAGAAGTATAGAAGAAATAGCAAATTTTGTCCAATTAATCTGATTACCTTCTTTTTCTCATTTTAAGATTTTCATTCTATATTGAATGGTCCAATATGAACATCATAATTATTAATTATATTGATAAAACACATGTCATTAGATTAACTAAATAGTTATTATAATTAGTTTTTGCATGACATAAACATAAGTTATATGTTATAATATGATTGGTATTGGATCATCGAATATTGGATGAAAGTATTTTTCTATCTATTTTTTTTTTTTTTTTTGGTTCGTGGGCACTGGCGGACCTACCTTAGGCCCAGGGGGGGCTCAAGCCCCCCCTCACTTTTTCAAAAAAAAAACTTTATCCTATATATTCATATATAATTTGTTATTGAAGATTTATTTTTTTTTAAATTTTGTGAGTCTATTAATTTTTTAACCCTATTTGATACATTATATTATATAAGTTACACATTATTATCTCTACAAATATCATTTTAACCAAATTTACAAATAGTTTTGGATCTATTTCACAGCCACAATCCATTTCTTTATAAAAATTAAAAAATTCGATAAGTTTTTTTAATTGAATATTTTTATAGGAATTTAGATAATTGTATGTGAATTATTAAATTTTATATACGAATTTAAACTTTATTAGTAAATTATTGAATGGGAATTTAATTTTTCTTTCATATAAATAAAATAGTTAATGCGTTTCTTAGATTTTGGTTCTTTTAATTTAATCCATCACCGAAACTCTCTAGAAGTCTATTCTACATAGTACATAAGGAAGGAATTAGTATTACTAGTATTTACATTGATTACGTAAAACCTATTTTAACATTGATATTTAGGTAAATATTGTACTAGTATTAAATAACTAAAGAAATGAAAAGATATACCCAAGTTTACTATACGTTTCAAAATATTTTTTCGGGGGCGTTGCCCCCGAACCCCATGTATTTCAAGCCCCTCCTCAACTTTTGTCCTGGATCCGCCACTGTTCGTGGGTATGTAGTTTGGGTCAACTTGACTAATCTTACAGGAATATACAAGTCGATCTAGGTATATTTTCAGGTAACTCAAAACTATAAATTAAGTTACCTTATATTTAGAAAAAGATTGGAACTTTAGCTAAGAAAAGGTTCAAACCTTATTATTCTATCTTTTGTTATACAGTGGGTTCGACTTGGGCTTCAATTCTTTTCTATTGACATGCTTTCAAAATAATTTTTCTTCTAGAAAATGAACCTCGAGAGCATTTGCATGCAACGAACAAAATCGGTCCGAACTCCTCTCTGGCTATCTTCCCTTATTTCCTCTCCTTCCACATACGCCCAACAAAAGCATCCATGGAAAATTTTATCGCGATATAATAATTAACCCAAAGGGGTAAAATCGTAATACAATGGAATCAGCAGAACCAACGACGCCATCGGGGAAATCAACATCATCATTATCATCAATATCATCATTTTCATCGGCGATGACTGTGAAGTCATCGTCGATGATAGATACAATAAAAGGATGTACATCACATCCGAAGATTCTGAAAGAAGAGGTTCGTGATAAGATCACCATGCCTGAATACTTAAGGCTTGCAATGAGAGAAGCTATCGAGGTTAAAGACCTAAATTCGCCAGCTGTCATGGAATATCTCCTGACGGAACCGGAATCGGAGGAGGCGCCGGTTACTCCTCTTATCGTGTTTATTAATGCTAAAAGCGGTGGCCGTCAGGGTACTGACCTCATCACCCGTCTTCAGACTCTTATGGGCGACGAACAGGTACTACGTTACTTCAATTGTATTAACAATTATAATGCGCACCTTAGATTAATTATAAAATTCAATTTGTCTACGATTTTAGCTCAAATGCATACATATTTAAGGTTGAGAGTTGCTTAGATAGTTGTAAGTAAGTTCTTGAGTGGAATATTGCAAGATATTTAAACGAGACACTACTCATGAGGACGGAAAAAATATCATTTTATTGTTGTGATTTTGCAATTATATACTCAGTGTTAAGAGTGGTCAACCCATGGAAAACTATTATGGTATTTGACTACATGGTGGCGCTACTGGAATTTGTATTTAAAGAAGGGTATAATGTCCCTGTTTTATGAGAAATAGTCAAGTATATGCCTTGTCCAAAAGTAACTATAGTAGTAATTCCAAAAACTAGCACATATGTCCTTGTGGAGGGGTATCTTTTTTTCTTTCACTCTCTGACTAGCCCTAGAATGCTGACAGGTAATAGATATTTTATCAGTGAAGCCTGACGAGTTTGTGAAGTACGGATTGGGTTGCCTAGAGAAATTCGCGTCTCTTGGAGATAAATGTGCGAAAAAGACACGAGATAATCTAAGAGTTGTGGTATGTAACTTTACCTTATTTATCGTGTTAGCCTTTCTTTTCCTTTCATTCATCTCAATTGTGGTATATCTGCTCTGCATATCAAATGCTATTACTACTCCTGAGTATCTAAAGAAATCAATTAACTCGATTTTTTCTTGTACCTTTGGTTACTCCCTCTCTTGACAGGTGGCAGGAGGGGATGGTTCAGTAGGATGGGTCCTAGGTTGCTTAGGTGAGCTTCACACACAGGGTAGAGATCCAGTTCCGGCCACCGGAATTCTTCCACTTGGTACAGGAAATGATTTATCTAGAAGTTTCGGTTGGGTGAGTGAGCTTTCAAATGCATCAACTTTTCAATTTCTACAGATTCTACCGATTCTACCGATTCTACCCTTTCTAACCTGTGACGTGAATCATTTAGGGTGGTTCGTTCCCTTTTAATTGGAAATCAGCCATTAAAAGAACTCTTCTCAAGGTCGCTGAAGGTCCTATTGCTCGCCTGGATAGGTAAGGTATTTGACTGTTTGTGTGTCACTATGATATATATATATATATATATATATATATATATATATATATATATATATATATATATATATATATATATATATATATATATATTCTCTAAATGGTCTACTTTTGTGGTTGATCCCTATTCTAAATATAACCGTTTATTTGCAGTTGGCACATTGTGGTATTAATGCCTGCTGGTGAACCATTAGAGACCCCATATTCCTTAAAGCTCACAGCAGAAGTAGCTCTAGATGAGGTTGTTAATAGCGATATATATATATATATATATATATATATATATATATATATATATATATATATTTGACTAGCAATATTGACAGTTTAATTTGTACTTATGTGTTGTTATTGCAACTCTTTTGCTTCGTTTAGGGCTTGGAAGTTGAGACAGAGTTACCGGATCAGGTTTCTTGCTATCAAGGGGTTTTATATAACTACTTTAGTATAGGTATGAATAATCAAGTCCATGTGTCCTTAATGTGTATTATCTAATTGCACATATACTAATCTACTTTTATTTTATTTTTGCAGGAATGGATGCACAGGTGGCTTATGGTTTCCATCATTTACGTAATGAAAAGCCTTACCTCGCACAAGGTCCTCTTGCAAACAAGGTTTGATCTTTTTGTCCTCTTCCATGGGAATGAATTTTTCAAGTTAAAGGTTTAATTTTTTATCGTGTTTTGTAGTTGATATATGGAGGTTATAGTTGTAAGCAAGGATGGTTTTTTGCACCTTGTAGTAGTGATCCAGGTTTAAGGTCAAAACTCTCTCACATGGAAACTGTCTTGAAATTAAGATTGCTTGCCATGCATAGCTAATTTGTTTATATGTGTAGGGGTCTGAACAATATTCTAAGATTGCACATTAAGAAGATTAATTCCTCAGAGTGGGAGTATATCCCTATTCCTCCCAGGTTAATCTTATGAGGCTTATAGGTGATAATTGGAGGTTTCTGGTCACTTATGATGTTTCTTACTTTTCTGTTTCTTCAGTGTTCGGTCTTTAGTTGCTCTAAATTTACCTAGCTATGGAAGTGGAAGAAATCCCTGGGGGAATTTAAAGCCAGAGTATTTAGAAAAGGTAATATTATATTGATACTCCCTATTATAATCCTAAGTATTTATTTTGAGAGAGACGATGTAAAGGAATAAATGTAGTGAAATTTCTGAGCGTGTAGCATATCAATGCAGTTCCTATGATTGATGACTAATTAGATTTTTTTCCTAAAAGAGAAAATCTAAAAGTCATTTGACTTTGCTAAGATTCAAAAGATTCAATCCCAGAATCTCTTGTTCACGGTAACCTTGATAGTCCTTGAACACCCTTTTGACAGAATAACCCCAAACTTCAAAACTCAACTATTTGGTCCAGAAAAAAGTTGGTTCGCTGGTCCAAGTACTAACTTCTGTTAGTTTTACAAGATTAAATATGTCATTTTACCCCAACTTTTATTATTTATGCAAGAGATCCCAAAAAATTATTTGATTCAAATTTTGACCCCAAATTCATCTTCTTTGATTTCAGAGAGGTTTCGTGGAGGCCCAAGCAGATGATGGACTTTTAGAAATTTTCGGGATGAAACAAGGATGGCATGCTTCAATGGTTATGGTTGAACTTATCTCTGCCAAGCATATTGCACAGGTACAGAAAAGCTGTTCAAACCTTTTAACTTGATTGTATTATTAACTTATATATTATTCTACTTTCTAGGCTTCAGACATCAGGTTTGAACTCAGAGGGGGAAAATGGACAGAGAGTTTTATGCAAATGGACGGAGAGCCATGGAAAATGCCAATGAGCAAGGATTACTCTACATTCGTGGAGATAAAACGAGTTCCATTTCAGTCAATTATGGTCCGTGGAGATTAGTTTTGTGCATATCTTACAGAATTACTTGACAAGGAATTGGTTACACATACCTCCTATTTATCTAATTGTATCGAAAAGCTATGTAAACATGTATCTATATAACCTTTTCTGTACTATATATATAACATGATACCCAGTGACATTTCGTTCATAATCGAGTTAAGATTGGTTGAAAATCACTTAAATCAACTTGCGGTCAAGTTTGCAGAGGATTGTCTTATCCCATAAATATAATTGGTTTAAAGATGCACTTGTTTATGCAAATTTGACTATTTCAAACATGCCCACTTGCATATTTTTGAAGTCAACTTACCCATCTTACTATCTTACAAGGTTGACAATGACTCTCAGTATTTAATATGAATGCGACCATATTTTATTGTAGGCTAGTTCTTTTTTGTCATATTTCTCTGTTGAAAACTGTATAAAATGATGATTTTTACATTTCAGAATATGATTCAAAATGCTAAACTTCAAGACCCATCTTTTATCTGCACTTTATATTGTTTTGTTCTTCTCTTTTGGTGGTGCGAAAGATGAAAGTAATTACTCAACGGTCAAGATCGGTGTGGTTCTTGATCTAGAATCACCCTTAGGTACCATGACGGATTT
Source organism: Nemophila menziesii (assembly GCA_029959085.1). Classification (NCBI taxonomy): domain Eukaryota; kingdom Viridiplantae; phylum Streptophyta; class Magnoliopsida; order Boraginales; family Hydrophyllaceae; genus Nemophila; species Nemophila menziesii. The sequence goes on along the minus strand of JARWIR010000003.1, from coordinate 70,223,901 downwards.
GTGTATGTCAATGGCAGTTTCGGATTTCTATTCAGTTCATTCACATTTTCAGACAAGAATATCACTACATCCTAAGCACGCTTATAACATACTCGATGCAGCATCAGCAGGTAAGTTTTTTATTATTATTATTATTGGTTAACTTTTCATGTTGATTATTGACAATACTATTGTATTGTTATAATTCAAACCCTCGTTTGCTAAATTTCAATGGTAGTAATATGCAACTTTTTTATATCTAAAATCCTGGAGGTAGAATAATGTTTACTCATATCATACCATAATAATAGACGACACCTTGAGTGAGAATTAGCTTTCAAAGACTGCAAAAAATTTGAAAATTTTGAAGATATTTGCTAATTTTTAATTCAATATATATAATTTGAGTATATGACATGTTACTTTAATCACTTATAAAACAGTTTTCGAGTAAGTGATTACGAAATATGAAATTAAGCTTTACACTTCCAAAGTCTGTTTTATTAATTGATAGTTAATATAATATTAAGTCAATGATTAATTTTTTAATGTTTTATCTGAATCATTCAGTTAAATACACCAAAAGAATCTGGTGAAATCTAGTATTCAATTTAATTTTCACCCCTTTGTTTGCTCTATTCTGTTTTATTTTAAGAATTTAAGTTTAATATAATTTAATAAAAGATTCTAATCTGTTTGATTTTTTAGAGTATTGAGGTTAAATTTTAGTGAGTTAGTGCAATAAATTGTCAAGTTGCTTTGATACTACGCTCTGTTGATTGAGTGTGTGACAGTGATTGTGTGATCGAAGTTACTAGGTTTCGACCAAAATTCTAATATTCTCTTATGCATCAATGAAGTTTTAGGACTATTAAAGAATGAAGAAGTGCACGCCATTGTTGGGCCACAAAGCTCAACAGAAGCTACTTTTGCTGCACAAGTGGGGGAAAAAGCTCATGTGCCTGTCATTTCTTTTGCTACTGGTTTCCCAGGAGAAAACCCGTACTTTATTCGAACATCTTTACAAGACTCATATCAGGCTAAAGCTCTTGCATCACTTTGTGAAGGATTCAAGTGGCATGAAATTGTCGTTTTATATGAAGATACTGATTCAGGTCACCAATTTATTTCACATTTGATTGAACCATTTTACGAGGCTAAGATTTCGCTATATTACACGAGTCCCATCTCCTCATCAAGTGATGATTATATACTCTCGAAAGAACTCGAAAAGTTGATGACAGTAAAAAGTAGGGTGTTTCTAGTGCATATGAACATTCTACTAGGGACTCGTTTTTTTCTCCTCGCGAAAAAGATGGGGTTAATGAGTACAGGATATGCATGGATCATAACCGATAGTTTATCGAATGTGTTAAATTCGATGAATTCCACTGTCATCGATTCCATGGAAGGCGTTCTAGGAATAAGGCCATATGTACCCCAATCTAAGAATCTTGAACAATTCAAAGAAAGGTGGAAAAAAATTATAATGAAACCGGATATTCATACGATGGAGTTGAATGTGTATGGAATTTGGGCGTATGACACGATTTGGGCATTAGCTATAGCTGTGGAAAACAGTGCACACGTTTCCCCGAGCTTTTCAAGGTCAAAACAGACCCGTAATGGAACCGATATAACGAATTTAAGAGTATCGAAATTAGGTCCCGAAATTCTTGAAGAAATTTTACGCACAAAATTCGAAGGACTGAGCGGAACTTTTGAAATCATCAATGGTCAGTTACAAGGTTCGACCTTTGAAATAATCAACGTGATTGGCCCAGGAGATAGAACTATTGGATATTGGACATCAGATAGAGGAATCGCTCGAGAATTGAAGTATAATGGTAAACCAATATACTCAACTTCAACTGAAAAACTTAAACTTATATTATGGCCTGGAGATACTTTTACTCGACCAATTGGTTGGGCTCCTAAACGAGGGAAATTAAAAGTAGGAGTTCCGAAGAAAGATGGTTTTTTCGAATTTGTGAATGTACAAAACGATACTTCAAATAAAACCCATGTTACCGGTTTTTCAATAGATATATTTCTCGCAGCAAAAGAGCTTTTACCTTTCCATCTCGACTGTGAGTTTGTTCCTTTCATGAACGAGTCTGGACAAAGTAACGGATCTTACAGCGACATGCTTCATAAGATAGGCGATGGGGTTTGTTTTTTTTTTTTTTTCCTTTTTTCTTTTCCGTTCATATTTCTTTTCTGTACAGCTTTAACTTAATGTTGATCTAATATAACTATTCATTAGATGTTCGATATAGTTGTTGGGGATACCGCAATATTGGATGAACGCGCAGTGTATGTTGACTTTGCGCTTCCGTATACTGAATCTGGACTTGTTATGGTTGTCAAAAACAAAAAGAAGATAAATATGTGGATTTTTATAGAGCCATTGAGATGGGATCTTTGGGTAGCAATAGCTGTTGCTTGTATTGTGATAGGAGTCACTCTTAGAATTCTTGAGCATCGGTCAGAGGCGGAACCTATAAGGCTGCCCGGAGAACAACTTGGATTGCATTTTTGGTTTCCAATAGCGGCTCTTGCATTTCCTGAAAGTAAGTTATTAGATATATTTGATTTTGGACTACAATTTTGGAGACCAAATAAACTAACAGTGCAATTAACCCAGTTTTCAATATGCTGAGAGATTCCATTAATTTTGACAGGAAATATGGTGGCAAATAATTGGTCAAGGTTTGTGTTGGTTATGTGGCTATTCATGGCGTTCATCTTAATGCAGAGTTATACAGCAAAACTGTCGGCAATTTTTACCGTAGATCAATTGCAATATTCAGTTCACGAAGATTTCAATATTGGCCACCAAGAGGGTTCATTCGTGAAGGATTTATTGACATATAAACTCCACTTCAATGAGTCAAGGCTTAAGCAGTACTCGACAATGGAAGAATATCACGATGCAATGACTATTGGAAGCAAAAAAGGAGGGATTGATGCCATTTTCGATGAGACACCTTACATGAAGCTCTTTCTTCGTAGATATGGTAATAGATACAGAATTATTAATCAGACAACATATAAGACTGATGGATTTAGCTTTGTGAGTCACTTCTTTAAGGATTTTTTTATTAACATCGAAGTTTTCCTTGCATATTTTTCTTTATTAATGTTTGATTTGTTTAGGCGTTCCCTTTGGATTCTCCGCTGGTTTCGTATTTCTCAAGGGCGATCCTTACTGTTACGCAGGGTCCAAATATGACTAGGATTGAGGAAACAAATTTTGGACCTGCATACATGTCTGGATATACAGATTCTTTAATCACTCAAGATAGTCCTAGTCTCACTGCTTATAACTTTGGAGGGCTTTTCATTATCGTAGGATCTGCTACCTTATTTGCGCTATTCTGCTCTATGACAAAACTTGGACGATATATATGCGAGAAAGTAACAGAGTATACCAATGTATGCTTCTCTTTTCTGCCTTTCAATAGAATGACACGTGTTCATTCCATCGTAAGAGAAAATCAACAGGAAGATGATCCTTCGGATCATGATGAAGCTACAGAAGATCGTTCTGCTGGTATTGCAAGACCGAGCAATGATGTAGAAGAAACTGATCAAGGTCAAGAGATTGTTCACTCGAATGAAGTAAACCACGAGAGTGGTGACAATGCTAGAGTCGCCGGTGAAGTCCAGCTTACTAGTCTTTAGTCATAGAGCTATCTTAGAGAGAAGCCATATGTAATTGCTTACAACTAGAATGGTATTTTTGAGTCATTTCCCTTGTTATAAAAATTAAATTACTTTGCTGGGGAGAACTTACTCATCTCCGTTGAAGAAACTCCCAAGTTTTTTACCTTTTAAATTGACATGTTTATAATTTAAAATGAAAAGTTTGTCTGTTTTTTCTCGTGTGTTACTTAAGCATGTAATATTTCATAAGATTAGCCTTGTTATGTGGTATGCGTCTACGAAATGGTTGGAAATTTTTGTGAACATTGAAGCTAATGTTTTCGAAATGGATTTCATAACTCAAGTACTGGTAAAAAAACGTCTCCTTCAGATGTCGTGTTAAGATAGAACCACGTCATGATAACACTGAATGTGACTCGATCTTTTTCATAATATGACTTTGGATTATATTGACAGCTCGAGGTCCGTAGCCTGGACCATACCACTTTACCCCGCCCCACTTACTCCATTTAGCGTGATTTATGTGTATAGTTGAATATATCGAGTAATTTTCTATTCGTTGTAAGAAATCTAACAAACCTATATCCCGTGATATTCTGCTTAAGAGGAGATTACCCATAATCTATTGTTAGTGGTCGTGTCTTGATCCCCTCAACATCTACTTTATAAACCACCCTGTTTGTGGACAACTAAAGGGGTATATAAGTTAGTCATCTTACTATCATTGAGATACCGGGCTCATCCAAAATTTATCTTTTACGCTACAGTTTATCTATTTTACAACTTATAATCACCATATTTTATTTGGGGAGGGGGCTCATCGTATATACTTATTAACTTGAGAGTTGAAGTGTCATCACGAGCCTTGCTCTCGGATGGTATTAACACATTTGTATGCTTCATACATGTGACAGTTGCAGTATATGGTAGACTTGAAAGGCTTTCTATCAAAGTACGTAGTTCCTTCATACACCACACGTGGAAGAGATGTTCTTCACCTTATCAGTTAGCATCTTCTGTGAGAAATGAAATAATTTCTTGAAATAAAGCACTAAGATACCCCATGGATATTAGTCTCGGACTATTGGGTTAAGCCCCTCATGAGTGTCGTCATCAATGGGAAAGAACAAAACCCTCTTATTGATAATGAACTACTACAATGGACGTCGTAGCAAATTTTGAGCCATCAAGTTGCACGAATAATGACCTAATTTCCCCTCACTTTGATAATTGCTCTTCAGCTAGTATAGTCACCCTACTACACCTAGCTTTGAATGAAGAAGCGTAAGAAATAAGTCATGCACGAAAATACATAATTTACCATTGTATTTAGCTTCTAAGGCATGTTTAGCAGACCAAATGGGATAATTCACCTCAATAATATGCTTTGCATGGAGTAGTCATTCGACATCTTTCTTGACGATTCCTGATATATTCTTTGAAGAACTTTTTACACTTTTGTTGGACAAATCGAACTTCTGCATCAAAATTGATTGTATGCACTACTAGGGTTGAATCGATGGCAACCTTGTACTTGGTGTTCTAAGTGAACATATATTGATTATGCTTTAACGTGTGGTGAAATGCTTCTATAAATAGGATTCAGTCAAGACATACACTAACCACTCATATGTAGTTGATCTCTCATGAACATAATCTGCCAGATGTGTATCCCTCCATAGTATGAGAAGTTCCCTCTACAACTCTCTAGGCAAGGTACCAAGAAGAAAATCAACCTTATGGTTTTCTCTCATAAGAGTAAGATGTCCCAATCCATGATACCTTGTATTATTTCATTTACAACTCTCACATTTTGTATTAAAGTATGATAATATTTCTTCCTATAGTTTCAATGTGAATTGGTCTTGTCATCTAAATCTTGTCTTTATCTCTATAACCTAACAAATTTTGGTGTACATACCCGTTTTGGTCCATTGACATTTTTAAGTTCTTGTGGTTTGACTTGTGCACCGCTAGTTGATCGAGTCTCAATACTCACGATCCCCGAAATCATGTCCACACTATTTTCATCTTATGAACAAATTAAGAATCACCAAAATTTAGGATAACAATAATACACTTTTGTAACTAAATATTTATATTTTCAGTTAATCTCAAGATCAACAACAATGGGGTAGTGTAGAAGGTAAAGTTATTGTCACTGGTAGTATTGTTCAGGGTTTGAATCACGTAACTAACACTTTGGTCTGATACCAATTAATGAAAAAATTAGATAAAAGTAAATTATACAAGAGTTTTATTGGATTACCTCTTGAAGCAGCGGAAAAAAAATCCATGAATAAGGTAATCTTGCAGAGTCGTGAATCTTCTTACTAAAATAATAACCAACCAGAGCGTATTTGATATTAAATTATAATATCAAACTCTTTCTCTTATTATATATGGGAAGTTATAGATAAGTTATCAGATAACCAACGAATAGAAGTTATCTAATAACACTCAACTTTTTCTTTTAATTTAAAATAAATAACTTCCACTAACTAAATGGGCGGATAAGAAATAATATATTTATTTCTTTCATAACACTTGGTCCTAGTACTTATCCTCACATGAAGAAGTATGTCTCATTTCAAGATCAGGGCCGCCAGGAGAAGTTGTATTTGGGCTTCAACATGAAGGGAGTGGTAATGAAGTTTCCACCACTGGAACCTCAAATCCTACTAATGTGAGTGTGAAGCTTGTCGTACAACCTCTTAGAAAAGTCATGTCATGGCTAGATTGGGACATTGTACCATTGTTTTTGGATATTCTCCTATGATGAGTTGTACATCTTTCCTCGTGAAGGTGCTGGTAAGGATTGCATACATTGCATCGTTATCCTTGACCCTTTTTTTTAAATTGATTGGCATGTTTTGGAAACTCGTTGGGTCAATCATAAAGTTGTGACTTTCCCACATACAGTGCCAACTTATAATGCATAAAATGTCTCTTCCAAAATTATGTTGAGGAATGCCTCGATTAGGTTGTTCCAAAGACTTCTCATATCCCTTTACTTACTATGTAAAACATATAGGACCAATGTTATGAAAGTCCTAGAGGGGGGTTGAATAGGATTACTAATAAGATTAATGCCTAATTAAAAATCTTTTGGACAATTATAAGTATTAGAGAGAAACTACTAAGTCAACTAAATATATCAAACTCTTAAGGGATCATACAATGGATAAGCTAGAGGTTCGATATATAAGTGATACAAGTAAAACGAGTTTCTAATCTCTTACTACTCTAGATGACAATAGGTTTGATTAACTAGGTAAATATTATTACGATATTTATACTAGCATGTAATCAAACATATTAAAGTGCGGAAAGTAAATAGAGTAGGGATAGAAAGTACACAACGATGTATAGTGGTTCGGTTATCCCTACATCCACTACCTAAGGAAGCCTCCTTAGGATTTCAAGCTTTTCACTAAGCTCCCGTGTCTCTCTTAACCGGGTCGAGAACACAATAACCCTTACAACCTCTTCGATACCACGAAGGACAAACTCTTGTGCTATCGCAACACAAGGACACCGAGTATACTCCCGATACTCTAATTCTTTCTTAATCTATCTATTACAAGAACTAGACTTAAGAGGATAAATGTAAGTGTTTTAAAGGGTGAAACAACTTTTCTAATAACCTCCTAAAGAGATGATATAACTCTAAGCTTAAAACTTCTCTTTAGTTGACTGAACTTTGAAGCTCCTTTGATTAACTCCTTGATTGAGTAGATATGACAAGTTGATTGATCAAGCTTGGATTGATTCTATGTTGGCTTGAGACCTCTAATTGATGTATAAGAATGATTAGAATTGGATTGGTAAGAGATGGTTTATTGAATATGATAAAGCTCCCTTTTATAGTCATTTCTGATCCTTCAGCGGTATACCGGTGATATGGGCGGTATACCGGCCATGCTTGTCTTTTAGTCAACGGGAAAATCCACGTGGCTTGTGACCGTTGGGAAACGACTCTTTCCCGGTGGTATACCAGTCCTAGGGGCGGTATGCCGGCCAACCTAATCAAATTCCTTGAAAAATAAAGTTAAAACCAAGGAGAAATAGTGTTAAGTTAGGGCAAGTATAAAGCACTATTTCGGGGGTAATTAAAACACGATTTGGAAAATATTAAAACAAGATTAAAAGGACGTTAGGCCAACAATCTCCCCCTTTTTGATGTTTGACAAATCGAAAACACAAGTTTGTCAATAAAGAGTTTTTAACAATGAAATCCTTCAAACGAGTTATCGATCGGTAAATAAAGTAACTCCCCCTTACTCTATGCATAAGGTATTTTAATAAATATGTTTCGTAAATCAATTCATTTAAAAACTCCCCCTTACACAAAGCATAATAACAATGCAAATTTGTGTTCAAAGATACTTTAAGGTTTATAAAACATTTAAGTTTGTATCTTTGATCTTTCTCCCCCTTTGTCAACAACAAAAAGAATTAGTGAACAATTTAAAAGTTTATATTTTAAGAGACATAAGTACCATTTTTCAAATTTTAAAGAGTTTAAGTTTAAAAAAGAAATTTGACAATCATTTGTTAAAGAAAAGATATTGAGGTCAAATTAAATATTGAGGGACCATTGTGCCATTTTTCAAAAATGTAGGAGCTATAAAATGCAATTTTGTAAACAATTAGAGACTTAAAAACACATACATCACCAAGAAAATATTAGCAATATAAATATCATAATACAATATTAAGAAATAATATGGAGGAGCATTTATCCAACAAGGAGAATTAATTTAGCAAAGTTTCTTATAAAAGGTAAGCAAGATTAGTGACGAGTAATAAGTAGCATAACTTACGGGAATAGCAAAATGAAAGTTACAATACTACAAGATATAATGAACACATTTTTTAATCAAAGATTCATATTCAACCTAAGCATTTGAGTTTTAAAAATAATTACATTGAAAAACTCTCCCTTTCAAAATGCATAGGGTTTTTGTTCCTATTTGAAAAAAGTTTAACTAAGATTTTCTCCCCCTTTGTTAATAACAAAAAGAACCTAAGACAAGATTTTTAAAAATAGAAGGGGTAAATACCAATTTTGAAAAGTAGAGGGGCTAAGATGTATTTTTTCCAAACTATAGGGTTCAAAAACCAATTTTAGAATTATAGGGACCTAAATGCAATTTGTATGAATGAAAGGGATGAAGATGCAATTTGTAACGATTTGAAGAATAATAACACCTATATCATCAAGACAAACATTAGAAACAATATCTCAATAAGATAACATCTAAATATTCATAACAAGATTAAAGACACCCAAAAACAACTATTTATCCAAATATTCAAACAACTAATTATCCAAATATTCAAACAACTAATTTTCCAAAAACATTCAACCAACTAATTAAGACTAGATAGATCATAAAAATCAAAAGCAATTAGCATAATTTAAAAACAACTAAAACTTCAAATATCCAAAACATAGTGAAAGATACCCAAATGTTCCAATATCCAACAATTACACAAACTAAAGGATAACAAACGATAGTTCAAACTTAAAACCAAACTAGATAAAACATATAAGATCATAATCAACTAGAAACCAACAACCTAAAAACTAAAGAAGTTCAACAATACAACCAAAGTAAAAATGAAACTAAATGAGATAACATGAAAATTAAAAACACCCAACAAAAAACAATTAACGATTATCCCGAGGAGCGCGGCTTCTAGAACGGCGGCGGGAATGTGACACATCATCCTTAATGCACGAAACATCTCGAGCAAGATTCTCCAATTTCTCTTCAAACACCTAAAATTTTCTTTCCACAAAATTGATAAAACGGTTAAGTGTAACTTCAATCCGAGAGATATTAGATGAATCGTCACGTATGGGTTGGTTATGAGTAGGCTCAACACGGATAGGAGAGGCCGGGATAGGATCACCCTCATAGTGAGTGGATGAATTTTTTATAGTAGAGATTAGTTCTACATTTCCCAAATTTTCAAGATGTTTTTCCGGAATGACCTCATTATTATAAATGACAAATCTCATTTTCCTAACTTGCTTATAATCGAAAACCCAATGGATATTAAAATTTTTGGTTTGTAAGAGCGAAAGATCAAGACCAATGTTTTGAAAAAGATAGGAGAGAGCTAAACCATAGGGAACACTAAGAGTATTTTGCCTATCATGATTCATCATCTTAATCATTATTGCCGGAAAGTTAATTTGCTCGGAATGATAGATGAGATATAAAATATAAGCTTCATAGGGAGAGATCATGCCATCATGTTTATCTTTGCAAAATAGGCCATGTAAAACAAGTTTATAAGCAATTTGGAAATCCGGAGTGAAATTGTTTGATTTCCAAGTTCTGAAATCGGAAGAACTTAAATCGGGATTTAACAAATAGGATTCCATAAAGGCCGTAACACGGGAAATAGTATCATCATCAAGATTATTCCAACCTACATTCGAAAAACTAGAAAATCCAAAGTTTTTCATATTGAAAAGAGAAGTTAAGGAAGATTCGGTAATATTGATGTTTCTATTCTTAACTCTTGATGAAATGGAGTTTGTTTCACAATTATAGCCAAATTTAGAATAGAATTCCTCACAATAACTAGTAGTAAGGTTAATTTCTATGGAAAGAAAACCAATTAAGCCTTGAAATTGAAGGAAGGTGTAGAAGCTATTACCATTCACAAAGGCCGATGGAAGAACCTTCCTACCCGGTTTAACATTGAATGGCTTGGAAGGTTTAGGTGGAGGAGGTGGAGCACTTGAGGTATTCTTTCTCTTGGAGGATGAAGGAGCTTCTTTTCTTGGACCCATAGCAAGAGATGGTGAAGATGATTGAAGGATATGGGTTTTTTAGAAGATTAATGGATGAAGAAGATGGGTAAGAGCCGATTTTGCAAAGAGATTCACGAAGGAGATGATGTTAGGGTTTTAAGAGTGAAGGAAATGGGTCTTAAAAGCTAAATAAAACGATTTTCGTAGCTGCAGAAAAACACGACCGGTATGCCGGTCCAGTGAAGACAGTAACCAGCCCAAGCCGCGCCGGATTACCGCCGGAAAGCCCGGTATGCCGCTCAAGCCTCGAAAATTGGGGGAAAAATGCTCGAAATCAACCCGAAACCTCCCCAATAGTTAGATAATGTAAAAATATAAGTGGGACAAAATTTTTTTTTGAAAACTAGCAAGTAGAAAGGGTTAAAACAATGAAAACAGATAATTTCCCAAGAATCCTATACTTTCTAAAAAGTACAAAAAGACCCAAAGTAAAAGCTAAATAATTTCAAGCAAAGAAAGGTGTAAAAACCTAAAAAAATAATATCACTTATAAAAATAAACAAATACACACATAATTAAGCACACGTAAAACCAAGATAAAGAAAGAAATCACCGGATTTTTCTTTTACGAGATTTAAGCGTCCTTTTGAATATTATTCCATTTTCTTGACGCTCAACACCTACAATGAATATTACTATGGTATCCGAGGTGGAGTGGATCCGGAATTATGATTAGTAATTTTTACGATCCATGTCGGTTTTTCCCACGAGGGTATTAAAGACCCGTATTCAAGTTGTTTGTGGTAATGACACGTAGAAACATGATGACCGGGTTTACCACAATAATTGCAAGTACTTCTTTTTCGAATAGAAATATCAAGAGAATGTTTTGAACACGAATTTTTCTCGTTCTTTTGTATAACCAAATTTTCATCCAAAAATAATTTTTCTTTAAAAAGATCATTTGCATCAAATGGAGTGACACTTAAATAGGGATGATTTTCTAATGTTTTAAGATCAAGGGAAAATGCTTCATCCACTTTTTCAAAACCTTCTATATTTTTCTTCATAAGATGTTGACTTTTATTAGAAGAGAAAATATTTTCAAAACAAGGGTTTTTAGTATTTCCCAATATATCATCTAAAGTGATACAACAATTAAAACAATTCTTTTGCTCAACTTTAGCCTTTTTCAACATAAGGTTATTCAAATGGATTTGAGAGTCAAGAATATTTAGAAGGGATGAAATGTGCCTAATATCATCATAATTATATGGAGGTGACAAAGAGTTAGGATAGATTGCTACCTCATGGTTTGGTTTAGGATTGTCATGAGATTCATCATGGATAAAGCATCTTTTTCTTCGTCATTCTCGACAATCCCATATAGAAACTCCAAACGATCCCAAAGCTCTTTTGCCGAATTACAATCTAACATTTTTGAGAAAATCTCTTCGGATAGTCCACATATTAGAGTGTACATCGGTTTTGCATTTTGAGTGAGTTTAGCATTATCCTCATCGGTGAGTTCATCATAATCTTTTTCTTCTTGATTTAACTTAAGAACTCCCGCTTCATTTAACTCCTCTTTATATGGAACGAATGGACCTTCCATAACTATTCTCCATTGATCGGGATCTTTGTGATTGATAAATTCCTCCATTTTTGTTCTCCAAGCAAGATAGTAAATGCCTACAAAAAGTGGAGGTAGGGTAGAAGACGACTCTTCCAAAAGATTAAATTACATATCGTTTACTCTAGTAACGATTAAGCTATTCACGTAGAGTTAGGCTCTGATACCAATTGAAAGTCCTAGAGGGGGGGGGGGGGGGGGGTCAATAGGATTACTAATAAGATTAATGCCTAATTAAAAATATTTTAGACAATTATAAGTATTAGAGAGAAACTACTAAGTCAACCAAATATATCAAACTCTTAAGGGATCATACAATGGATAAGCTAGAGGTTCGATATATAAGTGATACAAGTAAAACGAGTTTCTAATCTCTTACTACTCTAGATGACAATAGGGTTGATTAATTAGGTAAAGATTATTACGATATTTATACTAGCATGTAATCAAACATATAAAGTGCGGAAAGTAAATAGAGCAGGGATAGAAAGTACACAACGATGTATAGTGGTTCGGTTATCCCTACATCCACTACCTAAGGAAGCCTCCTTAGGATTTCAAGCTTTTCACTAAGCTCCCGTGTCTCTCTTAACCGGGTCGAGAACACAATAACCCTTACAACCTCTTCGATACCACGAAGGACAAACTCTTGTGCTATCGCAACACAAGGACACCGAGTATACTCCCGATACTCTAATTCTTTCTTAATCTATCTATTACAAGAACTAGACTTAAGAGGATAAATGTAAGTGTTTTAAAGGGTGAAACAACTTTGCTAATAACCTCCTAAAGAGATGATATAACTCTAAGCTTAAAACTTCTCTTGAGTTGATTGAACTTTGAAGCTCCTTTGATTAACTCCTTGATTGAGTAGATATGACAAGTTGATTGATCAAGCTTGGATTGATTCTATGTTGGCTTGAGACCTCTAATTGATGTATAAGAATGATTAGAATTGGATTGGTAAGAGGTGGTTTCTTGAATGTGATAAAGCTCCCTTTTATAGTCATTTCTGACCCTTCAGCGGTATACCGGTGATATGGGCGGTATACCAGCCATGCTTGTCTTTTAGTCTACGGGAAAATCCACGTGGCTTGTGACCGTTGGGCAACGGCTCTTTCCCGGCGGTATACCGGTCCTAGGGGCGGTATGCCGGCCAACCTAATCAAATTCCTTGAAAAATAAAGTTAAAACCAAGGAGAAATAGTGTTAAGTTAGGGCAAGTATAAAGCGCTATTTCGGGGGTAATTAAAACACGATTTGGCAAATATTAAAACAAGATTAAAAGGACGTTAGGCCAACATGTTACACCTGGAAGCAAGGACCCTGATGGTAGTCCAACGCTCGAGTCCGTAAGAGTATTATGAAAGGATCCCTTCATAAATGACCTGAAGTGAAAAGTTAAAGAAACTTTTTACAGTATGTAGTAAATAAATAGGTTATGTTACATCCACATAGTGGGTATTGTCGTGTAATTATAGTTTTATAATAACATTTTAATAATATAATCAGTTGTACCTTACCAAAACATAGTGGGTCGTTAGAATTGGATATTACTATTAAAGATTGTTAACACATTTGTACAAATTTGGCCATAAATTAAGGTAGTTCGACCAAGGTCAAAGTTTGTTAAGATAGTTTTACACCTTTCTTACGTATTTGGTCGCACAAAAGGTGGTGGTCGGTACTCTTAAGAATAACGATAAGTTGTGTGATGTAGCAAATGAAGGTTGTCCCACGTTCATAATTACTCGTTAAATTCTCAAGGCATTGAAGATAGCGTGTTTGAAGGGAAATGGGGCTTTCAACCATTAGTTATGTCTTTAAAATCAAAATTTAATGATTCTTAATCATAGTTAACTAGTGGTTCAATTAACCATTATTTTTGGAGTTTATTCATAATTGTTACCATCTCTAACCTAAAAGCTAAAGTTAATAAATAAGGGTGAATTACCCAAGGGGTCTTAGGGACCATCTTAGTGCCACAAAGGAATCAAGTGATTCCTCTATTCTACATAGATGCCTCCAAATTGACAAATATTCTTACTACCTTTCTAGTGTATATAAGACAAAAAAAATATTCTTCTCTCTCCTCCATTACCATTACTCTTTATCTCCTCCATTACCATTATTTTCTCTCCTCCTTTATCACTTTTTCTCTCTCCTCCTTCATTAACTATCAATAATTTTCAGCTCTGACTACCGACCACCGCCGGATAAAGTACTGAGCATGGAAAAAGTTACTGAGTATCGGAAAAAGTGCTGAGTATCTAAAATTTTTGCTGATTATTTGAATTTTTTTGTTGAGTAAATATATTGAGTATGCTCGTCTGCTCAATATCTTTACTGAGTATTTTCGTGTGCTCAATAAATTTACTAAGCATTGAGAAAAAATTTGTAAGTTTAATTATTTTCTTGATTTATATTTACTTATATAAAAACTAAGCACAATAATTTAATCAATAAAAAGTAAAGAAAAGGCATAATATATTATCTTAAATATAATTTAATATTCCGAAAAAAACTAAGCACTACAATTTAATCACTAAAAGAGAAAGAATTTATCGTAAATGAATGCTTAACCTACAAGCTTTACTTGTTCTACTAGATTGAGGCTTTGATGATGTTTAGTGAGCAAATGAAATAAAGTTTTGAGATAAAACCCACATCTTGGCTGGGCAATGTGTTGCAACCATGTTTGATCAATTAAGATCAGAGCCTCACTTATACTCTCAACAGATAAGCTTCTACAGTTACTGAATTGGAATCTAAACCCAATCTAATTGACTTTACCCAATCGAGTACATAAAAGAAGTCGCTCCAATCAAAGCCACTTCCACCCCCACCAACAACAATCCTTCACCATCGTAAAACCACAACCACCACATCGCACCACCACCTCGCACCATCACCTAGATCCACCACATCGCAGCAAGGTCCGTTGAGTAGCTCCGTTCGCTAATTCGCCGTGCACAATAGATCTACAACGGAGCTCCGACAATGGCTCCATAAATTCCGGCGTTGTTCGTTCGCAAAGCAGATCTGCGATCTCCATAGATTCCGGCGACGAAACTGACCACCATAGATTCGCCGGAGTCTTCCTTCAACAAAGAAACCACCGCCACTCCAGCTGCAGAAGAATAAGACGCAATAATTTTGTTCGAAATAATTTTGTAAGTTTCATCAAATGAGCTTTAATGGGAGGATTAATGGGAGGAGAGAGAAGCTGTAATTGAGATTTTGGACTATAGCGTTAAATTTGGTTTGTGGCCTTTAATAAGTAAAATAAATTCAACTGGTGTTGTTAGGTCTTGAGATGGTGTCTTCAACACCTTAGGTAATAAATTTGATAAATAATCATCATTTTTCATTCAATAGAAAATAATATAAAAACAAAGAAAAAAATAAATTAAGAAAAATGGATGGTTATTCAATTATTTCTAAAAATACATATCATTACACTTTTAATGATTAAAAAAATGTGTCAAACTTAATATCTACAAAATTATACTAATTTTATATAAAATTTTAATAAATTATGAGTTTGAGATAAATTTAATTTCTATTTTAAATAAGAATGATATGTCACTTGAAAAGATAGTTAAGAAAAATTCATATTATTTTATAAATAAAGATAATTTAAGAAATAGCGTTGAAGAGACAAAATTTAAATCTATATTATAAGTGTATAATCTATATGTTAATAAAAATATAAATACCTTAAATTTCATCCTCCCTAAATTTAAATTTTAATACTTTTGCTATTATTCTTTCTTTATAATATTTTTATTTATGATTTCTTTTCATAAGAATTGTCATTTTTTATTATTTTTAATATAATTTATTTTTACTTATAAAAGAAATTTAATATAAAATTTCACTTATGATCTTCAAATATTTAAGATACGGATTTCATAAGCATAAAAATGTAAATTGGTATATCTGTATCATTAATTACAAATTTGTAACTCATATCGCTTTATAATTAGACGCAGATACAAATAGTTTTTTTTAAAAAATATTTAATTTAATGCTTTTCATTTAAAAAAACATTTTAATTTTCATACTATTTTTTTTTCCAGTACTAACCAAGTCATTGACTCTGAGTCCAAAATAGCTTTTCTATGTAAAAAAAATATTGTCATTAAAAGTCTTAGTTTTGCATTATTCGTTCACTACAATAATTAAGTATCCGTTTGGAAGTGTTTTTTTGAAAAACATTTAAAAGTGTTTCTAGCATTTAATTTTTTTTTACTTTGAAAATCACTTTTTTGAGAAGCACCAAGTAGATGCTTCTTAAAAAAAGCACTTAAAATAATTTTTGATTTCAAAATTATTTTTAATAATTTTTTTAAGTTTTGAATTTTATTCTAAAAGCGTTTTTTTACTCTAAAATAAGCAGTTCCAAACGGGTCTTAAGTTTGTCTCTAAAGACACCTAGCAATTATTTGCTACCTCTATTGCTTTTATTTGTAGCGGTATATATTACCGCTAAAAATATAATTAGAAGCCATTTTAGTATTTGAAAATATCATTAGATTACATTTTAGTGTTTTTATTGTTGTGTGTTAAAAAGATTCCAACACAAGAACTAATATGTAAGATTGCATCTTCCCAAAACCGTCGTGCTAGTCGCTTAATCTTTATACAACTAATTTTAATCTATTTACATATACCATAATTAGAACTAAAACCCTGTTTAATTACTAGTCAGATCATAATTTGCCACCAATCACTACAACTACACGATTAACTTTATACACAAAGACAACTAGAAGAGTCACCTCCCCCATAACCTCAAAACTTTAGGCACGTCACAAGAGGATGGGACCAATGCTGAATCCCCAGGCCAAATGATTTTCTTGAAGTGCTTCACTGAATTGGAGCAAGTTACTCTAGTATTCATACTTCCCAAGTCTCTAATCAATCCAAATTCAGGAGTCCAATATCCAACTATCCTCTCCCCTTTTCCAATCACATTCACTATTTCAATTACTGAACTTTCATCAAGGTGAGGTCTTGATCCCAAAACACCTTCCATTGCATTGATAGGTTTGGTCTCCATTGAGCTCAACATTCTTGACATATTACTTGTGATTAGCCATGCGAAACCCTGCCTCATCATTCCTACCTCTTTGGCAACACTAAAGAGGCGAGACCCGAGAGCCGGAGTTAAGTGTACCAAGACTATCTTGGTTTGAGTGTTCATCAAATTACTGAACATTTTCGAAATTTCGAAGTCTTCTATAAAAGAAGAAATGCAGATTTTGTTAGAAATTCGGATTTCGTTGTTTCTGAATGCATCTATGAGTTTAGAAGCGAAAGTATGACAAGATTCAGAGTCCTCGTAGAGAAATATTATCTCGTACCATCCGTATCCTCTGACCATGGCAGTGATAGCTTTTATTTCATTGGAGTCGTCGAAGATTTCAGATAAACGTGCCACCGGTGGCTGAATCAACTGTTCTGAAAATCCTCGGATCACAGGATGTAAGTGTGTATGTGTTTGTTCTAGAGTTAGTGGAATGATGGGCTTGTACTGAGATTTCTTCAGAAGCTGCTTCAAGAATGTTACATCTATCGAGTTTTGATCTTCACTTCTTAAAAGTAATTGTTGAGCTGCATTAGAATTATGATAAAAAATGTTGCATTAGAAAAGTTTATATAGTAGAATATTATAACATCCTGAACAGATTTACAGCTTTGCATTCTTTCAACTTAAATTTTTCTAATTTCTGCGAAACAGTTATTTTAAGAGATTACATTCAGATCACACACCTTCGGAAGATGCTCGGACATCTCTATTTATTTTCTAATTTATGGTCAGAAAAGTTTTGTTCGAGAAGCTTGCATATTTGTAACAAATTTCTTGAAAAAATTCAGAAATTATTGAGTTTTATAAAAAAATTGGAAAATCAACAATTACTTGTATTTGAAAAAAAAAAAAAGTAACACAAAAAAATTGGATAATTTCAAATTTGAGACAATTTATCTTACATAATGGATAAACTAATAAATATCATGAAATTGATCAGCTAAACCATGAAACAAGTTAAAACACTTAACATCACTTTCAGAAATCAATATATTTAGTACTATAGAAGGAGACGACTCTTTTAGTGGCCGGTTGCATGATAATGATATAAACTATTTAATTTTTTATAAACTTCCGTAGCATTGACTCTTTCTGTAAAATACATTGCTTTGATGGTAAGTTATATATAAAAATCCTAAAATAAACCAATATTTTGTTCACAACTATGTCAACTCACTCAAAATTCACTTAACTTAAATAT
Source organism: Nemophila menziesii (assembly GCA_029959085.1). NCBI lineage: Eukaryota > Viridiplantae > Streptophyta > Magnoliopsida > Boraginales > Hydrophyllaceae > Nemophila > Nemophila menziesii. The sequence continues at coordinate 70,205,549 of JARWIR010000003.1, read as the reverse complement.
TAAGAAATTAGAAATTGATCAGAATCATATAATTAATCAGAAAAATATTTATTTTTTGAAAAACCTATGGTCATTTAGATATTTTTATTTTTTAGTTTTCTCACGCAACCTATTGATGACCCATACTCTCAATTTCTTTTAATCGATTAAAAATGAAATATTGTTATCTAGATTGTCTTTTTGATGTGACATGTTTTGGGGTTTTGTATGATTTTCTGAAAATTTTATAGTGGGTTTTTTGCAATTTAAGGTACTTTTTTGTTTTCTTTGCTCAAAACGCCACCCGTGATGGTGTGGTGGAGTAACCCCACCACAACGACATGGTTGGAGTAGGATACGGAAGAAAGAGAAAAGAAAAGTACTCTTAAATCATAATATTATTAGACTTATCACCATTTTTCATAAGAATCTACATGAAAACTCATAGATATATAGATAGATAAATAGAACTGATAAAGTACCTGGAGTAATATTTGTAGTATTATTTAGTTCACCATTGAATTTTGCAAGAGCCATACTATCTGTTGAAGAAGAAGAGAGAAGGATGTGTTCCATTTGTAAATGTTTGCATTGGCAAGTTGTTGTGAATGTAATGATGCCCAAAGCAATTACCCATCTTAAAGTGAGAAACAAATCTTGATATCTCATTTTGCTCTAATTTAATTAAAAGCTTCCTATATTATTTGGACGGACTGAGTACATGCAATATTATATACTCTACCAATACTATCATATAAGCGGTTAGAACAAAAAAAAAAAAACCAATACTATCAGGATTCAGGACTCAGAAGTCAATTGTGAGAAGTTCCTTTGCAATTTACCTGCAACTCGGAAACATTCTTGGGAAACAATTTAATTAACTCTGTGGGACCAAATGGATATACGTGGTCCGTCTCTTCAATAATTTTCCTTTTACTCGTTTTCTTTTTTAAAATTTAAAAACTAACCTTTCTTTGAAAACTTATACCAATATTATTAATTAGTTTTTATTAATTTTTTTATAGTATGAATGATCCGAGCAAACTTGCATATACCTCGATTCATCCCACAAAAAATATACAAATTTACCATGCATAATTTCATATAATCAAGTGTTCAGAAAAAAATTCAAACCATATACATCTCAAAAGAAAAAACAAAGATTGCCCAATTACTCTTAAACTTATATCACTTTCATTAGTCATCTGGATAAAGAGCTTTCTTTGAGCTAACTCTTGAAGCTTGCCTATCCATCGCTTATGAATAAAAATGTTTAATCTCAAATGTGTTGTCTCTCCAACATATTTTTCATCCCATTAAAAAGGTATTGTAAAGGTATTTTTCAACATCTTGTTGCAAAAGTAATAAATTTTGATCGTGGCCAAAAATATCACATAATTTGTCCACGGACACTAAAAGTTAAACAATGATGTGCATAGAAAAAATTGACATTTTCGTATGCGTTAATTTTTTTATTTCCCTTCTTTAGTTTTTCTTTATTTAGGTTACAAAATCTAAAGCCAATTACTCAAAATGGACAAGCGGTCAAGTCAAGGGACCATTTGAAATCAAACTTCTCTGGTTCAAATTTAAAGTTTATAATTTATATCCTGCTGCTTTGACCCAAAAAAAAAAAAAAAAAAAAAATCCTGCTGCTGCTGATGTGGTATTTCTAAAATTCAAAAACATTTTAAAAATATATACTATCTTCCTTCTTAAATAATTGATATTTTAAATTTTTTCACATATATTAAAAAACCTAAAAAATAAAAACACAGCCTTATTTATTAGTATGAGGAAATATATTAATTAGATATTGAAAAATGTCAAAAAGAAAAAAAAAGAATATTTTGTATTACAACTCCAAAAAAATTATTATAGTATAGAGGTACTATCAAGTAAAAACCCCCACTAAACTAATAAAAAAAGAGCCAATTGTTGATTGATGCCTATTAAAAAACTTATTTAGAAAAAGGTGCCTAGAAAAAAATATTTATTGAAAACAGCCCCTTATAATTAACAATTAAAAAATAAGAAAAAAACTAATAAACACGCGCGCGCGTCCGTGAAATTTTTTTAAAATCGTCATAACTAATTCAAAAAAAATCAAAAAAATCAAAAAAAATTATATTTGGATAAATCAAATTAATATTTACGTCTGTGATTTTTTTCGGAATTTTCTGAATTTTTTGATTTTTTTTGATTTTTTTAATTTTTTTTTTCGCAGAAACGAAATTCCATGTTTAAAACATGGAATTTCATGTTTGAAACATGGAATTTCATGTTTAAAACATGGAATTCCATATTTATTTCACGGTTTAAAACATGGAATTCCATGTTTAAAACATGGAATTCCATGTTTAAAACATGGAATTCCGTGTCTGCGAAAAAAAAATTAAAAAAATTCGAAAAAATTAAAAAAATTCAAAAAAAATCAAAAAAATTCATAGACGTAAATATTAATTAGATTTATTCAAAAAAAAAAAATTTTAATTTTTTGATTTTTTTTGAATTAGTTATGACGATTTTAAAAAAATTTCACGGACGCGCGCATGTGATGGAATTAATAAAGGTATAGAAAATATAAAGGGGATGTTTTCTATAAATAATTATTTCATTAGGCATTTTTTTATAAATAAGATTATTGAAGGCATAAAAAAATAATTAGAGAGTTTAAGGAGGATGTTTTCAACAATAACCCCATAAAAAAATTCAATCCTAACGTATGTGATACAACCTCTTATATAAACCTTTCTAAATTCATTTTTCTTTTATTTTATTTATCTGAAACCCACTTTTACTTGAAGCTATTATAAAGTGATACTCTTTCTAAGTCCCAAGAAATTCACTTTAGAGAGATTTTACTTGTAATGTTTGGATTTGATCAATTTTTAGGCCCCATCCCTACTGTTCATAAGAATACGAGGAAAAAGAAATAGAAATGAAAAACTAAACCATTAAAGTTTAAAGAAATGATCTCAAGGACAGATTAAGCAAATATACGAATCATTTAGTAACATAAATCCGATAATCATTGACAAAAATGAAAAACTATTTAGTGTCTTTACTCCAAAGAACTATTAACGGTCAAAAAAGAAAACAAGTAAATTCTGTAACATAATAAACCACACAAACTGTAACATCCCTTTCCATTTCCAGTAATAATAAATCACACCAATCTTCCTTTTCCTTTTGCTCACCAAACTTTTAGCCACCAGATGTAAGTGTATTACTCAACCTACAACATTGTATTAAACATGTTTGATAAATTACCTCAACCAAAAACTAAGTTAAAAATGATCAAATTAAGCTTTTTTTTTTACCAGTCCAAACCCTCAAAAAGACCTTCCCCTTTAATAGCAGAAGTTTTGAAAATAGCCCATTGACGATTCTTTATTTTATGCAACTCTAAAGCTTCAGTTACTGCTGCATCATCAAGTGCACCTGGAAGATCTTGCTTGTTTGCAAATATTAGTACTACTGCTCCTTTTAATTCTTCCTCCTGACAAAATTTAACAACAAATGTTAAGGGTATTTACGTCTTTTAGCAAGGGAGTAATATGTTTTAACTTTACCTCCAATATTGCATGAAACTCCTCTCTTGCAACAACTAATCTATCAGTGTCACTTGAATCCACAACATAGATAATAGCTTGAGTATTTGGAAAATAGCATCTCCAATATGGCCTTAATTATAAATAATTACGTATGTTAATAATAGTTTAAACTTAATATATAAATATTTTAAAGCTGAGAAATAAAAGAAATGTTTTGTTGGATTACCTGATACTGGTTTGTCCACCTGCATTATCAAAGAAAAACAAGACTCGTTAGAGAAAATTCAACATAAGTTAGTATTATGTTCAGATAAGCCCTGATTCACTCAATTAATAGTGTGACCAAATATAAAATTCAAGTTTAAATCACTGCATAGTTTGTTTTTTAACTAACAAACTTTGCATACAACACAAATTTATATACAAATTGAGGTATGATCCAATCATAGAACTAATATCCATAACTAAAGACTAAACATTCTATGCGAAAGATGAAAAAAAATACGTTTTAATTAAATGTGTGGAAAATCATACCTAGATCCCAAACTTGAAACTTTATGTTCTTGTATTGTACCGTCTCAACGTTAAAACCAATTGCTGTAAGAAACAACAATAACACATGATAATTAACTCCCATTTTAATTACACAAAAACATAAAAATATAAGATCATATATGCATATGGATGAATTTCTTTCACAATGTCGAAATTATTTATGAACTAAACAAACTAGTTGAGAGGTGGATCATATAGTGAATTTGTAATAGAGGGAAAAAGTACCAACTTGGAATAGTGGAAACAACTTCACCCATCTGTAGCCGATCTGAAGAAAACATCAAAATCAACAGAAATTATGAAATACCCATAACATAAAATCAGAATTTAACTATATAGATGAGAATAAAGAGTGAAAAATTGAGAAGAGAGATCATACAGAGAATGGTGGTTTTTCCGGCATTGTCGAGACCTAGAACAAGGATCCGAGCTTCCTTGTTTCCAAAAAGTGATGAGAAAAGACGGGTGAACACTATTCCCATTTGAATTTAGATTTTTATTCAGATCTGATGATGAAAATTGAGCTTTAAATTAGCAGTACCCTCTAATAAGTTGAAACTTTTGGGGGAGGAAATAGGAGGGTCTGCTTGATAAGGGAAAATTAATTTTCGTGAATTATATTTCTATAATTCATTTAAGAGATCTGAGGATTAGTGTGTAAGTGAGGATTTCGATTTTCATAGTAGATCTCTCGATTAGAAAAGCAAGCCTCTAGCGTTTATTTTTACTGTTTGCGTAATATTATTAAAAAGAAACCATGTGACTGGTCGATAAAAAATGAAAATGAAAAGAAAACGTGTTGTACAAATCGACTGTATTTTAGACGTCAGAGTGATATTGCATAAATGATATATTATACTATTTTGAATTTACGTTTTAATTACATTAAATAGAAAAGGTAAATGCTTTTATTGGAGAACATAAAAGGTGGTTCGCAAGTCGATTTGGGTTAAAAATACTTAACTCATATATTGACATGACAAAGGATAATGTGCATTTGAAAACCATTAGTAAACATGTCCAATACATTACACAAACTATTTGAATTTGTGTGTACTAGAGTTCGGTTGAAATTGGTTGATAGCCCTAAATATCTTAGGGGACCTATAAACCGAAGGAACCATTTTGGCAAGTGTGGCCTAGTAGAATAATAGAAACTTCTCTTGTAGGAACTCCCCTCGAAGGAAAATGCCCTTCAGGTGTCAACATAATCCAACCAACATGATAAGTCCAACATGATAGATGAATGGTTTGATTGATCGAAATGCATTTTCTTAAATCCTTTCCCAAAGTGGAAATTTGACAAAAGCCCATGGGATCCTAATGGGGATTAACTTACTATAAATACAACACACACTCATGCGAAAAGGTATGCAAATGGATTGTTTACGTTCACCACTCTTAATGTTCTTGAAAACTAATTTAACTGTTAAAGTATCATCAAGAGGCTACCTTACTTTGGTGATATTGTTGTCTGCTTCCATAAAACATGACTCAAAGGTTTCACCCTGACTATTGGGACACCACAAGAAAAATCGATAAGGATACAAATATAACGCAACTGGTCGGATTAGGTAGGTTTGGTAGTACTTTATTAGTTGGCGTCGTATGTGGGAAGTCGAAAGGTTTCCTAGACACCCATAGAGTCACGTGGTTGGTTGTGGAGGAGGGCGAGCAGGAAAAGTAGGCAGAAAAATGGCTAGACAAAATGAGGGGATCAATACCATAATTAGAGGATAGGACGATTGTATTTATCTCATTACCTTCCACTGCTTGAAATTAGGAACATGACTCGACGAAGAACTATACATATCAAACAATGACCTACTAAAGATGGCCAATATATGATAGTAATTGATTGATAGGTAACATGATATCTTCGTCCAACATGCATAGTATACTGTAGTTGCACAAAATCATGAATCCTACAGTCGAGGTCATAGATGATGTCTCATGCTTAAATAAAGATACAAGGACTACGACTTCATCTCGGCGTGAGGGTGAAGCTGAAGCCACATCTCAAAATATTTATTAAGCTGAAGGAATAAATATTTGGCTTGACGGGGAGATGTAGAGGATTGGGGAATAAGATGCAAGGTGTACCAAGTCGATAGGGGTTCACAGGCTAACTAGTAAAGTCTTAGAAGTAATTATACCCAAAAGGTTAAGCCATCGCCAATTCTAGCACATGATGGATTAACTTACCATATTATCATATTAGTATGTATGTATGAGAGGCACATGGATTTTAATATGGGTCATACTTACTATCCTGTATTTCCCCCTCTACCTTATCAGGAAATCACAACAACGAGTCTCTTATTTACAGCTTCGTTTCCTCAGGCAATTTTTCCCATCTTGCTAAAAAACAAAAGACTTGTTTCATAAATAAAAAGCCATGGCGAAAGGGTTCTTATTTATTGTAATTTACCAATGCAAGGGAGAGACCCTTCAGTCATGTACTAATCGGTTTGCAAACATTGTATATGAGATTGATAACCTCAATGGCTCTACAGTATGCATGTCTTTCATGCATGGACTAACAAATCAAAAATTTCAAATCCACTTAACAGCTAAGTCAATCCTTTGGTTATTAAATATCCTTGACGATTCATCGGTAACACATAAGAACTAGAGAGATAGTTATTGTGTCACAGTAAATATCCAAGCTCAAACAGATTCGAACGACCTAGATGACCTCCAACAACGTATGCATACTCGGGGAAAATGGATTAGTCCAAACACTATCATTTTCACAATGATCATAGGCACACCACTAATATTTGTGTGGATCTGAAACAATTAATTGGAGAAGTTGTGGGAATTGGGATATCTTCCAGACCCCGAACCGGAAGGTAGATAGCCAAACAAGAATAACGCTCAAAGCCCCCCCCCCCTTGGGCAAAGACCTAGATCACTACGTCGTTATAATAAAAAGATAAATGATTAAATACAAGATGGGACAAAGTGATCGAATATCGAGTTCACACCCTATGAAATATTAGTTTGAATGTCAAACTATAGCTATAGGGTTTGTTTCCAAAGGAACGAAAGTTGGGTTGATGCTAAAAATGCTAAAAGACTACCACCTACGAGTCATCCTTGCATTGAGAAGTTAATCATTTTACAAATGAATGTGCTAGAAGGTTTATATTCTATCATAACAATGCTCTTGTCATCCTGAACATAATAATAAATAGTTCAATGAGGCGAGTACTTGTTGGCAAGAAGTTTGGTGGATTTGTTATATCTACAAATCTTTGAGAAACTGAAAAATCATCCTAGGGAATCTGACCTTATCCTAGGATGATTAGGGATTTACATGGCATATTTCCAAATTAGATGTTGTATCGAGTTATTGGTGAAGGTAAGTGTTGAGAAGGTGTCAAAAATATAGTTATACAATTTTGTTGTAGCTTAGTATGATTGGGCGTACCACACCACAGTTGAGTTGAATTTGATGTCTATTCTATGAACTTTTCTGTTAGTGGGGTCTCAATAACTTGAGCCCGTACCTATCAACACGACTCAAAATCTATAATGATATGCATTATTTTATACGATTGACTAAGGCAGAGATCATACCTACTATTAACGCAAAGAAAATGCATAACTTCATTTAAAAGTTAGTCATAGGCTGGTGAGGTATTCCATGGGCGGATTCAATTTTTTTTTGTGAGGGATAACAATTAGAACAATCAGTGACTTTTGGGATCAATTTATATATGTATATTATTGAATTAGAGCTAAAAAGCACAAAATACAAATTATCATGGCTAAATTTAGGTCTAGGGGGCTAATGTATTATTTTACTCATGTTTTACCCTAAATAAATTGTAAGGGTTAAATTAATCTCCAATAGGCTAAACTATCATGGCTAACTTTGGAACATTAGAAAACAAATTCTCAACTATCCTGTCGTTCCACATCCACACAACAGTGAGGTAATCGTGAAGGTGGTGGAAAGTTGTTAACCAGAGTGGGGTTTAGATAGAGTCATGGTCATTATCCTTGATAATGCAGCAAATAATGACGCTTGTTTCGAAATTTAATCAAACAATCGAATAAAAGAAAAATGTTATTGCTAGAGGGTGAATTCTTTCAAGTTTGTTGATTTGCACATGTTAGGATTCTTGTTCTGAGAGATGGAATCACGATTGTTTTATATTCTCTTAAGCATCTTCGTCGAAGTGTTAAGTATGTGAGGAGTAATCCATCACACTTGCAAGCTCTAAAAAATGCATATAAGAAAAATAAATACCTTATATGAGAATTGTGTGTTTGGATGTGAAAACTAAATGGAATTCGACCAACCAAATGATAGATTCGGCCTTATCTTATGAGAAAGAATTTGATAGACTTGACGAGTATGATCCAAACTACAAAATGCGTACATTTCTTTACTTCCTTCTAAATGGGCATAATTGAAAAGTCTGCATGCATATTTAGAAGAGTTTTACTTTCGAATAAAACGAGACTCAGGTTCGTATTATATTTCTTCTCACACATACTTTGATGGATAACAAATGTAAAGGTGTTGTTCATGCGTGAAATAGCTAGTAACGATGTTTCTCGTGTTGTTATGGCTACCAAAATGTCATCAAAATTCTAGAAGTATAGTAGTATTGAAAATTGAATACAATTCTGGTTACTTCGGTTGTTTTGGACCCTCGTAGTAAAATGGACCATTTGGAGCTTTGGGACGAAAAAAATCTTCGAATATGATCCTTTACTTATGAAGGAAAATAGAAAGTTGAAGGTTGATCCCCTTGTGAGGAATTTAAAATAATTTATGTCTTGTCTTTATGAGTTTTTTAAGGTAGAGGCCACTGCACGTGTGGATGTTGCAAGGCAGAATACTTCAAAAAGAAGTGATATGAGAGATGGGATTAGAGCAAAACTCAAAAGAAAGACTATGATGAAAGCGATGAATGATTGGTTGCTCTGCAACAATATCCAAAGATAAAGAAGGTTTTGTGTCCGAAGCTCACCGACTAACAAAAAATAACAATTGATATGAACCAAGTAAAAACCTATACACATTAATGGAAACCTTTATCCAAAAAAAGCAACCATTACAATACAATTAACTTAAAATGAAAAGTCCAAGTTTTCTGGATTTATGTTACAATTGGTGTTGATGGAGATGCGAAGGAGTGAGATTTTGCTTTGTTAGTGACGAGAACCGTTTCCCACTTCTGCTTTGCTTTAGTTATTAAGAGAAGGATAAAAAAAAATGATATAGGATTAAATTTAAGATTAGGTTTTTCGCAAGAGCCCGTGTATACAGTCAGACACCGAATTTTTGACTTTAGGTTACTTATGTAGAGTTATATAAATGGTCTTATAACTAATTTTATATATATATATATATATAAATATAAATAAAATACTATTTTATTATATTAATATTTATAAAAATTAACATTTTAAAATATATCAAAAAAATAAAATATCAAAATACAAATCGGAACGTAAATCCAAAATTTCAGAACTTTTTAGATTGTTCTAGTTCTGTTCTGATTTTTTTTCAGAAAAACCGAAACATACAAATTCTGTGACAAAATCGAAATTTTTCAGATCGGAAAAAATCAAAATCGAAAAAATTCGACGCTAAATTCCACCCGTACAATCCTTTGTCTCGGGAGGGTGCCTAAGAGAGCTTTTGGTATCTTTTTATATGTGTCTTAATGTTAACCACACATCTCTTCGGTTTTCCTTGTCTCATAATCATGATGATCAAGCTTTGGATCAACATGGCTTCCGATTAATAAAAATGAAAAGGGGAATAAACTTCACAGGCCCCCAAACAGAGATTGATTAAGAAGAGGCTTCGATTATGTAACAATAAAATGATAGAACTACTTATCATAGCTATGGTGACGAAATACTAACAACAACAACAAAAAGTAGTAATCAAATTTTTATACGTGCATCTAAAATTCATACAGGATTGAATACTCTTGGAACATTTCTATACAAGATCCTAACATATAAAAATAGCTATTACTTGACTTGTACAACCACACAAGTAAAACAACATAATGTGCAAACATAATAGCCTAATTTACCGTTTTGTTTTCCGTCAATAAGGTCGCTGACCAATGTAATTTCCAACAGGGTAATAATTACAAGTCATAAAAACATCTCCAGAATCACAAACAACTCTAGCACAACCAACACGCCTCGTACTCTTCCACACAATCTGTGTATAATGTCCACATAATTCCCCATCTACACAAGAATTAGTCTTATAGCTGTAATATTTCTCTTCATCAGCCCATCCTTTCACTGCATCACGAGGTGTCCATGTTGAGCCACTTCCCCAATATATATTCTCTCCTAATTTAAAATCATCTTCTGGAAATGAATGCATTGGTTTACAATCTGCTTTTCTTTGTCCAGCCCACCAATTTGCGTAGCTTTGTAATTGATTATCCCATATAAGTGGTATTTCCATCTTTGCTGCTCTGACTAGATTGTGTGCGAATAGAAATTCTATTGACTCTCCGAGGCAGTTCCAGCATAGTTGCTTCGAGAGTATATAAATGGTTTCAGTTTTATTATCGGCTTTTGATACTTTCGTCCCAATTATAGGTGCTTCTGAGGAGGCTGATATGTTAATTTTGGCATTTGATGTTGTGAAGAAGATGAAGAAGAAGAACAGAAGCAAATGAGGCTTCATGTTTACCCGTTGGGTGGAATATGAGGGTAGCGATGAGAGACAAGTGTTATTTGTGCAGCGGCAATAATCAGAATGGCTAAGGATTGTGTGTATAACACCTGGAATCTAGAATTTTTCTTAGCCCGAATTTTAATATTTTTTCCTCGGCAAAAATATGAAAATTTAAGTTCGTTAATATGAATTTTTTTTTTTTTTTTTTTGGGCGCTTAATACATTTCAATATCTAACCACTGCAAAACCTATTAACCGATTCCTAGTCGAGAAAATCGAGAAGTAAGTAACTCGAAATTGTTTCCTCTTTCCTGTTGTGCCCTGTGCCTGGCTTGTTTAGCTAAATTGTCTGCACGACCGTTGAATTTCCTTGGGATGTGCTTGAAAAAGACCGGGGCTACCATCGCTGCCAGTCTGTTGATCTGCCGAATCCACGGTCGAAACTTCCAATTAGCAGCCGACACCTGCTGAGTACCTCGAACCAAGTCGAGGTTATCCGAGAAGATCGTGATCCCCTCGTTCCTTTCTCTAATTGCTCTTTTCAATGCAACAATTACTGCTTGAGCCTCCCCTTCCATACTCGTATTACACCTAGCGATTTCAGAGTGATCCTTCATGTTACCTGTCTCTTTAACTATTTGCACTACCCCAATTCCAGTAGGTAGGTGTGGTAACTCAAATGACGTATCTCACATATAAGCTATCTGCGTATTGTAATTTAGATCAGTAGCTATGCTTGCTCCTGTTCCCGTTGTACGATTTGGTAGTGCTTGACTAGCCGCCCAGTCTCCACCAAACCTTTCATCCATATGTTTGTTGACTGATCTGATGACGTCATCAGTGTCTATAGTATAACTTTGATGCCGACTTTTCATTTTTGACTTCCATATATTCCAGATCAACAACAACACATAAGATATAACAACTTCCCGTCTCCATCCCCCTTTAGCAAATGTATCTATAATCGCTAGTACCCATTCTCCCAAATGATCAACCGTTTGTCCTATGTAAATTTGTAGTGCCGATCCTGCCCAAACAAGCTTAGCTATATTACACGAGAGCAGTAAGTGTTCCACCGTCTCCTGTTCCGATTTACACCATAGAGACTCTCCTTCCACCTCACAATGGCGTTTGACCAAATTTTGACCAGTTGGTATAGCATTATTACAGGCCTTCCATGTAAAGATTCTGACCTTTGTTGGTAGATTTGAGTGCCAAACAGTAGTCCATAACTTGCTCTCCATTTGAAATGTATCAGATTGTCCTGGTGCCTCCCTAATCCCTGCCTCTGTAATCACCTTATAGCCTGACTTTGTTGCATATTCTCCGCTCGTAGTATAAGGCCATATGAACTTATCTTGAATGTCTCCACCACAAGCCTTTTCCCTTAAGATAATGGGTATAACCGGTTCCGGAAATATCTCATCTAGCACCTCTATATCCCATTCCGCCGTACCCTGTTTCAAAAGGTCCTTCACCTTATATATATCACGATGCACCGGTTTTTCTAACTTCCACGTTGTATCTAACCAGTTATCTGTCCAAATATTAGTATTTTCTCCATTGCCTATTTGATACCTACCATATTTCTTTAACAGATCGCGTCCCTCTATCAGGCTGGCCCATGACCAAGTTCGAGATTGTCTTAATTTAACATCGAGAAAGTTACATTTAGGATAATAAATACCTTTAAGTAACCTGGCCGCTAATGTGTTTGGGTTGTTCAAGATTCTCCATGCTTGAGCTGCCAGTAATGCTGTATTCATTTTCTTAAAATATTTGAATCCCATTCCACCTATCAATTTGCTTACCGCTAATTTCTCCCATGCTAACCAATGAATTCGAGATTTTTCTCCAGAGTTCCACCAGAAGTTCGAGATTGCCGATATCAGCTTGTTACAGAATGTTATAGGAAAAGAAAAAATTGACATTGCATATATCGGTATAGCTTGTAAAATGGCTTTGATAAGTACTTCCTTTCCACCATCCGATAATAACTGTGCCTTCCATCCTTCAGTATGCTTGAACACCTTTTCTGCGATCCGCTGAAGCGATTGTATCTTTGATCGTTTTTGACAGAGTGGTATTCCCAAGTACTTTCCAAGATCATCCTTTTCCTGTATCCCAATATCTGAAGATACATGTGACCTACATTCCGCCGGGGTGTCACTACTTAAGCAGACCGAAGATTTCGTGAAATTAATCCTCTGCCCGGAACCTGCACAATACTTAGACACACACTCCCGAAAAGTTTGTATTTCAATATCATCAATTGTCAAGAAAAATAATGAATCATCCGCAAATAGTAAATGAGTTATGGTCGGACAATTTCTAGTTATCTGTATCCCTTTCAACTTACCTTGTTCAACTTTTTGTTCTATAAGGCTGATCAGGGACTCTGACATAAGAGAGAAAAGGAAGGGGGACAGCGGGTCTCCCTGCCTGAGGCCCCTTTCAGACTTGAATTTACGAAGTCGTTCTCCATTAAAACTAAGCTGAAAAGTAACAGATGATATACAATTCGCGACCCAACATATCCATTTATCACAAAAACCTAATTTTCGTAGTACTAAAAGGAGAAAATCCCAGCGTACCTGGTCATATGCCTTTGCCATATCCAGTTTCACCGCTGCCATTGGTTTAGGGTTCTTTCTCTTTCGTTTCATGAAAAAGGATATCTCCTGGGCTATCAAGATGTTGTCTTGTATTACTCTATTCTTGATGAACGCTGATTGAGTCGGAGACACGATGATGTCCATAATACCCTGTAGTCTATTAGCCATTATCTTTGCAATTATTTTGTATCCAAAATTAACACAAGATATCGGTCGGTAGTCCCCAACACCTTCCTGGGTTTCCCCTTTTGGTATTAGGGTTACCAATGTCTCATTTAATTTATCGAGAGATATATTATTCGTAAAGAAATCCTGAACCATTAGAAGGACGTCGGTATGTATAATGTGCCAATATTCCTGGTAGAATTTACCATTTAATCCATCCGGCCCTGGTGCCTTTGAAGGTGACATGTCAAAAACTGCTTTTCTCACTTCTTCCATATCCGGTATTCTCGTCAGGTCTTCATTCATCTCGCTGGTGACCTTGCTTCGTATCGCCTCCGTCGCTTCTTCCATATCGTCTGTGTTTCTTTCTCCGAATAACTTTTCATAATAATCCTGAAAACTGTTTCTGACTTCCGATATTTCCTCCGTCCAGATGCCATCCTCCTTCTTAATTCGTTGTATTCTATTCAAATGGCGCCGTTTGATTGTTGTCAGATAAAATAATTTTGTATTTTTGTCCCCATACTTTATCCAATTTTGTCTTGCCCGATCATACCAATATTTCTCTTCAGCAATATACGTTTCTTTTATTTGAGCCTGTTCCTCGATTACCTCTTGTGATGGTTGTTTTTTATCTAATTCCACCATTTTCTTTGTCAATTCTTTTATTTTCACGGCATTGTTTCTAAAGGTTTTCTTACTCCAACCTGTAAGCGCTGTTACTGTATTATCTCTTTTTTCCACGAATACCGGTAACGATTCTTCCCTTCCTGTCTCTCCCCACGCTGTTCTAATAACATTTTCGCATTCCGGGTGTTCTGTCCACATTGTTTCAAACTTGAACCATTTTAATCCTCTATTTTGTGTTTTCTCTTGTTGCAAAATAAGCGGACAGTGATCCGATCCTATAGCTGGGGGTATATACACCTGTGCGTTATTATACCTGTGCACCCAATCACATGACGCAAATGCCCGATCAAGTTTTACCTTGACTGGCTTATCAATTCTGCGGTTAGACCATGTAAAATAACATCCTTGAGACTGAATTTCACTTAAATTATTATTCGAGATAAACTTATTAAATTCATATATTCTTTTATTATCGGGGGGTGTATTACTTAATTTTTCACATCTTTTAAGAATATCATTAAAATCACCTATTAAAACCCATGGTTTATTGACATTTTGATTCCAGATGGTAATTTCCTCCCACAGTTTTATCCTATGTTCTAATTTAGTCGGAGCATGGACACATATAATATAGTAAGGAAAATACGGTTCATTAATATACAAGATTACAAAAAATTGATTAGACCTAATAACTTCGAGCTTAACATCCGCGTGCCAGAGTACCAAAATGCCACCCGAATGATAAGCATTTCCAACCGGATCCTGAACAAAATGATTAGCATATCTAAAGTTTCTTAAGACCTCGGGGGTATCTATCGAGCGTAGCATTGTCTCAAAAAAACACGCAACCCCCGGTTTGAACCTATTAAGTACGGACCTAATACTAGAAACTGTCAAGGGAGCCCGTATCCCCTGACAGTTCCATACACATGTCGTCATTTAATGTTCTCGGACGTCTTAGGGACAGTCCGGATATCCCATATAACCTTAAAATTAATAACTCCACATGTCATACTATTCTTATGCAAATTGGCTAATTTTACCCTAGTCCAAATTTCATCTCTATTATTAATTTTAACCCACCCATTATAAATCTTTTTGGTTCCTATTTTACAAAGAGCAGGCCCACTCTTATCTTCCCTTTTGTGAGCCCAAATTCCCCAATAATACTCAATATAACCCACGATCAACCAGGCCCATAAAATAGCTTGAGTCTTCTTCTTCGCCTTAACTAATCGCCGCCCCTGTTTCTCCGCCGCGATTTCTATATCACAAATATCACATAGCTTTTTGTTTTTAAATATTAACTCCATACTATAACCTCTTCCTTCATCCAAGTACCAAAAGTTGTTATACTTTATCTCAGAACTTATTCTAATACTGTACGTCCTAGAATTATCACAGGTAGTTCCTGTGTAAACCGCTGTATCTTTATCCTTATTCGTATCCTGAAAATTTGTTCGAGCTTCTCCACCCTTTCTATTAGTCTTAAACTGATATTCATATCTGCTATTTCCGGTTTGGGTTGTCCTTATCTTACTGTTATTGATGATGTTGTGTATCTTTTGTCCCCCTTGTATCGATATACTATAATAGCTTTTGTCATCATTCCCAGTTCTCATCGGATGTTTTTCGTATTCTTGCGCTCCACCTTTGCCCCCATCTGAGGATTCATTCATGTTGATCTAAAAAGCTATAATTCTTATTGGTTGGATTGTCTATACTATACTGATCATATGATTTAGTTTGTTCAGATGTTAATTTCTGAGATAATTGAAGGTTGAAGATGAGAGAAGTCGGTGAAAGGATATGCTTCGAGAGTGTTCACCGACTTACATGGGAACTTTTAAATAGATTTATGCCTGTTAATATGAAAATTTTAAAATATTGAAATTACATGTTTACATATTAGTAAACTTAAAAAATACAGAGATAAATTACTAACATGGTTTCTATGATTCGAGAATCATGTCCTATTCTACCCTGAAAATGATGTGGTTTCTATGATTTGACAATCAATTCCTAGGCTACCTTAAAAATTACTTGGGCATCTCCCTTGCTCATTTCCCATCCTCACTAGGTGCTGAACTCCTCATAGGCCAGATTAAGACGATCTTAGATTCTCATTTGGATTAAATCCATGAAATCTCCCCAAGTGGTG
Source organism: Nemophila menziesii (assembly GCA_029959085.1). NCBI lineage: Eukaryota > Viridiplantae > Streptophyta > Magnoliopsida > Boraginales > Hydrophyllaceae > Nemophila > Nemophila menziesii. Next base: position 70,189,211 of record JARWIR010000003.1, on the reverse strand, counting down.
AAAAATAGTAAGACACAGTCAAGCTAATCTAATTGGTTATTTTGTCTATTTTTTTTATTAATGAGTTTTTTTTTTTGTATTTTTGGTTATCTGGGTGATTTGGGCTAGTTTGCGTGCACCCGACTAATTCCACAGAAATATACATATCTCCCTATATATATTTGTATGATAAATCAGAACTAGGGTACCCATGTTTAGAAAGAAATTCGAATTTTAGTTGAACTTTAAGATTCTTTATTTAAATAAACAAATAAGTTTAACCGTATTTTTCCCAAACCAAATTTAAATTATTCGTGAACAGTTTTGTTAGTTTACCATCATAACCCTAATTATATAAGGGCAAGACATTTTGTAATTAACTTCTTTTATATAGTAATTTATTTTCTTCTAAAGTTAAAGTTAAATGTGTGGACGTGTATATCTAAAATATTATAGGTAGAAGAGAAATGATTGATCAAAATTTAAAACTGTTTATATAGTCAATTTCTATTGAACAATAAATGATTGAACCAAATTTTAGCTCCGCCAGTAAAGCAAAGCAAAGTTATTTGTGAAATCCATTACTTATAATTATTGAAAAATACTATTTTATTATTTTATTGATTGGAACAATGGAATTCGTCTGTAGGATATAATATGAGACAACAGACATGACATTTGGTATATAATAAAAAACCACTTATTGGAAGGTCTCGTGAACCGATTGGGACAGGGTGTCTATTATATTGTTGATTGTTGAACCCGTGAACTGGTTATTGGTTCAATATGAGTCGAAATATAGCGTGTCAATTATCATGGTCCATTCTAGACGATGCAGATGGCACTGTAGATAAGCAGACAGCTGGCTGTTTAAGGAAGACTACCCCAGGTTTCAGCACAGATCTTGGAATACAATATATTTAGCGGATAGATTAAATAGTACTTCTTTTAAGATGATTAAGGAAGTTTCAGCACCATGCGTCGTTTTATAAAATTGTTCATGGTCATGGAGTCCCCTACATGTTTGGATGCAATGTATTGTTTTCAGCACCGCCTCAAAAAATACGCCTATTTACGCCCATTTCCCAACACTTTTTTTGTTTTTCCTAACAATTTTAGGATGTCCAAAAAAAAAAAAAAAAAAACAATTTTAGACGTTAGGATATTGTTTACCAACCATTACAAATCGTTGTATAAGCGTTAGCTATGCAAACATCGTCTCTTATCTATCAGGATAGATTAATAATCATCGATATATAATTGATTTGGCGAAGCTATTAAAATCATTGGCGAGTTTCTTTTTTAACGACGATAATTTTTATCCACAGTAACAAACTAACAATGGTGATAGTTGCTAATAAATAAGCACACCAACAATTATAATAGTTTCGCCAAGTCAATTATATACCGACAAATAATCGTTCGTTGAGATATACAGAAAATGATATCTTCATAACCAATACCTATACACAATTTTTTTTTTATCGTTGATATACAACGTATCAAGAGGAGACGAATTACGGAGAGGAAGCCAAAGGAAGAGAAGGGGGTTGAAGAAGTTGGGGAGTGCAAATTAAGAATGTTTTTATGACAGAACGGGAAGAAGATGAATGATATGTCTCCATATTTATGATAAAATAATCTAGTCAATGAGACATCATTTTAGGGGTATTATGTGCTTAGCTTAGGGGTTAACCCCTATTATTTGATAGTTTCTCAATTCTTACCTTGTTTTGGAGTTTTGTTACTTTTAGAGCATTTTAGATGTAATTTATTAGAAGCCAAAATATGGATAACAAGTTGAGGAAAGAAGATCCAAGACGAAATCAAGAGCTAAAGAACCATAAAAGCGGTTTTAGGAAGTGCAAAAGCTGCCAGCTAGATTTAGAACGTGTAGTATTTTTAATGTTTCATTAAATCAACAGAGTATTTGGAGGAGTTATATATCCTTTTAGGTTTTTTAATTACAGACACGTGGCTGCTGTTAATGAGTGATTTGGACCTGTAATAAAAGAGATATGAATCTTACAAACATTATGGATCAACTAGTCTACTTTCTAAGGAAAACGTATTTAAGTTGGATTAGGACTTTAAAACCTATCACATGACCTAGATTTCGTCTCAACCCCTCTCTCTCTCTCTCTCTCTCTCTCTCTCTCTCTCTCTCTCTCTCTCTATATATATATATATATATATTTTGACTTAAGAAACAAGACCTTGCATTCATAACCTCCATATTATTCAAGAAATTCATCATGGAGAAAGCAAGTGACTTGAGGAGGAAGTTAAGAGTTGAAGAGTCACAAACTCTTCTTCTCCATCCTTACACTAAACCATTAGGGTAATATGTATTATATTCTTAGCTTAACTATGTTTTTATTCTCTTTACTCTTTAGTTTTAATTATTTTATTATGAACATTTTTTCCCATAGCTTGGGATTGCAATATGTATAATCCTTGAATTCTATTTTTCTATTATGTTATAATCTGAGATTGAATTTAATTGATTTGAGTTGCCTTTATAATTGTATTTTGTGTTTGCCATTTATTCCAGCCCTAACTCTGGCCAAGTTTAGGTCTGTCTTTAGTAATTAGGATTGTCACCTTGACGGAGGATTCAATTGCTTTAAACAACAGATAATCATCTAGTTTGCGGTAGTGATCCTAACGGGCTTCCCTAACTAGATAGTCATTAGGGTTTGATTTCACCACTGATCTCTGCGCAAGATCCTCTTACCCAAATCCATTGGTAGTGTTGAGATTGCCTTCTAAGCTACCTGACGGGTGTTAGAGGGATTATAGAATCTCGACTACTTATATATGCTTAATTAACTCTTAGAATTAGAATAATGATTTAGGAAGATAGGTGCATACTAGCTAGCAGACCTAAGCTATATCTCATCTCCATTCTTATTAATTATTTCATTTGCATTAGTTTAAGATTATTTGCTTTAATTCCTATTTCTAAAAATCAAAAAAATATATCTTTTCTTTTATCTTTTTAGTTTAAAAAATTAATCTCTTCTATACTTATATATGAACACGATTTTGATCTAACCGATAAATCCCCTGAGAATGAATCTTATTTATCAATTATTACTTGAGAATGATATGTGCACTTGCAGTGAGTTTCTCGTAGTGGTATTAGGTGTGTGCTTTTATATTGTTTATTTATCACACCTTTTTCCACCACCAAATGTATATAAAAGGGATCCTTAAAACTCTTTGTCAATGTTATGTAGCATTAATAAATATATACACGTTCTAAATCTGGCTGGCAGCTTTTGCACTTCCTAAAACCACTTCTTTGGTCCTTTAACTCTTGATTTCGTCTTGGATATTCTTTCCTCAACTTATTATCCATTTCTTGGCATCCAATATCATCCTTGTAAATAAGAGTTTCACATTTAACACACAAAGTACACCTAAAATGCTTAAAAGTAACAAAATTCCAAAACAAGGTAAGAATTGAGAAACTATCAAGTAATAGGAAAAAACCTGTTCCGCTAAGCACATAATACTCCTAAAGTGGTGTCACGTGACTAGATTATTTTATCACAAAATATGGAGACAATGAATCAATCTTTTATTGTTTTATTCTTAAGTGTTTTCTTATTTTTCATTACTTTATAAACTGATTTAGGGAAAATGTAATTTGAATTTTAGAAAAAAAGTTTATGATTAAATCCTGGTCGATTAGTAAATATAGTGAAAATATTGTTTAATCATATTCTAAGAATATTGGTCAAATCAAGATAAAGGTTTTATCCACACTTATTTATAAATTGTTATATTTAATTATCTGATGCTATCGATTTAATTATAATTAATTGTTGATAATGATTATTTTTAGATGATCGAATATACATATTTATTAATCAGTTGAGATTAGCTCACTTGCCAGGGGTTTGGTCATCCAATCTAATGGAGCATGTTCGAATCGAGTCAATGACTCCGAGTCCAAAGTGGCTCTCATATGTAACAAAAAGAAAAAATATACGTCCTTATATATCGCATAGGTTAAAAAAAGTAGCAATGAATATGGTCATAGTTAAGAAAAAATCATTGTCACATAATGGTGTTTGTAGTGACCATGCCCAATGTTACACCAATTTATTTTTTCAACGATGCCAAAGTAAACCCACCTAGAGTAGATGGAGCAATCAGGCTAATTTTAAAGAATACTTTTTGTGTTTTTTATACACGAAGATATTTGTATACTAGTGACACTTCCATCACGATGAACAACGGTTAGTCATTAATAAACAAATCATTGGCAAAATTTAACGACTTTCGTCCCTAATGTTCAATGTCAAAAAGAAAAAAAATTAATGTTTAGCTTAATTGAATTACCTCCTAGTTGTAGTCGTCATTAAAGATATCTATAGTGATGTCTTTTATGTTTAGCGACAACTCGCTAAAGATAGACGTATTTTAAAACAAAAAATTGGAATAACAATTTACTTCCACGTTATAGGTGGTATGTTGGGTGGTATATATCATTGCTTTTAAAGTTACTATCAAAAATTTAAAACCAATAGAAAAAACCAATGTTAATACTACAATCTGAAGAATTTCCATGCGCCAAAATGCTTTGCAGCTTTGGCGCAGCTGCGCAGGCGATCAGTAAGGTTTTTGTCTAATGTAGTTCCCTGCAGGATCATAGCTACAGATTATGAAAACACCTTGACCATAATAACATTCAGCTTTTGCACACCTAACTTTGGTTGTTGTTTTCCAAACAATTTGTGTGTAATGCCCACACATCTCGCCACCACAAGAATTGTCCTCATAGTTGTAATTGCTCCGTCCTGAAATCCATTCACTAGCAGCTTTAGACGCTGTGAAGCCACTTCCACTACCCCAGAAAATGTTTTCACCGTAACGCCCATGTGAATGCTCCAATGCACAATCCATACGTCTTTCATTTGCCCACCATTGAGCATAAGTTGCTAATGTTGAATCCCAAACCAATGGTGGTAAACCTATTGCAGCTCGTGCTGCATTTTGTGGTGCTAAAAATTCGTACTCTATGCCCGTTCTTGTTTATTGGTACGTACCCTGTTGCTGGTTTCACTTGTGTCTTTGGTACGTAACTGGTTGGTTTCACTAGTGCGTAGCTAATGGGCTTTACTGGTGTGTAGGTAATTGGTTTTGCTGGTGAGTAGGTTGGTTTGGCTCGTGTGTAGGTTGGTGTATAATATTTAGATGGTGTGTAATATTTGGTTGGTGCGTACCTGGTAGGTGTGTACCTACTTGATCTCTGCCTAGTTGGTGTGTAGTATGATTGCGTATTTGGGTAGGGATCTACTGGGAAATATAGGTCAGCGTTCGTGTTAGAAATGAAGATCACCAGAATAATTATGATGGCAGAAAAATGTGATTTCATTGTTGTGATGTACTATTTCTTGTTTTTATTGGCTTTGTATACAGTTTCACTTTGATTTATTGGTGAAGATGAGTTTACTTCGAAAACATATAGTTGTTATCAGAGTATTTATCAGCAAGAATTTTTGAATGATTTGAAATGTTAAATTTTGCAACTAAGGTGTGGCATCCATGATAATAATTTCCAGGACATACTTTGTATAACATACTTAAGATTCAGCCCCTAAAGGACTTATACTAATTTGACATTGTACTTCTACAACATGATAATATGAATAAAAGTATTATATTTTGTGAATGCTATCACTAGTTCAACTCTTATACCTTAAAAAGAAAAATATATTATAGCAAATATATAGGGAGAAACTTTAAACTAATTTTGTCAATCTTAAATTCTTAAATGAATGTGGATTCGACTTAGTTGCTCACCACCATTTTTCGAACTTGAAGAAAGGAAACTTACAATTATTGACCAAATGAAAGAATCCATATAAGCATATTAAAATGGATATTTTTAAGGATCAATTAGTGAACCAAACTATGCTAAGTTTTTTCTTATACACACGATGTCCTCCGGTCCCGGAGATTCAAATAACGACTAGCTAGGCATCTTAAAATAGGGTTCTAAATTAACTTATGTGTCATTCATCCACATATGTTGCAGGCTTGCTGAAACCATAACTTATCTTATGGATCTATATACATGACGCTTAATTCTGTTTGAGAGACTTAAAGTGGGTCATTCGACTGGCTCATGGGCATATAATTTTACATGGACGAAATATGAGTGGCTCATGGGCATGTGATTTTACATGGATGAAATATCTTTAAGTCTCTATATCGAATTTCTAAGACAAACCCAACTAGATTATTTTCAACTAGGACTATTACCGCGCGGGTCTCTAGCGACAAAGACATTAGCGACAACACGCGACTAGTCACTAAGGACATGTAATTAGCGACTAAAACTTATTAACGACTATAAAAGTAGTCGCTGTTATTTTATGTAACTCAGCGACTAATCATTGTAGTCGAGGATGTTTTAAAAAAGTCGTTATTGTTATTGATTATATGTTGTTTTTTTAACCTCGTAAATTGTAGTCGCAGTTGACCAATTTTAAATGGAGACTACTTTTGTAGTCGCGTTTAACGTTTATTAACGACTACTTACCTATCATTAGTGGCTACTTTAATATAGTCTCTAATAAGTACGACATATTTATGGCAGTTTGGCAGAATTTTAAAAACAAAAATTTCACCTAATATTTTTTCCCCAAAATTCTCCCAAACCCTACCAAATTTTTGTTCTAATTTTCATCAAATGCTTCTCCACTAAATCTAACGTTATTCGCGGGTCCATCCTCTAAGAGTTTGGAGTAGGTCGGTTGGAGGACACTCAAGTCGCTGTGAGCAAGTCGAGTTAGTAGGGTAGGAAAGGCCACTCAAAGGGTTAAAGCGACCGGGGCGTGGATCGGCAAAGAGAATGTGAGGGAATCGGTAAGTAATCAGAATTCACAAGGAGGTTAGGAAGAATGATTATCTATGAGGATTATGTGTGTCAAGCTGACGATAGCAGAATTAATAGCGTCCAATGATAGATTACTACTGGCCGACTGAACAGTTAAGAACAAATAAATTAGGAATCTAGGTGGGTTCGCGGGGCGCGATTGTAGCCTTGGATTTATCGTAAGCGGAATGGGCCAAGGGCAATATTATGGATATCTAACATTCAAGCTATCTAGGTAAAAATACCTCGTTTATAAGATTAGTGGGATAGGATATACAAAGAAACTAATGCGTATACAGATCGAGTAATGCGTGTATGGGCCGGATGATGCAGAATGAGGTGTCTATATTGTTTTTTTGTTTAATATTTATTGATTCGCTTCACGGAATTTGGAAATTTTTAACCCCAAATAAAAAAAAGGATGGAAAGTATCTGGTGTATAGCTCTTTTCAAAAAGGGTACTTCAATATTGGCTCGTGTTCAATTAGTTATTTTTTACCACGGTATTTAATTTTGACCTCCATGTATAAAAAAGGTTAATGCATTAAGATATATAAAAATTGTTTCAAAGCAACAATAAAAAAATCAGAACTAAAAGTTTCCACAATGAATAAACCATGTTGCTATGCCATTTTCTTTAGCACCAGATTAGTACTCCGCTTTAATGCGTTGTATATATAAGCATATACATGTTTTAGTAATAAAAATCAAACAAACAGAAAAAAAAATGTTAATACTTGGAAAAGAATGGGAAAATATGATGTCTGCAATAACAAGTCAAGAATTTTGTACGCTTTGATGCAATCAGTAGGGTTTCTCTCCAATGACGTTCCCTGCAGGATCATAGCTGCAGACCATGAAAACACCTTGACCACTGTAACAATCAACTTGTGCACACCCAACTTTAGTAGTTGTTTTCCAAACAATTTGTGTGTAATGCCCACACATCTCACCACTACAAGAGTTGTCCTCATAGTTGTAATTGCTCTGTTCTGCAACCCATTCACTAGCAGCTTTAGATGCGGTGAAGGCACTGTCACTACCCCAGAAGATGTTTTCACCGTAATTCCCATGGGAGTGCTCCAATGCACAGTCTGTTCTCCTTTCATTTGCCCACGATTGTGCATAATCTGCTAAAGTTGAATCCCAAACTAACGGTGGTAAACCTACAGCTGCACGAGCTGCATTTTGTGGCGCAAGAAATTCGTACTCTATGCCATTCTTGTTCACTGGTGCATAGCTAGTTGTTGGTTTCGTTGGTGTGTAGCTGGTTGGTTCCTCTGGTGAGTAGCTGGTTGGTTCCTCCGGTGTGTAGCTGGTTGTTTCCTCTGGTGCGTAGCTGGTTTGTTCCTTTGGTACATAAGTGGTTGGTTTCTGATGATCATATGGTATGTAGGCTGGTTCTGTTGGTGTGTAGCTGCTTGATCTGTGTCTGTGGTGTTTGTGCTTGTGATGGCTGTAACTGGCTGGTGTGTGCTTGGTAATTGGTTTGTAGTATGTTGGCATACTGGTATACGAGTCGGGTTCTTCAGGGAGATCATATAGATCACCATTGATGCTCGTCATGAAGAGGAGAACAATGACAATGGCCGAATAGAACTGCTTCATCATTTTGTTGAGCTAGGTTAAACTTTGGTGAAGATGAGTTAATTTATTGTGAAAGCGTTCAATTGTTATCTGATTATTTATAGAAGAATTTTTGGGGTTGGATTAGGAAGTTTTAATGCGTCAACTTAAGGTGTTGCTACCATGTTCGTGTATATTTACAATTTACATTGCAGACGAAACATTCAGCCCTAAACACGATCGATACTGTGTGTGGCTGTGTGCTACCACAAATTCAACCTTAATACATTAGTGGTTGACTATACTATGTCAAGTAGTGGGGATTTGTTTTATTTTTATCAATTAGTCAATCTTAAAATCCTAAATAATCGACTTAGTTGCTACCCACAGTTTTATACTTTCCGGGGTTCCTTCCATTCTTATTGGAATATTCCTTTAAAACTAATCTTTAATTTCTTTAAATTATCAAAAGGGACACCACTTGATCATATTTAAAATAATTTTGAGCTTTTAACTTAAAATGAACTTCGCTCACCATAGTCTTTTAAACCTGAAGAAAATAAAATCTACAAGATTGATCAAAAATGGAATAATCAATAAGTATATTGTATTGTTTTAAGATTTTTCCAATACTACAATATCAACCTCTAGCGATTGTCCAGTAGTAACCAAAGGTCACTTCAACGTCGATAAAAGGTCCCTTTTAACTATAGAGACTATACTTAGTTACTAAAATTTGGTCGCTATGTTTGATTGTTAGAGGATCTCATCTACGCCAGACGTGAAATGAGGGTCGCTAGAGAGATAGATCCTTTACCACTACTACATGATTTACCTCTAGAGACCGTTTAGGTAGTCGCTAGAGGTGCATAAATCGACCACCAAAAGTTTTAACGACCGTTTATGGTTGTCAAACGTTGATCGCTATTGTCTCGTCGCTGCTAGATGTAACTTTTAGCGACTACTGTAAACTCTAATAGTCACTAACTTTCAACGACGAGACCGTTGTAGTGGTCGGTAAAGGTTATCGTGCTTAGCGACCACTACTATGGTTGCTAGATGTCCAAAACCTTTAACGATGAAAATGTGGTCGCTAGAGTGTTGGACACATTACTGGTTGCACAATGGTCGCTATAACATTTATATTCTAGTGACCACCTTGGTGTTCGCTAAAACATTTAAACCGTAATCCGTATTGAATCGTTTTTTGCATTTCTCACACGAGACCTATTTTACCCCATTAACGACGCACAAATCATATCTCCACATAGTACAGTTCAGACAGTTAGCCACAAGCTAGAATTCTATGGTTACAACTGGATCACCAATACCTTTATGTTAAAAACCTACCACTGGAAAAAATAGTGAGATTCACTCTCTTACTTATTGTTATGATATTAAAATATCTTTTACCTTCTCCAAGAACTAGTGGTTAAATCCTATTTGACGAATTTTTTCCACATCTTCATGACTAGCTACCATCTCCATTTGTTCCCTGAAATACAATATTTTTTTGTTATACGAGACATATTAATAAGAAAGTAACAATGATATAATGTACGTAACGAACTTCCTCCATATGAACTTTAATCTCACCGCAACTTCGTAGAATACACCAAACAAGCGCGCCTATGTCAATTTGTGGAAGATAAATATAATTTTTTTCTTCTACCGGGTGACTTTGACTTCGAAAAATCGACATTTCTCTGGGTTATGGTAATATCTACCAAGATATATAAACTTGGTCTTTTTCTCTTTGAGATAACGTGATATGAAAGTCAAAGTTTCTCAACAACGCAACCTCGACTATCGAACCTAAGGGCCTTGCCACATTCCGTATGTACCCATTTAACTTTTTCAAATAACACTCGAAAGGGAACATCCAATGCACCTACACCGGTCAACCAAGTAACGTTTTGTCATACATGTGTAAGATTAGATGAATCATATTATAAAAAAAGCTGGTGGAAATATTATTTTTTAGTCCATGCATACTCATTTACACAATTTCAGTGTGACCTCGCTTATCGCTTTATGCTTAATTAATCTAGGCACACTAGCAACAAAAAGAATCTGCATCATTATGTGGCAGTTGTGAAATTTCATTCTGATGATCTTCCTAGAATAAATCATAACATCATTTTTTCAAACTTGATACGAAACTATCGGGAAATTTTTTGGCCTTCAGCCATACTAGAAAAACCTCTCGCTTATCTACACTCATCACATACTTTACTTTTGCTTTCATCACCCTACCCTCACATTTATAGACAACCACAATTCATGTCGAATACCTAAATACTTAAAATGTTGTTGTGCCTTCACGTTGTCTTTATCAAATTTGTTGTCAAGATCCACTAATAGACCAACTAAGTTATCACATAAATTTTTCTCGCAATGCATACCATCAATGTTGTGTTTGAACACGTTTTATGACCAATACGGTACTTCGTAGAATTTATTTCTTTTCTTCCAGTTAAATTGTTGACTTCTCATTCTCTTTATTTCATTTCCACCAAAATATTTGTGTTTTATAGGAAACACATATGTCAAACCGTCAAGTTGTGTTTGGATACTTTCCAGTGTGTACTTCCTAGGTGCTACTATATTCTCTCTCTTCATATACAAAGTCATGTTTTTCTTAAAAGGATGTGAAATTGGTAACCTTCGTTGATGATCGAAATACACTATCCCGTTTTTGACATGAAGGGAAGGCGTGGAATCCATGCATTTGGGGAACCCCGTGTAACTTTGACCCAACCAACCAGATATGTACGATCTCGCTGGATAATCACTAACTACATATAATACACAAACACATATAGTAAATACTTCCTTTTAATATGCATCATAAGAAGAGATACCAGTACTTTACAACATCTTCAATTCCATTATCATAGGACGAAGGAATACATCATATTTCCAAGGAAAACACGGACAAGGAATCAATAACGTTACCATGAACGTGGATATAACTAGTCATATTACGCATAACAATAGTTCTAAGTTAAAGTGGTCAATATAACTAGTCATATTCTATACAGACGTTTTGCCTTGAAAATGGACAAAATCCATCAAGATCCAAGCCCAAAAGTTACGAGGCTCTGTAGAAAACTCTGGGTGACGATCGCAAACATCTTTCAAATAATTCCATCAAATGGATGTTGTAAAAACATCCTCATTTGTATATTTTCAAGTCTTCTGCCAAATCATTTCTTTTGTTGTGTGTCTCAAAGCGTATAATAATTGTAACCTTGGGTGATTGCAAAATATCGTAATTTTTATGCGCCACTCTATTTGTCTTATTCGGGTCTCACCTATATAACTTACAAATATACACGCCTCTAGTGCTTTGCAATCATCCTAGTACAAAACACAGTCGTTCAAACAAACATCAATTATTTCGTAAGTAAAGTATGTCCATCGGGAAGAACACGACTTAAACACTATAGGAGTTTCGTTAAGGAAGTATTCATCACTTGTTATTCACTTTGATGTGAATTAGTTTCGCAATAAAATTCAATGATACCATTTTTCGTGAAAACGAGATACAACTCGATTTGCATTTCCGCAACCAACACATCAAAAGAACCCACGCTACCTCGTGTACATCGTTGTCTACCATTTCCATGTCCACCTTGTAATCAATTTTTCTCAATCTAACACATTCATAATCTCTTTAACAACATTATGGTTAGACTCAAAAATCATGCAAACATGTACAATTTCACCATGCAAATTCCAAACCTCACATGACGATAAAAAAATCCATTCCTAAAAATATGATCCCCTTCTTCATTAATATATTTTTCCTATTATTCTTTGCACCAATTATACAAAGATTGAATGACATTTGAACTATCCATGTGTTTTGACTCAAACTATATGAAACTCTTAGGCATTTTAACAAACATTAAATTAGTCTTATCTTTTGACTTAATCAACTCTATATTAATAGACATATTCATTTGAGTTCATGTAATTATACAATAAACAATTTTGATAATATATATAAGGAACATAATGTGGATCAATATATTATGTTGTATCATCTATATACATGATATAACCATAAAATACTGACATTCACTATAGCATACTAATGTATTATCATAAATCACAATAAAATAATAAAAACCATATATTTTGGGTCAAAATTATATGCAATTTTACCATAATACATACTGATTTCTTAATTTTTAGCCAAGAATCAACAATAGTTACATATATAAATTATTCACAAATAAATGAAATTTCAAGTTTTTCTTCATAAAAAAGGTGAAGAACACCTCAGAATAAATGATAGAATTAATGGTAGAAATGGATTCTATTAAGATGTGTAAGTCATAGTGGTGGCTTACGGTGGTAGGTAGGGGTGAGTAAAACAAAACCGAACCAATCCAAAAAAATCCAAAAAAATCCAAAAAAAACTAAACAGAAAAAACCGAAAACCGACTAAACCGTTTGGTTCGGTATAAGCTTTTCACATACCGAAAAAATCCAGTCCAGTAAGGTTTTTTCTATGTCAAACCGAACCGAAAAGCCGAACCTAAAAATATACAAAAACTCAGACATTCTTGAATTTAATTTATATTTTTTTAAGAGATTACGACAATGTGACAGAAAATGAATTAAATTTTGAAAACAAAAATACTCATATATGACAGGCACCGCCCCTAAAATTATCATAATGTGTATCATACCTTTACATAATTTATTGGTCGATATATTTTAAAAGATTCTTCGTTTATTAAAATTTGTTGAAGGTAAAGCATACACATTAAATTTTATAAATATTTCTCAGAAATGATTTGTTTACGATTTCTAAAAATGAAATCATCCTACATGTGTCAATAACATGAAAACCAACATTTTATATAAAGATTTGTTAGAAAATAAAATATCTCATGTAAACGTCCTTGAAATCTATCCAACTATCGAATTAAACACTTACCAAAATCGAAAAAATACTAAAACGAACCTATAGTGAACCGAAAACCGATGAAACCGAACTGATAAAAACCGTTCGGTTCGGTACCAGCACCTCTAAAAACCGAACCATTCGGTTTCGGTTATGGAAAAAACCAAGCCGAACCGAACCATGCTAACCCCTAGTGGTAGCAAGGACAATCGGAAGCTCTGCTGAAACTAAAATATGGTGGTTAATTTTTATTTTAGGGTAAATTTTTTAGGTTTTGGGTTGTGGAATAGTTGATGAGATGTTTCCCAATCCCACTTTATTTATTACGCGGACCTTTGTCGACCGCTTATGGTGGTCGGTTAAGGACTTATAGTGGTCGATAAAGGAAGTCAATAGTGACCACACACGTGGTCGGAAGATCCCACAAATGGTTTCCCAACCATCATATGTATGTAGTCTTAGTCAGGAGCTAAATCACTTAAATATTTAAAAGTGAGCATAAAAGTGTTCTTGAGGAACTCTGTAACGTGTACTCGCTCCTTAAGGTGCCTGTTTACCAAGATTGAATCTGACACCTCTTCTGTAATGATCACCTTCTTGTGAAATATGGCTTTAACACATAGGAGTTTGTTGGAAAAGACTGCTTATATCTCATCATCACCGATTTCATTCTCATTGAGTATAAGTGGTTCAATAGCTTCCTATATGACATGAAAATTAACGTTGATTAAGTTGAGTCACCGGTAAGCCCTGATATGGTACTCTTGCTAGTCATTAGGGGTGTTTCCCTTATTGTGGTAGATATCAGTGGGTTTGCAAGGGTTAGGGGTTGAAGACCCACTCCCAAAATCAGATGGATTACCCATGGAAATAGTAGCTTTTTTTAGAGGAGAAGATAATACAAAGATTCGTGGCGAGAAATAAAGTAGATTAGTAGTAATGGTGGGGGGTCACCGTAGACTAGTGGGGGTTGACAATGGTTATACGGTGGCCAAAAATCGTATTAGTAGATAAAAAAAATTGGTTTTTGGAGAGATAGTGTAAAACGACTAAAATGACGGCGGTATGGATGAATTTTGATGGTTTAGAACAATTGATGCTAAATCGGGTAATGCTCTCTCATAGACGGAGGAATATCTAGGTAGGCAGGGATGTGTTCACACCCAAACATTCGTGTGTTGTTGGTAATTGTAGGTCTGTTTCGGTTTTAGGACTACCCTTGGGTGTATGTATATTCCTTTATTATGGAATATATACTTAAGTCTAAGACTAGTATATATTGAAAAAATCTAATTCCTTGTCTTGCTAATTCATTCTGTAGGTTAATTGTTGGTTCTTCAAGTTAATCCAGTGTTGAGTTTTCTCTATAAGCAGAAGCTATTGTATGTTGCCTGAGATGCTTGAGAATGCCCCAAATATCAGGATTTATAGAGAATTGCATTGTAAACGAATCAATCATTTTTTATATTACTTTTGCTTGCAAAATAATTTCCAAATGGGTTAACACGAGTATCCCTTGTGGTTCCATTAATTAAGTTTGCAAGCCATTGTAGTCAAAATTTAGGCAACATAAACCTCAGCCTGGAAATCGTGCGGTTCGGATCGGTTTCAGACCGATCCTTATCGTTCATGCGGTATACCGTGCCGGTCCGGTTTAGCGGTCCTCCGCTATCGGTCCCGGTCCGGTCCAGTTTTCCGGTCCTAAAAATCAAATGTCCGACCGTTAACAGGGACCGGTTTACCAGTTTCGGTCCCGGTCCGGTCCTTCACCGGTTTTGGTTACCATATAAAAAAATAAACAACTCAAAACACCGGTCCTTATCGGACCGGTTTTTCACATCCATTTTTTTTTGAAGAACCGAGCCGCTACCGTACCCCGGCATACCGGTCCGGTCCGGTTCTGGACCGCCTTCCTTATCGGTTCGGTCCGGTTCTGGTTCCGGCCGGTCGGGACCGGCGCACCGGTTCTGGACAACCGATAGCCAGGCTGACATAAACCTTTGTGGTCATCAGTACTACCAAAGGCCCTTCTCCATTTCTTTTCTGTTTGCTTGAATTTTTCTTACCTTTTGATATTTAACGGAATATATCAGCGAGGAGGGACTGCACGTGCCTATTGTATACTAAAAGGGTTTCCAGTGCCTATTTTGTGACTATAGAGGTAAGCGGACTTATTTAATGATGACCACAAGCCTCCCGTGCTATTGACCGGTTTAAATCTCCACAATATCTAACGAATAACCATATCATTACAAATTAAAAAAAACATTAACATATATAAATGTAGCTTTAATTAAGCAAAAGTAGAAAAAATTGAATTAGATGCTTTCCACATACTACTTATAAAGCCTGACCCTAAACAATTTCTTTGGCACCATCATAATTCAGCTTTAGTGCGTTGTATGTAGAAACAGATACATGTTTAATTATCAAAAGGTAAGAAAAATTAAAGCAAACAGAAAAAGAAATGTTAATACTTGGAAAAGAATGCCAAGAATATGATCTCAAGCTCAACAGTAACATGTCAAGAAGTCCTTATATATGCTTTAAGGCAATCAATAGGGTTTCTCTCCAAGGACGTTTCCTGCGGGATCATAGCTGCAAACCATGAAAACACCTTGTCCATAGAAACAATCAACTTTCGCACACCCAACTTTAGTTGTGCTTTTCCAAACAATTTGTGTGTAATGGCCACACATCTCGCCACTACAAGAGTTGTCCCCATAGTTGTAATTGCTCTGTTCTGCAACCCATTCACTAGCAGCTTTAGACGCAGAAAAGTCACTGCTACTACCCCAGAAGATGTTTTCACCGTAATTTCCATGTGAATGCTCCAATGCACAATCCATTTTCCTTTCATTTGCCCAATATTGAGCATAAGTTGCTAATGTTGAATCCCAAACCAATGGTGATAAACCTACAGCAGCACGAGCTGCATTTTGTGGTACCAAAAATTCATACTCTATGCCACTTTTTCCAGGTGCATAGTCATCTATTGGCTTAGTTGGTGTGTAGGTGGATGGTTTCTTTGGTACATAGCTTGAAGGGGTCTTCGATGCATAGCTGGTTGGTTCATTTGATTCGTAACTCTCTGATTCCGATTCATCTGATTCGTAACTATCAGATTCCTGTTTATCTGGTTCGTCACTATCAGATTCCTGTTCATCTGGTTCGTAACTATCAGATTCCTGTTCATCTGGTTCGTAACTATCTGATTCCTCTTCATCTTGTATGTAGCTTGACTTTGTTGGTTTGTTGTACCTGCTTGATCTGTGTTTACTGGTATATTTTTCTGGTACTTCTTCAGTGTGATCATATAGGTCACCGTTGGTGCTTGCCACAAAAAGGAGAACCATGAGAATGGCGGAATAGAACTGCTTCATCATTGTGATGAACTAGATAGATAAATAGGTAAAGGTGTATATATGGATTTACTTGGAAATCATTGAGTTGTTATCAAACTATTTATAAGCAGATTAGAATTAGAGTTGGGTAGGTTTACATTTGTAATCTAAGGTATGGCAACCACGTTCGAATATGATCTCCATGTCTATTTACCATATATATATATATATATATATAGATGACTGATTCGCCCCTTGACCATATTCTTTTTAATTAAACCTATCGTTCGAATGTCATAAACTGGATAAGATTAGTCATCATCAAGTTTTCCAAAGTTATTGTTAAATGTTACATGTAGTTTATATTGAATTTGAAACCACAAGTAAACTTGTAAAGTTACCTTATGAATAGCTAGTCGCAATTCAATTTTGTATATTTATAATATGCTATCTCACTGTCAAGAAAATTTTGTCATGCCCTAGGAACTATGGTTTATAATCTGGTTAGCAGTCGATTGGAGTGAAACGGCTATGCAAAATTAGACGATTTGAATCACCGTATGTAATTTTATATATTTAGTAATACATATTATATGTAGTAATTGTAATAAATTAAACTATTTAACCCTCAAACAACAAAAATAGTAAATTTACAATATTAAAAGTATAGAGTATAATATTAATTACAAAATTATATAAAAAAGACCTAGACGACTATCTTTTGCCGTTAATCAGCGTCTAAGAGGGCTAGACACCTCTTCTACTCCTACGTATTCTATCATTAGGAGCGATACAAGTCGTCGCTAATGATATGATAACTCGTCGTATTAACCCGTACTTTATCTTTGGCGGTGACATGTCGTCGCTAATGTGTCGCCCCTAAAGTTTTGTTGCTATAAAGATCATTAATTTCCGCGTATACGCCGAAAATCGCTGCTAATGTACCACCTATCTTTAACGAAGACATAGCTTGATCATTAGCGATGACAGTTTTGGGTACTAGCAACGACATAGGTCGTCGATAGAGACACTTAATACATATAGCAGTTGTCGTTGCTAGAACTATTATCATTAGCGACGAACATTGGCGTCACTAATAACAAAAGTCTTTAGCGATTACACTTGTTGTCGCTAATGCCCAAGGCGTTAGAAACGACACATGCCGTTGCTAAAGTCATTTGTTATTAGTGGCGTCAATGTAGGTAACAATAGCGACGACAATGTCGTCGATATTTCCATTTTTGTAAGAACAATTATTTTAAAATTATAAAACATGAAATTGGGCTATTTTGAGGTTTTATATTAATTTATTAGGAAAAAGAATTAAATTGTCAAAAATACAAAAATAAAAGATGATATGAATAGTATTTATAAACGAGTAAAAGTTTAAAAAATTAAAGATTTTACAAAACTAAAAAACAAAAAAATTAAAGTCAATTATTACATAGTTCTAACCTAAAAAATCTAAATATTAAAGGCAATATTACCAATCAAACATAAAATCTTATAAGTTTAATGATAATTTAATAAATTTTATAATCCATCTTTTTTTTTTTTTCATTTTCAGAAAGATTCTGAATTGAAAGAGGATTCAGATTCGGAGGAGGATTCAGACCCCTTGGAGGAAGATTTGTTGGAGTGGAGTCTGCAATAGGGGGAACTTTCAGCTGAGCAAAGGGATCGAAGGTCGGGATTTCTCTACTAGTCTGTTGCGCGTTAAACTACTTCATAAAATAGTTCGTATTATCTGACTGGCTTAATGATTGTTGTGTGCTGGTGGTAGATGGCGATGACTCACTGGGCGAAAAAACTTAGTTGCATCTGCCGATGTCTCGCTTGTTGGGGATCTCCTCTTGTTTTTGACTTTTTTGCAGTTCCAACACCGGGCAACCACCCCCGTGTTCCCTTCTCATTTCCCTTCTCGGCGGCACTCACCACCAATTTTATCTTATCATTCTAAGAAATACTGCGGGTGTAAGATGAGCATGTGCCCGTGCAACAATTATATTTTCTATGTGTATTAAATTTAAAAAAAATGAATTTGGTAAAATACCTGCAGTCTGTCAAAAGCCCGATGTGCAGGCGTTTGGGAACATCCACCCTCGATTCATAGTATGGTGGGACCGCTTCTCGGATGGTCAATCCAATAACTTGTGCCATGTGTTTCCCTTACTTAGAAGTCGGGTTCCACGTCCCATCTAAGGCGCGGAAGTTTATCATTGACAATCCTCCGGCCTTTTCCATGACCTTCACTACTGATGTCCGTGAACCCTTAACTCGGGGGTTTCTCTTCGTCGTAACTACATTTAAATGATGAAATTTAATCAGTACCACAACCAATGAGGCGCCTATAGTTTGGAGTGGTGGATTGTTTATATCCCTATCTCCCCAGTGTCCTTGCGACATTAATTTATGTCCTTAAATTTTTAAAAATTACACTAAGGCCAACACTAAGTCATGCTATCGGACCGGTCCTACCGGTCCACCGGACCGGACCGGCCGGTTCCAGAACCGAGACCGACACATTGCTACAGTGGAGAACCGGACCGAACTGGTCCTTTGCTTAGCGTTCCGGTTCCCGTAAAAAAAACTTGTTTATGAGCCGGTCCGGACCAGACCGATAAGAATATTTTTTTTAATTAAATAACCCACCAAACCCACCGCCCCCTTTACTCATATCTTTAATCTTCTTTGTTTCGTCATTACTCACTCATCAAACCCACCGCCCCCACTCTCCTCTATCTCTTGTCTTCTCCATTCTTATCTCTAATCTAACTCAAATATATCTTCAAGAATCTATGGAGATTGGTGATGGTGGTGGCTTTCTTGTCTTCTCTACCACTATATTCCTTCTGTAATTGTTTCAATACAATTTCAAAAATAAAATGATGGCTTAAATGATGAATATCATGTCTCTTTGGTGGATTGTTATATGATATATCTATGGGTATGTGTTGATTAGCTCTTGAGTATATTGATTTGTCTAATTTCATGAAATATTTTGTTTCCTAATGAGTTTCATTTTGATTTTTGGTGAGGATTTGATATTTATCGATGTAAAGGATCTTTCTCATGGATTGAGTATTCTTAAAAATCAAGTAAGTATCTTAATTTTTCTCTTAATTTCATATTTTAAAAAGAAATGAAGTATTCTAATTCTAAGATGAAAGTTTTTGTTTGTGCATGTGTTATTGTTGTGGATATGATGAAGAGATGATATATTCGTGAGTGTTTAAGGCTTGAACAAATTGATAAATAGATGTCTTTGATCCCTTGAATTCAAAAATTATGTTCATGGTCCCTGGTTTTTGTTATTTGTGTGAATTCGTTGTGGGTAGTACACCATGTTTGCGAAAATGACACTATAAGTCCATGTTTTTTGTGAAATTGATATGGAAAGTAAAAAATGATGTTGTTCACATGAAAAGTTGATTAATATAGTGGACTGTTTATGTTTGTTTCGAATTTGTTGATTGAATTCAATGTATTATTCAAAATTGATGAAAAACGTTAGTATTTGATTGCAAAGTAGTCCATGTATATTTTGAAAATTGCAATTAGTTGGTTTAGTTACATGAGATATGTGAAATTCGCAAAGTAGTCCCTGTATATTCACAAAGTAGTCTGTGGACTCTTCAATGAAATAAATAAAAGAAGGTTGTGATGATGATCTTTCTATGTGCAAAGGGAATAAGTTTTGTGATGTGACCCGTATTCTGGCCGGGCAACCCGTATGATAATGGTTATTGCTGGGTTTGTAGTCATGGCATGGGTAGACTTACACTCTTTATATATCTCCATATAATAACTGATATGAGCCTCCATATAATAAATATTGTGTTTTTTGTTTTCTTGTGTATTAATGTAATATTTGGTAGATAAATTGATGCAAAGTTGTTAAGTTTGCACAAAGAACTGTCTCTGGTTCATAAAAGAAAACATGAGTATGTTGCATTTGAAGATTCAGCCATTAGGCCAAGGTTTGATTTAACCTCTCTTCTAATTTACATATCAATCCTTAAAAACAAACATTTTCTTAATTTTTCAGCATTCTATCTAAGAAGTTTATGACTTTCCTACACTTTTTCTATTAAATTCCACAGTGCATGTGCATTATCATGGTTCACGAACCCTTGAATCTTCAGCTTCTTTCAATACTGATGTTACTGGTAAAGCTCAAATAGATGTAATATCTCTAGATAAATTAAAATATTTCTTAGATCATCAAATGGGCAATTTTAATGACCAAGAAAGTTGTCCATTCACATGGGCAAGATCTCCCAAGACTTTATTCAGACAAGAGACTTTTTGTTTTGTTTTTGTGTAATTAATGCTATTTGCAATCTGTCTCATTTGCAAAAAGGAAGTGCATTTTATTTTTGTTTTATTTCATTGTAGTTACCTATATTATCATGGAAAAAATAAAAGAAATTGATTTCTTAAAATATTCAAGAGAAGTAAATTGTATTTTATTAGTTATTATAAAAAACAGAGTATAACCGGTTTGGAATCGGTTAGGACCGGATTGAAACCGGTACGTAACCTTTCAAACTGGTTCTTCTTATCGGTTCGTGCCTCTCAATTATTCCCTTTAGAATCTTATCGGACCGGTCCAATAAGGGGAGGACCGATGGACCGGACGGTCTGATAAGACCTCGGCCAGGTAAGAACTGGTCCGGACCGGACCGTTAGCCAGGCTGACACTAAGGCACCTATATTTTTAAATATTACACTAAGGCTTCCTATATTTTTTTTAAAACTAGACCAAGGGCCCTATATTTTTAAAAATTACACTAAGGCCCATATATTTTTAAAATTACACTAAGGCCTATATTTTAATAAATTGCACTAAAGTCCCTATATTTTAATAAATTGTACAAAACTTCCTATATTTTAATAAATTTCACTAATGTTCCTATATTTTAATAAATTGCATTGAAGTCCCTATATTTTAATAGAGTACACTAAAGTCCCTATATTTTTAAAATTACACTAAAGTTCCTATATTTTTAGAAATTACAGTAAGGCACATATAATGTTAATAATTATATACAGGCCCCTACTTTTTAATAAATTGCACTAAAATTCCTATATTTTAATAAATTGCAATAAAATCCCTATATATAAAAATTGTACTAAAGGTCCTATATTTTAATAAGTTGCACTAGATTTCGTATATTTTAATAAATTGCTCTAAAGTTCCTATATTTTAATAACTTGCACTAACATCTCTATATTTTAATAAATTACACTAAAGTCCCTATATTTTTAAAAATTACACTAAAGTCCCTATATTTTTAAAAATTACACTAAAGTTCAAATAAACGCCTATATTTCTAATAATTACTCTAAGACTCCTATATTTTGAATAAATTGCACTAAAGAATCCTATATTTTTAAAAATTACACTAAATTATCTAACACAAACAAGACAGAAGTCAAATGCAAAAATGAAAAGGAAATCGCAATCTCAAATGGAATTGAAATAGATACAAAGAAAAGTCAATTCTGACTCAGGAATGTTCAAATGACATGTGAGTTTCAAAACCCTTTAATGGATAAATAAATGGTTTTTTACAAGGAAATAAAACATTTACAGGAAATGGAAAAAGAGTTTTTCTCTAGTTAAATGGAATTTAGTATTCCACAAAAAAATTTGCATAAGAGTTGTAATCTTTTAGCAGGTTTCTCTTAGAAATATGAATAACAACATACTAAAAGTTGGTAAAGTTAGGATGATAGAGGTAATAAGGGTGTACTTCCCTCTTTTTAACTAAAGACTACTTACTACCTATCCACCCTTGTAGTCTACTATTATCTTATTCCATTCCATGATTCATAGCCTCAATTTTAAGATTCCCAAAAGACATTGATTTTCGAGTATTTTCTAAGATTATGAGTTCTAAGGAATCCTTAAAATCTAAGTTATTTGCTTAGCATACCAATAGTAGTAATTTTATATAACAAAATGACAGATTTGTTATGGTTAAAAGACTGCCTTGAGACATAATAATATTCTTTTGGATGGTGAATAATTGTAGAGAGGAGGTATATAGAAACAAGTATTGCATAGGAGATAATATAATTGTAACTCTACTCAATCACCACTATAAAATTACATATGTTATCCTTATACTTTTTATTCTCTTGCAAATGAACGATGATACTACTACTATTTATACTAGTAAAATACTAAACATACTACTTAGGTACTATGAATAAATACATAAACCCTTGACATCCATATATGACTTTTAAACAACTTCTAAGTACAATGAACGATCTTGATCCATTAAGCAACCCTGATTCATTGATCCAAAAAATAACTTTCCAACTACTCCCAAGTACAATGCATTATCTCGATACATTGAGTAGTTTAGATACATTAAATTTAGTAAGTCTAATTATCAACACTCCCCCTTGATATTGATGCTCGCATCCCAAGACGATTTTTCAACTTCTCGAACATGTCTTTTCTTAAGGGCTTGTGAATATGCCTGCCACTTGATCATCGATCTTCACATACTTGACTTGAACCTCCTTCTTCGCAATATATTCCATGATAAAGTGAAAAGGAGTATGGACGTGTTTACTTCTATCGTGAAATACTAGATTATTTGCTAAAGCAATTGTTGAATTGTTATCAACATGAATATCAGTTGATTCAACTTGATAAAATCCCAATTCCCTAAGCAGAATTTGTAGCCACATTGCATAAAACACACTTGATGTTGCAACTACATATTCCGATTCACATGTGATAATGTGACAATTGATTACTTCTTTGGAATCCAAGTGAAAGTTAATTCATCAAAGTAGAAAAAAACTTGTACTCTTGTAATCTGGATTTTAACCATAACTAGATTATAACTCTATAAATAAATTGAATTTATTTTAAAACAAGATCACAAATACAATAAAAATATTCAAAATATATAATATATTATGTTGATCCTTAATTAAATAACATATTTGTTATTTTTTCATAAATTTACTATTTAGATTTCAGTTTTGAGATATGAAATACTTTTTATCTATATTATTATAAAATATACAAAAATAGATGATGATAAACGGATTTTCGGTTATTCGGTTTTATTTTTTATCTAAAACCGTAGCCAAACAGATTTAATCATCGGTTAAACTTTTCAAAACCATAACCTAACGGTTTTATCCATGGTTGCATAATCGGTTCGGATTTTCATCAGTTTCAGTTTTCAACCAGAACCATTGCCAACCCTACCTCTACTTGCTTCCTCATATTTTATAGGCTTGATATCCGCGAAAAAAAAAGATTTGGGTTCTGATTGAGATCATAGACCTCTTGCAACGATCTCGTCTTTTGGGGTCGTTCTCATTCTTACGAGGATGGGTTCGACGAGGGTGATGATGAAGGTGGAGTAATCGATTCCTATGCTCATTATCGCCATCTTCTCTACCTTCTTCGTTCGGAAAGAAAATAAGTTTATTATTTTCTTGTTAACTTCATTCCCACAAACTTTTTTAATCAAACACAACGTCTCAACTAGTTCTCTTTGTCTTCTCAATAGGATTATAAAATATATGACCCTTTGATGCATGATCATACCCAACAAAGATAAACTTCTTACTCTTATCTTTGAGCTTCTTCCCTAAGGATCTGGTACATGCATGTGCGTAATACTTCCAAAGACTCTCAAATGTGATATGCTTGGCTTGTGTCCACTTTAAACCTCCTTGGGGGGGGGGGGGGATTTATCTTTTGATGCTTTTCTTCGGAAAACGATATAAGAGAGACACGACACAATCGAAAGCTTTGATCCAAAATTTTCTTGGAAATTCTATGATGTAGATCTTCCCGCCTAGGCGCCGTTTAGGCGTCAACTCCCCCCTCAGCCTCTTACGCCTAGTTAAAATTCTAGGCGTTTTTTCCTAGCGCCTTAATCGTCGTGGAATAGGCGCCTAGCCCGTCTAGGCACCGATTAATAGCAAAAAATGACTGCCTAGGCGCCGATTAATGGAAAAACATGTCCGCATAGACCTTTTTGTTATTTTTCTTATTCTCGAGAATTCTTTAGTTGATATTATAACTCGATTTTTAGTATTTTTATATTTATTATAGTGTTGTTAGATGCATTATATGACATAAATAGTTAAAATTGTTAATATTTCTACATATATATTGCTAAATACACAAAATTACACATTAGGATTCAAAACCGTATAATACCGCCTAGGCCCCGTGTAATCCCGCCTAGGCTCTAGGCCCTGGTCGACCGGCTAGCGTCAAAAAGCGAGATCTACAACATAGTTGGCAAATTTTTCTTTACAACATGGATCAAACCATATTCATAATGGATCGATTCTTCCTTTCCACAACTCCATTTTGTTGTGGTGAATATGAAACGGTGAGAGGTCTGCGAATACCGTTCTTCTTGCATAACTCCTTGAATTCATTTGATTTGAACTACCCTCCTCGATTAGATCTCATCGCCTTGATATGATAGTCTTTTTGTTTCTCCACGAGTGATTTGAACTTCTGGACAGCTGAAAATGTCTTAGATTTATTTTTCCAAAAAATAAATCCAAGTCTTCCGACTATAGTTATCAATTAATAGAAAATATTTTTATTCTTCCCAAATGAGACATGATCGATCGTTCCACATACTTCAACATGAATTAAATTCAATGGATGTTTTGCCATTGACATTGATTTCTTAGGAAAATCTCTACAATATTGTTTTCCAATGAGACATCCTTCACGTAGTTGATTTGGTTGATCGATGTGAGGTAATCATTTTACCATATACTTCGACGACATCAATTTTAATCCATCAAAGTTGAGATATCCGAGTCTCAAATGTCACAACCAGGATGGTTTTTCATAACATGGTTTAAAACACTTTGCTGCATCATGGTGGATGTTCATTATGAACATCTGATTGCTAGTCATTGGAACTATTTCAATTAAGTATACATCACCTTTTTTTAAAATATAGACTCATGTGCTCCAACTACATAGAGTGGCCTTTCTTCAATACTTACCCATACTCAATATTTTTCCTTCATTCTTGGAACAAAATAAACATCAGAGATAGACTGATGTTCACCATTATTTAATCTGATCGTGATTTTTCCTTTGCCATTGACTGGAGATTTTTTCATACCACCAAAAGTGATATTACCGCTTATAGATTCGTCCATCGCGACGAACATGTATTTATTTCCACACATATGACTATTTTCAATTGTATTGAGGTACAATTTAAAACCGTTCTCTTCCATAGACGCCTTGTACGCTAATAAAAGCATTTCATCTTCTTTTCTTTAATCTGCAAGATGAGCTTTTTCTTTTCCTTCTTGAGGTCCCTCATAACACTCATATGAATAATGTCTGAATCTATGACAATTGTAGTGCTATATATTTTCTTATATTTTTGTTGTTTACAGAAGCTTCCCATTCCTCGTAATCTTGTCGATTTAGACTCGGATTTTGCTTCATTATCGTACCATGTGGCTTGACTATCACGCCCTCAACCACAACCTTACCACGTCCTCGATCGCGTCCACTTTCTTGACCACGCCAACATTGGTTACTTGTATTACCAATTTTAGTCAAATAGTGATTATGTATCCTTCATTTTCAACGATTCGAACTCATAATTTAGGCAAACTTGTCATACAAGTTAGTGTTCTTTCAACAAGGTCAATTCTGGAACATATGCGTTGCTTATATATATATATATGTTCTTTTTGGTATCTAATTTCTTATAGGGTAATAAAAAAATAGTATTCAATGGGCTAATTGAAATACTTTAGTTATGAGGAAGGAATAGTATTTAATGCTGAGTTTTCTACAAGCAGAAGCTATTTGCATGTTGCCCCATATGCTTGAGAATGCCCCGGATATTAGGTTTTATAGAGATCTGCACTGTAAATGAATCAGTCGTTTTTATATTACTTTTTCTTGCAATATAGTTTCCTAATCTCCACAATGTCTAACGAATAACCATGTCCTTATATTGAAAAAGAGTAACGATATATACCACTTAAAATTATACCATCCAATTACTATCCATGACGTGGCGTGATTTGGATCGCAATAAATCGTTAATCAGATCAAGAAAATAAATAGATTAAAAATTTATACTCAACCAATTCACGCCACGTCATGATTGGCATGTTTAAGTGGTATGATTTTGAGTGATATATATCATTACGCATTAAAAAAACATTAACATATATAAATGTAGCTTTAAAGCAACACTAGAAAAAATTGAATTAGATGCTTTCCACATGTTACTTATAAAGCCAGACCCTAAACGATTTCTCTGCACCATCATAATTCAGCTTTAGTGCGTTGTATGTAGAAAAATATACATGTTTAAGGTAAGAAAAATTCAAGCAAACAGAAAAAGAAATGTTAATACTTGGAAAAGAATGCCAAGAATATGATCTCAACAGTAACAGGTCAAGAAGTCCTTATATATGCTTTAAGGCAATCAATAGGGTTTCTCTCCAAGGACGTTTCCTGCGGGATCATAGCTGCAAACCATGAAAACACCTTGTCCATAGAAACAATCAACTTTCGCACACCCAACTTTAGTTGTGCTTTTCCAAACAATTTGTGTGTAATGGCCACACATCTCGCCACTACAAGAGTTGTCCCCATAGTTGTAATTGCTCTGTTCTGCAATCCATTCACTAGCAGCTTTAGACGCAGAAAAGTCACTGCTACTACCCCAGAAGATGTTTTCACCGTAATTTCCATGTGAATGCTCCAATGCACAATCCATTTTCCTTTCATTTGCCCAATATTGAGCATAAGTTGCTAATGTTGAATCCCAAACCAATGGTGATAAACCTACAGCAGCACGAGCTGCATTTTGTGGTACCAAAAATTCATACTCTATGCCACTTTTTCCAGGTGCATAGTCATCTATTGGCTTAGTTGGTGTGTAGGTGGATGGTTTCTTTGGTACATAGCTTGAAGGGGTCTTCGATGCATAGCTGGTTGGTTCATTTGATTCGTAACTCTCTGATTCCGATTCATCTGATTCGTAACTATCAGATTCCTGTTTATCTGGTTCGTCACTATCAGATTCCTGTTCATCTGGTTCGTAACTATCAGATTCCTGTTCATCTGGTTCGTAACTATCTGATTCCTCTTCATCTTGTATGTAGCTTGACTTTGTTGGTTTGTTGTACCTGCTTGATCTGTGTTTACTGGTATATTTTTCTGGTACTTCTTCAGTGTGATCATATAGGTCACCGTTGGTGCTTGCCACAAAAAGGAGAACCATGAGAATGGCGGAATAGAACTGCTTCATCATTGTGATGAACTAGATAGATAGATAGGTAAAGGTGTATATATGGATTTACTTGGAAATCATTGAGTTGTTATCAAACTATTTATAAGCAGATTAGAATTAGAGTTGGGTAGGTTTACATTTGTAATCTAAGGTATGGCAACCACGTTCGAATATGATCTCCATGTCTATTTACCACATATATATATAGATATATTATAGATGACTGATTCGCCCCTTGACCATATTCTTTTTAATTAAACCTATCGTTCGAATGTCATAAACTGGATAAGATTAGTCATCATCAAGTTTTCCAAAGTTATTGTTACATGTAGTTTATATTGAATTTGAAACCACAAGTAAACTTGTAAAGTTACCTTATGAATAGCTAGTCGCAATTCAATTTTGTATATTTATAATATGCTATCTCACTGTCAAGAAAATTTTGTCATGCCCTAGGAACTATGGTTTATAATCTGGTTAGCAGTCGATTGGAGTGAAACGGCTATGCAAAATTAGACGATTTGAATCACCGTATGTAATTTTATATATTTAGTAATACATATTATATGTAGTAATTGTAATAAATTAAACTATTTAACCCTCAAACAACAAAAATAGTAAATATACAATATTAAAAGTATAAAGTATAATATTAATTACAAAATTATATAAAAAAGACCTAGACGACTATCTTTTGCCGTTAATCAGCGTCTAAGAGGGCTAGACACCTCTTCTACTCCTACGTATTCTATCATTAGGAGCGATACAAGTCGTCGCTAATGATATGATAACTCGTCGTATTAACCCGTACTTTATCTTTGGCGGTGACATGTCGTCGCTAATGTGTCGCCCCTAAAGTTTTGTTGCTATAAAGATCATTAATTTCCGCGATATATGCCGAAAATCGCTGCTAATGTACCACCTATCTTTAACGAAGACATAGCTTGATCATTAGCGATGACAGTTTTGGGTACTAGCAACGACATAGGTCGTCGATAGAGACACTTAATACATATAGCAGTTGTCGTTGCTAGAACTATTATCATTAGCGACGAACATTGGCGTCACTAATAACAAAAGTCTTTAGCGATTACACTTGTTGTCGCTAATGCCCAAGGCGTTAGAAACGAGACCGATAAGAACCGAGACCGACACATTGCTACAGTGGAGAACCGGACCGAACTGGTCCTTTGCTTAGCGTTCCGGTTTCCGTAAAAAAAACTTGTTTATGAGCCGGTCCGGACCAGACCGATAAGACTATTTTTTTTAATTAAATAACCCACCAAACCCACCGCCCCCTTTACTCATCTCTTTAATCTTCTTTGTTTCGTCATTACTCACTCATCAAACCCACCGCCCCCCACTCTCCTCTATCTCTTGTCTTCTCCATTCTTATCTCTAATCTAACTCAAATATATCTTCAAGAATATATGGAGATTGGTGATGGTGGTGGCTTTCTTGTCTTCTCTACCACTATATTCCTTCTGTAATTGTTTCAATACAATTTCAAAAATAAAATGATGGCTTAAATCATGAATATCATGTCTCTTTGGTGGATTGTTATATGATATATCTATGGGTATGTGTTGATTAGCTCTTGAGTATATTGATTTGTCTAATTTCATGAAATATTTTGTTTCCTAATGAGTTTCATTTTGATTTTTGGTGAGGATGTGATATTTATCGATGTAAAGGATCTTTCTCATGGATTGAGTATTCTTAAAAATCAAGTAAGTATCTTAATTTTTCTCTCAATTTCATATTTTTAAAAGAAATGAAGTATTCTAATTCTAAGATGAAAGTTTTTGTTTGTGCATGTGTTATTGTTGTGGATATGATGAAGAGATGATATA
This sequence comes from Nemophila menziesii, assembly GCA_029959085.1. Lineage (NCBI taxonomy): Eukaryota > Viridiplantae > Streptophyta > Magnoliopsida > Boraginales > Hydrophyllaceae > Nemophila > Nemophila menziesii. The sequence goes on along the minus strand of JARWIR010000003.1, from coordinate 70,159,362 downwards.
TTGGTGAGTGTTTAAGGCTTGAACAAATTGGTAAATAGATGTCTTTGATCCCTTGAATTCAAAAATTATGTTCATGGTCCCTGGTTTTTGTTATTTGTGTGAATTCGTTGTGGGTAGTACACCATGTTTGCGAAAATGACACTATAAGTCCATGTTTTTTGTGAAATTGATATGGAAAGTAAAAAATGATGTTGTTCACATGAAAAATTGATTAATATAGTGGACTGTTTATGTTTGTTTCGAATTTGTTGATTGAATTCAATGTATTATTCAAAATTGATGAAAAACGTTAGTATTTGATTGCAAAGTAGTCCATGTATATTTTGAAAATTGCAATTAGTTGGTTTAGTTACATGAGATATGTGAAATTCGCAAAGTAGTCCCTGTATATTCACAAAGTAGTCTGTGGACTCTTCAATGAAATAAATAAAAGAAGGTTGTGATGATGATCTTTCTATGCGCAAAGGGAATAAGTTTTGTGATGTGACCCGTATTCTGGCCGGGCAACCCGTATGATAATGGTTATTGCTGGGTTTGTAGTCATGGCATGGGTAGACTTACACTCTTTATATATCTCTATATAATAACTGATATGAGCCTCCATATAATAAATATTGTGTTTTTTGTTTTCTTGTGTATTAATGTAATATTTGGTAGATAAATTGATGCAAAGTTGTTGAGTGTCTTTGCACAAAGCACTGTCTCTGGTTCATAAAAGAAAACATGAGTATGTTGCATTTGAAGATTCAGCCATTAGGCCAAGGTTTGATTTAACCTCTCTTCTAATTTACATATCAATCCTTAAAAACAAACATTTTCTTAATTTTTCAGCATTCTATCTAAGAAGTTTATGACTTTCCTACACTTTTTCTATTAAATTCCACAGTGCATGTGCATTATCATTGTTCACGAACCCTTGAATCTTCAGCTTCTTTCAATACTGATGTTACTGGTAAAGCTCAAATAGATGTAATATCTCTAGATAAATTAAAATATTTCTCAGATCATCAAATGGGCAATTTTAATGACCAAAAAAGTTATCCATTCACATGGGCAAGATCTCCCAAGACTTTATTCAGACAAGAGACTTTTTGTTTTGTTTTTGTGTAATTAATGCTATTTGTAATCTGTCTCATTTGCAAAAAGGAAGTGCATTTTATTTTTGTTTTATTTCATTGTAGTTACCTATATTATCATGGAAAAATAAAAGAAATTGATTTCTTAAAATATTCAAGAGAAGTAAAATGTATTTTATTAGTTATTATAAAAAACAGAGTATAACCGGTTTGGAATCGGTTAGGACCGGATTGAAACCGGTACAGAACCTTTCAAACTGGTTCTTCTTATCGGTTCGTGCCTCTCAATTATTCCCTTTAGAATCGGATCGGACCGGTCCAATAAGGGGAGGACCGATGGACCGGACGGTCTGATAAGACCTCGGTCAGGTAAGAACTGGTCCGGACCGGACCGTTAGCCAGGCTGACACTAATATTAATTACAAAATTATATAAAAAAGACCTAGACGACCATCTTTTGCCGTTAATCAGCGTCTAAGAGGGCTAGACACCTCTTCTACTCCTACGTATTCTATCATTAGGAGCGATACAAGTCGTTGCTAATGATATGATAACTCGTCGTATTAACCCGTACTTTATCTTTGGCGGTGACATGTCGTCGCTAATGTGTCGCCCCTAAAGTTTTGTTGCTATAAAGATCATTAATTTCCTCGATATATGCGGAAAATCGCTGCTAATGTACCACCTATCTTTAACGAAGACATAGCTTGATCATTAGCGATGACAGTTTTGGGTACTAGCAACGACATAGGTCGTCGATAGAGACACTTAATACATATAACAGTTGTCATTGCTAGAACTATTATTATTAGCGACGAACATTGGCGTCACTAATAACAAAAGTCTTTAGCGATTACACTTGTTGTCGCTAATGCCCAAGGCGTTAGAAACGACACATGCCGTTGCTAAAGTCATTTGTTATTAGTGGCGTCAATGTAGGTAACAATAGCGACGACAATGTCGTCGATATTTCCATTTTTGTAAGAACAATTATTTTTAAATTATAAAACATGAAATTGGGCTATTATGAGGTTTTATATTAATTTATTAGAAAAAAATTTAAATTGTGAAATAAAAAATAAAATATGATATGAATAGTAATTATAAACGAGTAAAAGTTTAAAAAATTAAGGCCCTGTTTGGTTTGTGAAAACATTTTCTGTTTTTGTTTTCAGAATATATTTTCAGAAAATGATTTTCGTTTTCTTTTCAAAATTTTCAGAAAACATGGAAAACGTCGATTTCACGTTCTCCAATATAGCATTGTTTTCATTAAATTTTCCAGAAAACTGTTTTCAAATTCTGTAGCCAAACACGTTTTTATTAGTGTTTTCAAAAATATAGAAAATGAAAACAGAAAACACCTATTATTTTCACGAACCAAACAGGGCTAAAGATTTTACAAAACAAAAAACTAAATAATTTAAAGTCAATTATTATATAAGTTCTAACCTATAAATCTAAATATTAAAGGCAATATTACCAACCAAACATAAAAATCTTATAAGTTTAATGATAATTTAATAAGTTTTATAATTCATCTTGTTTTTCATTTTCAGAAGGATTCAGATTTAAAGGAGGATTCAGATTCAGAGGAGGAGTCGACCCCTTGGAGGAGGATTTGTTGGGGTGGAGTCTACAATAGGGGAACTTCCAGCTGAGCAAAGGTACTGAAGGTCGGGATTTCTCGACTGGTCTGTTGCGCGTTAAACTACTTCATAAAATAGTTCACATTGTCCGACTGACTTGATGATTGTTGTGTGCTGGCGTTAGATGGAGATGATTCACTGGACGAAAAAAACAAACGACTTAAAACCCCTGCTGCACCATGCATTAGTTCACGAAGTTGATCATGACGTCTAACTTAGCTGCATCTGCTGGTGTCTAGCTCGTTTGAGGAACTCCTCTTGTTTTTGCCTTTTTGTAATTCCAACACCAGGCAACCACCCCAGTGTTCCCTTCTCCTTTCCCTTCTCGGCGGCACTCACCACCAATTTTATCTTATCAGTCCAAGAAATACTGGGGGGTGTAAGATGAGCATGTCCCCGTGCAACAATTATATTTTCTATGTGTATTAAATTTTAAAAAAAAATTGAATTTGGTAAAATACCTGCAGTTTGTCAAAAGCCTGATGTTGCAAGCTTTTGGGAACACCCACCCTCGATTCATAGTATGGTGGGACCGCCTCTCGGATGGTCAATCCGATAACTTGTGCCACGTGTTTCCCTTACTTAGAAGTCGGGTTCCACGTCCCATCTAAGGCGCAAAATTTTATCGTTGACAATCCTCCGACCTTTTCCATGACCTTCACTACTGATGCCAGTGTGCCCTTAACTCGAGGGTTTCTCTTCGTCATACCTATATTTAAATGATGAAATTTAAACATTACTTCTTTGTTAATGAAATTTATATTTGACTATACATGTAGAGGCACCACAACCTGTGAGGCACCTATAGTTTGGAGTGGTGGATTATTTATATCCCCATCTCCCTAGTGTCCCTGCGACATAAAAACACATATATAATTGATAAAAATCAAATTTGAATTATGTCCTTAAATTTTCAAAAATTACACTAAGGATGAGTCGTCTTTTTTGGGGCCGTTTTCATTTTTACGAGGATGGGTTCGACGAGGATGATTATGAAGGTGGAGTAATCGATTCCTATGCTCATCCTCGTCATCTTCACTACCTTCCTTGTTCGGTAAGAAAATAATTTTTATTTTCTTGTGAACTTCATTCCCACAAACTTTTTTTTATCAAACATAACGTATCAACTAGTTCTCTTTGTTTTCTCAATAGGATTATACAATATATGACCCTTTGATGCATGATCATACCCAAGAAAGATAAACTCCTGACTCTTATCTTTGAGCTTCTTCGCTAAGGATCTGGTACATGCATGTGTGTAATGCTTCCAAAGACTCTCGTGTCCACTCCAAACCTCCTTGGGGGGGTTTATATTTTGACGCTTTTCTTCGGAAAGCGATAAAAGAGATACACGACACAATCGAAAGCTTCGGTCCAGAATTCTCTTGGCAAATTTTACTTTTCAACATGGATCGAACCATATTCATAATAGATCGATTTTTCCTTTCCACAACTCCATTTTGTTGTGGTGAATATGAAACGGTGAGAGGTCTGCGAATCCCGTTCTTTGTCGAACTCCTTGAATTCATTTGATGTGAACAATCCTCCTCGATTAGATCTCATCGCCTTGATATGATAGTCACTTTGTTTCTCCACAAGTGCTTTGAACTTCTGGAAAGCTGAAAATGTCTTAGATTTATTTTTCAAAAAATAAATCCAAGTCTTCCGACTATAGTTATCAATTAATAAAAAATATTTTCTATTCTTCCCAAATGAGACAGGATCGATCGTTCCACATACATCAACATGAATTACCTTCAATGGATGTTTTGCCATTGACATCAATTTCTTAGGAGAACCTCTACAATTTTGTTTTCCAACTAGATATCCTTCACATAGTTGATTTGGTTGATCGATGTGAGGTAATCATTTTACCATATACTTCGATGACATCAATTTTAATCCATCAAAGTTGAGATGTCTGAGTCTCAAATGCCACAACCATGATGGTTTTTCATAATATGGGTTTAAACACTTTGTTGCATCATGGTGGATGTTCATTATGAATATCCGATTGCTAGTCATTGGAACTTTTTCAATTAAGTATCCATCACCACTTTTTCAGATATAGACTCATGTGCTCCAACTGCATGGAGTGGCCTTTCTTCAATACTTACCCATACTCAATATTTTTCCTTCATTCCTTGGAAAAAATAAACATTAGAAATAAACTGATGTTCACCATTATTTAATTTGATCGTGATTTTTCCTTTACCATTGACTGGAGTTTTTTTTCATATCACCAAAAGTGATATTACCGCTTATAGATTCGTCTATCGCGACGAACATGTTTTTATTTCCACACATATGATTATTTGCACGTGTATTGAGGTACAATTTAGAATCGTTCTCTTCCATAGACGCCTTGAACGTTAATAAAAGTGTTTCATCTTCTTTTCTCTCTTCTGTAATATGAGCTTTTTCTTTTCCTTCTTGAGGTCCCTCATAACACCCATATGAATAATGTCTGAATCTATGACAATTGTAGTACCATATAGTTTTCTTATATTTTTGTTTACAGAAGCCTCCTCTTCCTCGTAATCTTGTCAATTTAGACTCGAATTTTGCTTCATTGTCGTACCATGTGGCTTGACTATCACGCCCTCAACCACAACCTCTACCACGTCCTCGACCACATCCACTTTCTCGACCACGCCAACATTGGTTACTTGTATTACCATCATTTTTAATATTCGCTTTTGCTTGGAAGCTTGGTCGATTGGCTCTTTTATCCTTATTTTTATCTTTTCTTCGCAGGCTTGTAATTTTCTTGTTAACTCGTCAACAGTCATGGTTTCAACATCGTTGGACTCCTCGATGGATACAAAAACATGATCAAACTTCAATTTTATCGATCGAAGAATCTTCTCAACCACACGAATTTTAGGTAAATCTTCGTCATTCATTTGAAGTTGATTCACCACTGCATGAATTTTTGATACATAGTCAAATAGTGATTATGTATCCTTCATTTTCAATGATTCGAACTCATCTTGAAGACTTTGGAGATGAATCTTCAACACCCTATCAATTCCTTTGAACGTATTATGGAGAATTTCCCAAGCCCTATATGAGGTAATGGCTTGTGTTATCTTCTCAAAGATACAATTGTCAACATTTAGTTGAATGAGAGATAAAGCTTTTGATCTTTCACTCGAGCATCTTTTGCAGACTTCTTTTGGGCTTGGCTAAGAGCGATCAGACCTTCCGGTTCAACGTGTTTTTCTTCGTTAGCATCTCACGCATCTTGTCCACCAAGATATGCCTTCATTTGAATGTTCCACCTCTCGTAATTACTCTTCGTGAGTTTTGGAAATGACATGCCTCCACTAATTTTTTCCATATCAACCTTACTGTTATACCAATTTGTTAGAAGGGGATGGGTTACTATAATTGTAGAGACTAGATAATATAAGTTTAACTCTACTCAATCACCACTATAAAAATACTTGTGCTCTCCTTACACTTTTGTTCTTTTCTTCATATGAACTATGATACTACTACTATTTATACTAGTAGAATACTTAACATACTACTTAGCTACCATGAATAAAGACATATACTCTTGACATCCACATATGACTTTCAAACTACTTCTAAGTACAATGAATTGTCTTGATCCATTGAACAACCTTGATTCAGTGATCCACCAGATGACTTTCCAACTACTCCCTATTACAATGCATTATCTTGATACATTGAATACTTTAGATCCATTGAATTTATCAAGTTTAATTATCAACATATTCATGTAGCAGTTCTAAGTAATGTTCTATTTTTCGTGGTTTGGGGATTTATCATGAATTGCCAAACACATCGCGCTCAATCGATCAAAATTAGTCAAGGTTCTTAACAACCTCTTTGATTGATTTCTAGTCAGTTAGAGCTTTGGATTAGCTCTAGCTAATTTCATTCTTCAATGACGCAATTTTTTTAAAGTTCGATAGTTGGTCTAGTGGTTAGAGTATTCCGCAGGGACCAAGAGTTCCTGGGATCGAATCTTATTAGAATTAGAATGATTCCGAATCCAAAGTGGCTCTCTTATGTATTCAAACAAAAAAAAATTAGGCAAAGTTGTCATACAAGTTAGTGTTCTTTCAACAAGGTTAATTCTGGAACTTATGCGTTGCTTTTATATATATGTTCTTTTTGGTATCTAATTTCTTATAGGGTAATATAAAAAATAGTATTCAATGGGCTAATTGAAATACTTTAGTTATGAGGAAGGAATAGTATTTAATGCTGAGTTTTCTACAAGTAGAAGCTATTTGCATGTTGCCCCAGATGCTTGAGAATGCCCAGGATATTAGGTTTTATAGAGATCTGCACCGTAAATGAATCAGTCGTTTTTATATTACTTTTTCTTGCAATATAGTTTCCTAATCTCCACAATGTCTAACGAATAACCATGTCCTTATATTAAAAAATATTAAAAAAGAGTAACGATATATACCACTTAAAATTATACCATCCAATTACTATCCATGATGTGGCGTGATTTGGATCGCAATAAATCGTTGATCAGATCAAGAAAATAAAGATTAAAAATTTATACGCAACCAATTCACGCCACGTCATGATTGGCATGTTTAAGTGGTATGATTTTGAGTGATATATATCATTACGCATTAAAAAAACATTAACATATATAAATGTAGCTTTAAAGCAACACTAGAAAAAATTGAATTAGATGCTTTCCACATGTTACTTATAAAGCCAGACCCTAAACGATTTCTCTGCACCATCATAATTCAGCTTTAGTGCGTTGTATGTAGAAAAATATACATGTTTAAGGTAAGAAAAATTAAAGCAAACAGAAAAAGAAATGTTAATACTTGGAAAAGAATGCCAAGAATATGATCTCAAGCTCAACAGTAACATGTCAAGAAGTCCTTATGCTTTAAGGCAATCAATAGGGTTTCTCTCCAAGGACGTTTCCTGCGGGATCATAGCTGCAAACCATGAAAACACCTTGTCCATAGAAACAATCAACTTTCGCACACCCAACTTTAGTTGTGCTTTTCCAAACAATTTGTGTGTAATGGCCACACATCTCGCCACTACAAGAGTTGTCCCCATAGTTGTAATTGCTCTGTTCTGCAACCCATTCACTAGCAGCTTTAGACGCAGAAAAGTCACTGCTACTACCCCAGAAGATGTTTTCACCGTAATTTCCATGTGAATGCTCCAATGCACAATCCATTTTCCTTTCATTTGCCCAATATTGAGCATAAGTTGCTAATGTTGAATCCCAAACCAATGGTGATAAACCTACAGCAGCACGAGCTGCATTTTGTGGTACCAAAAATTCATACTCTATGCCACTTTTTCCAGGTGCATAGTCATCTATTGGCTTAGTTGGTGTGTAGGTGGATGGTTTCTTTGGTACATAGCTTGAAGGGGTCTTCGATGCATAGCTGGTTGGTTCATTTGATTCGTAACTCTCTGATTCCGATTCATCTGATTCGTAACTATCAGATTCCTGTTTATCTGGTTCGTCACTATCAGATTCCTGTTCATCTGGTTCGTAACTATCAGATTCCTGTTCATCTGGTTCGTAACTATCTGATTCCTCTTCATCTTGTATGTAGCTTGACTTTGTTGGTTTGTTGTACCTGCTTGATCTGTGTTTACTGGTATATTTTTCTGGTACTTCTTCAGTGTGATCATATAGGTCACCGTTGGTGCTTGCCACAAAAAGGAGAACCATGAGAATGGCGGAATAGAACTGCTTCATCATTGTGATGAACTAGATAGATAGATAGATAGGTAAAGGTGTATATATGGATTTACTTGGAAATCATTAACAACTATTTATAAGCATGAAGTAGAAAGAAAAATCTATTGAATTAGAATTAGATTGGTTAACTTTTGTAATCTAAGTTATGGCATCCACGTTCGAATATGATCTCCATGTCTATTTATTTACTACTCCTCTTTACTTATGGTTCTAATGTCATAAACCGGATAAGATTAGTCAGCATCAGTTAGAGGTTGTTTATATTGAATTAGAAAATTCATTTTACAAGTAAATATGTAATGTTACTTTATGATCAATAGCTCGATCGTGATAATTCAACTTTATATCTTTACCATATACTATATCAAGCAATTTATTTTGTAGTTGCAATCACAGATTCAACTTCAATATGCTACAATCAAGAAGATTATGTCATAAGGTTGATTATTGTCTTTAAAGGGTTAAATATAAACATAATAATGATAGAAAATTGAATTGGTTAATTATGAAACTCTCATATATAATTAAAATAAATTACTACTTATATTATAGAGTAATGATATATACCACCCAAATTCATACCACCAAAATACCATCCAATGACGTGGCGTGAATTGATTGGTTACAAATCGGTAATATATTTATTTTCTTGATTTGATTAAAGATTTGTAACCAACCAATTCATGCCACGTCATTGGGTGGTATATATCATTACTCTATATTATAATACCAAGTAGGGAAAAACAGAATCTATATATATTTGTCTATAGCAAATTCTTATATGCATTGCTCGCCATCTATATATTATATATAGGGTAAAGCTCTCCTGATCCTCTTTAGCTTTGCCCAAAGTGCGGTATCTGTCCCTAATCTTCATTTTTACCCTTTCTGGCCCCTGATCTCAATACTTTTTGACGCCATTACCCCTTTTTTGTTTTTTCTGTCAGTTGACCGTTAGTCAACGCCACATGACGCCATGTCATCGCCACCTCAGCTCCACGCCACCGCCACCTCAGTTCCACGTCACCGCCACCTCAGTTCCACGTCACCGCCACCCGTCTTCGTCAGCTTCGTCCCTAACTGTATAAAAATAAAATCATTTGAAGGTTTGAATCCCTCAAACCTTCAACAATGGAGGAAAAAATCAAAAAAAATTTGTTATACCCTAAAATTCTAGATCCACATAACTGCACAACAATCTGATGTATATCCATATCCTTCAACATAACTGCACGTCCACAAGAATCACACGGAGCAGTTCTAGATCCACATAAACTTTTATGTTCCGAAAATCCCCTTAATTTGTCTCGAGCATCCAAAGCAATCCATACCATATCTCCACAAAATCTACACGTAATTAACCTCAAATAACACTCCGAAGATTGATGTATCACCTAACAAATACAATACATACATATAAGTACCTATAATGCAATTAACAAAATTCCATGGCCTTTCTGGTTCTGCACAAAGAAGATCAAATAGTACACCAGTAAGGGCAATTTTGTATTTATCTACACTTTCACGAGAATTCACATTAAAGATCTTAGATAATTTCACTTTCTTCTTGGACATGGAAGTCCATAGTAGTGTAGACCAGTTGCCACATCTATGACCTCGTTACGACCCATTGAAAATGACGGTGAATTGTTCTCTGATCCTACTAAATTTCGATAATTATTGGATGCTCATGATAAATCTGATCATGATTAGTATTACTCTAATGATTTATTGGGACAATGTCTGATATAAATGGAATATAAACCAATGCTTCACAATCATAGTGTTATACTTATTATTTAAGAAAACAAAGATATACAATTTACAATTCACAATTTCGATCCTCATCAGTTAGAGATCAATCTTATCAATCCCATCCTCAAGAAGACATTTCATTGAGCTATACTTCTTGTAAGACTATTATAATTATCCAGGATTTTTCGGAACGAAAAAAAAAATCCAGGTTTCTATATGTACTTATCTGTTATGCTATCATTTATCTTAAATGTGCAAAACAAATCACGGCGAGGTGTGAACGTATCGGAATTGGGTGTTGGATTGGAAGTGGTGGTTTCTCGGAGTTGTTCGAACAGCAACGGATCTGGTGTTGGGTTGTTGGGCTTCAGACGCGGGCTTCTTCAGCAAGCAAAACAAATCACGCCGAGGTGTGAACGGATCGGAGTTGGGTGTTGGACTGGAAGTGGTGGTTTCTCGGAGTGGTTCGAACAGCAATGGATCTGGTGTTCGGCTTCAGACGCGGGCTTCTCTTGATTAGATCCAATTTTTTTTATTTTTTTATTTATTCAATCAAAAGTAGAAGAAACAAGGAGGCTTAATTGGTTTGATATGAGGCTCAATTGGTTTCATTTATTTTTGGACGCAATTGGTTTCATTTATTTTTGGACGCAATTGGTTTCATTTTTAATCGAGTGTTTAATAGAGTGAGCAATTTTGTTTTATACTATTTTTTTTTGAGTTGCAATAAAGAACACCAAGAATGTGTGTGATTTAATGGGGTGTGTGTGGTTTGATGTGTTTGTGTTGGTGTAAATGTGTTATAAGGGATAAATGACAAAATTGCCCTTGCCACATTGTACAAAAAATCTCAGATGCAGATGATGTGGCGGTGACGTGGAGCTGAGGTGGCAGTGACATGGCGTCATGTGGCGTTGACTAACGGTCAACTGACAGAAAAACCAAAAAAGGGCTAACAACGTCAAAAAGTATTGAGATCAGGGGCAGAAAGGGTAAAAATGAAGATCAGGGGCGGATGCCGCACTTTGGGCAAAGTTAAAGGGCATCAGGAGGGCTTTAACCTTATATATATGACCGATTATTAATCACGTTAACTTTCTTACCTCCATTAAATTCATAATTCTTCTCTTTAATTTCTTTAATTTTTTATAAAAATTATTTTCACAAAATCATAAAACCTAGAACTCATCTCTTTCACACACGCATTTATACGAATAAAAATTATAAAAGAAATCTCTTCACAATCATCTTCCTACCAAGCCGCTCTCCACTCTAGGACAATTCTCCACCAACATCGATCTGGCTTGGCTACGCCTAAACAACCGAAGAACGCAAATTAAGGTAAAAAGTTAATTTTTACAATTGAAACTCAAAAAATTTGATTTAACTTTAACCTAATCTCATCACTTTTGCAATTTTTCAGATTTTTTTTGTTATGTTTAGGTGATCGAAAAGTCTCGGAGGTACTATCTCTAAAAGTTAGTGTTATTTAGGTATATTTTTACTCCTTGAATTCTCCATGAACATAACCCACTTAGATGTTAGATATCTTAGAGGAATTGTTGTGTATTTCACTACTACAGGTCATGGTTGTTATTTGTTAATCATGATTACGATCTTTCGCTCAATTCTGAGATTTTGATCTCTATTGACTTCTCAATGATGGCGGTCTCGAAAGCATGGTTATATTACTTGGATACTTACTGGTGTCAAGAAATTTATCTTCTGTTGTGTTGTTTTTTATGTAAAATCAATGTTAATGATATGTCTCTTTATCTGCCTTTTATCAACTCAATTATTTATTCTGCTGTTTTATGATTGTTGTTATGAATAAGATCATTTTTTCAACAAAAAAAAAATCTAGTAAACCACTCCAAGCGTCAAAACAAATAGTGGACTCACAAACCTCACACGACTTCCCCTCCCCTATTACACTATTCTTAGTGTATTATTGTATATAAGTTAAAGGTTTTATATTTAAGAGCATTGTGAGATTTGTGTATAAATATAATGCACACGAGTACAACTTAACATCAATTTAATCTATAGAAATATTAAAAAGTAATGAGATTAGGTTGAAATTAAATCTATTATTTCTACAGCTAAAATTACAAAATAAAAATTGATTACCTTAATGTGGGTTTAATATAGTTGATTGCATTGTAATGTTGATGATGATGGTGAGCGGCTAGATGGAAGAAAGTGATTGAGTGCAGGTAAGTGTGAGGAGATGAGTTTGAATTTTTTTTTTCAGATTGTTTAAGCTTTAATTAAAAAAAAGAGACAACGCCTAATTAATTACACGGAGAGTGTAAAAAATTCTCAATTAATTACAATTTCAACTTAATTTTCACTTAAGCACGAAAAATTGGAAGATTACAAAATTACCTATAGGCCTATTAACTAATTAATTAAATTATATAGACCATTTAATTCTAATATCTTCACTATTTATTATAATAATATATATTCATTTATTTATTTTCTTTCACCACCACCCCCACTGGCCACTACCACCCCCACCCTCTACCACCACCACCACCACCTCTCCACCCCAAACCCCACCACCACCCCACCACCACCATCCACTACCACCCACCCCCACAAACATCCCAACAACCCCACCACCCATCACCACCAACTAATTTCATCACACGCGCGCGTCCGTGAAATTGTTTTTTGAACTTCATAACTAATTCTAAAAAAAAATCGTAAAAATAAAAAATTTGCATTTTTTGACAAGACAAATTAATATTTACGTCTATGAATTTTTTTTGAATTTATTTATTTATTTTTTATTTTTGAAATTTTTAATTTCGATAATCCGTTTTATGTGTTGTCATAACACACAAAAACAAATTTTCCAAATACCACAACACGCGCACGTCCGTGAATTTTTTTTTTTTATAAAAAATCAAAATTAAATACAAAAAAATCAGAAAAATTAAAAAATTGTATTTTTTGACGGGGTAAGTTCATATCTACATCAGAGAATTTTTTTGATTTTTTTGGTTTTGTTTTAATTTTTTTAATTCGATATTCAAATTTATGTGTTCATACAACACACAAAAATATATTTATGTATAACTGTAACACACAAAATTATAAAATCAATCTAAATCATTCTCTTCTTTAACAAAATCATTTTTTTCTCTCTTTATTAGTCACATATACAATATTTTCACTCGTTTGTAACTATCTTGATGTATTAACTTTTTGTCCAACCTTTTTTTGTTATTTTGTGTGTTGTTGTATTACACAAAACAGTCATTTGTGTATTACAGTAACACACAAAAGAACCATACTAAACGCTAAACTCTAAAATTGTGTGTATAGGATACCCATAGATCACGTCGAAAGGGATGTAAGACAAACACAAGTGTGTAAGTTAATTTGTGTGATGCTACAAGTCGCAATAAACAATTTGTGTGATGCAGAAACATGTAATCAAAATTATGTGTTGATGCAACACATAGTTACGAAGGTGGTGTGTTTAAGTAAAACACAAATGTTTAATTGAGAATGGACTTGACGGGAAGAGAAAAGGTAAATTTGTGTGTTGCTGTAATACACAAATAATTGTTTTGTGTATTACTATAACACACAATATAACAAAAGATTGTTGGACAAAAAAAATAATATATCAATATATAAAAACAAGTAAAAATAGGATATATGCGATTAATAAATAGAAAAAATAATTTTGTTAAAGAAGCTAATGTTTTAGAACGGTTATATGATTTTGTGTGTTACATGAACACATAAATTTATTTTTATGTATTGCAGGAACACATAAAACGGAATATCAAAAAAAAAATTAAAAAAAATATAGACGCAAATATTAATTTGATTCGTCAAAAAATACATTTCTTTTATTTTTTTGAGTTTTTAGAATTAGTAATGCATATTTTTTTAAATAAATCACGGACGCGGGCGTGTGATGGTATTAGTTGTTGGTGATTGGTTTAGTCGGGAATTAATTTCTTTAACTTGTGAGTAAGTTGAAAGTCAAAACCTCTTTCCTTTTTTTGAAAATGAAAAGTGTAAATTTGTAATTAATTAGGAATTATTCCATATAAGGTTAAAAATGTAAGTCAAATATACTAAAAATGATTCATTAGAAATTAAATTTTTAATTGGTGGGTAAATAAAAAGTAATTTGCTATTTTTTTAAGAAGGAAACTTATGAAGTTGTAATTAATTAAAAATTATCAGGTAAAAAATATCCTAGTTAATAGGTCAATATTACACTCATCATCATAAACTAATAATTGAATAACAAAATTTTAAAAAATAACAGAGTGTCGTACTGTCATTTAAAAATAATAGAAGATTGATTGGGATATTTTCATATATAAAACACTATGAAACATATACATTAAAAACAATAATTTTATGGTCAGGTTTACGATTTACCTTATATAGTACGTTAGTTTCATTGATATACTATATTATTATTATTTATTTATTTTGGGACGCGGAAGGTACTATATTAGTTATTTAGAAAAGTCAAGAATTCTATGTAAATGTTTTAGAGTGTTACTAAACCTTAAATTTTATTTTAACATTCAATTATAAGATGTTTCTGTATTTATGTATTTTTTGGATTTAAATTAGGGTTAATACCCATTAAACACCTGCCACCTTACACCTTTGACCATAAAAGACACCTTGCTGCAAAATACAAAAATACCCTTGTCCCTTATTTGCTCTTCTTCAACAGCGCTGCCGGCCGATTCTCCCACTCACCACAAATTTGTTTTTCTTTAACAGCGCTGTGGCCAACGATCTCTTCCACAAGTCTGTTGTTGCTATGTCTACAAATCCTGTACATCACGAACGCACAAAGCATGTAGACATCGATTGTAAGATTACTCGAGAGAAGATTCAAGCTGGAGTAATAAATCTTTTCCACATTCCTTCAAATCTTCAAATTTTCTATTCAAAGCTAAGCAAGTACATTTTTGTACTTGTGGACTAAATGTTGAGTTCTGGGATAGATTCCCATTACTCAGAACTCGGAAAAGGCTAAGCAGGTCCACTTTTGTACTTGTGGACTAAATGTTGAGTTCTGGGATAGATTCCCATTACTCAGAACTCGGATTGTACTTGTGCAAGCCCACTTTTGTACTTGTGCAAGTGCACTTTTGGACTTGTGGCAAATGTTGAGTACTGGGATAAATTCCCATAACTCAGAAAACGCTAAGCAAGTACATTTTTGTACTTGTGGACTAAATATTGAGTTGTGGGATAGATTCCCATTACTCAGAACTCGGATTGTACTTGTGCAAGCCCACTTTTGTACTTGTGCAAGTGCACTTTTGGACTTGTGGCAAATGTTGAGTACTGGGATAAATTCCCAGAACTCAGAAAACGCTAAGCAAATATATTTTTGTACTTGTGGACTAAATATTGAGTTCTGGGAGAGATTCCCATTACTCATTTGAATTGTTTTTTTCTTCTAGTTTTTCAACGTTAATCAATCAACTTATTATATACAAACTTTCGCACAATTCAATCATAATTTCTTACTTTCCCAATACTCAAATATCATATTTCAGTGGAGATGTCAATCTATCTTTGAATACAGCAAATGAATTGGATAAAAAGAAATAATGCAGGGACCAAAATGCAAATTGTTTCTTCTACATAAAAATTAGTTAGATTACAGCTATATCTAGTTAGACATGATTGTATATAAACTAGTTTTGTACATTGTAACTGTAACAAGAAATAAAACATCTCTTCTTCCTCTCTTATTCTTCTCTCTGTTTCTTTATTTTTCTTGCTAAATTCGTCATTAATGGGTGCTCTCATAATTCACAGTGTTTGTGTATATGCTGATGATTTAAACGAAAGAGAGAGAGCGGCTATCATAGTTATTTGCTTATGAACTCGTGGAGAAAGAGAGAGAGTGGCGGCGGTAGAAAGGGGTAGAATAGGATAAAAATTAAAAGAGGTGCCTTTTATGGCAAAAGGAGAACGGCAGGGGTGAGAGGGCATTAAATTTGATTTGAGGTGTTTTTTGGGCATTAATCCTTTAAATTATCACAGAAAAAAAATAATAGGAATATAAAAATATTAAAGAATAGAAAAAGAAAGTAATACTTGTATTTGAACTATAGAAATAATAATAAAATAAAATAAAAATAACTGATTAAAAAATTATTTATTTGAATTTAAATTATTAATAAAAATGAAATAATTATTTTACATAAAAATATTTTTATACCTTTTTTATGTTATGTAAAAATATTATATATTAAATTATAAGATTAGTTATGACATTTAAAAAAATAATTATTTCTTTTTTTTTTCAAAATTGAAATATAAATATCTGACATTTTTAAAAGACAACAAAGAATTATGTAATCTATTAAATTATTTTCTTCTCAGTAAAAATCAAATTCAAAAAAAAAAAAAAAAAACATTTATTTCTTTGATTTCTTTTTCTTTTCTTTAAAAATGTAAATCCAATGATCAATTAGCTTGTTTAGTTTTCTTGTCTATATAATGAGTATATACATACATATAAGGTCAACAAAAAGTGGCTTAATTCCACCTAAAAACGAAAAAGTACATATACTTTATTTAATTTAACTATAAATTCATTTAAAATTAAAATATAAAATATTCTTATTCTATCTTAAGTTTCTTTGTTCTAGATATTTTAAGTCTGCCATTGTACTGTATATATATATTGTATTTACTTTTTTTATATATGTGAGATCTAAAATCAATTTTTTTGTTAAAAGTTGATGAAAATTGAAGGAATATTATGAAAACCATTTTACTTTTTTTTTTGTCTTAAGCATGAAAATCAATTTACTACTTTGCTTTGTGTAAAAAGTATACATATTCTATCCTCTTTTTGTTTAAAATGTGAGGTAGTTGAAAAAAGAAGAAGTTTAGAATGTGAGGCATTTCTTTTTAACAATCCAAAATAATTCGCAGACCGAAGCGCGAAGCCCGTATTACAAAGATTACAACTTTAATTGCTGGCCATTTTCTTCTCGGGCCCAAGTGAGTTAACGAGAACATTAATCTGATTGATTGGCCCAAACACGTGTATGGCTAAAGTTTCCTTTACTTTGATTTTTATTTTTATTTTTCTTACCAATTTCTTTTTGGAAAATTCTTCCATCCAATATAGGATGATCCTACACCAATTACATGCATACACATACCCCATGTTTTAAAAATACAAAAGTAACAATCACATTAATCTAATGACATGTGTTTTGTTTTAATAATCCATGGACGTGATTTAAATATTGGACGACCATCCAATATTGGATGGAAGTATTACCCTTTCTTTTTTTGTCGTTTTTTACCAATTACAATACTTTGATTATTCAGATCTAATTTGTATAATAACGAGATTTCGAGATTTCGAGATTTCGAAGAAAACTTAAAATCCGACCTCATCACTTCTTTCAAAAGGTGTGTGGTCGATTTGAAATAAAAACACACTTAATTTTTTTTACGCGATATTTTATACAAACCATTAAATTTCAAATGTGGCGGATTTTAGATGCATTATGAAATGATTTGGATTGATAAATTGGTCAAATTTATAGTTGGGTCATTAAACACGTCAATTAATTTTTTCAAATGAGAGTTGTAAAAAATAAATATATAATTTAAGATCTTTATTTACGTTCAAATAATTTTTGATTTTAGAATATATAACTTGAAATTTTAGAGGAAAAAAATTGAATTTTAGAAAATTAAAAATAATATTATAATAGAATAAGAAATTAGATTTATCACCTTAAATATTTTTAAAACTTAGAGAGATTTAAAAAAAATGAAGAAAAAATATGTGTAGAGGGGGACAAAACACGTTCGCTATGATTCTTCAAGTAAAACAAGTAAGGTGTGTGAGTTTTTCTAATTTTTTATATTTAAAGTGTAATTGGGTAGTTTTAAAACCCGCAATCCGCAAAAATATGTGTACTTTTAAAATTTAAACCGTACCCCGTGCAATTAAATAATAATAAGTCAACATTTAGGTAAGTAAGTAGGCGAGTTGGTCAGGTTTTCAAATCCGATGCACAATCTTACTTTCTTCCTAAAGATCATTCTGAAAATTATAATTCTTCAAAAGGACCTCAACTAATGAAAAAAAAATTAAATTATCAATAAATAATACACAATTCTATATCTTATGTAAATCTTATATCAATATCTAAACCATAAATCTAAATAATCAGACACTAACAACCCTCTCTATTCCCCGTTCTCCCTCGAAGCTCAAGATTTTTCCAAGGCTGTTGGAGCTCAGATCTGGCAACTTCAAAGACCCATTACTCTGGAAAACCTTCTATATGGTCTGCCTTAATAGCACAAAAACTTCATCTAATCTAAAAATTACAGAAAACCTCTATAAGGTATACTTTTATAGCACAAAAACTCTTTATACTCTAAAAATTGTAGGATTCCCCATGTGGTCTAAAATAATAAGCACACAACCCGTTTCGATAAATTTTCTTATAAAAATTGTATTGCAAGTGAATTAATGGCATTTTAAGTTACATAAATGCACTTGAAATATACTTTTAACTGAAAATTTTAAAGGGGTTTCGTGCTTATAATTTTAGACCATATAGAGTTTTTTTACAATTTTTAGAATACATGAGGTTTTTGTGCTATCAGGGTAGACCATATGGGGGTTTCTTATAATTTTTAGAGTATATATGATTTTTGTTCTATTAAGATACACCATATGGGCCAGGTGTAATTTATCACATGTAAATTCAATAACATACCCAAGACAAAAGTTGTCATAAATTTACATCCCAAAATCATACAAAGAATCAAGCCCTACAATACAGTCATTAATTCTAAGGGTTAGAAGAGTAAAAAAATCATAGGCCCAGAAGTTTAAGAATGTAAAGTACACTGTACACGAATCTAGCTGTCACAGGGTGATCTGACGGTCTCGCAAGGGATCTTATATACTTCCAAACCATTTCCTCAAAAAGCATCCTAATAATTTTCCTATATTATGAAATGAAAATTAAATTTATAAGTTTCAAGATCACCATAAATAAAAATTTCCTAAAGATAGTATTTGCTGTTTATATATGCTCGTTACAAGTGCATCAGCTATAGTTTTTTTTAATACATATGAGAGCCACTTTGGACTCAAAATTATTTTGACTCTAATAAAATTCGATCTCATGACCTTCTGGTATTTAGTCTGACCACTAGACCAACTATAGATCTTGCATTAGCTATAGTTTTGAACGAAAGGACCAACATTATTAAGGGAAGAAACAAAACTTTATTAGTTAACTCAAAGATAATAACACATACATAACGAGACTCCCATAACTAAATATATAAATTAGTAATTCATCACTATCACAAGAGCTAAAAGCTCTGATACCATCAAGAAGTATCCAAAAAAAGTTTTTTCAAGCCTAAACCTATGGTGTTTCGAGTTCTAAAGCTAAAAATCATGGAAGAGGAAAAGAGAATCATCAAGATTCATTATGAAATATTCAAAAACAATCCTCACTTTAAGTAAGCATTTACATTTGTTGGTCAGTTCTCTCTAGGTATCATAAGAATCTGCAAACATTATAAAGATTTGATTAGCTTCCAAGAGGATTGGGGATAAAATTAATTAACACTTTACATAATATATAAGGATAAGAGAATCCAGAAAAGTTAACACAAATTATCGAATCAAACATCTTTTTTTTCTGATTCATGTGCTAGTCAAAGCCTTAAATTCGACACAAATATAACTATATGAGAATCCAAAAAGGTTAACGATATGAATTTATTCTAAATCAGATGATATAAATACACCAAACAAACTCATTGGTAGGATTCCCCATTGTTTCCAATACTCAAATTCTCAATACACTAAGCATACACTCAATATGAAGCATACGAGATCAGAATCCACCATATTTTTACAACTATATGAGTCTTTGTGAACTTTTATCAAAAGGTTCATGTGCACAGATTTTGTAGCATCCCCCTATAATTGTACCTAGGTGGACCATATCTTCTTCGGCAAGGAGGTTATTATCAATTTTAACTGAACCTTTGACCCTGCTTCCCATTTTGTTTCTTCTTATTGATTCTCTCATTTTTCCTCAACTGGTCCAGAAAGCCATATCTATTATAAACATTGCCAAGGAGTTGTGATGGTGGTAGTGTTTAGGCGGCAGCTGATTTTCCATGATGAGAGTGAGATCGACCATCAGAGAGATAAAGGACGATTTTAACATTATTTTAATATATAACTAAGGGGCGTTTGTTTACACTTAATCAGATTTTAATCTGATTCATTAAGATACCAAATAAATAAGAGAAATTTTTTTTTCTGACCAATTCAGATTTAAAGGCTCTAAACTGATCAGTTTCATTAAGATTTCAAACTAAGAGGTTGTTCGTCTGCACTTAATGAAATCATATTTTGGTTCATTAAAACACTGTACAATGACACATATAATTTTTTCTAGGGAATTCAGATTTGAATGGTTCTTAATTGGATTGTTTCATTAAGATTTAAAACTAAGGTCTTATATGATTTTTTTAGGCGATAAGTACTGAATGTTAAAAACATTTGAATAGAACTTACTTTGTTAAGAGGCAATGTCTGAATGAATCTGGGTTACTTTGAAATCTTAAAGAAACCTACAAGTTAAGAGTTATTAAGATATGAATTGGTTAGAGAAAAAAATATTTTTATTGATTCAGTGTCTTAATAAACCAGATTAAGACTCTGTTAAGTGCAAGAATAAGTTGCAATCAATTGTTTATTCAGCATTAAGTATTTATCACTTTAAAACAAACAACACCTAATTTTTTTTTATCAAAAGAACGATGTGTATTTTACTAATTTGATCATTTATTAATTTAAGTTGGATATTTGTAGATATAATTAAGTAGACATTAGTTTCCATTACTTATTATTAAGGGTGATTAATCCAATGGTCCACAACCCAACAACTTTCTTCATAAGGTCTAGCACACTTCATTAACAATTAAGGTCCATTATACCTTTCACTAGGTTGTGCGACACAATTCACTTGGCTATCTAACACAATTTCAACACAATTCAATGGGTTGTCCGACACGATTCACTGGGCTGTCCGACACAATCCGATACAATTCAATAGGTTGTCAAAAAAATACCATATATGACTGAATTCCAACAGCTGCGTCAAATAAATATACTACACAACGATTTAAAAAAATTTGTTAAATACTATTCTCAGCAAATTACTTCTCATATGGTAAGAGGCTTCCAATGGTCAAAAAATGGCATTGTAGGATTTGTATAAAAATAGAATTCTATCTTCTTTTTTAATTTTTTTTTTATAATTTCTTGAATATGATCAAGGATCCAAAGGTCAACCCTTGCTATCGTTTCATTTTCAATTTTGATATTTAAAGGGCTATTAAACCATACACTTTTGGCCCAAGGGCATCTAAAAAGCATATGTTCTACTGTTTCAATATTGTTATCACATATTTTACATAAATTATTAGTACTACATTTACAGTTTTACTAGGTTTTTCTCTGTTGGTAATAATTTTTTTATTCTTCTCCACATAAAGTTCCTAATTTTTGGGGGAGTTTCCATTTTTCATATTAATTTCCAAAGATCTTTATTATTAGTATTAGAAATTGTAGGTTTATCTTGTTCCTTTAAGTGTTGTTTATTAATTTGTTCCATTTTAAGTTTGTGATATGCTTCTTTGACTGTATAGTTTCCATTTTTACAGAAATCAATGCATATTTGGTTTACACAATTAAAATATGGTATTATCATGTATTTTATTTTATTTATAATACTAGTCGGATAAAGATTGTTAAGATTCTCTACATTTCAAGTCTTATTTTCTATTAGCCATTCAAAACACAGCTGATGCGTTTTTTTACAACTTTTTGTCCCACATCTTGACTTAAAGGAGTTTCAAAATATGTCTATATATAATAAGCCACATAACCAATTCTTGTACACTACATCATCCCTCACCTATATATGTGGGCTTTTGGGATTGTTTAAGTTAATTCTTTATTAATATATCAAGTTTGATTCCTTTTGAGTTTAACATGTATATTAATAATATTAATAGTTTATAATTTTACTCCATTTGAGTAGAATTTCACCGGTGTTTACCACATAGGTAACTCGGTGGTTGGAACTCGTAAGGGTTTCATAACAAAAAACAGGGTTGGTTTTTTCAAATCTCAACCCGGGATGTTACCACACAAGGTTCATAAAAATCTAAAACCGGTGTTAACTCAGATTTTGCTCTACCCTATATGGATTAGCCAAGTATAAGGTGGGTTAGAAAATTTTAACACCGACAAAAGAAAAATAAAATAAAATTTAACACCTCCGTCCAAAAAAAAAAAAAAAAAAAACAAATTTACTCTATCTTCTATATCTCTACCTTATTTTTTTTTTAGTTTTTCAACTTTTACCTTTAATAAAGTTCTTAAAAAAACATCTCTAGTTTAAAAGACATTAAAAATATGACTAAAGTCTATTAACGCATCTAAATTTGTAAGATGAGGAACTGTTAATAAGACTGTAGATTCCTTAGTTGAAACTTTCTCTAATTCTATTGTCCATGTTAATTAAATTGATATGTAATTTGTCTTTGGATTTTAATACTATTTTATGTAATGATGTTAACTCTTTCTCATCTATCAGTGTGAGTTAAGCCCCTGTCAGTATATTTTAATTTATTTGTTTATTTATTTTTGGACAATGTAGCACAATTTATTTAATATAACCTCTTTTGCCTAAAAAATAAATAAATTTCTCCTTCAAATTTCTATTAATATCAAAAAAGGTTTTTCAATTTTTCTTACGGTTGGTTTCACGATCAATTTAGTTTACCATAGATTAGAATTGCAAAAGAAGTTAGACACAAAACCATATAATTTAATTTGAACAACAAAACTTTTTTCTAGATTGTCAAAAATTTCACTAGAACATGCATTAGATAATAACATGCATCGGTAATTCGTTTTTTTTGTTCTTGTTTTTGTTTTTGTTTTTTTACCCGTCCAAAAAAAACCATTTGCTTTCTTTGTGCCACTAGGAACTTCCATTGTAGAAAAAAAAACTACACCTTAGCTATTAACCTATTAAAAAGTGTAGAAAATTTGGTTTACTGCATATATGTCAAACAATGTGTTTGACTCTTATATCATACCATATATATAATACCATACCTTTTTGGATTAATTATACTTTTGACAATGTGATTATACAATCTACTCATTTAGCCGGTATAATTTAGCTTGCCATTTTCTGCTTGAAAATTTTCGATAAATACGTTTGCGTGTGTTTTTTTTTTTCTATTATTTTTACGTGGGTGATCTGAGATTAATTAGAATTAGGCTACGTATATTTAAAGAAAGAAATCGAACCTTGTATTTTACTCTATGTGGAACCTTGTGAAATTTTCTAACAATGTGGGCTCGTTTGGAAGTGTTTATTTTAGAGTAAAAAAGTGTTTTTAGAATAAAATTTAAATTTTTTAAAAAATTATATTGAAATCTAAAATTATTGTAAATGCTTTTTCCAAGAAACACATATTTGGTGTTTCTCATAAAAGTGATTTTCAGAGAAAAAAAACTTTTAAAATACTAGAAGCATTTTTAAGTGTTTTTCCAAAAAAAAAAAAAAAAATACTTCCAGTCGGGCACTAGGGAATAAATTGGATATTTACAAAAAATAAATAAAAATTGATATGCCTAATTATTTAATTAGCTAAAATATTATTTTTTTCACCACCTCCACCACCACAACCACCACCATAACCACCACCACGACCTACTACTAATACCATCACACACGCGTGTTCGTGAATTTTTTTTTAAAATCGTCATAACTAATTTTACAAAAATCTGAAAAATAAAAATTTACATTTTTGGATAAAGCAAATTAATATTTAAGTTTATGATTTTTTTTGTTTTTCTTTTTAATTTTTTTCGCAGACACGGATTTTAATGTTTAAAACATGAAATTCATTGTTTGAAATAATGATTTTTTTCGCAAACACAGATTTTCATGTTTAAAACATGAAATTCACTGTTCAAAACATGAAATTCTGTGCCTGCGAAGAAAAATTTCAAAAAAATCATAGAGATAAATATTAATTTGATTTATCCAAATATATAATTTTTTTATCTTTTTGATTTTTTTAGAATAAGATGTGACGAGTTAAAAAATATTTCACGGACGCGCGCGTGTGTTTATTAGTTTTTGTTTTTTTTTCTATTTTTTTCTTTTTTTTAATTACTATTTGTAGATATATTTTGGGTTGAGACGTTTTCTTATAAAGAGTCTTATTCTAGGCATCTTTTTATTAATAGTTTTTTTAATAAGCATTTTTTGATTATTGGCTCTTATTAGATTTATTTTTTAGAAACATATAACAAAACTATTAAGTTTCGGTTTTTAAATTGAATATTCTAATTTTAACCAAAATCGAATTATGATTTTAAAATATATTAAAAAAAAATTAAAATAAGATAAAAAATAATAAAAATCTCTAATATATATATATAAAATATTATGGTAGTATTTTTATTTTTGCATACATAGAAGGCTTCATAGCCGGTTTTTTACATCATAGAACCAAATAGAAGAACATTACAAATCTCCTGCATTCTCTATTACAATTCTCGGAGACGCCCACCCGCTCCTATCTCTCGTAATCCACTTACAAAGGTAGCGTGGTGGATCATTGAACTCAGTAGGAAAGGACCTACTATTTGCTCTTTCTTTAGCTAATTTATCTGCGCATAAATTCGCTTCTCTGTATACATGGTTCAATTCAAAATTTGGGTGGGCTTTTAATAAGTCCTGGCACTCGAGCCCCATATGCGAAAGCCGACTACTTGAGCTCCCACCGCCCTTCACTAGTGCATGGAGCTCCTTCAAATCGGTTTCGATAAGAAGCTTTTCGTAGCCTTTCCTTATAGCCCATCGTAACCCGTAATAGAGCGCTACTAATTCAGATGTGAATGGAGATTCTACTACACACAATCCCGCAAAGCCAGCTATAAATGAACCTGATTCGTCCCTCAAAATGCCCCCTATTCCAGCTTCACTTTTCTCCAAATTAAAGCACCCATCCACATTGAGTTTATGGGAATTCACTGGTTTACTCCATCAAACTAATGTGTTCTTGCCTGAAGTTATTAACCCACCTTCTTTATCTCTACCCCAAGTTTTAATACAATACACTGCATGGCATTTAGCAAGATATTTAATTTCTTCAGCTCTACGTGGACTAGTGGATGGATTGAAAAGTTCCATGTTCCTTGTAGTCCATATGGACCATAATATTGCAGCGAAAAAAATAGGCCATTCAATGCATTCAATTAATACTTTTGATGACAAATGTTGGCCCATCCATTTTACTAATTGCAAAGAGGTCTCTGCGTCATTTCTTTCACTTAACCAATTAGAGTTGCTACCCCTATCTACATCAACCCAGCTACTATTAATTAATTTCAGACCCTCCAGCTCAGCAGCTCTCTCGGCCGAGATACCAGGGGGCAGGAGATTTACTGAGTTATTCGAGCAGCTGTGAATTTCCAGTCCAAGAAGCCGCCACACTTTCTTAGCTTTTGGGCATTCGATAAATATATGTTTTACATCCTCCCTGCCTGCTCCGCAAATTCTGCACTCGCAAGATTCCACCACACCTCTGTTATACAGATTCTCAGCTGTAGCTATTCGATTTTTAACAACTCGCCACAGCAGTACCCTCTCCTTTTGCGAGAATTTAAGACTCCAGATGCCACTCCACTTAAAGTCAGAACCTGTATTAGTATGTTCCAGGCTTTCAAAAGCGGACTTCACAGTAAAATTCCCAGAATTTTCATGACGCCACCTCATCACAACACTTGAACCCCTTTGACATTCCGCTACGCCATCTCGTAATACTTCTAACCCAGCCATAATAGCCTTGCACGCATTTGAATCACTGGCTTTTGGCTCCCTATATAATATAACATCCTTGAAATATTTATTTTTAAATACCTCCACCCAATCGGTATTCTGATTACACAGCAACTTCCACCCAAGCTTTGACAAAAGTGCAGTATTATATGGTTTCGCCTTTCTAATTCTGAGCCCTCCATTTTTTTGAACTACACAAGTGATCCCACGCAACCCAGTGAACTTTCCGCGCTCCATTTGACGAACCCCATATGAAATTCCTCACGATTTTATCAATATCATTACACACGTATATTGGTAAACGCTTGCATTTGATACACCGGCATGGCGCAAAGGACGGATTGAGCCAAGGTGATGCGACCAGCTAGTGATAGTGTTTTCGTCTTCCACGCGGCTAATTTACCTCTCATCTTTTCGATAATCTTTTTGTAAAAACCTTTGGGTAATCTACCCGATTGGATTGGTGTTCCAAGGTAGTTTCCAAAGGAATTACTAAGGCAATACCCACTTTCTCTCCCCCACTCCTCTTGTACATCAAACGGGACATTCTTTGAAAAGTAAATTAATGATTTTTCCTCACTAACCGTCTGTCCAGCTTCATTACAAAACATCTCCAGCGTGTCTTTAATTAATCTAATATGTGATAGGGAAGTTTTGCCAAATAGTATTAGGTCATCCGCGAAGAATAAATGAGATAACTTAGGCCCTTGGTGACCCAACTTAATTGCTTCCCAAGTACCAGTATTACACAGCTCTTGAATTAATAACGAAAAACGCTCCATACACATTACAAAAATGTAAGGAGAAAGTGGAGCACCTAGACAAATTCCCCGATGTGGTTTAAACGGTTCCAAAGGTTCTCCATTCCATAATACCCTCATTTCATTTTCCTTCATGCTCTACATGATTAATGCTATCCATTTCTCCGGAAGCCCAAAATTTCTGATCGTATCTTCAATAAAGCTCCATCTGATTTTGTCATAGGCCTTTGCTAGATCGATTTTGATTGCCATTATTCCTTTTCAACCCTGAAGATATCTCATTCGATGGTTCATCTCACGAACAAGAACGATGTTGTCTATGGTAGATCGACCTGGTATAAAGCTACTTTGACACGGTCCGATCATATCAGCTAACACCAACCTAAGTCTATTGAACATGATCTTCATAATAAATTTATATGGAGAATTTATTAAACTTATTGGGTGAAGAAGGCTTACCCGATCAGGATCATTAACTTTCGGAATGAGGTGAATCAGCGTTCCATTTAATTCAGAAGGTAATCTACCCGTATCCACCGTATCTCTAACCATCTTACATATATCGTTTCCAATCGTACTCCAACACTTTTGATAGAAAGCTGCTGACATACCATCCGGCCCTGGTGCTTTTGTCGGATTAGATTGAAAGACAACTTCTTTTATTTCTTCATTTGTGAACGGTAGTCCTAATGCTCGAGATACATCCCCTTCAACTGGGCCCACTTTCGGAAGGCCTAAAATCCCTTCAAAATAAGCTGTTGCTTCATATAACTTCACAAAATATCCACGAACCAACTTGGCTAATTCCAATTTATCTTCTACCCATTCTCCCATGTCATTCATTAAACGAGTGCATTTCGGTTTTTTTATTGACACCGCAATGTGATAATATTTTGTATTGCGCTCCCCGGATGCGACCCACCTAACGTTCGATTTCTAAAATGCCATTAATTCCTCCTGTTCTAGTACGCTATCATATTCATCCATTAAACGGTTACCCAACTGTCAAAGCGATGAATTGTAGGAATATCGGAGAGCTCTTTGTACCCCTCTAATTCTTGCACTTAGTCTTCTTTTCTTTTTATGTAAATTTCCAAAGACTTCCAGTTTCCATTTGTTTAGACTACTTTGAATCGACAATAGACCTTGTACAATACCCACTTGTGAACCTTCCCATTTCTCTTTAATCAAATCTTGAAAGCCCTTGTGGAGGCAACAAGCAGACTCAAATCTGAATTTCCGTGGCCGATGTAAAGCACTTTGGTTTGGGCAAAGTTGAATAAGAATCGGGATATGATCCGAATGTACCCTCTCCAAGTGTTGAACGTGAGCTGCCGGAAATAAATTTTGCCATTCCACTTTACAATATGCTCGATCTAACCGTTTCATGATTATTTGTCCTGAGTTCCAAAAGTCACTCCAAGTAAAGCGTGGACCTTCAAAACCTAAATCGATTAAACCACAATCCTCTTTCCATTCTTCGAATTTCTCCATTCTTCGAATTTCTCCATTCTTCGAATTTCTCCATTCTTCTCGAAACCCCAGTAACCCCTCCTCGTTTATCCTTTTGTCGGCCCACCTGATTAAAGTCACCCGCTACTATCCATGGAGTTTGGATATTATGGAATGCATGATAGAGTGCCGCCCATAACTCCTCCCTCACTTTATACCTTGGACACGCATAGATTGCTGAGAAAATCCATGATTTACACCCTTCTTGACTCACTTCTATGTTGACAACTTGCCTTCCAGCTGATAAGACTTGAATACATATATCTGAATCGTTCCATAGGAGCCAAATACCACCCTTGTAGCATTCCGAATCTACTCTTATCGAATTATCTTTTTGAAGCGAGTTTATGATTTGGTTCGTGTTTGTGCCACTTACTCGAGGTTCGACGATAACCGTAAGCCAAACCTTGTGTCTCGTCATCATATCTTAAATAACCTGTCTAAACCTTGGTTGTGACGCACCGTAGCAATTCTAAATGACGATATTAAGAGGAGTTGTCGAACAATCCCACTTATTTACTGCATTTAACATTGTACACATTAGTAAACTTAAAAGGTTTAAGGTTACGAGATACCATGATTGATCCTATAGGGGTTGCGTGGCCATCACCACGTCATCATCTCCTTGTGCGCAGTTGTTGTTCATTGGCTGCTCTATTGGGGAGCTACTGACTTGGCTCTCGAGTAGCATTAAGTCTGAACCGCTTCCTATGGCAGCCATTTTGTTTCGCAAGTTAGGGGGGTCCGAACAGGTGGCTTTCGCCCCATCCTTGGACTGCTGTTAAGGCACTGTACCTGACTTTTCCGAAATTGTAGCACAGGTCCCTCGGTTTTTAGTAGCACCATTTCGAACCTCAACTTCTATCAGCCCCATCTCCCTGATTTCGCCCCCATATTTCCACTGTCTTCCTTTTCTACTTGTAACTCTTGTGAAGTGCAATCAAATCCATTTTTTGCCCCATTAATGCTCAATACATGTCCCACAACACTTGTCTTTTTATCCCTTTCTCCAGCTACGAATTCTAGAATTTCCACAACATCTTTTAGATTTTTATTCTTTTCAAAATTAGGTGAGGCCACGATATGGTGACCACGTGCCACTCCATTGTATGTTGTCTTTGTCTTACCTTTCGAACTACCCCTCCCTTTAGTAGTTGTACCCTTACTACCAGACCCTTGACCTCTCTCCATTTACCCGTAATTCAACCCATCATTCCTCAGTGGTTCTTCTTCCTCCAATTGCAGTGCTTCAAATCTAGTTCCAAGTCCTCTTTGTAGTATTGTTTTGGGGGCGTTAAAACTAGTAGAACTGTTACTTCTTCCAGAACCATAACTATTCCCCTTCTTCCCTCTTTGAACCGTCATCCACTCACCGTATTTCTCTTTCACTATTGGAGTAGTAATACTCTTTGCAATTATTTCTTGCTGGTTTCGAATAATATTGTCATCACCGCGTGAGGGTTGTGGTATATTTTGCGGACATTGTTCTTTCCGGTGACCAACTTTCCCACATCCAAAGCAAATTAAGTGTAGTCCCTCATACTCCACCTTGCATATCTCCGAGCCAATTCTAACTTCTGGTTCCAATGGTTTTTCTAAGTCAATTTCAATAGCTAGACACGCGTTATTTCCTCTTAATCTTCCCTTGGTTAGCGGGTCAATTCGTACCGTTTCCCCTAGCTTATCACCGATTTTTCTAAGAATTCGAGCTGTGTAGTTGTGCATACCTACATTAGAAATTCTAACCCAGGCCGTTGTGGATGTGATAGAGTTCGTGATTGCGTTGAATTGAGGTGTCCATTCCCTAACGACGAGGTAGTGATCAAGAACCATCCATGGTCCTCTAGAAATAGTAAAGTTAAAATCATCTCTATTCTCGAACTTAACCATGTAATAACCATACCCAACGTCCACTAATTCCATAGGACCAGTAGGATTCCATTTAGTTAAATAAGGTATATGTTACTTTATTGGTTAAATATAATTTTTGGATATAGTTTTGAAATATGTACATACTTTTATCTATACTATTATAAAATTTAAAAATCTTATTATAATAAATAATTTTTTGCTTATTCTATTTTATTTTTATCTAATTCATAGCGTAACAAATTGAACCATCAGTTACACTTTTCACATAATCTAATGATTTTAACCATGGTTATATAATTGGGTTTTAATCGATTCAGAGTTCAATCTGTTTCGATTTTAAACCTAACCGTTATCATCCATAAATACCACAATCTGGGTGAATCAAGATGAGTCACCGATGAGGCAAAATGTTTGAACAATCAGCGAGACTCTGGGTTCTCGTTTTGAATTTTTTTGGAGGTAATTTTTTAGTTCTGAGAGGGTTTATGGACGAATATTTAGACTTGTGGAGAAGGAGAGAAAGTGTATTTTTCTTAAAGATTTTTTGCTAAAAAAATTCGGTCATTTTCTCAATGTATCCCAAGGTCAAGGGGCGACCTCTGATGTCTCCTTAATTGTTCTTATTTTCGACCCTTAGGAGACATCATTTTTGGTGTTTATTTAATCAATTTGATAGACTTTTGGATTAAATATGCAATAATATGATTTTCCTATTTTATTTCTAGCATTTTTATTTATTAAGCTTTTGCGCGTAATATTGGTATTTTTAGTGTAAAGTTTACAGGTTTTAGATGTTAGCTAGAAGAGGAATCCAAGGGGAAAGTCAAAGATCAAGAGATAGATGCAAGACTTGAAGATAAATCCCGAAGATATTATTTTTAGAGCTGAAAATCCATTTTCCAGGCCATAGATTGCTGATTTCGAGGAGCTTAAGCGATGATTTAGCCGCTGACCTTTGAAGAGAAAACATTCCTTATCGAGTTACGGAACTTTAGCAACTGGAATGAGGTCAATCGGAGTCATAATGCATCGGGAAAAGCCGTTTTAGTGAAGGCTTATCAGCAGTTACGGGATTTTGGGCTAAGTTAGTGGACTTGGGCCTTTTATATTTCATTTAATTAAAAGCCTAGGTCCAAGTCCGAATTTGCACTTTTAAAAGGAGGTCTGGACTTCTATTTTACATACAATTCACATTCTTCAAGATTAAAAACACCAGAGAGAAGCAACCGAAGGAAGGAGAAGAAGCTACAAGAGCTGGAGAGAGTCTATATCTCCGTTCGTAGTCATTCCGATTCCGGAAATTAGGTTTTTCTTATCTTTTAATTTTGTAAACAATATGAATTCCTTTACATTCTATTTCGTATTTCATTTTAATATGAGCTAAACTCTTAATAGTGCTTGAGAACAATTAATGGGTGAATCCCAATCTTATTGAATTACGAATGTTGAATTTGGGTTTCTGTTAAATTAAATTAAATTAGGTCTTTTACTCTTTTCAATAAATTGAGATTAATTACTGTTTTTGGAGTAGCTAACTAAGAACAGGTGTTAGTATCTAGGCTATTCCAATTAGTGGCGATTGGATCATCCTGACGGAGGGTTTAGGTACGGAAATATTTATTTAATCTAAAATAGAAGCTATTGATTCTGACGAACTTAGCTAATTTTAGGGCCAATGAGGTAATAAAACTTAAACATCCAAAAGTGGATCATATTTACCCTGACGGGACTAGTGACACTCTAGGATCGCCTTATAGTCCATCCTGACGGGGGTATAAGGAATTTAGAATCCCGACCATTGTAATTGACCAATTTAACCCTTAAACAACATAAGTTAGGAAATAGGATTGGGAGGATCCTTGCGTTCTCAAGTGCTACTTCTCATATTGCGTTTTACATCATTTTACTTGCGTCTTAGCTTTTATTTGTATTTTAATAATTGTCTTTCATTCATTTAGCTTTAATACAAAAACCAAACAAACATATTACTTTTATTCGTTTTCATAAGTGCATCAATCATTAATAGATAAGCATTGTAGTCAACCATCCCGTCCTTGGAACGAATCTGTATTATCAGTTATACTACTTGGGACAACTGTACACTTGCGGTTGTGGTTCGATTATTTATTGCATTTATTTTAGAACACACAAAGGACCACCAAGTTTTTGGCGCCGCTGCCGGGGACGGTAGCGTGTGACCACGGTGTTTATCCTTTAGTGATAGTGCATTTATTTTATTTTATCAGTTTTACGCTTTTTGTTTGTCAGCTTTTTCAGGTTTTTAGGTTTGGTGTATGCGAAGAAGGCTATTCAAGGATCTAGAGCCAACACCTCCGATCCTTAGTAATCCGGAATCGTTGATCAGACTTGCTAACAAGAGAAGAAGAGAACGAGAAGCTTTAGAGGTAGAAGAATTAATTAACAGAATGGAGGATATCAACCTTCAAGATCAACAAAATAACCAACCAGGTCAATTAGGCGCAAATGGCCAACCTTTAGCGCCACTTGTTCCTCCAATTCCACCATTAAATCCTAATCCTCAAGTCCAAATAGTGATGAATCAAGATCCATGGTTTACTAATGGTCCACCAGAAGTTCCATTCCGAGCTCCTGCTATAGGAGTAGGTGCTCCAGATATAAATGTTCCGAGGTTCCGTCCTGATTCGGGTATGTTAGCTTAATTCCAAAATTTTGGGAATTTTCGTGGTAGACCATCAGAAGATCCTCTTAGAGCAGTACAGAAGTTTAAGCAGATATGTGATTCTTACATCACACAAGGAGTTTCAAGAGAACAGATGTATTTTGCTACGTTTAAATTTTTTGTTATTGATGGAGCGAGTGAATGGCACGATACACAAGATCCTACAAAGATAACAAACTGGGACCAATTAGAGACTGCTTTCTTTGACATGTATTACCCAAGTAACATGAGGTTAGATGCTGAATTAGAAGTGACGCATTTCCGTCAAGAATATGATGAAACTGTGGGTAAGAGTTGGACAAGATTTCAGATGTGTTTACGTAGAGTCCCCAATCATGGCTTTTCAGAACAACAACAGCTAAAAATCTTTTACAGAGGCCTTGATGGGACTTCAAGAGAAAAGTTGGATACGTTATGTGGTGCAGGTTTCCTTCAAGTTCAACCCGCTCATGCAAAATCATTTTAGAAAGAACAGTCAAGAATGAAGTTGGGTGGAATTCAGTAAGAACACCAGTTAGAGGAGGAGTCAATAATGTTAATATCGAAGAAAATTTTGCTACGCTAGAGACAAAGATTCAAACCACACTAGAACAACAACTGAGACAACTTACTCTAGCCGTGAAAGAAGGTTTTTCGAATAAAAGAGGTGAGGTAAAGGTTGCACAAGAGGTATATGGATGTGAGTATTGCGGTGTTAATGATCATAGTTGGGAAAATTGTCAAAATAATCAAGAATCCGTGATGTTTGTGTCCAATAGAGGTAACTTTAATTCGAGTGGTAATGGATATCAGCCTAACAGAAACCATCCTGGGTTTCAATACTCAAATCCTAATGGGGCAGCCAATCCTACATATGCGTATCAGCCACATCCCCAAGGTAACAACCACAATCCAAGACCACATAACAATTATCAAGGAGGACAAAATCAAAATTATGTTCAGAGACAAGCTCCTCAAGACAATTATGATGACACAATGAATCAGAAAACCTTACCTGCCTACCCACAAGAAGGTGTAGTTACCCTTCAGAAAACCGTAGAAAGTTTAATTGCTCTTCAGACACAAGCCATGGAACGTCAAAATGCAGCCGAAGCAAATATGAAATTATTCCAGAATCAGCTGAGTCAAATTAATAAACCACTAAATCAATGTCCACAAGGACAACTTCCTAGCGATACTGAGAATCCAATCCAAATCGAAGATTGTAAAGCTATTACTCTCAGAAGTGGTAAGAACCTTCCTCCACCTCCTTTTCCGGTTATGAAAGAAAAAGAAGTTAGAAAAGAAAAAGAGGTGGTAAATAAAGATAAAGAAGTTGAAGTGGAAGAAGTGGAGAGGTCTAGTGAAGTTCCGAAAAAGAAAGATGATACTATAATAAACCGTCCTCCTCCACCATTTCCATCGAGAGTTCAAAAGAAGGGTGATATGGCTGAGTATCAAAAATTCTTTAACAAGGTAAGAGATCTTAGCATAAATATTCCGTTGCTAGAGGCTATTCGAGATGTACCCAAGTATGCTAAGTTTTTGAAACGAGCCCTCACTAACAAAAGGCCGTATTTTGATAATGAGATGATTGGTCTCCCTGAGGAATGTAGTGCTATCTGTCAAGGTAAACTACCTCCAAAGTTAGTTGATCCTGTGAGCTTTACAATTCCGATATCTATTGGTAATGAGTGGAAAGGAAAAGCGTTATGCGATTTGGGTGCAAGCATAAATCTTATGCCCAAGTCAATCTTTGACAAGCTTAATATTGAAGCAAGACCCACTTCTATGGTCTTGCAAATGGCGGATCGATCTCTTGCACATCCAGGATGCCGAATCGAAGATGTCCTAGTTAAGGCAGATACGTTAATTTTTCCCGCTGATTTCGTTATACTTGATTACGACGCGGATAGGAATGTCCCCATTATTTTGGGAAGACCATTCCTAGCCACGGGGCGTACCTTGATTGATGTAGAAAACGGCGAAATGATTATGAGAATCCAAGACGAGGAGATGAAGTTTAATGTGTTTAGACCTATGAAGTTTCCGGATTCCAAGGAAGATTGTTTTCGTGTAGATGTAATGGAACCGGTAAGAAAGGAGCCAATCAATGTTGTGGACACTTTAGGGGTGGAAGAGAAAGAGCTACGAAAGAAACCACCAATAAAAGCTCCTCCATACCCTAAAAATCCACAACTAAATCATGCAAAGAAGAAAGAGAAAACACGTGTCACGAAGGTTCCGAAAGAACCTAAGAAAGAAAGAAAGAAAGAGGGGTTCAAAGTAGGTGAAGAAGTAGCTATGAAGAAACCAATCCCCCCTCCAAAGGTACGTGAATCGAAAAGTTCTTGGCTAGGACCATTCATGGTCACGAAGGTTATCTCGGATAAACTAGTGGGCATAAAAGCCAAGGGATGCAAATTTCGAGTTGCAAATATTGACAACCTCACTCACTGCTGGGGAGGTTATGTCAATGACTAAAGAATGAGGTAACCCGTCGAGCTTAACGACGTTAAACAAAAGCCAATTTCTTGTATATTAGTTTAAGTTCTTATTTGTTGTAGTTAAAGTAGTTTGATTTTCGTTAATTTAGTGTTTATTATTAAGAAATGAGGAAGGGTAGTTGTTTTTGATGATTTCAGGGGTATAATGGTCATGAGTTTGGGGTCAAAACGAGGAGAAAACGAAAAATTATGGAGTCAACAACAGGTTTGACCGGCTAGCCGGCGAGCTGGCCGGCATACCGGCCAAAAATGCTGAAGACCCCAAAGCTTCTGACCACTGCGTCAGCGATGACGCAGCACTGCTGCGTCACGAAATGCGCCAGCGAGATCTCGCCGGCATGCCCGTGAAACCACCGGCTAGCCGGCCGATGAAGATGATGGTTCTGGTCCTTGCGTCAGCGACGACGCAAGGTTGTTGCGTCTTCATTTCCGCCATCGACATGCCGCCGGCATGCCGGCGAATTCGCCGGCTAGCCGGCCGATGAATGTGGACTTTCTGATCACTGCGTCAGCGACGACGCAAGAAGGCTGCGTCAGGGGTAAAAAAAAAAAGAGTACAATTTTTTCGAAAATTTATTTTTCGCCAACACAGTGACCGGCATGCCGGTCAACCGCCGGCTAGCCGGTCAACTGCTGTGATCGGCGGTTTTAAGGGTTCAAACCCTATATTTTTAGCTTCTTTCACCAAGCCTACCTCTTATTACGAGTCCTTGCCGCCAACTACTCCAAGAATCATCATCAAAACAACATTATACCACCAATCCTTCCCTCTAAACATCATCCAAGATCACAATCAAACCATTAAACTTCCAAAATACCAAAGCTTCACACTTTAATCCGAAGTTTTCTTTCACCAAAGCTAAAATTTACCCATTAAACCTTGCCCAAACCTTGAAATATCCATGACCCAGCTCTAAACAATCCAAAATTCAAACCCAAACCTTCAAGAACACTAAAATCACAATTTTATCCAAACCTTTTGAGGATCTTGAAGCTTTGAGTTTGGGGTCATCAGAGATGACCATGAAGGTTAGGAAAGGTACGAAGAACATGGTGACGAAAGCGATTTGGGTATTAAGGGAAGATTTTAATAGAGGAGATGAAGCTTAGAGGGCAAGTAATAAATGAAAACGTGGGAAATTTGAAGAAGTTCGAGGTAATGAAGAACACTTTAAACGCAACCATTGATGAAGAAGAATTCAAAACCTCAACTTGGACGCAACACCGACACCAGCCTCGCGCTGGTTCAGATACGTTTTCTTTCCCTTCTCATTTAGTGTAAACTATTTTATTGCTTTGAGTCTTTTCGAGTCGTAGGGACACGACTCATTTTTGAGTTTGGGGTGGGGTTCGTTGCCTCATCCCAGTTTTTATGTGTTATATGTTTTATTTGCTTTCAATAAAATAATTTTCGGAGTTGCGTTTGACTGTAGAAGATTTTAAATGTCCCTTTAAGCATACTTTTGATGAATCAATGATAGTAAATAGTGGACTTTAGGGAATAACATAAAACGCACTTACAATTGCATGCGAACATAGGTAATTGATAGGAAAAATTAATGAACAATGCAAATGAAGTAAGCTTGTACTTAAGGAATATGTTTGGTGTGTAGAACGTGAAATCCTAATTAGTAGAGAACCCATCTAGATATGAACTAAAGACAAGCTATGTACTTAGGAAAATGATAGGGGCAGTTCTTTGTTAGCCATTTGTAGCCTTTTAGCTTGCTATCCCTTATTATAATTTTATCCGTCTTAGCCCAAGTTTGAACCTTAAGCCTTTTCTTTTGTAGCCACGATATAAGCCCATTATCCTTTAGATTATTAGGCATGACCAAATGACCCGCACTTGAATCACAACCCTGAGACTTGTCTCGAGCTTGAGTTTGGGGTGGAGGGTCCACATTTGGGAATTTACATTGGGATGGGATTATATGTGTTTGTATTGAGGCACAAAAATGAAAGATGATATGATTATTTGTAACCCTTTGCCGAAATTTGAAAAGAAAATTATAAGAAACATGACCTTTCACATCAAAATGATGGTCATGGGTATCTTGTACAAAAAAAAAATGAAAAAGAAAATAAAAAGAAAGAAAGAATAAAAATCGGCAAAGTGGAATATTTTGGAAATCATCTTAGTTTAGTTGGGTTGACATTGGGGACGCAACATTAGCGCGTCAAATGGGTGAGTGAGAACATTTTTTAGCGTAAACTCAAGCTCGAGGACATGTTGATGGTAAGTGAGGAGAGAGCCAAAAGCTCACTTCAAATTTACCAAATATACATCCATACCGTCCTTAAGCCATTATTAAAACCGTAAAGACCTCGTGATTCCTAAGTGCATAGCGAATTTATAATTCTGTTGATAGGGAATATATTAGGTGGAGTGTTCAAAGCGAGTTAGGATTAATGACCACCCTATAGCCATCATACAGAGATGAGTACAAGTGTAACCTTCAAGCATTGCGACTTTAATTTTATGATTGAGATTATTTATATTTGATGTTGCATGATTAGTGTATGTATATGTTAGATCTTAAAGTTTTGCTATATGAGGTTTATCTTAAGAATTGCTTTAGGTTTATTTGCTAACTTCTATTTGTTCTTGCGTTTACTTCTACCCCTTGTTTTGTTTTGTTTTGCTTTGTCGGGACGACAAAGGTTTGAGTTGGGGGTCTTGATGTCTCCTTAATTGTTCTTATTTTCGACCCTTAGGAGACATCATTTTTGGTGTTTATTTAATCAATTTG
Source organism: Nemophila menziesii (assembly GCA_029959085.1). Lineage (NCBI taxonomy): Eukaryota > Viridiplantae > Streptophyta > Magnoliopsida > Boraginales > Hydrophyllaceae > Nemophila > Nemophila menziesii. The sequence continues at coordinate 70,121,095 of JARWIR010000003.1, read as the reverse complement.
ATAGACTTTTGGACTAAATATGCAATAATATGATTTTCCTCTTTTATTTCTAGCATTTTTGATTTATTAAGCTTTTGCGCGTAATATTGGTATTTTTAGTGTAAAGTTTACAGGTTTTAGAGGTTAGCTAGAAGAGGAATCCAAGGAGAAAGTCAAAGATCAAGAGATAGAGGCAAGACTTGAAGATAAATCCCGAAGATATTATTTTTAGAGCTGAAAATCCATTTTCCAGGCCATAGATTGCTGATTTCGAGGAGCTTAAGCGATGATTTAGCCGCTGACCTTTGAAGAGAAAACATTCCTTATCGAGTTACGGAACTTTAGCAACTGGAATGAGGTCAATCGGAGTCATAATGCATCAGGAAAAGCCGTTTTAGTGAAGGCATATCAGCAGTTACGGGATTTTGGGCTAAGTTAGTGGAGTTGGGCCTTTTATATTTCATTTAATCAAAAGCCTAGGTCCAAGTCCGAATTTGCACTTTTAAAAGGAGGTCTGGACTTCTATTTTACATTCAATTCACATTCTGCAAGATTAAAAACACCAGAGAGAAGCAACCGAAGGAAGGAGAAGAAGCTACAAGAGCTGGAGAGAGTCTATATCTCCGTTCGTAGTCATTCCGATTCCGGAAATTAGGTTTTTCTTATCTTTTAATTTTGTAAACAATATGAATTCCTTTACATTCTATTTCGTATTTCATTTTAATATGAGCTAAACTCTTAATAGTGCTTGAGAACAATTAATGGGTGAATCCCAATCTTATTGAATTACGAATGTTGAATTTGGGTTTCTGTTAAATTAAATTAAATTAGGTCTTTTACTCTTTTCAATAAATTGAGATTAATTACTGTTTTTGGAGTAGCTAACTAAGAACAGGTGTTAGTATCTAGGCTATTCCAATTAGTGGCGATTGGATCATCCTGACGGAGGGTTTAGGTACGGAAATATTTATTTAATCTAAAATAGAAGCTATTGATTCTGACGAACTTAGCTAATTTTAGGGCCAATGAGGTAATAAAACTTAAACATCCAAAAGTGGATCATATTTACCCTGACGGGACTAGTGACACTCTAGGATCGCCTTATAGTCCATCCTGACGGGGGTATAAGGAATTTAGAATCCCGACCATTGTAATTGACCAATTTAACCCTTAAACAACATAAGTTAGGAAATAGGATTGGGAGGATCCTTGCGTTCTCAAGTGCTACTTCTCATATTGCGTTTTACATCATTTTACTTGCGTCTTAGCTTTTATTTGCATTTTAATAATTGTCTTTCATTCATTTAGCTTTAATACAAAAACCAAACAAACATATTACTTTTATTCGTTTTCATAAGTGCATCAATCATTAATAGATAAGCATTGTAGTCAACCATCCCGTCCTTGGAACGAATATGTATTATCAGTTATACTACTTGGGACAACCGTACACTTGCGGTTGTGGTTCGATTATTTATTGCATTTATTTTAGAACACACAAAGGACCACCAACCTCCCACCCCTTCCTCTGACCACTATATGAATTTATGCTTTTTATGAGTAAAAACCCATTTTACCCCTAGTATTATAGCGCAATTGTCAACTTATCCCCTGACTTAATAAAAGTTACTTACTGCCTATACTTTAATTTTGCGTCTCGTTTACCGTCAACGATGGATTTCTTCTAGACTATCTCATCACACTTTGGAGAAAGAATCTTATTTGTGTTGATAACATATTAAAAATAAAATAATTTAGTGAAAGAGAGAAAATGTATTATTTCATCTACCACAAGTTACAATTGGTAGGGTTTATTTATAGGACAAACAATAACTTAACACACAACATGTAAATTACAATATTTAAAATTCTAAACTAAATATCCATACTATTTATAAGGATATTAACTATACAAAATATTTAACAATTTTTAGGTTTGAAATAGAAAAATTGGTGTTAATATTATATATTACCTATATAACATTTTGTACAATATTGTTATATAAAATCTCTTTCAAGCCTAAAATATACAGTATTATATATTCTATGTAGGTAAGATTTTATTTATTAACTCAAATATACCATTTGTATTACTAAAATTTCAATAAACAAACCTAACCTTTTTTTGTTAATATTTTAAGTTATTTTTGAATTAGTGACACAATATAATAGCATAATTCAATTATTACATATATTTTTTTGAACGGTTACGACCGACAAAAAAAATTATTATATATAACAAAATAAAATTTAAGACTAAGTTTTTATATGTAAAAAGAATTAAATAAGAAGCAAAAGATTAAACTTAAACATTCCCAAAGTCCATTTAACATCTTGACAAATTCTGCTTCCCAATTGTCAAGAACTGCTTCAACTCTAGAGTCCATTTTCCTCCATAAAATAATATGAATCATCAAATGTGAAAGACATCCCCAACTCAATAAATTAAACATCATATTAATTCCTGAGAGTACTAGTTAACAAACAAATATAGATTAACATTGTTTGATATTTAATGTTCAAGTTTTACCAACCCGACTAGCTCTGGTATCGATTTTTGCTTGTTTTAAACACCTGGTTGACTTTACTTTCTTGGTTTAGACTTTAGATAGATAAAAGTTGATTGAACTTTGACTTTTGCTTTTCCTAATAATTGAAGTTGTACGTACAGTTAGTAACAGTATAATTAACTGCATCAGCGACTAAAGGGAATAGAATCCAAAAGGTCAAAATCCATGACAATATCAAAACCTTTGTCTATATACCTAATACACGGGATCATCCTGATTGGCCATAGACCTAAAAATATCAATCTCCTTGTTTCTTCATCATTTTTTTTGTGTAGGTGAAACGTGTGTCTTTTTCAAATTTACAAATCTTTTGGCAATTGCATAGTCATTGACTCATTGCAGGTGTATATAATGTAGATACGATAATTTCATTCCGAGGGACCGGTATTTGTCTATTATAGATTTAAAAAGAGTTTTTTTTAAGGTTAATGTTTTTTCATAAATAAATAGCGATTTGGTATGAAAAAAAGAATTGCGGATTTAGTACAGGGATGATATCCCGATCACTGTCTTTACTTAAAATTGTATTTTACCTTTAGACGGTGTGTTGACCATCGCCCAAAAAGAGGAGCGGTAAACGGGATACCGCCCTTGTGCCAAAACGCCAATTACTTTCTTTTCTATGTCAAATTACCAATTATTTATTAAAAGAACGTTAAAATTAAAAAAAACTCACTTAAAAATGGAATGAGAAATATGAGATCACCGACCTATACATTATTAATGATTCACTACAATTACCTGTATTATTTCTTTTTTCTAATAAATATTCCATTACTAATGCTACCGCGTGAGACCCACTCGCGACGAAAAATATCGTCGCAAGTGGCCATATTGTTAGTTGCAAAAGATTAAATTTAACATTCGCGACTACATATAGTCGCTTATATTTGGTCACTAGAAATTCGCCGATAGAGATCATCAATTGCGACTACACGTAATTTGTAGTCACCAAAGTATTATGACCATTTAGGACGCCTCCAGCAGTCGCAATTGTTATATTACCAACGACTACTTCATCTAGTCGTTATTTACTTTTTATAGCGACTATCCACGTAATCGCTAGAGACCATAAATTATCAACGACTTACATGTGGTCGTCAGTGATGGTATTTTTCGCGACTACGTGAATTATATCATTTGTCTACTTTGTAGTCGCGAATGTTCTTTTTTATTAAAAATAATAATAAAATAAACGTTTTTTGTTTATATTATTATATCAATGATATTTTTTATTTTATTTGTTTTTAAATTTATTAAAATTTATATAGATAATGCATAAAGAATTAAAAAACCTATTATACAGAACAATTAAAATAAAGTCAAAGTCGATTACATGAAAAGTCAATATCAAAGAAAAAGTCGACATCTTAGAAAAAGTCAACATAAATATAAAATAGAGTCATAAGAAATAAATAATAAAGTCAACACAAATATATCGATCAACACATCAAAACACTAAGGATGATATAAATGTTCCTTCGTCTTCCCCCTTAGTTTCTTCCTCAACATTTGCTCAGCTACTAGATACACCAGCTATAGATGGCCCTGTTAGAGGGTTCTGTTGGACTAGAATGAAATGAGTTAGTCCCGCTTGTACCCTCATCTCATTAACAAACCCAACCGCTTCGGTACTATCGTCCATCGTGAAAACAGGGATCTGGGTGCTGGAAGTCGAAGGTGTGGATCGATTAGCTTGAGGAACATAAAGGGGAGACCTTGTGCATCGCGAAACTTATTCAAGGATGTCATCATATCGCTCAGGTACTTATCATGGACGCGTGTTGATGGACCAGCTCCGGAAACACGTCTTCTCTTCGGAGGCGGTCCCACTCTAGGTGCCCAACTCCTCGTCGATGGGCCCATCCCTACCTTTCTGCTTCTTAACAACATCTACTTTCTCCTTAAGAGTCAATGCAGAGTAAAGTGTGGAGCTTTAGATGGACCAGACTGCGTTTGGGTGACTTTCTCTTTCTTAACTTCCCGAAAAGCTTTCTGTTACATTAAAGAGATTCATTCAAAATATTTATTATTTTAGATATTTTAAATAATAAGTTTTTATAAAAAACTACTTATATCATCCCTCTGTTATTTCTCGGTCTGCCATACCCGATTCTTTTTATCATAGCCGACATGCTCGAAGAAGCCACCTAGTCGTGGAATCGGGATCTGATCTTGTGTCTGCTCATCAGTCACCACCAATGATCCCGAGGTGGATTTCTTTCACTTACCCTTTTCTATTCCATTGTGTATTCATTATTATATAGAATTGTAATACTTACAAATATATTTTATTAAAAAAAAAATCTCATAAATTATATCTTGAGTTCGGGAATAATTTCTCGATCTTGCACCACTAGGCCGCTTTAGCTTCTTCCAGTTATATGTGTTCTCCTTTGCCTGGTGGATCATTTAAAAAAAATTAATAACTTAAAGTTAAAATTATGTATTTAAATTACTATTTTATGACCTGACTCTGAGCCGCATCCCAATTCACAACTCTTTCTCCAGTTTTCAACACTCATATCATCAGGTTTCTATTCCTTCGAATAGTAGTGCTTCTTGACATAGTGTATAAAGTCTTTGTATCAGAACTATTAAAGTTATTCACTACGTTTTCCCAATCCTCCATTTACCTCTTACCATCTATGTCAAAAAACTCATGTATTCAACAAAATCAAGTTAGTTATTTAAATAATTATACATAAATTAATGATTTAAAAATGACGTTAAAATAAAACTTACAGAAAAGCGAATTAACACCCTCCTTCAAAGTTTCCGGGGATATCCTTCCATCATTTATAACACGGTAGGATAGGCTCCCTAACCGTGATGCCCACCACTAGAGATACATGTTTGTCATACTCCTCTGTTGGATTCGACGTGTAATCCAATATACAGAAATCAACACGTAATGGGTGACCCAATTCTTGTAAGGCCCTAAGCGTATATTTAAGAGACGTCGGAACCCCTAGGCTTTCTCTTCCCCTTTTCTACTTTTAAACACATTTATTTAAGATCTAATTGATAAAACATAAAAAAGAAACATATTTTGTATACCAGGGGGGCGTTACAGTTGGCAAAAGAGCGATTAGGATTACGGGTGGGATTCCGTCCATCCCCATCCCTCCATGTCAAATATGTTAAATAAAAATAATAAAAAATATAATGCAAAAAAATAAAAAATAAATATTAAATTATTGAATTACATTGAAAAGACGTCTAATTTAAATAGTGACTAATACTCAAGTCGATGACATGTAGATGTTCTTTCATCTGAAAATCAATATATTCACGATCATGACCTATAAACTGCATCCAAATCCTACATTAATATACTATTTGGTGTATTTTTTTTTATTAAAATGTCGCCTTTGAATACGGGGAGTCGATTGATTTGCAAAATTGTAGTGGAATAAATAATAGTGTGCTTCGAGTTCACACCCACCCCGATGTTATTGGTAAGACCGTTTTTCCAGACAAATCCTACACGTGTCTAATCCATGGTTTAGGAGATAAATAGATAACATCTCGGTAAATGCCCTTCTATTACCGACCCTAGTTGGAGTACCTGGGGACCCTGGTGTGTCTGACATCTAAGGACAAGTAATGTCAATTAAGGAGCTAAAACTACTACTAATTATTACATTTGATCCCTATATTATTAAATATTACATTCAAATCCCTATATTAATAAATATTACATTTCAATTGATAAAATAAAAAAAATATTACGTTTACCAAAAGAATTAATATAAAATACAAGTAATTCACCTTTTTAATAAATATTTCAATCCAATTAATAAAAATTACAGACCAAGAGTAATTATTACAAAACAAAACGATAAGATGATTCTAATAAGTAATAAAAATTAACAAATCAGTGCTTCATAAATATTGCAAATTAGCCCCTATGTATTTGAAATAGCAAATTAAAAAATAACATATTTTATAAAATTACATTTTAGTCCTTTATATTTTATAAAATTTTATTTTAGTCCTTATACAAAATTCATTTTAGTCATTCTACTTAAAAAATTACATTTTAGTTCTATATATTTTATAAATTACATTTTAGTCCTTTATATTTTATATACATTTTAGTCCTTATACTTTAAAAATTACATGTTAGTCCTTATATTTCTTAAAATTACATTTTAGTCCTTTATATCTTATAAGATTACATTTTAGTCCTTTATATCTTATAAAATTACATTTTAGTCCTCAAACTTATAAAATTATATTTTAGTTCTTTATATTTTATAAAATCATATTTTAGTCCTTAACCTTATAAAATTACATTTTAATCCTTATATTTGATAAAATTTTCAACTAAATCCATAAATTTTATTTTAATTGCATTGAAGTCCTAAACATTCTAAAAAGTCACTAATTACCTAAAAGTTACATTTTAATCTTTATATTATATAAAATTTTCGACTAAGTCCTTATATTTTATAAAAATTGCATTTAAGTCTTAAACATTCTAAAAAGTTACTAATTACCAAAAAATTACAACTTAGTCCCTAATTTTATAAAATTCAAATTAATCTCTAATTAACTAATAATTCTATTTAAGGCACCTATAAAGAATCAAAGTTATTCATATATTATTTTATACCCTAATTCTATAAAATATTCTAATTTTCTAATAATTTTTAATTTCTAAATACACTAATAACCAAGAAATTAAAAGTAATAAACATCAAAACAATACTAAAACACTAACTACACAATTCGGATTTCAATATAAATGCAATATAAACATAAACTTTTTAAAAGCACAAAATAAAAATAATGATAAAAAATAACAATCTTGGGTAAAATACATACCTTTTACGTGGATAATGGTCTTTGATTATGGAAGAAACTATGCCAGCAACAAACAATCACAAACAAGGAAAAAATATAGGTTATTTTTTAGAAAAAAAAATATATGGATTAAAATATAGATTAAAGTGTTGAATCATTACCTTTGATTGTGTTATTGATGCTTTTAAGCTTGTGAATCGGCTCGAAATGGGGTTTTGATTGGTATAGATCTCGATTTTTTGTGTAATGTGTGAGTTGTTATGGAACAAATGGAGCTCATGAGTGTTAATAGTCGCTAATGACCCAATTTAGGTCGCAATTAACTTGTCTAACTTACCCTCGTGGTAAGCTAAACCACCACGACTCTTTGATTTTTATCTATCACGACTACGCGTGTAGTCTCTATTTTCTAAGGTAGTCAGTAATATTTATGGGCTGGAAAACTGACCTCCCAATCCCAGTAAATGAATTGTTTAATAAACTTTAGGTACTACAAATGTAACCGCTATTAAGGCTTATTCTTTAGTGACTAGTTCTTAAGCATAATCTAGTCGCGAGATAACGGTATCATTACCGATTATTTGTATTTCATTCGCGACTACGTAAAAGTCGTTATTTCTAAAAAAAATATTTTAAGAGTTTTTTTAAATTATAATATTCTGTTTTTAACCTATAGTACAATATTATCCAATAACAAATAACACAATTTTATAACCAAAACATCTAACAATACTAATATTCCAATTAAAAAATCCAGTGAAAATAAAAAACAAAACGCTAAGGTATTTCTAATTTGTCTCGTAATCACTAGTGTCTATAATTTCATAATCACTATCAATGTTTATCGGTTGCGCCAATTAAACATCCGCATACTCATCCCATGCGTCGTCATATATTTCCTTGTCATCTTCAGTCAATGTATCATTCCCAAAAGCGATGGATCAACTTCGGTCTCCTCACCAGTTGTCAAGCTTATTTGCAAGTAATCCGTGTCCGTATTTACTAAAGGAATGATGACCGGATCTGTGTCAAGAAACTGATTCTGCACTTCAATGTAATCCATCTTTAAATCACACTCATTTTTTCCGCGGATGGTGATGCACAATGTTTTTCAAAGATTCTAAGTATCGTTGTCAAAGATGTTCATTTTCAGCACATGTGGTGACACATCAACATCGACATGGCGATACTTAGTCTCGCTGTCAAAATGTACACTATTCAGTTATCAAGTAGTTTTATCTTTTTTGAGTGTATTGAATTTGAATTTGTTTTATCTAAAATTTTGAGTCTCTTATAGAATAACCCAGGACTCGACTCGTGCCAATCATTAACTTTCCAAATGTCTTTCCAACCTTTTTGCGTTTTCTTTGCATTAATTTTATCAATGTAAAACACTTTTTTGGCTTGGGTTGCTAAAATGTAAGACTCTTCTCTCCACCAAAAAGAAGTTGCGTTGATAATTATTAACCAACGATCTTATGTCACATTTTTCGTGCTATACCACTTACACTTGAATAACGCAACAGAACAACCACCATCAAATGTAATCTCCACGATCTTGACTAATTTATCGTAAAAAGGTACTCCATTATATATATGGTACATACTCCGTAATCATGAGTCACCCATTTTTCTCCTTTTTCACGAGTAATCCATTTGACACCATTCACAACACATGAATCATATCTATAAACCGGACCATGAGACATGTTCGCCAACAAAATCATCTCAGGGGTAGCTAATGAATCACTAGCCTTGTGCATTAGGTAAACCTACCAAAAAGAACACTTTTTAGATTTAATATAGTTTTTTTAATCTAAAAAATAGATGATATATAATACCTTCTCCATAAAACACTCCCAAACATTTCTCGGCTAATCCATTCTATATAAATAAAAGGGGCCGATTGCGTGGACTTGTGTTCACTACAAATTAAGAGTAGTGTAAACAATTTTTACAAAATATATTATATTGTTACTTACATCATGTACGATTGGATATCGTCACAATTAATGAGGATATGCCAGGTGATTTTATCCTTCTCTTTACGTGGCAAATCATCAAACCGTTTTTGCCCACTGGATGACACTCGCTCTAAAAAATGGACAATTTTTTGGGTTCAAGTAACGTCTCATTGTATCTACCGGGATTGTAGAACTTCCTTTTTTTTAAGATAACACGATTTGAATGTCAATGCCTCTTCCACCACGTACCCTTTGGTGATTGAACCCTATAGCCTAGCCGGGTTTAGAATGTACTCTAATAACTTCTTCAAGTACCTTTAAACGGGTACATCCATCACATTTAAACCGAATACCTAACAGTGCTTCGTCGTATAAGTGTATGACTAGGTGATCATTATATCAAAGAAGGCGGGAGGCAAAATCATCTCTAGCTTGCATATAATTTCAATCACGTCAGAAATTTTGATTCCAATTCTTTCCTACTTAGATTCTTTTTAGAAAGACTCGGAACACGTTACATAACCCAATTATCGGATCGCTCACTGATTTATTATCTATAAGCCTGGGGATATTAGCCACGCAAAGAAAATGCATTATTATGGGACAATCATTTGATTTCATCCCGATGATCTTTCCCATATCACTCTGAATGTTATTCCTCAAACTAGACACACAACCATCAAGAAACTTCTACGCCTTCAACCAATCCATAAAGACACGTTGCTTATCTGGTGTCAACACATACTTTGCACGTGGTATCATCATTTACCTAGTTTTGGGAACAACCACAACCCTTTCTTGATGCCCAAATCTTTCAGATTTATTCTCTCTTTTAGATTATCTTTGTTAATTTTCCCATCAAGGCCCACAACTATACCGAGCAGACTATAACACATATTCTTCTCAGAATGCATAACATAAACGTTATGTTTCAACAATTTTTTCGACCAATAAGGTAAACGATAAAAAATACTCTTTTTCTTCCAATAGAACTCATAAAGACTTGTTTTCTTCGTCGCCTTGCCCCCAAAATCCTCGTCTTTACTGGGAAACACAGTGGGCAACCCATTTATCTGCATTTGAATATCAGCGATACTATGTTTCTAGGGGCGGGCCTCTGCTCGTTACTCACGTACAAAATTACGTCTATTCTAAATCGATGTCTCATAGGTAACCACCGTCTGTGATCAAAATAAACTACCTCTTTATTCACCTTCTTCGACAGAGTGGAATCCATGAATTCTAGGCATGCTAAGTAACCTGACCCTACCAACCTAACGTGTATGACCTACCTAGATAATCATCAGTCGTGGACAACAAACAAACTTTCATTGTAAACTCTTGCTTAGTATGAGCATGATATGGAAGGATCTATTTATCCCATAACTTGTCCAACTCATCTATAACAGAGCAGAGAAAGACATTCATATCCTTACCAGGCGATCGCGGACCCAGAATCAACAAAAAAAGTTGAAATGTGATTTCTTTCATGCATAACCACGGTGGAGAGTTGTAGACGGTCAATATAACTGGCCACATGCTATTGGAGTTTTTTTGCATAGTAAATGGACAAAAACCATCGATACTCAAGCCCAATAATACATTCCGAGCTTCACTCGCAAACTGAGGAGGTAGATATACAAATATCTTCCACCTATCACCGTAAACATGATGAGTTACACATCTGTATCTGTACTCTATCTGGTATGGTGCCAGATCATGTCTTTGGTGAGGTGCCTCAAAGTGTATAGTCGCTTCAATCTTGGCGCAATCGGAAAATAACAGAGTTTCTTATGGGGTACTTTCTTACCCTTCTTTGGATCTCCTCTAGATTCACCACATACTGGACACTCTCAAGGTATTCATTCTATTTGTAATATAGAGCACAATCATTCAAAAAACATCGCGTACTCTATCCCATACCCACACTTACAACTTTTTTTTGCACCCTCATAAGAAGGAAACTTATGACCTTCAGGCAAGACACGACCCAACAATTCAAGGATCTCGATGAATGATATGTTACTACATTTGTTCCTCACCTTTACGTGCATAAGCTTGGCAATGAAATTTAAAGGACCCATTAGTTCAGATCCAGGGTACAATTTGACCTCCAACTCCTCAAACAAAGCTTCGCAACTGCCACGACTTGTTGATACTCGCCTCTCATCTCGGTGTCACCCGAATGACCCCCAACATCGTAAGTGGGTCTCAAATTGTCATTCACATTCATCATTTCATCTTCTATATTCCGGGTACGGATTTCCGCAGGAATTTCAAAATTCTTACAGTGCTTTGTCCAAACCTCATACGTGGACAAAAACCTGCTTTAGAACATGTACCCTAACCTCACAGATGCGGAATTTACGATTATTCGAACAATTATTGCACGGACACAACAATAAACCATTAGCCCCCACCTTTTTTTCAACAAAATCGATAAATTCTTCAACACCATTAATATATTCCATGGTGACGTAGTAAAATTGATTTAATCCAACTCTTATCGATACCGACCCCATCGTCTACTAGCTATTTAATATAAGTATACAACTACAACAATATTAATAATAGAAAATAAATATTCATAGATATATTTTATAACATCCAAACAAAATATACATTCATAAATTAAGGTTTTAATTACATAATCATCTCATATCATATGTTAAACATAATCATAATCAAATAAAACAAATTTCAAAAAGTTTCAAATTTTGAAAAATACCTAATTTGGGATAAGTAGGCTCCACGTGGAAAATGGACCCGGGAATAGCATAAGATGAAGTGGATAACCAATTGATGAATAAAATAGTCTTTTAGGTTTTAGAAAAATATGATAGATTTTTTTGGGGATTTTTTTTTGCGTTTTAAGAATCTGCCCAACTACAACCATAAATACGTCAGCTTCATTTGCGACTACAAAAAGTAGTCGCAAATGAGTAGAAAGTAGTAGTTAGAACTAGTCAACCGCGAAGACTTAAAGTAGTCGCCAATCTTAATGGTCAATAGAGAATACAATTAACGGCAATACAAATAAATATTTACTTTAAAAACACTGTCAATGACTTTTTTGTGATACACGACTACATACGTTAGTCGTGATTAACAAATGAGTTAGGCGACGACTTATGTCGTCGCCGATAGACTTTAGTCGCTAAAGATAGCTTTCTAGATATGGCATGCATGTAGTCGCAAAATATTTAGTCGCTAGAGAAGCGCGTTGTAGTAGTGTAATAGTAGAGATAAATTACAATAACATCCAATGCATAAGGACATATCATCTAGTTTAATTAAGTTGGAAAGCTGAATTGGGAATGTATCTAGACTCGGGTCAAGTATATTATCTGCAAACTTATACTTGGTCAACCAATTTGCAACTCTATTCCTGTTTCTTCTAACAAAAGAGAAATTAGGTGAACAAGATTCTGTTACAAAATAAGTACTACTAATAACTTTACAAAGCGTGGGTTAGAGATAGGAAAGTTGTTCTTTAGTGGAAACATGAGTTGATGGCAGTCATTCTGAATAATGACCATGTTGTCTTTAAACGCTCGAGCCACCAGACTAGTTTTAAGGATGCCAAGAGTCTCAGCCTCCACAAGTGAATCGGTAGCTATACCCCATACATTGTAATTCAACATATTTCCTTTACTATCCCTGGTCACACATGAAATAGAGGTCACTTTATTTTTCATAACAACATCACAATTTATTTTTGACATATTAATAGGTGGGGGTCCATTTTATTACTAGATTCTCCTCTATTTGAGGTCCTTCAATTAAGACATCTCATAAAACAGTCTCAAGGGGAATTACATCATTTTATAGAGTAGGATTATTACTCCTTTTATCTCTCAGTTCATATATGACATCATCAGGATAGTCATATTCTTATAATCTTCCCACATTTTAGTAGCTTTGTCAATTGTTCTTATTGGATTCAGGGGTGAACCCTTGAATTTCTTATCATTCATATCCTTCAAAATTTGCCAAGAGATAGTACGAACATACTCAATTATCTGACTATGAGCACCAAGCGTTTTTCTAACCCTTGAAAGTGTTCCTGCCATCCATGAGTCCATCCTAAGGGTGAATTAGTCGCATGTTGTTAAGTTCATGGGTGTAGAGAACCACAATGCCCTTGCCTAAGGACACTCAAACAACAAATGTTCCACATTCTCAACGTTCTCATTACATATATCACATATAGAAGAGTCTTTCCTTTAATATATTTTTTCATTAATGGGTAAAAGATTTCTAATCATTCTCCACATAATTTATTTAATCTTGGGGGCGACCCTAAAATCCTAGATCATCCTCCATACCCTAGAAGGGATATTATGGGATGATTTGGCCTTATTATCTCCAATCCCAATATACAATTTATCACTTTCTTGTTTCATGACTTGGTAAGATTTCTTAACGAAACAATTCCCTTATTTACTCAAGGTCCAACAGAATCTCTCTTTACCCCCTGATAAAGGGATAAATGTATTCAAAATCTTTTGAATTTTTTCTGCATTATACTTACTCTTTACTTATTAAAGATTCTGCATTTTTCATTTGGGATCATAAGCTCATACACTTTTCTAAAACTTAACTGATTTGGTAATTCTATTACAGTTAGTTTTCCATTCATTTGAGTGAAGGTTTTTATCATAACCATTTCCCACATTCCACTTTAAGTGTTTACACAAAGAGCCTCTTCCAGCTACCAAGCTTCTCCAACCCCAAGAGGGTGAGTGCCCTGTCTTAGCATCCATGAAAGAGTTCATTGGAAAGTACTTCCCTTTCAAAATTTTATAGAGAAAATAATAATTTTTATTAACTAAATTCTAAGCTAATTTCCTCGAAAGAGATATATTTAACGTTCATGTCCCTAAACCCCAGGCCCCCTGAGTACTTACTTTTAGTAATTGAGGCCCAGTTTCCCCAATGGATATATTTTTCCCATTGACTCCCTACCAAAAGCAAGCTATTTGTGAGGAAATAAGGTAACATGTATTTTTAGGGATAATAAAATAAGACATAATATAATTAGGGAAACTTTGTATTACAACTTTTATAAGAACTCCTTACCAGCCTCAGAGAGAAATCAAATTTTCCAATTATCAAATCTTTTTATAGTTCTTTCAACTAGTGAAGTTAGGTCCTCAACCCTGGACCTTCCCCATTCAATGTGTAGTCCAAGGTAATTACCAAATGATTGGTTCCTTTCATGTTCAACCTCCCTGCCATGATAGTATGAATACGACCGGGGGTATTAGGGCTGAACTTAACACCAGACTTGTTCAAATTCAACTTTAAACCTATAATATACCCATACTTATTAATTAAATTAGTGCAACTATTATTCTCTTTATAGTATTAACATTCATAAAAAAGATATTATCATCAACAAAGAGGAGGTGGGTTACAAGGGGATAATTTAGCAATTTTCACACCATCCAGTATTCCTTTATCCACTTTGTCCTTAATCAGAGTTGATAAAGTTTGGAAAACCATACAAAAGAGAAAATAAGATAGGGGCCCCCCTGTCTCAAACCCCTTAAGGGGTCCTTCATTTATTCTATCTACATATGTCAAATTTGTAATATGGGTTCAGGAGGGGATGAGGGGCGTGATCCATCTCACCGACCCAATATTCTAATTTTTGGGATGTGATATATTATTTTTATCACATTTTATTTGTTTAATCGACTGAATTTTAATATAGGTACACCTAAGATAAAACATAGGGACAAGACGACCCTCCAAGCGGCCTATAAGGCAGTGCACAAATTAGGGAGTCACCTACTCGTGGATTTGTGAATTCTTGACAAGATGTGGGTAGAATGCAACCTAACAATATGAAAAATAGATGGCCAAGGCGATTCAATTGACTATCAGAGAGACCGTTCCACCATACTATAAGGCATGGGCCGAAGTTTCAGGACAACACGTGCAACGAGCCAATATCGATTAAGGGTATTTACAATTCATATATATTATATAATTGTTTTGTACATATCGCATAAGGTTGTAAAAAAATCAAATGATGGTGTTTGGATGCAGGATTTATTTGATTTAGAGGCCTAGATGCAAATGGACGATTGGTTGGTGATATTGAACCGCTTGTCGGTGATTTTTGTCTCACGGTACATGGACAAAAATTTTAAGACAAAAAAGAATCACTATCACACAAGCACAAACCCAACGATATGAGCGATGAGGATTGATTAGGGAATTGCTCTTTTCGAACGACGAGTATGTTAAGGTATGAGTTATTTTTGTTAGAAGATGTAACTATTTTTTATTTATTTCGTTGAAATTTATTTATTTTATTATTTACAAAAATACAGAACCAAGCGTATGCAAACAAAAAGAATAGGGCAAATCGAAACGCCCTAGTAGTGGTCGATCCCATAATTACTCACAAAGGCAGGAAACAATACGAGGTATATTTTGGTTTTTTGTTTGTTATCATGCCTTGTTAATTCATTGAAACATGAGGAAGATAAACTATCATCGATTGTCCAGGATAATGTTGAGGCATATGAAGTAATAACACTGCCTCTAATATCCCATTTTTTCAGGGATGTCAGCTATGATAACGAAGCTAAAGAGTGGAGGGCCGAGTATTATTGTCTATCTGATGCAAGTATAAAATACACTATTTCAATATGTGACATCAAATATTAAAGCTGATCACTGGAAATATGTTTATTTCGTGTAACATGCTGAGTTGACACAACCGATGCACACACAAGCCATGCGGGCGGGGTCAAAGTTTGGGTCTACTGAATCTTCATCTTCAACCCCTACATTGTCACGATAGGAATAAGTTGACAATGTGATCAATATCGCAAAAAGTGTTGGGAAAAAGATCCTAGAGTTGGGTGGCTAGTGTTGAACTCTTATCAAAGGGAAATAGGAATTAAAGCTCCTGATACCCCCTCACCATCTGATGTGCTACAAGATTTCTAGGGTATGGTGGAATACATGAATGGATATATGGTTTCCCAGCACAAGAAACCGTACATTCCTCAAGTCGAACGATCGACGAGCTTTACAGTTGCCACACATCAGGTTTTGGCCTTGAGGACGTCAGCCAATTTTTCAGCCAATTTAATGAGTACTGGGCACGGGAAGGCATGACGACTTACGATCCCACCCAGCCTTGACAAAACCTCCAGATCCTTCTCCTCCAGGTTATAATCCTCCAGGTCCTACTCCTCATGTACTTAAAGAAGAAGACCTTGATGATGAATATCATACATTTTAGACTTTGATTAGTACTTATAATCTTATTTTTGTGGTACTTTTGCTTTGCTTTTTATTTGTACTTTTGCTTTTCTTTTGCTTCATACTTTTAAGACTAGTTTTTGTTTCGTTCTGTTTTTGAGATAATTAGTTGTATTTCTATTATATTCAGTTTTAACTTGACAATTAACCCTGGAAGTCTAGACTGATTGAATGGGGGAAGGATACCTTAGAAACGACAAAACTGTCTCTAAAGGAACGATTAGTGGCATCGTCAATGAGTTCTTCTTTAGCGACAACATTAGTCATCCCTATAGAGAATCTCACCAGCGACAAAATTAATCATCCCTACTAAAGATACCATTAGCGACGAAATTCTTCCTCACTAATAAAGACCTCATTGGCGACGATATTTTCAATTCAAATGACATCTTCAACATGGACAATTAATTTTATCGCTAGGGAGATCCTCATTACGGACGACATAACTCGTCGCTAAAGAATAAATCATACTCTTGTTAATGAGAATATAATGTAATCATTAAAGATAAACTACACAATTGCGGAAAAACTTCATCTTTTGTCGCTAATAAATATCGTTAACGTCGATAATCTAGCGACGAACCATTAACGGCGATATTCAGTATCATTAGCGACGACCAATGTTGTTTTTAATTATAGATACTGTAGCATGACCCCAGATCTATGTATTTCTCAAGTGTCCCTTAGATTACCTTCTAGATTTGTCCCAAGTTGTGCATGATCCAATCTTCCAATTACTTTTGTTTTAGAGTAACAATCCATAAAAACTAGTGATCCTGGAGCATCTTTTATATCATATATTAATCAGCATACGTTTATAGCTACGTATATCTTTGAACCCCAATCCAAGTCGACTTCTTAGAAAGTCTATCGTCTCCCAAGGTGTGATAAACTACTTTAACTAATTCAATACCTCGAGAGAGCTAACTACCGCAAGTTTATGGATCGTTGACAAGTAATAAAAATAAGTATGTAAAGAGTATTGTGTCCATAGTTACTACTAAGGTTAATCCTTATGCAGTGTTATTGTAAAGTGTACTAGAATGAATCGTTCAACTAAAATGATAAAGATAAAATATTTGTTTTGTTTTTGTTTTATAAACTATGACACAATAAAGAAAATTAAAATAACAAATGAAAATATACTAAGGAGAAGAGATGAGAATATAACTCAAGAACTCACAAGTCATCTATAATAGTATTATTTTTTACGTTTAATTGATTAAGGGTGAATTGCTAATTATGCAATAGGTGGAATTCTAACTTCTTCTTAACTCGCGTCAAGGTAGCTTACAAAACTACTTCAACACTACTATGGGAATCGAGTGAGGTGACCCTATGTAATGATTGGTGAGTAAAATTCTCTAACCCTATTGACAACCTGGCTAAGAAAGCCCGTCAAGATCACTACCGCACACTAGAAAATTATGTATCATTTTTAGTAACCCAACCACCGTCACGGTGACAACCCTAATTACTAAGGGTAGAACTATATTTGGATAGAGGAAGGGCTGAATTTGAGTGTCAAATTCATAAGAAAAATATATAATTTTAATAACCCAATTAAATTATGTAATCCCAAATTCTATAAACGTAATAAATCATACTAGGGCTCACACATAATGTTTTTTAAGCTATGATAATTTAGTTCATAATAAAGAAATAAACTCAAATGATAAAAGTACAAGAATCATGTTTAGGACAAGAAACTAATACTAAATTACCCTAAGATTGATAGTAGAACGGTGTAGAAGTGGTGCAATAAGGCTCCAACTTCTTCTCCAAGCATGTCTCTTAACTCTTAGTGATGTAATTTTGTATAATAATGATCAATGATCCTTTTCTAATGATAAAACCTGGTATATATCAACTGCAAAATGTTTTATGGGTTGTGTGTTATTTTTAAGTGATCTAAACACGTTTCGTTGTAGAGTGGACTAGTTCGAACCATAGCAGTTGCAACTTTAATAATTTTTTCGATTCAACTCCAATTCACGAATCGTCATTTTCTATGCGTGCCTAACTTCAAGTACTATCTGGAAACCAAAAGACTCCTCTAGAATCTTCATAAATTGCACGTGGTTACACCAACAAGTCAATTTCTAAATCTGACTGGTAACTACTCTCGTTTTCTAAAAATAGTTTTTTGGTCCTTTAACTCCTTGACATGGGTTTTAGCTTCTTTTCTCGATTTTTTATCCTCGTCTTGGAATCTAATAGTCTCCAAGTATCAAAAAAATGCACACTTAACACACAAATTATGCACAAATAACTCTAAAAGTAACAATCTCTAAAACTAAATAAGAAATAAGAAACTATCAAAATATTGGAATAATCTCTCAAATAACTACTAGATAATCCCAAAAATATATTTGGTGACTACATTATAAAAAAGACATCAATGGCATACCTAACTAATATCTATATATAGAATGTAGATATATACACTTTAAATTCTATAAAAAAATTAGGGGCAAATTCTTCCCCCAAACTTTTCTAACCCGAGTTTTAGTTTCTCAATTCACTTAATATTATTTCTGGATGCGTGCCGTTCAGCTGAAAACAATATATCGAATGGCCATTGTTTGACACTTGTTATGAATTATGCTTTCCTTCGAAATAAATAAATAAATAAATAAATTATGCTTTCCAACTAGCTACGGCACTTCCCCATCCAAAAAATGAAAAAAAGAATGCAAAAAAAATTCAAAGAATGTAGGCATTCTTTCTTGGATGCCTCAAAGTGATGGATTTGTTAAACCAATAGCTAGGTAGATATGTTGACAATTTACACAGATAACTTAACGTAACGTTTCAGACAATGAGGACTTAAAATTGAGCTCAGCTGCTGCGTCTATTTGCAGCATATTAATTATTATTTTACATAAAGTGCATTTTGGATAATAACACGCTGATTAGCATATTGATTACTTTCTATTAAAGGGGAAATAGAAGTCAACAAGGTCTCGTTTAAAGAAATAATGAAGATTGTACACAGGTGAATAGTTGTATTCATGTCACTCTTGCTGTTAGCATCTTTGTCAACCTAACTTTGGATTGTAGGTCTATAAAACCTTAAATATCACTATACTTCAACCCCCCTTATTTATTTCTGAGTTTTAAATGGTACCCATTAAAATAATTAGTCTTTCCATGATAATTTTAAAAAGAACATAATTCAACCTAAACTCACTAAACCTTATCCTAGAAATCATATGGTAGTAATCAATACTTCCAGCATCCCTTCGCCCTTGGGTTAAGACGAATAACCACTTCAAAACTACACATGTGAGTAGACTTTAGAAAAGGCCAAGAACCTTGTGTGATTCATGTGTATTTTTTAGACATACCATCCATTTATAGCTGTAAATGAACCAAGCCGCTCGCAGGCGAGCTTGGCTCTAAAAATAGTTCGTTCGAGATCGGCTCGAATATAAACAAGCTCAAACTCAAGATTCATTTAAGCTCGATAAGTAAACGAGTCTGCTCGAGTTCGGCTCGTGAGCTCGTTTAAAATTATGAATTATAAATTAATATACTATCTACTTATAAATATATTATTAAACCTTTAATATCAAATTGTATATTTTTAATTTCTTTAGATATTTCTTTCCCAATAATGTTTTGTTTCATGTTTTCATACCACACACTCCATCAAATATCAACCGTTCATTAAAGTCCCCATTCAACCATAAAAAACAACTAAAAAAGATTGTTTTATAAGTTAAACACACAAGTTATAACATTTCTGATTTGGATAATTAGAAGCTCGGGCTCGTTTAAATTTGAGCTCGGCTCGACTCGAGAAATTAAACAAACAAGCCTGTACATCTAGTATTCAGCTCGGCTCGACTCGTTTAGAGCCCTACCTCCACTAGAAGAAAAATTATATTTAGTGGCAAAATAATTAATCATTAGAAGTTTTAATTTTGTCGTTATTTGTTCGCCGCAATAAGTTTGTCTCTAAAGACACTTTTTGTAGCAATTTTTTTTGTCTCTATTGACTTTATCTTTAGCAGCAAATTTTGCTGCTAAAAATATAATTAAAGACCATTTTCGTGTTTAAAAATACCATTAAAGACTATTTTAGTGTTTCCGTAATATATATCGTCTCTAAAGATATACTATTTCTTGTAACGATCATCGTTGGATACAGTTAAAAAAAGTTAAAAATTAAAAATAAAATGGTGTATATAAATTTGATCTATATATTTTATGGATTATGTAATGTATATTTTAAGTTTTGATTATGTTTTCTCTAATATCATTTAGAATGATCTGGTTATTAAGAAAAAAATAAATACAATCTCGAGTATACTTAAATGACTCAAAAAATAAAAACCTGGAACAATTAGAAAAAGTAAATATGACGTATTACCTTTATTTAAGTAAATGTTGTATCTATATCGTGTACAACTTTTCTTTTTTATTATTAATACATCTATTTTACCTGACCTAAATAAGTGGCCTTTAAAACAAGTCTGAGGATAATACAATAAATAAAATCTTGTATTTCATAAAAAAATGACATAAAATAAATAAATATTAAATATCATAAATTCTAATTACCAAACCTTAGAAGATGATATTAAACAAAACCTAAATTGTTTATAATTTGCTTTCTCCTTTTTTGCTATTTATCACAAAATCTATGTTTTGTTTATTATTTCGTGGGTAAAATTTTGTTTTACAAAGATTAAAAATGAAAAAATTAGCTGAGGTAATGAACCGAAAAGGAAAAAAGGATAAAACTACACAATATTAGTTCTCTAAGAATCGAGAATAGAAATTAAGTCCACAGTCTCCAATGACATCCACCACAAGATAGGGTTGACTTATCTTAAAAATAAATGGGGTTGAAGTTTAAAAAACCACAAGAACGGATTTAGGGGATGGCTCCCCAACCTAAGGATACAATAAAAATTTACGTAAATTCTTATGGTATCCCAAGGTGGGGCCTTGCCATCACAATAGAATCCCTATCAAATACTCTAGATTCGATCTCTCAACCTAGTCAAAACCAAAAAAGTGGCCCACCAAAGGCAACCCACCCCCTGAAGAACCAATCTAAGAAGCTATAACCGACACAAAAATGACAATGTTGGAGCATTCCATGATCTAACATATCTCTCCAACTTATCTATGCGTAGCTTATAATCTCTTGAAAATAACATTGAAGACCAAATGGAACTCCAAGATAATAGAACGACATTGTACCCTTTGTGAGTAGCGATATCTCCTCAAGAATATTCCCTTTAATCCCTACAAAATAGATTTTAAATTATAGACTGTCCAACCAAAGACCCAAACACTTAGCAAAATTTTTCAAACACTCCATAAGCACTTTCACGGACTTAGAATCACCTCTTGACAATAACATCAAACCATCAGATAATGTGAAACCCAAGATATAGTACTAGGGGGTGAATAGGACAATGCATGATGAAAAACCTAAAACAAATGAGATCATTTGATTCTATCTAAACCTCCACTTGTTAAGGATTATAAATAGAATGACTAGACTAACACTAGAGATAGGATACAAGAGTGTAAAAACTCAATCAAACTCTTAATATGTATATTCATTGAGTAATACTAGCCAAGGATTAAAGAAAGAAATTTCATGAGTACTAACTATGCAAAATACTATGCTTGAAGATAGATTCAATATAAAGACAATACATCAAACATATGGCATGCACAAAAGTAAAGAGTTAGGGATGTAATAAAAACTAAAATTTAGAGTGGCTCAGCTCAAGTAGGTCTAGTACACCACCTAAGGTCTATGCATCCTTAGAATTTCAAACTCCTCCTCTAGATATCCTTCTTTTTTAAACCTTTACAAACTCTTTCAATTCTCCTTTGAAGGAAAATACTAGTGTTATCACCAATAATAGGAAACCAAATAGAAAATCTCCACTAACAGTGTAGCATTTTACAGACCTATCAACTTGTGTATCACCCTAGAAGGATTAGTAGACAATCTCTTCTCACTATCTACCATTTCACACTTTGTGAAGCCTTCAAACTTTGTGTCTACACCACACAAACTCCAACACATTCTTGTTTAGTCTATGGAAGAACATCCTCTTCACTAGACTAAGATTAAAAACCTAAGATTTATGATTAAACCTAATCTACCTACCCTAGCCTCTAAATTCCGAAATGAGTTGATAAATAAAAGTATTTGAGATAGAAAGTACAAAGAGATATGTATGGATATACAAATTTATTGCTTTGTGTCTCTCTTGAAAGATATATTTAAAAAGCTTTTAATTTGTGTAGGGAAGAGCTAGTTTTGGAAGTCCTCAATGCCTCTATCTATAGGTAAAAATATGTATCGCCTTAGGGTTGTCTTATTTTTTAACTTATGGATGCCCGCTTCTTTTGTTTGGATACCCATTGACGTGCCTCAAACAACCCAGTGACAAATATAGTACACTAACAAATTTATTTGTGTCCTTTCTAGTCGTTATCCCTTTAGCTCTCGGATACCCGACATCATATATGCCCGTTCATACATTTCAATATCCTGTATGAAGTAAAGCTCCGTTTTTACTGATGACGTGAGGTCACCAAAGTCCGGTGGCTTATAGGCGACAACTTCAAGAAGGAACATAGTGGGGTCACCGAGGTCTATTAAGAATAAGACTGAGCTTGAGCCTCGTAACATGAGATAGCTTAACACCTATGCAGTAGAAATCGTAGCCTAGGCGCGCCTAGGCACCGCGTGCGTCAACTCTCCCCTCAGCTGCTCACGCCTAGTAAAAATGCTAGGAAAATTTTCCTAGCACCTTAGTCGCCATGGAAGAGGCGCCTAGCCCGTCTAGACACCGATTAATGGCAAAAGATGGTCGCCTAAGCCTTATTTTTATTTTTTATTCCCGAGAATTCTTGAATTGATATTATAACACAAATTTTAGTATTTTTGTATTTATTATAGTGTTTCTAGATGAAATTTATGACTTAAATAGTTAAAATTGTTATAATATACAAAATTTGCAGCGGGACTGATAGCCGCCTAATCCCGCCTAAGCCTTGTATAATCTCGCATGGGCGCTAGGCCCTGGTCGAATGCCTAGGCCGCGAAACCTAGATCTACAACATATCTGAATACATTATACATATACCATCTCGTAATTTAAAAAGTGACATATAACCATATTAGTTTTGGATTCCTTAATTAGACAAAAGAAGATAAGTAAAACTATAAGAAAATAAAAAAATGTTTGCTGGAGACTTTTCGAGTCGTGGGGACACGACTAAGTTTTGAGTTAGGGATGGGGATTCATTGTCCTCATCTTTCTTTTTTGTTTTAGCATAAATTAATTTGTTTTAGGTTAAAGAATTGGTATATAATATGGCAATGTACCTATTTGAGCACGTGTTTAGTTAAGTCAATGATAGTAGGTAGTATGTTTTTGAACAGTGTCACAATGCACCTTAGTATGAATGCATGATAACATTTTAGTAAAGGATAGGGAAGATTAAGAAGCAACACGCAAGAAGAAAAGATGAATCTTAGGGAGCCTTGACTGGCGTGTAGAATGCGAGGTCTGAAATTAGTTAATTACCCGCTTAATCTATGAACTAAAAGTGAAAAAGTGACAAGACCTAGTAAGTTATAAAAATGATTAAGGCATTTATTTCACAAGCCACTTGAAGCTTTTTAGATCTCTCACCCTTTTAATTAAGTATGCTATTATCTGCCTCAGCCCCTTTGAGCCTTTCTAAAGCCTTTTATATCCACATGACAAGCCATACCCATTAGATTATAGGACATATCCATATGACCCGCACTCGAATCGCAACCCTAAGACAAGTCATTTTAAAGCTTGAGTTTGGGGTGGTGGGATTCATCAATTAGGAACATTGGGTTTGGCACACTTTGAATTGTAATTGTGATATGATAAATGATGAGTTTTTATTGTAACCCTTTGTCAGGGTAAAAGAGAAAATATTAAAAAGAAATATGAAAAAGTGGCATGATATCTCAAATTAAAAAGAGAGTCATAACTAGTTATCAAAATAAAAATATGATACGAAAAAGAATATATGAACCAGACTGGAAAAGAGGAAATTTGTTATGTAATCATCATGAGAAGCTTTATTGGGTTATTTGGGGATGCTAAATCAAAGAAGCAGCAAAATTGGGTTGAGTGAGAACAAGTACCAGTGAAACTCAAACTCTAGGGCGATTGGTTGATGGTTAGTGAGAAGAGAGCCAAAAACTCACTTTTCATTATTTAAAGTTATATCATACCGTCCCTAAACCAACATTACAACCGTAAAGACCTTATGATTTCTAGCTACAAGGTTGAGTAGCAATTGAACAATTAGGGAATAGTTAGGTGGACCTTTGGATACTATATTAGGACCTATGATCACCCTATAGCCGTCAACACGAACTAAGTGAAAATCGTAGGCATTGTGAAATTAATCTGGACTTGAATTTATGAGATGTTGACTATGTGTATATTAGGTGTTGGTGGATGGTAAGGTATGATAAAATAATGATAATAAAAATAAGAACTATCACCCTAACCAGTCATGTTACTCACTATAAGTAATACAGATCGTATGCAAGTTTTAGTAATAAGTAAGATTCGTTCTCAGGGACTTAGTGTGTTATGAGTATGAATTAGAAGAAAGTGTAGTAAAGAATAGTTCATGAAATAAAATATAGTAAAATAAATATTATTGATTGTGGAGAGAATGATTAAACTAAAGATTAGTGCAAAAAATAAAAGATGTAAGAATAAGATGAGAGATATAGCCAAGGTTTGCGTGTATGCACTTATCCTTCTATTTCTTCAACTAGTTATAAGGGTGATTAAATCTCTTAAAGTAATTAGACATGATTCTATATTCCTCCTAACCCCCTTCTTGGTGGACTTAGGTGGAGACCTAACAATTACTAAGGGACTTGGGTAAGGGGAGCCTGCGCAATGATCGGTGGTTAACCTCAAACCCTAATGACTATCTAGTTAGGCAATACCGTCAGGATCACTACCGCACACTAGACATTTATGTGGTGTTTCAACAATTAGACACCCCTTCCGGGTGACCATCCAACTTCTATTAAGGGGGTAGTCTATACTCGTGCATTAGCAAGAACTACAGTCAATACATCAAAGCACATAAAACAAATGTAAAAATTAAGAAGCTCAATCGATTTAAAAAGGTTTTTCCCAAACAAACTTAGATAGAAGAAAATATAATTCAAAGATTATACATATGCAAAACCCAAGCTATGGGAAAATTAGTTCATACTGGAAAGAAATAAAATATAATAAAGATACATATTGACAACTTGCTTCTCTTGATATTGCTACTTGATACTAAAGACTAATAATTGAACAAGGACATGTTTACAATGATAAGAGGGTGTATTTATAGGTGTTTTCTAACCCTAGGTCAAAATCTGAAGTGGAAGGCAAGTAATTGGAGTCCAAGTCCAATTCATTTTTGTTTCCTAAAATATAGGACATGATCAACATTGCTCACTGTTTTGGTCATATCTTTTTCGTTACGGGGCCAAATTTTGCGTACTTTATATTTAAAGGACTGCAGTGAAAAAGTATATTTAACCCTATAAAGGCTCATCCAAAATTGGCAGATTTATTTGACAACTTTTCATTTTCTATTTCTACTTTTCTTCCTTTTATCTCCTAATTCCTCCTGGATATTCTTTCATCAACTCCTTGAAGTAGATTTGACATCTAATTATATTCCATCAACCTCAAGAGCTTCACATTGACACACAAATTATACCAAATATGCTCTAAAAGTAATAAATCATCAAATCAACACATGAATTAAAAAAATATTTAATAACGTGGGAAAATCCCTTAACAATTAAGAAAATACACCTAAAATGATGTCTCAAACCTATATTAATATATCACAAACATGGAGAAATCAAGAACCCCAACTCAAAGTTGTATCGTCCTGATACAATAAAGATAAAAACATAGGTAAGTCTCTAACTACACACCTAAGTCAATTAAGCACAATGGGAAGAATATAGCAGAATATGGATAATAAACTCAAAGCAACTACTCAGAAAATTTTATGGAATAGTATTTACAAACTAAATTACCTATACACTTATCATACAAACAATCAACACTGTTCAAATTCAAGATCGTATTAGCTGTACAATGCACGAATGAGAGGTTTTTTTTACTTAGTTTAACATAGAGGCTATGATTGTTCATCGAGCCTAACTAGTATCCAATGATCCATCTAACTACTCTCTAATGGTTCAATTATTTCTAGATCACATAGCAGAGAATTATAAGGTCTTTAAGGTTGTAATGTTGGCTTAGGGATGGTATGATCATATATTTGGATAACTTAGAGTGAGCTTTTGGATTTCTCTTCACTAGACATCAACGAATCGCCTTAGAGATTGAGTTACTGTAACTCATAAGATGTTCTCACTCAACCCAATGATTTGATGCACTAATTAGCATCCCCAATAACCCAGTATAAAGCATAAAGGTGATCACATAAAAAATCCACTTTGCCGGTCCAAATCATATTCAATCTTTTCATATCAGTTCTTTTTTTCTAAGTGAGCTATAGCTATGACTCTCTTTTTAATGTGAGATGTCATGCTACTTTTTTCAGTATATATTTCTTTTCATAACTTTTTTCATTTACTTTTACCCCGGCAAAGGGTAACAATATAAAACAGTGAATCATCATCAAATATAGAGCGCAAATAAATAAACAAAAAAACCCAACCCAATAATATTTCACATAATGGTGGACCCACGACCCCAAACTCAAGCTCTAAAACGATTGTCTATGCATCGCGATTTGTGTGCGGGTCATATGGAAAAGTCATAAATTCTAAGGGATATGGCTTATAACATGGCTAAAAAAGGCTTTAGAAAGGCTAGAAAGTGCTGAGAAGGATATAAATATAACATAATAGACAACAAGCTAAAAAGGCAACAAGGGGCTTCACAAAGAACCGCCTTAATCACTTTCTAAACTATGCAATTTTTTTACTTTCTTACCTTTAGCACGTTTATTAGATGGATTATCAACTAGCTCGGATCTCATGGCCTATGCACCCCTCAAGGCGCCCTAAGATCAAACATACTTCTACTGCATTTCTTACTAATCTTTTCTTCACAATCTATATGTGTTTCCTGTTCATACTCAAAGCATATAAAATAATCAGCTTATAAACATATTACTTTCTATCATTAACTTACTAAGCTTATGCTTTCAAGCTATTAAACACAATCTACATCTAATCCCATGTATCAAAAATTTTAATTTCTTCCTAAAATAGTAAAATCACATAAAAATGGAGATGAGAGACAACAAATCCCCATACCCAACTAAAAAATGAGTCGTGTCCCCATGACTCGTAAAAGACTAAACAAGGAAATTAAAAACAAGTAAATATTCCATATACATAAATGGTAAGGAAGAAAGAGAACATACTCTTGAGACTATTACCGCGCCTTATCAATACCCATAATAGGGTGCATTGCATTTCTTGTATGTAACCTTCTTTTTATCACCAATTTCACTCAAATTATGTTGATTTTGACTCGAATTTGGTTGAATTTCCTATTTTAATTAATTATTTTAAATTATTAATTGTATTTTGAATTATTAATTGTATTTTAAAGAAATAAAAAAATATGATTTTTGAATTATTTTTAATTGCAGTATTGCAATTAAAAATAATTCAGAATCATATTTTTTTATTTAAAAAAATAAAAAATAAAAGGTCAATAGCGACTATATGTAGTCGATATTAATTACAAGAAGTAGTCGCTAATTAGAAAGTCAATAACGACTACATAGTAGTCGTTAATTAGTAATATTAATAGCGACTACAGTGTAGTCGCAGTTAATAAGGTTAATAACGACTACGCTAGTAGTCGCTAATAACAGTTAAACATCTAACGACTACTTAGTAGTCGCTAGAAACAAAACCACGTCTTACGACTACTTTTTGATACGTAGTCGTTATGTTTGACTTCTGACGACTAGTTTCTAGCGACTAATTATTAACGACTACTTTTAGTCGTTAGATCCCAGTTTCTGGATCTAGCGACTACTTACTGACACATTAGCGACTACACGAGTAGTCACTAGAAGCCTTGTGCGGCATAGTGTATGCTCCATCGCAATCAATCACACAACTCTAGAAATATCTTGTTCTTCACCTTCTCCACCTTCTTTTTTAATTATTCTCTCATGAGCAAAAGGTAAGTCCGGTAAATGCGTTTTTGCGAAAGCTAACAAGGTCTTGGAAGCTTCATTCATATCGGGTGTAAGACTCTCGATCTGTAGAGGTTGTGGTGTCCTTTACTTGAAAGTTGTAACTGTTTTTCTCTTTAATTTCACCACAACTATCTTGTCTCTATTATCTTGACACGTTTTACCCGTTTTCAGGGACCAGAGGTATGATGGTGTAGAGGAACAACAAAACTTGATCAATTGGAACAACAAGATAGAGGAATTGAGGAAAGATATTCGCAATACCTCTCGCAAATTGGATGTTTTCAAAAATATCACTGAGCAAGATGATAATGAATAGAGTGTGAATAGCAGGGCTAACAATTCTTTAGGAGAATGGACCGACAAAGAGAAGCACATGTATAAAGGCAAAAGTGTGGTGAGTCAAGGTGATGATATTTCCTCCAACTGTGAATATTTTACGGACAAGCAGAAAGACATTAAAAGAAGGAGGGAATTAAAGTCTAAGGTATATGGTGGTGGGAGTAGTAAAGGGAAGTTGATTGAAATTGGAAACTCGATAAATTGTGAGTCATTGATGATATTGAGGACACTAATGATGAAGGAAAAATGGGAAACATAACAAAGTTCTAGTTTAGGAAGGGGATCAGGATAACAAGAATGAGGATGACATTGATGAGGTTGCTAAAAATGATGAATGATGGGTACGATTTGCAAATAGTTAGAGGAAGATGATAGTTTGACGTAGATGGTGTTAATAAGAAAGAATACGAGGAAGGGTAGATATGTATAAGGATATGTTTTATAGGTTTAGTGATGTGGAGTAAGACGAGAGAGAGCCCGAAAATATCCAAAAGAAAAGCGGTCATACCCTTGAAATGGTCGCCAAGAAGAAATGAACACAATCTTCTGGAACTATTAGGGGATTAGGGCACCCTTGATAGTGTCCAACATTAGGGCGGGTTTGGCACATTACTAGATAGGATGTCTATCTTTTTTGAAAGTATTTTAAGAGAGGTCGACTCTCCTTATATAGTTCAAGTCTTTTTGATTTTTCTAATGGTTTTGTTGTTGATACCACTGGAAGTGCCTTTTATTTCGATGGTTTTCTCATTTTGTGGCACTCGCATGCGCGTATCGGTATTTCCTTTAGTTGTCTATTTTTTGTGGTTTTGCATATTAATAAAATCTTGTTTTCTTATTGTATGGGTTGTATTCATCCACCTAACGAATTTGATGACAAGATAAAAACATGGTATGTTATTTCTAACTGGAGTAAAGATATAGTGACCCTTGGATAATCATAGGAGATTTAATGATGTTCTTAATATTAATGAAAAATACAGCCTACCTAGTAAATATTAATTATTTAAATGAATTAAAAAACTTTACTTTTCATAATTCTCTAAATCCAATGGATGCTTCTATACGTGGTCCATAGACGAACATGGGACAAGTTGGTATAAAGTAAATTGGATAGAGCTCTTGCAAATTATGAATGGATGACCTTATTCCCTTGGGCCCAAGATTTTGACCCTGTGGCTATTGGTTCTGACCATTCTCCTTTGATATTACATTATTATATTAATATGACACATAATACCGAACAATTTAAGATTGAATCATTTTGGCTTGATAATGATAACTGCGGGTCAGTTGTAGACAAAGCATGGAATATTTAAAAAAAATCAACACTCATTTGCCAAATTATGTCTCCAACAGGAACAGCACAATAGGATAATTGACGAAATGGATTAGAGAAGTCTTCAAAAATCATGAAACCTAGATTAAATACTTCAAGAGTGACTCACTAAGATTAATAAATCCACGCCTAGATGGTGGTCCTTTGTGTGTTCTAAAAATAATGTAACAAGTAAGGAAAACCACAACCGCAAGTGTATGGTTGTCCCAAGTAATAATAGTGATAAACAGTATCATTCGCAGGGACGGTATGGTTAACTACAATGCTTATCAAGTAATGATTAATTGCACTTACGAAAGCAGTAAATGATTTGATAATTGTTTGTTGGTTTTTACTAATCCTAATTATTAAAGACTAATGTAAAAATGCAAATAAATAACAAGACGCGAGTAATAAAATGCTAGACGCAAGAAATGAGAGACAGTACTTGAGAGACGCAAGGGATTCTCCTAAATCTATTTCATAACATATGTTGTTTAAGGGGCAAATTGGTCAATTGACATTGGTCGGGATTCGGGAATCTTCGTACCCCCGTCAGGGTGGACTACGAAGCTATTCTAAGGTGTCACAAACCCCGTCAGGGTGATTATGATCCACCTTCGGATGGTTAAGCTAAAATTACCTCATTGGCCATAAAATTAACTACGCTCGTCAAAGTCAAATAGTTTCTATTTTATATTCTGTAATTAAGTCAGTACCTAAACCCCCCGTCAAGATGATCCACACGCCACTATGTGGAAT
The DNA here is from genome assembly GCA_029959085.1 of Nemophila menziesii. Lineage (NCBI taxonomy): Eukaryota > Viridiplantae > Streptophyta > Magnoliopsida > Boraginales > Hydrophyllaceae > Nemophila > Nemophila menziesii. The sequence goes on along the minus strand of JARWIR010000003.1, from coordinate 70,089,806 downwards.
AGGCTAGATACTAAAACCTGTTATTAGTTCGCGACTCTAAGAACAGTAAATAATCACAAATTACAGAAAAATGTAAAAGACCCAATTCGATTTAATTAATTAAAACCCAAATTCAAACATATGAAAATCAATAGAATAGGGATTTACCCATTACGCATTCTCAAGCACTAAGAGAAATTAGCTTATGCTAATGGAAAATAAAACTAAATTAAAAATAATAAAACTCATATTGTTTTACAGAAAGAAAATACAGAGAAACCTAATTTCGGATTAGGAATGGCTGAGAATCGGAGATATAGACAGTCTCCAGCTCTTGGCTTCTTCTTTTCCTTGCTTCTGCTTCTTCTCCAGACACTCTCTTCTAAGGATGATTTGAATTGAAGAATAAAATGAGAGGTACTGAATAATAAGGTCTAAATGCCTATTTATAATGATAAAATCGGATTAGGGCTTTTACTTAAGGATTAAGTGAAAATTAGAAGAGCCCAAGTCCACTAATTAAGCCCAAATCCCGTAACTGCTGCACCACCTCCACTAAAACAGCTCTAGCCGATTCGTTATAACTCCGATTGACCTTAAATCACTTGCTAATTTTCTTTAACTCGATAAGGAACATAATCTCTTCAAAGGTCAGCGTCTAAATCAACTCGTAAGTGCCTCGAAACCAGCAATCTTTGGCCTGTTTTCCAGATTTGCAGCTTCAAAATATAATTGTTTTCGGGATTTAATTTCAAGCTTTGACTCCATATCACGATCTTTGACTTTATTCTCGTGTTCCTCTCCTAGCTAATATTCAAAACCTACAAACTTTTCACTAAAATAGACAAGATTACGCGCAAAAGTTTAATAAATAAAAAATACTAGAAATAAAAGAGGAAATTCGAATTGTTGCATTTTTAGCCCAAAAGTCTATCAAATTAATCAAATAAACACCAGAAATGATGTCTCCCAAGGGTATAAAATAAGAACAATTAGGGAGACATCAAGACCCCCAACTCAAACCTTTGTCGTCCCGACAAAGTAAGATTAAAAACAAAAGGGTAGAAGCAAACGCAAGAAAGTAGAAGCTAGCAAATAAGCCTAAAGCAATTCTTAAGATAAATCTCATATATAAAACTATAGAAACTAATATACACATACATCTATAATGCAAAATCAAACACAAATAATCTCAATCATAAAATTAAATTCGCAATGCTTGAAGGTTACACTTGTACTCATCTCTGTATGATGGCAATAGGGTGTTCATCAATCCTACTTCGCTTTGAACGCTCCACCTAGCATATTTCCTATCAACAGAATCATAAATTCACTATGCACTTAGGAATCACGAGGACTTTAAGGTTTTAATATAGGCTTAAGGACGGTGTGGATGTTTATTTGGTAAATTTGAAGTGAGCTTTTGGCTCTCTCCTCACTTACCATCAACAAATATCCTCGAGCTTGAGTTTACGCTAAAAAAATGTTCTCACTCACCCAATTACGCAACAATTTAGCGTCCCGTGTCTACCCATTACAAATAAGATGATTTTTTTCATAAAATTTCACTTTTCCAGATGTTTATTCTTTCATATTTTTCTTTTTTTTCTCTTTTTCTCTCTTTTTTTTTTGTACAGTTTGTAAACCGGGTACCCGGTTTTTGCGGACCGGGTTCCCGGTCCCTACTGTAATGACATTTTTTTTTTCATTTTTTCTTTCTTTTTCAATTTTTTTTTTCAATCCCGGAAAAGGGTTACAAGTATATATCATCTACAATTGCGCTACAATACAAACACATACATCCCTACCTAATAAATTCCCCATAAGTGGACCCACCAACCCAAACTCAAGCACGAGACATGTCTCAGGATCGTGATTCAAGTGCGGGTCATATGGCCATGCCTAATAATCTAAGGGATAATGGGATTATATAGTGGCTACAAAAGAAAAGGCTAAAGGCTCAAAATGGGCTAAGACGGATAATATTTAATATAAGGGATAGAAGGCTAAAAAGGTCACAAATGGCTAACAAAGAACTGCCCCTATCATTTTCCTAAGTACATAGCTCGTATTTAGTTCATATCTAAGTGGGTTCTCTAATAATTAGGATTTCACGTTCTACACACCAAACATATTCCTTAAGTACAAGCTTACTTCATTTGCACTGTTCATTAATTTTTCCTATCAATTACCTATGTTTGCATGCAATTCTAAATGCGTTTTATATCATTCCCTAAAGTCCACTATTTACTATCATAGATTTATCAAAAGTATGCTTAAAGGGATATTTAAAATCTTCTACAGTCAAACGCAACTCCGAAATTATTTTATTGAAAGCAAATAAAAACACATAACACATAAAATCTGGGATTAGGCAACGAACCCCACCCCAAACTCAAAAATGAGTCGTGTCCCCACGACTCAAAAAGACTCAAAGCAATAAAATAATCTACACTAAATGAGAAGGATTAGAAAACGTATCTCAACCAGCGCGTGGCTGGTTATCGGTGTTGCGTCCATGAACCTTATCTCGCGTTTAGACATCGTAAGTTGCTTTTTGAACAGATAAAGTTCAGCTTGTTTGTAACGTTTACCAAAATATCAATCATCGCATCCGGATTTTCTTCCAACACTTTAATCTTCGATTCCAACTCATCATTGGATTAATCTTTTCCTCACATTCTAGTTCATCAATCAATTTCCTCTTCTTCAGATTAGCCTTAATCAGATATTCTTTCCTCTTGGGTGCAACTTTAACCTCGGATTAGGAATCTTAACAGCTTGTTCTTGAATAACACCAAAAGCGTTTCTGTTTCTAGGAGACTTCCTTCGATAAGTGCACATGAAATTGCATCTGCTAGCCCTTTAATTCCACCCCAAACTCAAAACTTCAAATAGTGAGAAGCTTAGAGAACAGCTTAGAACTTTGAGGTTTTGAGGTTTAAAACTTGAAGATTATGGTGGGATATGAGATGGGTAAAGGCTAATTGATGTGGGGGAAGAGGGAATATGGTTTAATTTGAAGTTCGGATGAAGAACAATCTTGAAGAAAAATGGGAACTTTATGGTGTTTTGGATTGGAGATGAGTTGATTGTATGTTTTCGTGGTGAAAGAGGATAAGATTTGATGATTGTGTAGTTGTAGAAGATGATTTTCGGGAAATTCTGGGTTTCGGAAGTGTTTTTGGAGGCTCGCTTGAAGAAATAGGTAAAAATCTAGGGCTAAAAAGCTGAAAACCGGCCTGTCACAGAAGAAATCGGGTTCCCGGTTTCGCGTCGCTGTGTCGGCGCGAAAAAATGAGATTTTTTTTTACCTCAGACGCAATAAATGGCTGGACCCTAAAATGCTGGGTCAGAAAATTCTCCTCACGAAACCGGGTTCCCGGTTTGCCTCGACGGCGCAAGTGGAGACGCAACCACGATACAAGATCTGTTTAGAGATGATATCTTTAATATGATACAAGATTTCTTCCCTAATAATGTATCTTTGGAAACTCTTAATGACACATTAATTACCCTTAGCCTGAAAGGGGACTTACATGACTCGACAATTACCGATCTATTTCATGCGTCAATTTTGGTTACAAAATTATAGCAAAATTGTTATCAAATCAGTTGCATGGTTTTATGAATGAAATTATCACACCAACCCAGTAAGATTTTGTTACAGGAAGAGAGATCCAAGATGATATACTTATTTCCCAAGAAATATCCTTATTTATGAGTAGGAAAAGGAAGAATCAGAAATATATGGCAGCCATAAAAATCGATTTGGAAAAAACATATGATCACGTGAGATGAGATTTTATTATGCTTGTTCTACATAAATTGGGTTTCTACGATAGGTGGATCCTTTGACTAAAAAATTGTATTACAACGGTTTCCTTTCAAATTAACCTTAATGGACAAAGGTCGAATTTACGCCAGCTAGGGGATCAAGACAAGGTGATCCACTTTATACGTTTCTATTCACTATATTGACTAATACCTTTATTAGTCTTATCGATTACTATGTTCTTATTAATTACATTCAAGGAGATCCAGATTAAAAGAAACTATCTAAGTATCTCTTATATGTTGTTTGTAGTCTGTAGATGAATCTTTATTCTTGACTATTGATGAGACATACATTCAGGCTATTAAAGAGTCTCTTAATATATACTGCAATGGATCAGGCAAAACATAAATTTTGACAAATCAACAATTATTTTCAACAAATAAACGCCAAGAAAAATGGGATAACATGTAAAATTATATAATATTAAATAAATGAATGATCTGGACACTTACCTAGGAGTCCCATTATGTCACAAAAAAATCCAAGGTTGAATTTCTTGAATGGGATGTGAAGAAACTTTTCAAAAAAAAAAAAAACCAGACAGATGGAAAGCTAGACTTTTATCAGAATGTGGTAAGGAAATACTTATTATATCTATTTTACAAGTTATTCCTAATTATACCATGGATTTCCATATGTAACAATCTTATCTCTGCAATTTCTAACTTTTGGTGGAATTCATGTGAAAAAATTAGGAACCATTGGATGTCTTGGGAAAATTTGGAAATAGGAAAATTACTCAGGGGAATTGGTTTTAAGGATTTCAAAAGCATGAATATTGCACTTCTAGCTGCACAAGCCTGGAGAATCTTTTATAATCCTTCAACTTTAGCTGCCAGATTACTAAAATGTATTTATTTTCATAATTTTTTATGGATGTTAAATTACGACAAAGTAGAACTTGGAGTTGAGCTAGTATTATAGAGGGTATGAATTTTATAAAAAAAATGGGATATATCAAATCGGAAATGGGAAAGTATTAATATTTGGAATGACAAATGGATTTAAACTAATAGAAAATTGGAGAAACCTCTTACTTGTATTTTATCTAATGTTAACCAACAGCGGAAACAAGACTTTCTGATTGGGTTAATGAAATGCTCGATTAAATCTTTCCAAAACCTTTAATACCCTGCATAACTGGAATTCATCTTAATGATACTGAATCTAAAGATAGGTTGATCTGGCCGTTTTTCTTTGATGGAAATTATACAACCAAAATAGGTTATAAAGTCCTTACATATGAACATGTTATACAATAAACCCAATCAACAAAAGAGAGAAAAATATATAACTCAAAACTTTGGCAGATTATTTGGAATTCCAAATTTCTAAAGAAGATAAGGATTTACATTTGGTAACAATGCAATCCCAACGAAGAAAAATTTATAAAAAAGGAAATATGCCGATACGGATGCATGCCTCTTTCTATGGTAACACGGAAATGGTTGAACATCTACTCTTAAAATGTAATGTTAGTAAAGCTATACAGGCAGATTTCTCGTGACAAATTAAGATAGACGATAATTTAAAGATGAATATTGGAAATTGGATAGAAGAAATAGTCAAAGAATACATAGAAGGAAGTTGGGATAAAAAAATAATTGATTATATGTGGAACATATGAAAAGTCAAAATAAAAGCCTTACACGAAAATTGTTGTATTGAAGGACATCACTTAATCACTTCTACCAACAAACTTATGCCAGAGTTATATGAAATTGATTGGGGAAAACTCAACAATTCAACAAACAGTATGCAAATAAGGAATCCAAACCTGAATAAGAAATATCAAGTATTGAGGCATATATTATTTTCTCATGTGACGCTCCTTTCAGTCAGAAATATGAAGCAACGAGGATCATGATAGTACAGACTCATAAAAATACAGGGTGCAAAAAAAATTTAGACTTCAATTTCATGCGAATCCATAATAAAAGGAGAAGCTATAGCAATTCCGAATGCTTCGGAAAAATATAAGGATTATCCTGGAGAAAGTAAAGTTATCCTTTCTGATAATTTTGGTATTGTCTAAGGTATTAGGCAGGTATCAGTCGCGAGCTAAGAAGTTCAACTAATTATTAGGAAGATTAAACAATTGGTTGTTACCTTTGGTCTTATCACCTTCAAGTATATTCTACAGGTTCAATATACTGTAGATAAACTCGCAAAAAACGTTAGATATGGAGTCTACCGTCTAGGAGAATAATCAAGGCTCTGACTAATTGAGCTAACCTCAATTGGTTTCTTTTGTTTCGAATTTTGCCTCTTGGCACTTTCGTTGTAAAAAAAAATCTAATCTGTTTGGAAAAAAAAAAAAAATTTTAAAAAATCCTAATAAATTATGAATACGCGTTAACAGAATAGTTTTAACTTCATATGGATCTTCCGTGCTTAGGAATGCCATTTTTTTTTTTGTTCGAAATTCTTAGGAATGACATATGACAAACATAACAACGTTATCTTTTCACCAGAGTGATTAGGAGCTACGTAATGAAATTAGCTTCCTTAATCATATTTAAAAAACAAACAAAAAAAGTCAAAACATTCGTAGGTTAATTTATATAAGAAAATCTTTAAGAAGTTAACAGCAGGACTTTGTACGTTACAAACCAGAGGTTAATAAAAATCAATTGTATAATCTCACATTTCTTGTAATATTCTTTTATCTTGTCAATGAAGGATGATCTTTAATATATATTATTTAAATTTATATTACCCAATATATTATTTATTATGTGATGTGGTTTAAGTGAAAATAAATTATCAATCTATTTATACCAGAAAAAAATAAATACAAAAAACTACACAAAGTTAACTTGTTCCGAGAATTACCACTTATGAGTACTGTTGGAACATTTAAAGTGGAAAAGGATGATGATTCCATTTTACCACATCGGTGGGTAAGGAGGAGAATGAGCTCCTTTTAGCCAAAGTGATGTCAATAGCTTCCAAAGATCACAACCCCATGCATGTGATAAGGTATTGGATAAACTCCACACGTGCGCACCACCACCACCACCACCACCCTCCCGCCCGGCCCGGCACCGGCGGCGTGGCTCGTGGCTCGTGGGGAGTTTGGGGAGTCAAAAAATGAAAAATGAAACAAGTTTTACAATCAGCTATTATAGGGACGCTGGTAATCAATCAGAAGATGAAACGTAAAACAGACTCCACCAATCACGCTGCGGTTAAAGATTATTCCAATGGCCAAGTCAACATGCGGTTACAGAATCTTCCAAAACGTGTGGAATACGAAGTCAATTAAAACGTGGGATTAGAAGGAATCAATTATAAAACCGTCAATCAATCAATGGAGGGAATCATGGACTTGATTGATCGGTTACAAATTGTCAAAGCTGCAAACCCCCCCCCCCCCCCACCCCTATATATACGAGCTCACTCTCCACCAAAAGAGATAACGAAAAATCAAAGCAAAAGCAAAACTCTCTCTATACTCACTTCTCTGTAACAAGAATAGCAGTCTTTCTTTTTGTCGTTTGGAGATACCGGTTTGCCCGGAATATCTTTTTAAACGCTAAGATTATTTTTCCGTGTACTGTTTTTCTTTTCATATTCCGTGCAAGTTGTTTGATTTTCGTTTGTAATTTCAATTCGTGTAATAGTTAGTTTACCATTAAATTGATTTTACAATTCCTTTGGTTTGAATTGCCTTTCTTTCTTTTCGTTTCAAACGGTGATTTTTCAACTCACAAATTTAAAAAGATATTTTTCTGTTTTATCACCGTTCTTCTTTTCTGAAATGGTTTTTTAAAACACGGCAGTTGCTTCATCATTGAATGCAAAGGCCTTTCCCAACGTGAATCAGGTTGAATCTCTTAATGGTTCCAACTACAAACGTTGGGCACAAAAGATCCTTATCTGTCTTGAACAGTATGAACTGGACTTCGTTCTATACGAGGATCCTCCACAATTAGTGGACAATGGAGTTCCCACTGAAGAAGAACAGACTAGGCATCTTGCTCTGGAAGCCAAGTTTAAACGAGCTAATACAATGGCTCGAGGGTGGATGTTGAACAATGTCTCAAACCTCAATTTTGATCTTCTTGCCAAAGAAAAATCGGCAAAGATCATATGGGAGACACTTGAGAAGAAATATGGGGCTGAGAATTCGGGTAAAAAGAAATATGTTATTGGGGCTTGGTACAACTTCCGTCTCACCGATCAAAATCCCATGACCGAACAACTCCACGTCTATGAGAACCTTTGCGCGGATGTGATTGCTGAAGGTATGAAAATGTGTGAAGTTCTCCAAGCCAATATCTTGTTAGAAAAATTTCCACCTTCCTGGAGCGAATACCGTAATCAACTGAAGCACAAGAAGAAGGAAATGACACTACAAGAGCTGATTAGCCACATTCAAGTCGAAGAGGCTAATCGACTCAAAGACAGGTCTATCTCTTTTCCTACTCAATCCTCCAAAGCTAATCTTGTTGAAAGTTCTGGTGAAGGTAACAAAGGCAGGTTCAAAGGAAAGGGTAAACAACAAGGCCACAACAAATCCAAATCTGGAGGGAACAAGAACCGCGGCAACTCCAAAGGTGGTGGGTTCAAAACCTCTGGTAAGATTCAGAAACCCAAAGGAGCTTGCTATTGTTGTGGGAAGGAAGGACATAGGGCTTTCGAATGCAAACTTAGAGCCGATCAAGGTCCTAAACCTGCCGCAAATCTAGTCGAGACCGAAGAGGTTATTGCTGCAGTGATGGTTGAGGTAAACTTAATTGAGAACAAAACCGAGTGGATTCTTGACACTGGAGCCTCTCGTCATTTCTGCTCAACGAGATCCATGTTCAAGAAATTCGAGGAAGCAACAAATGGTGAATTTGTCTACATGGGTGACTCCTCAACCGCCATGGTCTTCGGTAAAGGACAGGTTTCTATCAAACTCACTTCTGGTAAAACCCTAGAGTTGAATGATGTTCTCTTGGTCCCCTGTCTCCGTAGGAACCTAGTTTCCGGAGCTCTTCTTAATAAAGTAGGCCTTAAACTTGTATTTGAAGGGGGGAAAATGGTTATTACCAAAAATGATGAATTTGTGGGGAAAGGGTACATGACTGGTGGTTTGTTTGTTTTAAATACTGTACCAATGAATGAGAATGCCTCTGATTTTGCTTATGTTGTTGAATCTCTTGACACTTGGCATGGTAGACTAGGTCACCTTAACATCTCCTCTATTAAAAGGCTTAAAGAACTTGGACTAATACCCCTCAATAAAATAGATGACTTTTCCAAATGTCAAATTTGTGTAGAGTCCAAACTTGCGAAGAAGCCCTTTAAGCCCGTGACCACTAGAAAGACTAGTCTCCTTGAATTAGTGCATTCTGACTTAGCTGATTTTAAAAGCTCCGCTAGTAGAGGAGGAAAACTTTACTGTATAACCTTTGTAGATGACTACTCTAGGTTCAGTAAAGTATATCTCCTTAAAACTAAAGACGAGGCGGAAAACGCGTTTTTAAAATACAAAGCTGAAGTAGAAAATCAACTAAACTGTAAAATCAAAAGACTTAGGTCAGATAGAGGAGGCGAATATAGTTCTAATTCACTTAAAGAGTTTTGTGAAATAAATGGGATAATCCACGAACTTAGTGCCCCCTATACACCCCAACAAAATGGCATAGCTGAGAGAAAAAATAGATCCCTTAAAGAGACTATGAATGCTATGTTAATAAGTTCAGGTTTACCAACCAACATGTGGGGGGAAGCTGTTCTATCAGCATGTTATGTCCTTAATAGGGTACCCCATAAATCCCTAGATAAACCCCCTATGAGATGTGGAAAGGGTTTCCACCTAACCTGAAATTTTTAAAAGTGTGGGGGTGTCTGGCTAAAGTCAAACTACCCGATTTTAAAACAGTCACTGTTGGACCCAAAACAATAGACTCTGTATTCATAGGGTATGCTCAGAATAGTGCAGCCTATAGATTCCTATCATTAGATGATAACTCCGTTTTTGAATCTAGAGATGCTGAATTCTTTGAAAACATCTTCCCTTTGAAAACTGTGCATACTGTTGATGCTTCTTTGTCTTCTAGTAACTCATCTGATGAGGTTAATGTTCCTTTATGTGATAGTGCCCCTGGCCCCTCTACCCCCTATGTGCCTAGTAGTATTCCTGAGGAAGAACTTAGGAGGAGTAAGAGGCGCAGGACCGAGTCCAGTTTCGGACCTGACTTTATCACAGCCTTCTTAACCGAAGGTTTTCACATTGACCTGATAAGTGAACAGGTTGTCACCTGTCTCCTCATGGAGGAAGACCCAAAAACTTATGCCGATGCTTTGAGATCGGTAGATGCTAGTTTTTGGAAAGAAGCTATTAATAGCGAACTTGAGTCTATTAGAAGTAATCATACGTGGGAATTAACTGACTTACCCAAAGGCAGCAAACCCATAAACAGCAAATGGATTTTTAAGAAAAAATTGAGACCAGATGGCTCAATAGAAAAATTCAAAGCTAGGCTTGTTATTAAGGGTTTCACCCAAAATAAAGGCCTTGATTACTTCGACACTTATTCCCCTCTGACCAAAATCGCCACCATTAGGACCCTCATCGCTCTTGCGGTCATTCACAAACTTGTCATACATCAGATGGATGTTAAGACTGCGTTTCTGAATGGGGACCTAGATGAAGAGATCTATATGGCCCAGCCTGAAGGGTGTGTGGTTCCTGGTCAATGGGATAAAGTGTGCAAGTTAAAGAAGTCTTTGTATGGCTTAAAACAGGCACCCAAAAAATGGTATGAAAAACTTGATAGTACCCTTATCTCCAACGGGATTGTGGTCAACACTTCTGACTCATGTGTTTACTCCAAAGTAAGAGGGTCAGAGTGTACCATCATCTGCCTGTATGTAGATGACATGCTCATCTTCGGCACTTCCCTTCATACCATAAATGAGACCAAACGCTTCTTGTCTTCTAAGTTTGACATGAAAGACATGGGAGAAGCAGATGTAATTCTTGGGGTAAAAATCATTAGGAGCAGTAATGGTATTTCCCTGAGTCAGTCTCATTACGTAGAAAGGATGATGAAGAAATTCGACTCCTTTGAGGTGACACCTGTAAATACTCCCTATGATTCTAGTATTCATTTGTCTAATAATTCTGGAGATGCTGTATCCCAAAATGAATATGCCAAAATCATAGGTAGTGTGATGTTCTTAATGAACTACACTCGACCCGATATTGCCTACGCCGTTAGTAGACTTAGTCGCTATACTCATAATCCGAGTAATGACCACTGGGTTGCACTTCGTCGTCTTCTAAAGTACCTGCGAGGTACCATGGATCTAGGTCTGCATTTCAGCTCATTCCCTGCAGTTCTTGAGGGATTTTGTGATGCAAACTGGATCTCTGACAATGACGAAGTTAACTCCACCAGTGGTTATGTCTTCTCCTTAGGAGGAGGTGCTATATCGTGGAAGTCCTCTAAGCAGACTTGTATAGCACGCTCCACCATGGAGTCTGAGTTTATAGCACTAGAAATGGCTGGACAAGAAGCTGAGTGGTTGAGAAGTCTCATATCAGATGTGCCCCTTTGGGAAGGTAAGGCCACACCTGTGTGCATCCACTGTGATTCACAAGCAGCCATTGCAGTCGCTCATCAAAGTGCCTACAATGGAAAGAAGAGACATATACGCATCAGACATGGCTCAGTAAAACAGTTATTGAAGAATGGTGTGATAGCCTTAGAGTATGTACGATCAGAGGAAAATCTCGCTGATCCATTTACCAAAGGCCTACCCAGGAGAGTAGTCCTGGAAACGTCGAGGGGGATGGGGTTGAAACCCATCAATGGGGAACATGTGACTCTTGAGTCAAGGTGATCTCCATTCATCCCTATGGCATAAAACTAAAGTAATATGGATTCATAGCCACTTGTGGTGGTCCTTTTGAGAAGGACTTGATGAACCAGAATTCATAGCCTATATGGTGGTCTTTTCAAGAAAGACTTGATGAATTCAAGGGTGGTAGCAAAACCCAAACCTTTATACAAAGAATGTTAAGGAGACGTCCTTGAACAAAATGTAAATAAAGGTATCCACAAAGTTCATAGCCCACAAGGGTGGTTCTTAGAGAAGGACTTGATGAACTAAAATGAAAGGTGAGGTTCGAGGAAACCATAACTTTCAGCAGGGTAAAGTATGTGCTGTGAGGGCCTCTATCGAAAACAGTTAAAGTTCAAGAGCATGTTCACTTAAACGGAATTCGGTGGTTGCCTCACTTCACTACGTGACAATTCAAATCGAAATATATTGGCACTTAAGTACAATTCACCCAAACGCTGAAAGTCATGGAAACCTGATCACTTTCTCTCCAAACCTTTTGACACTTCAAATGTGTGGGGGATTGTTGGAACATTTAAAGTGGAAAAGAATGATTTTTCCATTTTCCCACATCGGTGGGTAAGGAGGAGAATGAGCTCCTTTTAGCAAAAGTGATGGCAATAGCTTCCAAAGATCACAACCCCATGCATGTGATAAGGTATTGGATAAACTCCACACGCGCGCACCACCACCACCACCACCCACCGCCCCGCCCGGCACCGGCGACGGCGGCGGCGGCTGCGTGGGTCGTGGGTCGTGGTTCGTGGTTCGTGGTTCGTGGTTCGTGGCTCGTGGCTCGTGGGGAGTTTGGGGAGTTTGGGGAGTCAAAAAATGAAAAATGAAACAAGTTTTACAATCAGCTATTATAGGGACGCTGGTAATCAATCAGAAGATGAAACGTAAAACAGACTCCACCAATCACGCTGCGGTTAAAGATTATTCCAATGGCCAAGTCAACATGCGGTTACAGAATCTTCCAAAACGTGTGGAATACGAAGTCAATTAAAACGTGGGATTAGAAGGAATCAATTATAAAACCGTCAATCAATCAATGGAGGGAATCATGGACTTGATTGATCGGTTACAAATTGTCAAAGCTGCAAAACCCCCCCACCCCTATATATACGAGCTCACTCTCCACCAGAAGAGATAACGAAAAATCAAAGCAAAAGCAAAACTCTCTCTATACTCACTTCTCTGTAACAAGAATAGCAGTCTTTCTTTTTGTCGTTTGGAGATACCGGTTTGCCCGGAATATCTTTTTAAACGCTAAGATTATTTTTCCGTGTACTGTTTTGCTTTTCATATTCCGTGTAAGTTGTTTGATTTTCGTTTGTAATTTCAATTCGTGTAATAGTTAGTTTACCATTAAATTGATTTTACATTTCCTTTGGTTTGAATTGCCTTTCTTTCTTTTTCGTTTCAAACGGTGATTTTTCAACTCACAAGTACGTCTAATATTTTCTATTGTTTGAAATCATAAATATATTAGATAGATAGTGTCAAAATATTACATATTACCCTACCCTTATGGGTTCATTGTCACTAGAAAATGTTAGCTAATTGAGTCGAAATTTGTGAATTCCAATTGACAAACAAAGTGCTTAAGAGCAGCTGCCCGATTAGTGCATCTACAAATAGAAGGAAAACACGGCTTTGAAAGTTTTGCAAACCCATAAATATTAGAAACAACATTTTTAATTAAAGAACAATTAATAACTTGATTTGTTAAGAGCGAGTGCATAATATATTCCGGATCATTCTCAATAATCACACTTCCATAAAGGTAATTGCTAGTCATTTCCGTTGCCTTCAAAATACCAGTCGTTTCGGCCTTCAAAGCAGATTCTGCTCCCATTTTTCAACTTTCTCCTGATACAAAGTCACGACTAGAATTACTTATTATAAGTGCTACTGAATCTCATTTTTTAGAAAAAAATGCATCGCAGTTAATTTTATATTTGTTAGGAGGAGGTTTCTTCCATTTGTCTTTGAATTCAATTCTCGGGGTGGTATCATTCCTAATATTATTATTACTAGTGGTGTGAGTGTTTATTTTATCCATAAAATTTATATCATTTGGATTTGATGATTTGTAATATTCTTTCCATCCATTTGTAATTTGTAAATTAGTGGACAATGGGTCACAAATTTAATTATTATATATAAATTGCTTATGTTTTTCCAAATTTGCATGTAGTACAAATTAGTTCCAAGTATTTATCATTTTTATTAAATATTTTTTGAATATTCATTATTTGATTTAGTAATCAGTGGTCTACCCTAGAGGTAGGCTCATTTTGAGTTTTTAGGTTTAGAAGACTTGCAAACCACAACCCCTTAGCCCAAAGACATATAAATAGCATATGTTCAATTGTTTCTATATCATTCTTTCAGATTTATCATATATTATTTTTACTGCATTTTCTTTTATGAAGATTGTCTTCAGTTAGTAGAAGATTATAAGAACTCTACATATAATGTTTCTAATTTTTGTTGGAGTCTCCATTTTCTAAATTGTATCCCAAAGTTATTTTTGGTTTAGTTAAGGATATAAATGGTTTACTAATATCCTTTTCCATTTGATTTTTATTATCATCCATTTTTAACTTATGATATGTTTCTTTAACTCTATAGTTTCCATTTTTACAGTAATCAATGCATATCTGGTCTTGACATTCAAATTGTGGCATAGCCATTTATTTAATCTTTCCACTTATATCAGTTGTGTAAATTTTCTGATTATTCGGTTTTCCAAGTCTTGTTACCATAAATAAGTTGGTTAGAAGGTTTTTAACTTTCCTCGTTATTACTAATCCATTCATGTTCGTAGATATTTATATTTGTTCCTTTACCCAATTTCCACGTTATGTTTTTAATAAAGGTATTTTGTCCAATTAAGATACTTTTCCATCCACAAGACGGGGAGCTACCCAGTTTAACTTCCAAGAAATTATTGTTGTTGAAGTATCTTCCTTTTGGAAGTTTATATAGTAAAGAATTTTCTTTAATAGCAATGTTCCATGACTGTTTCCCTAAAAGGGCCTTATTCATGAGGTGCAAGTTTCTAAATCCTGAACCTCCTTCATATTTATATGTAGTTAAAATATCCCATTTGGTCCAATGGATTCCTTTTTTCTTTTCACCCCACCAAAAATTTGCGTTAATGGAGGGTAGTTTGTTAATTGTATTTTTTAGTAGTATAAATTTGATATAATATAATCTGGAAGACTTTGAATTACCGCTTTTATTAAATTTTCTTTCCCTCCTTCAGAGAGGAAGAGTGATTTCCAGTTTTCTATTTTTTATAATATTCTGTCAATTGCAAACTATAGATCTTTGGTTTTAGTTCTATCCCATTAAGTTGGAAACGTTAGATAGTCGCCTGGATTTTTTTTTTTTCATATTTAGCCATGATATTTTGCATAAAATTATGTGTGTTTGGGCTAACAATAGCTCCACATTTATTAAAATTCAAACATAGGCCAATAGCATTTTTATATTTGTTCATAATATCATTAAATTTTTCGATTTTGATATTATCGGCTTTTGAGGAAAACAAACTATCGTCTGCAAACAGAAGGTGGGTGATTTCCGGACAGTTATTTCCCATTTTTATACCTTGAAATAGATCTTTCTCTTTTTTCTCCTTTATTAATTCATTCAGGGTTTGAGATATATATTAGGCGGAAGATCGAAGGGAAAAGTGGATCCCCTTGTCTAATACCACTAGAAGGTTTTTTATTTGGTGAGTCTCACCATTTATAAGTATTGAATAGGTAACTAAGCTAATACAAATCATAATTTTCCTTACATACCCGGTCATTGTCAAAACCCATTTAATCATGAGATCATGTAAAAAATCTCATTCTATGAATTCATAAGCTTTTTGAATGCCAGCTTTAACAGCTACCATATATTTTTTGATTTTCTTCTTCTTTTAATATGTGTGATTAATTCATCTGCAATAATAGTATTCTCTTATATAAATCTATTTGGCATGAAAACGCTTTGGTTTTCACTAACAAGTGAATTCATAAGTGGTTGAAGTCTACTGACCAATATTCTTTCTATGATCTTATAGATAAAATCAGAGCAACTAATTGGTCTATAGTGTTTAATATTGAAAGGTTTCCTTATTTTTGGGATTAGAGTAATAAGTGTTTGATTAATATCAATAAGTTCCCCTTTATTGTTCCAAAAATTATTTATAACTCGCATAATATCTAATTTAATAATATCCCAATATGTTTTGAAGAAAATTCTGTCAAAGCCATCAGGTCCTGGTGCCTTGTTAGGTCCTAGTTCCTAAGTAGCTTTTTTAACTTCATCCTCATTAATAGGTTTATTAAGGTTATCAGCAGAGATTTTTATCAGCCTTACTCTGAATAATTTGTAATGTGTTGTTGTAATTACTTTTTCCTATACTAGTAAATATATTGTTGAAATAAATAACTATTTCTTTATTAATATCATTATTTTTTCTAACCATAGGACATTTTCATTTGTTATTATTAATATATTGTTTCTACTTCTTCTTTCTTTAGTACCAGAGTTGTATTATTTAGTATTTTATCTCCTTTGTTAAGTAAGAGATTTCTAGATCTTTCTTTCCAAAAACTCTCTTCCCTTTTCCAAGTATCTTCAAGATATTTAACGATATTATTATATTCATCCCATTTGTAGTTGGAATCATTTGTGTTAGAAATGATCTCCAATTTTTTTTATTAATTTTTCAATCTGGATTCTATTGTTACCAAATCTGTTTTTATTCCAGTTTCTTAATTATACGTGTCATATATCTAAAGGATATTTTGAGGTATAGATTTTTGTCAACTTATGAGGTTTGGACTTAAAACACTGGAAAAAAAAATTCGTTACTAACCCCACCCTAATTGTGGATGATGAGATGATGAATGTGTTTGATGATCTGAAACCTACTTTTGATGTTAGGGGTCAATCGGGTGACACCGAGATGGGTGACGATAATCTTACAAGAACGGGTCGTAGTTGTTTCGATGATTTGTTTGAGGTAATTGAAAGTGATTTGTATCCCAGATCCACGTCCATTGATTCGATGAATTTTATTACTAAGTTAATGCAAATCAGAGTGAAGAACAAGTGGACGAACACCTCTACTGAACTGCTTCAATTGTTGTGTCATGTTTTAACCAAAGTCCATACATTGCCTTCATAATATGAGGAGTGCAACAAAATTTGAAAAGTTTGGGTATAGGTTTGTTGACCTAACACTCTTTTTAATATTGTTTTATTATTCGACAAATTTCTTTTACAATAATCGTTAATATCTCGAAAAAATAGTTGAGAGCTACCTCATTTTATACTATTATAATAGTGTAGATATTTCATATAACAAAGCTTTCAAAGCATGTTTCAACATTATGCAACATTATATTACGGGGAAGGACCGGTATACTGGAGGTAATCGTTGAAAAATGGTAGTATTGACATGTAGGATTATGCCCGTTGACTAGAAGACAAGAAGACTGATATACCTTCCCAGAAGACCGGTATACCATACAATGGAAAAGAAACAAAATAGATTTGAAGTATACCATTGGTGATGAACGGTATACTGGAAAGTGATTTCAACATCAAATTCTAGACATTTGGATCATGACCGTTGGGGACTTTCTTGTGCTATAAAAATGAGCACTTTCAAGGAGATAATTACCTTTTACAAATCAATATTTGTTACTTGAGTAATGATATATGTCACCCATTTTCATGTCACCCTTTTATCACCCTTCTATATATATGTATTGATTTTCTTGAATAGAAGATAGATAAAAATTAAATAGGATAGGGAAATTAATTCATTGGTCCATGTAGGCATACACGTAGGAGGTGATAAAAGGGTGATACAAAAAGGGTGACAAATATCATTACTCTTGTTACTTTCTTTCACATCCTATTATAGAGGTATCAATCTACTATAATTCATTATTTCATCCTTTATGTTGGATCATCAAACTTTTCATATCTACTTAATTAAGGAGTTATTCAAAGAAGCATCAATTTGTTATCTACTCAAAGAGAAGATAAAAGCTTTAGCATTTATATCCATTCTTTAAGGGTTATACACAAAGTTATACGACCATCTAGACACGTGTTTGTCCTCTTAATTCTAGTCATTGTAATAGATCAAGAGAGTGTATGAGTATAGGAATTATACTTGGTGTCCTTGTGTTGCGATATCACAGGACTTTGCTTCGTGGTTACAAATTGGTTGTTAACAGGTATTGTGTTCTCACCTTGGTTTAAAGAGACACAGATCTTAGTGAAGAAGTTTGAAAATCCTAAGGTGCCCACCTTAGGCAGTGGAGTAGGGAAATCTAACCACTATATATGCTTGCGTATTTTATTTCCTTTATCTCTTTATTTATCATAATTAATCATTTGTCTTAGCTTATATATAAATCCACCAGTGACCTATTGCAGGATCCCCTAAGTCTTTGATATATTGCCTTAGAGAAGTTTCTTTTCCAACTAATAATTGTCCTGAAAAGATTTTAAGTAGACGTTAATTAGATTAGTATCCTATTCACCCCTCTCGGAATTTCAATTTTTATCATAGAGTACCTCTATGGTAATAGTTTAACTGTTAGTAGAGTAAACAAAATGGAAACTAATCTTTTGGAAGGTTCTTCCTCTACGAGAAATTCACTTTTTGAAGGTACACATTGTTTCAATTGGAGAAATAGAATGGAAGAGTATATAAAATCTGAAGATCTTGAGGTTTGGAGAATCACTATCGAATGTTCGTTTGTGTCATACGAAGAAAAAAAATCAATAAAGCCGGAGATAGTGTGCTAACCCGAGAAAAGGAGAAACATTATGAACTTACCGAAGATAATAAGGCCAAACTCACCCAAAGCGCTAAAGCCATGACTATTTTGATATGGGGGCCATAGATGAGCTGCTTGGAAAAGTTATTGAAAGCTCATTGGCCGGTGAAATTGGGGATCGCTTTGAATATTTTATGAAATCATCAATATTGGCCTAGATGAAAGCAAAGATGTTGATCAACTATAATTCAAAGACAAATCATGAGCTAGTACCTTACCCTAGCTCTTTTTTATCTTCTTATGATTATTATGTTAAGCATGATGACATATTTATTGCATCACTTTTTGAAATTCTTGAACTTCATATCGAATCAAATAGTTGCTTGTTAGAAGAGTTAAGAATTGAACATAAAAGATGTTTATATTGTTTTCCTACTTTAAATGACACTTTGGAAAAGAATTAAAAATATTGTTTTGAAACTATCTTTTTTTTTTTTTAAGAAAATCAAAGACATTTGGAAGAAAATACCTTATTGTTTAAGAAAGTTGATTATATTTATTTTATCTTTTTTTAATCTCCTAAAAATTCATCCCTCTCTTAATTTAATATTTCTTTATCAAAGTCATTTCTTTGAAGAAAAAGTGTTTTGTTGTAATACCATGATTCAACAAAAGAGGATGAAAAAGTTGTGCTTAAAATCTACTCACTCCTTTTGTGATTGCAAAACTGTATCTTGCACTTATTGCAAAAAATTGGTCATCATGCAGCAGAGTGTTTTTATTGCAAGAAACTTGAAAACGGTTCATTAGTACCACCATGACAAAATCCTAAGTGAATTATAAAAAGTACTGATCACTCTCTCTTATCCATACCTCTATGGATACCTTATTAATAATAACTCCCTCAAATCAACATCTCCATGGATCCACACTTTCATGGATACCTTCAAATCAAGTAAACAAATTGATCTACTATAATACACTTAATTTACATAAAAGAAAATTTTGGTGAAAATAATTCTCTCTTAATCTTTTTGAATACTTTTTATTGCTTGTGAATGTGTTTGTATTACTTGTGTATGTGTCTGTAGTGTAATTTTTATTTCCTTGAATATGTGTTAGGTAGTGTATAGTTTTTGTTTGGTATAAAATTGTCCTATTAACTAATTTATGGTCCTTTTTGCAAATACCTTGTTTACCTTTCCCTTTGACAGTTACAAAGGATATTTTATTATGAAAAAAATATTTATGGGGGTTTTGGGACTTTATCAAACCATTGGAGGGTCTTTCGAGAAAATATTTGAACTTTTTACAACTGTATTTTAGCATCTTCGCCGAGACCTTGACCGTTATACCGGTCCTTAAAACGGTATATCGTTGCTCTGATAAACATGAACAACTTTTTTGGGAACGGTATACCCTGATGCGATCTGTAAGTCCAACCCACAACTTAAAAAAACACGTTTCCTCCATTTTTTATTAACCCTTATTCCAATATTCTCTACTTATTCCGTTTTTATTTTAGTGCTTAAATTATTGGATGATTAAGGTTGTTTCTTATGTTATATATTAAAGTGCTTCTAAATTTGCATATCTTGTTCCATTATTCATTGTGATGCTAGAAAGGATATTGGTTAATTGTTATGGATTTAGAAGAAAACATGAATTGGCTTATGGTAAAACTCTAATGGTTAGTGTCTTGTCACTTGTTAAGTTTTTGCTATTAAAATTAATATCCTATTCATATTCTTTTGTGTCACATTACACTAAAATCCTTGGTACAATCAGATATAATCGTGAGATCTTTTGTAGATAGATTATAAAAGATATTTAAAAAAAATAGATCACTACTTAAGCTTTTATTACCAATTGAGGTGGAAAAATGATGAAAGCAACATAATCCATTGATAGTATGAAAAACTATTGGGTTGATGGTTATACAACTAGTTTCTTTAAAAATACTTGGCACATTGTGGGAAGTGACATTTGTAGAGATATAAAGAGTTCATTTGTATATGGTAAGATGCTGGAAGAAATAAATGTTGCCCCTATCACTTTGGTTTTAATAGTACAAGATATAGTGTTATTAAAGATTACATGCCTATTACATGTTGTAATGTATTATATAAAATAAATTTATAAAATTATTGAGTTAAAAAATAATTTGGATCATATTAATTTAAATAATCCATATACTTTTGTAGTGAGTAGAAATATTGGAGAGAACATCTTAATTTTTTAAGAGCTTGTTAGGTGTTATTCAGGATCATTTTTTTTAGAAAGATGTGCACTCAAGGTTGAGTTATGATGGCATATGATTCATTGGACTAAAACTTTATTTTTCATACGCTAGAAGCTTTTGGGTATCCAAGTTAGTTTATTTGTTGGGTTAAGATGTGTATAAACATAAAAACGTACTCAATTATGATATATGGTACTCTAAAAGTATTTTTTTCCAGGTGTTAGAGGCCTTAGATATAGATATTCACTATCTATCTTTCTATTTGTACTATGTAAGGAGGTAAATATCATTTTTCATTCAAAATTGAACACAAAAAATATTACATGTCCCCTAAATGCAGTAAACTCAAATTCAACTATCTCATATTTGCTAATGATCTTATAGTGTTTTTAAACCTATACAAATAATTGCATTACTTGTAAATAATACATTACACACATTTCAATGATTACCTGGCTTTCAATTTAGTGATAAGGAAAATACAATCCAAGGCCTAAAAATTGGCAACTTTCTATTTTAAGTCTCGATTAGAAAAATTCCTATTTAAGTCTCATTTCTAATTTTCTGGTTTCAATTTTACTTTTTTACCCTTCTTCTTAATGGGTACGGACCCATGCCAATTTTAAGTTTTTTTTAAATTAGGTTTTTTTATTTTTTTTATTAAGTCCTTCAATAGTCATATGGGCTAGCCCCTTAAGGAACAAAAAATAAAAACGGGCTATACACATTATGAACACACTTGGATAAACAAACATTTTCTGTACCCACCACGACCACAAACAAACAACCAATAATCACAACCGCAAATCATTTCGAATTCGAACAAACACAAATGAATCTCACCAATCATACATATAGGATTAGAAAACAACAAGAAAATAAAAAATCGCAGATGAACAATTTTTTTACAACCCAAAACTGGTATTGGGTCTGGCCCCATCAGGCACAAACGACATACTGGGGCTAGCCCCATCACGAACAATGACCTTACTGGACTGGCCCCAACAAGAACACAGGCATACAAAAAAAATCAGAATCGCGACGGCTTCACGAATGGCGGGAGACGGAGAAGGCCAGATCCGGCGGTGATGAAGGAGAGGGGCTTGGTCAGTAGATCTGAGCATCTGAGCGTCAGGTGATGATGGTGGCGTAAGGTTTCCAGGCGCGGCGTTTCTCATGACTAGGGTGGTGATGGTGATGAAGATCGCGACAATGAATATCTGGGTGGCGTCGGGTTTCATGAGCAGTAGAACTGCGCCGGGTTTGGTGGTGGGAATGCCAGATCTGTTTAATGGTGGGAAGAACTGTGATGATGTTGATGGATATGGTGATGGTGAGGGGTTGTGAAGGGGGATCAGTGGGATGGTGATAGTGAGGGAGGGCTGGGTGTGAAGGGATAGTTATGATGTTAGGGATGGTGTAGACCGTCGGTTTGTAGAGAAAAGAGAAGAGAGAAGGTGAGGGTGAGGGTGAGGGAGGAGAGATGAGATAGTGGGTAGAGGATCGTTTGCAGCCTATTATGAACTTTTTGTTTTTTGTTTTGATCTTTCACCTGTACGTAAGGAGGAAGGGGGGGGGGGGGGGAGGGGGTAATTTTGGGCTTTTATCCCTACTAGTTGGACTTCTAACTAGTAGTTAGGATTGGATACTTTAAATATAAAGTGGGTATGGCTTTGGGTCTTTAAAACTAAATGCCGCTTTAGTGATAGCAAGAGATTATATATATATATATTTTACGGAGGTTGTAGTAATCAAATGAAACAAAATATATGGGTCGTTCTTCACATACTTGATAGAAATTACCCATGAAGTATCTTGGAATGGAAAGATAAGTATAAATGATTAAACAAATACTCTAAAATATTATTGCAAATCTTGAATATTGGAGAACCAAGAGGTTATTATATGCAAGAAGACTTCAATTGATTAAGTATGTTTTATCAAGTACTGATATCTATTGGCTTGGGATTTTCTCTTTACCCAAAAAGATTATCAATGAGCTACAAAGTTGAATGATAGCACTTTGACGGAAGAATGTCCAAGTACATGAGGTGCCAAAGTATGTCTACCTATGAGGAAAGAGGAATTGGAGTTAAATACATGTTAATAAAAAATCAAGCTGGTTTACTCAAGCTATTACAAGGGTGTGTATGCCAAGAAACTCCATTTGGTCTCAGAGGGTTCAATATAATCTACCAAAGTATAAGTCTTTTTGGCAAGGTTCCACCCCTCAGGACATATCATGTAGGTGGAGAAAAACATTGAATATGAGGGACATTGCCAAGAAACACGTGATCTATCAAATATGTAATAAAAAAAGTATCTTCCATGATTGAATTACTACATTCCTATATACAAATGCTAATGATTTGCATAGTAGTAATATGGAGCAAAATGTAAATTTACAAGTACTCAAGCTATCTCAGATATAATCATGAGATTTCATGGTAAAACTATTTCAATTATTTTTTTAATTTTTTGATATTCAGGTTTATGTGTTCCTACAGTACACAAAATATTTTATATATTCCTATAATATACAAAATCATGGAATCAATCTAAAAAGTTCTCCTTTTTGAACAAAATCACTTTTTTCTCTTTATTTATCGCATATGCCCTAATGTTACTCGTTTTAGACCATATTGCTGCATTTGTTTTTGTTCAACCCCTTTATATTACTTTATGTGTTGTTGTAATAAACAAAAAAGTAATTTGTGTATTACAGAAACACACAAAATCACTTTTTCTCTTACAGCCTAACTCTTTTTTTGTATGTGATGTTGTGTATCATAATAACACACAAACAAAATGTTTTGTGTAATAATGTAGTATACAAAAAAAACCGTCTCGAACTTGTTCTTTCTGGTTGTGTAACGAAACTTGTTCTTTTTGTTAATTTTTATCTACATCATTTACTTTATTCTCACTATTTTGTTATAAACCTTTTAAATTCGTTTTCTATGATTAACTATATTTTTTGTTTTGTGTATATGTGATTTTATGTGTTACAATAATACACAAAAGTTAGTTTTGTGTAGTACTGGAACACACAAAATGACATACCACATCATATTGCATATTTCAAAATGAACAAGTTTTGGTTCACAACCAGAAGGGAACAAGTTCAGGATTAATTTTTTTATTTTTGTTTATTACATCATTACACAAAATAGTCGGTTTGTGGGTTAACGTGATACACAAAATCATAGACAAAAAAGAGTTTGACTGGAAGAAAAAACGTGATTTTGTATGGTTCTGTAATATACAAATTACTGTTTTGTGTATTACAAAAACATACAAAATAACTAACGGGGTCTGAACAAAAAGATAATACATCAAGATAGTTACAAACGAGTAATAATAGGATATATGCGATTAATAAAGAGATTTTTTTTGTTAAAGAAGAAAATGTTTTAGATTGATTTTATGATTTTATATAATATATGAATATATAAATATATTTTTATGATGGTATGAACACATAAAACTGAATATAAAAAATTTATAAAAAATCAAAAAAAATTCACAGATATAGATATGAACTTGACCCATCAAAAAAATACATTTGTTTTATTTTTCTGATTTTTTGAAATCAATTATGATTTTTCAAAAAATTTAATGGACGCGGTCATGTGGTATAGTTGACAAATCTAATTTTGTGTGTTATAACAACATATAAAACAAAATATCGAAATTAAAATAATCAAAAAAAAATTAAATTTAAAAAAGTGCAAAAAACTTCGTAGACGTAAATATTAATTGCCTCGTCCAAACATTCAATTTTTTTCTGATTTTTTTAGAATTAGTTATGATTTTTGTAAAAAAAAATTACGGATACGCACATGTGGTCCAATTAGTTGGTGGTGATGACGGTGGCGGAACTAGTCGGTGGTCGTTGTGGCTGAAGATGGTAGTGAGGTGGAGAATGCATTAGGTGGTGGTGGTCGGTGGAGAATGCATGAGGTGATGGTGGTAGTCAGTGGTGGTGGTGGTGGTGGTGGTCGGTGACGGCGTGGCTGGTACGGTGACCGAATTTTAAAACTAAAAGAAAATAAATGAATAAATATTGTATAATAAACGGTGAAGATTATAAGAATTAAATGTTATATATAATCAAAATAATATTTAATAAGCTAATGTATATTTTGTTAAGGATTAATGCCCACGAAACACCTCAAGTTAAAATTAATTCCTCCTCACTCCAACCATCATTTTTTGCCCATAAAAGACACCATACCTTTTGCTGTCTTTTACGGGATATACGTACCTCCCCATGTATATTACTAGGTAAATAAGAACTAGGTTACCCATGTTCAGGGAGGGGTACGAGTCTTGTACCTCTTACTTTACACCCGTTAGGAAGGGAATTCGAACTCTAGACCCCCCCTTTGAGTGATGAAAAAATAGCAAGGCTCTGACCAATTGAATCTAGTTAGCATTAACCCTTGTAATAAACTGTCCTTTTTTGTTTTAAATAAAAATTAATTTTGTTATTGTAGTTAAAAAGAAACATTCTACAACCAACGGTAAACATGCTCCTATATTTTACGGTAATTATATTTCATGCTCCTATATTTTTCATATTAATATAGGTAACCTATTGTCTATTCAAAATCTTATGAATTCCATGTAAAATAAAATGATTCCTAATTTAAAATAACTTTTTAATACAGTAATAATATATATCATTTAAATTCATACCACCCAATTATTATCCATGACATGGCGTAAATTTGTTGACAGTAAATCGTAAATCAAATCAAGAAAATAAATATATTAACGATTTTTAGACAACCAATTCACGTTACGTCATAAGTGGTACACTTGGGTGGTATATATTATTACTCTTTTTAATATATAATTTTTTTTTCATTAGATTGTTTTTTCTATACGACATAATGTCTAATACCACAATGTTTTTGCTCAATTACAAAAATGTAAGTGTTGCATGTAATAATTTGTGTGTGTGAGAGAGAAATATATACATGAGAAAAAAAAGAAAAAAAGAGAGAAAAATTTATAGATTAATGGGTTATCAAAGCAAAGTCAATTAAGTTAGAACCAATAATTTCCTATAATTTTTGGTATATCCCCATGGTTATCTTCTTATCGAAAATTAGGGGTTTTTTTTTTTTTTTGGACATTAAAATTAGGGGTTTCACCAGCTCTTTCTTTAAAGTCTTAATGATGGTCTTCTTGATGATGTGTGCAACGCAGCGTCAATGGAGAGAGAGATTCTAACCGAGAGAGAAAGACAAACAGAAGCATGTAATTTCTTCTTAAAGATGTGACTCCATTAATTTTGGTCATTAATAAATTAAGAATATCTTTACTTTTCATTTTTGATAGTTTCTTCTTGTTATTTCTGTAAGCAAGTGCGGTTCTGGGCCTCTTTCATGTTATATTAATTAAATCTCCATGATAAAAAATATTATAATAGAGATCCAAGGTCAATGAATGGTGGCTCCTCTTAAAAATAGTTTTGATTTTTTAATTTTTCTTAATAGTTCCTTCTTATTAAAATATAAAACTCTAGCGGCAACTTGTAGGTATGAGGTTGGCTCACAGCAAAAAAGCAAGATTATCAAATCAAGACTTGTGATGCCGTAATCAGCGACTTAACAAGTTGTTAATTAATTGAACTTCAACTTAATGTCTTCGATGGGTTGAAACAGAACAAGATGTTAAGTTTTGTATTTTTCGTTTTGTTTCTGTAGATAATAATTGCGGGTAATAACGTTTTCAGATTGCAAAGATATTTTCTTAGAATACCAATTGTTCATATTTTCTTGTTGAATAATTTTTGGAAAATTCTTTCTTTCAATATTCATGATCCAATATTAATTTTGAGTAATACTATGCATGACGTGGCGTGAATTGGTTGGTTATAAATCGTTAATCTATTTATTTTCGTAACTTGATTAAAGATTTATTACCAACCAATTCACACATTGTCAGGTGGTAGTTGGGTGGTATGTATCATTACTTGTTAGTTTTATCCAATTATATTGAGGATGATTTACTAATCGAGTCCTTAGAGGTTGGACCTTGCCCATCAGGTCCAACCTACTACAAAAGACTCAATTGCTCTCCTTTAACTGTTGACGGTCTCTTCAGTTACCTTAACAAAATGCGTTGATTTCATGCAAAACTTATCAGACATCATTAATTAAAAAAAAAACCTCCAAAACAAAAATCAAAATCTAAACAACCCACCGTCTATCAAACCTTCAACCCACTAAACCCTATCTATCATTCCGATACACCACCGGAATAATAGAAAATGGCGAGGACGAAAATACCACAGCAACCCACCGCCGACGAAGGACATCAAAGAACGAAGAAAGTTTAGAACGAATCATATCAACTATAATGTCCTTTATCATATCAGATGATAGCTGTTGGTTGGCGAATTTTCTTAGCGGTGGGCCGCAGCTATGGGTCTTGTTGAATGTCTTCAAGTATACTTTATGACTATCCTTGTCTTTCAATGCGTACACGTACCATTTACACCCTGGTATATATAACGAAACAACATATGGGTTAATGGAGAAATATGGAGGTGGATATGAGTGAAATAATTAGAATCTGTTCTGTTTTGAACAATTCTTGCAAATGATGTTGGTATGTGATATTAATATTGATGGGTCATTTGACTATAATGGTGGGTTATATATAAACATCGATACAATAATAGTGGTGTGTGCGAGTAATACTGATGGGTTGTGTGAACAAACTGGTGGGTTACACATAAACATTTAAATAATAACAGTGGTGTGTACGTGTGTAATTGGTGGGTTACCTGCATTATATGATGGTTTGTATCTTATACTCGTTTATTATGCAACAAATATAAGCTTGTTTTTTTAGAGATAATGCATAACTTACAACTGTTGACTCTGTGTGAATTGCAGCAAGAGTGGCAGAGTAAACTCGAGTTTGTGAATAGACGAAGGTGTATCTTCAACCGTGGAATACAATATTACTATAATTATTAGCTATTATTAAGGGATATTATTTGATTAGCGATAAAATAGGAATCTGTTACTAATTTATATAATATTGTATAATATAAAAGTGGCAACTAATAGGGGTATCGATGGTATAATGAAAAACAATGGACATTCATGGGGGTGTAAAAATTCCTGGACTCTATAGAGGTGGAATGTTGGGTTTTTGGACTTAAGTAGATATTATCTCTTATAATATTAAAATATATAACTCATGTTTTAAATTTTTGAAAAATAAATTATAATAATTATCTAATTAATGTTATATTATATTTAATGGTTATGATGTTTTTTGGTTAAATGGTAACTTTAGACGGTAGTTAATTTTTTGGTATATGTTGTATCATAATGCGATACACGATTTTTTGTTTAATATAATATGAATATTTACTTGTATATTTGTATATTAAACGTAAATTTTTGTATGGATTAATTTGTGGTCTATAACCACTACACCATATGAGTTGAGTATATTCTATCTCAATCAATTGTGTTGGACTAATAAGAGTTCTATAGTATAGAATTTAAGACTATTATGAATTAGTAATTAAAGAAAATACAAAACGATGTGATTTATGATTGGAAACATAGTGAAATATCTTTTTATTTTATTTTTCGATTTTTTGTCTAATTGATTTGCATTTGACAATTATATCATTAATAAATAAATGTGTAGAGTATTGGATGCCTATAGAACTGCTAAAAAATTATTTTTAAAAATGATCATTGTCAATCTAAACAAAGGTTTTGTTTAGATAAAGTGATTAATGACAACTATAACCTATAAAACCTCAAGCTACATCATGTAGTTGATGAGTAAGATGCCCTTGAGTTTGTTAACAATGTGATGCCTTTGTCTGAGAAAGGTAAGACAAATTACCAAGGAAGGGACACAGAGACTTATCAAGCATGAAACATGAATTAATTATTGCTCGGAGAATTTTTAAACAAAAAATCCATTCATGATGACTTGGTCTACGAATATCAGTTGTGCCCCACTGCATTTGGAATGTGGAATGCTTTCAAGGGGAAGTTACCGGGATATCATATTGACGATGTCGCGTTATCTAACTATCATGTCTAATGCTTAAAATAAAAGACCTAATCAAAGCATGAAATATCTCATGGAGATATTTAACATGATAGGGAACTTAAGATCATCATTCATATCCTTGGCTGATGAAGAATGTGTTCAAGATGTGATCCGATCCCTTCCACATGACTAGGAGCATATAAAGTTATTTTTGGATCAACAAGAATATCATCAAGTTTTGATTATGTGGCTCGTCGTGTTTCCCTTGAAGATGAGCGCCTCTAGAAAATGATACCTCAAGGTCAAGCCTATATGGTATAATCAATCTCATAAGGTATGACGCGTAATGTAATAAACGTTGGAAGAGAAAAAATGTTAACAAGTTTGGTTCAAAGAATAAAAAAAGAATGGCAAAACAAGGTGAACGACCCTACAAGAAGAAGTATAAGAGCAAGATTAAATACTTTGATTGTGATCATCCAATATTATATTACTAGTCAATCATGTTATGATACCCATTTCATTTGCTAAACTCATATAAACTAAATCTATAACTATCTAATTAATCTAATGATACGTGTTTCGTTAATTAGTACAATAAAAAAGATTATATTGTAATTATTGGACCGTCCAATATAAGATGGAAGTGTTACCTTAAATTTAATGTAAACTCTTTTGTGGAGTTAAATTTACACATAAATATATATGAACATGAAATTTAATGTTATGATCAATTTGTATAGGCATAAACATGAAACTTTTTGACTAAAGATAAATATTATTTTTAAGTTTTACCCTTGTATCATTTTTTATGTAAAAGATTTTAAATATCAATTAAAGCATTTCTCTTAAATAATTATTTTTTTTATTTAATTTCAGTTAAGATGATACATTGAAAATGATCCAAGAGTTAAAAGTAAAAAAGAAGTGATATATTGTTACTTAAGCTTTTTTGTGTTTCATTTATCTTCATAGCGTTATATACATAAAATAACCTTATTGTTGAACATTATAGGGACTTTAACAACAAATTAATACAATAGAGTCTTCAATATTGGTGGACTTTGCTGTAATATTGGCTCCATTGATGATTTAACAAATCACTAATTCAATTACTTTCGAATTAAGTATACAAAGTTTTTGCATGGATTTGTGTTATAGTCTTTTGTCAGATTGCAAATACATTATAATAATAAGTAGGAAAATTTTAAAAAATGGCTGACTGAGCTAATCCAATGTGTGAGAGAGGAAACCACAAACCCTAGAACAGTTGTAGACTTTTTGGTTCTCTAAGCATCAACATCACATCACCCACTATTTTCTACCTATAAATCTTGGTCGTCTCCTTTGAATTTTTTACACAACAATCATTCCATCTTGGTCTTGAAGAAAAGAGAGAAAAGATTAATCAACTTGAGCAGCTGACAGATTCAAAAGTTTTACTCAGTTAAGACTAATATAACAAAGCAAGAAAAAATGGGAAGAGCTCCATGCTGCGATAAAGCGAACGTGAAGAAGGGTCCATGGTCTCCGGAAGAAGATGCTAAGCTTAAGGAATATATTGAGAAGCATGGAACTGGTAACAATTGGATTGCTCTACCCCAAAAAATTGGTATGCATGATCTTTTTTTTTTTTTTTTTTTTGGTTTTTGCTCAAAAATTAATATCGATTGCATTAGACTAACTTGATTGTGTTTGTTTATTAGGGCTTAAGAGATGTGGAAAAAGTTGTAGATTAAGATGGTTGAACTATTTGAGGCCTAATATCAAGCATGGTGGATTTACGGATGAAGAGGACAATATTATCTGCAGTCTGTATATCAGTATTGGCAGCAGGTCTCTCTCTCTCTCTCTCTCTCTCTCTCTCTCTCTCTCTCTCTCTCTCTCTCTCTCTCTCTCTCTC
The DNA here is from genome assembly GCA_029959085.1 of Nemophila menziesii. Lineage (NCBI taxonomy): Eukaryota > Viridiplantae > Streptophyta > Magnoliopsida > Boraginales > Hydrophyllaceae > Nemophila > Nemophila menziesii. The sequence goes on along the minus strand of JARWIR010000003.1, from coordinate 70,059,150 downwards.
TCTCTCTCTCTCTAACGTAATCAAGACACACAGAAAAGAACATAAGAGAATAAGTTCCCATCAAATTCAACAAATATGCTTGTCCTATTGCAGTTGTCAACCATGTTTTTGTTTCAAGAATCATTCTCAATCCCCAAGATCCAATTTTCTTTTTAGGGTTCTTTTGTCTTTCTCTCTTTTGATCATGATACTAAAATACTTTTTTTATATGGTATCCTTAGGTGGTCCATAATTGCAGCTCAACTCCCTGGAAGAACGGATAATGATATCAAGAATTACTGGAATACTCGATTGAAGAAAAAATTACTTGGAAAGCGGAAACAAACACTGATCACTCGACTGTCCATAACCGATCATGAGCAAAACGATGGTAATGGCGGTGAAGATAATCTATATGGACAAAATTTGAGCAACTCAGCTCTTGAAAGGCTTCAACTCCATATGCAACTTCAAAGCACCTTTTCTTTCTATAATAATCCTGCCCTTTGGCCTAAATTGAACCCTTCACAAGAAAAGATGATCCAAAGCCTACAATCAATGAACAATGACGATCAAAATAGTTTGATGCAACAATTCCCACTTAGTCCTCAATCTGGTGCTGCTTCTGATGGAATTGAACAAGATTATTCGAGCAATTTAAACACACATAAATTGGAGAATTCTATGCATAGTATTCCCTCTTCAGATAGCGGCTCAATCGGGTTTGTAAACTCTGGAACCTGCAATGTTTTGGCAAATTCAACTATGAAAGAAAATGTTTTGCAAGAACCAAGTGGAGGTGTTCATCAAACATTTACTCGAGGCGAACTTGATGACCTTCTCAACAACAAAGTAAATGGTTTTCTACCATCAGCTGGTCAGAATATAGCTGAAATGGATTGGTTAAAAGAGATGGAGAGCTCAAAGGATGATCCTTCATGGTGGTCCAATGATTTTGATCATCATGCTAATAATCAAGAGCCATTGAACTCGTGGAATTCATCTTCTACATCCTATCAGGGCGGAGAAATGTATCAAAATCAGGCACTAGAATACAATATGCTTTGATCATGTGAGCTGTCAAATCAATTGTAGGATTATTTGTTACTCCCATAAAAAATGACTGGATAAGAAATTGGTAACACTATGATGTAAATTATGTTAATAATGTTATGTACTCTTTTACCAATCTTTTCATTTCCCAGAAGTGTTTTGTTTTTACATTAAATAAATCTTTGGTAATTCTTGAAATTTCTGTTTCATATGAACTCAAGAAGCATATGTACAAATATTTCAGCAGAAAAAAACTAATAATTGCTTTGATCATAAGAGAAGTTGGTCCTCAAGGCCTTGCAAAAATATATACTCGTCTAACCTGCCCAGACCTTGTTTCATCTAACCTCGTGAACACCAGTTTTTATCTATTAAGAGAAGCACTTTGTTGCATACGTATTGCAGGGAAACTCCTCTTGTTTCGGCCTTAGTCTTGTATTTATTTTTCATATAAATCAATTAAGGGTATTTTAACAAAATTAAAAGTCTAACCCCTCTAGACAAATTTGGTTCCTTCGAAGTATTATGGAGATTGAAATATTGCTCGAGTAATGATATATACCATCCAAAATCATATCACCTAAATACTATCTAATAACGTGACATGAATTGGTTGGTTATAAATTTTTAATTTATTTATTTCTTGATCTAATTAAAAATTTGTAACCAACCAATTCACGCCACGTCATTAGGTGATATTTGGTATGATTTTGGATGGTATATCATATTGCTAATAGAGCTAAAACTTAGAACAACAAACGAAATTCTCGACGATAATTTTAGATTTTATTTTTAGATAAATTCTAATTTGAAGATAATTGAAAATCTAAAATTTAGGTTTTGGGGATAAACCTAAGTTTTACACTAAATATTGATAATGGGAAGGCTTATGCCAATTTTACATTACAAAATTAAGAATGCATCTAAGAATTTGGTGTTGAGAAAAGTCATCAATAAATGTATTAGAAACGAAATGATCATGTCGACCCTTCTTTATAGGATATGAATAGGCAAGAAGTTATAAAGTAAATGATACGACAGTTTACGTAAAAATATCTCTAAGAAGACAGTATAAACTTCGGGTGGACCAAGGGTCTAAAGTACTCCATAACAATATAATAATAAGATTACAAGGGGTTTTCTTTATTAAATATTAGAGGATTACCGAATACAACAACTAATGAAATACACAAATTCATAACGAACTCACCATGCATGAAATGAGGCTATAATTTTGGTTTCAACCGTAAGAACAACAATTCCACCGTTGGATCTGAACTTATATGTCTTAGGAAACCCTATGCCAAAATTTTGTCTCAGACAGGATTGATCTGACCATTCAGCCGATGGTCTCAATATTTTGTCGTAGCGGGATTTACCAAATTTTATACTTTACTTCTTTACGAATTTTACTCTTTTATACTCTCTAATCACTCCCTAAGTGTTTTTATCTTGTGTTTTGCACGTTTTCAAATGATAAATAAGTTTCTTCTTTATATAAGACTCAAGAGAGGAAAGGCCATACACATATTGAGGTAACGACATGATACCCTTGTGTATTTCTAATACACTCTTTCTCAGTTCCAATGTTTAATTTTCATTGTTGTTAATGAGCTCAACTTTTATCCAGACATGAGTTGTCCTCCAATAATGAGAAAATTAACCCAGCAAATCTCTTCCTTCTGAATCAGTTGGGAGGAACGACTAACACGACCTTCAATCAACACATCTCGAATTTCTTTAACTGCTGGTTCTTTGTCATCATAATCGGCCCATTATCGTTAGTACAGATCGAGTTGAAATTACATCAACTCTAGTTGGTCTCGTATCCAATGATACCTTACATCAATGTGCTTAGTCCGAGAATGATAAGCAAGATTATAGTCCAAGTGAATTGCACTCTGATTGTCACAGTAAAGTATGAATTCTTCTTGTGTCAAACCCAATTATTTAAAAAAAAATCATCCATAATTACTCTTTGCAAGTTTTGGCTACAACAATTTAATCAGTACCGGTAGTTGATAACGCGACACAATTATGTAGTTTTGATTGCCATGATTCACCTCCCCTACAAAAGTCATCATGCACCCCAACTTTGATTTGCAAGAATCCTTGTCACCAACCATATCACTATCTATGTATCCATCAACACGGATTTCCCAGAGTCAAAGCACAAACTAATCTTTGAAGTGCCTCAAAGATACATGAGAATCCATTTAACTGCAACCCAATGTGCTTTCCCTGAATTGGAGAGGTAATGGATTAGAAGTCCCACGACATATGCTAAATCGGGTCTCAAATATATAATTTCATACATCAAGCTACCAATGACCGATGCTTACTAAATATTAATCATCTCTAGTTGATCTTCTTTGCTCGTAGGATATGGTTTTGAACTCAATTTGAAGTGTCTTGCAATGGAGAGCTAGCTTGGTTTGCCTTGACCATGTTGAATCTCTACAACACTTTCTCGATGTACCTTCTTGTGATAATCACAACTTATTATTTTTACAATCTCGAGAAATGATCATACACAACTTCTGTCTAGTTGGTCCTAAATCTTTAATAGCAAAAGATTTGTTCAAGGCATTCCTTTAAGCAGTTATATTCGTCGTTTCACGGCCTACTATGAACGTATTATCGACATAAAGGAAAAGAATGATGGATCATCATTTCGATACCTCTTTACGAACACACATTGGCCTGTCAAAGTCTTGTTGAACCCATGATCCTTCATGAATTGCTCAAACTTTTTGTACCACTGTCAAGGTGCCTAATTTAATAGATATATTCTCTTCTTTAGTCGGCATACCAAGTCTTCTTTACCCTTAAATAGAAATCCCTCAGGTTGATCTGTGTATATCTCCTCCTCGAGGACACCATGTGATAAAGTAGTCTTGATACCGAGTTTTTCAATCTCGAAATCAATGATAGAAACTAAAGAAATGATATCTCAGATAGAAGATATTTTCATGGAGAAAGGATTTCATCAAAGTTTATTCCCTTATTTTGACTAAAACCCTTAACAACTAGGGATGGAAACGGATAGGTTTTTTGTAAAAATATAAAAAACTATAACCATAACCGTTTATTTTATTAAAAACCATATCCTAACGGTTTTAACCATCTTTCAAAACCATAACCGCATTATTTGGTTTCGGTTTTTTTAAACGGTCTTGCAGTTTTTAACCATAATCAAATGATAATTTAATAAATATATTAATTTTCATAAAATCAAACCACACATATAAGAAAAATCTCCGAGATATATAAAATTTTGTTGGTTTATTATTAAATTACATATTTATTTTTAATTGGTTAAATATAGTATTTAAATTTTGGTTTTAGAATTTTAATATATCTAATTTTAACTAGATTATTATAAAATATAAATATATATATGATAATAGTCGGTTTTCGGTTATTCGGTTTTATTTTTATTTAAAACCATAACCTAACGGTTTTAACCATCGGTTACACTTTTCAAAACCATAACCTAATGGTTTTAACCACGCTTATATAATTTGGTTTTTTATCGGTTCGGTTATCATCGGTTTCTGGGTTTAAACGTAACCATTTCTATCCCTATTAAGAACAAGTCTCACCTTGCACCTTGATTATGGATTACCTTTTTCAGTCTTCAAGTTGTAAACCCATTTGTTCTTCAACGAACATTTCCTTTCTGGTAGAGTACCTAACTCGAATGTGCGGTTCTCGTTCAAATAATCTCCTTTATGGCTTTTATCCAATCTTTGACATTTTGGATTTCGACATAGCTTTATCAAAGCAATGAGGCTCCCCCTGATATGTCAAAGTCACATACTTGTTTTAAGGATAACTCGTAGTATTCCTTCAGATTCTAGTACCACGACTTAGTGGTGGCTCAACAGGTTGATCTGCATTATCTATAATATATTTCGTTGGTCTACCTTGAAGTCTTTTCCGATCAATAGAGGTTGAACAAGGTCCGAGTCTACTAAAATGTAGAAGGCTCTATTTCTTCTAGTTTCTCAAAATTTTCTCTTGTCTGGTCTTCAAAATAATACCGCATATTTATGTTGGAAAATTTTCTTGGCAACATGATCCCACGCTCTACATCTGAACTCTTCTGAGGATAACTCAAGAGTATACATTGCTTCGTCTTACTATCGAGCTTCAATCTTTCATCCCTCAGAATATGTACAAATTTTTCTACGCCCGAGCATCTTCAAATGTTTGTAGGAAACGTCTCTTTCGGTCCAATCTCTCTCTGGGATATCACCATCCAAAGGAATTGTAGAATGACTGGATACACGAGACTGTTTATAGCCTTGTCCCATAATAACCTCATCAAATTTGCATGAGAAAGTATACTTCAGATGCGCTCAGAGATGACTCGATTCATTATTTATGTTATACCATTTTGTTGTGGTGTCATTGGGGAAGTCTTTTTGAGCCTTATACCTTGTTCTCGAAAATAATTTTTGTAAGGTCCTCGATGTTCACCATCAGTGTATGCTCAAATAACCTTTAACTTCTTACTAGTTTCTCGTTAGACCTTGGTATGGAGGTTCTTGAATTTCTCACGAACTTGAACCTTGGTCTTTAGGGGGGAAAGCCCACTCCTTCCTGAAATAATCATCAATAAAAGTGACAAAGTATTGTGCAACACCAAGCGATTGGTCTGTCATGGATTAAACATTAGTATGAAAATGACCGAGGATATTTTTCCTTCTAGATGAAGGGGTTCAAAGGAACGCAACACGATGTTTCTTACCCGCCAAACAATCAACACACGGATTCATAGAATAATACTTCATTCCTAGGATAAGGTTCTACCTCTACCTAATTTTCAAACCTTTTTCACTCATATGCCCGAGCTTCTTATGCCATAGCTCGGTGTCATCCTAGATGGTATCGACTTATTTATTATCGAGCTTTGCGTGTATCATATATAGGTATCTTTGTTTATTACCTCGATCTACGATCAATGATCCATTCGTGAGCTTCCATTTTACTCCACCAAAATAGCTCGACTTAAGCGTTTTTTAAGTGGTTCTAACTTTTATTTTATAAATTATTTATTACTAACTAATTTTTTTTTCGAAAAAAATCCATGTACAATAAAAATATAAAATAAACTAAAAATATAATATTAATAATACTTGGATGAAGAAACAAAGTTTCACAAATCAATTCTCTAGTTTGTATACAATTTATTTTAAATTTCATATTCATCTCTCTATAAGTTGCTTCCACTCTATTATTTATTTGTTATATTAGATAAAATTAATAAAGCAAACAAGTAAGTAATAGACAAAAGATTTATGTGAAACCCCAAGATAGGAAAAAACCATAGAAAGATGAGAGTTTCACTATAATTGAAAGAAAAATTATATAGAATTATTCTTAAAAGTGTAAATACTAATACACATTATATGTGTATTTATATGTAGTCAGGGGAATAGGATTACTAAGTAAATGAGCCAGGTCTTAAAAAGTAGAATTGAGTCGTGACTCTAACAATCTACACACTGACACATATTCGGTAATCAAGGCACAATAAATCTGATGATACCTCCATCTTGACAAAAATTCAAAAAGTCAAAAAGTCAAAAAGTCAAAAGGGCAAAAAGTCAAAAAGTCAAAAAGTATAATATCAATCTTCGAAAATCCCATCCTCTTCCATAACACCGTAGAGGGGTTATTTTAAATGAAAAAGTCCAACTAAGTCTAATTAATGCTAAAACTTAGATACCGACACTGGCTTAGTCACCATGTCAGACAGATTATCATGAGTGCTAAGTTTGATCACGACAAAATCACCATGAACAATAACATCACACATAAAGTGATACTTTATATCAATATGCTTTATCTTCTACTGAAACATCTAATCATTTGGGAGAAATATAGCACTCTGACTGTCATTAAACATTGTAGTAATCTGCAAGTCTTTACAAACATTCAGATTTATCATCGACGACTGAATCTAAGTATTTAGAGGACTTTCTATTAGTTCAATATCTTCAACTACGTCTAGAGCATAAGTGATGAAATTAGTTGCGGAGTATTAATATTTATACTTCATCTATTTATTGCAATAAAATACTGTGGTGGTTGTGGTGAAGGGCATTTTCCAACATCATGCATGTCTGGAACATTTTGAGATGTAGTTTCTAGTGTCAATTGCGATTCCATATTCAAATAAACCTTTGACATTATTTTTTTATGATCGTTATCATAATTGTCACTAGAGGGTAACCAAGAAAATTATGCTCTCTAAATCTAGGTTCATATTCACCATTATCAGTAAGTGAATATGCTAGACAACCAAAATCTTTAAGATCAAAATATTTTGGAGTAGTTTCAAATCATGCCTCTTGTGGAGTTTTTATTGTTAATGATTGTTGATGGATAAATATTGATAAGATAAACAGTTGTAGAAGTGGCTTCATTCCAAAACATCTTTGATAAACCAAAGTTAGAAAGCGTGCAACGTATTTTTTCCATAATCATTCTTTTAATACGCTTAGTTATGCCATTTTGTTGAGGTTTACCTGAAACGGTTAAGTTTCTAACAATACCTTCAGGCGTACAAAGAACATTAAATTCCATATAGTATAACTCTAAGACATTATCAGCACAAATGTGTTTTTTTGTTTATTTCTCTATCATGATCTTACATTCTTTAAGAATTGGCAATGCATCATTCTTCAGTTTCAATATCACAATCAAACTTTTCTAGAGAAGTCATTTTTTATAGTCAGCATGTAATAAGGAACTCCTATGGAAGACACTTTAGAGGGCCCCCAGATTTCTAAATAAAGATAGTCAAGTGTTTCTTTAGTATTGTATATATCTTTCCAAATAAAATTGTCTTATGTTTTCCAAAGACTTAGTGTTCACAAATCTAGAGTTTACCTAGACTCTATCCATTGACGAATCCTAATCTGTTTAGTTGAGCCATACCATTTTCGCTCGTATACCCAAGACGTATATGCCAAAGTTCAGTGGTATACTCTTTGGAGAATGAATTAAAGATGATAGCCGCATCAACAATAACTATGGAATCCTGCAAAACATATAATTTTGTTGTACTCTTTGTCTATAATAACAACACGGCTTTCTTTGCAAATTTGTAGAACTCCTCCTTCTCCAGTTTACATGTATCCTTATGAGTCTAGAGTACTCAAAGAGATAAGATTCATTTTCAACTCTGCAACGTGTCTCATCTTACCAAGTGTTCTTACGACCTTAACAAACATCGTTATTTTAATTTTATTAATACCAATATATATGCATGAAGCATTATTTCCCATTAAAATATCATCTTTAGAAAGGGATGGCAATGGTTAATGTTAAAAGCTGAAACCAATGGAAACCAAACTGACTAAAAACTGATTGTATAACTGTGGTTAAAACCATTTGGTTATGGTTTTAAAAAATTTAACATATGGTTAAAATCATTAGGTAACGGATTTAGATAAAAATAAAACTGCATAACCACAAACCGTTTATATATGTGTGTGTGTGTGTGTGTGTGTGTGTGTGTGTGTATTTCACATATTCAATTATATATTAGGTAAAAAAGTATATTCAAACTATAAAACCAAAATAAATATAGTAGATATAACCAAATAAATAAAAAATATGTAGTTTAATCAAAGACTAACAAAAAAATTTATATAGCTTCGAAATTTTTCTTATATGTGGTCTTATTTTAGGAAAATTAACATAAAACCATTTACAGAACCTAAACCTAATGGTCTGGTTATGGTTTCAAAAAGTATAGTTGATGGTTAAAACCATTAAGTTATATTTTTTTTTAAATATATATAAATGGTTATGATTATGATTTTTTATATTTTTTCAACAAAACGAACCATTGCCATCTACACCGTTGGATACAATTTCATATGAAGAAAGCCAATGCCGATTGGGACACATATGAAAAGTGCATCCATAATCCATTATTCGCTTGAGTTAGGTTCACCATCATATACACATTAAAAAGTTTTCCATTGTTGTCATTTTATACAGCACCAACTTCACAAATTTTCTAGGATATCGATTTTGATTTGGAGTGGAGTTCTTATTTTTCCCTATAATATATGATATTCAGATATTATATTCCCTTTTTTCTTCAAATAGTTGTATAACTTGTTTGTTTTCCATTTATCACCTCCAGATTTCCACTCATGAATTTTTTTATCCTAAGAACAAACCTTCTACATGACTCTTGGTTGCAACCGACAGGTGTTTCATCCTTCCTTAGAGTATAAGGCTTCATATACTTTATTTGCATTTAAAGTTTCATTACTATATAATATTGTATATCCAAATTTTGAAAATGACGGGGAGTAGTGAACACAATAGAATTAATGCCAAATCTTCGTCTTCATACTTGACTTCTAAAGCTCAGATAAATTGATGAAAATAAAGTCGTTGCTAGAGAGCTAACTTACTGGTAAGACTTTTTTCTATATATAATTGCTCTAATTTCAACCATAAAGCAGTGGCATATATCTCTTTCAAACGTCTTATAATATCTGATTTGATAGATGCAGTTGAATATGTGATAATGCCTTAAGACCCTTTCGTTTTTTCTCTACACCAGTCATAGTCAACCGCATTTTATCAAGTCTCAATAATGTTTCATCTATATCCATCTGAGCGTGCATAACCCGTAACTTGACTTGCCATGGTTAGAATCTCGTATTTTGATCAAATAGCGGGATTTCAAACATAAAAGTTGCCATAATCACGAACTAACAAAACAATACTAAAAAAGTAGCTAAAATACTCAAAATTTGGAAAACTCAACCTCAAAATGGATCTAGAACGTCGAAAAACCTTAGAATCATGTTTGGTCAACTCAGACAACAGACCACATAACCTCGGTCAACGTGCTCAACATTTGTAGTAAAAAACAAAACCAAGAAAAATTGCAAAAGTGCTCACATTTTGGAGAAACTAATCTTAAAATTAGACTTGGGACATTAAAACCAAAAAGTCAAATAAGTCAACAGTCAACATCAATCCTTCTGGTCAAGTGTCATAATCAGTTGCGGTCAACGCGTGCAGTTGAGGCTTGGCGGATGGGCAGTTTCAAAAAGAAAATTCGAATTTTAAAAATATATATTAATTGATTATTAATATATATATATAATTATAATTTAAATTTTTTCTAATCACGTGAACGAGAATTAGGGTGCATGAAAAGCGTGGAATAAAGCAGTTACCCAATCACATAATAAAGCACTTGAAGTTTGTACACCGTGAAGTAGGAGGATCAACTGAGTTCTTCTTCCTTACCCAACTCCTACTAATATCTGACCTAGAAATATTCAAATCAAAACCTGATTATATTTCCATCCATGGTGCACCAAAATCGATGAAGTGTATGGCGTTTTGGTCATCGTGATGTTTAGAAAAGCTTTGCACAACTAATATAATCAAAAACTTCCTAGTGCCTGAGATCAAAATTTCATTTAATTTTGAAAGTTATACAACCCTAACCCAAAAATATCTTTCTCCATGCACAATGTTGTAGAACTTTGTTTCCAAGCCTAAGCGGTCGACGAGGGCCTAGCGCCTAGGTGGGATTATGTAGGGTCTAATTGGGATCAGGTGGTTTTGAATCTCGTTATGTAATTTTATATATTTAGCTATATATGTAGTAATTATAATAATTTTAACTATTTAAGTCATCAATTCATCTAACAGTACTGTAGTAAATATAAAAATACTAAAATTAAATTTATAATATTAATTCAAGAATTCTCGAGAGTAAAAAAACAAAATGAGGGCCTAGGAAACCATTTTTTGCCATTATTCGGTGCCTAGGCGGGCTAGGTGCTTCTTCCATGGTGACTAAGGCGCTAGGTAAAAACATCTCAAACTTTTACTAGGCATAAACGGCTGAGGGGGACTTCATGTCTAACTGGCGATTTCTGCATCATAGGCTATGTTGCACTAAAATAACAATCAAGATATTTTTTTGTGTTGAGTACGAACAATCAAGCTGTTGTTTTGTTCTTGAAACCTGTAGAACAAAATTTACGCAATCAATTTCGCAAAAAATGGTGAGTTTTTTAGATTATTTTTCAAAAATTCAAAACCCTAATAATAATATTTTTTCAAAAATTGATTGGAAAATAAGGGGGAAACATTTAAATGTTTAAAAAATTTCTAATAACTCAAAAATCCTCGATTATTGTGCATAAAATCAAATATAGCATCCCATCAATATGAAATGGTATTTTGGTTGGTACCATTACTATAGGTATTCTGAATGAAACGAACATCATTCTGAATCCTAAAAGTAAGAACCCCCAAAAGATAGGTCAATTCAGGCCTATATCTTGCACTTATTTGTTATATAAAAACCCTGCTAAAACATATGTTACAAGACTCAGTTCTTTCACCCCTAAGGTAGTATCTCCTTGTAAATTTGCATTAATTATAGGTACACAAATCCAAGACAACATTATTATTGTCCATGAATTTATCCATAAGGTTAAATATATAAGTATACAATCCAAAATTAGCTATTATCTCATCAAATTTTCTATTCACAAAGCTTATGATAATTTAGATTGCCTTTCTTCTTGAACTTACTTGGAAAAATTGTTGTTTCTACCCCCTGGATAGATTTCATCAAATCGTGTGTCTCTATAGTCAAGTTTAATGTTGTCTTGAATGGATCTCCCATTGAATCTTTCTATACGTTTATGGGTATTAGACAAGGGGACCCTATGTCCCGCTATCTCTACTCTGTTACTACGCGTGCTACTCCCAACTCATTAATAAGCAATTCTCAGCTGGAGTTATTAAATGCATCAATCTTGACAAACATTGCCCACACATTCACCGTCTGCTCTTTGTTGATGACTACGTGTTCTTTCTAAGGAACTCTGAGTCTAAATTAATTCTTTAAATGAATTTATTTAACTGAATAAATCATCTATTATTACTAGCCCCAACACATCTCCTACTATGATCAACAACGTATTTCAAGCTTCAAAATGCCTTTAACTAATGATCTATGGATTTACCTTGGTGTCCCTATAGATTGGATTAATTCCAAAGCTAAAGCTTTGGAAAACCTCTACATCAAGATTACTTATAATTAACAGGATGGGAAAATCCTTTCTTTCAATTAATGGTCAAACAAACCTCATATTCTCCATCTCTCATGCCTTCCCAACTTATTTCATGTCTCTTCCCTCAATCCCTAGAGTTACTATTAGAATGATTAACCCATGCTTAGGGGAAATTAAGAAGACACGAGAATACATTGGCTCAGAATATATAAGGTTGTTTTCCTTTGAGGCCCAAGTGGTTTTGGGGATTAAGAATCTAGAAGCTTATTAACTAGAAGTAGTTGATGAACAAAGTTTGTCCCTTCTTAATAAATCAAACTCCCTTTTTGCTAGTATTCTTAAAGTAATATATTTCCATGACTCAAAGTTTTCAAAAGCTAAGAACTTCATAATTTTTTCAGAGATCTAGAATCACCTAATTAAAGATAGAGATTTTATCCTAACCCATTCCATCAAAGGTATTTGAGATGGTCATAATACTTCAATTTATGATGATAAATGGATCGAGGAGACTCTGTCTAAGCCCTCATACTATTCGGAAGTGCTTGATTTTCCTAAGTTTGTAGCAGACCTCATTGACTATTCTACTAAACTCTGGAAAACAAATCTTGTTAAATCCCTCCTTCTTATGGCCCAAACAGAACTTATCCTTAAACTAAAAATCCCTTGGACTGAGCAAAGTGAAAGACTAGTTTTTACTTTTGGTCAACATGGAGTATACATATGTAAGGAATGGTACACTAATACCCTCAACCTCTTTAAACAAACCACTTCTAATCCTAGTTGATCCCATCTTATTTATGAGAACCTCTTAAAACTGATTTGATCATCTCATATGTCCCCTAAGTTTTGATTAATTTCAGGGAAGTTCTCATGGTTGCTTTATCAACAGAGAGAAATAGATTCATTAGGAAATTCTCCCCTTTGTCTTCTGTCATATAAACTTAAAAGAAGATTAAACCCCTAATCATTTTTTGTTTTGAGATATGAATGGACTAAGTAGGTTCTTGTATCCTTACAGTTCAATGTTCTCCCTAGTATCACTATTAGTATGGATAAGGGTCTTTTTACATATGATTTCCCTTTTTTGTAGTGTTGCTGACCTTTACTTTAATGTTTATGTTTGCTTGTTTTTGGTAAATCTAGAATAGTAAAATTAGATTTGTGTTTGATCGATTTCTGTTTTCCATGATAAATGTCTTACACTAATTAATTTATTTTTTCATAGATATACATGAAGCATGAAATGATCCACCAATTGCATCACCCCATTCATAAGAAAATGTTGAGAATTCTATTCATTATCCCTACAAGTGGAGTCCACCAGATCCTAGTACCACAAAATTCAATGTAGATACAGTGTTCAAGTTAGAATAAGATATTTTTTATTGGTATTATCCGCAATTGGAAATGAATGTTAAGTTTTGGCTTTGCCTAGCCTATTAATGCTTCTTCCAGTTTTTAAAGTTAAATCCCTTACCATTCGCAGTGTGCTAAATATGGTAAACGATCAAGCTTCCTCAAGTGTTGTTTGGGCCTAGGCGTGTGATAAAATAATAAATGTGAAAAGCAAACTCACACACTTCGGAAACCAAGATTAACTCTCTGCAAGTGTATGGATCGTTACAAGTAATAAGTAAGTAATACGTGTTCGTTCTCAGGGATTTAGGTAGTTACTCTAATTCGTGTTCAATACTAGCTTAGGTGGTTTTAAGTATTCAAATTTAGAGCAAGTAAATAGAATTTAATGCTTTGTTTTCTAAATTAACGATAAAAATTATGCATGAAAGAATAAATCTAAGGCTTCTAGTAAGAGTCTATCCTATTGAAATGTGTTTCTATGAATAAGAGTGAATGGGTTTTATTGTTCACACTAGTTACGATTCTAAATTGATTAAGTTTCCACAAGGGCAAACCTAACTTTCTACCCTATTCGTCTTTTGCCTTCCGAGTTGGTTTAAGTTCCTATTACCCAATTGACTACCTATCGTGCTAAATTAATATCGTCTGATAAAAGGTACTAAGCGCCTGTATACTAGGTTTGTAATCTTTACCCCCATCCGGGTGTTAGGCAAATTATGACAGCTCCTGCTACTTTGGTCAGAGCAAAGAGTAATTATAATGTGTGTATAAACAATGTAAAATATGTTAAAATCCACTTCAGTTAAATATAAATATCCCAAATGAAATTAAAAGCAAAACAATAATCAATCTTTCTTGACAAGTATAATCCTAAGCCAAAATATGTAATCAAGCTTAATACACTATTTTGAATTAACTATTCTACCAATAATTCATAAACAAATTAAGACTAATACTTATTTACCCAAAAGGTTTAATGATGGAGAAGCGTAGACGCGTTGCCGTGAAGCTCTAGAGCTAGTTTTTCCTCCTCTAGATCTCTCTAACTGCTTCTGTAGTTGAATTTCTTCTTAGAAAATCAGCTTTGGCGGCAAAAAGATAGTTTCCTAATGATGGGAGATTATATTTTTTAATTTTAAAAACGTTGGTATGGGCTTTGGACTCATTAAAATGACCTAGCCCATCCCAAAAACGTTTTACTCCAAGAGGGGACATGTTTGAGTCATTCCCGCTACATAATACATAACTTCTTCGTTATATATCCAAATCGCAAAATCTCAGTTGCCACGCTACCGTGATTCAGAGACATATACTTATGTTTATGTTCTCGTCCAAATTCTTTGCCCGACTCGCATGGCACTAAAAACAATCCACTTTCTAATTTTGGCTGGTACCTCTTTCACTTTCTAAAAACGTTTTCTTTGTCCTTTACTCTTGGGTTCCTTCTTCGATCTCCTTTACTCAACTTATTATCCATGTTTGGGTATCTTATATCATCCATGTACCTAAAAGTTTCACATTTAACAAACAAATTACGCGCAAATAGCTCTAAAAGTGACAAATACCCAAAACAAGACAAGAAAGGAGATTATATTAAATCATGGGAAAAATTCCTTAGTTGAGAATACAAGGAATAGAAAAAGATATCTCATAATATGATTTATTTGTCAGAAAAAGGGAGACATCAAACGTCATCTTAGAAATTGTTTAAACAACCTTCCATCAAGCTATTCAATCCAGCCTTGCTTATCCTTGGAAATGTAGGCATGTCTGAAAGATATCAAAATAATTGTTTTAGACCTACCTGTCATCCATATTCAAGGTATACAAATAACGAAGAATCACGTAGCATATTGGATCATAAAACATTTTTCTAACTCTATCCTTCTTTTGAGTTGATGTAATAATCTTCCTAATGAACTTTTCAACTTAATTTCTTTTAGTGTTACGTTTATGATAAGGATATGATAATTCCCATTAGATTTTTTAAATTTTTACATAAGACCCTAATAAAAAGATAAAAAAATACAGTTTCTGGTTGTCCCAGATGGCTATCCTGACTTTAGAAAAGGGCATAAGCTTGAATAGGTCATTTTCTAGGGCATTAACACACCTTTTAGTGCCTAGGCCATGTCTAGATTGACGTTAGTGGAGATTTTGGGAACATTATCGAAAGATTTTTAACTACTATATTTCAAATTTTAGTTTAGTACTCTCATGAGATAGTAAGGGAAAAATTATATTAATTTACAGAAAAACTTTAATATTTTCAATAAATGCTCTAGTATAATTATGATATAATTATATTTTAATTTTTTAAAAGAATATTTAATAAATTGATCAACTCCAATTTAATGAGTACAATCTTCAATTCTCACCACACATATGTAGCTACCATCAATGTTATTAGCGACACAAACAATAATCAATCTATCAACTACACATTCGTGGTTGATCTACCGCAACTGGGGCTAGTAAAATGAAACTAATAAAAAGATCAATCTCAAAATTCTATCTAGTATGATAATTAGAAAAAATATGTATTTCTTGAATACTGGGACATTATCAAATGTAATGTGGTACTGATGGTCAAAGATTTTTTTAATAACAATCTTTGTAGAAAGTTTAAATGAGACACTCATTACACTCATTATACTCATACCAAAAGGGATATACAGAGTACAATGGGGGATTAGAGACCTATTTCGTGTGTTAATTTCAGATACAAGATTATAGCAAAACTAGTGGCAAACAGGTTACAAGATATAATGGGTTTAATAATATCACCTACTCAGATGACCTTCATCAAAGGTCATGCTACTCAGGATAATATCATCATTGCGCAAGAAGTCTCATTTTTTATGAATAGGAAATAGAAGAAACCTTTGCACATGGCAGTAAAAAATATCGATATGGAAAAAGCCTGCGACCAGGTACGTTGGGATTTTTTTTGGGTTCTTAATCAAATGGGTTTCTTGGACAGGTGGATAAGCTAGATAAAAAATTGTATCTCAATAGTCTCTTTTCAAATAAATTTTAATGGAGACCGGATGACGAAGTTTGCTCCAAAAAGAGGCTTGAGGCAGGGGGACCCTCTATCCCCTTTTTTCTTTTCCTTTATGACTGAATCGTTAATTTGTTTAATTGAGCAAAAAGTACAAGCGCCTTAAATTCACGAAATACTAATTACAAGAAAATATCCGACACTTACACATCTTCTTTTTGCAAACGACACCTTATTTTTCTTATCCATTAGTGATGTAAACTTGCAAGCGTTTCAGGATTGTTTAATTACACTGTAACAGTTCTAGACAACAAATAAACTTACATAAGTCTGCAATTATTTCAGTCGGGATACTCTAGACGAAGTCTGACACTCAGTTCCACAATTATTTCAAATTCAACAAACCAACGACTTGGGGCGGTACCTCAGGATCCCCCTTTTCCATAATAGGTCAAAAGTTCAATAATTATCTTGGATTGATGAGAAGGTGCTCAAAAGGATTGAAGGATGGAAATCCCAACTGTTATCAGACAGAGGTAAACAAGTAATAATTAAAGCTGTGTTGCAAGCTATTATGATCTAGACTATGTCGGTTTGTAGAGTTAGCTAGATTGATGCTGATGCTGGCAATGAACAAAGTTATTTATCCTCTTAATAATTATACAAGGACTAATCAATACTATCTTATATGAGAAGACATGGAGAACTTGAATAGTTGCAACTGGACGAGCGATATAATTGACAACTTAATGAGCTCGGTTGTGAGAGACTGAATGAGGTCCAAGTCGTTAATGGTTGTTATTGCATTCTACGGGTACAAACAAAGACAAAATTAATATTGTTTTATATTCTAGATGCTATCATATTTGTATGAATATGTGTGTTAGCCTAAAGACTTATTTTATTTGATGATTAGTGAAAAACAATACAAGTTGAACATACCTAGTGTTATGATGAAGTCGAGATTTGTAATGTGTTATTTGACAATTCAAGGAAGCATACAGAAAATGGAAATTGAGTTAAAGAGCCAAGGAGATTATCAAGGTAGAATATAAAGAGGTTGAGTGATGAACTTGAGAATAAAATGATGATATAGTTGATTGAGGTCTGAAGAGTCATATGAATATTGAGGAGATGAATGTTAAGCATAAGAAGTTACTTGAAGGATATTTAGATAATTGAAGACGAGTTATTATATAAAGAGATATGAAGAGTTATGGAAACGAGGATTCAAAGAATACTGAATAGAGCTTGAATATGGAGAAGAAGACTCGAAACAGAGGAGCCGAACCTAAAGGATAGTAAATCTATTAGAGAATGAAGCTGAGGTAGAGTGAAGACACGAACCCTTGAGAAAAACACTAGGTAGAAGGACTAAATCAACTTGAGATTGGAGTTGTGTAAAATAGAAGACTCGACCTCTAAGAAGTAGACTAGGCAGAATGCCAAAACCCATTGGAGATTGGAGTTGAGAAGAAGTGTAGTCCTAACCTCTAAAAGTTTGAACTAGATGTAATGCTGGTGGTCCTTTGTGTGTTCTAAAATAAATGTAATAAGTAAAGAGAACCACAACCGCAAGTGTACGGTTGTCCCAAGTAATATAGTTGATAAAACAGATTCGTTCCAAGGACGGGATGGTTGACTACAATGCTTATCAAGTAATGATTGGTTGCACTTATGAAAACAAGTAAAAGATATTTTGATTGATTGGTTGGTTTATATTAATCCTAAGTATGAAAGACTAATGCGAAAATATAAATAACTAACTAAGATGCAAGTAAATAAAAGTGATACGCAAGTATGAGCGGGCAGTGCTTGAGAGACGCAAGGGTTTTCCTAACTATCATTCATTTCATACATTGTTTAAGGGACAAATAGGTAAATTTGTATTGGTCGGGATTCTATATTCTCCTTACCCCCGTCAGGGTGGACTAAGGAGCAACTCTCAAATGCTACAAACCCCGTCAGGGTGATTATAGTCCACTCTCAAGTGTTTAAATGTACATTACCCAATAGGCCATAGGTTTAATTAAGCTCGTCAGAGTCAAATAATTTCTAACCTACATTCGTTAACTAGTTCGGTACCTAAACCCCCCGTCAAGGTGATCCAATCGCCACTAATTGGAATAGCTTAGATACTAAGTCCTATCATTGATTGATCAGGTCAAGAATAGTAATTAAAATGCAAATTAAAGAAAAATACAATTTACCCAAATTGATTTAAATAATACTTATCCCAAATCCAAATGTATAAAACGAAATCAAATTGGGATTAACCCATTATGCGTTCTCAAGCACTAATTTAGTTTAGCTCATAATAATTGAAAAGAAAAAAACTAAAGAAACAAATAGGTTCATCATGTTTTACAGAATAAAATAGAAGAACCTAATTACGGAATTGAATTGGCTGAGAATTGGAGATATAGACCGTCTCCAGCTCTTGCTTCTTCTCTTCCTGCCTCTAGCTTCTTCTCTGGTGTCTGACTCTTAAGCGTATGTTGTATTATGAAAAGGATATGTGAAAATAGAAGTCTAAATCCCTTTTATAATGTTAAAAACGGATTAGGGCTTGGACTTAAGAATAAATCAATAATTAAATGTCCAAGCCCAATTTCTAAGCCCAATTTCTAGCCCAAAATCCCGTAACTGCTGATACACCTTTACTAAAACGGCTTTTCCTGCTTCGTTATGACTCCGATTGACCTAATTTCAGTTGCTAAAGTTCCGTAACTCGATAAGGAATGTTTTCTCTTCAAAGGTCAGCGGTTAAATCATCTCTTAAGCACCTCGAAATCAGAAATCTATGGCCTGGAAAACAGATTTTCAGCTCTAAAAATAATATCTTCGGGATTTATTTTCAAGTTTTGACTCTATATCACAATCTTTGACTTTCTCCTCGGATTTCTCTTCTAGCTAACATCTAAAACCTGTAAACTTTACACTAAAAATACCAAAATTACTAGAAATAAAATGGAAATTCCGGATTATTGCATATTAGCACCAAAAGTCTATCTAAATAGGCAAATAAACACCAAAAATGATGTCTCCTAAGGGTCGAAAATAAGAACAATTAAGGAGACATCAAATGCCTAAACTTGTTTGAAAATGAGTTGAGAAGAAGAACGAATACCTGAGCTGAGAAGATTGGATGCCCGATGCACTTTAACATCAAACTTGGGATTGACCTAAAGTGTTATATATGAAATCCAGGATAGGATATCCTAAAAGATTAGACACAATGACTATATAGTACACAATAGATTCATTTTTTCATTGGTAGAAAAAAGAGTTGTTAGAGACACGAGATCGTGCATCCAACAAGTCTACACAGATATCAAAAAATTCAAAATGCAACCAGCAGGGAGCACCACCTAGCCAGAAATGTTGGTAGAAATCTACCTATATATAGATGCACTATGGGACTAATCATTTGACTCTTGGTCTCTACACATTCAAATCTTATTAGAATCTACATTAGGAGAGTCCTAAAGAAATATTACCTCAAGTATTGCTTGTATATCACTAGTCCACAAATAATTCTGTAATCAACTCATTTATGAGTTTAGTGGCTAGTATAGGTAGATTAGGGGGTTAATTGAAAAACTTAGGGTTTGTTCTTGGTATTGAAGAGGGTGTTCTTCATTGACAAGAAAAAATTGAGTAGCTAGTGTAGGATACATACTTAGCTTGAACTCTTCACGGAGAGTGAAGCTGTAGATTGGGGTATAGATTGTCTACTAGTCTTTGTGTAGTGATCCATAAAAGAATGATTCACAGTCATGTGAAATGTTTCATCGTGAATAAAGATTGTCTACTTGATATCCTAGTGTTTGCGATAACACTAGTGTTGTCTTTTGAAGGGTATTGTCAAAAAATAGTATAAAAGTTGTTGGTCTTATCTTTAAGAGACATAAGAAGTTCTAGTGGAGGATTAGAATCCCAATTGTGAGCAAACCTGACGTAGTGGGTGTAGGAAAGGAAGGTCAAATCGCTCTAAATCTTATGCTTACTCTCTCTTTCCCTTAACGCTATACTTTATGCATGCTTATAGTTTATATTAACCTCTAGTTTGCATATATTGTTAGGCTTAGAATCTTGCATTCTAGTTTCTTGTTGAATTATTTCACTTGATTCTTGACT
Source organism: Nemophila menziesii (assembly GCA_029959085.1). Taxonomy (NCBI): domain Eukaryota; kingdom Viridiplantae; phylum Streptophyta; class Magnoliopsida; order Boraginales; family Hydrophyllaceae; genus Nemophila; species Nemophila menziesii. Next base: position 70,038,525 of record JARWIR010000003.1, on the reverse strand, counting down.
AGTATTCATCATTGAACTTATACACATAGAGTTATATTTAGTGTTGTTACACTCCTATGTTATCTCTAGTTGTAGTTCTACTCTAGTTATTTAAAGTACACAAAATCTTGGAAGTTTAGTTAAAATCAAGTGTTCCAATTTTGAGTTGGATTTTTATAATTTGTGACATCCTATTCACCCCTCGTACTAGGACACTATGTTGGTTTAATGTGTTTATTATTTGTAGTTGTGATTTTTCAACACATTACAATTCAAGTTGCAACCATCCAAACACGATAACACATAACAATCTGAAGAGAAATATTGCGATACTTGTAGAGATCTTGTAACGCCCATGGGTCTTTTTGGAGCAAGGAGAGAGACATAGAAGTAACAAAATCTGAGAGAATTAGATAGCGTGCAAGTATGTCTTCATAGCATTTGACATACCTTTCCTGTCTTCCCAATTCAACCACTAGAGTGTTTAGCTTTATCAAAAGCTGGTTGAACTCTACTGAGTTCTTGTACTTCTCTTTGCGAAGCCGCCCTCTATTCATCACACTCTAAATTCTTTTGAGTGTTGCTAAACTTCCTCTTGTATATGGTCTCTCTCACATCTAAGGTCACGAATCCTCTTCGTAGCAGATTCATTTTGTCTAACAATCACTTCAGCACGTTGATGATGACAATAAAGAGAGATGATTAAATAAGTATAAGATAGAGATAGAAGACGTGTAAAGAGATGAAGAGATGAGCCAAAAAATCATTTTTTACCAAATACCAAATAATATGACGTCTCATCGTTTGTGTTATATTTTTGGTAACTCTAAGACATCATTTTGGATTATTTTGACATTAAAAGTTGAGATTTATCCCTTGATTTAGCATATATTGAGTTCTTCGCTATTATATGATATTTATTTTGTTTTAAAACAGGATACCGATCAAACAAAATTAAAGGGGGTATTGATAAGAAACAATAAAATGATAATACTAGATCAACCACAAGAAAGCCAGCTTGTCCAAGATCGAATACATGGCCACCAGTCCGGGAATAATTTGCATATGATGAGGGTCGAGGATGGTGTGGCCTAAGGTGTGATAAATTAATGATATAAATAAGTGCAAATACACACCCTAAACTAACACTGTACTGCAAGTATTACAGGACGTATGCAAGTTTTAATGATAAGAAGATTCGTTCCTCAGGGACTAACGAAAGTTAGAGAGAACTTATGCAAATTATCAAGTGCAGATATAAAAGATAGAAAGATAATACGCAAGTAGAAAGAAGAGATAGACAAATATTTATTTGGTTTTTTAAATAAGAAAACTAAACTACTAAATTAAAAGACAATAAAATAAATAAAAGAAAAGAAAAGAAGATAGTATGAAAGTTATAACTTAGGTTTTACTAGTATGCACTAATCCTTCTAATTCTATCTATTAAATCTAGTTCATAAGGGAGAATATTAGCTCTTGGTATACTTAGTCAGGATTCTAAATTCCCCAAGCTTAGACCTTGAGAGCGACTAAGGGGGCTACGTCACAACCAAGAAGTGATTTCAAATAGGGTTATCAAACGCCACTAAGGCCCTAAGCAAATACTGCAATCTTGGTGATACGGTGATTAAAACAAACCCTAATGACTATCTAGTTAGAAGTATGTTTTGTCAGAACTGCTATCGACACTAGACGTTATGTGGTGGTTCAATAGTTAAACACCCAGTTACGGTAACCATCTAACTACTATTAAGGTAATCCTATACTCGTGCACTAGCAAGGAAAACAATCATTAAATCAAAACACATAATCAAATATGAAGGTAAGTAGCTAATATCAGATTAAAACATATAATTCCCAAAGAAACTTAGATAGAAGAATTAGAATTCATATATTATACATTATGCAAAACCTAAGCTAATAGAATTAGTTCATACAAAGAAAAGAAGAAGAAAGAATTACAAAATAAGAGGTTGAAGGAGACATAGTTGTTGCCCAGCTCCTTCCAGACTTCTTCTCTTGTGTTGCAGCTTCCTCTTGGCCTTAGGGTCTGGCCAAGGATGATTTAAGAGTGTTAAGAGGCTGTATTTATAGTGTAGAGGTTGACCTAATTCGTTTGGTGGAGATAACTTCAAGTAATGGACTCCTAGCCCAACTCAAATTCGTAAGGAAAACACTGCTGGACCGTTTTGAGTGTATCTTCTTCGTTATTGGTCGGATTTTGCTGCATAAGATACCAAAAGAATCGCAACAGAATTATCTAGGCCCTTCAAAAGGAAATTACCAAATTCGGCCTATTTCTTAGGTAAAAACACCAATCTTTAGACGTGTGTGCAGAATCCCAGATTTAGGCAGCTTTTCCTTTTCCATCTTTTTAGCAATTGTTTCCTTATCTCCAATTTCCATGCAAATCTCTTTCCATAAGTTGTAGTCTTTGACTTGGACTCTAATTAATCTCCATAATTATCTTTAAAGCTTCACACTAAATAAACAATTAAACCCAATATGCTCTAAAAATAATAATTCTACAAATCAAGACTCAAAATAGGAAAGTGCACTAAATTAAGCTAAGATCGACCTATAAACTAATAAATAAGCCTAAAATGATGTCTCATGAGTATATTTTATTATCACAAATGAGGAGACATCAAGACCCCCAACTCAAAGTTGTATCGTCCCGATACAATAAAAGTAAAGAACAGTAGGGTAGTCAAGAAGAAGAAGTAAGAGGAGAATAAGAACAGAACATAATGAATGATCCTAGAGCATAAATGCCTAAAAAGTCTCATGTAGTAATGTTCAAGAAATAATGCACAAATATGCTTAATATACATGTAATCAACAATCCATAAATTCAAGTCCAGATTAATTTCGCAATGCCAGAAGGAGAGGATGATAACTTAGTTCAGGTTAATGGCTATAGGTTGTTCATAGGTCCCAAATACAACATCCAATGGTCCACTTACCTACTACCTAATAGCTCAATTGTTTCTCCATCTAGTAGTTAGAAATCCTAAGGTCTTGGTTACAACTTGGCTTAAGGACGGGTGTGGTATATTTGAAAAGTGAGCTTTTGGCTCTCTCCTCACTAGCCATCAACGAATCGCCCTAGAGCTTGAGTTTTCACTCGAAGATGTTCTCACTCAACCCAATTTATTGATGCTTTAATGTGCATCCCCAATGATCCCAAATAAACCTTTGTGATGACATACAATTTCCACTTTGCCGGTCCGAATATATATTTTCTTTCATATCAATTTTTCTTTTGTATAGCTATGACTCTCTTTTTGATGTTCGAGATATCACGCTATTTTTCATATATATATATATTCTCTCTTTTTAATGCCCTTGTTGGCAAATTTAGCTCGTAGCTTCTTTTCCATTCACTATTACCCCGGCAGAGGGTTACAATAATAATAATTTCATCATCAATAAAATCACAAAGATAATTCCCAAATTCCCAAATTCCCAAAGTTCCCTAATGATGAAACCCACCACCCCAAACTCAAGCTCTAAAACGAGTTGTCTTAGGTTTTGCGATTCGAGTGCGGGTCATATAGATAAGTCCTACAAACTAAGGGTATGGATTATAATGTGGTTAAATAAAAGGCTTTAGAAAGGCTCAGAGGGGCTAAGACGGATAAATAATACATAATCAAATAAAAGGGTGAGAAAGTATAAAAGGCTTCAAGTGTTTTAATCATGAAAGAACTGCCTTATTCATTTTTCTAACTACCGGATTTCGTTACGTTTTCACTAATAGTTCATAGACAAGTGGGTTTTCAACTAATTTTAAACCTTACGTTCTACACACCAAATAACTATTCCTAAGTTTCAACGTGAATTCTTAGCATTGCTCATTAACTTTTCTATCTTTTATTTCCTGTTTTCATGCATGCATCTAAACATATTTATGATATCTTTCAAAAACATACTACTTACTATCATTGACCTAGTAAAATCATGCTCAATAGGTACATTCAAAGATATTCTATGCCTAATTAAACCCAAAAAAATTTAAATTTTATAAAAAACACAAAGGAAGATGTGGACAACGAATCCCCACCCCCAACTCAAAAATGAGCCGTGTCCCCACGACTCGAAAAAAGACTCAAGAAAAATAAAATTTAAAATTAGCATACATATTGCACATAAAGAAATGGTAGGGAAGAAAGAAAACATACTCTTCGAGGCTATTACCTCGCCTTGTTGATACTCGGATTAAATCTAATGTATCATCTTCACCCAACTTCTTATTCGCTTTTCGTTCAGGACACATGATCATAATAGGATATTGCATTATATAACGACATGGGAGAGATCAAAAATTCGTATCACCTCCTCATAGATCAACTGTGCCACATCTTCTTCTTCTCCTCACAAAATACAATTCACAAACAGAACGTTTAGAACATCTTACCATGAGCGTAGACCAACCTAGTCTTTCCAAATCTCCACGAATCTTCTTGTATTCTCCTTCAACTTCTTCTTCAAATACTTTCTTATAAGAAAAAGGTAGCTCCTTTAATTGTTTCCTTGGAGAAGCTATCATGGCCATTGAAGCTTGCTCTTTTTCTTTGGGTATAAGGTCTTTGATCTATAGAGGTTGTGTTGTCTTCTTCACTAAAGGTTGAATCTTTTTGCTCATTGAATCAACACAGCATGCTAACCTCTCTTCTCTTGACTTATTTTACCCTTTGAATTGGAACTAGGACTTTTCTCACTTGATTTCTTCTCAATTAAATCCAATACCTTGATTTCTTCATCTCCCTTTCAGTAGATAATGTTCATGTTCTCTTAATCATCTCAATTGACCCCCTACTCAAAGCTTTAACCACTCTTGAAATTTGAAACTCTTGATTATTGGTTGTACAAGCTTAATTTGGGTTAGGAAAAGTGATTGGATGATGATTCTCTATGTGGGTAAGATGGATTCTTCATGGATTGGCTTGGATTTAAGAAATTGTAGGATGAATTTCTGAAATTTAAGCTTTTGATTCTTGGATTCAAGGTGTTTTGGGATGATATAGGTGGTTGAATCTTCTTTGTAATGATGTGGAGGATGAATTGGATGTGTTTTCATGGTGATTGGGTAGTGTTTTGATGATTGGTGAAGGTTTTTATGAAGCTTTAATGGAGTTAGGAGAGTTTTGGATCGAAGAAAGAGGTTTAAGGTTTAATAAATTCGGAATAATAAGCTTTAGATCTTCATATAGCCTTGAAACCCTTTATTTGCTCTCTCTGGCGGCTCGTGCGGACTACCCCTGCGAACCATGGGGTGCACCGCGGGGTACACCGCGACATCTGATGCTCGAAAATTTTTGCTCACTGGTTAACACCCGTGGTAGGACCCCGTGGCACGTCTTTCTGAGCTGCGGACCAGGGTGCGGTGCACCGCGGGGGTGCTCCGCGCCTCCTACGTCAAAATACCCGTGGTAGGACCCCGTGGCACGTGTTTGTGCGGTGCATGGTGCGGTATAGGGTCCGGTATACCGGACCCATCAGCTATTTTTTTTTTCTTTTCTGTACACAACACGTGGCTGCTACCGTGGCACGGGTTTTTTCCTTGCGGTGCACCGCGGCTGAGGTCCAGTGTACCGCACTTGGCAAAAACCTCCCCATCAGCTAGATCTCGAAAAGTTATGCAGGTTAGGCTCAAAGATCACATGATTTCGACATCCGAGCGTAAAGATATGGCTTGCCGAAGTTTCTGTCTGAAAAAAAAATTTTGCTCGCTTTCCCTAACTCGATTTCTCCAATACCTAATCATCAAAAACACTAATACCTTCCTCAAATATGCAATATCAACTAAAATTAACTAATCTAACATAAATTAAAAACTAAAAACGTAAAAACATAAAAGAAATTACGGGTTGTCTCCCGTACAGCACTTTTGTTTAACGTCTTTCAAAGTTAGACGTGATACCTCGATTAAGGATGACGAAATTTCCACGCTTTGCCTTTAATTCCCACGAACTTTTCAGCTCGATTCTTAATAATCATGGATGGTGCCATCCAAGTTGTCGTGGGAAGCGGTGTTTCTGGTGGTAACTCGATTTCAAGTGTAGCATTACACTCCTCTGGTAACCCATTCATCTTGACTCTTCGTTTGTTAGAAAGAATGTCCTTCATTAATTGACCGTATTTTGACATTCTTGTGAGAGCTTCTACAAACGGGCTGCTGATCTTTAACTTGTTCATCATGTAAACGAACTTCTTGAATTCCAGGTCATTGTCCTTTCTGACATGTGAAGGGAATGGTGGAGGAGGACATGTGTTGGTTACCACTGGGCTCTCTTTCTTTTCTGGTGTCTTCTCTTGGACACTTTTTTGTTCAACTACCTCTTCGACCTCTGGAATAGGGACTGGTTCTGGTTCTGGTCTTGGTGGAGGTAGTTGTTTTCCACTTCCTAATTCGACTGCATTACAAACTTTGTTTTCTGGAGCAGTAGTATCACTTCGGAGTTGCCTTTCCGCAAGGATTTTAGTTTTTTCCACCATTTGTGACATTGTCTGCACAAGCTTGTCAATCGCATCGTCTGAGTTTTGGATTCTTTGCTGGTTATTCTCCATCTTTTCAATTAGATTCATCATCTTAGCCATGCTTGAATTCAAACTCGGAGGTTGTTCTTGTATGGTTTGCTGCATTGAATAAGGATGTGGTTCTTGATAAGCTTCATTATAAATCGGCGCTTCTTGATAGATAGGTTGTGGAGGATAGTAGGATTGTGGTCGTGGTTGATAATAATCATCATAATAATGATTATTATGATTATAAGTTTGTTGATCTCCGACCCAATTGTAACTCTGTGGGGGTTGATAGTCAGCGTAATTTCCTTGAGATTGATAATAACCATCATAATAATGGTCTCTTTGATAAGGCATGAAGGAAATTGAAGCTGGATTGTTCATGCAATGTCCCCACGAGTGATCTCTTGCTCCACAACTAGGACATGAAGGTGAGGCATGTACTAGATTCCTCTGAGCTAGTTGTTGCGATTGTTCTCGTAATTCCTCAAGTTGTCGGCTTAACTCCTTGAGCTTTAGAGATTCCATCTTGAATTAGCTTCTTCAGGATCTAATAACACGAAACCTTTATCTCCTAATAAATCTGCTCTCGCCTAAAAAAAAAATCTGTAGAACAAAAACTAAAAAGAAAAGCGTAAAATAGAACTAACTAAAATAAAAGCACAAGATAATTGCACAAGGACTAACGATGTAGTCCCCGGCAGCGGCGCCAAAAACTTGGTGTGGCCTAAGGTGTGATAAATTAATGATATAAATAAGTGCAAATACACACCCTAAACTAACACTGTACTGCAAGTATTACAGGACGTATGCAAGTTTTAATGATAAGAAGATTCGTTCCTCAGGGACTAACGAAAGTTAGAGAGAACTTATGCAAATTATCAAGTGCAGATATAAAAGATAGAAAGATAATACGCAAGTAGAAAGAAGAGATAGACAAATATTTATTTGGTTTTTTAAATAAGAAAACTAAACTACTAAATTAAAAGACAATAAAATAAATAAAAGAAAAGAAAAGAAGATAGTATGAAAGTTATAACTTAGGTTTTACTAGTATGCACTAATCCTTCTAATTCTATCTATTAAATCTAGTTCATAAGGGAGAATATCAGCTCTTGGTATACTTAGTCAGGATTCTAAATTCCCCAAGCTTAGACCTTGAGAGCGACTAAGGGGGCTACGTCACAACCAAGAAGTGATTTCAAATAGGGTTATCAAACGCCACTAAGGCCCTAAGCAAATACTGCAATCTTGGTGATACGGTGATTAAAACAAACCCTAATGACTATCTAGTTAGAAGTATGTTTTGTCAGAACTGCTATCGACACTAGACGTTATGCGGTGGTTCAATAGTTAAACACCCAGTTACGGTGACCATCTAACTACTATTAAGGTAATCATATACTCGTGCACTAGTAAGGAAAACAATCATTAAATCAAAACACATAATCAAATATGAAGGTAAGTAGCTAATATCATATTAAAACATATAATTCCCAAAGAAACTTAGATAGAAGAATTAGAATTCATATATTATACATTATGCAAAACCTAAGCTAATATAATTAGTTCATACAAAGAAAAGAAGAAGAAAGAATTACAAAATAAGAGGTTGAAGGAGACATAGTTGTTGCCCAGCTCCTTCCAGACTTCTTCTCTTGTGTTGCAGCTTCCTCTTGGCCTTAGGGTCTGGCCAAGGATGATTTAAGAGTGTTAAGAGGCTGTATTTATAGTGTAGAGGTTGACCTAATTCGTTTGGTGGAGATAACTTCAAGTAATGGACTCCTAGCCCAACTCAAATTCGTAAGGAAAACACTGCTGGACCGTTTTGAGTGTATCTTCTTCGTTATTGGTCGGATTTTGCTGCATAAGATACCAAAAGAATCGCAACAGAATTATCTAGGCCCTTTAAAAGGAAATTACCAAATTCGGCCTATTTCTTAGGTAAAAACACCAATCTTTAGACGTGTGTGCAGAATCCCAGATTTAGGCAGCTTTTCCTTTTCCATCTTTTTAGCAATTGTTTCCTTATCTCCAATTTCCATGCAAATCTCTTTCCATAAGTTGTAGTCTTTGACTTGGACTCTAATTAATCTCCATAATTATCTTTAAAGCTTCACACTAAATAAACAATTAAACCCAATATGCTCTAAAAATAATAATTCTACAAATCAAGACTCAAAATAGGAAAGTGCACTAAATTAAGCTAAGATCGACCTATAAACTAATAAATAAGCCTAAAATGATGTCTCATGAGTATATTTTATTATCACAAATGAGGAGACATCAAGACCCCCAACTCAAAGTTGTATCGTCCCGATACAATAAAAGTAAAGAACAGTAGGGTAGTCAAGAAGAAGAAGTAAGAGGAGAATAAGAACAGAACATAATGAATGATCCTAGAGCATAAATGCCTAAAAAGTCTCATGTAGTAATGTTCAAGAAATAATGCACAAATATGCTTAATATACATGTAATCAACAATCCATAAATTCAAGTCCAGATTAATTTCGCAATGCCAGAAGGAGAGGATGATAACTTAGTTCAGGTTAATGGCTATAGGTTGTTCATAGGTCCCAAATACAACATCCAATGGTCCACTTACCTACTACCTAATAGCTCAATTGTTTCTCCATCTAGTAGTTAGAAATCCTAAGGTCTTGGTTACAACTTGGCTTAAGGACGGGTGTGGTATATTTGAAAAGTGAGCTTTTGGCTCTCTCCTCACTAGCCATCAACGAATCGCCCTAGAGCTTGAGTTTTCACTCGAAGATGTTCTCACTCAACCCAATTTATTGATGCTTTAATGTGCATCCCCAATGATCCCAAATAAACCTTTGTGATGACATACAATTTCCACTTTGCCGGTCCGAATATATATTTTCTTTCATATCAATTTTTCTTTTGTATAGCTATGACTCTCTTTTTGATGTTCGAGATATCACGCTATTTTTCATATATATATATATTCTCTCTTTTTAATGCCCTTGTTGGCAAATTTAGCTCGTAGCTTCTTTTCCATTCACTATTACCCCGGCAGAGGGTTACAATAATAATAATTTCATCATCAATAAAATCACAAAGATAATTCCCAAATTCCCAAATTCCCAAAGTTCCCTAATGATGAAACCCACCACCCCAAACTCAAGCTCTAAAACGAGTTGTCTTAGGTTTTGCGATTCGAGTGCGGGTCATATAGATAAGTCCTACAAACTAAGGGTATGGATTATAATGTGGTTAAATAAAAGGCTTTAGAAAGGCTCAGAGGGGCTAAGACGGATAAATAATACATAATCAAATAAAAGGGTGAGAAAGTATAAAAGGCTTCAAGTGTTTTAATCATGAAAGAACTGCCTTATTCATTTTTCTAACTACCGGATTTCGTTACGTTTTCACTAATAGTTCATAGACAAGTGGGTTTTCAACTAATTTTAAACCTTACGTTCTACACACCAAATAACTATTCCTAAGTTTCAACGTGAATTCTTAGCATTGCTCATTAACTTTTCTATCTTTTATTTCCTGTTTTCATGCATGCATCTAAACATATTTATGATATCTTTCAAAAACATACTACTTACTATCATTGACCTAGTAAAATCATGCTCAATAGGTACATTCAAAGATATTCTATGCCTAATTAAACCCAAAAAAATTTAAATTTTATAAAAAACACAAAGGAAGATGTGGACAACGAATCCCCACCCCCAACTCAAAAATGAGCCGTGTCCCCACGACTCGAAAAAAGACTCAAGAAAAATAAAATTTAAAATTAGCATACATATTGCACATAAAGAAATGGTAGGGAAGAAAGAAAACATACTCTTCGAGGCTATTACCTCGCCTTGTTGATACTCGGATTAAATCTAATGTATCATCTTCACCCAACTTCTTATTCGCTTTTCGTTCAGGACACATGATCATAATAGGATATTGCATTATATAACGACATGGGAGAGATCAAAAATTCGTATCACCTCCTCATAGATCAACTGTGCCACATCTTCTTCTTCTCCTCACAAAATACAATTCACAAACAGAACGTTTAGAACATCTTACCATGAGCGTAGACCAACCTAGTCTTTCCAAATCTCCACGAATCTTCTTGTATTCTCCTTCAACTTCTTCTTCAAATACTTTCTTATAAGAAAAAGGTAGCTCCTTTAATTGTTTCCTTGGAGAAGCTATCATGGCCATTGAAGCTTGCTCTTTTTCTTTGGGTATAAGGTCTTTGATCTATAGAGGTTGTGTTGTCTTCTTCACTAAAGGTTGAATCTTTTTGCTCATTGAATCAACACAGCATGCTAACCTCTCTTCTCTTGACTTATTTTACCCTTTGAATTGGAACTAGGACTTTTCTCACTTGATTTCTTCTCAATTAAATCCAATACCTTGATTTCTTCATCTCCCTTTCAGTAGATAATGTTCATGTTCTCTTAATCATCTCAATTGACCCCCAACTCAAAGCTTTAACCACTCTTGAAATTTGAAACTCTTGATTATTGGTTGTACAAGCTTAATTTGGGTTAGGAAAAGTGATTGGATGATGATTCTCTATGTGGGTAAGATGGATTCTTCATGGATTGGCTTGGATTTAAGAAATTGTGGGATGAATTTCTGAAATTTAAGCTTTTGATTCTTGGATTCAAGGTGTTTTGGGATGATATAGGTGGTTGAATCTTCTTTGTAATGATGTGGAGGATGAATTGGATGTGTTTTCATGGTGATTGGGTAGTGTTTTGATGATTGGTGAAGGTTTTTATGAAGCTTTAATGGAGTTAGGAGAGTTTTGGATCGAAGAAAGAGGTTTAAGGTTTAATTAATTCGGAATAATAAGCTTTAGATCTTCATATAGCCTTGAAACCCTTTATTTGCTCTCTCTGGCGGCTCGTGCGGACTACCCCTGCGAACCATGGGGTGCACCGCGGGGTACACCGCGACATCTGATGCTCGAAAATTTTTGCTCACTGGTTAACACCCGTGGTAGGACCCCGTGGCACGTCTTTCTGAGCTGCGGACCAGGGTGCGGTGCACCGCGGGGGTGCTCCGCGCCTCCTACGTCAAAATACCCGTGGTAGGACCCCGTGGCACGTGTTTGTGCGGTGCATGGTGCGGTATAGGGTCCGGTATACCGGACCCATCAGCTATTTTTTTTTTCTTTTCTGTACACAACACGTGGCTGCTACCGTGGCACGGGTTTTTTCCTTGCGGTACACCGCGGCTGAGGTCCAGTGTACCGCACTTGGCAAAAACCTCCCCATCAGCTAGATCTAGAAAAGTTATGCAGTTTAGGCTCAAAGATCACATGATTTCGACATCCGAGCGTAAAGATATGGCTTGCCGAAGTTTCTGTCTGAAAAAAATTTTTTGCTCGCTTTCCCTAACTCGATTTCTCCAATACCTAATCATCAAAAACACTAATACCTTCCTCAAATATGCAATATCAACTAAAATTAACTAATCTAACATAAATTAAAAACTAAAAACGTAAAAACATAAAAGAAATTACGGGTTGTCTCCCGTACAGCACTTTTGTTTAACGTCTTTCAAAGTTAGACGTGATACCTCGATTAAGGATGACGAAATTTCCACGCTTTGCCTTTAATTCCCACGAACTTTTCAGCTCGATTCTTAATAATCATGGATGGTGCCATCCAAGTTGTCGTGGGAAGCGGTGTTTCTGGTGGTAACTCGATTTCAAGTGTAGCATTACACTCCTCTGGTAACCCATTCATCTTGACTCTTCGTTTGTTAGAAAGAATGTCCTTCATTAATTGACCGTATTTTGACATTCTTGTGAGAGCTTCTACAAACGGGCTGCTGATCTTTAACTTGTTCATCATGTAAACGAACTTCTTGAATTCCAGGTCATTGTCCTTTCTGACATGTGAAGGGAATGGTGGAGGAGGACATGTGTTGGTTACCACTGGGCTCTCTTTCTTTTCTGGTGTCTTCTCTTGGACACTTTTTTGTTCAACTACCTCTTCGACCTCTGGAATAGGGACTGGTTCTGGTTCTGGTCTTGGTGGAGGTAGTTGTTTTCCACTTCCTAATTCGACTGCATTACAAACTTTGTTTTCTGGAGCAGTAGTATCACTTCGGAGTTGCCTTTCCGCAAGGATTTTAGTTTTTTCCACCATTTGTGACATTGTCTGCACAAGCTTGTCAATCGCATCGTCTGAGTTTTGGATTCTTTGCTGGTTATTCTCCATCTTTTCAATTAGATTCATCATCTTAGCCATGCTTGAATTCAAACTCGGAGGTTGTTCTTGTATGGTTTGCTGCATTGAATAAGGATGTGGTTCTTGATAAGCTTCATTATAAATCGGCGCTTCTTGATAGATAGGTTGTGGAGGATAGTAGGATTGTGGTCGTGGTTGATAATAATCATCATAATAATGATTATTATGATTATAAGTTTGTTGATCTCCGACCCAATTGTAACTCTGTGGGGGTTGATAGTCAGCGTAATTTCCTTGAGATTGATAATAACCATCATAATAATGGTCTCTTTGATAAGGCATGAAGGAAATTGAAGCTGGATTGTTCATGCAATGTCCCCACGAGTGATCTCTTGCTCCACAACTAGGACATGAAGGTGAGGCATGTACTAGATTCCTCTGAGCTAGTTGTTGCGATTGTTCTCGTAATTCCTCAAGTTGTCGGCTTAACTCCTTGAGCTTTAGAGATTCCATCTTGAATTAGCTTCTTCAGGATCTAATAACACGAAACCTTTATCTCCTAATAAATCTGCTCTCGCCTAAAAAAAAAATCTGTAGAACAAAAACTAAAAAGAAAAGCGTAAAATAGAACTAACTAAAATAAAAGCACAAGATAATTGCACAAGGACTAACGATGTAGTCCCCGGCAGCGGCGCCAAAAACTTGGTGTGGCCTAAGGTGTGATAAATTAATGATATAAATAAGTGCAAATACACACCCTAAACTAACACTGTACTGCAAGTATTACAGGACGTATGCAAGTTTTAATGATAAGAAGATTCGTTCCTCAGGGACTAACGAAAGTTAGAGAGAACTTATGCAAATTATCAAGTGCAGATATAAAAGATAGAAAGCTAATACGCAAGTAGAAAGAAGAGATAGACAAATATTTATTTGGTTTTTTAAATAAGAAAACTAAACTACTAAATTAAAAGACAATAAAATAAATAAAAGAAAAGAAAAGAAGATAGTATGAAAGTTATAACTTAGGTTTTACTAGTATGCACTAATCCTTCTAATTCTATCTATTAAATCTAGTTCATAAGGGAGAATATCAGCTCTTGGTATACTTAGTCAGGATTCTAAATTCCCCAAGCTTAGACCTTGAGAGCGACTAAGGGGGCTACGTCACAACCAAGAAGTGATTTCAAATAGGGTTATCAAACGCCACTAAGGCCCTAAGCAAATACTGCAATCTTGGTGATACGGTGATTAAAACAAACCCTAATGACTATCTAGTTAGAAGTATGTTTTGTCAGAACTGCTATCGACACTAGACGTTATGCGGTGGTTCAATAGTTAAACACCCAGTTACGGTGACCATCTAACTACTATTAAGGTAATCATATACTCGTGCACTAGTAAGGAAAACAATCATTAAATCAAAACACATAATCAAATATGAAGGTAAGTAGCTAATATCATATTAAAACATATAATTCCCAAAGAAACTTAGATAGAAGAATTAGAATTCATATATTATACATTATGCAAAACCTAAGCTAATATAATTAGTTCATACAAAGAAAAGAAGAAGAAAGAATTACAAAATAAGAGGTTGAAGGAGACATAGTTGTTGCCCAGCTCCTTCCAGACTTCTTCTCTTGTGTTGCAGCTTCCTCTTGGCCTTAGGGTCTGGCCAAGGATGATTTAAGAGTGTTAAGAGGCTGTATTTATAGTGTAGAGGTTGACCTAATTCGTTTGGTGGAGATAACTTCAAGTAATGGACTCCTAGCCCAACTCAAATTCGTAAGGAAAACACTGCTGGACCGTTTTGAGTGTATCTTCTTCGTTATTGGTCGGATTTTGCTGCATAAGATACCAAAAGAATCGCAACAGAATTATCTAGGCCCTTTAAAAGGAAATTACCAAATTCGGCCTATTTCTTAGGTAAAAACACCAATCTTTAGACGTGTGTGCAGAATCCCAGATTTAGGCAGCTTTTCCTTTTCCATCTTTTTAGCAATTGTTTCCTTATCTCCAATTTCCATGCAAATCTCTTTCCATAAGTTGTAGTCTTTGACTTGGACTCTAATTAATCTCCATAATTATCTTTAAAGCTTCACACTAAATAAACAATTAAACCCAATATGCTCTAAAAATAATAATTCTACAAATCAAGACTCAAAATAGGAAAGTGCACTAAATTAAGCTAAGATCGACCTATAAACTAATAAATAAGCCTAAAATGATGTCTCATGAGTATATTTTATTATCACAAATGAGGAGACATCAGAGGAGTACCAAACTTGCCCAAAAATAAATATGCTAAAATGAGAAGGTTGTGCACCTGAGCGACATCCGAGGGTAGCGTCTTGCTACTTAGAAAGGAACATTTACACTTCAGACCCACAATGGCCTAAATTATGCATACTTGACTACCTAATACTAGGCACCATGCCTGCTTCATGTGTACGTGCACGAAATCTATAAATACCCTATTTAACTACAAAAATGTATACCTTCTATCATTGTCTTAAAATCATTGTGGCTATCAACTGTCCAAAAACCTTCATAACTATTTGGGTCATAAGAATATCCTCTACAATTAAGTTAATGTTGAGCGTCGGAGTGCCATCGGGACAACACATCCCTTGGGCCCTAACATAGTGTCTTGTTTCAGGAAGCCTCGGCTACATAGTGGAAGCCTCGACAACACTGAGAAATAGCTTTTCAATGGTGACCAAAAAGTAATGTACGTTGTTATCATTTAGAAATAATGTACTAATCATCAACTTCATTGCTTTTTCTCTTCTACACGTTCTGTTTTGGTATTAGATCGATTTATCAGCTTGATAGGTCGGTAAGAAGATGGTTTGTGTTCTATGACCCCCGAATCTAGTGAGAACAACTCGTAATAAACTAAGAATATTGTATTGTAATATATATATATACAAAAATCAGTAACCTCAACCAGATCAAGGTTATTATTTTTTGTAACCACACCACGATGATTGTAATTATTTGCTTCCCCATGTGAAATATCATGAGTTACGAGTGCCCGAAACTTCTCATCGTGGTTAGACAATTATCCTTACTAGTTGTGTTTTCCCAATATATAGAGTATAAGGGGATAAGGTTGTATGATCTTGTCTCTCACGTGGGTTGACCAAAGCCATAGAATTAAAAAGACCGAGGTGCCTATATGTGTTATAGAAATATGATCTTATAAAAGGGTAATACATACAAGGGTGACATATATCAATAGTCTATGTTGAAACTGACGTCGTTATAATATTTTTTAATATATTCAAACCCTAAAATGACAACTCAAACCAGCTCGAATAAAAATCACAAACAACCCCAAGCAAGACATATTTATGATATTCTTATGTTAATGAATAATAAATTAATATTTTTTTAATAATATATATATTAATACTTAATAAAAAATATTGAGAAGATATGAATGATTTAACCAGACCTTTTTTCTTAACTAATATATCACTATGTGGTTCATAATGCATATTCAGTTAACGTTGATTATCCATTAATAAGTTGTTTTGATTATAAAAGAACCAAAATTTTCTTGAACAACTCAAACTTGGCTCATTTAAGAATTGTTCAAGAAATAAACGGGTCATATTCGAACATTGGTTTCAAATTTCAACTCGGTGAAGAACTATGATAAATAATTAAGTTTCAACATGTAATATGTGGGTAATTCAATTTGTTGACATCACAATTTTTTTTAATTGTATGTGAAAATTGGAACAACTAGTAACTTTTCCATTTCATATGTTCAACTTTATTTTACGAGTAATGATATATACCTTCCAAAATCATACCATTTAAGATATTATCTATAACGTGACGTGATTTGATTGGAAATGAATTATTAATGCCTTTATTTTTTCAATCTAACTCTGTCTTTTTCATACTCTATTTTCTCAAATTAAGTCACGTTATGAGTAATATGTTGGATAATATAATATTGACTGGTATATATCGTTAAGCAACTATCACCACATTCATAACATTTTTAAAGATATTTTTATATATGACCTTTTTCATAAAATTTGTACACTACTTCTTATGTATATATATGCTTAATTGGCAAGCTATTTAATTAAATGTTACTTTTATTCATCTTATTATATTATATATATACAGGTGACTTATTTTCTCTATTAATAATATTAAATAAGAATACACATAACATGTGGAATAAGTAGGCTTAAAAACTATACTATATAATAGTACTCATAGTTTTATATATCTATTAGAGTAATGATATATACAAACCTTTTTGTAACATCCTTATATCTCATACACATATAAATATATCTTATTTATTTGATATTGATTAATGAAGAAAATACAATAGAGAATATATATATAAAAAAAAGTGAGAGAAAATACCCATTTAATTATATAACATACTAAATAAATAATTACATAAAATGTAGTATTTATTTATCTAATTTTATTTGTTTAATTTTCTAAAAAAGAGTGTCTAATAATGTTTTTTCCTTTTACAATATCAAAACACTTTTTCCAATTTTATCCAATATTACTTTTATTCAAATAGTTTAAAGGATATTATAATTAATAACTTTAACTTTATGTATGTTACAGAATGATGATTAAGTAAAGAAGGAAGACTATTTTTTGGTGGACCGAACACATCAAACTACTTTAGCACTTTAGTCAATTTCCGATTTCAACGTTAGGGCCATATGTCCTTCTGCTGGAGTCGTCGCTTGACTAGCTCTTTTTGTAGCGGTGTCAGTCAAATATTTAAAAAACATGTTACGATATTCTTTAGCAATTTGAAGTAAAAAAGGAAGTTATTAAGTGGCTGTTTGGGAGTGCTTTTCAAAATAATCATTTAAAGTGATTTTATATCAATAACAATATTTTAGACTCTTAAAATCATTTTTAGGAAAAGCACTAGATTAGTGATTATTAAAATAATCACTTAAAATGATTTTAGATATCAAAATATTTTTTAATATTTTTTACGAATAATTTAATTTTAATCAAAAAGCGCTTTTAGCTTCAAAATAATTAATTCCAAACGAACTGTAAATATCATTTCTAATAGTTGTGTATTAAAAAAGTGAACAAATAAAAAATTGAATTAAAAAAGTATAAAAATGATATAAAGGATGGTATATATCCTTACTTGTATTAAGTTGGCTAGGAGACCAACTGTTCTGACATCTGACAAGTTTAAATGGCAACTGACAAAATTTAGGATCCCAAATAGGTAATTTAAGAAGTAATATAAATAATATTCAACGAATTTTTTAATAGTTATAAATAACGTTTTTAGTAATTATAAAATTCTTAAATTGAATTATATTCAAATTAGACAACTCTTATTAGAATACAAGAAAATTTTGTCCCAAAAAAGGTTAAAAATAAATTTGAATAAATCATTGATATTATCAAATAGGACATGAGTTAAAGTTCTTATAGTAACACTAGACTTACATTCTCCAAATCAATATCAATCAATGCATTTAAATCAAATAACTCGGATTCCCGTTGATAGCTGGATACATAAAATATTTTAATAAATCAAACGAATTAAAATCATAATTAAAATTACTTTTACTGTGTCAATTGTCGATAACCACATTTTATTCGATATATTCCACATCTCCATTCAAATTTATAGAATATTATTATACATAAATAAGTTGTTAACGTTCTTTAAGAGAAATACCTCTAAGCAGACTTCATCCAACCAATACCATAGACACGAGAGCAGCTCTCCCTTCCACTTTTCCTCTAAACCCATGGAAAAATCATTATGTCTAGCTCTGGTCATATCGATGCTTCTTCTTTCTCGTAACATATCATGTATGCGTATGTTTTAATAGCTTGCATTATATACGGGATGATTCCTTTCTAATTATATGCTTATTATTATTATTATTATTATTATAAAATTTAGGCCAATGCATTTACCATAAAGAAGACTATTTTGTTGAAACTGAGAATCTTGAAATCAAATGTTAATAATTGATACTAGAAGAACTAGTTTGAGATTTTATACTATGTTTATAACATTTTTAAGTGAATAATATAATCTAACGTTTTAATTACTTTGTTGATTGTAGGTTGGTTTGTCAATCCAAGATGCAATCCATTGGATATTAGAATATTTCAATGGCCTTCAGGTTTCACAAGTCTTCATGTCCCTAAATTCACAGTACAAATTGTGTATGAAGGATCACAAATTGAGGGAATTTCCAATGTTATCATATTGTGTGGTAATTTTGCATCAACTAATTTGATCAATCCATTGATATTTCGTCGGATCGATTTTTACAAATGCCTACTAAAGAATGGTCAAAAAATTAATCCTGGGGAAGTGATTTCATTTGAGTATTCAAATATATTACCCTATGTTTTTATTGTTGTAAATATGAATTGCTAGCCATTCAATTTATTAGCTATATATATTTTTTTAATTATTATCTTTTGCACATCCTGAAACCTGGATTTGATTTTGCAATCTGTTTTCTACGCAGATGATGATCGATTCTGAAAAGTTTTGTGTCGTTTTGCCTTTAGACCTTTGTATTGGACTATTCATTAAGTTTCATTAGTTATTCTGAGTCCGTCTTAAAACAAAATTTTGTTTGTTTGTATTGATATTGATATTGATACTGAGGTTGCTAAATACAATTTTTTTTATATTTTTAATGAGAATTCGTACATGAAGTTTCACAAGATGCTTTACCTACATATTCTATATAAGTCATTAAGTGTGGTATTAATTGAAATAAGGAAATAATTGCACTTCTCATTGGCTACCTTATGGAACTGTAATGTTATGTTTTTAGTTTAGAGAGCATTATTCTTTTAAAAAAAATTAGATACTAGTGAGAGAGTCGGAATACCTTTTAACACTTATACTATCATTGATCCATCAAAGTTTAAATATTATTTGTTGGAATGGAACAATTTTATAATATTTTATCAATTTATATATGATTTACTATTAGTGTTAGTTTTAACAACCATTGATCAAATCACGTAAACAATATAAATTTTAATATAAATTAATGATATAATGATATATATTTTTTTTCTCCATCCATATATCACCTCTTATATGGAGATTTTAAATATTAATTATATTATTTTTCTTTTTTAATTATTTATTATCTTTCTCTTTAGTTTGATGCCATATAATTTGACACATAAAATGTGATATATAAGTGAAACAAAATAATATACATATATATATAATACTATAAAATAATAATTTAATCTAAAAATAAATATATATATAAAAAAAAAATCTTTTATTAATCTAAAAATAAATCAATTCAAACAATTTAATTTTTAAATTGGAAAAAACAAACTTTTCTTCTTCACTTGTCTTTTACGCTTAACCAAACTCCTATCTAAGTCATTTTTATGTATTGGGTTAGATTGTTTTTTTTGGGTTTGGTAAAGGATTTCATTAAAAATATAATGTACACTTTACATAGTCCAATCCCTAGTTAGGTCTGACGGATCAAGATAGTAGTCATCTACTCGTTAATAACAATCTTAATACTATACAATTAAAGACCCAATTTCATCTATAAAGGTATAATAAGGGTAGAAAGCAAATAATATATACAAAGTACATAATTTTATCTATTTCATAATTGTTTCATGTGATGTTGTCTCGTCTTTCTTAACAAGTTTGTTTCTTACTTGCCAAATGTGATAAATAGTTGCGGCAAACGCAACTCTCCATATTTTTCTCCTCTAATTTTTCAAAAATTTAAACTTCTACCATCATTTTAGTGAGTTCAAAGTCTATTCATTTCTTAATTCCCAACCATTTTTTACTTAATCCAAAATATTTCTAAAAAAAGCAAATTAAACAAATGGCCATTTGACTCAAACTCCATATATACCATCACAATTATGTGTTCAAAGTGTGTTGTCCCATGTAAATAGTTAAATTTTAAACATACTAATTAGGATTAAATTGTTATTTTATGAATTAAAATATTTTTACATATAAATTAATTTTATAATTAATTAAAAAGTTTGATTTATTAAATTAGAAAAGCAAAGTAAAAAAAATAAAACATATTAATTTATTTTGTTAATAATCTTTTTTTTTATCTTTAACAATAACCTTATATGCATACCAACCAAAATTAAAATAATTAGTTCAATCCTAATAACATTTATTTGGTCAACCTAACTCCTACACCTAGTATGTATTTTGGTTCTCAACTATAATTATCAATTGTTATACATTCCTTCCTTGACCAAATTGTTCTAAATGACCATGCACATCATAATTGTACTCACACATCACCTTTCAAGTTTATATATATATATATATATATATATATATATATATAATATACTATATAAAATATTGATCTAATAGTATTAGTCACCAGTCCACAACCTACCATATTTGTATCCAATGACTCACCTTATCAACTCCCTCATATAAACAAAAAGTATTAATCTGGACACTAAGCATTTGCATAAGTACACACATATACATATACACACATACATACACACATATATATACATATACATACATACACACACACACACACACATATATATATATATATATGAATAAATTTAACGAAATTAAAATATACATATCGATCAACACCTTTTGTTAATACTCTATACTACTTATCCTTATTTTTATTCACAAACAAGATAATTAAAGAGAATAATTATATATATTAGATAAACTACATAATAATTTAAGTGGCACTCGTATGATGGGATATATATTTTTATAAAAAGGGGTTTAATGAATTAATGGTGGAGTACCTTTGGAGATGGCGGTTATCAAGAAAGCAGGCACTAAATTATGTAGTAATATATTTAATTCGATGGTTTCACATTCTCTGTGTTATTATTTATCTAAATTATATTGTCTCGTTATTATTGGATTAGTTATATTATCTTGTTATCATATGATATATATTAGTTTCTGGCCTTTAAAGATAAAATAACAATGATCAGCATAATAAGATAAATTAATAATAATTGCTCTAATTGGATAAAATAGTATTAATTTGGTTGTTGCATAGATCCATTAGTCGACCCGGTAATAAAATATTGAATGACCTGCCTAATATAATAATCAATATTCGTTTAAATGATTATATGATAAGTAATTGAAAGGCGATAAATGTTAATTTATTTGTGTGTATTGTAATTGATTAATATATGGAATATAATATTATTTCAATTATCATATCGTGATTGTATAATTCCCATCATGGGATAGTGTGATCTACTTTGTCATCTATCCATTAATTGTTAAATGTTATCATGTATTAGAAGCAATAAGTAGTCGTGTATTATTGTGTAAGGCTTTTAGCGACTACATCTGTAGTCGCTAATGAGTCAATAAGTAGTCGCGAGAAATAGGAAAAAGGTTCCAACGACTATATGTAGTCGTTAAAACTTAGTCGCGAATACCTAGTCGTTAGAAGCCAAACCTTACGACTACCCACGAAGAAGTAGTCGTTAGCGGTTGTGGCATTACCAACGACTACGATGTAGTCGTTAGATAATTGGTGTTTTAGCGACTACTTGTTAGTCGCTATTATGCTAATTATCTACGACTACTTTGTAGTCGTTATTAAGAAGAACCATTAACGACTACAGTGTAGTCGTTATTAGCCACTTAAATAGCGACTACTTAATGTAGTCAATAACGACTACGTGTAGTCGCAATTAAGTATTTTTTTAAAAAAAATTAAAAAAAAGATTTTTGAATTATTTTTAATTACAATACTGTAATTAAAAATAATTCAAAAATCGTATTTATTTTATTTTATTTTAAATACAAATAATAAATAAAAATACAATTAATAATTCAAAATAATTAATTAAAATATATAATTAAACCAAAGTCAACCATAGTCAAACCAAGTCAAAGTCATACAAAACCAAACCAAAATAAAAATAAAAGTCTTAATACATTAACCAATAAATAGATAAGATAAACACCAACAATCATGATCTAGAGTCCGACCCGGCTATAAACATTGTCTTCATCCTCGGACTCGTCTTCATCACTACTATCATCACCATCTTCTTCATCTTCATCACCGCTTGGAGGAGTGGGGTCCGCATTCATAGGCTGGAGGGGGGCTCACCTTTCTCTACCCTCAACTGGTTAACATACGCGATGGCATCACTCACAACAACCATGGAATAAACAGGAGGCTCGATGCTAGTAGAAGGCACTTCAGGGCGGGGGAACGGTGGAAGACCGTTGGATACTCGGAGCTCGTTAATCACCGCCATCATCTCCTCATGCTACTCGGCTTGGGCTGGAGTAGTCTTAGCTTTCTTCTTCGATTTTTTCGGACGACCAATGCCCGGTGTAAAGCTCCTCTTTGGTGACCGGATCGCCTTCGCGGTGTTCCTCACGTACTCGATTTGCTCCTTTTGAGTCAAGCCTTGACCATCGGTTGACTCAGATTGACTCTGAGTCACCTGCTCCTTCATCGCATCCTTGAGCAATTTCTGTTATATTTTAAACAAAAGAAATTAAATTTGATTTAAGATGAAAAATATAATTAATAATTAAATTATAAAAAACTTACATCGGTTTTTTCGTAGCCCTCCGTCCTCCACTGTTTCGTCTTCTTGCTTTTACCCACCACCTTGAAAAAACCGCCCATACGCGGAATTGGGATGTCTTGTTGGGTAGCCACATCCCTGATCACCAGATTCCCTCCCGGGATTAATTCTTCACCCTGTTTCATTAAAAAAATATTTAAAATAAATAATAAATTAATAATAAATAAATTACTTAAATAAAAATCCACCTCATAAAGCATATCCCGAGTTCGGGAATACTTTCTCGACCCCGCTCCACTCTTATTTTTCTGTTTTTCTCGATTCTTTTTATTTTCATTTGCTTGATGCTGAAAAAATTTAAAATATAATTATTAATAAAAACAATTATTATTTAAAGAATATACTTAAATTAAAAAATCGAGAGTTTACCTTTGCTTTTCTCGAGCCCCAATACTCACAACATTTTGCCCAAACCTCATCGGACAACCAATCCGGCTTCAAACCCTTTCTCCAAAACTTTTTCTTCACGTTATGTTTGTAATCTTTAAACCTAATTCTCATCGTATCGTCTAAATTACCGTGAATCCAATTCCAGTCTTTCCTTTTCCTCCAAGTCTTTATGTCGAAGAAATTCTATAAAAAAATTATTATTTGAATTTAAATTAGAATAATAAATTAATTTTTAAAAATATGAACAATTTAATTTTTACCGATAATCTCTTAATGACGGCGTGTTTGTCGGCGTCCGGAACTTTATCCCGAGCAGGGTAATAGGGTGGAATCCTCTCTTGGACTGTAATCCCGATCACCTAGGAAACGTGGTGCCCGTACTTGCCTATGGACTCCACGTGTCGTCTAGTATACAAATATCTACCGGCAAAGGCCACCCGACAGGTTTAAGTGCCCTCATGGCAGTTTTTAGGGCCGAGCTACCCCTTTTTTGCGTCTAACTGGCTCTGTTTTAACATTGAATTAATTAATGTTTACTTTATTTTTAAATAAATTATTGATTTAAATTGGTTTATTTACGGGGTTGGTTTAGACAGTCGGCTAGATTTCTGTTCAGATTCTGGTTTGGGTCCCTACCCACCGTCCCCTCCGTGCTGCATATTCATCACATCGGCCATCTAGCATTTTGTAGTGTAATTAAAATAGAGAATTAAAACAAAAAAAACCACTAAATTATTACATCACAAAAAATAAAAACATGAAAAAAAATTATTACAATCACAAATTAAATAAATCAAATAAATTAAATAACGTAAATAAAACATCGGCAAGCTTTAACATCCAATATATAGCATACGTACAGTCTGTATTATACAAAAATAATTATATTAGTCATATAGTAAAATAAATTATAATTTTTTTAATATTTAAAAATCTATTATTATTTAGTAAAATAAATATATTTCTTTTAAATTGCATGAAAGTCCCTATATATTTTTTTAAATTGCATGAAAGGCCATATATTTTTTTTTAAAATTCCATGAAAGTCCCTATATATTTTTTTAAATTGCATGGAAGTCCTTATATATTTTTTTAAAATTGCATGAAAGTCCCTATATATATTTTTTAAATTGCATGAAATTCCCTATATATTTTTTTAAATTGCATGAAAGGCCATATATTTTTTTAAAATTGCATGAAAGTCCCTATATATTTTTTTTAAATTGTATGAAAGTCCCCTATATATTTTTTAACACAATTTTAGGCCAAATATTATTTTCATTCTAGCACTTTTTTTATCTAAATTCCCTAAAAATCATAACAACAATCAAAAAATTCCCAAAAAATCATACAAATTAATTTTCATAATCTAGCATGAATTACATGTTTAAATTAACATAAAACTAACCCTAATAACACTAATTAAATTCGGAATTCATTTATAAGAAGAATCTCAGTAGGAAAGAGTTGGAACCGGGGAAGGCGGGAGTGGTTGAAGTTATGTGTAGACTATAAATGATTTTGCCTCCCATTTTTCGATATAATGATGCACCTGGTTATAGACTTATACAATGAAGCTTTATTAGGTGGCCATGTTGAAATGTGATGTATGTACCTGCTTGAACGGTATTTGAAGAAGTTAAAGGAATACGTACAAAACACGGCTATACCGGAGGGTTCAATCGCCGAGCGATACGTTGTGGAAGAGACTTTGACATTCATATCGTGCTATCTTCAAGAAGAAAAAACAAAGTTCACCGATCCAGGTAGATATAACAAGACGATACGTAAACCTAAAGATCTATCCGTATTTAAGAGCCAACATTATCCACTAGGTAAAAAAGATGTCGGTGCTTTGCCATAAATAGAGAAGGAGCAAATAAACTGGTACATCCTACTTAATTGCAACGAGATCCAACATTTAATGACATAAGTAAATTATTTGGATTTATTATTTTTGCATTCATTATGAAAAAAATCTTTACTTTAGTCTTCAAATGTATAGAACACAAAGCCACGCTATCGTGCCCTGAAGTTGATAAAGAGAGGATTCACCAACAAAATTTTCGATAGTGGTTTATGCATAAAGTATAGATTCATCTAAATATCAAATTAATAATCAATGTTAGACAATATTGTTATAATTGTTCTCGTTTGTAGGTTTATGCAATGGAAAATGTCGGTGATGCATTTGCCGTGAGATGAATTCGTTGGCTGGTATGTCTCATGGTCTGGTTTATAAATACGACTCATGTGTTATAAACGATGTCAAGTGGGTTACTCGTGAAATAGGATAAAAAAAAGTGACTCCGAATTATAGAGTATGTGCCATGTATAATGGGGAACCATTTTATGGTGAATTAGTCAAGATTTTGAAGGTAACATTCTATGGTGGTTGTTCTTTTGTGTCATTCGAGTGTAAGTGTAAGTAGTATTAGCGACTACATTAATGTCATTCGCGACTACATAAATGTAGTCGCGAATTAAATGTCCAATATGCACTTCCTGCTGAGATCTCATTTCTCACAACTCCCTAGACCAAAACAAAAAACCCAAAGCTCCTATTAGAATTCTTCCATTTTCGGCAGTAATTGGAGTGATTAACACCTCCAAATCACATCCAAATGTAAGGAAATAATCAATTACACCTTTTTTACTATTATTTCTTATGATTTTCAATATTATCACAACTATTATTTTCTAACCTAATTTTTTTTATTGTGTTTATGTATGAATGTAATGGGCAAGGATTCTAGTTCAAATGATCTACTATTTCATTAAAGAAGGTAACGCATCATTATGATTTAATGGTATTACGAAATGATTATGCAGAAACAACAAAACTTGCAATATCATGGCTATCTCATCTCATGGTGTCACCTACATCGATAACACCTGACATATCTTTGTCGCCTGAACAGGATGATCACACACTCACGCTTCCTAGGCACTAAGTGTTAGAGTTGCGACCTAAATTCTTCTTTATAGGTCTGACCCATTTAGTTACTAACCCAGTAGCCATTAGACCTTCCTCTGTAATCATTCCTCTATAATAAATTCTTCTCCTCTTCCCGTGGTTTTCCCGTTTTAGGCTTTCCACGTATATCAGTGTTACTTTCGCTTCTTGTTTCTTATATTATATTTCATCTGTGATCCTAATTCTAACAAAGTGGTATCAGAGTTAAGGATTAAAAGAACGAAAGAAAAAGAAGTAGGTTGCTATAGAAGAGGAGAGGATCAGAGAGAGAAGAAGATCGGATTTTATTGAAAATTCATCAAATCATGACGATATTTGTTTTCAAAGATATATTCGTATTCACGAATAATTTGGGTATTATTCTTCTCAATTAATTATTCCAAAATAGCCAAATTTAGAATTTAAAAAAATATATTGTTTTTGATTTTTTGAAATTCTTGAATTTTGGTCAAAATTTAGAGGTTATTTTTAGAAACTTTTCAAACATAATCTGCTCTAATAATTTCAAGGAACAAAACGGCGCAAAAACCATCAAATTTTGTCAAGAATTGAAAGAGGTATTGAGGTTAGCGTTTCTTAAAATTTTGAAATCTAAATTGAAATTTATCTCACAAATTATACATCTATCGAATAAATTGATGGTGGATTCGTGTTCTACTCGTCTAAACAAAGAAAACGACATCAATTTTGTCCAATTTGATGAAGAACTGAAGCAAGAAAAATAAGGTTAGGTTTTGGCTCTTGCGGGTCGGATTGTTGCAGTAAATCGGGCGAAGAAGATGAGTTAAAAAAACTACTTTGACGTTGCAGCCGTATTTTATGTTTGGTCGAAAACGCACACATTTATTTTTGTTCAAAAAACGCATACATATGCGATTGTCCAAAACTGATTGGTCAGCGGGTCATTTTGTTTTGGTCAACTCTTACGTTCCTTGACCAACTATTCAAAAAATTGTTATGTAAAGGAGATAAAAGAAAGACACGTGGAGGAATGGTTTTGGAGCTACCGTGTATTGTATTTAGAAAGAGAGAGATCGTCTAGTTATAATAGGTGATTCTTCATCTAGGGAAATGGTTGCCAAGGAAATCAAGTGGTATATTTTCTCCATTTCATTTTTCTTGTTCCCTCATCATTCGTTTATAGATGATTGTGGGCGATTAGCTTGTATTTGTTTTAGTATGAGGTAGTCATGTTTAGCTTCTTGTTGCTATCTTTAGCTTTTTGGCTTAGGTAGGTAAATCTCTTGTATATTGTACAGTTATTTTTTATTAATACAACCGTTTACCTAACAAAAAAAAAGACACGTGCATCATTCCTAATATTATATCTATATTATATTTCAAAGTTTTTTCTACGGTCCAACTTTACCCGCATAAGTGGTGGCGAGGATTGAATTTGGCTAAGTATAAGTGGTGGCCAGGATTTAATCTGGCTAAACATAAGTGGTGGTCAGAATCGTTTCTGGCCCCACTTATCATTAATATCATTAAGTGATCTTTATTTACTTAATAAAAAAATTATATTTTGAAACAAAAAACCTTAAATCACTCCCTTATTTCTCTCATCATTTTTTTATTCTTCTCATAAAATTTTTAAAATGTTCTTTTTATTTTCTCATTTGTTATATCTATATAAAAAGCACATTGATCTTTTAAAAGAATTTTTTTATTAAATTAGAAATATGGAAGCAGTGTATTACCCTACACGATTTTTCGAAAAGCTAATGAAGGAAAATAATATTGAAATATATGGTGGAGATAAAAATAATAATAATATCTTGAAACACTTAAGAACAATTGGGCAAATCTGATTTGGACCTTTACAACCAAATTACAACAAATTGATATTTTGTTTAATAATACTTTAATAGCGGTAATGAAGTATATTTTATTGTAAAAATATATCAATAAAAGTTACACTATTAATTATGAAAATTATAAGACTATCCTGCATTTAATTTTTCTATTAATATTTAAAAATTATTTATTTCTCTCATTATTATTTTATTTTTCTCATAAATCTCTCAAAATTTTTGATTTTTAAATTTTTTCTTATTTATTGTATCTATATAAAAACCACATTGATCTTTTGAAAGATATTTTTTCAAATTTGGAATATGGAAGCAGTGTATTACGCTACACGATTTTTGACCCCTTATCCATAACCTTAGACCCTTAACTATCAACCTTAATGTTATCCTTAACCTTAAATTTACCCTTAACCTTAACCTTAACCTTAACCCAAACCCAAACCAAAACCCAAACCTTAACCTTAATCTTAACCTAAACTTAAACCTTAACCTTGACCTTAACCTTAACCTTAAACTTAACCTTAACATTAACCTTAACCTTAAACTTAACCTTAACCTTTAACTTTATTTTTAACTTTACCTTTACCTTAAACTTAATTGAACCTTAACCTTTACCTTAACCTTGACCTTAACCTTAACCTTAACCTTAACCTTAAACTTAAACTATACCTTAACCTTAACCCTCAACCTATTATCCATAACCTTAACTCCTTAGCTATTAACCTAATTCTTAACATTATCCTTAGCCTTAGCCTTAGCCTTAACCTAACCTTGACCTTAAACTTAACCTTAATCTAAACCTTAATCTTAACCTTAAACTTATCTTTAACATTAACCTTAATCCTAAACTTAACATTAAACTTAACCTTAAACTTAAACCTTAAACCTTAAATCTTAAACCTTAAACCCTAATCTTCATCATTACCTTAACCTTAACTTGAATCTTAACCCTTAACCTTTAACCTTTAACCTTACACCCTAAACCTTAAACCTTACCTTGACCTTGAACCTTAAACCTTACAACCTTCTCTTCATCTTCACTTTAACCTTAAACCTTAACCCTTGAATCTCAACCTTAACCTTTACACTCACCTTCAACTTAAGTTTAACCTAAACCTTAACCATAACCTTAACCTTGAAGTTAAAACTTAACCTTAATCTTGAAACTTGAACCTTGAACCTTGAACCTTGAACATTAAACCTTAAACCTTAAACTTAACCTTAAACTTAACCTTAACTTTAAACCTTAACTTTCATCTTAAATGTAACCTTAACCTTAAACAGATAAAGAACCATCGCGCTAATATTCGACCTTAAACCTGGAATTTTGTTAAACCTTAAACGTTTAATCTTAAACCTTAACTCTAACTTAACCTTAATCTTAAAGTTAAATTTAACCTTAACCTTGACTTAAAATTTAACCTTAACCCTTAACTTTAACCTTAACTTTGACCTTAAAATTAATCTCATCCTTAACCTTAACCCTAACCTTAAACTTAAAATCAACCTTAACCTTAACCTAAATTTCTTCTTGATGAGCAACAAAAGAAAAACCTGAACCCTAACTTTAACCTTAACCTTCACCCTTGGAACCTGTGTTCAATTTCCGTTAACAAAACAAATTTTTTCTTCAATGTCTTCAGACACAGGTTTTACCTAGTATATATATATATATATATTTGTTAATAATTACATTAATTTTTTTGAGTCGAATGCAAATACATTAAAAAGAAAATTCATTACACCTTAGCCTATCCTTAGTGGATCAAAATCACCCTTAATCAAGTAGCTAATTGGGAAGGTGGAAATAAGTTCCAAGGCCAAACAAATTGTGTCTTAGCTTTTGTTTGGCCACCCAATCCGCTATACTATTGTTTGATCTCTTAGTAAATGAGATCTTGAGCTTATAAAATGCTTTACAAAAGATATTTTCTTTAACCAAGACTCTAGTAATGCTAGACAGATTGCTACCAGAGTTAATTTGATTAATTATACATAAATTGTCATTCTCTATTTCCACTAGGCCATGGTTAATCTTTGAAACCATATCAGTAGCTGCGAAAATCCTCCTTGCCTCTGTTTCTATAATAGAATTGCAAAACCTTCAAGTAAACAACCTGAAGAGTCCCTTAAAATACAAGCAATAGCAACACAATTAGTTTCAGATTAACTGAAACATCACAGTTTATTTTAAACCCCCCTAAAGGGGGTGGTTTCCATTTTGAATTGTTGTTGCCCCTCCCAATGTTGATTTGATAAGAATCATCAATATTAATCTTGTCTCGATTGTTGCTTCGAGTTTGTATATCAATTTCATCTAAAAAATGATTGTTACATTTTGCCTCAGTAGTTTGTCTTATAGCAAGACTATACTCATCATAGGCAATAATAGATTATTTTTTTGTAATTGGAGGGTCTGGTGTTAATCCTTTAAGGATATATTCATTTCTTCCCTTCCAAATATTCCAGGCAATGAAAAAGGCTAGTTCTCCCATACAAGATGAGTGATCCTCTTTCTCAACATTGCTAAGTCTAACAAATATTATTCACTTTTGAACATTACTGGAGGGTTCACATAGTGAATTAAAACAAAGAGCGATTTCTAACCATACAGTCCTAGCGCATGAGCAATGAAACAACATGTGTTCTATTGATTCTTCATTTTCACCACACAGTTCACAACTTGGAGATTCAATAGACCTCCTTTTATATCTATTTTCATTTGTGGAAAGTCCATTATTACAACACTTCCAAATAAAATTCTTGACTTTTGGCATAATTTTACTTTGCCAAATAAATTTCTAATCAATCTCATCAAGAGTAAAGATAATTGACCTCTTTTTTTTTTCAGTCTTTCTTTCCTTTGCTGAGCCATGGTGAGTTATAACACTCCCTTACTGTAACATCCCCATTCTGAGACTCAGTCCAATAGGTAGTATCAAAACAGTGAGTATTGGGAATATTTAACCCACTTATGGTTGCTGCAACATTAAGTAAGAATATCTCGTTAATAAACTCTATATTCCACTCATTATTTCCAACTAAAAATAGTTCATTGATAAATATTAGTTGATTATGAGGTGGTTTAGCAATTGTTTTTGAATTTGGGATCCAAAAATCATCCCAAATTCTAATATTTTTTCCATCACCAATAGACCAAATTGTTTTTTCCATTAAGAAATATAATCATTATATTTTCTATTACTACTATAATACATTCCATAGATTGTCTTAAAATCATAAATGTTTATCGAAAAAATAAATTTTTATTTTAATAGAGATCATAGTGAAAAAAGTTTTTAAAAAATGTCTTAATATTCTAAGTAAATAATTATTTTGAAATTACATCTTTTTCTATTTTGAATACATATGAGAGCCACTTTGGATTCAGAATCGTTTTGACTCCAATAAGATTTAATCTCAGGACTTCTTGGGATCTTGGAGTAGTTTAACTACTATACCAACTATTGATCTTAAATTAAATTTTTAGTAAGTGAACAATTATATTAGAAGAGAGGGGGTAGTTTTGTTTTCCTTTTTTAAGTTTATATTTTGATAAAATGTTGTAATATAATCTAACACTTATTTTAATATAAGTTCATAAAATAAGTTCATCTTCAGAACAAGAAAAACAAACGTATATAGTTAGATATAAGAGACAGAAAAATTATAGAATAAAAGTAAGGGACTAACTTTGTAACATGGTAATGATAAGCACGTGGCATAAAAAATTAAAATTGCCAAACAAAGATACAAAGCTATAATAATACATAATTCAATGATAAATGACCATTTTTAGAGCAAATTTAGCCAATATAAAAAATAGAAAATATATATAAATGTAATAGTTTACAAAATTGATTAGAGTAGCAATTTTTATTTATTTTATTTTTTGATAAGATAGCTTTAAAGTTGATTCATCAAAATAATTTTTTTTCAAACGAAAGATAATTCATTCAAGACAATAAAACCAAGTTAAACTTTTATATATATATATAACCATAGTAGTTCATCAATATATATTAGTATATTCTTCTTCTTTTTCTGATTATTTTCTCTATATAATTATTCGATCTCGTGTTTTTTAGTGTGTGATAATGAGGCGCTCCATGAATATTTTTTCTGCAACAACTTTATACGTGCTCATACTTCTTATTGTCACCGGTTTGCATCTTCATCATATTTTTCAACTTACAAACCTGGTTGGCGGAGTAAAAAATAAAACGAATCATCATATTAATTAGTTAATGCTAGACAAAATTCTAAATTATATGAGAAACTTAAATTGTTTTTATCTCTAAATAGGGAGATTTTTTTATACTAAATAACCTGATTAGTTTTATTTGTGCTAATACAAATTTAGATTTCTTCCAACCTAAATAATATAAGTGAACTTAAATAGAATTGGTCTAGTATTCACTGTCTTGCATGTATGTACATATATATTATATGTGACATATAAGTAAGTTAAATACTTTCAAAATGCTTTTAATATGTTGGCATTAAAATTTGTTTTATCAGGATGTTATTTGTATTCCTATGCATTGCAATTGTATATTTATCCTTTTTTTCTCTTATATATGTAAATGTATTCTAATGACAAAAATGGAGTGATATTGGGAGTTAGAATCCGTAATCATTGTCTAAATTATTTCAAGATGTCAGTACAAGATTTAGTTATTCCAATGCAATACATATTATTTATTGTAGAATCTATACATTTGTAATTTGTTATTAAAATTGGGTTGATATATATGTTATTGCAGATATAAGTTTGGTGATGGTAGATGGAAGGGACTGTGAATCAAAGAGTGAAAAATACAGAGGAGCTTGCTTTGGTAGCAACAATTGTCGCCAAATCTGCTTGACGGAAAAGTTTGATGATGGTCATTGTAAAGGATTCTTATACATTATTAAGAGAGCTTGTTACTGTACCAAACCATGTAAATAATGTTCTTAAATGGAGCATTAATGGGATAAGAACTCCTAAACATATTTAAAACATCAATAACTTTTTATTTATTAGGTTGCATATAATATTCGATGTGCTTATTATAACGGGTAACTAGAAGTGTTATTTTTAACTCTTAAATTTATTTTTTAATCTTTTAAAATTGGTTTAAATCCTAAATAAAATTTTAATTTAGGAGAATCATCAAATATGTGTTTCCTAGAAAAACACCTAAAGCGATCCTAGATTACAAAATCATTTTAAACAATTTTTACAAATAATCTAATTTTATTTTAAAAGTACTTTCTACTCTAAAATAAACATTTCCAAACTAGCCCTATCTTTCCATATAGAGCGATAGAAGTTAGTAATTTCTTTAATTTTGATTAATTCTTTTTGGTCAACTTTTAAGTTAATAAAGATTAAAACATTACAAACCAAACTTAGCTAAAAAATCATACATAGAGAGGAAAACTAGTCTAAAAATAAAGCAAAAATATCCAAACTTGAAGAGGATCCTACTCATGCAATTCTTTGTGCCAATAAAAGAGGCTAGATTATATTGTTCCTCTGTTCTGAACTTCGAAAAGACATTCGTCTAACAGTTTTACATAAAATATTTCCTAAAAGAATCAGTTTTCTTGGAATGTAATATATCATCAAATTCCTTGTTGACTTGACCGTCCTTTGTACATTCTTCATAATTTCCTTGATGTTCCATCTAATTTTTTATGGGGTTTTAAAGCCTTGAACAAATCAAGGTAGTTTAGGTAAATAGAGACAATTTGATCATTTTCATTCATTGCCAATTTGCGAGTTTCTTGGTAAAGCTAGTGCTTCTCCTCTATAAAAGATCTAGCCATAATTTATTGAGTGAATGATTAATGATATTATCATTTTGTCCACAACAGCCGCTGCAATACCTGTTTGTTCTAATCCTTCACAAAAGATGTATCACAGAAAATTCTTGTTTTAGCGTAACCAGATTCATTACCATGACGTTGAGTTTCACATTATAGACGATCCAAACATTTAACCTGCCCATTAAGACAAATATCCCCATGTAGTCTGTACATAATATCATAAATGCCAAAACTGAGGATTTGTAATCCCATTTAACTCCATCAAATATGCACTTCATTTGCGTTTTTCGAATTTGCCAGCATAAAATCAAGATAAATTCCAAGATATTATTACAGCCTCCTTCAGAATACTTAAATTAATTAGAATCTAATCCCCAATAAGTATTTTATCATCTTTCTCAATTCAAATGTCTAAGATTGATTATCCCAAAAGGCACCACATAACGACTATTGTAGAAGAAGACGTTCGACATCCTCCGTACTGTGACCATAAAACATACAACCCGATACGTTTACGCATTCTCTTCTAACCAGATTTTGTTTAGTAGGGGTTTCATTTCTACAGCATTTTCAATATAAAATACAATTTTTTGAAGGAATGTTAGATTTCCAAGTAAATCCAACTTGTAACGCGTGATTAAATGCTTGAAGAATCCTTGAAAGTTATCTTTCCATAATAACTTATCATGTCTTATTAGAATATATATCAGTCGGCGTGAAGGGCCAAATCAGAGTATCATTCTAGTCAATCAAACACAAATTAGTTATCAAAACGTATCCTACTACTGGATGCGGTAACCAACGAGAAAGAGCCATCAAAATCCATTGAGCATCATCTACCATAATAAGTTTTGAGACCGTCGAAATATCATAATCTAGTGGTTTATCAATAGTGTAAATTCCTAGAGGGGGGTGAATATGACTCTTATCTAATTAATTCCTAATTTAACAATAAAAGACTCCTAAATTAAGGTTGGCCAACCCTAATGTCAAACTCCTAAGATAAGATAATAGGAAAGTTCTTTACGAAGTTTGTTAAATGCTGAAAATAAGAACAAGGAGTGCTAAAGGAAAGTACTAATATAAATACAAGGCAAAACAATAAATTAGATAAGAAAGTCCAAGGATTGGGAATCACAATGATAGTAAGGATAAGCTAAAGTAATCTAACTTAGGCTAAGAAAGATAAACTATTAGGTAAAATAAATGCATGCGATAAGTAAAATATAAAGGAAAGAAATCATGTGAGCCATTTTGAGTGGTTCGGTTTCTCTACATCCACTACCTATGGTAATCCCCATAATATTTTCAAACTTCTCCACTAATCCCCTCGATATCTTAAGTCTTAAGGATGAGATATAATCGTGCCAATCGGGTTTTTTTTATGAAACCACAACCTTAAAAATCCCAAGATTTTTGTTAGTTATGTCTCAACCTAATGAGACTTTTAGCAGTTAAGTCTCACACCGATAGATTTTTACAAGGTTAGATCCTAGCCTATGAAAATCTCTCTTCTCGAATATTGAGAAAGAGTAATACCCTAAATTGTTTGATGGATACAATTATAACCAATTCGAATATGCTCTTTGATGAAATAATCTAACAAGATTGAATGTGAACTCCTAGAAGAGTTAGATGTGAAAGTGAAGTTTTGAGTTGATCTCATTTGTTGAGTAGAAATATGTCATATCCCAATGTATGATAAAATAATGCAAGTAAATGCACACCTCGGGAGAACAAGAATTTCCGCAAGTATACAGATTGTTGACAAGTACTAAAGATACGTAAGTAGAGTATCATCTCCACAGGGACTAAGTAAATTAATCTTTGAATAGTGTTCTTAGAGACTGTATTAAAATGAGTTGCTAGAGTTAATACACAAAAGATTAAAAAAAATTATTTGGTATTTTTGGGTTTATAAAACTAGAATAAAAATATGATAATTAACTAAGAAATATTTAAACTAAAGACAAATAGATAAACAAAGGAGAGAGAATGAGAGTATAACTCGAGAACTCACAAATAATCCCCATTAGTATATATTGTTGGCATATAGCCTCCCTCTATAGGTTGTTTTAATGTGACAATCATATTGTGATTATGTTCTAATTACAATTTATATATATCTTCTCTCTTACACTTTAAAAACACTATTTTTATCATTCATATCAATGCCTTAAAGTCATATCCTAAGAAGTTAATCTCCATACAAATACTTTTAACCTTATCTTTGTGTACATTGAGAATTAAGCTTCATGATCAACTACAAATTTAATTAGAATGATGTTTCCAATAATTCTCGTGAAGAAAGTTTTAACATTCGAGCATCGTAGCAAAATGTCAAACTCCAGGAAGTTAGAAGACAACCGGGCACCCGTGTTGTACAAACCGTAAACCTGGTTGTAACTGGGTACCTGTTTGGTTAGAAACCGGGAACCTAGTTTGCATGGGAAAATTTCCAATCAATGCCACGCCATTCATTACTGTTGGAAAGGAGTCGTTGGGAAGGAAACCGGGCACCAGTTTGTCCCGCACCGGGACCCAGGATTTGCACAAAAGTTCCCACCAACTTTATAACCGTTGGGGACTTTCTTGTGTTATATATATATGACCTCTTCCAAGGAGAAATTCTCCTCTCACAATTCAACTATTGTTCTTATCATTCTCATATCAAATTAGAGGTCACAAGCTATCATATTTAATCATCCAAGCCTGATCAAGAGCTTAATTAAAGAAGCTTCAAAGTTACTATCTACTCAAGAGGAGATTCAAGCTTAAAGTAATATCCACTCTTTAGGAGTTTGTTTAGAAAAGTTATTTCACCAATCAAACACTTGTATATGTCCTCTTAATTCTAGTCTTTTTAATAGATAGATTAAGAGAGAGTTTGAGTATAGGGAGTATACTCTGTTTCCTTGTGTTGCGATAGCACAAGAGTTTACTTTGTGGTATAGAAGTGGTTGTCAATGTATTGTGTTCCCACCCCGGTTAAGAGAGATACAGAAGCTTAGTTAAGAGGCTTGAAAATCCTAAGGTGGCTACCTTAGGTAGTGGAGAAGGGATACCGAACCACTATACATCGTTGTGTACTTTATATCCCTTATCTCTTTACTTATCGTAAATTGATTGATTGTATTTTCATTTATATCAAACCTAGTTACACCATTGCATGATCCAGTAAGAGTTTGATATATATTGACTTAGAAGTTTTTCTTTAAACTTATAATTATCCAAAAGATCTTTAATTAGGCATTAATTATATTAGTATTTGATGTCTCCCTATTTGTGATATATTAATTTATACTTGAGAAATCATTTTAGGGGTATTTAGTATTTAATTTCGGGATTTTTCTCCATTTATTTATACTTTACATTTTCTTGTCTAGTTTTAGGTGTTTTGCTATTTTGTGAGCTTTTGCGCGTAAGTTGTGTGCTATTTGTGTAGCACTTAGGTATATGGAAGCTATTACACCTATGGAAACTGATTTGAAGTGTAAAAGTAAAGGAAATCCCTTAGTCAAAGTCAAAAAAGAAAAGTTTGGATATATTTGGAAAGTAAATAAGCTGCCAAAACTGTACATACGTCCACTAATTAAATTGCTGCAGAAAATCGGTCAAGAATTAGGAGTAGATTGTTATATGAGCAGATATGTCTTTCAGTTGCGGTCGTTTCCATATAAAGAATATTAAATTCCGATAAGTAACGAAGGAGATATGACCAAACCAATATCTGCAAAGGTTTATCTTGTCCTACAATTTAGGGATACGAATTTTGGTAAGATTGGAACTCCTTAAACTTGGGGATTACTCCATAATTCGACCAAAGGGGCCTATATATATATCCATCCAAACCTTAAATAAATCATTCTTGGTCATTTCCTAATCATCTAAAGACTAAGAAGAAGCGTAAACAAGAGAAGAAGACAAGAGGTTGTTTACTATTCATGTCATTCCAACCTTTCACCTTTGTAATTTTTCTTTCTTTCTCTAGTATGAACTAATTCTATTTAGCTTGAGATTAGCTTATGGGTATGAACCCTAGACTTGTTTTATATCTATTTTAACTTGGGATGTCCTTTTACATGTAAATGAAATAATTTGTGTTATCTCTGTTTTAATGTGCTTTGATGTATAGTCTATAGTTCTTGCGGCGACCAACGTGTAGGATTCCCATAATAGTAGTTAGATGTTCACTCGGAGAGGGTATCTAATTATTGAAACACTACATAAACATCTAGTGCGCTAGTGATCCTGACAGGCTTGTCTAATTAGATAGTCACTATGGTTTGAGATTAACCACTGATCATTGCGCAGGGTCCCCTTAGCCAAGTCCCCTGGTAATTGTTAGGTCGCCACCTATGTCCACCCGGAAGGGGGTTAGGAGGAATATAGAATCACGGCTAATGCCTATCACACAATTCTCCCTTACATAAATAGGTCATAACAAAAGGTTAGTGGGGATTACTTGTTATATCTCGAACTAAACTCTCATACTATTTTCTTTGTTCTATTTATTTTCACGTTTTTATTTTATTTAGTTAATTATTTAAAAACCAACCAAATATTTCAGAGTCTTTTTAGCGTATTATTCTTCAAACTTCTTTTATTTGCACTTTATATTGGCATAAATTATGTCTAACTTTCGTAGTCTATGAGGACGAATTCTACTTATTATTAAACCTTGCGTACGATCTGTGATACTTGTAGTGAGAAACGTGATTGGTAGGGTGATAGTATTATCTTATATTGTCATTATTTTATCACACCCTACCAGCCACCAGTATCCTCTTCACCCCCTCTAGGACTTTCAATTCTTATCAGAGCATAACTCAACGTGAATAGCTTAATCGTTAGTAGAGTATAGGACATGGAATTTGATCTTTTGGAAGAGTCGTCTTCTACACGACCTCCACTTTTTGTAAGCATTTATTATTTCGCTTGGAGAAGCAGAATGGAAGAATTTATGAAACTCAAAGGTCCTGGTATTGGAGAATCGTAATGGAAGGTCCATTTGTGCCATACAAAGAGAAAATCAATGAAGCGGGAATTCGTGTGTTAACTCAAGAAGGAAAGGATTACGATGAACTTACCGACGATGAAAAATCCAAACTCACCCGCAACGCAAAATCCATGTATAGCTTATTGTGTGGAGTATTATATAAAGATGTTTTTATAATGTGATTCGGCAAAAGAATTTGGGATCGTATGGAATACTCATATGGGGTTGTCAATATTGACAAAGATGAAAGCAAAAAACGTGATAAAAGTCATGATAATTCAAAATCAAACCATGAGGTAGTAATCTATCCTAACTCCTTACCTTTTTCGATTGATTATCATGATAATATGTATATCGCATCGCGATTTGAGTGCGGGTCATATGGTAAAGTCCTAAATACTAAGGGGAAAGGCTTATAACATGGCTAATAAAAAGGCTTAAAAAGGAACAGAGTGGGCTGAGACGGATAATATAATCAATTGATAATGGACAACAAACTAAAAGGCATAAAGGGCTAACAAAGAACTGCCTTAATCATGTCCTCTCCTACACAAATTAGTTACTTCCTCACTTCTAGCATGTTCATCAAATGGCTTATACACTAGTTTAAACCTCACGTTCTACACATCACTCATGCTCCCTAAGATCAAACTCATTTAGTCGCATTGCTCACTAATATGTTCTGTACTC
This sequence comes from Nemophila menziesii, assembly GCA_029959085.1. Taxonomy (NCBI): domain Eukaryota; kingdom Viridiplantae; phylum Streptophyta; class Magnoliopsida; order Boraginales; family Hydrophyllaceae; genus Nemophila; species Nemophila menziesii. The sequence goes on along the minus strand of JARWIR010000003.1, from coordinate 69,998,514 downwards.
ATAATTCATATTTCATGTAAAATCTCTTAAGCATATAAAAGCCTAGTTCATAAACCTACTATCTACTATCATTAATTCACAAAGATTTAGCTTAAAAGACACATTCAATCAATTCTACACCAACTTTCACACTTATCGAAAACAATTTTGAAACACATAAAGTAGGGAGGGAATAACGGATTCCTGACCCACAACTCAAAGGTGAGACACGACAATTTTGACTCAAAAAGACTCAAAAGCAGTAAGTATTACCTATATACATTAACACAAACAAAATAAATTAGGGAGTAGGGTTATAAGGTGATATGTGTCTGTATCACATTCTCTTGAATTCTCGATCAAAATAGGTTTCAATGATTTCCATTCCGAAGAAGTTTTAGATTTGCTTGACATCACATATGCTGCTTAATTGGTTCATGACACTGTTGTGGTGAAGCTTCTTAATTTTTTCTATTCAGTTGAATAATTCATTTACCCAACGTGGAATCTCAGGATAGATGATCATTCTCTGTTGTGTCTCTTTTTCCTCCTTGCGAATGTTTCTCAGATTGTACCTCTTATTCTGTTGTGTAGTCACCTTGGGTTTTTGTTCCTTGCTTGGTGATTCACGTATAACGATTGGTTTCTCTTTTGTCTTCCCAAGTGATGTCTTCGTCCTCTTTGTTGCCAACTTTCGAACGGTTCTCTTGAACTTAACGGCATCGATTCTCTTCGTCATCTCTTCACCCATAACTCAAAGATAAACCTAGGATGAAAATGGAAGCTTTATTACCTTGAATGCTTGGTGTTCTTTTTGCTGTAATTATTTGTAATGATGATAGATTTCTTGTAAAAGATGGAAGATGAATTAAGTTTGAAGAATATTGAAGATTTTATAAAAAACTTGGTGATTCTTGGTGTTTGATGGTGTTATGGAATGGGTTTAATGATGTTTAAGTATTGGGTGGAGGATAGTATGGTGTTTTGTATGTGTTTGATGGAGGTTTCTAAATTTTTCTTAAAGCTTCAATGGAGTTTCAAGGTAGATAATTCGTCTAGGTGAAGAAGATAGAGGTTGGGTGATATATTTAGCATGTAACGAAACCCTAATATCAGTTTTTCTTGTCTAAACCGACCATGTGTGGTGCACCGCACATGTCATGTGGTGTACCGCAACTAGAGCGTTGACCAGTCCTCGCGACGACTTGACGCGCATAGCTCCAAAGCTCCTGTGATTTTAAACGTGGAGCTTAGTGCGCACGTCTCCCATACTTCCGGTACACTGGGCATGTGATGTGGTGTACCGCAGCTTCTGTACCAATTTTTCCTCAAAATTCCCTGTGGTGTCAACTGTGGAGCTTAGTGTACACGAGTCATACCTACAATGCACCGGACATGTGTAGTAGTGTACCGCGCGAGTTCGTCAATTTTTTCGTGACGATATCTCCACGGTCTTCATCTCGTGGCTCCCCAAAAATTCCCTACCAAGTCAATGGTGGAGCTTAGTGCACACGTCATTCTTGGTGCGGTGCACCGTACTAGGCCCCCAGTGTACCGTAGGTCTTGGTTAATGGAGCTTTCTTTTGGGGTTCTTTCACCCCCAAACTCATTTTATACCTACATACTCAACAAAAGGCTATACTTTACTCTCCCATTAGCTTTAATATACACTAATATATGTAATCAAAGCATTAAATGTAATATTATACACTATGAAAATCAATAAACTAATCTAGCATGTGGGTTTTCACCCTTATTTGGCTTTTGTTTAATGTCGTTAAGCTCGACGGGTTACCTCGGGATAAGTGATTGCATATTTCGCCTCCTCGAGGTACAAGAGCTCTCGCGGATGTGGATCCTCTTGAGCTTTGTCTTCACCTTCATGATAGATTTTAAACCGATGGCCATTCACCATATAAGTGCGTTGCTCGGTTGGGTGTTCAATTTCGATAGTCCCATGAGGTGTGACTTTGGTGACAATGAACGGACCAGACTACTTCGATCTCAACTTCCACGGATAGTTACTGAACTTGGAGTTGTACTTTAGAACTCTATGTCCCACTTCAAACTGCTTCGTTCGGATTCGCTTGTCATTCCATTTCTTAGTTTTCTCCTTGTATAATTTTGTGTTCTCATAGGCATGGAAGCAAAACTCGTCAAGCTTATTAAGTTTCATCATTCTCTTCTCTCCGTCTAATAGTGGATCTAAGTTCAACTCTTTTATTGCCCAATACGCTCTCAATTCTAGTTCAAGTGGTAAGTGACGCTCCTTGACATATACCATTCGATACGTTGCTGTACCTGTCTTGGATGCGGTTCTATAAGCACATAGTGCATTGTCTAACTTTATTGACCAATCCTTCTTTGTTGGTCGAATGGTCTTCTCAAGAATAGATATCATCTCTCGATTGGATACTTCGGCTTGACCATTTGTTTGGGGGTGATAAGTAGTGGATATCCTATGTCTCACACCATATTCCACAAGTGCAGATTTCAAATATTTATTAACAAAATGCGTACCTCCATCACTAATGATGACTCTTGGCATCCCATGTCTTTTGAAAATGTGTGATTTTAAAAACTTGATCACCACTCTAGCTTCATTTGTAGGTAAAGAAAATGCATCTACCCATTTGATACATAATCCATGACTAGTAAAATATATTGATTCCCATGGGATGGTATGAACAGTCCCATGTAATCAATGCCTAAACATCAAATATCTCAACCTCTAGCACATTGTTGAGAGGCATATCATCAAGTTTAGAGATATTACCAGTGAATTGGAATCTCCTACATTTCTTAACAAACATGTGGCAATATCTATGAATAGTAGGCCAATAGAATCCAGATTGAAGTACCTTAGTGGTTGTGCGATCACCCTTAAAGTGTCCTCCGTATGGTGAATCATGACAACTCTCTACTACATTGCGAATCTTATGTTCATGTAAGCATCTTCGAATCATTTGAGCACTACACACCTTGAACAAATGTGGGTCTTTCCAAAAGAATTTCTTTGCACGATGCATCAATCTCTTCTTCTCTTGTGGTTTGCTTCCAATGGGGAATGCTCCACCCACAATATAATTAACGATATCTGCAAACCATGGAACATTTCACACATGAATTACAAATATGTTTTCAATAGGTAATACCTCATTAACCACTTCTGGTCCATTGTTAGTATTATAGCCTTCAAGATGAGATAAATGATCAGCCACTTGATTCTCGCTTCCTTCGCGGTCTTGAATCTCTATATTAAACTCTTGCAACAAAAGTACCCATTTAATAAGACGTGGCTTTGCATCCTTCTTCTCCATGAGATTCTTAATTGTAAAATGGTCCATGTATACAATAACTTCCGCTCCAAGAAGGTAAGAACGGAACTTGTCAGACGCATATACCATGGCTAATAGCTCCTTCTCGGTTACGTTATAGTTCAATTATGCCCCTAAAAAGTCTTACTCGCATAGTATAAAACACTCTACCTCTGCATTGACCTAACATGAACACCCATAACATGATCACTAGCATCACACATAACCTCGAACGGATGACTCCAATCGGGTGGAGTTACAATAGGTGCTGAGAATCGCCAAGAACGCTTCATGACACGCATCATCGAAGTCAAACTTCACATCTTTCTCAAGTAAGTGACATAATGGCTTGGCGGTCTTTAAAAAGTCTGTAATAAAACGGCTATAGAACCCCGTATAACCTAAGAAACTTCTCACACCTTCAACAGAGTTGGGAGATGGAAGGGTTTTGATTACTTCAATGTTTGCACGATCAACTTCCATACCCGTACTCGAAACCTTATGCCCAGAACGATCCCTTCTCGAACCATGAAGTGACACTTCCTGATGTCTCCTTAAATGTTCTTATTTCGACCCTTAGGAGACATCATTTTTGGTGTTTATTTGACTATTTAGATAGACTTTTGGACTAAATATGCAATAATACGATTTTCCTCTTTTATTTCTAGCATTTTTGATTTATTAAGCTTTTGCGCGTAATATTGGTATTTTTAGTGAAGATTTTACAGCTTTTAGATGTTAGCTAGAAGAGGAATCCAAGGAGAAAGTCAAAGATCGCGATATAGAGTCAAAACTTGAAGATAAATCCCGAAGATATTATTTTTAGAGCTGAAAATCCATTTTCCAGGCCATAGATTGCTGATTTCGAGGTGCTTAAGCGATGATTTAGCAGCTGACCTTTGAAGAGAAAACATTCCTTATCGAGTTACGGAACTTTAGCAACTGGAATGAGGTCAATCGGAGTTGTAACGCATCGGGAAAAGCCGTTTTAGTGAAGGTGTATCAGCAGTTACGGGATTTTGGGCTTAGAATTTGGGCTTGGACATTTAATTATTGATTTATTCCTAAGTCCAAGCCCTAATCCGTTTTTAACATTATAAAAGGGCTTTAGACCTCTATTTTCACATACTCTTCATATCTTTTTCATAATACAACATACGCTTAAGAGTCAGACACCAGAGAAGAAGCTAGAGGCAGGAAGAGAAGAAGCAAGAGCTGGAGACGGTCTATATCTCCACTTCTCAGCCAATTCAATTCCGTAATTAGGTTCTTCTATTTTATTCTGTAAAACATGTTGAACCTATTTATTTCTTTAGTTTTTATCTTTTCAATTATTATGAGCTAAACTAATTTAGTGCTTGAGAACGCATAATGGGTTAATCCCAATTTGATTTCGTTTTATACATTTGGATTTGGGATTATTATGATTTAAATCAAATTGGGTGAATTGTATTTTTCTTTAATTTGCGCTTTATCTACTATAATTGACGTAATTAACCAATCATAGGTCTTAGTATCTAGGCTATTCCAATTAGTGGCGATTGGATCACCTTGACGGGGGGTTTAGGTACCGAACTAGTTAATGAATGTAGGTTAGAAATTATTGACTCTGACGAGCTTAATTAAACCTATGGCCTATTGGGTAATTTGAACTTAAACACTTGAGAGTGGACTATAATCACCCTGACGGGGTTTGTAGCATTTGAGAGTTGCTCCTTAGTCCACCCTGACGGGGGTAAGGAGATTTTAGAATCCCGACCAATACAAATTTACCGATTTGTCCCTTAAACAATGTATGAAATGAATGATAGTTAGGAAAACCCTTGCGCCTCTCAAGTACTACCTGCTCTTACTTGCGTAACACTTTTATTTACTTGCAATTTAATATTTGTCTTTCGTTCATTAGTCTTCTAACAAAAACTAAACAAATATATTATTGTCTTTTATTTTCATAAGTGCATCAATCACTATTTGCTAGACATTGTGATCAACCATTCCGTCCTTGGAACGAATCTGATTTATCAGAATTACTACTTGGGACAACCGTACACTTGCGGTTGTGGTTCGATTATTCATTGTATTATTTTTAGAACACACAAAGGACCACCAAGTTTTTGGCGCCGCTGCCGGGGACGGTAGCGTGTGACCACGGTGTTTATCCTTTAGTGATAGTTGCATTTATTTTTATTTTTGTTTTTATCAGTTTTACGCTTTTTGCTTGTTTAGTTTCTCAGGTTTTTAAGTTTGGTGTATGCGAAGGAGACTCTTTAAGGATCTAGAGCCAACACCTCCGATCCTTAATAATCCAGAATCATTAATCAGACTTGCTAACAAGAGAAGGAAAGAACAAGAATCCTTAGAAGTAGAAGAATTAATTCACCAAATGGAGAACGTTAATATTCAGAACAATAACGGACAAGCTCAAATCGTGATGAATCAAGATCCTTGGTTTACTAATGGCCCACGAGAAGTCCCATTCCGTGCCCCTGCTATAGGAGTAGGTGCTCCAGATATAAATGTTCCGAAGTTTCGTCCAGATCCGGGTATGATAGCTCAATTCCAAAACTTTGGAAATTTTCGTGGTAGAGTTGGAGAAGATCCTCTTAGAGCGATACAGAAATTCAAACAGATATGTGATTCTTACATCACACAAGGAGTTTCAAAAGAACAGATGTACTACGCTGTGTTTAAATTTTTTGTTATTGATGGAGCAAGCGAATGGCATGATACACAAGATCCGACACAAATAACCAATTGGGATCAATTAGAAGCTGCGTTCTTCGACAGGTATTATCCGAGTAATATGAGATTAGATGCTGAATTAGAGTTGACTAATTTCCGTCAAGAATACGATGAAACTGTGGGTAAGAGTTGGACAAGATTTCAGATGTGCTTACGTAGAGTCCCCAATCATGGCTTTTCAGAACAACAACAATTAAAAATATTTTATAGAGGCCTTGATGGGACTTCAAGAGAGAAATTGGATATGCTATGTGGTGCAGGTTTTCTTCAAGTTCAACCCGCTCATGCAAAGATCATCTTAGAGAGAACAGTCAAGAATGAAGTTGGGTGGAGTTCAGTAAGAACACCAGTTAGAGGAGGAGTCAATAATGTTAATATCGAAGAAAAGTTTGCTACGCTAGAGACAAAGCTTAAAACCACACTAGAACAACAACTGAGACAACTTACTCTAGCCGTGAAAGAAGGTTTTTCGAACAAAAGAGGTGAGGTAAAGGTTGCACAAGAGGTATATGGATGTGAGTATTGCGGTGTCAATGATCATAGTTGGGAAAATTGTCAAAACAATCAAGAATCCGTGATGTTCGTGTCCAATAGAGGTAACTTTAATTCAAGTGGTAATGGATATCAGCCTAACAGAAACCATCCGGGGTTTCAATACTCAAATCCTGATGGGGCAGCAAATCCTACTTATGCGTATCAACCGCGTCCCCAAGGTAACAACTACAATCCAAGACCACACAACAATTATCAAGGAGGACAGAATCAAAATTATGTTCAGAGACAAGCTCCTCAAGACAATTATGATGACACAATGAATCAGAAAGCCTTACCTGCCCATCCACAAGAAGGAGTTAACCTTCAGAAAACAGTTGAAAGTTTAATCGCTCTTCAGACACAAGCTATGGAACGTCAAAACGCAGCATGGGAACGTCAAAACGTAGTTGAAGCAAATATGAAGATATTCCAGAATCAGCTAAGTCAAATTAATAAACAGTTGAATCAACGTCCACAAGGACAACTTCCTAGCGATACTGAGAATCCAATCCAAATCGAAGATTGTAAAGCTATTACTCTCAGAAGTGGTAAGAACCTTCCTCCACCTCCTTTTCCGATTATGAAAGAAAAAGAAGTTAGAAAAGAAAAAGAGGTGGTGACTGAAGATAAAGAAGTTGAAGTAGAAGAAGTGGAGAGGCCTAATGAAATTCCGAAGAAGAAAGATGATACTATAATAAGTCGTCCTCCTCCACCATTTCCATCAAGAGTTCAGAAGAAGGGTGATATGGCTGATTATCAAAAATTCTTTAACAAGGTAAGAGGTCTTAGCATAAATATTCCGTTGTTAGAAGCTATTAGAGATGTACCCAAGTATGCTAAGTTTCTGAAAAGAGCCCTCACTAACAAAAGGCCGTATTGTGATAATGAGATGATTGGTCTTCCTGAAGAATGTAGTGCCATTTGTCAAGGTAAATTACCTCCAAAGTTAGTTGATCCTGGGAGCTTTACAATTCCGATATCTATTGGTAATGAGTGGGGAGGTAAGGCACTATGTGATTTGGGTGCAAGCATAAATCTTATGCCCAAATCTATCTTTGATAAGCTTAATATTAAAGCAAGACCCACTTCTATGGTCTTGCAAATGGCGGATCGATCTCTTGCACATCCGGAAGGCCGAATTGAAGATGTCCTCGTTAAGGCAGGTACGTTAATTTTTCCCGCTGATTTCGTTATACTTGATTACGACGCGGATAGGAATGTCCCCATTATTTTGGGAAGACCATTCCTAGCCACGGGGCGTACTTTGATTGATGTAGAAAACGGCGAAATGATTATGAGAATCCAAGACGAGGAGATGAAGTTTAATGTGTTTAGACCTATGAAGTTTCCGGATTCCAATGAAGAATGTTTTCGTGTAGATGTAATGGAACCGGTAAGAAAAGAGCCAATTAATGTTGTGGAAACCTTAGGGGTGGAGGAAAAAGAACTAAGAAAGAAACCACCGATCAAAGTTCCTACAAATCCTAAGAGAAATCCACCACCTAATCTTGCGAAGAAGAAAGAGAAGACACATGCCACGAAGGTTCCGAAAGAACCTAAGAAAGAAAGAAAGAAAAAGGAGTTTAAAGTAGGCGAAGAAGTTGCTATGAAAAAGCCTAAACCGCCTCCAAAGACATGTGAATCACAAAGCTCTTGGCTAGGACCTTTCGTGGTTGCAAGGGTTATCTCAGATAAACTAGTGGGCATAAAAGCTAAGGGATGCAAATTTCGAGTTGCAAATATTGACAACCTCACTCACTGCTGGGGAGGTTATGTCAATGACTAAGGAATGAGGTAACCCGTCGAGCTTAACGACGTTAAACAAAAGCCATTTCTTGTATATTAGTTTAAGTATTTTAATTTCGTAGTTTAGTTTAGTTTGATTTTCGTTAATTTAGTGTTTATTATTAAGAAATGAGGAAGGGTAGTTGTCTTTGATGATTTCAGGGGTATAATGGTCATGAGTTTGGGGTCAAAACGATGAGAAAACGGAAAATTATGGAGTTAACAGCAGGTTTGACCGGCTAGCCGGCGGATACGCCGGCATACCGGCCAAAAACGCTGAAGACCCCCAAACTCTCTGACCACTGCGTCAGCGATGACGCAGCATTGCTGCGTCACCATTCGCGCCAGCGAGAAATCCACCGGCATACCGGCGAATCCGCCGGCTAGCCGGCCAACTGGAGGAAGAGCTTCTGGTCCTTGCGTCAGCGACGACGCAAGGTTGCTGCGTCTCGAAATGCGCCATCGCGTATCCGCCGGCATGCCGGCGTATCCGCCGGCTAGCCGGCCGAAGAAGCTGGAATTTCTGATCACTGCGTCAGCGACGACGCAAGAGGCTTGCGTCAGAGGTAAAAAAAAAAAAAAAAAAAAAAAATCGATTCTGCAAATAATTTTTCGCCGGCATGCCGGCGACCTGTTACGAGAGGTGATTTCAAGGGCTAAAACCCTATATTTTTAGCCTCTTTCTCATGCTAAGCCTCCATTGACGAATCCTAGCCTCCAACTACTCATAAATTCATCATCAAAACAACATCATACCACCAATCCTTCCCTCTAAACATCATCCAAGATCACAATCAAACCATTAAACTTTCCAAAATACCAAAGCTTCACACTTTAATCCGACGTTTTCTTTCACCAAAGCTAAAATCTATCCATTAAACCTTTCCCAAACCTTGAAATATCCATGACCCAGCTCTAAACAATCCATAATTCAAACCCAAACCTTCAAGATCACAATTTTATCCAAACCTTTTGAGGGTCTTGAAGCTTTGAGTTTGGGGTCATCGGAGATGACCATGAAGGTTAGGAAAAGGTACGAAGAACATGGTGAAGAAAGAGAATTGGGTATTAAGGAAAGATTTTCATAGAGGAGATGATGCTTAGAGGGCAAGTATTAAATGAAAACGTGGGAAATTTGAAGAAGTTCGAGGTGATGAAGAACACTTTAAACGCAACCATTGATGAAGAATTCAAAACCTCAACTTGGACGCAACACCGACACCAGCCTCACGCTGGTTCAGATACGTTTTCTTTCCCTTCTCATTTAGTGTAAATTATTTTATTGCTTTGAGTCTTTTCGAGTCGTGGGGACACGACTCATTTTTGAGTTTGGGGTGGGGTTCGTTGCCTCATCCCAGTTTTTATGTGTTTAGTTGTTTAAATTGCTTTCAATAAAATAATTTTCGGAGTTGTGTTTGACTATAGAAGATTTTAAATGTCCCTTTAAGCATACTTTTGATGAATCTATGATAGTAAATAGTGGACTTTAGGGATTGATATAGAACGCACTTACAATTGCATGCGAACATAGGTAATTGATAGGAAAAATTAATGAACAATGCAAATGAAGTAAGCTTGTACTTAAGGAATATGTTTGGTGTGTAGAACGTGAAATCCTAATTAGTAGAGAACCCACCTAGATATGAACTAAAGACAAGCTATGTACTTAGGAAAATGATAGGGGCAGTTCTTTGTTAGCCATTTGAATCCTTTTAGCTTGCTATCCCTTATTATAATTTTATCCGTCTTAGCCCAATTTTGAGCCTTAAGCCTTTTCTTTTGTAGCCACGATATAAGCCCATTATCCTTTAGATTATTAGGCATGACCAAATGACCCGCACTTGAATCACAACCCTGAGACTTGTCTCGAGCTTGAGTTTGGGGTGGTGGGACCACATTTGGGAAGATAAAATGGGAAGGGATTATATGTGTTTGTATTGAGGCACAAAAATGTAGATGATATTATTATTTTTAACCCTTTGCCGATATTTGAAAAGAAAAAAGAAAGAGAAAAAGAAAAAAAAAAATTATAAGAGACATGGCTTTTCACATCAAAATGATGGTCATGGGTATCTTGTACAAAAAAAGAGAAAAGAAATGAAAAAGAAAATAAAAAGAAAGAAAGAATAAATAAATCGGCAAAGTGGAATATTTTTGGAAATCATCTTAGTGTATTTGGGTTGACATTGGGGACGCAACATTAGCGCGTCAAATGGGTGAGTGAGAACATTTTTGAGCGTAAACTCAAGCTCGAGGACATTGTTGATGGTAAGTGAGGAGAGAGCCAAAAGCTCACTTCAAATTTACCAAATATACATCCATACCGTCCTTAAGCCATCATTAATACCATAAAGACCTCGTGATTCCTAAGTGCATAGTGAATTTATGATTCTGTTGATAGGGAACACACTAGGTGGAGCATTCAAAGCGAGTTAGGATTAATGACCACCCTATAGCCATCATACAGAGATGAGTACAAGTGTAACCTTCAAGCATTGCAACTTTAATTTTATGATTGAGATTATTTATGTTTGATGTTGCATGATTAGTGTATGTATATGTTAGTTCTTAAAGTTTTCTATATGAGATTTATCTTTAGCATTGCTTTAGGGTTTATTTGTTAGCTTCTATTTTCTCTTGCATCTACTTCACTCCCCTTGTTTTTAGTTTTGCTTTGTCGGGACGACAAAGGTTTGAGTTGGGGGTCTTGATGTCTCCTTAAATGTTCTTATTTCGACCCTTAGGAGACATCATTTTTGGTGTTTATTTGACTATTTAGATAGACTTTTGGACTAAATATGCAATAATACGATTTTCCTCTTTTATTTCTAGCATTTTTGATTTATTAAGCTTTTGCGCGTAATATTGGTATTTTTAGTGAAGATTTTACAGCTTTTAGATGTTAGCTAGAAGAGGAATCCAAGGAGAAAGTCAAAGATCGCGATATAGAGTCAAAACTTGAAGATAAATCCCGAAGATATTATTTTTAGAGCTGAAAATCCATTTTCCAGGCCATAGATTGCTGATTTCGAGGTGCTTAAGCGATGATTTAGCAGCTGACCTTTGAAGAGAAAACATTCCTTATCGAGTTACGGAACTTTAGCAACTGGAATGAGGTCAATCGGAGTTGTAACGCATCGGGAAAAGCCGTTTTAGTGAAGGTGTATCAGCAGTTACGGGATTTTGGGCTTAGAATTTGGGCTTGGACATTTAATTATTGATTTATTCCTAAGTCCAAGCCCTAATCCGTTTTTAACATTATAAAAGGGCTTTAGACCTCTATTTTCACATACTCTTCATATCTTTTTCATAATACAACATACGCTTAAGAGTCAGACACCAGAGAAGAAGCTAGAGGCAGGAAGAGAAGAAGCAAGAGCTGGAGACGGTCTATATCTCCACTTCTCAGCCAATTCAATTCCGTAATTAGGTTCTTCTATTTTATTCTGTAAAACATGTTGAACCTATTTATTTCTTTAGTTTTTATCTTTTCAATTATTATGAGCTAAACTAATTTAGTGCTTGAGAACGCATAATGGGTTAATCCCAATTTGATTTCGTTTTATACATTTGGATTTGGGATTATTATGATTTAAATCAAATTGGGTGAATTGTATTTTTCTTTAATTTGCGCTTTATCTACTATAATTGACGTAATTAACCAATCATAGGTCTTAGTATCTAGGCTATTCCAATTAGTGGCGATTGGATCACCTTGACGGGGGGTTTAGGTACCGAACTAGTTAATGAATGTAGGTTAGAAATTATTGACTCTGACGAGCTTAATTAAACCTATGGCCTATTGGGTAATTTGAACTTAAACACTTGAGAGTGGACTATAATCACCCTGACGGGGTTTGTAGCATTTGAGAGTTGCTCCTTAGTCCACCCTGACGGGGGTAAGGAGATTTTAGAATCCCGACCAATACAAATTTACCGATTTGTCCCTTAAACAATGTATGAAATGAATGATAGTTAGGAAAACCCTTGCGCCTCTCAAGTACTACCTGCTCTTACTTGCGTAACACTTTTATTTACTTGCAATTTAATATTTGTCTTTCGTTCATTAGTCTTCTAACAAAAACTAAACAAATATATTATTGTCTTTTATTTTCATAAGTGCATCAATCACTATTTGCTAGACATTGTGATCAACCATTCCGTCCTTGGAACGAATCTGATTTATCAGAATTACTACTTGGGACAACCGTACACTTGCGGTTGTGGTTCGATTATTCATTGTATTATTTTTAGAACACACAAAGGACCACCACTTCCCCCAAAATTTAACACTAGACCAGTCTCTTTACAACAAATCAAGACTTTCTCCAGGTTGGCCAAACAGTCATCAAAATTATCGCCAAAGACAAAAAATTCATCCATGAATACCTCCAAGTAGTGATAAATCATATCCCAAAAAATCGCCATGATACACTCCTGGAATACGGCTGGTGCATTAAAGAGCCCAAATGGCATTCTTCAGAAAGCAAATGTTCCAAAGGGACATGTAAACGTTGTCTTGTGTTGATCAGCTTGATCCACATAGATCTGATTGTAACCTGAATACCCATCGAGGAAGCAGTAGTACTCCCTCCCAGTAAGCTTGTCTAACATCTGGTCTATGAATGGTAGAGGAAAGTGATCCTTCTTCGTAGCCTTGTTCAATTTCTGATAGTCCGTACACACTTTCCAACCAATAATGGTTCTCAAGGTTATGAGCTCATTCTGATCATTGAGGACGGTAGTGATTTCTCCATTCTTTGGCACAAATTGAACTGGACTAACCCACTCATTTTCAGATATGGAGAATATTATCCTCGCATCCAACAACTTAATGATCACTTTTTGTACCACTTACTTCATTGGCGGCGTAAGTCTTCTTTGACCCTCAACAGATCATGACTTATCATCTTCAAGAATAATCTTGTTTTGGAAAATGGTAGGACTAATACCTTTGATGTCAGCAATAATCCATCCAATTGCCTCTTTATTTTCTCAACGTACACGCATCAATTTTTCCTTTTGATCGCCTGTCAGGTTAGCGGAAATAATAACAGCTAGTGTATCATTTTCGCCCAAGTAGACATACCTCAAATGAGATCGTAGTGGTTTCTATTTAAGATTCAGAGGAGTTATTATAGACAGTTGCTTTCGTGGGTCTATCTTTTTCGAACCTCGAACTTCATAAGCTTTCTTATTAAACTTGTTCTTATCATAAGAATTTAGAGCCTACATAACTTCGGCTAGCTCTTCGTGTAACTCAGATAAATCTAGTGTTAAGGAAGCCTGCAAAATATCGTCATAATTATTCTCATCAAATACCTTTGTGTGGTTTGATAGAGGATGTCCATTCGGAAACAATCATCCTTCGTATATGGGAATTTTATGGCCTTGAACACATTGAATTTGACCTATTCATTTTGTAGTCGCATACTCATCTCTCCATTTTCTACATCAATAAGTGTATGCCATGTGGCCAAGAATGGTCGTCCCAAAATGATTAGCACATTCTTATCTGCGTCGTAGTCAAGAATAATAAAATCACATGGAAAAAGAAGATTACTTGTCTTGACGAGTAAATCCTCAATCTTTCCTTCAAGACGGGAAATAGACCTAGCAGCCATTTGCAAAAACACAATATTAGGTCTCTCTTGTCCTATCTTCAACTTCTCAAACACTTATCTAGGCATAAGATTAATGTTCGCACCCAAATCATATAGTGCTTTCCTGGTCCATTCGTTACCAATGGTTATACGAATATGAAAACTTCTAGGATCCTTCAACTTAGGTGGCAATTTGCTTTGATAAATCGCACTACACTTCTCCGGTAAACCAATAGTTTCTCCCTCAATATACTTACGTTTATTAGAAAGCGTATCTTTCAAAAATTTCAAATACCGCGACATCCTCTTGATAAAATTTAAAAATGGTAAGTTGATGTGTAGCTTTTACACAATGTTCATGAAATTTGAAAACTCATCCATATCTGACTTAGCTTGGACACGTGAAGGGAATGGTGGGGGAGGTCTATTCTTACTCACAATCATATCTTCCTTCTTTTCTTCTTCTTTTCTCTCGGAATCTCTTCAATTTTCTCTTCAACGATTAATGGCTCAATTGTCTCTTCTACAACTTCTTGTTCTTTCTCTTTCTCTTTCTCTTTATCTTTACTTGAAATTGGCTCTTTTTACTCTTCTTCTTGTGTAACGGGATAAGGTGGTGGGAGTTGCTTCCCACTTCTTAAAGCAACGGCGTGGTGGGTTCTGGGTGTGATAAAATTAAGTAATAAAACAAAGGATCCACATACCGCAAGTGTACGGGTCGTTCAAGTAATAATCCGATAATCGGGTTTGGTTCTCAGTGATTGAACTGGTATAACCCAAGTTTTTAATAGATAAGTAGTAGTAATTGCTAATACGGAAAATTAAATATAGAAGATATTTGTTTGGTTTCGAGTTATTAAACTACTAGACACAATTAAATAAAATAACTAAGATTAACATAATGAAAATAAATAAAGAGTAAACGCATATATGAGAGCTATACTTGAGTCTCGCTACGGATCCACCTAAGTTTATACATTTAATGTTTTCGTTTAAGGGACAAGTTGGTAATTCTATATTAGTCGGGACTCTACAATCTCCTAACCCCCTGGCGGGTGGACATAGGAGCTAACCTACGGTAAGATAAACCCCTCTAAGGTAGTAAATTTACTTACGGATGTGAAGTTCCTTACCCAATTGGATATGTGGTTAGTCACGACTGTCGGTCAATAACGGACATCACACGGTTATTACCTAGGTCTGTAATTAAACCCCCCATGTCGGATGATCACTCGCCAATAAGTGAATAACCTAGCTACTCAAACCTAATTCTAATTCCCAGCTCAATTAAAATTAGTAAATAAGCATAAAGTAATAAACAATATGAAAAACCTAACTTGAATTATATTAAGATAATCCCAAATCCAAAAATACTAAATTAAATAAACTAGGGTTTAACCCATTATGCAATTCTCAAGTATAATTTAGTTTAGCTCATACTGAAATTAAATGCAGAAAATAAATTAATAATACACATGTTCCTAAAAACAGAAATAAAATAAAGAACCTAAATAGAGGAATGGCTTGTGTTGTTCTTGAGTTAATAATTTAGTTTATGAGAGAAATGGGTTGAGTGAATCAGAAACTACATAACCACAGTTTCTTTCCATCTCAATTTAAACGGAGAAGGGTTGGATAACTTCAATCCAGGAAGAGGAATTAGACAAGGAGACCCTATATCTCCCATCTTATTTACTATTATGACATAATAATTTATTAGTATCATTAATTCTAGAGTTGCAGATGGAGACATTCATGGTATCCAAATTTAATAGGAATTGCCGGTTATTTCCCATCTCCTCTTTGTAGATACTGCTTTATTTTTTTTGGATATTGAGGATACTAAATTGGAAATTTTCAAAGAATGTCTAGGGTTATATAGTACAATATCAGGAAAAAAAATTAACTTTGATAAATCAACAATTTTATTCAACAAGGAGACCCCGCAAGAGATACAGAAGAATTTCCCAGAATCTATTAACATTAAAGAAACAGAAGACCTAGGCAATTACTTGGGTATCCCGTTATGTCATAAACGATAAAAAATAGAATCTTTTGAATGGATTGCAAAAGACTTTTTAAACATACTAAAAGATGGAAGGCTAAACTACTATTAGAAGGAGGAAGTGCTTATAAAAGCTATTTTACAAGCTATACCTAATTACTATATGTCTATTTTTCATCCCAGATTTCTTTTGTAATAAACTTATTTCTGTTATCTCAAACTTTTGGTGGAACTCAGGGGAAAGGAATAGATCCACTAGGTGGCTTAGGAGAAGGTAGCAATTGGCAAACTTATATGAGGACTTGGTTTTAAGGACTTCAAAAGAATGAACACTATTCTATTAACTGCTCAAGCATGGAGGTTAATACATAATCCAGACAATCTAGCAGCTAGACTTCTTAAAGGTATTTACTTCAATAATAATAATCTATTAAATATTAAATTACATTAAACTATAACATGGAGTTGGGCGAGTATTATAGAAGGAAGAGATTTCTCAATAAAGAATGGTTTCCACATAATTGGAAATGGAAAGAATATCGAAATTTGGAAAGATAGATGGATCGACTCGAATTGAACGTTAGAAAAACCTCCCAATTGTAACATTACCAAAGTTAGTGATCTCTTATATCAGGGAACTAATATTTGGAATACCAAAACCTTACAAGAATTAATGTTATAAATTTTATATAAGAAGATAGGTTTATTTGGCTGTTTTCTCAAGATGGTTCCTATGATACAAAAACAGGATATAAAATTCTCACTGGAGAACATGTTACAAAGAAACCCAGTACAACTACAGACGAAATGCAACATAAATCCCCCGTTTGGAAAGTGATATAGAAATCAAATATCCCAAAAAAGATAAGAATATTTATGTGGAGAGCCCTTAACAATGCAATACCTACTAAAAGAAATCTTTTCAAGAGAAAGTGTGCAGACTCTTCAAAATGTAAATGGTGTAATAATGGTGATGAAATAGCGGAACATCTCCCATTTCAAATGCAACGTTAGTAAAGATATCTGGGCGGGGACCTCACTCCAAATTAGAATCGAGGAATTCATGGAAGATAAAGTGGAGCAGTGGTTCTTAAAAATTATTGAGATATATAAAGATAGTGGTTGGGACGAAAGCACGTTTAAGGATTATTTGATGATTTGTATATGGAATATTTGAAAAGAAAAAATAAAGGCACTTTATGAAGATTAAAAAATAGACGGAGAAAACATCATCCAGAGCACCAATAAACTAATGGCTGAGCTCCACGGAATCGATTGGAAGAAATTAAATAAACATTCAAGGGTTCATGAAATTATCAATGCCGGAAATAGTAAACATACTTAAGATGAGGAAGAGGACATAACTTTTATGTGTGACACCTCGTTTAATAACAAAATGGAACCTACCGGAATTAAGGTCGTTGGCTACCACAAAAAGTCAAGAATCCAACAAAGAATACAATGACTGAAGAATGCGACTCAAATTTAGAAGGTGAAGTAATGGCAGTCCTAAAAGCCGTTAATAAATGCAAAGATTTTTCAGGAGAGAGTAAATCTATTCTCTCGGACAACCTTGGGCTAGGTATTAGGCAGGTGTCAGTTGCGAGTTGGAGAATCCGACCGATTATCAGGAAGATCATCCAAAGTTCCATTGAGGTGGGGCCTTTAACGTTTCGTCATATCTGAAGGAATTCAATGGGAAAGCGGATAAACTCGCGAAAAAAGTTAGACACAGAACCACTCGTGATCGTTTCAACCTCAGTAGTTCTTTTGATTTGGCTCTTCATTTTGAGAAGCTAGGGATCAGCTAAATATGTATTTAAGTTCTCTGTTCTTTTTGGTGCCTTAGGCACCTTCTTATCTCCCAAAAAAAAATTAGCAAAAAAAGAAATAAACATAGCATATTCTCTCTCTTTTTCTGTTACACAAAAAATATTAGTTTATATACTACTTTTAAAAATTGTGATAAATATTGATGGACGAAAGGAGTAAAACTATGTCCCCACCTATATGTCTCCTTTTGTTACACAAAAAATATTTATTTATATACTAAAACTATGTCCCCGCCTATAGTGTGAGTTTACACAAGTTTTTTTCCTAACGCCTAGTCGCCACTATGTCGATTTTTAAAATAGTGGTTATAAAACACTGAATATTTAAAAATAAAATAAAATAATTAGACACTTTTATAAAAAAAATAAAGGAAAAAGAAAAGGATAATGAAAGAGAAAGTATATCAAATATAGCGTAAAGTACAATAACTGTCGGCATACGTAGGGTGATGAGGAATTGAGGACTATTGCGTAAATAATTTGACCCAAAAAAAAAAAAAAAGTTGCGTAAATAAAGACAGAATCAAAAGCAAAAACTACTACAAGTTGCTTGTCCAAAAGCTCCACGCAACAACACATCACACTCACTTTTCAACAACGAACACCAAAGGACTCAAGGTACAAACCATGTCTTTCTTATCCAATCTATACTTACGTGTTTTTTGTTTTTGTTTTTGGATCTGTGAGCTAGGTTTGTATGTAATTGATTGTCATTTAAATTGAGATCTGAATTAATTTTGTTAATTTTATTAACTTTTTGGTGGCTAGTTATTTTGTGTAAATGCATACGAGGTTAATGGAGAGAACAAACTCTATGAGGAGAGGGAAGAGAAGTTTGGAAGGGCCCGAAGAGGAGGACCAGCAGCCCGAACCAAAAAGACCTGCTCTAGCTAGGTAAAACTATTTATTAAGTTTTTAATTTTTAATTTTTATTATTTTGGCTTAATTACGAACTAGTGGAGCTGTGGAAGTATTAATTCTAAAATTACCGTCTTTAAAATTTGGAAATTAAATTATTGAATTAATCGCACCATTGGTCCCTGAAATATGATGCTAAATTCCCAAACATAACAGTGTTATACATCATCTTGTGCATATTTGCTCTACTTTGGATTAATACATGGTTAAATTCGTTTGTTTTGCAAAACCGGGTGTATATTTGGGCATATTGCATAACACAGGACCCAACTCTTAATTAGACATATCTGGATTTTTTGATACATTTCCTATGTAATTTCCAATATAAACAAAACTAAGTGTTTTTCTAGTTTCTTGTGCATGTGTAATTTAGTATAAAGTGTACACATCATCGTAATTTAATGAGATAAGTTTACTTTATGCAGTGTAATTGTCGAAGCTCTCAAAGTTGATAGTCTTCAAAAGCTATGCTCATCATTAGAACCTATTCTTCGAAGAGTCGTAAGATTAATTTCTTTTTTACTTTTTTTTGTTAAGTCTTCACTTAATATATCTCTATTTAACCTCAACAGGTCAGTGAAGAAGTAGAACGTGCTTTAGCAAAGTTAGGTCCCGCTAAACTCACTGGAAGGTTAGCTTAAATATATATATATATATAACATCCTTAATTGTGGGGCCCGTTTCTAAAATTATAAATTTCAGATCTTCACCTAAAAAAATCGAAGGACTAGACGGAAGAAATTTACAGCTACATTTCCGTTCAAGACTTTCGCTACCTTTATTTACAGGTGGCAAAGTAGAAGGTGAACAAGGAGCAGCTATTCATGTTGTCTTAATAGACGCAAATACAGGTCATGTTGTCACATCGGGACCCGAATCCTCAGCAAAACTCGATATAGTTGTGTTAGAAGGTGATTTTAATAACGAAGATGATGAAAATTGGACTGAACAAGAATTTAACAGTCATGTTGTTAAAGAACGTGAAGGTAAAAGACCACTTTTAACCGGTGATTTACAAGTTACGTTAAAAGAAGGTGTTGGTACTTTAGCGGATCTTACTTTTACCGATAATTCAAGCTGGATAAGAAGTAGAAAGTTTCGTCTTGGGTTAAAAGTTACGCAAGGTTATTTTGAGGGGCGTATACGTGAAGCTAAAACCGAAGCTATTACTGTAAAAGATCATCGTGGTGAATGTATGTGTTTGTATTTTCCTATTTTCATTTTTTCATAGTTCAATTAATCATTTCCTCTTTTTTTTTTTTTTTGTTAGTATACAAGAAACATTATCCACCTGCTTTAAATGATGAAGTATGGAGATTAGAGAAGATAGGAAAAGATGGTTCGTTTCATAAAAGGCTTAATAAAGCGGGGATTTTCTCAGTTGAAGAGTTTTTGAGACTTGTGGTTCGAGATTCGCAGAAGCTACGGAAAGTAAGTTAATATATTGTTTTTTTAAATTAATTTTTTTTTTTGGATTATATTAATTGATTAATGAACAGATTTTGGGAAGTGGAATGTCAAATAAGATGTGGGATGCACTTATAGAACATGCAAAGACTTGTGTTTTGGGTGGGAAGTTATATGTGTATTATCGTGATGAATCGAGAAATATTGGTGTTGCGTTTAATAATATTTATGAACTTAGTGGACTTATTACTGGTGAACAATATTATTCAGCAGATTCACTTTCCGAGAGTCAAAAGGTTGTGTATATTTATTTTAAAAATAATTTTCCTAATTGTCCCTGATCTATAGGGTAGATACTCGAATGTTTCTTTAACTTTTAAACTAATGACGTGAAGTTGGAGGACTATTTGGGTAACTAGCCTATAGTTTAGGGACCATTTGGGGAATTTAATTGAGAATTGTTGTGTATTATTGATGTGAAATAATACGTAATTGTAGGTATTTGTGGATAGTTTAGTAAAGAAAGCGTATGATAATTGGAATCAAGTGGTGGAGTATGATGGACAATCTCTAATAAGCTTGAAACAAACTAACAATTTAATTCCTCCAAGAAATCAACTTTCGATGAACCCGGGCCCACCTATGAATTATAATAATCCTATTCCTTATAATCTTCGATTACCTCTTCCAATTCCATCTGAATCCTCATCTGTAGATCCAAATATGCTAATTGGAGGTAAGTTAAATCTTTATTCAAGTTATTATCTTAAAATTATAATAACTGTTTTCTTTTTTTAAATCAGGTTATAATAGTTATTCAACTCAGTCACAACTTATGAACACAAGTATAGGGATCCACTCAAATCCAATACAAAACATGGAGTATAATGATAGTACAGGTTCTCAATCATTTGAAACTGTTCAACAATCCAACAATATTAATCACTTTGGTAATGATAATGAGATTTTATCGGAAGAAGATATTCGAATGAGAAGCCATGAGATGCTTGCTAATGATGATATGCAAGATTTACTTAGACTATTACATGCTAATAATAGTAATAATAACATACTTGAAGATGGATTTGATTTTCAATCTTATATTCCTTCACCATCTCTGGATTTTAATTTTGATAAAGATCAGACACGCCCTGGAAAAGCTGTTGTGGGTTGGTTAAAGATTAAAGCTGCGATGAGATGGGGATTTTTTATTCGTAGAAAAGCAGCTGAGAGGAGAAGAGCACAGATTGTTCAGTTAGATGATTAATTAGAGAAATTTGTGTTGGAATACTTTTATATTTTTAAGGTTTTGAGAATTTCAGACTCTAATAGTTGTTGACTCATGCTTGTACAGAATGATATGATGTTTTTTTTAATCCTTTGTTTTGTTATTTATAGGGGTTTGAGATTTTAAGGATTGTAATTTTTCAGTTTTAAGTATAATCTGGGTTTAATTTGTGTTTTACTTGCTATGATGTTATTTGTGGTTTACTTGCTATGACTTGTGGTTTGGTGTCAAGCAGACAATTTTTTACTTGGCATGACAATACATTGATAGGGCTATATAGGTGACCGTAGATTGGATGCTTTAGGGCACCATATACCCACAAAGTTCCTACCGATCCCCAAAGATATACACTGTTTTGATTCTTTGATATACAAATGGAACGTGAGGACTATAACGATATTCTGAATACCCAATGGGCTTGTGATACGAGTAGAGGTGTAGAACAATATACCTTATGCAAGAAGTTAAGAAGCCTTAAGTTTAATTTGGGGGCCTTGAAGAAAAAACAGTTCTCTCATATATATCCCAGCGTGTGAAGAGGGCGAAGTTGGAATTGAGGAGGCTGAGATTAACCTAACCTCAACAAGATGTGGGTAACACCCTAATTATTGAGGAGATTGTAGAAATTCGCAAGCAAAATTTAAGTTTGGAAAATGCAAAATGTACCTTCATCAACAATAAGCTAAGAATAGGTACTTAAAGAATGACCGATGTAAAAATCTTTTCCACAACATTATGAAGAGCAAATAAGGGAGTATATATAGCCTTCATTAAATTTATGGATGGCTCCGATTCGACTACATGTCGATAAAGAGGTTTTTACGTAATTATTGGGAACTATGAATCTACTTTGCAAGTCGATAAGGAGGTTTTTGAATGAGAATTATATTGACCGAGGAAATTGGCGTTGAATTCTGGGACGATGTGTCCAATGAAGATATTAAGAGCGACGTCTTTCATATTGCAAATGGTAAATCTCCGTGAATAAATGGGTATACATCAAATTTATTTAAGAAGTTGTGAAACATGGTGGATAAGAGTGCTACTGAGGCAATTTCGGAGCTCTTCTCCTCATAGTTTCTTCTCAAGCAACTCAATAACACCATCACAACTCTCACCCCTAAAAAGGATAATTCTACAATGGTGAATGCCTTTTGACAAATCTCTTGTTGTAATGTGGTGTACAGGGCGATTATGATTATAATAGTGGAGCGAATGACACCGATTTGGATGGAATTATTGATAATTCGCAAAATGCATTCATGAAGGGTAGACTCATGTATAACAACGTGCATTTAATGTAAACATTATTAAGAAGATACAACAACAAAATTAGCTCTTCAAGGTTCACATTTAAAATCGACCTTCAAAAAGCCTATGATTCGGTCTCATGGAGCTTTACTCGCGAGGTACTAGAGGAGTTGAACTTCCCGAAATGTATATGAAATGGACAATGGCTTGCGTGACTTCTCCATCGTACTTGGCGACTACTAATGGTGGAATTCATGGATATATTAAAGGTTCCAAGGGATTATCCAATGATATCCTCTATTTTTGTATATTTTCATCTTGTATTTGGAGTATTTCTCTAGACTTATAAAAAAGAGAATATTCAAGCATTTCAACTACGACCTGAAATATGGAAAGCTTAAGTTAACCCATCTTGCATTTCCCAATGATTTTATGCTCTTGTTTAGAGGCTATCTCATTTATGTTAAAATATTACTGGAGTGTATGGATAGTTTTGCAAGTTGCCCGGGGCTTAGACTTAATACCCACAAGTCAAATATTTACCATGTGGTTATCAACAATGAAGATCTTGAGATTATCGAGAAGGAATCACAACTATTAAAGGGGGAGATGCCGTTTAGATATCTTGGGATCCTGCTCGAGGTTTGCATAGTATTCTCAAGATATAACAAATTTCTCACAGATAAGTTGGGCGGTTATGTGCTATCTTGGATTGCTCTGTCTTTGTCATTTGTCGGGAGATAGAACTTATTTGATCATTGTTTCAACTTTCAAGGTGTAATATGTTTTTGGTTTTTGATGTTGTTGTTTCCGAACAAGGTACATGATGATATTATTCGTATATGCTAGAATTTGTATTGGTATGACAAGAATCCACCTATCTCTTGGAAGAGAATTTGTACTCCAAAGATAGAAGGGGGATTAGTTTTGAAGGATTTGGAAGCATGGAAACAAACATTGCTCATGAAGATTTTATGGCAGATCGTGAATAAGAATTATTCCTGGCGTATTAAGTGGTTAGCTATAGAATTCTTAGGTAATTGAGATGTGTAGGATTGGAATGGGAAGATTTAGTGATCGCATTTGATGAAGGAACTTTGGAAACTAAAATAAAAAATGTTGATATTTTGCATTAGAATTGAAGGTAAAAATATATTTGGAAGTTGGTTTGAAAAAACAAAATGGACGAATTGGAAACATTACCCCTCCCTAGAAAAATAAAATTAATAATAATATTAGTTTCCTGAGGTGACATCATTTGTCAAAAAAATGAGATAAACATGATGTCACCAGCGGCGATGATGTCATTGGGCCTTAGACATATGGAGAAGCTGAAGACCATATGATAGTTCAAAAATTGAAACCGATCCTAAATCGCGTGACACATGCTACATAAGAAGGAATATAGTAAACACAACTTATCAATACAACAATAGTTACTCGGTTAACACGTGGAGCTAGATGTAGGTAGGCTCGTGATTTTTTAAACTTGGTCAATAAAGGGTCGCATGGCCGATAGTTCAAGTTGCTACACATGTGTTTCATGGAGAGCAAATAGTTGGTGGAAGTTGAACTTAAAATATTGAGCATGTAAAACTCATATATAATATATAAGATGACTCCTCCTGATAGCTTAAACTTTTGGGAGAATTGGTTGTCTAACATGGTATCAGAGCCTAGATCCATAAGAGGTCGCGGGTTCGAGTCTTGCCGTCGTCACCCAATTTAAAAATTCACGTAGCAAAGACTAGACATGCAAAAAAATGACATGAATCTAGCTTGCACGTGAGGGGGCGTATTGAGCATGTAAAACTCATATATAATATAGTCATATCAGTATACACACATCAAATAATTGATGCATATAGTGCAAGGTGACTTGACTAATGTGAAGTATGCCAATAAATTTATTGAATTGGTTGCATACACTCCTTATACGGTGCAAACCCCTCAAGAAAGTGCATGAATATTTGAGAGAGGATTTACAGATGGAATATGTGGTTTGGAAATGACCCACCCGTGTAATAATGTTGAAGAGGTGCTCGAAAGGCTCTAATAGTAGAAAGGAACAAAAAGTTCGAGGAACAACATCATTAGACGACCATTGGACATAAGATGAAAGAGTTGTAAAACAATCCTTCTCAAGATGGTAACTGTAGATACAATGCTCTGAAAAGACATTTCACACATCAATTGGGCAATCAAGGTTATCAGTCACAGGGTTTCGGTTCACATGTTCGTGGACATGGATCTCATCCATGTTAGTTTGTTCACTAGTCAAGAGGTCTAGATGTCTAATTTACAATGTTTGCTCTCAATAGGGCATGTTATAGTCGTGGGTCATTTGATCCGTGTTGAAAATCGTCATGGTAAACATATGGAGAGAAAAAAGTGACGTTTCTAGTGTAGAAATTTTGATCATCATTTCAAAGATTGTCCAAGAAGCAGGTACCAAGTGATGACGGGTTGTTACCAAAGTGGATCCCTTGAACACAGTGTTAGAAATTTCCCTTAAGTACATCTTGCCAAGCCATAGCTGGATTTGAAGATGTGAAAGAGACAAATATATGTTGTTATGGAACGAGGTTAGTAAAAAAATTGGGGACATATATTGTTAAATTGAGGTAGTAAGGTGATACCTGGACATATGTATACATAAGACCTATGTCATTTGAATGTTATTATTATGGTCATGTTTTTTATAAGTATATGGGAGGCATAGTTAATCAACTTAAATACTAGGGTCTTGAAGATAATTAGGATATAATACATAGTATAAGTATATGCTGCATGTGGTGAGGTGGTGGAGCTAAAATAAAATAAAGAAAGTCACAATGAAACAGATAAAAGAAAAGGGATAAGAAACATAGAGAATAAGATAAAAAACCAAAAAGAAAAGAACTCAACCCTTACAACTTTTAATTTCTTTCAATATTGAAGATACTTTCTAAATATTTATGGGTTATAAGCATCAAAATATGTATTTTGGTAAGGTATTATGCATACTTATATAACATACTTTCTGGGTAAGAAGAAAAAGATAAGTGATATTATATATTAAATATTATGTAAGAATTTTATAGGTGGTACACTTACGGATATTGATATTGTGTTGTATTGTAGCTCTAATTTATATGTGTGTATGCTATTGTGTTGAGACAAGGATTACATGAAAGAGAACTGCCATGCTATTGTATGTTGATTTCACTTATATACCAATGATATGATTTTTCTTATATTGTTTTGTATTGATTCCCTGTCATGGGAGACGTTTCAATTTACTGAGCTTTTGTATCACACTTTATTTGTTTATTATATGGAGAGAGACATGATTAACACTCCCACTATAGATATATGTATAACAGCTGGGTTATTTTGTAGTGCGATTCAGATATTTATTTTATATAATCATATTTTGGCTTGTAATGCGTAATAGCAATTACAAAAAAAAAAACTTTTGACGTTGAAGTATATATATGCTTGACTGAATTGCGTTCAGGTTATCACGTTTAATGTCTTGCATTCAAGATGTTGACTTAGGTTTGCGACATATTACGTCATGAGATCTAGTGGTTGGAAATTAGGGTGTGATAGGTTGGTATTAGAACAATAGGGCGACGAGGAGTGAGACCTATGTTATGGATAGCTAGGTTTTTTTATGCTATCTCAAAGCATTGTAGTTTAAATGTAATGTATTTGTAATGCATTAAATGTTATTTATGTAGTTATTTTACGTAAGTATTTTAAGACTATATTACAAAGATACGGAGCGTGTGCCTAGAGATCAAGATTTGGGAGGAAGTTTTGAAGAAACAAAAAGTAGAAAAAAGTAAGGAAAGAGCGAAGGGTTCAACTACACGTAAGGATTCTCTATCCATTGCCACTTAACTAGTTCACAAAATAACTATGGGCCGACATGGACAACCTATTGAAGCGCAAATCTTGGAGAGGTTTTTGGCAAACCATTTTTTTGATACGTGAGTTCCGGGCTTAAATCCGGCTAATCCCACGGGAATATGACCGCCTCCCCAACCATACCTCCAGACAAATCAGAACTAAGTTACCCATGTTATGGGAGGGTTTCGAACCGTGGACCTCATGGACGAGAATTAGAGCCCTAATCAACAACATTCTCAACCTTCTTAACCTTACCTCTTATTTGGGTGGTTAGAGTCCACAAAGAAATTGTGGAGGGTAGCGAGAACAGATGTATATGCAAAATTGTGGAGGGTAGAAACATGGGCAGATTCCAAAGCACTGCAAATTTTCACGAGTGATATGTTCGCTGACATTCTGTCAATATTATTTGGTAGGAAGGAAATAGTTATTGCTTACTACTTGCTTTTTATTTGACTAGAGTATGCTGGTGCTAAACCATTAAGCTGTTAAAGCAGGCCCTAAAGTTGATATCTCAATCCGAAACCCAAAAGAGAGTGAAAAGAATGAAAAAAGGTAACTATTGAAGTTGATTATAAAATGTGCGAGAGTTTCGAAATTGAAGATAAAGATTTCTCACCTAAAAGAGAGATATAACATGAATCTTTTGACAATGATATTGAGTCACGGGTAGAGGCTGATAAGATAGTGGTTAAGTTAAATTGTTTACCTTCATCAGCAAGTGTTAACAATGGTGATTCACCATTGAAGCAGCTAAGTCAAAAAAAGAAGAAACCTTTTATCAGTAAATTAGAAAGCTTGATCAAGAAATTTCTCTTCTTTCTCATGAAATTTTACACATCTCATGATAATTTAATATACTATTTTTACAGTTTCAGTTTTCAATTTAAAATTTTATTCTCCGTGGTTTTATTTTTTTGTTGTTAAGAAGTATCATGCTTGCAATTTTACAGATGCTTTGAAAGAAAACTCATTTAAGGTCGAGTTTATACTTATGAAACAAAGAGAATAATGATTATGATTTGTTGTTCAAATATAACTTTGAAATAAATGGGTCTTATGGTTTGTTGATAAGATCTTATAAGGCATTTTGTGATGCTATAGAGCTTGACACTACACGAAGATCTTTCAATTTTAGTTTGAAATTCTTTTAAATGAAAATGAGTTTGATGGTTGTGAACCGTTGCAGAGAAACATGACATGAACCAAAAATAGTGGAGATATTATTTATTCAAGAACCCAATTTGATATACTATATGCGTCCTAGAAGGGGGGTTGAATAGGACAATAGAAATTAATCGGCTAATTTTATTTCAAGTAAATAAAATTAAAAGCTAATTTGAATCCTATTGTATTAGCAAACTAAATAGTATAAAACTAGATAATCCTAAAAGACAATATTATCAAACTATTCAAGTAGGCATTTTATCAAGCATATAGAGTGCGGAAAAGTAAAGAGTGTAGAGATAGAATACGATACACAACGATGTATAGTGGTTCGGTTTCCCTACATCCACTACCTAAGGAAGCCTCCTTAGGATTTGCAAGATTCAACTAATCTTCGTAACTCTTAACCGGGTGAGATACAAACCCTTACAACCACTTCAAAAACCCTTTGAAGGAAATACACTTGTGTTATCACCAACACAAGGAACCAAGCATAAACCTATGCTCACACTACTCTCTTAATCTATTACAAGAACTAAGAGGAAAGGGGAAAAGTGTTTAGGGGTGCTTATAAAAGCTTTGTAACTAAACTCCTCAATGAGTAGATAAGAACTAAGTAGCTTCACAATAAATATGACTTGAATGCTCCTTTGAAACCTCCTTGAATGATAGAATTAATTGCTCTTAAGATTGGTAGATGAAGGCTTGAGTTGTGTCTTGAATGAGCTTCATTTTATAGCTGAAAATATGGTCCAACGGTCACAAGGCTTCTTTCTAACGGATCTATTTTATCTCCAACGGATATAAGCTTTGTCCTCTTGTAATAGTGCAGAAAACCCTCTTGTGCGGTGTACCGCGGATATGGTCCGGTGCACCGCGGAGCTGTTTGTCTTAACTTCGAGCTTACTGGTCGGACTCTCCTATGTACCGCAACCCTGGTCTGTGCCTTGGTCCGGTGTACCGCGCCTAGGTCCGGTGTACCGTGCAATTTTATGAGCATACTGACGGGCTATCCTGTGCACCGCGCTTCTGGTCCGTGACTCTGCGGTGTACCGCGTGATTCGTCCGGTGTACCGCGGAGCTGCTCTTTTGAATATCAAGCTAAATACAAGGAAGTAAACACAACTAATCTAATGAGGGGTTTTGGAAAAACATCTTAAGTGATACCAAAATGAATTTTAGTTTAAATGATGATTTGTCGAATATTAAAACGGGAATAAAAACAAGGTGAGGCTAACAATCTCCCCCTTTTTGATGTTTGACAAATCATAAACTTTTGAAGATGCCTAAGATTTAGTTTTGATAAAAAACTCCCCCTCAATCTAATCACTAGAGTTTTTATAAAAACTCCCCCTCACAAAATGCATTTGAAAAAGTTTAACTAAAAATTCTCCCCCTTTGTCAACAACAAAAAGAACTAATTCAACAAAATTTTGAGTAAAACAAGGACTAAGGAAGTAAATGGATAACAATGTAGAAACTTCAAGGATCCTATCACATCAAGAAAATATTAGCAACAAGAGAATATACACAAAAAGCACTAAAATAAAAAGTGCAAGAAAAGAGGGTTAGAGAATTTGCATGCCAATCTCACACCGAATTTTCTCAAAAGGATCTTGGGGTAAAGGTTTAGTAAAGATATCGGCTAGTTGATTTTCGGAAGTGACAAATTCAAGTACAATATCCCCTTTTTGAGTGTGATCACGGATAAAATGATGGCGGATTTCGATGTGTTTTGTTCTAGAGTGTTGAATAGGATTTTTGGTAAGATTGATAGCACTAGTGTTATCACAACGAATGGGAACACGATCATACTCTAGGCCAAAATCTAGTAAGGTTTGTTTCATCCAAAGAATTTGAGTCACACAATTTCCGGCCGCAACATATTCGGCTTCGGCCGTGGATAAAGCAACACTATTTTGTTTTCTACTAGACCAAGAAACAAGGGATTGACCTAAGAATTGGCAACTACCACTAGTACTCTTCCTATCAAGTCTACACCCGGCATAATCGGCATCCGAGTAACCTATTAGCTCAAAAGAAGTAAATCTAGGGTACCAAAGTCCTAGACTAAGGGTTCCTTTCAAATACCTAAAAATACGCTTAACGGCACTAAGATGGGATTATTTAGGAGAGGATTGAAATCTAGCACAAAGACACACGGGGAACATAATATCGGGTCTAGAAGCGGTTAGATAAAGTAAGCTACCAATCATACCTCGATATAGTTTTTCATCAACGTCCTTACCATCTTCATATTTGTCTAATTTTGTGGATGTGCTCATTGGAGTTCCAATTTCCTTTGCATCTTCAAGTCCAAACTTTTTGATCAATTCTTTTGTATATTTGGCTTGATTGACAAAGATGCCATCTTTCATTTGCTTGATTTGAAGTCCAAGAAAGTAATTCAATTCTCCCATCATGCTCATCTCAAATTCCTTATGCATGCTTTTAGAAAAATTCTCACAAAGATTTTCATTAGTAGCACCAAATATAATATCATCCACATAAATTTGAACAAGAAGGATATCTTTTGAAGACCTTTTTATGAATAAAGTGGAGTCAATATTTCCTCTTTTAAAACCATCATCTAATAAAAATTTGCTTAATCGTTCATACCAAGCACGAGGTGCTTGTTTTAAACCATATAAAGCTTTTGAGAGTTTAAAAACATGATTTGGAAATTTTGGATCCTCAAAACCCGGTGGTTGTTTAACAAAGACTTCTTCGTCTATAAAACCATTTAAAAAAGCACTTTTGACATCCATTTGGTAAAGTTTAAAATTCATATAACAAGCAAAAGCAAGTAGCATACGAATAGATTCAAGTCTAGCTACCGGAGCAAAAGTTTCATCGAAATCAATACCTTCTTCTTGATTGTACCCTTGAGCAACTAACCTTGCTTTATTTCTAGTAATGATGCCGGTGTCATCTAGCTTGTTGCGAAATATCCACTTAGTGCCAATAATAGTGGGGCCAATTGGTTTCTCCATTAATGTCCAAACTTTGCTACGTTCAAATTGATTTAATTCCTCATGCATAGCGTTAATCCAATTGTCATCTAATAAAGCTTCTTTAATATTCTTGGGCTCAATTTGAGATAAGAATGCTTGATGAGCACAAAGAGCAATAATACGGGAGCGAGTGGTAACACCTTCTTTTGGATCACCTAGAATTAATTCACTTGGGTGATCTTTGATATGTTTCCAACACTTTGGTAAATCCGTACTAGCTTCATTTAAAACTTGATCATTTTCCTTAAGAGGTTCTTCATGAGATTTTAATATTTGAGTAGGAGATTCTAGGGGTTGATCTAGTGGAGTATCTTCATCAACATCTACCACTTTCTTGATACAAAACGGATTAGTCTCATCAAAGTCAACATGCATAGATTCCTCAATAGTACGAGTACGTTTTTTGAAAATGCGATAGGCTTTTCCTTTAGTGGAATAACCAAGAAAAATGCCTTCATCCGATTTAGCATCAAATTTTCCCAAATAGTCCCTAGTGTTTAGGATAAAGCATTTGCACCCAAAAACACGAAAATAAGCAATAGTTGGTGGTCTACCATTCCAAAGCTCATAAGGGGTTTTCTTAATAATGGGTCTAATAAGAACTCTATTTAACACATAACAAGCCGTATGAACGGCTTCACCCCAAAAGTATGTAGGCAAGCTATGTTCTTTTAGCATTGTTCTAGCCATTTTTTGTAGAGTTCGGTTTTTCCTTTCCACTACCCCATTTTGTTGGGGAGTTCTAGGGGCCGAAAAATTATGCTCAATCCCAAATTCATCACAAAAATGCACAAAAGGAGAATTCACATACTCACTACCATTATCACTACGAATGCATGTAATAGAATAGCCTTTCTCATTTTGCACCTTTCTACAAAGTTTTGCAAATTCATTGAAGGCATCACTTTTTAAAGCAAGGAACATCACCCATGTATATCTAGTGAAATCATCAACAACAACAAAGACATATCTAGAGCCCCCTAGACTAGTGACATCAACGGGACCAAAAAGATCCATATGCAATAATTGAAGTGGCCTAACGGTGATGACCTTATTTATGGATTTAAAAGATGAACGATGTTGTTTACCAAGTTGACATGCATCACATAATTTATCTTTATCAAATTTATGAATAGGCAAACCAACAACAAGATTTTTTCTAGATAATTTTGAAATCAAATCCATGCTAGCATGCCCTAAACGTCTATGCCAAAGCCAACTATCATTTACCACGGATAAGCATTTAATATGTTTAGACATAAGACTTTCAAGATCAACAACAAAAACATTATCCGATCTTTTTGCAATAAACATGGTATCTAACTCATCATTTTTAAAAACAACACATCTAGATGCTTCAAATTTAACACTAAAACCAACATCACAAAGTTGACTAATACTAAGCAAGTTAAAAGAGAGACCCTCAACAAGTAACACATTAGAGATGAGTAAAGAATTCATGTTACCAATGTTACCTTTACCCAAAACGCGTTTCTTAGTGTTGTCGGCAAAAGTAACTCTATCACCTTTTGTTTTATATAAACGAGTAAATAATGATGGATTCCCGGTCATGTGTCTTGAGCATCCACTATCAAGGAGCCATATATTTTGCTTCTTGATGCTCAATCCCTACAATCAAAATTAAATTAAGCTTTAGGTACCCAATTAGGTTTGGGTCCATGAGGGTTAGTGGATTTTCTTTTTAAGACCCATATAGGCCTTTTCCAAATTGGCACAAGAGATCCCAAATCCAATAATTTACGATAGTAACAATGAGATGCATCATGACCAAGTTTTTCACAATAGGTGCAAGTGATAGAAGATTTTGAAGAAGATGGAATTTCATTTGAAATTTTTGATTTTACAAAAACATTTTTCAAAGGTTTTTGGTGAGTGAATGGATCATATCCAACACCACTTTTTTCACAAGCCATTCTTTGAGAACCTAAAATTAAATCGAAGTTTTCTTGCCCACTAGTGAATTTTAAAATAATGGCATTTTGATCAACAATCTTTTTCTCTAACAAAGCTTTTTCTTCCAAAAGATTTTTCTCAATAAGATGAAGTTTTTCATTATCATCTATACATTCATCACAAAGATTTTGAAAATCTTCCAAAGCTTTCAAAACCTCTTTAGTTCTATTTTTCTCAAATTCTAAATCTTTTGTTAAAACCTTGTTTGTTTCAATAGAATTTAAAAAATCATTGTAAAAAGAATCAAATGCCTCATGAATATCTTGTTCACTAGCATCATCATTAGTTAAAGAGAGTTTAGATTTAGGAGTTACCTCTTCATGATTTTCCATAAAGGCAAAGTGAGTTGAGCCGGTATCATCATCCGAAGAAACATCTTCATCATTTTCAAGTACTCCCATAAAAGCAACAAGATTAACGTTTTCGTTTTCACTTTCTTCTTCATCCGAATTTTGAGTATCCCAAGTGATATTAGCATGCATTGCTCTCTTAGGTTTCTCCTTTTGAAGAAGAGGACAATAGGTTTTGATGTGACCAACTTTCTTGCAATGATAGCAAGTGGGTTCATCTTGTTTGATAGCTCTATCATTCTTCTTGTAGGGTGAGGAAGAACTTCCTTTCTTAGCAAAGCGTTTGTATCTCATGAATTTTTTTCATATCTCTTGCTAACATAGCCACTCCTTCATCTTCACTAGTTTCTTCTTCATGTGAGTTATCTTCTTCACTTTCCTTCCTTTCTTTTCGTTCTTTCAACTTGGAACTCATGGCATGGAAAGCAATAGATTTCTTAATCTTCTTCTCCTCATCATCTCTTATCTTTTCTTCTTCAAGCACAAGCTCTTCCGTCATGAGGTTGCAAATGAGTTCATGAACCGTCATTTTTGAAAGATCTTTAGTATCTCTTATAGAGTTGATTTTAGATTTGTATTTCCTTGGAAGAGCAAATAAGATTTTTCGGCATTGTTCTTTGTTGGTGTACTCTTGACCAAGAGTTTTCAAGGTGTTGACAATGTTAGAAAATCTTTGATGCATGGCATTTAAGGCTTCATCGGGCTCCATACGAAATAGCTCATACTTAGTGATAAAGAGACCAATCTTAGTTTCTTTGATATCTTCCGTTCCTTGATATGATAGCTCCAAGAGTTGCCACATTTCATGAGCGGAATTGCATTCACTAACTCTAGCGTATTCCGTGACACTTAATCCATTAATGAGGATGTTCATAGCTTTGTTGTTTTTGGTGAGTTTAGCTATGTCTTGATCATTGTAATCATCTTCACTTTTCACCTCCGTAGTACTACCCGTAACATAAGGAATATAAGGACCCTTCTTGATAGCAAGCCACAAAAAGTAATCAATTCCTTTGACGTGAATCTCCATTTTCTTTTTCCACCCAAAGTAGTCTTTTCCTACAAAAAGCGGAGGTCTAGTAGAACATGAACCTTCCGGTTGATTAGAATCCATATCGTATTAACTCTAGAAACGATTAAGTACAATAGAGCTAGGCTCTGATACCAATTGATATACTATATGCGTCCTAGAAGGGGGGTTGAATAGGACAATAGAAATTAATCGGCTAATTTTATTTCAAGTAAATAAAATTAAAAGCTAATTTGAATCCTATTGTATTAGCAAACTAAATAGTATAAAACTAGATAATCCTAAAAGACAATATTATCAAACTATTCAAGTAGGCATTTTATCAAGCATATAGAGTGCGGAAAAGTAAAGAGTGTAGAGATAGAATACGATACACAACGATGTATAGTGGTTCGGTTTCCCTACATCCACTACCTAAGGAAGCCTCCTTAGGATTTGCAAGATTCAACTAATCTTCGTAACTCTTAACCGGGTGAGATACAAACCCTTACAACCACTTCAAAAACCCTTTGAAGGAAATACACTTGTGTTATCACCAACACAAGGAACCAAGCATAAACCTATGCTCACACTACTCTCTTAATCTATTACAAGAACTAAGAGGAAAGGGGAAAAGTGTTTAGGGGTGCTTATAAAAGCTTTGTAACTAAACTCCTCAATGAGTAGATAAGAACTAAGTAGCTTCACAATAAATATGACTTGAATGCTCCTTTGAAACCTCCTTGAATCATAGAATTAATTGCTCTTAAGATTGGTAGATGAAGGCTTGAGTTGTGTCTTGAATGAGCTTCATTTTATAGCTGAAAATATGGTCCAACGGTCACAAGGCTTCTTTCTAACGGATCTATTTTATCTCCAACGGATATAAGCTTTGTCCTCTTGTAATAGTGCAGAAAACCCTCTTGTGCGGTGTACCGCGGATATGGTCCGGTGCACCGCGGAGCTGTTTGTCTTAACTTCGAGCTTACTGGTCGGACTCTCCTATGTACCGCAACCCTGGTCCGTGCCTTGGTCCGGTGTACCGCGCCTAGGTCCGGTGTACCGTGCAATTTTATGAGCATACTGACGGGCTATCCTGTGCACCGCGCTTCTGGTCCGTGACTCTGCGGTGTACCGCGTGATTCGTCCGGTGTACCGCGGAGCTGCTCTTTTGAATATCAAGCTAAATACAAGGAAGTAAACACAACTAATCTAATGAGGGGTTTTGGAAAAACATCTTAAGTGATACCAAAATGAATTTTAGTTTAAATGATGATTTGTCGAATATTAAAACGGGAATAAAAACAAGGTGAGGCTAACACAATTCATGTGACGGGTTCATATTATTTAATTAATGACTGCCAACGATCTTACGAGTTCATATTATTTAATTTATAACCGCCAACTATCCGGAGAGTTCATGTTATTTAATGAGTAAATGCCTCAAATACCCCCTCAACTATGATCGAATTGACAGTTTGCCCCCCACTTTTGATACTGGATGTCCCTTGAGTTTCGTTTTCGTGACCTGGTAACAATTTTTAACGGAAACCGTTAAAAATCTCCGTTAAGTGATCACGTGCAGGTCACGTGCTCTATTAATTTTAATTAAATAATTTTTTTTCAAAATTACTAACTAAAACCCCTTTTTTTAACAAAGACAAAATTGGTATTTCTGAATCTCCTAACATATATATACACAAAATTTAGAAAAAAATAATCTAAAACTAAAACAAAATCAATTTTTTTTTTTTCATACCTCCATGCTTGAATTTTCAAACCTTCAACCGCCATAGAAGAACACAATAGATCTTCAAAGCTTATTCATATATACACAAAATTAAAATAAAATTAATCTAAAAATAAAACAAAATTTAATCCAAAATTAAAACAAAGAGAACATTGATATGTTAGCAGCTCAATCTCCACTCTCGGACAGTCAGATCCAATACCCAAAAAAGCAGTCGTAGATCAGCCTGCTTAACGGTCGTACCGGTCCGAAATCCGGGTTCGGACCGGTTTTTATCGGACCTGGGCCTTACTGGTCCGGTCCGGTTTATCGGTTCCTTGATAGCGGTTTCAGTTCGTTCCGGTTCCTGGTCCTAGAAATCAAGAGTGCGAACTGTAAAGGAAACCGGTCCTCAGGTTTCGGTTCCCGTTCCGGTCTCGGTCCTTACCGGTCCTAGGGGATGTTTTTTATAGCGTCTCCACTCCAACACTCCTCAATTCTTTACCCTATCTGCAAAATACAGAATTTAAACTAATCTAAAATAGAAATTACATCTCCAGCAAGTTTCTAAATGGATACTGTAAAGTGGAATACCCTTTAAATTGCTATCATTTGCTAAAGATAAAGAATTACTATTCACTAGGTAAACATTTTTAATTCCTGGAAAAAAACTAAAAAATTCAACAAAGTACAACCGTGGCTTTATTTTTATTGAAAATTAAACCAAATAAAAATTAAATTTCCACACATCAATCTCCCATCTAAATGAAAAAATTATTACAAAACTGTTATGTTGATAGAAAATAGAAAGATAAGTGGCTGATAATTTTATTACATATATAAGTTTTCTGATTTGGATGACAGATTTGAGCCGCAATTGGTTTGATATGGGATAATGAATTTTTTTCATTTGTTCGATCAAAAGCAGAAGAAATGAGGAGGCTCAATTGGTTTGATATGGGGGATAATGAATGTTTTCATTCGTTCGATCAATAGGAGAAGAAATGAGCCGCTCAATTAGTTTGATATCTTATATGGGGTGGGTTGATAATTAAGGGAGATTGGGCTAAGGGGGTTGGGTTGATAAAGAAGCTGGGTTAAGGTAAAGGGAGTTAGGCTAAAAAAAAGATGGGCTAAGGTAAATGGGGTGGGTTAAATATAATTGCTTGTATGTAAAAAAAAAAATGTAACGGGCCGTTATCGGTTCGGTCCAAAGAAATTTTGCAGAAACTGAAAAACCGCCCGATAAGAGAAACGCCGTTTGTGTCGTTCCGTTGACCGCCGCGCCATCAGTCTCGGTTCGTCGCCGGCGAGTAACGGATCGGTCTGGTCCGTTGGGCCGATACCCTGCACACGATAAGCAGGCTGAGTCGTAGAGCACTTCAACCTAATAACACACCAGCTACACCAATCAACAATAGCACCAACCAAAAACCCAAACCCAAGCTCAAAAGTAATTGGTTTGAGATCCCACTCTTCCATGATTTAAACAAAGAAAACATTGATCCAAATAATGGAACAACCACTCCCGAAAAGATGCTTTCCAGGACAGGTGAAGCAGCCACCTGAGAAAATGAAATAAAAATTCAATATAGATTTATAATTTTATTAATGATGACGGAGGGATCGTTATTGAATGCAAAGATGTATCCAATAGTGGAATGCGCCGGAATGTTACTTGTTCTTGAGGTCTGCAAAGCAATACAAGAAGTGTTGAAGCCCAAGTACCTAAAATGACAGAATGAAAAGAAAAACAATTCCATTAAAAGGAATTCGAAAATGTTTAAGCTAAAGAACCACACAGAATCCTCTTTTTAACTTTCAGCTTCTAATATCACTATGCTTGTGATTTATATAGATCATGTAATGCGTGTCTGTGTATATAAATAAGAGTATTTTGTAATTAAGGAGTGATGCTGCTGCTTCTAATTGTATTTTGGAGGTTTTCTCTAAAAAATATATCAAGTTCATTTAAGTTGTTCAATGTATAAGTTGTAGAATGAATGTTCGTTATCTGTGGTGAAAGTTCAATGGTCTTTCCATTTATGTAGTGATTATTACTAATATTGTGATGTGTTAAACTCAGATAAAGAATCTGCTGCATATTGCTATTTTTATTAATTTTGGATTAAATTTTGTTTTTGTTTTAGATTAATTTTGTGTATATATAAAGAAACTTTGAAGATTTATTGTGTTTTTCTATGATTGTTGAAGGTTTGAGGATTCAAGTATGAATGTATGAAGAAGAACACTGTTTTGATTTTGTTTTAATTTTAGATTATTTTTGTTTTAATTTGGTGTATATATATGTTAAGGGATTAAGAAATACTAATTTTGTCTTTGTTAAAAATTGGGTTTTATTTATTAAATAAGAAAAATGGTTTTTTAATTAAAAAAAGTAGAGCACATGACCTGCACGTGATGACTTAACGGAGATATTTAACGTTTTCCGTTAAAAAGGGCTAATGAGTCACGAAAATGAAACTCAAGGGCATCCAGTACCAAAAAATATAGTAGGGGAACCTGTCAATTCGACAATAATTGAAGGGTAGTGGATGTATTTACTCTAATTTAATTTATAACCGCCAATGATACGATGAGTTCATGATATTCAATTTATGACTGCTAACGATCTAATGAGTTCATATATATAATGACACAAGTAGCCAAGAGTGTTCGAATATATAA
Organism: Nemophila menziesii; assembly: GCA_029959085.1. Lineage (NCBI taxonomy): Eukaryota > Viridiplantae > Streptophyta > Magnoliopsida > Boraginales > Hydrophyllaceae > Nemophila > Nemophila menziesii. The sequence continues at coordinate 69,960,025 of JARWIR010000003.1, read as the reverse complement.
AACCCTCTTAGGTATCCCTTCTATTTTTATAATATCATTTTTTAACAATATTTATAATACCTTTATTTCTTTTCACACCCTAGGCTGGGAACTCTAAATACCCTTGTACAAACAAGAACTTACAATTTTTCTTCTAGTATACACCTAAAATTATGATGATAAATTCAATTATTACAACTGAACTACACTACACTAACTCATAAACCATATATAACATTTTCCTGTATAATTAGAACTAGCCAATATATCCATATGTTAAACTTACGAATATAAGTTATACTATATGTAGCCTTAGCATCTTAAAGTCGTATACACACACCCACTTCACATATATTAAGGGCTACCTGCGCCATTGGTACCAATTCATTTTTTATGTGATATAGCCAAATATAACCAAATATAACCAAATTCTAAAAAATGCAGCTAGGTCCCCAAAATTTGAAAAATATTTAATAGCTGTAGAGATGATAGTGAATCATATGATTCTTTTATCACCTGAACATACTGAGAACATATCAAATGATATGAAAGAAAAAGATCCAAATGTATATACTTGAAAAGACCCGGAAAGGAAAAACAGAACCACTTGTTTAATTATAACCCAAGTCGAATGATGGGGGTTTTTCAACATCTGTGGCTTGGACAACGATTTGTGCTAGCTAACTACTACCATCAAACTCTCATGATTGTAACTAACTCTAAATAACGTTATACTACGCTATTGAAAACTTTTTTTAGATAATCTTATGGAAGTACAATATCAATAGTTATTCCTTCTAAACTTAAGTCACTCAAATTTAATCATAAATTTTTGAATTAAATTTTGCCTAAGGACATTTAGATACGCGGTGTAAACTAGTATATATATATATATATAGAAACCAAATTCGAAAGTAAAATTAAAATATTAGGATTAAAGGAGTACTATTAATTCAAAATTTGTCTTGAACATTGCATATCATTTAGGGGCATATAAATATATATGAAATATGTTTATCTTTATGCATTTATACACGTTTTTAAAGAAAAATGTCAAACTATGTTTTTGTTCATTAAAAAGTTGATTAAACAAAGGTCACTACTATGTCTTACACTACACCGTATCGTTCTTTCCGCGACTATATTTGTAGTCGCGAAAGAAGGAAAAAGTAGTCGCAAATGCCAAAATTTGGTTTTACTGACTACATGTAGTCGTGATAACTTAGTCGCTAAAAAGTCGTCGTTAGAGGGTATATATTACGATAAAAGCCAACAAGTAGTCGTAATTGCTCCAATGACATTAACGACTACACATGTAGTCGTAAATAACTTACGCCATTGTCGACTACTTTTGTTGTCGCTGACTATTAAACATAACGACTACAAGGTAGTAGTTATATGTTAACATATACGACTACATAGTTTTTAATTTACGACTACAAATGTAGTCGTAAATTAATAAAGTATTCTCAACTACTAATTTAGTCGCTAGAGGTTGAGAATTAGTGACTACTCATTATTATTATTGTAGACTACATGTAGTCGCGAATGACCTTTTTTATAAAAAAAATATATGTTTCTGAATTATATTATATTGCAATTTTTATTAATTATTGAAATTAAATATAATTCAAAAAAAATAATACAATTAATAATTAAAAATACCAATTAAAAACAATTAATTAATTAAAATACCAATAATATATTAATGCATCATTTCAAACATAAAGTCAACCAAAAAGTCAAAATAAAAGTCAACACAAAGTCAACCCAAAGTCAAGTATAGTCAAACTACGATTACATAATAAAAATAATAACCAAAATAAATAACAAAATAACCAATATAGCCCAACCTACTGGCTATATAAACGAGTCTCTTCATCTCCTTCAGACTCATCATCATCTTCATCATCCTCTTCATCACCTTGACTCTCAGATGCACTACCTGCTGGAGGAGTAGGGTTTTCAGGCATAGGCTGGTAAGGGGCAAAACCCTATTGTACCCTCATTTGATTAATCCATCTCATCGCATCGGTTACAACAACATGATAGTAAACCAGAGGAGCAGTGCTAGTCGAGTCTGTAGTAGGGGGTATATAAGGTGTCAGTCCTTGGGCTACCCGAAACTCGTTGATTGCTGCCATCATATTTGCGTTTTGCTCATCTTGGGCCGGGGTAGTCGAAGGACCTGAGACACGCTTCCTCTTTCTCGATCGGCCCATACCTTGTGTCTAACTCCTCTTTGGTGAGCCCATAACCTCCTTGGCAGTTTCCTTCACCGCCTCAACTTGCTCCTTAAGCGACAAGTCCGAGCTTCAGTTGTCTCAGATTGACTCTAGGTCACTTTCTCTTCCGTCTTCTCCTTTAACACTTTCTATTTAATTAAAGACATGAAAATAAATAAATTAATATTAAAGTCAAATAATTAATAATATTATAATTAAAAACTCATTTTTAAGTAAACTTACATCCGCATTCTTAAAACCATCCGACCTCCACTGCATTATCTTTTTGCTTTTTTCGACAACCTCGAAAAACCCACCCATTTGTGGAACGAGGACTTGTTCTTGCGTAGCCTCATCCCTCACTGTCATCGTCCCATCCCGGGTCGCCTTTAGAACACCTCGTTTCATTCAAAAAATTCAATTAATATTCTAAATAATCTAAACATCTATATAAAAAACTAACTACCTCGTAAAGAATATCCCTTGTTCAGGAATATTTTCGAGACCCTGGCCCACTTTTATTCTTTTGCTTCTTTCGATTTTCTTTATTCATTTTAGCCTGGTGATGGTTTATTTAAAATACAAGTATTAATAACATTATATATAATCTAAATAATAAAATAAATATATAATTAAAAGTAGACATTTGCGGCTGGTGAACCCCATAACTTACAGCACCTCCCCCATATCCCATCAGACAAGTCAGTCGGTTTCTTTCCCTGCAAGAAATACTCCTTTTTTACATTATGTTTGTAGTCTTTGATTCGCACGGTATCATCTAAATTCCCGGCGATATCTGCCCAGTCGGGCCTTTTCCTCCAATTAGCAATATCGAAAAATTTCTATATCCAAAATATTAATTAAAGTTATATAATATTAATAAATTTTCCTTTATATGTATTCATATTGGGTTTAGTTTAAAAATTACCGATAATCGCTTAACAACTGCTTCTTTATCTGTTTGGGAAACATTTTCCCACGCTTTGTAGCTCGGTGGTATCCTCTCCCGAACAGTTAGCCCGACTACTTGGCTTACGTGTTTCCCGTATTTACCGGAGGGATTCCACGTGTCATCAAGTACGCAGAAGTCGACCGGTACATGATACCCAACTGCCTTTAATGCCCGAATTGCAGAATTTAGTGACACAATCCCCCTCTTTTGCGCTTAATTTGTTCTGTTTTAAATTATATTTAATTAATGGATATTTAAAATAAAAATAATTTTGGAAAAAATAATCTTTTATATACCAGTTGGTTGTTACAATCGGTCAGATTTTTGTTTGGATTTTGGTTAGGATCGTGTCCCCCACCATCCCGCCATGTCTCCTAGCTAACACATTAGCCATCTATTTTTGCAATCCCAAATGACGAATAAATATATTTAAAAGACATAATTAGAAAATAAAATGAAAACCTAAAAAATAAATTATTACATCACCAAATTAAATACATAAATATAAAATAACAACTATTAAAATTAAACATCACCAAATTAAAGAAATATATATTAAATACAAAATAAATATTTTCATACCAAATTAAATAAATTAAATAAATATAAGAACACATCCAATCCACTTACAATCCGTATTACACAAAAAAAAATATTAGTCATATTATAAATAAAAGAAATATATAATTACTAATATACGTTATTATTTTTTAGTCCTTATATTTTTCTAAAACATTTTTTTAATTGCAAAAAAGGTCCTTGTAAATTATTTTACTCCTTTTATTTATTTTTAAATTGTAAATTAGTCCTTATGTTTTTTTAGAATACAAAATAGTAATTTTAAAATACGTTTTTTTAGTATTTTTTTATCAGCAAAATCAATTTTATTTCAATAATATCAACTTCATATGTCCTTACACTTGGACCTTTAAGCATTAATCCCAAGTCTTTTTTATATTTTTTTTTCAATATTTTCTAAAATTGCAAAATAGTCCTTATTTTTTTAAAAAGATACAGAATATTCTTAAAAATTCCAAAATATAATCAAACATTTTTTAGTCTTTATACTTTTTTTCAATATTTTTTAAAATTGCAACTTAGTCCTTTTAAAAAAAAATACAATTTAACCCTAAAAAGAGATAATTCCCAATTAATTACACTTCCTCACTTTTCATTCTAAAAAAAAAGGAAGGAGGATATTACTTCCTACTTACTCACAAATTTTCAACTTAATTCCCAATTGAACACATTGTCATATTTACCTTCCAATGTTACCCTTATGTGATTTTTTATATTTTTTTATTGTTTTTATTTTATTATTTAATATTATTTTTTAATAATCATTTTCAGATTTTTTTTAAATTTTTTTTCTAATTTTTTTTTGGAATTTTTTTTAAATTTATTTTGGAGTTATTCTTTTCGAATTTTTTTTCAAAATTTTTTTTTGAATTTTTTTTTCGAAAAAAAAAATTTCAATTTTTTTTTTGAAAATTTTTCCAGTTTTTTTTAAAGTCGAAATTTCAGGTTATGTGTTGTTGCAACACACAAATATAGATTTATGTGTTCCTGTAACACACAAAGTCATAAAATCGATTTAAATGATTCGCTTCTTCAACAATATTGTTTTTTTATATTTATTAATCGCATATACCTTATTTTTATTCGTCTTTAACAATCTTGATATTATATTTTTGTCTAACTCTTTTTTGTTATTCCAATTCTGTGTATTCCTGTAACACACAAATCTCAAAACCGTGTATTCTTAGAACGCACAAATATAAGATTTGTGTATTCGTGGAACACACAAATCTCAATTTTGTGTATTCATAGTACACATAAAAATTGAATTTATGTATTACTAGAATACACAAAATTTGATTTTGTTTGTTCCAATTCTGTGTATTCTTGGAACACACAATTCTCATATTTGTGTGTTCCTGAAACACACAAGTCTCAGATTTGTCGTTCCTGAAACATACAAGTCTCTAATTTGTGCCTGGACCACACAATTCTCAGATTTGTGCCTGGAACACACAAGTCTCAGATTTGTGCGTTCGTGGAACACACAAGTCTCTGATATGTGTGTTCCTGGAACACACAAGTCTCTGAATTGTGCGTTCTTAGAACACACAAGTCTCTGATTTGTGCGTTCTTAGAACACAAAAGTCTCTGATTTGTGCGTTTTTAGAACACACAAGTCTCAGGGTTGTGCGTTCCTGGAACACACAAGTCTCTGATTTGTGTATTGATGGAACACATATAAATCAAATTCACAAAACTTGATTTTGTTTGTTCCAATTTTGTGTATTCTTGAACACACAAATCGCAAAATTGTGTATTACTGCAACACAGAAATCTGAGATTTGTGTATTCATTGAACACATAAAACTCAAATTTATGTATTTTTTGAATACAAAAAACTTGATTTTGATTGTTCCAATTTTGTGTGTTGCTGCAACACACAAATCTCACAATTGTGTGTTCATGGAACACATAAAATAAATATTGGGGGAAAAAAAATTTCAAAAAAAAAAATTTTCGGGAAAAAAAAAATTTCTGGAAATTTTTTTTTGGAAAAAATAAATTTCGAATTTTTTTTTTTCGTAAATTTTTTTTTTTTTAAAAATGAATTTAAAAAAAATTTCCGAAAAAAAAATTTTAAAAAAAAATCAGAAAAAAATTTAAAAAGAATTTCAGAAAAAAAAATTTTAAAAAAAATTTCAGAAAAAAATTTTAAAAAAAAATACCGAAAAAAAAATAAAAAAAATTTTCCGAAATTTTTTTTTTTTCAGAAAAAAAAAATAAAAAAGAATAGAAATAAATAAATAATATTATAATTAAAGTAATTAATTAATTGTCTATGGGTATTTTTGTAATCTGTCATATTTTTTGTGCTTAAGTAAGAATTAAGTTGAAGTTGTAATTAATTGAGAATTTTTACACTCTCCGTGTAATTAATTAAGCATTGCCCCCCCTAAAAATTCCATTAAATCTAATTTCATGTTAAAATTATTTAAACTTATTAATTTTCACATTGGTCCTTATAATTTTATTTAATAATTTTTTTAATTGCAAATTAGTCCTTTTTTATAAATACAAAGTAACCCTAAAAATTCCAAAAAATATTTTTGTAACCCTAAATCATCCAACATCCAACTTATTAAAAAAAACTGCAAAAAATCATCTCAATATTTTTCTAAATGGATTCTAAAAACTACATCACATATATTTTCCATTACATGCATTCATAACCTAAATTTTTAGGCAATTTTTAATTTTTTTCCATTAATTGATTTAACGTATTTAGCTATACAAATGTGTTAAAACTATCACCAATCACTCCTAAAAACACCCTATTACACTCAGATTACACTTTATCAACTAAATGTCAAAGAACAAAAAATTGAAAAAAAACATGAAAATTAAAACACAAAAAGTGGATGAAAATCATACCTTAGATGATAAAACAGAAGCTGCTTTGATGTAGTATCCATGCCCATATAATTCGTACATAAACACAATAAAAAAATAGGTTAGAATATATAATTAGTGCAATCATTAAAAATCACAAGAAATAGATGGAAATGTTGGATTAGGAGATGATTTTATTACCTTTGGACTGGATTTGAAGGTGATACGAGCTTCAATTACTGCCGAAAATGGAGTTTCTAGAGAAAGAGTCTCGTTTTTGTGTAGAAGAGAAGGAGAAGAATGAAATGGAGAGGCTCGACAGATTGTACATATAGTACATTTCGTTTAGCGAATACATCGTGTACTCGTAAAAGATAACAAAGTCGTCGCTAGAAAGTGAAGTGATCGACACGCGTCAGGGAAGTGACCGACAAGTGCCTTATTCGCGACTACTACTTTGTAGTCGCGAAACGTCGGGTACGAAACACGTGTCATTTAATGAGTGGGAAAAATGATCAACCAATTTTTATAGATTTTAAATTCGCCTTTAACGACTACATGTGTAGTCGTAAATAATGTTTTATGTTACCTACAGTGTAGTTGCTAATGATAAAATTGATTTTTTTTTCTTTTTTATGTAATTGTAATGAACAGTTTTTGTTTCGAAACACCTGTTATATATTCAATAATAGTAACGTAATCAATTCCAAACAATCAAAACACGTAATCATAACAATTCATCAATTATAAATACCAAATTTCAAAATAAACATGAAATTAACTACACTAAACAATAAAGATATAATAAAACACTCTAATCCGTTTTATAACCACTCTTGTCAACAACTTCCTCATCACTATCAACGTAGATTGGTTACTCTATTTCATCATCGCTATACTCGTCCATCGTGTCGTCCAAAAACTCATTCTCTTCATCAATAATTAAATATATATGCAATAGAGAAGGGTCAAACTGGATCTCCTCGCCAGTTGTCAAGTGTAGCTGTCAGTAATCCGTCTCCGAGTTCAACAAAGGGATCGTGATACTCTCGTTTTCAATATGTAGTGATTCTGCACCCCATAATTCGGGACTCCATCCATTCCAATCATTGATTTCCCAAACAACTTTCCACCCTTTTTGTGTTTTCCTTATATTAATCTCATAAATAAAAAACACTTTTTTTTGCTTGTGTCGCTAAGATGTGTGGTTCATCTCTCCAAAAAAAAAAACTAGAAGTATTAATAAAGGTTACCCCATTCTCTGTCCTCGTAGTGCTCGTGTCATAAAAATTACACTCGAATAACACAACAGAACAACCACCATAAAATGTTACCTCTACAATCTTGACTAATTCACCGTAATACGGTTCTCTTCATAGGTGGTGCATACCTATAATCCTGAGTCACTATTTTTTCACCATTTTCACGAGTAACCCATTTGACACCGTTAACAACACATGAATCATATTTATAAACCGAACCATGAGACTTACTAGCCAATGAAATCATCTCACTGGTAGCAAATGCATCACCGACCTTTTCCATTTCATAAACCTACAAACAAGAAAAATTATAACAATATTGTCTAACATTGAATCTTAATTTGGTATTTGAATGGATCTATACCTTATGCATAAACCAATCTCGAAATTTTTTCGGTGTTTCCTCTTTTTATCGGCTACAGGGCCCGATAGCGTGGCTTTGTGTTCAATGCACATTCGAAGACGACCAACCTATCTGCCGCTCTGACTCGCGAGTCAATACTTTTTCCATAATAAATGAAAAAAATAATAAATAAAATGATCAACTTACGTCTTTAAATGCTGGATTTCGTCGCAATTAAGTAGGATGTACCAGTTGATTTGCTCCTTCTCTACGTATTGCAAAACACCAAACTCTTTTTTACCAGTGGAGTACACAGGCTCTTAAATACGGATAAATCTTTTGGTTGAGCTACAGTCTCGGTATATCTACCCGGTGCGTTGAACTTTGTTTTTTCTTCTTGAAGATAACGCGATATGAAAGTCAAAGTCTCCTCTACGGCGTATCCCTCAGCGATCGAACCCTCCGGCCTAGCAGGGTTTTGTATGTATTCCTTTAACTTCTTTTAATACCTCTCCAACGGGTAAATCCAACACATCTGAACCGGTCCCCCTAGTAAAGCTTCATCGTATAAGTGTATAACCATGTGGATCATTATATCGAAAAACGCGGGAGGCAAAATCATTTCCAGTCTACACATAACTTCAACCACTCCCTCCTTACCCGATTCTAACTCTTTCCTGCTGAGATTTTTCTTACAAATGACTCTAAACACATGAGCTAACCCAATAATCGCTTCACTAATCGATTTATCTTCAATAAGCCCGGGGATACTAGCCATGAAAAGATACTGCATCATCACGTGACAGTCTTGAGATTTTATTCCGATAATCTTTCCCGTATCACTTTGAACATTATCTCTCAAACTAGATGCGAAACCATCGGGAAATTTCTGTGCCTTCAACCAGTCAAGAAATATTTTCCGCTTTTCCGTTGACAAAGTGTACTTTGCTCGCTTCAATATCGCTTTACCTCATCTCGATATCAACCACAAATCTTTCCTGATGTTCATATCCTTAATATCCATTCTCGCTTTCACGTTATCTTTGTTTATTTTCCCATAAAGACCTATAACTGTACCGAGCAAACTATCACACACATTCTTCTCGCAAAGCATAACGTCAATGTTATGTTTCAACAAATTTTTGAACCAATAAGGTAAACGATAAAAAATACTCTTTTTCTTCCAATTGAATTGACGAGAAACAGTTTGCTTCACAATCTTGCCCCCAAAATCCTTGTGTTTACCGGGAAACACAATGGGCAACCCATCTAACTGTATCTGAAAATCAGAAGGAGTATGTTTCCTCGGTGGGACCCTATGATCGGTAGCCGGGTACAAAACCTTGTCTTTTCTAAAACAATGTCTGGGAGGTAACAAACATCTATGGTCAAAGTAAACCACCCTTTTCTTCACCTTCTTCAACGGAGTAGAATCCATGCATTCTGGGCAAGCTAAGGAACCTTGACCCGACCATTAGTGTTTGACCTAGCGGGGTAATCATTAGTCATGGACAATAAACAGACCTTCATTGTAAACTCTTGCTTCACGTGGGCATCATACGTAAGGATCCCTTTCTCCCACAACTCGTCCAACTCATCTATAACAGGTCGAAGAAAGACATCCATGTCCTTACCAGGTGAACGGGGTCCCAGAATCAACAAGCAAAGTTGAAATGTGGTCTCCTTCATGCATTCCCACGGTGGTAAGTTGTAGACGATCAATATAATCGGCCACACGTTGTATGAGTTGTTCTGCATGGAGAACAGAAAAAAACCATCGATACCTAGACCCAAGAACACATTTCGAGGTTTGCTAGAAAACTCAAGATATAACTGTACAAATCTCTTCCAACTATCACCATCAACCGGATGACGCAACACATCTGGGTCGACTCTTCCTTGTACGGTGCCAAATCATATTTATGGCAGTGTGTCTCGAAGCATAAAGTCCTTGCAACCTCGGAACAATCTGAAAATATCAGAGTTTCTTATGCGCTACTTTCTGACCCTTCTTCAGGTCACATCTGGATTTACTACATACTGGACACTTGTCGAGGAATTCAGTTTCCTTGTAAAATAAAGCACAACCGTTCACGCAAACATCGATGGTAGTGTACCCCATACCTAAACTTTTTAACTTTTTATTGCACTCCTCGTAAGACTCGGGCAAGGTATGAGGTTTGGGCAATACACGACACAAATGTTCAAGAAGTTTTGTGAAAGATGTGTTAGTCCACTTGTTCTTCACCTTCACGTGCATTAGCTTCGCAATGAAATTTAATGAACTCATTGATGTACATCCAGGGTATAATTAAGTCTCCAATTCCTCGTACATAGTTTGGAAACTGCCACGTGTTGAATTGATCGAGTCTATCATCTCAGTGTTACCCGAATGACCACCACCCTCGTAATTAGGTCTCAAATCTTCATAGACATTAAACATTTCAATTTTTACATATCTAGTCTCGGGAATTTCTAAATTCTCACCATGCTTTGTCCAAATCTCATATGTGGACAAAAATCCAAATTATAAAAGATGTGACCTAACTTTGTCCACATTAAACCGACGATTATTCGAACATTCATTACACGGACAAAACAAAGTTTCATTAAAATCCTCTTGTTTTTGAGAAAATATGAGAAATTCTTCTATCCCCCTTAACAAATTCACGCAAAACACGATGAGCGGAATTAATCCAACTTTTATCAGTACCCGAAGCCATCATCCATTACCAATATAATCAACTACACCAATATAAAATAATACAAAATAAATATTTAATTTGTGCATTTGATTCTCATACAATACTATAACATATAGATTAGAACAATAAAACATGTTTCTAACAACCTAATCATACTATATAACATTAAATACACAATTGTAAACAAAGAAAAGAAATTTTAAAAAGTTTAAATGAAGAAAAAATACCTACTTTTGGGCAAATTTGGTTGGAGAAAGTGAGAATTGTGTAGGTCCTATGCTGTAGATCTCCCCACCTAGGCGCGCCTAGGCGCCGCCTAGGCGTCAACTCCCCCCTCAGGCGCTTACGCCTAGTTAAAACTCTAGGCGTTTTAGCCTAGCGCCTTAGTCGCCGTGGAATAGGCGCCTAGCCCGTCGACGCACCGATTAATGGCAAAAAATGGCCGTCTAGGCGCCGATTAATGGCAAAACATACCCGTATAGGCATTCTTGTTATTTTTCTTATTCTCGAGAATTTTTTGATTGATATTATAACTCAATTTTTAGTATTTTTTATATATACTATAGTGTTTTAAGATGAATTTTATGACTTAAATAGTTGAAATTTATATAATTACTACATATATATTACTAAATATACAAAATTACACAGTGGGATTCAAAACCGTATAATTCCGCCTATGCCCCGTGTAATCCCGTCTAGGCGCTAGGCCCGGCTCGAGCGCCTAGGCCTCAAGACCGAGATCTACAACATAGCGCCTAGGCCCTCCATTAAATTTATTTTACTCTCGAAAATTCTTGAATTGATATTATAACTCTAATTTTAGTATTTTTCATATTCAATATAGTGGCGTTAGGTGAATTTTATGACTTAAATAGATAAAATTATCATAATTATAGACGCGTATTACTAAATATATAAAATTACATAGCAGGATTCAAAACCGCGTAATCCCGCCTAGTCCCCGCGTAGTCCCTCCTAGGCGCTAGGCCTCAACCGACCGCCTAGGCCGCGGAACCGAGATCTACAACATAGTGTAGGTTCCACTTTGTTGATTGGCACCAGATAGCTTTTACACGTGTTGAAAAAGTATTTGACGATGATTAGTGGGAAAATTTTGTTAGAGTTTTTAAAGAATAGTGGGAAAGATATAAAATATTGGGTATTAATAAATTCAATTCCCAACTCACTGTCATAAATAAGCTATGAGCTTTCGCGACTACAAAAGTTGTCGCTAAAGATGTTCAAGTAGTCGCTCTTACTAACTACTAGCGACTACAAAAGTCGTCGTAAAATGAGAAAAGTCATTTGCGACTACTTATGTCAGTGAACAAGATAATTAAAAATAAAAATACTAGCGACTACATATAAATCATTAACGACTACACTGTGTAGTCGATAATAAGAAAACGTATTTACAACTTCTTTTGTAGTCGAAAAAGATGGGAAGTAGTCATAATTAAAATGAGTCCTTAACGATATATCTTTAGCGACTAAAATAAGTAGTCGGGAAAGATTTCGTCGCTAAAGATCATGCGTGTAGTAGTTTTAGTAAAGCAAAAGGTCACTACTATAGATGGATACTGTGAAAGCTTACACTATTTTATTATTTTGGAGCATGCACATATTTAGGTTATAATGGTCGTATGGTTGCAAGATATTCCACTCAGTCACAACTCAGGAACAGTAGTGCAAGAATCCAGGTTGCTTCGCACGACCATCAAATTAGCAACTCAAATGCAATTGAAACCATAGAGTATGATGATAGGAAATAGATATCCCTTCTTCCTCAAGGACAATGATATGGCAAAGCTCAATAACCCACAACTTCAGAGTCTCAAAGTTTTTACATTTTCTTGGGACCTTTTTTTTAAGATTTGAATATATAAATTTATGTAGATATATATTTAAGTTAAGTAATGTACCATAAATGATAAACTAACTTATTGCAAAAATATTATATTTTCTAGTAGGAGGTTCTAAAGTTTGAATCTTGAAACCTAATTTTATATATAATACATATTTTTAAGTAATTTTTTTAATTCTTTTTAGTTTCCCTTATCTAATGGTGAACTTATATGTTTACATAATTGTTTTTTTTCATTTTATCTGTATTATAATAAATTGTCAAAAAAGTCTACAAAAATTTCAATTATAGTAACCTAAATGTTGTTATGGCCCTGTTATATATGTACAAGGTAAAATCCGTTTCTGATTTTTATGAAAAATAAAACAGAGGCAAAATATTTATGAGACAATATGAAACTTTATCGAATAATTGAGATATCTAAGAAATTTAATTGAAGAGTTATTGAACTTAGGTTGGTACAAGCATTCAAACAATTTTGCTTGAAAACGAGTTTGGTACAAAAATAAGTGTGAAGTCGTCACTAAAATTGGTAAAATAGATTCTCGATTTTTTTTATAAAATACATGTGAAATTATATATGTATAGTGGGCCCATTTGGAAATTTCTCTTTGGCCCCGAATATAGCAAGGTCGACCTTGTCCTCGATCATCGAAATGGTCACCTTATCTGTTCAACAATGCAACCTTAATCATGTTTGCGATTGGTTAGGGAATTGAGAAAATTGTGTTGCTGATGACTTCTTTCCAGAAGAAGATATTAGAATTAGAATTCACGAGACACTTTAGAATGATTATATGTGACATTTCCTTAGAATTTTGCAAGGTCATGGTAAATGCATGCATAATTAATGTTATGTAGTTTTCGATATTATCTTTTCCCGTTTGAGTATTTATAGAGAAAGTCATAGCTTAATTAGACTTTATTGTTTGGATTTTCTATTATTTATCTTTGTAAATTTATATTTGCTAAAGAAATTTGTTTCTTTAACCAGTCTTCAATATCCGGGAAGCATCTAACTTGTGATCAGAGAGGAAAGATAGTTAGTAATACCACATATTGGAGGTAATAACATGAATGGGGTGGCAACTGATATGGGAAGAGATATTGGAAACTAATTGTTACTTCTAAAGAAATAAGAAAGAGAACACTTGGATATCCATTGAAAGAATTATATCATGACTTCAAACATGGGAATCGACTTCTAGAACTATATTTGAGTCTATCAAGAAATGAAGCTTTTGATATACGTGTCAGAGATATGGTTTTTGAAATAAGGTAAGAACTTTACTAAATTTTAAAGCAACCAATAGTCGGTTTATGATGGCTCATACTAGGATGGATGATGAATATATAAAATTACGAGAAAAGATGAAGAATGTTATCATTAGACTAGTAACCAGATAATATAATTACTTCTTTCAAGATATGTATATGTGCGCATAAAGTTAGCTATTTTTTGCAAGCATGAATTTGTCATCACCGTTCTTATATTTTATTCATATCAAATTCTATGTTAGATGAGATATACAGAACGATCAAGAAATCCAAATTGTTGCAACTATATCTAATAGTTTTGAAGATCTCGATAGTCTTTTAAGTCATTAAAGTAATATTATTCGTTCAAGTAGCCACTTAGGTTCTGAATTTGATTTTATGGTCGGTAGCATCAAAATCATTCTAATTATATCACGTGTTTTGGTAAATTATAATATTTTAATGGTGCATCTAGCAAAAGGAAAATTTACTTGGTCTCAAACCTGTTACTAATATTGATATATTAGTGAAATGTCAATTTTGTGTCAAGGGCATGCATGTTAAAAGACTTTTTAAAACAGTGACCACTACATAATCTAAGTTTATGAACGAGTATATGTTGAATAGACCACTTAATAGAAATATTAAGAGGTTTAGGTCCAATAAGGGAGTTCAAATATAGTTATAATTCCCTCTAAGATTTTTGCGAGAAAATCAAAATTACCTGTAAACATAGTGCCTCTTATATACCCCACAATAAGATGGAATAATTATGATAAAGTATAGATCTCTTAAAGAGACGATAAATGACATGTTAATAAATTAATGTTTACCTAAAAACATGTGAAAGGGAAGCTGTTTTGTCTATCTATTGTTTGTTAAGTAGATTACCAATAAGAGCCTAGATAATAAACCTTATGAGATTCAGAAAGGGTTTTCACCTAAACATGAAAGTCTTAACAGTGTGGGGGTATTTGTGAAAGGTTAGCCTACTTGAATTTATTAAAGTAAAAATTGGACCATAAGACGATATATTCTATCTTTATCGATTATACTCATAATATTGTCGCGTATATATTTTTATCGATGATAATGATATATGTGAATTTTGAGATGCATAATTCTTTATAACCTTTGAATAAGGTTAATACTTCTATTTTGTTATTATTCCTATTACTGTTAAACCTCGATAAATGAATGTTCGATAAATGAATAACCTTGATAAAAAATAATTTTCTACTGTCCCGACTTCGGCTAGTGGGCTAAATGAATAACCTCGCTATATGCATTAATGAATAATTTTCTCGAAATCTTTAAAGACCCTATATAAATATAAATGAATAATCATCACAATTCATTATATATATATTAAAAACGATTTTTTTTCAATCAACAATGTTCATACAATAAGTCATTTTTTTACAAAAAAGGAGTCTATAGTTTTTTCCTTTTTTTCACATAAAATCATCTCATCCTTGATTTTTCCTAGCGCAAACAAAATTTTAGGAGTATTATGCTCGTGTTGTAGAAAATAGTTCTGTAAGGTGATTACTACTTGATATGTTTCATTTGATGACACATTTGGTATGAGACTACTATCATCTGGTTCTAGATCATTCTCATCATTCTATACAATTTCATCGTCGGTAGGCAATTCAATAACGACATCATTCTCGTTAGGATAGTTTAAAAGAAGTTCGACATCCATCATAATTCTATAGTGTAAAGTAATTAATCATACAAGAATATAAAATGTGAAAAAATACTATCTATATGAATTTAAATCCATTTATCGCTAAATGAATTGTATTTTCATTTATCGATAAATAGATAATCTCGCTAAACGAATATATTTTCCTTGTCCCTATAGTATTCATTTATAGAGGTTTAACTGAAATACTAATTTACATGCTGATATTGATATGTATGTTGGTGATACTACCCTACTACCTACCTTCTCCTAGTTCTAAGCCTACCTTGATAATGAACATAGGAGGATTAAGAGACGTAAGATGTAGTCAAGATTCAGACCAGACTTTATCACTTCCTTTATTATAGAGGGATTCCAAAATGATATAACAAGTGAGAAGATAATAACATATTTCCTTATTGAGGATAATCTTAAGATGTAAGATGAGACTACCCGATCAATAGAGGCTAGTTTTTATAAAGAAGCTATTAACAATTAATTATAATCTATTTTATCAAACTATACATGAGATTTGATTGATTTGAATATGGTTGTTAAAACGATAAATTGTTTTTTGAGAAATGACGGTTCTATAGAAAAACTCATAGCTAGAGTAGTAACTTAAGACTTTACCTATAATAAAGCCTTAAACTAATTTGATACGTATCCCCGTTTCCCAAAGATCCACAATAAGAATTATTATCGCCACAACTGTCATCCGTAAACTAGTTATCCAGCAGATTGATGTTAAGACTATGTTTTTGAATGGAGATAGTATGTAGTTTAGAAGGTCATTGTATGAATTAATACAAGCACCCAAATAATGGCAGAGAAACTAGATAACACCTTTTTACTTAGGTTAATGCATATTTCAGAATCCAGTGGTAGAGGAGGTAGAAACCGGGGGATCATGGTCTCTTTGATTTTGAAAAATTATTACGTCACTATTTTTACAAATAGCTAATATACATATAATTATAAGAACTTTAAACTGTTTTATTCAATCTTTTTAAAGTAAATTTGAAAGTGAATATATTTAGTTAGCCTTATAATATGTGTTAATTTTAATATAGGTTCTTATAATATGAAAAGATTGCATTATATGCCACAATATTAAATTTTTGTATGAAATTTGTTGCACCATACTCCTCTATAATACACAAAACAACCTATATTTATTGTAAAAAACACAACATATTCGTATAAATCATTTTTTTGGTTAAAAGTAAAAAATAAATTAACTAAAATAATAATAAGATAGATTTACAAAATTGGAGGAATCATGGAAAGGGGAGTTGGGGGTGGGTGGGTGGGTGGGGGGAGGGTTGGGAATGAGGGGAGGAAAGGGATTGAAGCTTCCAAACATTTTAGAAAGTGGGAGGGGGGATAAGGTGGTGATATAAATAATTTATATAATAAATATTTTTTCATGGAATTCAATGGGGTATGTCCTCCCTGATGAGGCAGGTGTGGCTTTTCCCCTTTTAGTAGGGTGTTGTATGGGACGGGGGAGGATTTAGAAACTAAAATTAAGGGGAATTTGAGGTATGCATGATTCGATGTAACACCCAATATGTTTTCTAGTGATAAATATAAAAATATTTTTTTTATGAATGTCAATGTCCAATTGCTATTTATATTATACAATGAAAATCATTCATGTTATTTTTAATATCGACTAAATTACACAAAACACTCATAACCACCATTGAGTGCTTTATATAAAACGAGACCATCATGAATAAAACTATGGAAAGATTTAGATCAAATGAGACCATCAAGAAAAAATGCAATAACAACCAAGATTCAAACACCATTTTTTTATTATTAAAAGGCAATAATTCATATATTGAAATCAATTAAAGAAATAAAATAGAGGACACTGGAAATTAACTAATTTTATTGATATATAATATTTTTGTTCAAGTAATTCATTACTCTATATTTATATTTGGGTTTATGAGATACTTTCGTAGTTGCGTCATTTATTAGGACTTGGATAGGGGTTGGCGATGCCAACATATCAATGTTAACGTTAGCAAAGAAAAGAAAACGGTTGCTAACGTATATTTTCCAAATATGGCAAATTTAAGAAAGGCGCAAGGTCAACCCAAAAACATAAGGTAACACAAAAATACAAACAATAGGAAACAAAAAGGTGATGGCGACGATGTTGAAATTGAGATGAATTATTATTTTTTTAAATTCCAAATTGGGTTGGGTCATGGACTAAAACTATATTTAGGCCTAAAAATAATCGATGTGGCTCTTAACCCCATGGGATTGAGGTAAATAAACCTCTAGTATATGTGTAAGGTGATAGTGTTTGAGTGGTGGTGCTGAATATGCATGGTTAGTGGTCGTGGTGTATATATGTGTGCGAGTGGTGGTGGTATGTGTATATTGGTGGTGGAGTGGTATTGGTGTGGATTCAACCTGCTAACCGGACTGGTCTATACCGGTTCCCGGATAGGACCGGGCTACCGGTTCCAAGACCGGAACCGGACCAGAGGAACAGTAAAAGCACAAGCCGGTTTAGTGCTTATCGGTTTGGTTTAAAAGAAATATGTTGCTTATGAACCGGTTCGAACCGGGCCAGATCGGTAAACCTATTATATATTTTTTTACAATAACTTATTGAACAAGAAACTTTACTCACTCCAGATACATCCATATTTATTTATCCGCTCTAAAATTCAAAAAATACAGTAAAAGAGAAAATTTACTCAGTCCAGCAGATACAACAAAAAATGGGACCCATATTCTAAGGTTTAGTTTTGTCTTTTTATAAGTATTAAATAATGTTTTTATTAGTATTTACATATATATATATAAAATGTTAGAACCGGATCAGTTGCGGTTCCAACTGTTAAAACCGGTCCTCCATAACGGTCCGGTTTTCCATTCTAGTTATAAAAGGAACGGATCAGACCGCACCGGTAAGAATAGGAACCGGTAGATCGGACCGGACCGGACCGTTAAGCACTAAAACCGATAAGAACCGGTCCAAATTGAATCGTTGGGACCGTTAGCCAGAGTGTGGATACATATTTCTTAATATAAACTAAATTTTGAATGGTTCAAATTTAAAATTATAGGAATACAAGCGTAATATGGTAAAAAGAATATTTATTCAAATATTTATAATTGATATTATTTGGTACACATTGGAGTAATTTTAGACCATTGTTTGTACATATTTTCCGGATATAAGGAAATATATGTCCTTAATGATCTAGATTTTACTCCTTATTATACAGATTAATGATTGTCTAATTAATTATTATGCATAATCGTTCATGGCACACTCAGGGGGAGGTCCTTGTGGGTAATACTTAGTATCAGTGCAATAAGTGTATATCATATAATTTCGCTCAGATTTTTTTAGTTGTTCTTCTTTACTTCTATCCAACCCTTCATTAAGCCAGCCATTCTTTGAAGAAGTGCAAGAGGATGATCCAGATGAAGAGACACAAGTATTTTCATCATCGAAGTCTTTGAAAGAAGCAGTAAATGGAGCTTTACTCCAATCAATCTTCACACGTCCACCTCTTGTTGCCCACTCATCTGCATTCCATATACATCCATAAACCCTCATTGGTTGATTATTTGGATAAGGAACACCTATTGATTCTCCATTTTTGAACACTCTTATGGGTGTACCGTCCACCAAAAATCTAAAAAAATAAATTATAATAAAATGCAAATTATTTATGTTAATTACATGAGTTGACGAATATTAATAATTCATTATACTTAGAAGATGTGTTGTGGGTTCCATATGAATGAATATGTGTGAAAATCTGCAGTTGGGTCAAACCATAAGCGATATTGTTTCTCCTTAACCCCTTGTCCTTGGGCCCACACATTGGTATGAAGAGTATAAGGCTCACCACTTATATTTCCCAAGAATTCAAAGTCTATTTCATCATGTGTTTCTCCTTGAGATGACAACTTCAAAAAAATAAATGCATCACAATCACGCACATAAATATGTTGTATAAATGGAATGATATCAATTAGATATACTCACATAAAAGGCTGTTACAGTCCCAGCTGAATCTCCAGGAACAACTTTGAGTTGCATGTCAAATTTACCAAATAAATATTCGTTCTTGGATTGGAAGCCTGCACCAGAGGCTTGATCCAGGGTAAGGGAGATAATCTCGCCTTGGTTTTGTATGTTTGCATGAGAATCTCCATATGTGATATCAAAATCTTGCTTAAAGTTACTAGCAAATGAAGCAGTGATGAATGAGCTAATGAGTAGAATAGGTATGAAAGAATAGGCCATTTTAAATATTATGTTATTGAATATGAAATTATTAATGAAGTCTATGCTATTGGAGGTTGGTATTTATAGGAGTTGTTAAATGAAATAAAAGAAGGATCGTGAAATTATGGACTTATGAAAAAATCTAGAAAATATAATGTGTAATTTTGTGTCCAAGGTTGATATGTAAAAATAAAAGAATTGCATTTTTTTAATAAGAGCATAGATAAGGATGATATTGTTATTACTTATTACAATAGACATTTTTGACAATAAAAGCATCATGTGACGTTTAAATTTTTTATATGTGAATCTTGTTTTTTTGGATAAAATAAACGGAAATCAATTTCTAACAAAAAAGTCATGCTATTTGAACTCATATTTAACATCAATATTTTGGACTAAATTATGATACTTGTATTAAAAAGGTACAAAATTACATATTACAAATCCAGATTTATATAGGAAGCCTAGAGAAATAAAAAGACATAAAAGAAAAAAAATCTATAAAACTAAAACATGAAATGGATAAAAGAACTAAACACAGTCAAACTCCAACCATGCTATTCTAAGTTCTATCATGACTACCATAATCATATCTATCCATACTTTTATTGTATAAAATGTTCTATTTTTGAAAAGTTTTGTAGTATGTAACTTCGTAAATAGTAATATAAAATTAGTGAACCTTCTCTTATAAAATTAATATATGTCTCTAATAAAAATATTAGGGCTTTGATAGATTTTTTAATTTTTAATTTAGTTTTTAATTTTGAATTTTAAATACATACTTGGTAAAAAATTTCTTCTATGATGGATAAATTATCTATTTTATTATTGATGAAATATCAATTATAAAAGTGACAATGATTTAATCATCACACGTTACATTGATAAAGTTCCAATCTTGTGTTTTAGTTTGTTGTTACTAATAAAATTTTCAATCTTATGATTAAATTATTATTCTCATTAATAAAATTCTCAATGATAAAAAAAAAAATTGAAAATTACAACTATAGTTCAAGGTTGATGGAGATGATCCAATTCAATAATATCCAAATTACCTTTACAATAAAGTTTAACAAAAATGAATATATTGAAACTAGAATATATATATGAAGAAAACATTTTATTTTGAGATTGTTACTAATCCTCAAAAGTATTTTTTATTTAATAATGCAGTATATGTTCTTTGTCTTTCTTGTTTACTTGTGGGACGTACAATATTTTTCTCCTTCTCTATTTTCTAATTTTAGTTAGCTTGTGGGAGTACACCATATTTATAGTTTTTTGTCTTTTTTGTTGATTGTGGTATCCATTTCTTCATCTACTTTGTTAGCTTGTTGGGCGTACAACCGAGTTCATCTATATTTTCATTATTATCTAAATGAATATGACATTTTTATATAGCTTAGAGAATGAGAAAGAGAAAGAGAAAGAGAGAGATGATTAAAAGTAGAAACTAACATGATTAGATTTAGAAGAATAATATTAAGACTTAATTTGTCTTGATCGTTTCATTTCAACTAAGGGAATATATTAATTTGGGTGAACAAGGGAAAGAAATATTTTTACCTTATGCATTTATACACATTTTTTTAGAAAAATGTGAATTAATGTTTTCGTTCACTGAAGAGATGATTAACTAGAGGTCACTACTATGCCTTTGTAAAAAAAGGTCACTACTATGGATGACTAATGTGAAACTTACACTATTTTATTATTTTAGACCATGCCTAGATTCAGGTTATAATGATAGTGGATATTGTGTTCTAATTTTTTGTTACTAATAAAATTTTCAATCTTATTATTAAATTTTTATTCTCAATGATGAAAAAAATAATTTGAAAAATACAGCTATAGTTCAAGGTTGATGAAAATGATCCAATACAATAATATCCAAATTACATTTACAATAAGGTTTGGCCAAAATTACTTTATTAAAACTAGAATATATTTATGAGGACACAATGTTTTTTCAAAACATCAATCATCAAAAACATGTATAATAATAGAAATCGTCTTCTTTGTCTTCCTTGTTTGCTTGTGGAACGTACAATATATTCATATTTGCTCCCTTATTATTTTCTAATTTTAGTTAGCTTGTGGGAATATACCATATTTATATTTTTTTGTCCTTTTCTTTGATCGTGGTATCTATTTCTTCATCTACTTTGTTAGCTTGTGGGGCATACAACCGAGTTCATCAATGTTTTCATTATTATCCTAAAAATTATGACATTCTTAGATAGATTAAAGAATGAGAGAGAGAGAGAGAGAGAGAGAGAGAGAGAGAGAGAGAGAGAGAGAGAGAGAGAGAGAGAGAGAGATGAATCAAAAGTAGAAACTAACAATATTAGGATTAGAAGAACAATATCAAGACTTAATTTGTCTTGATAATTGCATTTCAACTAAGAAAATATGTTAATTTGGGTGAACAAGGGCATGTAATATGTTACCTTATGCATTTATACACATTTTTCTTAAGAAAAATGTGAAATTATGTTATCGTTCACCGAATAAATGATTAACTAGAGGTCACTACTATGCCTTTGTAAAAAAAAAGGTCACTACTATGGATGGATAATGTGAAACTTACACTATTTTATTATTTTAGACCAAGCCCATGTTTATGTTATAATGACAGTGGGTATTCCACCTAGTTGCAACTCATGAACACTTGCTCCATATGACCATCAAATTAGCAACTCGTATTAAATTTAAAACATATATTATGATGATAGGATAGGGATATCCCCTCTTCCTTGAGGATGTTAATATTGTTAGGCTCAAGAAGCCACAACTTATGAACATATAAATGTATTTATCTATATATATATATATCTTTAATTTTAGTAGTGTAACATAAATGAATAAAATGAATAACATGTCTTATTGGTAAAATAATATATTATTTAATAGGATGTCCTAATTTTGAACTTGATACCTAATTTTTTATATTAAATGCAATTTCCTATTCTTTATACAGTTTTTAAATTTCTTTAGCATCCCTTATCTAATGTTTATTTGTTCCATGTAATTTTTTTCATCTTTTTTATACACTTCATTATAACAAATAGTTAGAGAAGGCACCATAATTCTCATTTTAGTTACGTGAATGTTATTACGATCGATATTTCTTCACCTTAATATATATATATATATATATATATATATATATATATATATATATATATATATGGTAAAATCCATGTCCGGTTATATTGAAAAAAATAGAGGTAAGAGATTTATGAGATAATTTAGAAAAATTTATAGGATAAATGGAGTTTTAAAAACTTTACTGAAGACGTGATTAAATTAGGGTGGTTCGAGCAGCCAAACAATTTTGCTTTAAAACAATGTCGGTACAAAATAGGAGTGAAAACAACACTGAATTTGGTAAAAATATTTCTCAATTTTTTATTAAATACATGTACAAGTATATGTATATGGGGCACATTGTGAAATTTCTCTTTAGACCCCAAATATAACAAGGCTAATGCTATTCTCGATCATTCGAAATGGTCACCTTATATGTTAACCAATCCAACCTTCATCATGTTGGAAATCGGTTAAGGAGTTGATATAGGTGTTGATAATAACTTATTTTCAGTAGAATAAATTCGAATTAGAATGCATATGGCACTCAACAATTATGATGTGCTACATTTCCTTAGACTATTGCAAGATCATGGTAAATGCATGAATAATGTTATGTAGTTGTAAATCTTCTCTTTTCCCACTTGAGAATTACCCCGGAAAGTGAAAGATTAATCAAATTTCATTGTTGGGGTTTTCTAAAATTTATCTCCATACATTTATCTTTGAAAAAGGTAATTGTTTCTTTCACCATCCTTTAGTATTTAAGAAGTATCTAGCTTGTGATCAAAGAAGAAAGATAATAAGTAATACCACAAATTGGAGGCAATAACAATAAAGAAATGGCAGATGATATGGGAGTACATGTTGACTAATCATTGTTACTTCTCGAAAGACAAGATAGAGTTCACTTTGATATCCCTTTAAAGAATTATATCATGACTCTCCAACTTGGGAATCGATCTCTCAAACTATTTTGAACCTTTAAATTAATGAAGATTTTGATTAGCATGTCTCAAATATGCCTTTTTTAAATATGATAGAAACTTTACTCGCTTTTGAAGCAACCAATAGCTTGTTTAAGATGACACCACACAACAGTCTTAATCCCAAACTTGTTGTTGTTGGTAATTGAAAATATTTAAAAGTTTTTGGGGGTTATATTATTTTTGTAAAACTTGTGGGTTAGGTCGGGAGGTTATTTAAAAAATAGAGTTTTTGTCTAATTTTGATGTTAAAGGTTGTGACTTTGGTAGAAACGTGTTTGTGAAATAATAAAATGTTTTGGTTGTCTAATTTTTGTTTTTTAAAACTTGTGAATTAGGTGGAGATATATTTGCAAAAATTTCAATTATAGTAACCTAAATGTTGTTATGGCCCTGTTATATATGTACAAGGTAAAATCCGTGTCTGATTTTTATGAAAAATAAAATAGAGGCAAAATATTTATGAGACAATTTGAAACTTTATTGAATAATTGAGCTATCTAAGAAATTTAATTGAAGAGTTATTGAACTTAGGTTGGTCCGAGCATTCAAACAATTTTGCTTGAAAACGAGTTTGGTACAAAAATAAGTGTGAAGTCGTCACTAAAATTGGTAAAATAGTTTCTCGATTTTTTTTATAAAATATATGTGAAAGTAAATATATATAGGGGGCCCATTCTGAAATTTCTCTTTGGCCCCGAATATAGCAAGGTCGACCTTGTCCTCGATCATCCAAATGGTCACCTTATCTGTTCAACAATGCAACCTTAATCATGTAGGTGATTGGTTAGGGAATTTAGAAAATTGTGTTGCTGATGACTTCTTTTCAGAAGAAGATATTGGAATTAGAATTCATGAAACACTTGAGAATGATTATATGTAACATTTCCTTAGAATTTTACAAGGTCATGGTAAATGCATGCATAATTAATGTTATGTAGTTTTCGATATTATCTTTTCCCATTCGAGTATTTATAGAGAAAGTCGTAGCTTAATTAGACTTTATTGTTTTGATTTTCTATTATTTATCTTTGTACATTTATATTTGTAAAGAAATTTGTTTCTTTAATAAGTCTTCAATATCCGGGAAGCATCTAACTTGTGATCAGAGAGGAAAGATAGTTAGTAATACCACATATTAGAGGTAATAACATGAATGGAGTGGCAACTGATACAGGATAGATATTGGAAACTCATTGTTACTTCTAAAGAAATAAGAAAGAGAACACTTGGATAGCCATTGAAAGAATTATATCATGACTTCAAACATGGGAATCGATTTCTAGAACTATTTTTGAGTCTATCAAGAAATGAAGCTTTTGATATGCGTGTCAAAGATATGGCTGTTGAAATACCGTAAGAACTTTACTAAATTTTAAAGCAACCAGTAGTCGGTTTATGATGGCTCATACTAGGATGGATGATGAATATATAAAATTACGAGAAAAGATGAAGAATGTTATCATTAGACTAGTAACCGGATAATATAATTACTTCTTTCAAGATATGTATATGTGCACATACAATTAGCTATTTTTTGCAAGCATGAATTTGTCATCACCGTTCTTATATTTTATTCATATCAAATTCTATGTTAGATGAGATATACAAAACGATCAAGAAATCCAAATTGTTGCAACTATATCTAATAGTTTTGAAGATCTCGATAGTCTTTTAAGTCATTAAAGGAATATTATTCGTTCAAGTAGCCACTTAGGTTCTGAATTTGATTTTAAGGTCGGTAGAATCAAAATCGTTCTAATTATATCACGTGTTTTGGTAAATTATAATATTTTAATGGTGCATCTAGCAAAAGGAAAATTTACTTGGTCTCAAACCTGTTACTAATGTTGATATATTAGTGAAATGTCGATTGTGCCATGGCATGCATGTTAAAAGACCTTTTAAAACAGTGACCACTACATAATCTAAGTTTATGAACGAGTATATGTTGAATAGTCCACTTAATAGAAATATTAAGAGGTTTAGGTCCAATAAGGGAGTTCAATATAGTTATAATTCTCTTTGAGATTTTTGCGAGAAAATCAAAATTACCTATAAACATAGTGCCTCTTATATACCCCACAATAAGATGGAATAATTATGATAAAGTATAGATCTCTTAAAGAGACGATAAATGACATGTTAATAAATTAATGTTTACCTAAAAACATGTGAAAGGGAAGCTGTTTTGTCTATCTATTGTTTGTTAAGTAAATTACCAATAAGAGCCCAGACAATAACCCTTATGATATTCAGAAAGGGTTTTCACCTAAACATGAAAGTCTTAACAGTGTGGGGGCGTTTGTGAAAGGTTAGCCTACTTGAATTTATGAAAGTAAAAATTGGACCCTAAGACGATATATTCTATCTTTATCGATTATACTCATATATTTGTCACGTATATATTTTTATCCTTAGCTGATAATTATATATGTGAATTTTGAGATGCATGATTGTTTATAACCTTTGAATAAGGTTAATACTTCTATTTTTGTTATTATTCCTATTACAGTTAAATCTCGATAAATGAATGTTCGATAAATGAATAACCTTGAAATACAAATAATTTTCTACGGTCCCGACTTGGGCTAAGGGGTTAAATGAATAACCTCGCTATATGCATTGATGAATTATTTTTTTCGAAATCCTTAAATACCCTATATAAATATAAATGAATAATCATCACAATTCGTTATATATATATATATTAAAAAAGTTTTTTTTTTCAATCAACAATGTTCATACAATAAGTCATTTTTTACAAAAAAAGGGTCTATAGTTTTTTCCTTTGTTTCCACATAAAATCATCTCATCCTTGATTTTTCCTAGCGCAAACAAAATTTTAGGGGTATTATGCTCGTGTTGTGGAAAATAGTTCTGTAAGGTGATTACTACTTGATATGCTTCATTTGATGACAAATTTGGTGTGAGACTACTATCATCTGGTTCTGGATCATTCTCATCATTCAGTACAATTTCATCCTCGGTAGGCAATTCCATAACGACATCATTCTCGTTAGGATAGTTTAAAAGAAGTCCGACATCCATCATATTTCTATAGTGTAAAGTAAGTAATCATACAAGAATATAAAATGTGAAAAAAATACTATCTAAATGAATTAAAATCCATTTATCGATAGATGAATTGTATTTTCATTTATCTATAAATAAATAATCTCGCTAAACGAATATTTCTTCCTTGTCCCTATATTATTCATTTATAGAGGTTTAATTGTAATACTAATTTACATGCTGATATTGATATGTATGTTAGTGATACTACCCGACCTTCTACTAGTTCTAAGCCTACCTTGATAATGAACATAGGAGGATTAAGAGACGTAAAATGGAGTCGAGATTCAAACCAGTCTTTATCACTTCTTTTATTATTGAGGGATTCCAAATTGATATAACAAGTGAGAAGATAATAACATATTTCCTTATTGAGGATAACCTTAAGATGTAAGATGAGACTATCCGATCAATAGATGCTAGTTTTTATAAAGAAGCTATTAACAATTAATTATAATCTATTTTATCAAACTACACATGAGATTTGATTGTTTTGAATATGGTTGTTAAAACGATAAAAAAATTGAGAAATGACAGTTCTATAGAAAAACTCATAGCTAGAGTAGGAACTTGAGACTTTACCTAGAATAAAGCCTTAAACTAATTTGATACGTATTCCCGTTTCCCAAAGATCCACAAAAAGAATTATTATCGCCATAATTGTCATCCATAAACTAGTTATCCAGCAGATTCATGTTAAGACTATGTTTTTGAATGGAGATTGTATGTAGTTTAGAAGGTAATTGTATGAATTAATACAAGCACCCAAATAATGGCAGAGAAACTAGATAACGCTTTTTTACTTACGTTAATGCATATTTCAGAATCTAGAGGAGGTAGAAACCGGGGGATTACGGTCTCTTTGATTTTGAAATTTTTTATGTCACTATTTTTACAAATAGCTAATATACAAATAATTATAAGAACTTTAAACTGTTTTATTCAATCTTTTTAAAGTAATTTCGAAAGTCAATATATTTAGTTAGCCTTATAATATGTGTTAATTTTAATATAGGTTCTTATAATATGCCCCAATATTAAATTTTTGTATGAAATTTGTTGCACCATACTCCTCTATAATATATAAAACAACCTATATTTATTGTTAAAAACAACATATTCGTATAAATCATTTTTTTTGGTTAAAAGTAAAAAATAAATTAACTAAAATAGTAATAAGATAGATTTACAGAATTGGAGGAATCATGGAAAGGGAAGTTGGGGGTGGGTGGGGGAGGGTTGGGAATGAGGGAGGAAATGGATTGAAGCTTCTAACCATTTTAGAAAGGGGGGGGGGGGATTAGGTGGTGATATAAAATAATTTATATAATAAATATTTTTTTTTTGGAAATCCATGGGGTATGGCCTCCCTGATGAGGCAGGTGTGGCTTTTCCCCTTTTAGTCGGGTGTTGTATTGGACAGGGGAGGATTTAGAAACTAAAATTAAGGGGAGTTTGAGGTATGCATGATTGGATGTAACACCCAATATGTTTTCTAGTGATAAATATAAAAATAATTTTTTTTATGAATGTCAATGTCCAATTGCTATTTATATTATACAATGAAAATCATTCATGGTATTTTTAATATCAATTAAATTACACAAAACAGTCATAACCACCATTGAGTGCTTTATATAAAACGAGACCATCATGAATAAAACTATGGAAAGATTTAGATCAAATGAAACCATCAAGAAAAAATGCAATAACAACCAAGATTCAAACACCAATTTTTTTTTATTAAAAGGCAATAATTCATATATTGAAATCAATTAAAGAAACAAAACAGAGGACACTGGAAATTAACTAATTTTATTGATATTTAAGATTTTCGTTTAAGTAATTTATTACTGTATATTTATATTTGGGTTTATGAGATACTTTCGTATTTGCATCATTTATTAGGACTTGGATAGGGGTTGGCGATGCCAACATATCAATGTTAACATTAGCAAAGAAAAGAAAACGGTTGCTAACGTATATTTTCTAAATATGGAAAATTTAAGAAAGGCGCAAGGTCAACCCAAAAACATAAGGTAACACAAAAATACAAACAATAGGAAACAAAAAGGTGATGGCGACGATGTTGAAATTGAGATGAATTATTATTTTTTTAAATTCCAAATTGGGTTGGGTCATGGACTAAAACTATATTTAGGCCTAAAAATAATCGATGTGGCTCTTAACCCCTTGGGATTGAGGTAAATACACCTCTAGTATATGTGTAAGGTGGTAATGTTTGAGTGGTGGTGGTGAATATGCATGGTTAGTGGTCGTGGTGTATATATGTGTACGAGTGGTGGTGGTATATGTACATTGGTCGTGGAGTGGTATTGGTGTGGATTCAACCTGCTAACCGGACTGGTCTATACCGGTTCCCAGATTGGACCGGGCTACCGGTTCCAAGACCGGAACCGGACCAGAGGAACAGTAAAAGCACAAGCCGGTTTAGTGCTTATCGGTTTGGTTTTCTAAAAGAAATATGTTGCTTATGAACCGGTTCGAACCGGACCGGATCTAGTAAACCTATTATATATTTTTTTTCCAATAACTTATTGAACAAGCAACTTTACTCACTCCAGATACATCCATATTTATTTATACGCTCTAAAATTCAAAAAATGCAGTAAAAGAGCAAATTTACTCACTCCAGCAGATACAACAAAAAATGGGACCCATATTCTAAGGTTTAGTTATCTCTTTTTATAAGTATTAAATATTTTTATTAGTATATATATATATATATATATATATATATATATATATATATATATATATATATATATATAATGTTAGAACCGGATCAGTTGCGGTTCCAACTGTTAAAACCGGTCCTACATAACGGTCCGTTTTTCCATTCTAGTTATAAAAGGAATGGATCAGACCGCACTAGTAAGAATAGGACCCGGTAGATCGGACCGGACCGTTAAGCACTAAAACCGATAAGAACCGGTCCAAATCGGATCGGTGGGACCGTTAGCCAGGCTGAGTGTGGATATATATTTCTTAATATAAACTAAATTTTGAATGGTTCAAATTTAAAATTTTAGGAATACAAGCGTAATATGGTAAAAAGAATATCTATTCAAATATTTATAATTGATATTATTTGGTACACATTGGAGTAATTTTAGACCATTGTTTGTACATATTTTTCGAATATAAGGAAATATATGTCCTTAATGATCTAGATTTTACTCCTTATTATACAGATTAATGATTGTCTAATTAATAATTATGCATAATTGTTCATGGCACACTCAGGGGGAGGTCCTTGTGGGTAATACTTAGTATCAGTGCAATAAGTGTATATCATATAATTTCGCTCAGCTTTTTTTAGTTGTTCTTCTTTACTTCTATCCAACCCTTCATTAAGCCAACCATTCTTTGAAGAAGTGCAAGAAGATGATCCAGATGAAGACACACAAGCATTTTTATCATTGAAATCTTTGAAAGAAGCAGTAAATGGAGCTTTACTCCAATCAATCTTTACACGTCCACCTCTTGTTGCCCACTCATCTGCATTCCATATACATCCATAAACCCTCATTGGTTGATTATTTGGATAAGGAACACCTATTGATTCTCCATTTTTGAACACTCTTATGGGTGTACCGTCTACCAAAAATCTAAAAAAATATATTATAATAAAATGCAAATTATTTATGTTAATTACATGAGTTGACGAATATTAATAATTCATTATACTTACAAGATGTGTTGTGGGTTCCATACGAATGAATATGTGTGAAAATCTGCAGTTGGGTCAAACCATAAGCGATATTGTTTCTCCTTAACCCCTTGTCCTTGGGCCCACACATTGGTATGAAGAGTATAAGGCTCACCACTTATATTTCCCAAGAATTCAAAGTCTATTTCATCATGTGTTTCTCCTTGAGATGACAACTTCAAAAAAATAAATGCATCACAATCACGCACATAAATATGTTGTATAAATGGAATGATATCAATTAGATATACTCACATAAAAGGCTGTTACAGTCCCAGCTGAATCTCCAGGAACAACTTTGAGTTGCATGTCAAATTTACCAAATAAATATTCGTTCTTGGATTGGAAGCCTGCACCAGAGGCTTGATCCAGGGTAAGGGAGATAATCTCGCCTTGGTTTTGTATGTTTGCATGAGAATCTCCATATGTGATATCAAAATCTTGCTTAAAGTTACTAGCAAATGAAGCAGTGATGAATGAGCTAATGAGTAGAATAGGTATGAAAGAATAGGCCATTTTAAATATTATGTTATTGAATATGAAATTATTAATGAAGTCTATGCTATTGGAGGTTGGTATTTATAGGAGTTGTTAAATGAAATAAAAGAAGGATCGTGAAATTATGGACTTATGAAAAAATCTAGAAAATATAATGTGTAATTTTGTGTCCAAGGTTGATATGTAAAAATAAAAGAATTGCATTTTTTTAATAAGAGCATAGATAAGGATGATATTGTTATTACTTATTACAATAGACATTTTTGACAATAAAAGCATCATGTGACGTTTAAATTTTTTATATGTGAATCTTGTTTTTTTGGATAAAATAAAAGGAAATCAATTTCTAACAAAAAAGTCATGCTATTTGAACTCATATTTAACATCAATATTTTGGACTAAATTATGATACTTGTACTAAAAAGGTACAAAATTACATATTACAAATCCAGATTTATATAGGAAGCCTAGAGAAATAAAAAGACATAAAAGAAAAAAAATCTATAAAACTAAAACATGAAATGGATAAAAGAACTAAACACAGTCAAACTCCAACCATGCTATTCTAAGTTCTATCATGACTACCATAATCATATCTATCCATACTTTTATTGTATAAAATGTTCTATTTTTGAAAAGTTTTGTAGTATGTAACTTCGTAAATAGTAATATAAAATTAGTGAACCTTCTCTTATAAAATTAATATATGTCTCTAATAAAAATATTAGGGCTTTGATAGATTTTTTAATTTTTAATTTAGTTTTTAATTTTGAATTTTAAATACATACTTGGTAAAAAATTTCTTCTATGATGGATAAATTATCTATTTTATTATTGATGAAATATCAATTATAAAAGTGACAATGATTTAATCATCACACGTTACATTGATAAAGTTCCAATCTTGTGTTTTAGTTTGTTGTTACTAATAAAATTTTCAATCTTATGATTAAATTGTTATTCTCATTAATAAAATTCTCAATTATAAAAAAAAAATTGAAAATTACAACTATAGTTCAAGGTTGATGGAGATGATCCAATTCAATAATATCCAAATTACCTTTACAATAAAGTTTAACAAAAATGAATATATTGAAACTAGAATATATATATGAAGAAAACATTTTATTTTGAGATTGTTACTAATCCTCAAAAGTATTTTTTATTTAATAATGCAGTATATGTTCTTTGTCTTTCTTGTTTACTTGTGGGACGTACAATATTTTTCTCCTTCTCTATTTTCTAATTTTAGTTAGCTTGTGGGAGTACACCATATTTATAGTTTTTTGTCTTTTTTGTTGATTGTGGTATCCATTTCTTCATCTACTTTGTTAGCTTGTTGGGCGTACAACCGAGTTCATCTATATTTTCATTATTATCTAAATAAATATGACATTTTTATATAGCTTAGAGAATGAGAAAGAGAAAGAGAA
This sequence comes from Nemophila menziesii, assembly GCA_029959085.1. Lineage (NCBI taxonomy): Eukaryota > Viridiplantae > Streptophyta > Magnoliopsida > Boraginales > Hydrophyllaceae > Nemophila > Nemophila menziesii. Next base: position 69,927,237 of record JARWIR010000003.1, on the reverse strand, counting down.
AGAGAGAGATGATTAAAAGTAGAAACTAACATGATTAGATTTAGAAGAATAATATTAAGACTTAATTTGTCTTGATCGTTTCATTTCAACTAAGGGAATATATTAATTTGGGTGAACAAGGGAAAGAAATATTTTTACCTTATGCATTTATACACATTTTTTTAGAAAAATGTGAATTAATGTTTTCGTTCACTGAAGAGATGATTAACTAGAGGTCACTACTATGCCTTTGTAAAAAAAGGTCACTACTATGGATGACTAATGTGAAACTTACACTATTTTATTATTTTAGACCATGCCTAGATTCAGGTTATAATGATAGTGGATATTGTGTTCTAATTTTTTGTTACTAATAAAATTTTCAATCTTATTATTAAATTTTTATTCTCAATGATGAAAAAAATAATTTGAAAAATACAACTATAGTTCAAGGTTGATGAAAATGATCCAATACAATAATATCCAAATTACATTTACAATAAGGTTTGGCCAAAATTACTTTATTAAAACTAGAATATATTTATGAGGACACAATGTTTTTTCAAAACATCAATCATCAAAAACATGTATAATAATAGAAATCGTCTTCTTTGTCTTCCTTGTTTGCTTGTGGAACGTACAATATATTCATATTTGCTCCCTTATTATTTTCTAATTTTAGTTAGCTTGTGGGAATATACCATATTTATATTTTTTTGTCCTTTTCTTTGATCGTGGTATCTATTTCTTCATCTACTTTGTTAGCTTGTGGGGCATACAACCGAGTTCATCAATGTTTTCATTATTATCCTAAAAATTATGACATTCTTAGATAGATTAAAGAATGAGAGAGAGAGAGAGAGAGAGAGAGAGAGAGAGAGAGAGAGAGAGAGAGAGAGAGAGAGAGAGAGAGAGAGATGAATCAAAAGTAGAAACTAACAATATTAGGATTAGAAGAACAATATCAAGACTTAATTTGTCTTGATAATTGCATTTCAACTAAGAAAATATGTTAATTTGGGTGAACAAGGGCATGTAATATGTTACCTTATGCATTTATACACATTTTTCTTAAGAAAAATGTGAAATTATGTTATCGTTCACCGAATAAATGATTAACTAGAGGTCACTACTATGCCTTTGTAAAAAAAAAGGTCACTACTATGGATGGATAATGTGAAACTTACACTATTTTATTATTTTAGACCAAGCCCATGTTTATGTTATAATGACAGTGGGTATTCCACCTAGTTGCAACTCATGAACACTTGCTCCATATGACCATCAAATTAGCAACTCGTATTAAATTTAAAACATATATTATGATGATAGGATAGGGATATCCCCTCTTCCTTGAGGATGTTAATATTGTTAGGCTCAAGAAGCCACCACTTATGAACATATAAATGTATTTATCTATATATATATATATATCTTTAATTTTAGTAGTGTAACATAAATGAATAAAATGAATAACATGTCTTATTGGTAAAATAATATATTATTTAATAGGATGTCCTAATTTTGAACTTGATACCTAATTTTTTATATTATATGCAATTTCCTATTCTTTATACAGTTTTTAAATTTCTTTAGCATCCCTTATCTAATGTTTATTTGTTCCATGTAATTTTTTTCATCTTTTTTATACACTTCATTATAACAAATAGTTAGAGAAGGCACCATAATTCTCATTTTAGTTACGTGAATGTTATTACGATCGATATTTCTTCACCTTAATATATATATATATATATATATATATATATATATATGGTAAAATCCATGTCCGGTTATATTGAAAAAAATAGAGGTAAGAGATTTATGAGATAATTTAGAAAAATTTATAGGATAAATGGAGTTTTAAAAACTTTACTGAAGACGTGATTAAATTAGGGTGGTTCGAGCAGCCAAACAATTTTGCTTTAAAACAATGTCGGTACAAAATAGGAGTGAAAACAACACTGAATTTGGTAAAAATATTTCTCAATTTTTTATTAAATACATGTACAAGTATATGTATATGGGGCACATTGTGAAATTTCTCTTTAGACCCCAAATATAACAAGGCTAATGCTATTCTCGATCATTCGAAATGGTCACCTTATATGTTAACCAATCCAACCTTCATCATGTTGGAAATCGGTTAAGGAGTTGATATAGGTGTTGATAATAACTTATTTTCAGTAGAATAAATTCGAATTAGAATGCATATGGCACTCAACAATTATGATGTGCTACATTTCCTTAGACTATTGCAAGATCATGGTAAATGCATGAATAATGTTATGTAGTTGTAAATCTTCTCTTTTCCCACTTGAGAATTACCCCGGAAAGTGAAAGATTAATCAAATTTCATTGTTGGGGTTTTCTAAAATTTATCTCCATACATTTATCTTTGAAAAAGGTAATTGTTTCTTTCACCATCCTTTAGTATTTAAGAAGTATCTAGCTTGTGATCAAAGAAGAAAGATAATAAGTAATACCACAAATTGGAGGCAATAACAATAAAGAAATGGCAGATGATATGGGAGTACATGTTGACTAATCATTGTTACTTCTCGAAAGACAAGATAGAGTTCACTTTGATATCCCTTTAAAGAATTATATCATGACTCTCCAACTTGGGAATCGATCTCTCAAACTATTTTGAACCTTTAAATTAATGAAGATTTTGATTAGCATGTCTCAAATATGCCTTTTTTAAATATGATAGAAACTTTACTCGCTTTTGAAGCAACCAATAGCTTGTTTAAGATGACACCACACAACAGTCTTAATCCTAAACTTGTTGTTGTTGGTAATTGAAAATATTTAAAAGTTTTTGGGGGTTATATTATTTTTGTAAAACTTGTGGGTTAGGTGGGGAGGTTATTTAAAAAATAGAGTTTTTGTCTAATTTTGATGTTAAAGGTTGTGACTTTGGTAGAAACGTGTTTGTGAAATAATAAAATGTTTTGGTTGTCTAATTTTTGTTTTTTAAAACTTGTGAATTAGGTGGAGATATATTTGCAAAAATTTCAATTATAGTAACCTAAATGTTGTTATGGCCCTGTTATATATGTACAAGGTAAAATCCGTGTCTGATTTTTATGAAAAATAAAATAGAGGCAAAATATTTATGAGACAATTTGAAACTTTATTGAATAATTGAGCTATCTAAGAAATTTAATTGAAGAGTTATTGAACTTAGGTTGGTCCGAGCATTCAAACAATTTTGCTTGAAAACGAGTTTGGTACAAAAATAAGTGTGAAGTCGTCACTAAAATTGGTAAAATAGTTTCTCGATTTTTTTTATAAAATATATGTGAAAGTAAATATATATAGGGGGCCCATTCTGAAATTTCTCTTTGGCCCCGAATATAGCAAGGTCGACCTTGTCCTCGATCATCCAAATGGTCACCTTATCTGTTCAACAATGCAACCTTAATCATGTAGGTGATTGGTTAGGGAATTTAGAAAATTGTGTTGCTGATGACTTCTTTTCAGAAGAAGATATTGGAATTAGAATTCATGAAACACTTGAGAATGATTATATGTAACATTTCCTTAGAATTTTACAAGGTCATGGTAAATGCATGCATAATTAATGTTATGTAGTTTTCGATATTATCTTTTCCCATTCGAGTATTTATAGAGAAAGTCGTAGCTTAATTAGACTTTATTGTTTTGATTTTCTATTATTTATCTTTGTACATTTATATTTGTAAAGAAATTTGTTTCTTTAATAAGTCTTCAATATCCGGGAAGCATCTAACTTGTGATCAGAGAGGAAAGATAGTTAGTAATACCACATATTAGAGGTAATAACATGAATGGAGTGGCAACTGATACAGGATAGATATTGGAAACTCATTGTTACTTCTAAAGAAATAAGAAAGAGAACACTTGGATAGCCATTGAAAGAATTATATCATGACTTCAAACATGGGAATCGATTTCTAGAACTATTTTTGAGTCTATCAAGAAATGAAGCTTTTGATATGCGTGTCAAAGATATGGATGTTGAAATACCGTAAGAACTTTACTAAATTTTAAAGCAACCAGTAGTCGGTTTATGATGGCTCATACTAGGATGGATGATGAATATATAAAATTACGAGAAAAGATGAAGAATGTTATCATTAGACTAGTAACCGGATAATATAATTACTTCTTTCAAGATATGTATATGTGCACATACAATTAGCTATTTTTTGCAAGCATGAATTTGTCATCACCGTTCTTATATTTTATTCATATCAAATTCTATGTTAGATGAGATATACAAAACGATCAAGAAATCCAAATTGTTGCAACTATATCTAATAGTTTTGAAGATCTCGATAGTCTTTTAAGTCATTAAAGGAATATTATTCGTTCAAGTAGCCACTTAGGTTCTGAATTTGATTTTAAGGTCGGTAGAATCAAAATCGTTCTAATTATATCACGTGTTTTGGTAAATTATAATATTTTAATGGTGCATCTAGCAAAAGGAAAATTTACTTGGTCTCAAACCTGTTACTAATGTTGATATATTAGTGAAATGTCGATTGTGCCATGGCATGCATGTTAAAAGACCTTTTAAAACAGTGACCACTACATAATCTAAGTTTATGAACGAGTATATGTTGAATAGTCCACTTAATAGAAATATTAAGAGGTTTAGGTCCAATAAGGGAGTTCAATATAGTTATAATTCTCTTTGAGATTTTTGCGAGAAAATCAAAATTACCTATAAACATAGTGCCTCTTATATACCCCACAATAAGATGGAATAATTATGATAAAGTATAGATCTCTTAAAGAGACGATAAATGACATGTTAATAAATTAATGTTTACCTAAAAACATGTGAAAGGGAAGCTGTTTTGTCTATCTATTGTTTGTTAAGTAAATTACCAATAAGAGCCCAGACAATAACCCTTATGATATTCAGAAAGGGTTTTCACCTAAACATGAAAGTCTTAACAGTGTGGGGGCGTTTGTGAAAGGTTAGCCTACTTGAATTTATGAAAGTAAAAATTGGACCCTAAGACGATATATTCTATCTTTATCGATTATACTCATATATTTGTCACGTATATATTTTTATCCTTAGCTGATAATTATATATGTGAATTTTGAGATGCATGATTGTTTATAACCTTTGAATAAGGTTAATACTTCTATTTTTGTTATTATTCCTATTACAGTTAAATCTCGATAAATGAATGTTCGATAAATGAATAACCTTGAAATACAAATAATTTTCTACGGTCCCGACTTGGGCTAAGGGGTTAAATGAATAACCTCGCTATATGCATTGATGAATTATTTTTTTCGAAATCCTTAAATACCCTATATAAATATAAATGAATAATCATCACAATTCGTTATATATATATATATATTAAAAAAGTTTTTTTTTTCAATCAACAATGTTCATACAATAAGTCATTTTTTACAAAAAAAGGGTCTATAGTTTTTTCCTTTGTTTCCACATAAAATCATCTCATCCTTGATTTTTCCTAGCGCAAACAAAATTTTAGGGGTATTATGCTCGTGTTGTGGAAAATAGTTCTGTAAGGTGATTACTACTTGATATGCTTCATTTGATGACAAATTTGGTGTGAGACTACTATCATCTGGTTCTGGATCATTCTCATCATTCAGTACAATTTCATCCTCGGTAGGCAATTCCATAACGACATCATTCTCGTTAGGATAGTTTAAAAGAAGTCCGACATCCATCATATTTCTATAGTGTAAAGTAAGTAATCATACAAGAATATAAAATGTGAAAAAAATACTATCTAAATGAATTAAAATCCATTTATCGATAGATGAATTGTATTTTCATTTATCTATAAATAAATAATCTCGCTAAACGAATATTTCTTCCTTGTCCCTATATTATTCATTTATAGAGGTTTAATTGTAATACTAATTTACATGCTGATATTGATATGTATGTTAGTGATACTACCCGACCTTCTACTAGTTCTAAGCCTACCTTGATAATGAACATAGGAGGATTAAGAGACGTAAAATGGAGTCGAGATTCAAACCAGTCTTTATCACTTCTTTTATTATTGAGGGATTCCAAATTGATATAACAAGTGAGAAGATAATAACATATTTCCTTATTGAGGATAACCTTAAGATGTAAGATGAGACTATCCGATCAATAGATGCTAGTTTTTATAAAGAAGCTATTAACAATTAATTATAATCTATTTTATCAAACTACACATGAGATTTGATTGTTTTGAATATGGTTGTTAAAACGATAAAAAAATTGAGAAATGACAGTTCTATAGAAAAACTCATAGCTAGAGTAGGAACTTGAGACTTTACCTAGAATAAAGCCTTAAACTAATTTGATACGTATTCCCGTTTCCCAAAGATCCACAAAAAGAATTATTATCGCCATAATTGTCATCCATAAACTAGTTATCCAGCAGATTCATGTTAAGACTATGTTTTTGAATGGAGATTGTATGTAGTTTAGAAGGTAATTGTATGAATTAATACAAGCACCCAAATAATGGCAGAGAAACTAGATAACGCCTTTTTACTTACGTTAATGCATATTTCAGAATCTAGAGGAGGTAGAAACCGGGGGATTACGGTCTCTTTGATTTTGAAATTTTTTATGTCACTATTTTTACAAATAGCTAATATACAAATAATTATAAGAACTTTAAACTGTTTTATTCAATCTTTTTAAAGTAATTTCGAAAGTCAATATATTTAGTTAGCCTTATAATATGTGTTAATTTTAATATAGGTTCTTATAATATGCCCCAATATTAAATTTTTGTATGAAATTTGTTGCACCATACTCCTCTATAATATATAAAACAACCTATATTTATTGTTAAAAACAACATATTCGTATAAATCATTTTTTTTGGTTAAAAGTAAAAAATAAATTAACTAAAATAGTAATAAGATAGATTTACAGAATTGGAGGAATCATGGAAAGGGAAGTTGGGGGTGGGTGGGGGAGGGTTGGGAATGAGGGAGGAAATGGATTGAAGCTTCTAACCATTTTAGAAAGGGGGGGGGGATTAGGTGGTGATATAAAATAATTTATATAATAAATATTTTTTTTTTGGAAATCCATGGGGTATGGCCTCCCTGATGAGGCAGGTGTGGCTTTTCCCCTTTTAGTCGGGTGTTGTATTGGACAGGGGAGGATTTAGAAACTAAAATTAAGGGGAGTTTGAGGTATGCATGATTGGATGTAACACCCAATATGTTTTCTAGTGATAAATATAAAAATAATTTTTTTTATGAATGTCAATGTCCAATTGCTATTTATATTATACAATGAAAATCATTCATGGTATTTTTAATATCAATTAAATTACACAAAACAGTCATAACCACCATTGAGTGCTTTATATAAAACGAGACCATCATGAATAAAACTATGGAAAGATTTAGATCAAATGAAACCATCAAGAAAAAATGCAATAACAACCAAGATTCAAACACCAATTTTTTTTTATTAAAAGGCAATAATTCATATATTGAAATCAATTAAAGAAACAAAACAGAGGACACTGGAAATTAACTAATTTTATTGATATTTAAGATTTTCGTTTAAGTAATTTATTACTGTATATTTATATTTGGGTTTATGAGATACTTTCGTATTTGCATCATTTATTAGGACTTGGATAGGGGTTGGCGATGCCAACATATCAATGTTAACATTAGCAAAGAAAAGAAAACGGTTGCTAACGTATATTTTCTAAATATGGAAAATTTAAGAAAGGCGCAAGGTCAACCCAAAAACATAAGGTAACACAAAAATACAAACAATAGGAAACAAAAAGGTGATGGCGACGATGTTGAAATTGAGATGAATTATTATTTTTTTAAATTCCAAATTGGGTTGGGTCATGGACTAAAACTATATTTAGGCCTAAAAATAATCGATGTGGCTCTTAACCCCTTGGGATTGAGGTAAATACACCTCTAGTATATGTGTAAGGTGGTAATGTTTGAGTGGTGGTGGTGAATATGCATGGTTAGTGGTCGTGGTGTATATATGTGTACGAGTGGTGGTGGTATATGTACATTGGTCGTGGAGTGGTATTGGTGTGGATTCAACCTGCTAACCGGACTGGTCTATACCGGTTCCCAGATTGGACCGGGCTACCGGTTCCAAGACCGGAACCGGACCAGAGGAACAGTAAAAGCACAAGCCGGTTTAGTGCTTATCGGTTTGGTTTTCTAAAAGAAATATGTTGCTTATGAACCGGTTCGAACCGGACCGGATCTAGTAAACCTATTATATATATTTTTTCCAATAACTTATTGAACAAGCAACTTTACTCACTCCAGATACATCCATATTTATTTATACGCTCTAAAATTCAAAAAATGCAGTAAAAGAGCAAATTTACTCACTCCAGCAGATACAACAAAAAATGGGACCCATATTCTAAGGTTTAGTTATCTCTTTTTATAAGTATTAAATATTTTTTATTAGTATATATATATATAATGTTAGAACCGGATCAGTTGCGGTTCCAACTGTTAAAACCGGTCCTACATAACGGTCCGGTTTTCCATTCTAGTTATAAAAGGAATGGATCAGACCGCACTAGTAAGAATAGGACCCGGTAGATCGGACCGGACCGTTAAGCACTAAAACCGATAAGAACCGGTCCAAATCAGATCGGTGGGACCGTTAGCCAGGCTGAGTGTGGATATATATTTCTTAATATAAACTAAATTTTGAATGGTTCAAATTTAAAATTTTAGGAATACAAGCGTAATATGGTAAAAAGAATATCTATTCAAATATTTATAATTGATATTATTTGGTACACATTGGAGTAATTTTAGACCATTGTTTGTACATATTTTTCGAATATAAGGAAATATATGTCCTTAATGATCTAGATTTTACTCCTTATTATACAGATTAATGATTGTCTAATTAATAATTATGCATAATTGTTCATGGCACACTCAGGGGGAGGTCCTTGTGGGTAATACTTAGTATCAGTGCAATAAGTGTATATCATATAATTTCGCTCAGCTTTTTTTAGTTGTTCTTCTTTACTTCTATCCAACCCTTCATTAAGCCAACCATTCTTTGAAGAAGTGCAAGAAGATGATCCAGATGAAGACACACAAGCATTTTTATCATTGAAATCTTTGAAAGAAGCAGTAAATGGAGCTTTACTCCAATCAATCTTTACACGTCCACCTCTTGTTGCCCACTCATCTGCATTCCATATACATCCATAAACCCTCATTGGTTGATTATTTGGATAAGGAACACCTATTGATTCTCCATTTTTGAACACTCTTATGGGTGTACCGTCTACCAAAAATCTAAAAAAATATATTATAATAAAATGCAAATTATTTATGTTAATTACATGAGTTGACGAATATTAATAATTCATTATACTTACAAGATGTGTTGTGGGTTCCATACGAATGAATATGTGTGAAAATCTGCAGTTGGGTCAAACCATAAGCGATATTGTTTCTCCTTAACCCCTTGTCCTTGGGCCCACACATTGGTATGAAGAGTATAAGGCTCACCACTTATATTTCCCAAGAATTCAAAGTCTATTTCATCATGTGTTTCTCCTTGAGATGACAACTTCAAAAAAATAAATGCATCACAATCACGCACATAAATATGTTGGATAAATGGAATGATATCAATTAGATATACTCACATAAAAGGCTGTTACAGTCCCAGCTGAATCTCCAGGAACAACTTTGAGTTGCATGTCAAATTTACCAAATAAATATTCGTTCTTGGATTGGAAGCCTGCACCAGAGGCTTGATCCAGGGTAAGGGAGATAATCTCGCCTTGGTTTTGTATGTTTGCATGAGAATCTCCATATGTGATATCAAAATCTTGCTTAAAGTTACCAGCAAATGAAGCAGTGATGAATGAGCTAATGAGTAGAATAGGTATGAAAGAATAGGCCATTTTAAATATTATGTTATTGAATATGAAATTATTAATGAAGTCTATGCTATTGGAGGTTGGTATTTATAGGAGTTGTTAAATGAAATAAAAGAAGGATCGTGAAATTATGGACTTATGAAAAAATCTAGAAAATATAATGTGTAATTTTGTGTCCAAGGTTGATATGTAAAAATAAAAGAATTGCATTTTTTTTAATAAGAGCATAGATAAAGATGATATTGTTATTACTTATTACAATAGACATTTTTGAAAATAAAAGCATCATGTGACGTTTAAATTTTTTATATGTGAATCTTGTTTTTTTGGATAAAATAAATGGAAATCAATTTATAACAAAAAAGTCACGCTATTTGAACTCATATTTAACATCAATATTTTGGACTAAATTATGATACTTGTATTAAAAAGGTATAAAATTACATATTACAAATCCAGATTTATATATCAACCCCAGAGAAATAAAAAGACATACAAGAAAAAAATCGATAAAACTAAAACATGAAATGGATAAAAGAACTAAACACAGTCAAACTCCAACCATGCTATTCTAAGTTCTATCATGACTACCATAATAATATCTATCCATGCTTTTATTGTATAAAATGTTCTATTTTTTAAAAATTCTGTAGTATGTAACTTCGTAAATAGTAATATAAAATTAGTGAACCTTCTCTTATAAAATTAATATATGTCTTTAATAAAAAGATTAGGGCTTTGATAGGTTTTTTAATTTTTAATTTAGTTTTTAATTTTGAATTTTTAATACATACTTGGTAAAAAATCTTCTATGATGGATAAATTATCTATTTTATTATTGATGAAATATCAGTTATAAAATTGACAATGATTTAATCATCACACGTATCATTGATAAAGTTCCAATCTTGTGTTTTTAATAAAATTTTCAATCTTATGTTTAAATTGTTATTCTCATTAATAAAATTCTCAATGATAAAAAAAATAAATTGAAAATTACAACTATAATTCAAGGTTGATGGAGATGATCCAATTCAATAATATCCAAATTACCTTTACAATAAAGTTTAACAAAAATGAATATATTGAAACTAGAATATATTTATGAGGAAAACATTTTATTTTGAGATTGTTACTAATCCTCAAAAGTATTTTTTTATTTAATAATGCAGTTCATGTTCTTTGTCTTCCTTGTTTACTTGTGGGACGTACAATATTTTTCTCCTTCTCTATTTTCTAATTTTAGTTAGCTTGTGGGAGTACACCATATTTATATTTTTTTGTCTTTTTTGTTGATTGTGGTATCCATTTCTTCATCTACTTTGTTAGCTTGTTGGGCGTACAACCGAGTTCATCTATATTTTCAATATTATCTAAATAAATATGACATTTATAAATAGCTTAGAGAATGAGAAAGAGAAAAGAGAAAGAGAAAGAGAAAGAGAGAGATGATTAAAAGTAGAAACTAACATGATTAGATTTTGAAGAATAATATTAAGACTTAATTTGTCTTGATCGTTTCATTTCAACTAAGGGAATATATTAATTTGGGTGAACAAGGGCAAGAAATATTTTTACCTTATGCATTTATACACATTGTTTTAGAAAAATGTGAATTAATGTTTCCGTTCACTGAAGAGATGATTAACTAGAGGTCACTACTATGCCTTTGTAAAAAAAAGGTCACTACTATGGATGACTAATGTGAAACTTACACTATTTTATTGTTTTAGACCATGCCTAGCTAGATTCAGGTTATAATGACAGTGGATATTAATCCACCGGTCACAACTCATGAACACTAGTTCAAGTTTCAATCTTGTGTTTTGATTTTTTGTTACTAATAAAATTTTCAATCTTATTATTAAATTTTTATTCTCATTAATAAAATTCTCAATGATGAAAAAAATAATTTGAAAAATACAACTATAGTTCAAGGTTGATGAAAATGATCTAATACAATAATATCCAAATTACATTTACAATAAGGTTTGGCCAAAATTACTTTATTAAATCTAGAACATATTTATGAGGACACAATGTTTTTTTAAAACATCAATCATCAAAAACATGTATAATAATACAATTCGTCTTCTTTGTCTTCCGTGTTTGCTTGTGGAACATACAATATATTCATATTTTTCTCCCTTTTTATTTTCTAATTTTAGTTAGCTTGTGGGAGTACCATATGTATATTTTTTTGTCTTTTTCTTTGATCGTGGTATCTATTTCTTCATCTACTTTGTTAGCTTGTGGGGCGTACAACCGAGTTCATCTATGTTTTCATTATTATCTTAAGAAATATGACATTCTTAGATAGCTTAGAGAGAGAGAGAGAGAGAGAGAGAGAGAGAGAGAGAGAGATAGAGAGAGAGAGAGAGAGAGAGAGAGAGAGAGAGAGAGAGAGAGATGAATCAAAAGTAGAAACTAACAATATTAGGATTAGAAGAACAATATCAAGACTTAATTTGTCTTGATAATTGCATTTAAACTAAGAAAATATGTTAATTTGGGTGAACAAGGGCATGAAATATGTTACCTTATGTATTTATACACATTTTTCTTAGGAAAAATGTGAAATTATTTTATCGTTCATCGAAGAAATGATTAACTAGAGGTCACTACTATGCCTTTGTAAAAAAAAGGTCACGACTATGGATGGATAATGTGAAACTTACACTATTTTATTATTTTAGACCATGCCCATGTTTAGGTTATAATGACAGTGGGTATTCCACCTAGTCGCAACTCATGAACACTAGTTCAAGGATTCAGCTTGCTCCAGATGACCATCAAATTAGCAACTCGTATTAAATTTAAAACATATATTATGATGATAGGATAGGGATATCCCTCTTCCTTGAGGATGTTAATATTGTTAGGCTCAAGAAGCCACCACTTATGAACATATAAATGTATTTATCTATATATATATATATATATATATATATATATATATATATATATATATATATATATATTAATTATAGTAGTGTAACATAAATAAATAAAATGAATAACATGTCTTATTAGTAAAATAATATATTATTTAATAGGATGTCCTAATTTTGAACTTGATACCTAATTTTTTATATTATATGCAATTTCCTATTCTTTATACAGTTTTTAAATTTCTTTAGCATCCCTTATCTAATGTTTATTTGTTCTATGTAATTTTTTTTCATCTTTTTTATACACTTCATTATAACAAATCGTTAGAGAAGGCACCATAATTCTCATTTTAGTTACCTGAATGTTATTACGATCGATATTTCTTCACCTTAATATATATATATATATATATATGGTAAAATCCATGTCTGATTATATTGAAAAAAATAGAGGTAAGAGTTTCTAAGATAATCACTACTACAGATCGGGGATTTACCCACGACAGCTTACCGACGACAAGTACAGTCGTCGGTAAACTTTTGTTATTTACCGACGACGTGCTCTTACCCACGAGAAACACTTCGCCGGTAATTTACCGACGACAGTTGTCGCGGGTAAACGACGAAACGCCGTCGTTATTAATTTTTTTTTTTCTGCTTGGTTTTGTCGTCGGTAAATTACCGACAGATTGCAAAGTCGTCGTTAAACTCTTGTTTTTAACGACGACACGTCTATTTTACCGACGACTTTACGTGTCGTCGGTAAATTTGACGTGCATATATGCGAACAGCCTGTATTTTTATCTCCATAAACCCCAAAAACCCTATTTTTTTCTCCCAATTTCTTCCAAAAACATCAACCAAACTCAATCAAATTTTTTGCAATACCTTCTCCAATTCATCTCTAAACATTTGCAAGCTTGTAATCAAGGTGGGGCATCATCAACACACAATTTCATCTACAAAGATTAGGTAAATTCTTGAATTTTTTTTTTTTTTATGATCATATTTGGTGTAATTCTTGCAATATTATGGGTTTAGGCTTATTATTACATTATCAAGGTTAAGACTTCATAATCAATATCCAATTTCTTCCACCAATTCAAGGTATTTTCTTAAAATTTCAAACTTTTTAATTTTTTTTTATGCATGAATTTTGAATTGTGTATTAGTTGATATATAAAGGTTATTATTTTGTATATTTTTTGATTGTCTTGTTATATATTGTGTATAAATCATGCATACATTCATTTATTTCATATATTATGTTTCATATATTTTTGTATTTGTGTGTTTATTTATGTGAAATTGTTTATATATTTATTGTGTTGTAATTTTATTTATATATTTATTGTGTTGTAATTTTATTTATTTATTTATTTATTTGTGATGTAATTTTATTTATTTATTGGTTTGTATTTATATTCAAGCCATTGGGTTGTAATTTGTGTTATTTATATTCATTGTGTTGTAATTTTTTTTTCATTTTATCAATTGGGTTGTAATAATTATTTATTTTATTATTATATGAATGTAGTTGTCTAGTTATCTAAAATTGTTGTAAAGAGATGGCTTCGGATAAGAGTTGGATGGATGCTACGGATTTATTCGATCCAAACTATCTTCTTGGGGTTTTGGGTTTTATCGCATATGCAAAACAACATTCGCAATATGGAGATCTTATTTATTGCCCGTGTAACTATTGTAAAAATAATCGTCGATTACCCTCTAATAAGGTTACGAACCACCTTTATAATCAAGGGATTATGAAGTCGTATCGGGTTTGGATAAAACACGGTGAGCAGCCGGTCATTCCCCAAGAAAACCCTATTCCGAATATAGTTAATGAAATTGCCGAGGTTTATGACGATGTGAGACACAGTTACGATATTGGCGGTCATCAGGGTGACACCGAGATGAGAGACGCAGAAATTCCAAGTAGTTTCGAAAAACTGTTTAACGAATTGGAGACAGAATTATATCCGGGTTGTGATGCGATGAGTTCATTGAACTTCATTGCCAAGCTTCTTCACGTAAAAGTTAAGAACAAGTGGACTAACACGTCATTCACCGAGCTATTGGAGTTGATTGGTCGTATTTTGCCCAAACCTCACACTTTGCCCGATTCGTATGATTCATGCAACAAGAAGTTGAAAAGCTTGGGTATGGGGTATATTACCATCGATGTTTGTTTGAACGATTGTGCCATATTTTATAAAGAGTATAAAGACCTCGATAAGTGTCCAGTTTGTAGCGAGTCTAGATGGGACCCGAAGAAGGGTATCAAAGTACCACATAAGAAGCTCCGCTATTTTCCGATTGCTCCCAGGTTACAGCGACTATACGCTTCAAAGCACACCGCTGAAGACATGATTTGGCACCATACCGGTAAGAGTGCCGATCCGGATGTGTTGCGTCATCCTGTTGATGGTGATAGTTGGAAGAGATTTGCATCGCTACACCCTGAGTTTGCTAACGAACCTCGTAATGTATTTTTGGGTCTCGGTATCGACGGGTTTTGTCCTTTCTCTATGCAAAACAACTCGTATAGCATGTGGCCTGTTATATTAACCGTCTATAACTTGCCACCGTGGGTATGCATGAAGGAAACCACTTTTCAGCTTTGTTTGTTGATTCCGGGTCCTCGTTCGCCCGGTAAGGACATGGATGTTTACCTCCGCCCTATGATAGATGAGTTGGACGAGTTGTGGAGTAAAGGGATCCTTACGTATGATGCCCATACAAAACAAGAGTTTACTATGAAGGTTTGTCTGTTGTCCACCACCAATGATTTCCCTGCTCGGTCATACACTTCAGGATGGTCGGGTCAAGGTTACATGGCTTGCCCGGAATGCATGGATTCCACACCGTCATTGGGTGTGACAAAAGGTGTGGTTTACTTTGACCATAGACGTTGGTTACCCTTCGGACACCGGTTTAGATCAGATAATGTTTCGTACCCGAAAACCAATTTTAATAAGCGACCGAAGAAAATTAGTCCAGCTAGTATTCAGACACAGTTAGATGGTCTTCCCATTGTGTTTCCCGGCAAACACAAGGATTTTGGAGGCAAGGTGACGAAGACTACAGGTCTTCACATTTGACTCTAATAGTTGACTAAACACCTCGAACACTAACATTTGACCATAACTGTTGACTAAACACCTCGAACACTAACATTTGACTCTAATAGTTGACTAAACACCTCGAACACTAACATTTGACTCTAATAGTTGACTAAACACCTCGAACACTCACATTTGACTCTAATAGTTGACTAAACACCTCGAACACTAACATTTGACCATAACTGTTGACTAAACACCTCGAACACTAACATTTAACCATAACTGTTGACTAAACACCTCGAACACTAACATTTGACTCTAATAGTTGACTAAACACCTCGAACACTCACATTTGACCATAACTGTTGACTAAACACCTCGAACACTCACATTTGACTCTAATAGTTGACTAAACACCTCGAACACTAACATTTGACCATAACTGTTGACTAAACACCTCGAACACTAACATTTGACCATAACTGTTGACTAAACACCTCGAACACTAACATTTGACTCTAATAGTTGACTAAACACCTCGAACACTCACATTTGACCATAACTGTTGACTAAACACCTCGAACACTCACATTTGACTCTAATAGTTGACTAAACACCTCGAACACTCACATTTGACCATAACTGTTGACTAAACACCTCGAACACTCACATTTGACTCTAATAGTTGACTAAACACCTCGAACACTAACATTTGACCATAACTGTTGACTAAACACCTCGAACACTAACATTTGACCATAACTGTTGACTAAACACCTCGAACACTAACATTTGACTCTAATAGTTGACTAAACACCTCGAACACTCACATTTGACCATAACTGTTGACTAAACACCTCGAACACTCACATTTGACTCTAATAGTTGACTAAACACCTCGAACACTAACATTTGACCATAACTGTTGACTAAACACCTCGAACACTAACATTTGACCATAACTGTTGATTAAACACCTCGAACACTAACATTTGACTCTAATAGTTGACTAAACACCTCGAACACTAACATTTGACTCTAATAGTTGACTAAACACCTCGAACACTCACATTTGACCATAACTGTTGACTAAACACCTCGAACACTCACATTTGACTCTAATAGTTGACTAAACACCTCGAACACTAACATTTGACCATAACTGTTGACTAAACACCTCGAACACTAACATTTGACCATAACTGTTGACTAAACACCTCGAACACTAACATTTGACTCTAATAGTTGACTAAACACCTCGAACACTCACATTTGACCATAACTGTTGACTAAACACCTCGAACACTCACATTTGACTCTAATAGTTGACTAAACACCTCGAACACTAACATTTGACCATAACTGTTGACTAAACACCTCGAACACTAACATTTGACCATAACTGTTGACTAAACACCTCGAACACTAACATTTGACTCTAATAGTTGACTAAACACCTCGAACACTAACATTTGACTCTAATAGTTGACTAAACACCTCGAACACTCACATTTGACCATAACTGTTGACTAAACACCTCGAACATTAATTTGTGTGTGTATATCTTAATCCCAACAGAATAAAAAAAGAAAAGGAACCAGGAAAAAAATAAAATACTAAACTAAAATATATATATATATATATATATATATATATATATATATATATATATATATACCGACGACCTTAAAGATTTACCGACAACCTGCTTGACATGAACGTCGTCGGTAAATGTTTACCGACAACATTCTAGTCAAGCAGGTTGTCGGTAAACGTTTACCGACAATATTTAAAACACAAGTCGTCGGTAAACAGGATTCCAAAATTTATTGGCCAAAAGTGGGCGGTTCTTTTTTCCCGCCCAATAGTTTACCGACGACTTGCGAAAAAAAAGTCGTCGGTAAACAGGACACGCAACAGTCGTGCGTACAACTGTTTGACGCGTGGCCTTTTTAACGACGAATAGGCCAGGTTTACCGACGACTTGCGTGTCGTCGGTAAACATCTGTTCTATTAAACCCTACCGAGCTCATTTCTGAAACACCAAAGCTTCAAAACTCTCTCTAGAAATTCGATTCCGAGCAACAAGGAGCTATTCCGAGGCATCCCCACACGCAAACAACATCAAATGTAAGTGATTCCATGCCTAATCTTAATCATTTCTTCAATTTTTTTTCTTTTTTCTAAATCAATCCTAACTTTTTTTTCGTTTTTGTTTTTCCTCTACTCTTGCTTGGCATGGGATGCTGGATATATTCAACAACATCTTCACGTAACAGGTACCACAAATCCGAAACAAATCCTTTTTTTTTTTAATTTTCGAATTGATTTTTTTTTTTTGATATTGTATTGAATTTCTTGTTAATTCCGAGAATCCTAGATGTATTGTAGATTCTGAATATGTGTTTTGTTGTTAAATAAACCATGTAACATGTTTTTTTTTGTTAATTTTTAGAAAAATTAGGGTTTTGTTAATTTTTTGTTAATTTTGCTTGATATTTGTTACATTATGTTAGTTAATTTGTTGATTTTGGATGTATTTAGTGTATGTTATGGAATTATGAAAACTATAGGGACTAAAATGCAATTTAGGGACTAAAATAACATTTAGGGACTAAAATGCAATTTTAAAAAATTTACATTTTTTAACAAATTAGGGTATTTTAGTCAAATATGAAAACTATAGGGACTAAAAATGCAATTTAGGGACTAAAATAACATTTAGGGACTAAAATGCAATTTTAAAAAATTTACGAGGACTAAAACGCAATTTCTAATATACATTTTAAAAACTATGAAAAATAAATATTTTTTAAAATTTATATGGGTGTTTTTGTAATTTTTAATTAAAAAAGGTCTAAAAATGCAATTTATAGTAAAAATCTAATTTATTAATTTTATTTAAATTATAGATGGCCAATGTGATGCCTAACTACCACCGAGGTGACGGGAAAGGAGAAGATCCGAACCCGAATCAACCCCCAAACCTCAATGACTGTCACCAGCCACCCGGTAATATAAATTAGTTTATAATACTCAATTAATATAAGTTAGTAATGTATTTAATATAATTTTATTAAACAGTTAAGCGAAAGAGGAGACCCCGAAATGTCTCCACTCTCAAAACCGCCAACGATGCTAAGGAGAAGCTAGGCGGTCCCCTCCCGGTCGACTTCTGTATCCTTGACGACACGTGGAACCCAGTCGGAGAATATGGGAAACACGTGGCCCAAGTGGTGGGTCTCGCGGTTCGAGAATCGGTCCCTCCCTACTACCCCTCGTGGAGTGCCGTTCCACCCAACCGGAAGAAAGTGATCCTCGAAAAACTCGAGGAGTTCTTCAACCTCGAGGAATGGAGGGCCCGCAAAGACTGGAACTTAATTAGCGGGAAGCTATCCCAGTCTCAGTCCGCTGCTTACAGACGGTGGAAGTATGACTTGACTGCCGATTATGCCGAATCGGGTGAGTGTCCACCTGACGTGCTTCCCGAGGATTGGGAGCTAACCCTGAAGATGTTGAATGACCCGCAAAAGAAGGTAAAATTTTAATTTAATTATTTAATTATTAAATTATTGTTTATTTATTTTTTTAAGTTGAATTGTAACAGGCCCAGTCAGCGATTAATAAGAAGAATTGGCAGAACCAGAAGAAGCCGAACAAGTCTGGTTCTCGGAACCAAACCCAGACCCGCCACGAGATTATGGAGGTATAATTTGTTAAAGTAAAAATAAATTTTATTAGTTATTTAATTTAATTTTTTAATAATTATATTTTTTTATAGGGTAAGCTGAAGATTAATACGCAGGAGCCCCTGAACTATATAGACGAGCAGACCCAAGAGGAGGTCCCACTTCCACAGATGGGCGGATACTTCGAGTACTTGGGCTATGATGGGGCGAAGGGCAAATGGGTCGATGATAGATGGGAGCAGGCTAGTGTAAGTTTTTATTTAACTTTAAATTTATTTCTTTGTTAGTTTTATTAATTATTTATTTTAAATTGTTTTATTAATTATTTATTTTAAATTGTTTTATTAATTATTTATTTTAAATTTTATTACAGGGAGTTTATCGCGAGAAGCTTAAGGAGCGGGTTATCGAGACAGGGACACAATCGGCTGAGGATGTTCCAGTGGAGGAGCAGATAGGAGCGTTGAAGGAGACGGTTCAGGAGGTGATGAAACCGCCTAAGAGTAGACACTGGATCCCTTCGATCGGACCTTGCTTCAAGAAGAAGAAGGACCCGAAGCCGCCTGTATCGGAGAAGATCGCGAAAAAGAACGCGAGAAAGTTACAGCGGATATTCGACGGGATGAACGAGGTCCGCGCAGTCCAGGGATTACCTCCTATGCCGGATGAAGATACTCCACCGAGCTCCTCCAGGTCCGATGATTTTTTCACGAAGTTGCTCAGCGGCCTCAATGAATCTCGTGAAAAGAATGGTCTCGATCCGCTCTCCGATGAAGATGAAGATGAAGATAGTGATGATTGATTTTTATTTGATTGTGTTTAAGACTTTTATTTTATTTAAGTTTATATTTTATGACTTTTATGTAATATTTTGACTTTTAACCCCGGGGTTTGACTTTATTGCCCGGGGTTTGACTTTATTGCCCGGGGTTTGACTACCCGGGTTTATTTATCTTTTTATGAATATAATGCATGATTTCTATTTATATTCATGATTTCACAAAATATTAATTTATAAAAAAAAACGAAAAACCAATTTAAATTTAAAAAAAAAAAAAAATTAAAAATTAAAAATTAAAAATAAAAAAAATAGGAAAAACAAAATAACGACGACATTCATTGTATGAATGTCGTCGGTAATGATAAAAAAAAAAATCAACGACGACATTCATGTAAGGAATGTCGTCGTTAAATATTTAAAAAAAAAAACAAAAATTCAATTTACCGACGACATTCATAAAAACAAATGTGTCGGTAAATTATTAAAATTCAAAAAATAAACAATTTAATTATCACGATACCGACGACGAGGTTGTCGGTAAATTCTTTAGTTACCGACAAACTAAAATATTGTAAGGTGTCGGTAAAATGTTGTTATTTGCCGACGACAGGTAGGTACGTTGTCGGTAAATTGTGGTTTACCGACGACTTGACTTTCGTCGGTAAATTGTTCTGTGTTATCGACGAGAAGCCATTTCCGTTGTCGGCAACCATGATTTTACCGACAAACTTCTAGGGACGACAAGTTACCGACGAGTGGTCGTCGGTAAACCTGTTTACCGACGAATACGGGAATTTTACCGACGACAGCTGTCGTCGGTAAATACCCGACCTGCTGTAGTGAATTTAGAAAAATTTATAGGATAAATGGAGTTTTAAGAACTTTACAGAAGACGTGATTAAATTAGGGTGGTTTGAGCAGCCAAACAATTTTGCTTTAAAACCATGTCGGTACAAAATAGGAGTGAAAACAACACTGAATTTGGTAAAAATGTTTCTCAATTTTTTATTAAATACATGTACAAGTATATGTAAATGGGGCCCATTGTGAAATTTCTCTTTGGACCCCAAATATAACAAGGCCAATGCTATTCTCGATCATTCGAAATCGTCACCTTATATGTTAACCAATCCAACCTTCATCATGTTGGAAATCGGTTAAGGAGTTGATATAGGTGTTGACAATGACTTATTTTCAGTAGAATATATTCGAATTAGAATTCATATGGCACTCAACAATTATGATGTGCAACATTTCCTTAGACTATTGCAAGATCATGGTAAATGCATGAATAATGTTATGTAGTTGTAAATCTTCTCTTTTCACACTTGAGAATTACCCCAGAAAGTGAAAGATTAATTAGATTTCATTGTTGGGGTTTTCTAAAATTTATCTCCATACGTTATCTTTGAAAAAGATAATTGTTTCTTTCACCAGCCTTTAGTATTTAAGAAGTATCTAGCTTGTGATCAAAGAGGAAAGATAATAAGTAATACCACAAATTTGAGGCAATAACAATAAAGAAATGGAAGATGATATGGGAGTACATGTTGACTAATCATTGTTATTTTTCGAAAGACAAGATAGAGTTCACTTTGATATCCCTTTAAAGAATTATATCATGACTCTCCAACTTGGGAATCGATTCCTCAAACTATTTTGAACCTTTAAATTTATGAAGATTTTGATTAGCATGTCTCAAATGAGCCTTTTTAAAATATGATAGAAACTTTACTCGCTTTTGAAGCAACCAATAGCTTGTTTATGATGGCACCACACAACAGTCTTAATCCTAAACGTTCTGTTGTTGGTAATTGAAAATATTTAAAAGATTTTGGGGGTTATATTTATTTTTGTAAAACTTGTGGGTTAGGTGGGGAGGTTATTTAAAAAATAGAGTTTTTGTCTAATTTTGATGTTAAAGCTTGTGACTTTGGTAGATACTTGTTTGAGATATAATAAAATGTTTGGTTGTCTAATTTTTATTTTTTAAAACTTGTGAATTAGGTGGAGATATATTTGAACAAAATGAAAAGTGTAAGGAGTTAATTTTTATATTTTAAAACTTATGGGTTAGGTTAGGAGGTGTTTTAAAAAAAATAGGGTTAAGTAAGAACTATATCCGCCTTCCTATTAAGTAGGAAGGAAGAAAGATTTTAAGTGTGTAGCTTTTAGTTACACGTTTGATACAAGACACCAAGATGATGAGGATAATTCAAGTCTAAAGCCAAGCCAAGGCGGAGAAAGAGCAAAAATTCACTTTAAAAAAGTTAGATAGTTTACCGAAAAAATCTTGACGTCACTTGATTCGGTCACCACAGATAATTGGTCAAATATTTGGATAAATATCCCTTTTTATTTGGATAGTGTAAGTGACCCGTGAGAAGTAACATAAATTAATTCGGAGCTAAGATGAAGAATTTATGCCACTCACGTCCACCGTGAGTCGAACATGTCCAACAATAGCTAAAAACGGTTTGGTCTATCTTTAACCCATCTAAGTAAGCCCATTAGACCCCAAAACGTTTTTATCCTAGTATATAATCATTTTAGCAACTCATAGTTCAATAGACAAGAAACATTAAACATTTACACGCTTGGAGGAAGGAGAGGAGAAGAGGAGAAGGGTTTCCACCCATTTCCACCATTCTTCCATAATTCCATATCTGAATCCTTTCGATTTTTAGATTATTTATTTGTCGTTTTACATTCTAAATATGATTATTCCATTATTAGTTATTGATTTATTATTTAATTATGAACTTCACTACTTGATGATTGCTATATGTATTAACCATTGTTAGTTATTTAATGTCTTCTTGTATTTAAGATTATATTTAATTGAAGTGAGTATTTATTTCCATTGACTATATGCTTCTATTGTTGGCTACTTGTATTTAGGCCAAATATTAGGTAGTGTTAGTAATTAGACTATCGTCCAGGAGGGGGTCAGGTTACGGACTTATCATATAGATGCTTGGTGTGCGTTAGTAAACTAGGAGGTCTTTACTAACCAAGTAGTCACTAGGGTTTAAACAATCTCTCATTTGAAATAATTGTAGGGTCACTCGGGAGAGGTCTATAATATCGTAGGATAGCTTCTTATCTACTTGGGAGGGAGTTGGGAATAACATTGAATCTCAACTAGTGTGAAAAGACCAATTCGCCTATATTCCTAGAAACATTAGCTTAACTACTTTGGGAATTACTATTACGACTCAAGCATCTTTCTCATACATTTTCAACTTATTTATTAGTGTAATTGCATTTTCATTTTATTTCTTATTTATTATGTCCATAAATCATTTTAGTTTATTAATCCAAAACCCAAGAAATATTTATTTACTTTTATTGTTATTTAATCGCAACTTATGCTACCATACGCGTAAACACTTTAATTATAACCTTGATAGTCCTTGTGGAGATGATAACCCTTATACCTATCAAATTTACTATTCAACAACCCATACACTTGCGGGAAGCAAGTACCTTCAAGGGTGTCGATTTATTTATCATAGGGGATGACAAGTTTTTGACGCCACTGCCGGAGACTATATGGTTATCTTTTTGTGTCTTTAGTAAGTATAGTTTTTTTAGTTGTTTCGGCATTACTTGTGTTTTTTGTCTCTGGTCGCTCCTAGAGTGTGATATAAATCAACAAAGGAAGAGAAAAGACTAATCGCAAGTGTACATGTCATTCCAAGTAATAGATAAATAATAGGGGATTTTGTCTCCACAGGGTTTGCTAGATTAGACTTAAATGCTTAAATAGTAAAGTAGAACTAATTTTAATATAAATAAAAATAGAGATATTTGTTTTGTTTTTGATTAAATATATACTAACGCAAGAATATTGAGTAAACTAAATTTAAACTAAAAGGAATATGCAAAATGTGAGAGATATACTTGAGTCTCGCTAGGGAATCACCAAATTCAACAATCTAATGCATTACTTCATGGGTAAAGTCGGTATTTAATTATTAATCGGTACTCTAATATCTTACTAACTCCCATCATGGTAGACTTAGGAAGGTATCCTACGATAGTACTGACACCGTCATGGTGAAAATAAGCTATTTTCAGATGAACACGATTCTACCCAATTGGCCATATTCGGGTTAATTAAAGACGGTAGGACTCAATAACGGATACCACACATATCTATATCCTAGTTCTATAATTAGACCCCCCATTCCATATGATCGTCGCCTCTAACGAATAACCTAATAACTAAAAACCTATCTCTAATTGGACATATTATAAATAGTAAATAATCATGAGAATATAGTCAATAAGAAAATACGCGACTTAATTTAAATTAAATAATCCAAAATTTGAAAAAACATTAAATTAGAAAACTAGGGTTCTTTCCAATTATGTGATTCTCAAGTATTTAAGGTTTAACTCATACTTAAAGATAGAAAATAAATACAATGAATTAAAGACATAATTTCTAAAACTGAAAAATAATCTAAAAAAACATAATTGTAATGACTTGAGCTGTTGTTGAAGAAGAATTACTTCTCCAAATTCTGCTCCTTTGCTTCTAAGTGCTTTTGGCTTTTCCCTCTCCAAAGAGTAATCATCTGAGGTGTAACGATCCTTGAGTTTTATTAAGTTTGTTTGATATGTTTTGGATGGTTGTTTGACTATATTTCCGGTTGTGGTTTGACTTAATATTTGATGTTTCGGTTGACTTAATATCCGATGTTTATTTTACTTTATATTAATTTAGTATTGTTTTTGTTAAATATTTGACCTTTTAAATTATTTGTATTAACATTAAAAATAAAATTAAAAAAATAATAAAAATTAAAATACAAATAAAATTAAAATTAAAAACAAAAATTAAAATTGAAATTAAAATTGAAATTAAAATTGAAATTAAAATTGAAATTAAAATTGAAACTAAAATTGAAACTAAAATTGAAACTAAAATTGAAATTAAAATTGAAATTAAAATTGAAATTAAAATTGAAATTAAAATTGAAATTAAAATTGAAATTAGAATTGAAATTAAAATTGAAATTAAAAATTCAGGTTTAAAAAAATTAAAAACAATATTAACATGGACATGGTCATAGTTAAAGAGGCCAAAATTTCGTCGCTAGCAATGCACTAGACTAACGACTACAAGTGTGTTATCGCTAGACTTCCATCGCTAGTTAAGTCAGTTAGCGACGATATTTTTTCCGTCGTATTTAATAAATCTCTAACGACGACATTATTTGTCGCAAATGAGACGTGGTCATTGGCGGCAAAAGAAATTATTTTCGTCGCTATAAATATTTCTAACAACGAATAACTAGCAACGAAATATAGGCGACGACATATCTTCGCTAAAGACCAAAACCGGTCTTTTGCGACGACTACGTGCAAGATTAGCGACGACTTATGTCGTCGCGAAATCAAGTGCGTATAGTAGTGTATATTGTGCTACATGTTTCATTCACTTTGTTGTGATCTTGCCGAAATCAAGAAAAGAAAAGATTGATTGAGAAAGAGAAATGAGAAAAAAGAAAAATAATTGAACGAAAAGAATTGAACATTAATGCTTACATAAAAAAAGATTCATATTGACTTTCAAAAGAAAGAACAAGAAAAAGTGGCAATAAAACAATCTGACAAGTGAATTATTTAAAACATCCAAATATGTGTTTTTTGGGGATTTAGGGATGCTAATCTAATGCATCTAAACGAAAATGAGAGAGTATATATTTTAGAGTAAACTTCAATTTTAAGCAGTTAGATATTTGTTTATTGAGGAGAGAGCCAAACTCACTCAACATTATCCAAATATATATAATACCGATCATAAGGCCACACTATAACCAAAAATAGCCTACTATTCTTAGTTATGTGATCAAATAAACAATAATATAAAGAAAGTGAGTAAGTAGGTCATTACACGTTGTGGAATTATCGAAGATCACCCTATAGCTGCTATTTCAAGCTAATTATTTTAGTCCCTATTTTTGTATTGCTGAGCTAATAATTCTTGGAAATTTAATATGTTGATTATCTATATGAATAGATTATTATGTGAATTATTTATTGAGTAGGATTTTATGAGACTTGTTTTTCATTGGTCTTGGAATTATTACACGATTCTTCCTTATGGAACTTTTTGTTTGAAACCCTCTTTTGTGCTTACTTTGTTGGGACGATAAAAACTTGAGTTGGTGGTCTTTATGTATGTCATTTTGTGATATATTTAGAGACTTAAGTTATACAATTTGGGTTGATTTTATAGGTTTAATTGTGGATTTATCCTTTTATTTAACGTTATTTGTGTTTTAGCTAATCTTGGATGTTACATGTATTTTGGAGTAATTTGAGATGCTTTGTACGTTAGTTGTGTAGCTCCTAGGTACATGGTTTATATTATACCCCGATATGAAGCTATGAAGTCAAAAAGTCACAAAATAACTCAAGTGAAGTCACGAAAGGAGCCAAAAAGTCAATTAGAAGCTCAACAAGAATTGCTGAAAAAATGCTTCCATCAACTTTGGAATGTCAAAAAACATAATTGGTAAGGATTCTGATCATGAAACATACACACAAGATAGCCCTTGGAGTGTAAATCTCGTGAGAAGAAACAATTTGCAATTTATAAATAATTGAAGAAGTTATAGGCGTTTAACTGAGAAAGACCAAGACGTTCAGAATTAATAAAGAGTCCATTGAACCACTTTTGACTAATTTAAGGTGACCCAGCTAAATGGAAACAGCTTTGGGGTCTATATATACACACTAGTTTCTAGCCTAAAAACAAGACTTATTATATTCTCAAGGCAAGTAATGATTGTGAACAAGGGCTAAAAGCAAGGAAGCCAAGAAAACCACCGTATTTCAATTTAATTCCATATTTTGTATTGTAATTCTACTTTTGTTTATATTAAGCTTTATCATAGTTTGTTTAAATTCATTCCACAATGACATAAACTCATTAGTAGCCTGAGATTCTTGTTGATGAACCCTAATTGGTGATTTGGGCTTAACTTTTATTTCATGTGAATACAAACTTCTATCACTTTTATTACTTTTATTACTTGTGACAACTCATACACTTGTGAGTTTTCATCCTTCGAGTGGTTGATTTATATCACACCTTGGAGGACAACAAAGCCCTCCTTTTCCACTATTGAACGACCTCAACTTCCTTCCTTCCTTTGGTTTCCTTTACAACAACCTGGTTGGCTTTTCTTCTTTCCTCTTATTCTTTCTCCTTGACCTTAATTCAGCTTTGGAAGAGTAACCTCAAGTCTGGTGTTTCCGACCCACTATTATCGGGGTTGTGTTTCACTAATTCTCCCTTTGAAGTGAGGTCATCGGGCATTGGTGTTGATTTCTTTGAATTTTCCAATAGAGTGAGATTATTGATGTCGAAGATAGAATTATCGAGACCAAATTGTAACTTTTTGTTCAATAACACAGGCTGATGAAGATTCGAGAGTCGTTTTATCAACCTCCATGTTGGTCATTAGAGTCGATATTACCTCCGGAATCCCATTCACGCTTTTCAATAGTCATTTTGTGATGGTGTGACAACTTTCATTTCCTGGTGTACCGTAAGATACTTGGTATGCCGCAAACTATCACGACTTTGATAATTAAGCTTCTCTCATTATAAAATAGTAGTCTTTAGGTGTAAGAAGGCTTTAACATGTTCGGACCTAGTCCCTTTTTTGTTTTTTTCTAGCGCATATCGTAATCCAATCATCCTCTTTCGAGCTTTGTACCTTGACAATTGGGGCACAAGATTGGAGTAGCCACCCATGACCATCACAATTTATCTCTAATGTAAAATATTTTTTTCACTATATGTCAAATAAATCTACATTTAGTACAAAACAGAGGGTAGTGTTCATACCATATATATTGATCGATGACTTTACCACCCGGAATTGATCATTGCAACAGTATTAACCACAATGTCTTTAGCATAAATTTCAATAAGACCCTTGAAAATAACGCTCTTTCTCTTGATGCATTTCATATTTCTTCCAAATAAGGAGATTTAGGTATGCACTCATACCTAAGTAAATTGTACATTAAGTCCCTATAACACATAAAATCATAGATATTGTTTTTAGATGTAACAAAGGTGCTAATCGAAGCCAATCCAAAGCTTTCAATGACAATTTATAATTATAGCACAACAACATTACATTCATCAGCAACTCAAGGACATGTAGTGAATTACCCACTGGAATCAAATAGTAGTTTAGCTGCTAATGCCACATTGATGAACATTTTGTTGTCTGTTTTCTTTGTTGTAATTTTCTTTATGAGATCTTTGAATTATGGGTCATTTAATTAGTTTTAAAGTATTTATAATAAGTTTTTTGTTAATACAACTTTGGAATAGTTTTGAGATAATTATGTTATTAGAGGTACATAGTCAAATGTGTGTAATGATCACTTTTGTTGTTATATTCATGATTTTTAATATGTTGAGGTGTGGTTTACTATTAGTTTTGTTATATGATGAAGGGTAATAGAAGTTTTCTTTGAATGTAAGAAATATATATATATATATATATATATATATATATATATATTGTACAAAATTGATAATTGAACTATATACAAAAGAAATGCAAATCATTCTATTACTTGTAAAAATAAGTTTAAAAATTAATAAAATATATCTATACATATAATCACCATCTTATATATGTATTTATGCATTATTCTCATAACTCTACATCCATAAGATGAATATCTATCCAGTACTTCTATATTATAAAATATTTATATATTTCATATATGAATTCCAGCTTTGGGTAATATTTTACGTGTCTTTTATATAAGACTTTGCGAAGATTATTATTTTTAAGCTAATTCTAGGAAAGACCCCGTACCTAAAGGTATATGGAAAAAAATTAATTTAAAAAATTATAATTGATAGTGCAAGATTCATAATTTAGTTTATACCAATACTTGAATGAAAATCATATATAAAAACGTATCTTCCATAAATATGATCAAAGAGTTTTTTTAGAGAAACTATTTGTTTCGTGTTTAAAGTTGTATGGTGTAGTTGATTATAGGAAAAATTTGTAATAATAAAAAGTAGTTGAGTATAATCTGATAATTGATCATAAGTAAATTTGACCATTTGAATTAACTAAACTTTTCTTGTAACTATGTTTTATAACCATAAAAATAGAACTTCTTGGTAGTTGCAATAGAAATCATCTCATTTGCATATTAACAAAAATGGGCAAATGTATCACTATCGGTCTCAGACCCTTAAAGAATAATAAAACCTTTGAAAACAAATTTAAATGCTCAAGTTATAGTAAAATAAAAAATAATTAATCACATGCTTGATCAACAATTCAAGTTTCTGTTGAACAACAAATCTCCCGCCTGTAACTTGTAGATTAATGTCCTATGTGTTGTAAGACGTCCCTATGGATTTTAAGACATCTCCAATAAGCTCTAGATGTGAGTTAATCATTGAAATTTTCCCTGGTAGCTTAGGCCTCCATAATTTACTGAATATGATGCTTCAAAAAGAAATACATACCTGGGGTTCTTCGTGGTGATTCTATATACCTCCTATCTTCGCTACTCGAGAACTATCTCGATCTTTAGATTCATACCTAGGGTTACTTGGGTAATTTCTAGGATGAAAGATGAAACCTTGGATAAAATAATAATAGAAAGATAATTTACATGTCAAATACACATAACAAAATCATATTCTTCGAACAATCAATGTACCTGCTTGTGTTCATTTCTCGGAAGTTCCTTAGAAACTTGTCTTTCATCAGTTATAGTACTATCTATGAAATTGCGCAGAATAAATAAACATATTTCGGATACTAAAAGGACTAAAGATGATATTAACTTCAAAAACTTACCTGAATTAGATCTATCGCGATATCGCCTATTTGAATGATCATGAGATACATTAGAAACTCCAGTTCCTAGTTCATCGATTCCTAAAAAGCATATATTTCCTCTTCCTCGGCTCATTTTTCTCTGGTTAAATACTACCCAATTTACACGTAATCAAATTATAATAGAATCTACTGATTATTAATAATTTACACTATTAATTTCAAATACTAAATAATTTACACGTAGTCAAATTATAATTGAAGATATTAATATAAAAATTGAAGCAAGTCTGTTGTACAAATAAGTTAATTCTCAGAAACTTGTGAAACTAAAAAAAATGATGCGACTGAGTCGCTTGCCTTTTTGAACATTTCCGAAACTGTAGAAAGACACGGAGCTGAGGCAAAGCGCATGATAATCTCGAACAAAATGGTTTGTTATATTACAGCTTAGTAATATGGTTTTGAAAATTTCCCTTTTTAGTTTCACATATTACCAAAATATGTTGACTATGTGCATATCAAAGTAACTTTATGGGATTCTTATTAGCTTCTCTAATTGGAAACCTACTCTTTCTTTTTTGTCAAAGTAAGCAATTTTATCTCGTGTATTTGAGTAGTTACTTTCAAATGTAGGAGTTGAATGATTATAACACATCACATTACTAATTCTTTATCATATTTGCAGATTAAAGTTTCAATAGAGCGAAATGGAAATGGACAACCTGCAAAAGCAAACACACCATGTGTTAGGCTATATTGCTAAAGAAGCCCTTGAAGGTAAACTTCTCGAGACATTGGGTGGAAAGTTGAAAAACTCGGGTTTTTAGTTAACTGATATCACAACCAGGTTATCTGATATTTTCATTGTTAAGGATCAAACGGAGATAAAAATATAAAAAAGCGGCGTATTTAACTACTTCCGCGATGAAAATTACGTTGTACCCAAGGACGAGAAGGTAATTGACGAAGAAATTAAGGTGACTCATGACTCATTCCTCGTTAATGCATGAAACTATGAAATTTATCCTCGAACCGGTCAAAGTTAAAGAAAATGTTGATATTTGCTACCCTTTGATTTTCCAAAGTGGAGGAAATTTTGATCTGATACCTTCTGCTTCAAGTAGTGATGAACATGTATACTACGATTCAACTTCAGTGATCATTTGCGCTATTGGCCCCGGTACAACAGTTATTGCTCGAATATCGCTTGTTCTTTCCACATCAACTCGAATCTTATGCAAAGTAAAGATTACGAAGTGTTATTCACCATATAACCTACTCCAACCTGAACCAAAACACCAAATCTCAGTACTCTCTCTCCAATCTAATACAACACGTACGTATATATATAGAAAAAAAAAGAGAATGACCTGGCAGTTCTTCAATACAACACGCTCTTGGAGTTGTACATTGCTGCAGCTTTTCTTATTCTTTTTTTTTTCGTTACCTCCCATTCTTCAAATTATACATAAAAACAAAATCAGTGAACAATATTGAAAAGATATTGAACTATAGATTCTTAAATTATGCAAAGATTGACTATAGGTCCATATATTATGCAAAGATTGAATTTACCTTTGCCTCCAAAGCTGTAACTCACTACAACTCTAGGAGTTAGTCTGAGTGCCCAAGCTAGACAGTAAAGAGGATACAGAAGTATATCATGTAGTGCGATATGGTGTCTTGCAAAGAATTGAGAACGAGAGAGAGAGAGAGAGGGAGATAGAGAGAGAGAGCTATGGAGAGAGGTAGTTTGGGTCATTTGATCAAACACTTTGGCCGCGATATGCTTTTGTTCTTCTACAATGAAGTGCAATCGATGGAATCAATGCTCAAAGACGATTCCATTACATAAAATTCTCAAACGGCTAAAGAACAGAGTAATCTGCCTATGAGAGTCGCCGCTAAGGCTCAATGGGAGGCGTAGCAATCGTATGATGTTGATGGTGATGTCGACCGGGAAGGCAAAGCGCAACAATCGCTTGGTGGTGATGGTGATGTCGACGTCGGTAAGGGGGTGAGCTTGTTTCGTCGATAAAAGTTGAGGTCGCCGGTGAGAGGTGATCGTGAATACTGAATAACATGAAGTGAATCTGTGTGAAATGATTTTTTTAGTAATATGTAAAGTGTAATTAAGCTGACGTGGAATATGACCAAGTCAACTATCTTACTTTATTAGTTTAACCTCTTGACTTTTACCAACACAGCATTGCGACGTCTTTTGTTTATGTAAAGGTGGAAATGTTTTTTAGCCGTTGATCTTGTTTTGCTTGGACGGTGCAGATTAAAGACCTAAGGTGTTCCATAAAAGGCTTCTCACTTCATATCACTATTCATTCGTTTTCAGATCTCTCTCACGAGTCAAACTTAGGGTTTGCTCAGTTTTAGTATTTACAGCGTGAAATCTTAGCTAAATCTTGTATATTCCTTCAATCTTACTGATTCAAGCATTGATATTCAGCGTAGTTGAGTAGTGGGTTAGATTAGAGGTTCCTATTCTTAGGGTTTGGTGAATACTTGGTTGTTCTATAATCGTGATAAGTGTAATCGGTAATAACAGTGGTAATAGTGGAGTGTCAGCTCTCAAATCGGAGCCCAACGTGGATGTAGACAATTTTTGTCGAACCACGATATATCCCGTGTTGTTTACTTTCTGTTAATTCTGTTTTATTGTTTAAAACCTTTATTGAAACTAAATTTCATACTCAAATTTTTTTACAACAGTGGTATCAGAGCTTTAATCTCATATTAGTTCTGACTGATTCTTGACTCTACTCTAGGGTTACAAATCTAGATCTAATCTGCGCTTTATTTTTCTTTACAAATCCATGTTTGAGTGATTGATTGGTGTTTCTGGTTCTTGAAAAATCTTGTTAAGATTCTTTTCAAAAGGGTTTCAACGGTTCTTTCATATCGAGTTTGAGACATATCTTTGTTTCTTGATCTGTTGTTTTTAAAAGTAGTCTTACTTTGATGTTTTTCATGTTTTTGTTAGTACTTGTGTTACCTGTCTACTAACCTGATGGATAAAACTTGTATTGAGATGTCAGTCTATGATGGAAAAATTGATTTTGGTGTTTGGCAGAAAAAGATGAAGGTGTTGCTGTCTCATCACAAGGTCGGATCTGCTTTACTTAAAGATATTAAAGACTGGCAAGAGGGCACTCTGGATAAATCTGCTGAAATCAATGAAGAACCCTTCAATATTATCTTCTTAAATCTATCTGATTCTGTTATACGAAAGGTGGATGGATGTGATATTGCGTTTGATCTTTGGAAAAAGTTAGATTCTCTTTACTCTACTAAATTTTTGCCTAATTTAGCTTTCTTGAAAGGTTCTTTGTTTAAATATAAAATGGATGCTAGTAAATCTTTAGATGATAACCTTGATGTGTTCTTGAAAATGACTCTTGTGCTAAATGGTACCCCACAGGCTTTAGATGATACTAGTAAATGTATGATAATCTTGAATTCCATCCCTGAGTCTTATGAAGTTGTAAGAGATGTGTTTCAATATGCTATTACTATCCCTACTTTTGACCATGTCATAGCTGCTTTAAAAACCCAAGAAAATGAGATTAAAATTAGCAGAAGAACTGACTCAGTTTGTTTATAAAACCTACAACAGATACTACACATGCCCCTGAGGTGAATAAACAGAAAAAATCTTTCCCTAACAATACAAATAAGGGCTAGGAAACTAGAAAGTATTTTCACTGTGGGAAAATTGGTCATTTAAAGAAAATCTGTTTTAAGTTGAAAAGCAAATAATCTGCTAATGTGAATGAGTCTAAAGTGGTTAGCGTGCCTACGATTGATGATGATGTATATAAGGTACTGAATGTCACTGATAAGTCTAGTCATGTTAGTTGGATCCTTTATTCTTGCTGTAATTTTCATATGTGCCCCTTATTTGATTTGTTCCATGATCTTGTTGAGACTTGTAATGAAACTGTGTATATGAGGAATGACCAAACCAGTGATGTGAAAGGTATTGGGAAAATCAAACTGAAAATGTATGATGGAAAACTTTTCACTCTTACCAATGTGAGATATATACCTAAATTAAAAAGAAACTTGATTTCTTTAGGAGACCTTGATGACCTTGGTTGTGTTTCTGAAGTGTCTAAGGGCAGTATACATGTGTATACAAATTCCAAACTGCTTTTCTCTGGAACAAAATGTGCTGGTCTATATGTATTAAATGGTACTCATATTTCTTGTTTGGCTAATATAATCTTTGAGCCGAAGCTTACAGCTACTCATAAATGGCACCTTAGACTTGGACATATGAGTCAACAAGGGATTACATTACTTAGTAAGAATGGCAGTTTTGGTAAGGATACTCTATGTGACTTGTCTTTCTGTGAGGACTGTGTATTAGTTAAACAACATAGACAAAAGTTTAAGGCTAGTGTTCATCTAGCCTCTAAATGTCTAGAATATATTCATGCAGACTTATGGGGTCCTGAAAGGTATGATTGTCTTGGTAATTAAAAGTATTTTTGTCTACAAGGGATGACTATAGTAGAAGGGTTTGGGCTTTTCTTTTGAAAACCAAAGATGAAACTTTTTCTAAAATAAAGGATTGGAAAGTTTTGGAAGAAAATCTAACTGGTAAAACAGTTAAAGTTTTTAGAAATGACAACAGTCTTGAGTTTTTCAATGGAAAATTTGATAATTTTTGTAAAGAAAATTGTTTTTTGAGGCATAGAACTGTTAGAAAAACCCCTCAGTAGAATGGTGTTGCTGAGAGGATGAATAGAACTCTATTGGAAAAATTGAGGTGTCTTTTATTAACTTCTGGTTTACCTAAATTTTTTTGGGGAGAAGCTTATATACTGCTAGTTATTTAATCAACAAGAGCCCCAACAAGTCTATTTATTTCAAATCTCCTATGGAGGTTTGGACTGGATCCACACCTGACTTATCACACTTAAGAATCTTTGGGTGTGTTGCTTATGCACATACTAAAGAAGGTAAAATTGACCCTAGATCTTTGAAATGTGTTATGATTGGTTACCAACAACAACACGGGGTTAAAAGTTACAGATTGTGGGATAAATCAGTTGGTGGATTCAAAATTATTATAAGTAGAGATGTTATATTTGATGAACTTACTTTTCCTTGTAAGACTGTGAAGGTTACATGTAGTGATGGTGCAGCTGAACCTATTAGGAATACCTTGGATGTAGGGTTTGAGGTAGAGCCACTTAGCCATATGCAGCCTATTTTGCCTTCAAATGGAGACAACCAAGTGGAGCAACTGATGTATCAAGAGAATGATTAAGAACAACCTGACACAACTGTTCATGAAGAGGCTGACCACTTGGCTAAGTCAATTTTTGGAGGACTTGAAGGCTACTATCTGGCAAGAGATAGGCCCAGGAGAGAAACAAGAGCTCCTAGTAAGTATTCCTATGCTGATTTAATCTATACTGCCCTTACAACTGCAATTGAGGTCAGAGATTCTGAACCATACTCTTACCTTGATGACATTAGCTGTAAGAATAAAACTCAGTAGATCAATGCCATGAATGATGAGTATAACTCATTACTACTCAATTAAACCTGGATTTTAGTTGCTAAGCCTAGTGAGGCTAAATTGGTTGAGTGTAGATGGTTATACAAACTTGAAGAAGGAAGTTCTGAGAAGGATCCTCCTAAATATAAAGCTAGATTGGTAGCTAAAGGTTATACTTAGAGAGAAGGCATTGATTTCACTGAGATTTTTTCACCTGTTACTAAATTAAAAACAATTAGGGTTATGTTAGCATATGCAGCTTGTTTTAACCTTGAAATTGAGTAGTTAGATGTTAAGACAGCTTTCTTACATGGTGACTTGGATGAAACCATGTACATGAGACAGCCTGAAGGCTACCATGATCCAAAACTGCCTGATCATGTCTGCCTACTGAAAAAATCACTATATGGGCTAAAACAATCTCCAAGACAATGATATAAAAGGTTTGTTTCTATTGTTTTGTTACTTGGTTTCTTGAGATCAAGGTATGATGCTTGTTTTTACTTCAATTGGAAAGAAAAATGTGGAATTTATAGCCTTCTGTATGTGGATGACATGTTGATCATATGTAATTCTCTGTCTCTAATTGATAAGTTAAAATGTGCTTTAAAATCTGAGTTTGATATGACTGATTTAGGACATGCTGGAAAAATTCTAGGTATGATTATTGATAGAGATAGAAACAATTGCATGTTAAGGTTATATCAGGAACCATATTTGAAAAAGATTATTTGTAAATATGGAAACTTGAATTGCAAACATGTACAGATGCCTTTGGCTGGACATTTTGTTTTGTCTTAACAAATTTGCCACAAATCTCAATATGATATTCTAAAAATGAAAAATGTACCTTATTCTAATGTCCTAGGTTCACTTATGTATGCCATGATTAGCGCCAGGTCTGACTTGTCTTTTTCTATCTCTTTACTTAGTAGATTCATGTCTAACCCTACTGATCACTGGTTAGCTATAAAACATGTGTTGGCTTATGTGAATAATACTTTGAATATTGGATTGGTATATGGTTATCATAATTATCCCTTTGAGCTTGTTGGCTATGTAGATTCTAATTTTGCAGGTTGTAGAGACTCTAGAAAGTCTACTACTGCCTAATGTTTCACTTTGGGAGAGAAATG
Organism: Nemophila menziesii; assembly: GCA_029959085.1. Classification (NCBI taxonomy): domain Eukaryota; kingdom Viridiplantae; phylum Streptophyta; class Magnoliopsida; order Boraginales; family Hydrophyllaceae; genus Nemophila; species Nemophila menziesii. Next base: position 69,890,398 of record JARWIR010000003.1, on the reverse strand, counting down.
CATATCCTGGAAATCTCAACTTCAACATTTAGTTGTTCTTTCCACTACTGAGTCTGAATATGTTGCTATCACATACAGTGTCAAAGAAGCTATTTGGTTACAAAATTTTCTTAAGAAAGTAAAGTTGGTTAAAGGCACATCTGCCATTTATTCTGATAGTCAAAGTTCTATACACTTAAGCAAAATAATCCTGTGTATTATGAAAGGACCAAGCATATTGATGTGAAATATCATTTTATCAGAGATATACTTTCTAATAATGAAGTGAAATTGGAACAGATTTCCTATGAACTCAATCCTTCTGATTTTAGCACTAAATTAGTTACTAACTGCAAATTCAATATGTGTTTGGACTTGTTGTGTAATGGTTGAATCCTATGCAGGTACTTTAGGCTATGATGATTTGAAATGTGTCTATGCTATCACCACTACTGGAGATGGTGTTCTTGTAGCTGATCCTCGATGATGTACACATCAAGGTGGAGATGTAGTAATATGTGAAGTGTAATTAAGATGATGTGGAATATGACCAAGTCAACTATCTTACTTTCTCAGTTTGACCTCTTGACCTATACCAACACAGCATTGCGATGTCGTTTGTTTAAGTAGAGGAGGAAAGGTTTTTTAGCCGTTGATCTTGTTTTGCTTGGATGGTTCAGATTAAAGACCTAAGGTGTTCCATATAAAAGGCTTCTCTCTTCACATCACTATTTATTCTCTTCTTCGCGTTTTTAGAAAACTCTCTCTCACGAGTCAAACTTAGGGTTTTCTCAGTTTTAGTATTTGCAGGGTGAAATCTTTTGTAATAGTTAGCTAAATCTTGTATATTCCTTGAATCTTACTTATTCAAGCATTGATATTCAGCGTAGTTGAGTATTGGGTTAGATTAGAGGTTTCTATTCTTAGGGTTTGGTGAATACTTGGTTGTTCTATAATCATGATATGTGTAATCGGTGATAACAGTGGTAATAGTAGTGGAGTGGTGCTCTCAAATTCGAGCCCAACGTAGATGTAGACAATTTTTGTCGAACCATGATATATCATGTGTTCTTTACTTCCTGTTATTCTATTTTCTTTTTTAAAACCTTGATTGAAACACGATATCATACTCAAACATTTTACAACAGTTTTTTAATTGTTGTGTGAGAGAGAGACATAGAGAGTATGGTTGTGGTGTTATTTTTAGAATTTTCTTTTTAATAGCTAATACTTTCTTCGTCCATTAATATTTGTAACATTTTCTAAAAGTAGATGTCAACAAAAGGTTGTCCATTTAAGATATCAAAGAATTTTTTTCCATTTTCTACCAATTCTATCCTTATTTAATATTTAAAAGCTTATCATCATTAAATTCATTTAATTAGTTGGTTGAGGGTAGTTTAGTAAAAATAGAAGGAATTAATTATTTTTCTTAATCTGTGTGAAAAAAGTATGACAAACATTAATGGACGGAGGGAGTATATATAACAAGGGCATTTTGAAATGTTTTAATTTTTTAAGTAACGAAATGATCTGGATCGTTCTATATAACATATTGTTTTGCTTAAAATCGATCTCAACCACTCTTTATACCCTTTATATATATATATATATATATATATCTATATTATATTTCGAAGTTTTTCCTACGGTCCTGATTTACCCACTTAAGTGGTGGCCAGGATCTGGCAAAACATAAGTGGTGGCCAGGATCGATTCTGGCCCCACTTATTATTAATACAATTAAAAAAAAAAAAAAACTTTGTCTGATTCTCCCAAAACCCTACCATCCCCTTTCGTCCCTCTTCTTCGCCTCTCCTCACCCGCTCGAAGTCGAAACCAGTCGAAACATTCTCCACCACCAAGCCGCTCACGTTGCCAGAAAAAATCAAAAGGACCATTCTTTACCATCAAGCAAACGAGGATGATTGACACAAAAAAGCAAACAAGGACCATTCTCCACCAAAAGATCGATGCTTAGCTGCAAAAGAAAACACGCCGCCGCTAAAGGACCATTCTCCACCATCATCCACCCGGCTTGGCGAGGAAAAGTAAGGTAACAATTTATTTTTTACCATTTTTTTGCTTTCTTTTCACGGTTGATTCAATTAATATTGGCATTCCATTTCATTTCACTGTTGATTAATTTGACTGTTGATTAATTTTGGCATTACGTTGCACTGTTGATTCAATATTATACATAATCCGTCAACACCTTGCTTCACATCGATTCACACTCACCTCATCTTCGTTCCACTCAACACAATACAATCTAATTAGGTTAGAAATCGATTCGGGTAAGTAAATACTTTTTTTGTTTTCATTTCAAATTTTATGAAAAAGTGTTCGTTATCTGCGTTGGCGTCCTTGATCCGCCCTGAAACTAATTCTAAACCGAGTAAAGGTATATTTATGAATATTTGCACAAATAATTATGTATATATTAATTTTGACTATTAATACGTATTTTTAAATTTTCTTTTACCTGATCCGTACGATTTTATTTATTAATTCTTCTTTAAGTTTGAATTCTAAAACTATATTTAGATGTTGATGTAATAAATGGATTGAATTATACCTTGAGGTTTGAGGTGTAGTTTCAGTTTAGTCAAATAACTGGTGCTATTTATATGCAGGATCCACGCTAAGGGCAGCTATAGAAATTACATCCATTGGACCCTTTATCTGCTGCAGAAATTAGTGTAGCTGTTGGAACTGTTAGGGCAGCTGGTGCCACTCCCGAGGTTTATCATTGAGAATCCTCCTATTTAAACAATTATTTGATCAAGCTCTGTTTCTTTTCTTAACAATTATCGATTTGTTATTGTTTCAGGTTAGGGACGGTATGCGATTTATTGCAGTGGCGGATGCATATTTCTCTTAACAATTATCGATTTTTTTGTTTTATCATCAGGTGTGTTGGTTTTCATGGTGAGGCTATCTTTTTTCTTTCTTTTCACTGTTTGTGTCCCCTAGAATATTGATTACTTAATTTTATTACAGTGAGTTGAAGAAATGAGGCAGAAGCTTTTATACACATCTCTGAAATTCGAACAGTTTAAAGCGGAAGCAAATGAAAAATTGAGGAATAAAAATGAACGCGTGAAGCAATTGATTCAGTTGAGAATGTAAATTATATTTCCATATCTACAATTTGCTAATGAGTTAAAAAGAAATTATACTTTTTGATGATTTTTTTTTTGCAGGGTGTGAATATATGGATCGAGGAATATGGTGGAGTTACTCATTAAAATGCTTATAAGGTGAGTAACGAATATTTACAAGATTACCCCTATTTTTAACAGATTACAATTTGACCCCTGATTATGCTGGTAGGTAACCGAAGCTGGAACTAATGTTTTAGTTGCTGCATCTGCTGTATTTGGAGCTCCGGATTATGCAGAAGGTAAATAAATACAAAAAGTTTACCATTTTATTTATAAAATGTAATAAATAAATATCATTTGAATTGGACATTTGTGTTTCAGCTATTAAAGGCGTCAAGAACAGCAAAAAGCCTGTAGCAGTTCCAACTTAAGTGCTATAAATAATTTTATGCAGAAGGATTTTGATGATAATAATGAAATGGACGAGGAATCAAGAAAAACGGTTCAAGAGATGATAATTGTTAATGGTGAAGTGCGAAAAAAAGGTGGATTTAATTATTTGTGATGCAATAAAGATGAAAATTCATCTGAGAATGATGAATCTGAAGTGTCTCTTGAGAAGAAAATTTAAATATAAAAAAAATCAAGTGGAATAGTGTAATATTGTTGTATATCATACAGTAAATTCACGGGATTATATGTATGTGGGTTTATAAAAGGAGGATTAGTTTAGAATAGAAATTTCTTTTTTACCTAAAATGGTGCATGCTAATACGGCTATTGTAAGGGGTAAGATTTAAATTTTATTTTTATTTTTGTATATAATGTGAAAAAAATAATTAGGATATGTTTTTTTATTCTTTTTAGTTGAGGCAGGAAATGAGAGTACATCGACTGAATCATCAAAGCCTACCAAAGAGACGATTGATTTTAAGGAGTTAAAGCGTGTAGATCATATTCTTGGATCACTTCAACGCAAGGTAGTAATTGAATATATTTTGATTTTTTAAATATTTTCTAGCAATTTTTTATAATGAGTTTTTATTTTATTTTTGTAGCTTCCACCAGCTCCTCCACCACCTGCATTTCATGAAGGGTATGCACCACATACAACAAGTGCAGAAGGAGAAAAAGTGCCTGAAAATCAAGAAGGTGAAACACAACTTCCTGTTGATCCTATTATCGATGAGAAGTGATGCTGCTGTGAGTTTTCTTTTCAGGGCTTGGTGTAGATTAATTGGGATGTTTTCTTCATTCACGCAAAGCAAATCAGGTTGGTTACTCATACTCTCATGTAGTGGGAATTATTTCATGTGCTCTCTTATATTTATTTCTCCAATTATTTTTTATAGAACCAAGCCTTTGATAATCACTGCAATTTTAGCACAAATTGATGAAGTTTGCAAGTCAGTCTCTGAACCACTTCGAGTTTTCTCCTGGAATGGTAATTGAATTTTTCATTCATCTAGAGGTTGGACTTACATAATTGACCAGTAGACTATTATGTTGTTCTTTTATCAAGTCTCAATAGCTTCACAATTTATGTTTTTATTGTTTTGTAGAGCAAGCCTTGGTTTCCTAAGGATTTTTAGGCCCACAATGAATTGTGTTTTTTGAAATAGTTTAAATCATTTAAAATGCAGAGAGTTCAATCATAAATTTAATGTAAATTTATCTGATGGTCTGGAGCATATAAAAGTGGCAATTTATATCTCATCCGAGAAACTTAGGATCACATAAAGGCGGTCGCTAGCTTGATAGATATAGTATATATGGTGGTTCAGGGATGTGAGGACATTTTACACTTTTTTCTACAAAATATAGCGTTAGATATATAGGACTTCAAATTTTACTATTGAATTCATAAATTGCAGGTATGGTATTATTGAAAATAAAGTAAAGCATCGTGAACAAGTTTATGAACTATTAACAATTTAGTAATTGAAGATAGTCTTTCATGCTTCATTCCATAAGGAAATGGTGTAAAGGTATGACCTGACGTTTCTAATAGCATTTATTAAAATATAGATTAGCCATATAGATATAATATGCCTCTACACTAATATCAGGTGCATACATGGAAGGGAGCTGACAAATTTATAAATCAGACAAGAATGTCAAGTGCTTGCAATTTGTCATAAAAATAGTAGCATGCAGGTAGATGGTCACTTTATGTACATTGAACTCAAAGTGTTTGCAATTAATTGAATTTGTGTGTATAGAATGCGTTGTTACATCAAGCTCTTACAAGGTCAATGGATGATTCTTCTACAACATGTTCAAATAATTTTTAGGTTCATAAATAAGTTTACGATATATTGCTTTTATTTAATAGTTTGGTATGAGATTCAGTAGTTTTAATAAATCACAAATTTCTAATAGTTTATGATGGAAATTAATGGGTACCCTTATGAATTGGCTTATTTGTTGGAGTGTATATTTGCTGAGGAGACACAATGACCCACAGTCGACCAGGGTTTAGTTCTACAAGCTGAGCTGTTTCTCTAGATTATACTCAATTGGATTGTGTTATTTACCTGTTTTCTTGGATTTTTATTAAAAGATTTGTGACTATGTGACTGCGTTCATACTATATTATTGACTCATAATATCATTTCAATTTCCAATATACTCAAAGTGAATGAAGAACCATTTCTTTTAGGTTTATATAATTGTTGGAATGAAAATATTCCATCTGAAAATAAATATACTAATTGAAAAAGTAAAATCTGAATTAACTAAGTATATTCAACTTATTTTCTTTCTAATCCGATACTAACTCCTATACCAACAATCTTTTTTCCCCTACGTAGCTGATTTTCTACTCTCCTTTTCTACACTGCGGATATTCTAATTCTCGATAATCATTTGCCAATGTACAATTTGAGAGATTTGTTTCTTCTATGTTAATTGTGTCTGCATCACTAAACCATGTCTACTGTTTTATATACTAACAAAGGTTACCTTTTTAAAGGTATAGATAGATATATTGCATGATATACGAACAAATTATGAATTATAAAATAATAAAAATGATAAAATTTATTTTATTTATCTCAAATATTCGTTTTGTATGTTGTAATTATTAGATTTTTTCTTTTCATTTTTATAGTATCCTCTAGATAAGTATATTTTATATTTTTTAAAATATTATACACTGTCATTACAATTAACGTTTTCTATTATTGAAAATTTAATTTGTGCTTTTACCATTCTTTTGCAAGAGGTAAGTCCACTTGACATGTTGGTCAAGTATTATACTTGATAATATTCTTGATGAACCAGAAATACAAACAACAAACAAAAGTGATCAATCACCACCTCCACCTAAGATTAACCTAACCTAAAGACAACTGAGCTATGAAACTAACGAATACACGAGTTACATGATTTGTTATTACGGGAGTTTGTGACACATATTAATGAATATACGGTCTTTGTGCATTTTTATTATATCTTAACTTCTCAACGTGGCAACTCAAAGAAAGTAAAATTAACGATGAATTTGATTTTTTTTCCAAAGTGACTTCAGGCACGGGCAATACCTAGTATATATATATATGCAAGGGTTAAGAAGACAAGGGTAGAGATATAAATATTTTGGTAAAAAATTTAGAACTTACTTAATATCATATCTCAAACCATTTTTCAGACGAGGGCATCTCACTCTTTGTCAAAATACGAATAGATGGAGGTACCAAAAAAAGTATTAATGTCTTAAAGAATTAAATTACTATTATTTTAGTTCATGTAGGTTTTAAATTATCATTTTTTTATTGAGTGGCCTATCAGTCCATGCCCCTATAATTATCTTTACTATATAAAATACCTTTAATTTTATTATAAAGATTTTTTTCTGTTTTAAAAAAACAAATAGAATAACTAAAATATTAATAAGATATGTTTTCAAGTTGGGAGAAAGGGGGGAGGGGTCCTACGAATTTAGGTTAGAGGGATGAGGTATAATATTTAGGATGATTTTTTCTTAAAATTCACCAGGGCTATGGTTGGCCTTTAGTTAGGTGCTCTTTTTTTTTGGGAGGATCCAGATATTAAAATAATTGGGAGTTTGAGATATGGAGATTAGGGTGAACACTTAAGATATTCTTTAGAGATAAAAATGAGAAATATTAATTTTAGATATCAATATAAATTTTTTTTGATAATATTCAATAAAATTCATTCATATTACATCACAGAATAGGCTCACTAAATGACACAATACAAAATACAATGTAAATTTAATTAAATTAATTAATATATAAGACATTCATTGAAGTAATTGATCAAAATATTTTTATGTTGGGGTTTACCTAATATATTTGTAGGATTTCTATGTATCATTTTGAATGACCTGGGTAGGTGTTGGGGATGTCAATTAGGGATGAAAATGGTTACGATTAAAAACCAAAACCGCTGATAACCGAACCAATTAAAAACCAAATTATGTAACCGTGGTTAAAACCATTAGGTTATGGTTTCGAAAATTGTAACCGATGGTTAAAACCGTTAGGTTATGGTTTTAGATAAAAATAATTCCGAATAACTGAAAACCGTTTATTATGTTATATATTTTCATATTTTTTAATAATCTAGGTAAAATTAGATATACTAAAATTTTAAAACCAAAATATAAGTACTAGATTTAACCAACTAAATAATAAATATGCAATTTAATCAACGACCAACAAAATATTTTAAATAGCTCGAAGATTTTTCTTTTATGTCTAGTTTGATTATATGAAAATTTATATATTTTATAAATAATCATTTGATTATGGTTACAAACCGCAAGATCGTTTGAAAACCCAAAACCGAATAATGCGGTTATGGTTTTAAAATGTGATACTGATGGTTAATACCGTTAGGATATGGTTTTTAATAAAATAAACGATTATGTTTATGGTTTTTGATATTTTCGTAAAAAAACCAAACCATTTACATCCCTAATGTCAATGCATCAATTTTAACATGATAAAAAAAAATAGACAACTATTTCTAACATTATTTTCTATAGATAGAATTATTAAAAACAAAATATAAACAAAATAAAAGTTTGAGATAACATTACAATAGAAAAATGTAAAACAAAAAGATGATTGTGACGATGTTAATATTTATAAGCATCTTTTACAATTTTCTAAATTCCTATTTACGGTGGGTCATGGACAAAAAAAAAATATTGATTGAAAAAGTTCTATGTGGTTCGGAACCCCCAAGCAGGAGATAAAATCACCTCTAATATGTGTGTAACATGGTGGTGGTGGTGAATATGTTTGGGATGGGTGGTTATGTGTATATATGTTTAAGTGGATGATAGTGTTGTCGTGTGGTCGTGGGAGGGTGATCATGGTGGTAATAGTAGTGATGGGTGCTAATGATCATAGTATTGGAATGGTAGTGGTGTGAGTATGTATAGTTTATTTTAAACTATATTTGGTTGGTTAGTAATTACTCCCTCTGTTCCACAATAATGTCAACTTACCAAAAGTTGGGTTCGGAAAATATTACCCATTTAGGATTTAAGACACTTTTTAAACCTTCTTCTACTATTGTCCTTATTAAAATATTAAAATTTATATTTCTAAATCACATTTAAAATATCATAATACATTATGAGGGAAATTTTTGTAATGGTCAATACAATTATTATATTTCCTAATATGTGTGAAAAGTTAAGTAGATATTATTTTGGGTAAAGCCCTCGTGTGGCCCTCTATCTATACCCAAAGTGCACGGGCCGCCCCTGATGTTCAAAATTACCCTTTTACGCCCCGTATCTTCACCTTTTGTGACACCGTTAGCCCTTTTTTCATTTTTCTGTTAGTTGACCGTTAGTCAACGCCACATGGCGCCACGTCAGTGCCACCTTAGCGCCAACTCACCGCCTCTGTCTTCGTCAGCGCCACCTCAGCATCGTCCCTAACTTTAAAAAAAAAAAAAACCTTTGAAGGTTTGAAGGTTTGAAGCCTTCAAACCTTCATCAATGGAGGATTCCGGAAAAAAAACAAAAATGTTAGCAAAAATCTAAGCAAAAATCTACAATCACGACCCCTCTTTTATCAATCGAAACTTTAAATCAACTAACAGAAATTTGTAATATATGGAAAAATAGTGCTTTGGTGTTGGAGATGCTCTTAGTTTCCACCACTTATAAAGACGAAGACTATCATATATCATTTTCTGATATGTTCCTTTAACTTCTCTATTTCGTTCTCCTTTTAATTGTTTATATATGTGATGATAAGTGTTGTTAATTAGAAATCACGATGTGTTCTACGATGTGGAAATTAATCATTCTTCCTTTTATTTTTCTAATTGTTTCTTGTTTCTCATTGGTGCTTACAGCTCCGTATTCATTTGCAAAGGATTCTACAACGGCTGGTCAATCAGTTGAATACTATGATTACATTATCATTGGTGGTGGCACCTCAGGTTGTGCACTAGCGGCTACACTTTCAGATGGAAGTGCAAAAGTACTATTACTTGAAAGGGGTGGTTTACCTTACGCCAATCCAAACATCACTAACATAAATGGGTTCGCAGCTACCTTAGGAGATGTATCTCCCACATCTGCTTCACAACCATTTATATCCACTGACGGTGTTTTCAACCACCGTCCACGTGTCCTTGGTGGTGGAACAGCCTTGAATGCGGGGTTCTATTCACGAGCTAGCACTGATTATGTTAACAGAAAGGGTTGGGATCAAAGATTAGTGAATGAATCATATGCTTGGGTTGAGAAAAAAGTGGTCTTTAAACCAAGTATGTCGGAATGGCAATCTGCTGTACGAGATGGTTTGCTTGAAGCTGGTGTATTGCCTGATAATGGTTTTACGTATGAACATCTACATGGAACTGAATTTGGTGTATTGCTTAGATTTTTGCTAACATTTTTGTTTTTTTTCCGGAATCCTCCATTGATGAAGGTTTGAAGGCTTCAAACCTTCAAAGGTTTTTTTTTTTTTAAAGTTAGGGACGATGCTGAGGTGGCGCTGACGAAGACAGAGGCGGTGAGTTGGCGCTAAGGTGGCACTGACGTGGCGCCATGTGGCGTTGACTAACGGTCAACTAACAGAAAAATGAAAAAAGGGCTAACGGTGTCACAAAAGGTGAAGATACGAGGCGTAAAAGGGTAATTTTGAACATCAGGGGCGGCCCGTGCACTTTGGGTATAGATAAAGGGCCACACGAGGGCTTTACCCTATTATTTTTGGAACAAAGGAAGTATACTTAAAGTGATAGAAAAATAATAAAGTAAAACATCATAGCTATTCAAATATAAATAAGTGAGAACTAGGTCCGGGATTGGGCATGTTTAGACTTTTCTTAGTTTATATTTATAGTTTATAAAACAATATAGGTCCTTTTTTATCTATATTTGAATCTTTTTTATATAGATACATGATTTTCTAATTAATAATCGTACATAGTTATTGATAGTACAGTCATGGGGTGGTCCTTGTGGTTAGTACTTAGTATTAGTATGATTTCATGTTTGCTCCATAGGACTCAATAAGTGTGTAAAACTAGTCCATTCTGAATTCATATTTTTCGTTATTCATCTTTTTCATTCTACTTTGCTATGTTTTGGAAAACAAACTAGCAATTTATAAGTAATTTCATTGTACTAGTTTACCATGGCTAGTTCAGAATAAAAAAATTCTTCTCTAAATAAGATATTCTCAAGCTTCCAATTTTTGTTATATGGATAAAAATTAATTATCAGACCGATCTTATAAAATATAATGTTACATAAAGGTTTAATTTGGTTTCTCTCAATCTATAAATTGTTTGTTTTGATAAGTTCAGGTATTATTAAAAAAAAATAATTTTAGTTTAAATCAAGACTTTAGTGGGTTTCTTTGAAAGCTAGTTTCACCTTTTTGCTTACGTTGATGTATATTTGTGTATTCAGTGGTAGAAGGGGGTAAAAACTAGAAGACCATGGCCTTCTTGATTTTGAAAAATTATTATTTCCTTATTTTAAAAATAACTTATATACCTAAAATTCTAAGAACTTTCAAATATTGTATTCAATCTTTTTAAAGTAATTTTGAAAGTCAATATATTTAGTTAGCCTTGTATTTTTTTTTTGTCAAATAAAGAAAACAAGGTACAACTAAAGGTTAAAAAAGACACGAGCACCGGACACCGAAAAGTCCTTCCAGGATGATAAATCCTTGTTCAACCTAATGCTTTTTGCATACGAATCGGCGATTGTGTTAAAATTTCTGCTAATATATGAGATTTTCCAAGTCGGAAACTTGTTCAACCAGCCACTGATTTCATTCATCATGTAGCTTAGCCTCCAGTGGAGCTTTTTATATTTTGTAATGCCTTGAACTAGCTCAAGGTTGTCTGTGTAGAAGGAACAGCTACGTGCCTTGAGGCCTCCAGCTGTCCTCAACGCCAAAAGGAGGGCCCAAGCCTCCCCTTCGATCGGACTATTAACAAGGCATCTACTACCCTTCCTGTGATTAATCCTACCATCCTTGCTAATTCCAATAGCCACCACTCCAGCCGGCTCCCATTTTTTAAAGAAAGATGAATCGCTAAACCAAATCATCTCAGCCTCATCCTGTAACGCGGGATTCCGGATTTCTTCTTTTCTCTCCATTTCTTCTTTCTTTTTGCCCAACTTGTTATTCTTTTCCGTAAACAGCTTATCAATAAGTTTTCTAGAGTTTCTTTTAATGTTTTCAACTGCCCATTCCTTTTTTTTCGAAAAAACCTTTCATCCTCTCCTTCCAAATATTCCAAGATGTAATAGTATATTAGCAATCACTTTCCTCTTGTCCCACCCATTTTTCGAATATATATCGACTATATCCAGAAACCATCTTCCAAAATCATACACTCTATCCTTCTCAATTTTTCATTCGCATATCAGAACAAGCCCAAGCCGCCATACTAAAAGGACACGTGAGTAAAATGTGATCTAAACATTCATCGCCAGTTTCGCACCATTCGCACATAGTGTCCTTCGCACATTTCCTCTTTTTTAAATTCACTTTTGACGGAAGAAGTCTGTTAACTGCCCTCCACCCGAAATTTCTGATTCTAAGGGGAACATTAGCCTTCCATATCAAATCCCATAGGCTCGGGTCATTATTTTCTCCCTCCTTTGATGATTGTGCCTTCTTCTCGGTCTCTTCATTGCATAGAGTATGATAACCCGATTTAGTGGAATATTCACCGTCCATGGTATAAGGCCAAATCATTTTATCTTCCAAATTTATATGTGTAGCCGGTATTCTAATAATCTCATTAACAACATTTTGTGGGAAAATATTATTGATGAGATTAAGGTCCCACTCTGAGAACTCCTTCTTAAAGAGTTGAGCCACATATTCAACATTGCAGTTAACTGGCTTATCAACTTTCATATTATTTCCGATCCAGTTATTCTCCCAAATATTTGTCTTAACACCGTTACCAATCAACCACCTAGCATGTTTCTTAATAAATTGGATTCCTTTATACAAGCTCGCCCAACTCCATGATCTTGTGTTTTTTAATTTTGTGACCAAAAAATCCGATGTTGGGGAATAAATGCCTTTAAGAACTCTTGATACAAGTAAATCCGGATTTGAAATGATCCTCCAAGCTTGCGCTGCTAACATTGCCAGATTCATTTTTTTAAAGTCTCTAAAACCAACACCCCCCGTTTTCTTTGATTTTGTAATTTTGTTCCATGCCATCCAATGAATCCTTTTTTTATTTCCGTTATCCCACAAAAAACTAGCAACAATACTCGAAAGTTTTTTACAAAGTGTATCTGGGAATTCGAAAATTGACATGGCATGGTTGGGTATAGCTTGAAGGACTGCCTTAATGAGTGTTTCTTTTCCCCCCTCTGAAAGTAGAGCTGGTTTCCATGCTGATGCTCTTGAGAGTAATATATCCTTTATATAGTTGAGATTTGCTGACTTAGCTCTCTTGATAGTAAAGGGAATTCCCAAATATTTACCCATTGAATCTGTACACCCAATATTAAGAAAATCCATAGCTTCTTGTTTTGTGCTATCCGGAGTATTCTTGCTAAACATAATAGCTGATTTATTTAAATTAATTTTTTGTCCCGAAGCTTGACAATATTTCTCGAGCACTTCTTTGAAAGATGCTATTTCTTCTTTGTTAATTTTAATGAAAAAAAGCGCATCATCTGCGAAGAGTAGATGGGTTAGCTTCGGACATTGCCTAGTGATTGAGATTCCGCTAATACTTCCTTCTCTACATTTATGATTGATCGCGGCCACTAAACTTTCTGTTAATAAGGAGAAGAGCAAAGGCGATAATGGGTCCCCTTGCCTTATTCCTTGCATTGGTTTGAATTTTTTTAGTCTTTGACCATTGACTTTAACCTGCATACTAACTGATGAAATGCAACATTCGATCCATTTGACCCATCTCGCATCAAATCCAAGACCTTCCAGACACTTCAAGAGAAAGCCCCAATTCACCTTATCGTATGCTTTTTCCATATCGACTTTCACTGCTGCGTAATAGACCTTTGATTTTCGCTTACTGTTAAGAAAGTAAGACACTTCTTGAGCAATCATGATATTGTCCTGAATGTTCCTTCCTTTTATAAATGCTGATTGAGTTGGTGAGATGATTTTATCCATGAAAGGTTGAAGTCTTGTTGCTAAAATTTTTGCAATAATCTTATAGCAAAAGTTAACGCAAGAAATGGGTCTATAATCTTTAACCGACTCTTGTTTATCCCCTTTTGGAATAAGAGTGATAACTGTGTCGTTGATTTCGTCCAGAGGGGTATTGTACTCGAAAAAATCCATGACTATTTTATTCAAATCTTTCTCGAGGATGTCCCAAAATTCATGATAGAATTTTCCGGGCAGACCATCAGGTCCCGGGGCTTTTGTTCCATCCATACTAAACACTGCTTGTCTAATTTCCTCTTTATCCGGGATTTTTGTCAAAGCTTCATTCATTTCCCTTGTGACTTTCATTAAATAAGGTTCGTAATTTCCTCAATTCCGTGCGTTTGAGATTCACTAAAAAGATTAGAATAATATTCATGTATGATTTTGTTGATTCCTTATTGCTCATACGTCCATTCACCTTCATTATTTCTTAAGGCTTCGCTCCTGTTGATTTTTCTTCTATTCATTGTTTTAGCAAAGAAATACTTTGTATTTTTGTCCCCAAGCTTGATTGCCAAGTCCCTAGCTCTATCGGCCCAATATAATTCTTCTTCTTCCCATCTCTTTTCTATTTCTTCTCTAATTTCGAGTTCTTTTTTCCGGTTATTTTCCGATGGTTTGTCATCTTGGATTTTTTCAAGTTCTCTTTGAAGTATGTCAATTATTTTCTTGTTGTTAGAGAAGGTTCTTTTGCTCCAACCTTTAAGTTCACATGACACAAGCTTTCTTTTCGCACAAAAATCTCTAATATTCAAAGTGTCAATATTATTATTCCAACCCTCCTCAATAATCCCTCTACATTGAGCGTGTTCAATCCATCTTGATTCGAATAAGAAATAGTTGTTGACTTTTTTAATGCTACTATCTTTCTGAATAATAATCGGGGAGTGGTCTGAACCAATAGCGGGAGGAATATAAACATTAGCGTTTGGGAATTTATCGCACCACCCCATATTTGGTAAAGCTCTGTCAAGTTTTTCTTTAACGTTCTCTTCACCCTTTCTCTTATTCGACCATGTATAGAAGCACCCTTTGCTAGGGAAATCTATGAGGTGATTTCTATTAATGAACTCGTTATATTTGATAATTCTATCGATGTTAGGTTGGTTCTTTCCTTTCTTTTCACTGAATTTAGCGATATCGTTAAAATCACCCGCGATTAACATTGGCATTTGTATTTTCGCTAACCCATTTCGAGATATTCTCATATAAATCCCATCTCAATTTATCCTCATTTGGAGCATGAACGCAACACAAAACCCATTTAAAACCATTTATTTCGGATACTTCAACAAGTACAAAGTGCTTATAAGCATATAGGACCTTAACCGACACTGACTCCTTCCATAAAAGTAAAATGCCCCCGGACATATTCGATCTTCCTCCGGGTTCAACAACAAAATACTTATTAAAACACCTAAAATGCGAGCAGGATTTAAGATCCTTTCGCTTAATTTTCGACTCAAATAAACACGCAAATGAAATATTAAACTCAAAGACGAGGGACTTAAACGATTTTTTTGTCAGGGGCGCCCTAGCTCCCTGACAATTCCACACGAGCATATTATCCATCGCCACCAGCCACATTGCGAGGCTGGCTGCCGCCTCCTTGATTTTTGTAGAATCCATTTGCCATCATGGGACAAGCCCTGTAGCAAACTTCCTCGTCTGATTCTTGACTGCTTTCTGATATAGCTTCTAAGTGTCCTCTACAGTTGTCTTCTTTGCAAAAGAATAGGTTTTCCC
Organism: Nemophila menziesii; assembly: GCA_029959085.1. NCBI lineage: Eukaryota > Viridiplantae > Streptophyta > Magnoliopsida > Boraginales > Hydrophyllaceae > Nemophila > Nemophila menziesii. Next base: position 69,874,896 of record JARWIR010000003.1, on the reverse strand, counting down.
CATCACCAAGACCATCTGTTTCTTTATCAACATCTATTCCAACGAGCTACATTCTCCCATCATTAGTCATATGTCCCCGAACTTCATAGAAACTCTCACTAATCTCGCTAACAAATCCCATCAAGTCATTGATTCTACGCTCCATTTTCATAAAGTTGTCATTTGTGAATTTTTGAAGTTTATAATTCCCTGGGCACCCACTTGGCGCGACTTTTCTTTTAAGTGTCTTAGGCCATGTAAATTTGGTGATTGGTGTCCCAACCCTCATTCTTGGAGTAGTCTTCCATCCTCTGCTCATATCCTCCTCTCTTGGTAGCTGGCTAATGTGGATTGATTGAGAATTTGGTGACACCAGTTCAACACCCTTCAAAACTTCTGTCTCTTCTTCAACTATCATCTGCATAAGTCCTTGTCCAAATTTTGCGCCATCTTCCTCCACTTCCCTGATCCCATAAGTACTACCCACTTCAAATTGTCCTTTCCAGAATTTCTCCTTGAAATAGGGCTTAAGGTCCAGCCCACATTCAAGTTAATATTTTCCACCATCTTCGAACTTTTCTCATCATCGTTGTTATCCACTGTTGAATTATAGATACCATGTTGATCAGATGAAAATTTCTTGTACATCGAATCCACGTCAACTTCTTGGGCATTCAGAACTTCAGTAATAGTATTATTGTTCACAATAATACTAATTCCAATATCCCCTAATTATCTTCTAAACACTTTGTAAAGTCCAGGGTATTCCTTCTCCGAAATTTCAATGGGACCACCAGCTTTACCAAAAGTTTTGAAAATGTCCTCCATCAATTCTGTGCTCTCTCTCTCTTTCGTTTATTTGATTCACACTCTGAGTTTTTGCTATCCTCTTTTGAGTTCGATTCGTTAACTTTCTCTTTGTTCTTAGCTGCGCTATTCACTTCCATATTTTCAACAACTTGTGCTGCTAAACTACCATTGAATTGATTACTGTCCTCATCTTCACCATCACCAGTAAAACGTCTGAACAGATAAAATCTAACAACCTCGTCAAAATGGCCCCACCTATCTTTCTTCCTTATGACGTGAAAGACTTTATCATCACCTCTAATATTCATATCCTTGTTCCAGTTCGTGTACCTCGCAGCATCATCGCTCCATCTCGGTCTGACCATCGAGGTACCACATGCGTTTTTGCTGTGTCCAAGCACTCAACAGTTAAAACAAAACATTCCCACGTTTTCATAAATAAAACCCACCCATGCGAAACCATCAAGCTGCTCCAAATAGACTCCAGTTTTAAGAGGTTCAAGAACATTGAATTTAATTCTGAACCTAATAAAACTGAGGTTCTCAACGTTAATGAGCGGGTGATTGGTGGGTCCTGGTGTGTTATAAAATTAATGCAAAAATAAAAGGAACCACAATACCGCAAGTGTACGGTTGTCCAAGTAATACTCCGACAAGTCGGATTCGTTCTCAGGGATTGGACTAGTATAACCCAAGTGTTCAATAGATAAATAGTAATAATTGCAATTACAGAAAAGAAAATATGAAAGATATTTATTTGGTTTTTATATTAATCCTAAGAATGCAAGAAAATAAATTACTGAAAATAAATACTAAAGGAATAAGACGCAGATATGAGCTATACTTGAGCCTCGCTAGGGAATCACCTAAACTTACCTAATTAATGCTTTCTTTAAGGGCAGAACTGATATTTCTATATTAGTCGGGACTCTATAATCTCCTAGCCCCCGTCAGGGTGGACCTAGGAGCTATTCTCAGGTGTTACAAACCCCGTCAGGGCGATTATAATCCACCTTCGAATGAATACTATTTTACCCAATTGGCTATAAGGTTAACTAAGTCCGTCAGGATCAATAATTTCTACCTTACGTTTATTATCTAGTTCAGTAATTAAACCCCCCGTCAAGGCGATCACTTCCCCACCAAAGTGAATAGCTTAATTACTATGACCTATCTCCGATTAGCTAATTCATTGATAGTGAAATTAATATAAAATAAGAAACAATATGAAATACCTAATTCAAATTAAACTAGAAACTAATCCCAAATTGAAATACATGAATTAAACAAATTAGGGTTCATCCCATTACGATTCTCAAGTAATTAAGGTTTAGCTCATATTAAAAGTAAAAACAATAAAGAAATTAAAAATATACATGTTCCTAATAACAGAAATAAAATAAGAACCTAGATAGAGGAATTGGCTTGAACTGTTGTTGGAGTAAAAGGATTCTCCAGCTTCTGCTCCTGCTTAAGCCTCTTGACCCTCTCTCTAAGGATGTTAAGAATTGAATGAATTGTGAGAGGTACTGAATTATGAGGTCTAAGAGGTGTATTTATAGGTGTTAGCAAGCCCTAGGTCGAATTACTTGGAGTGGAAGACAAGACAAAGACTCTTAAATTCGTAGCCCTAAATTCTAGGAAAGGTAAGATTTTGCTGCTGATTTAGTTTGGTCATATCTTTTTCAATACTTATCCGTTTGAGAAGTTCCAATATATGAAACCACTTATCTTGGAAAGCTCTTTCTATTGGTGCAGACCATTCATCCAGAATTATTTCCAATCTTTAATGATGAATTAATATCTAAAACGTGGCTGGAATTTCAGATTCACAAGGCAGCTTTATCTTTTCCTTCTTTGAATAAATCTTTCCTAAATCTTCTTATTTCCATGTAAATCTTCTTTTTTTTCATTCTTATCTTGACTTGGTCTCTATGTAATTACCATTTATATTTTAAAGCTTCACATTAAATAAATAATTAAACCGCATATGCTTAAAATAAATAAATCAATAAATCAAGAAAACGAAATAGGAAAGTGCACTCTAAAAATAGAAAATCTAGTAAAAACATTTCCTAACACTCTAAAATACACTAAGACTTTATTCTCACTTCTTCTCCTTGGATTGGTATTTCATGAAATTCAAGAACCAATTAACTTTGCATTAAAAATAGTCAAATTTAGGCACAAAAGCTCAGATTCTGCAAATAGTTAATTTCCAAGGGGAGAAAGTGCAATATGATCAAATAAGCCTAAAAGTATATCAAATAACTCATTTGTTCACCTAAAAGGATGTCTCCAATGGGCTAAGAATTAGAACAAATAGGGAGACATCAAGACCCCAAACTCAAACCTTTGTCGTCCCGACAAAGTAAAATAAAAACAAAGGATCTTTTAGGTGAATGCAGAAGGTAGAATCTAGAAAATAATCCCAAAGCAAAACTTAAAACAAATTTCATATAGTCTAATCTAGGAATTAATATACACCTACACTTATCATGCAAAATCAAACACAAAACAATATCAATCCAAAATTAATTTCACAATGCTAGAAGGTTACGCTTATTACTTATCTCAAGATGGTGGCTATAGGGTGTTCCTCGATCCTTACTTGCTTTGAACGCTCCACTTAGCTTTTTCCCTATTAACTCACAGTGCATGAGGTCTTTACGGTTTTAGCATAGGCTGAAGGACGGTATGATATGTATATTTGGTAAATTTGAAGTGAGCTTTTGGATCTCTCCTCACTTACCATCAACAAACTGTCCAAGAGCTTGAGTTTACACTCGAATAACGTTCTCACTCAACCTAATTGACGCGCTTAATTAGCGTCCCCAAATTAACCCAATAAGCACTAAGGATGATTCACTTAAAAATTTCCACTTTGCCGGTCCGAATATAATTTCTTTTCAAATCATTCAATTTTTTTTTCTTATAGCCATGACTCTCTTTTTGATGTTGAGATATCATGCTATTTCATAGTTATGCCTATTCATAACTTGAGCTCGAAGCTTCTTTTCCATTCACTATTACCCCGGCAAAGGGTTACAATATAATAAACGTGTGAATCATCATCATGTATAGCACAAAGCACAATTGATAAGCTCAAAAATCCCAACCCAATGTAAATTCCCATATAGTGGACCCACCACCCCAAACTCAAGCTCAAGACAGAGTCTCAGGATCGTGATTCAAGTGCGGGTCAAATGGTCATGCCTAACAATCTAAAGGGAAATTGGCTTATAATGTGGCGACAAAAGAAAGGCTTAAAGGCTAAAAAATTGTCTAAGAAGGATAAAATTAATTCAGGGATAGAAGGCCAAAAAGGGTTCAAAGGGCTAACAAAGAACTGCCTCTATCATCTTCCTATTTACACAACTTGTCTATAGTTCATACCTAAGTGGGTTCTCTACTCATTTAGATCTCGCGTTCTACAAACCACCGATTGTCCTTAAGCACAAGTTTACTTCTTTTGCATTGTTCATTAATTCTTCCTATCAATTACTTCATATTTGCATGCAATCAAAGTGCGTTTTACACTAACTCCTAAAGTCAACTATTTTCTATCATAAATTTATAAAAAACATGCTTGATGGGGGCATTTAAAATACTCTACAACTCTACAGTCAAAACATTCCTCGAACTAGATTTAAAAAAAACAGTAAAACACATAAAATTGGGATGAGGCAACGAACCCCACCCCAAACTCAAAAATGAGTCATGTCCCACGACTTGAAAAAGACTCAAGAAAGCAATTAAACAATTAAAACAAATAAGAAAGGGATAGGAAAACATATCTGAACCAGCACGAAGCTGGTTTCCATGGTTGCGTGTAGATTGAGCTCCTTATGTTGCGTAGGTGGCATGTTGAACATTGCTCACTCCACGTAATATGATTTGCATAAGCTTCAACTCTTTTGTGAGTTTTCCTATTGGCTTCAACACCTCTTCATGAATATCCTCCAAGAAATTCCATTCTTTCAACTACATCTTTTAACACACAAAAGTTAATAAGAGGTTCTCCAACTTCCTCTTCCTCTTCATGGTATTCTTGTCTTCCCAATCTTCAACATCTCAATAAACCCCAAACTCAAAACTTCAAATAATCAGAAACTAGAGAAGAGTTTTGAAATTTGATGTTTTGCGGATTTGTAATGAAGGATTATGGTGTCATATGAGATGGGTAATGAATATGTAATGGCTTGGGGAAGGTTTAATGAATAGAATTCAAGCTTTGATGAAGAGGCTTAAGGTTGAAGGAGAAGATTTCTTGATGTTCTTGAATGATTGTGGTGTTGGATGTGTGTTTGGAATGAAATAGGAGGAAGGATTTGATGTTCTTTGGTGTTGTAGTGGTCTTTGTGCAGGTACATAAGGGTTAGGATCTGGAAAATTCGTTTTTGAAGAGGCTAGGGTTTGATCTTGACAAGGTAAGACGTTGATTAAGAAAGAACTTCTTTCACAAACCGCCTTTGAGCGGTATACCGGGCATAACCCGCGGTATACCGCAGCTTCTGCTGCTCCAAATTTTCGTCTCTGCCAAGAACCCGTGATATATACCCCGTGGCACGGGTTTTTTGCTACTGTTCAATTTATCATCTCCGTAAAAAACCCGCGGTATGAACCCCGTGATACGGGTTTTTGCTTCTCGCGGTATACCGGAGATGAGGCGCGGTGTACCGCAGCCATCATGCCTCAAATTTTTTTTGTTTCTGTATAAAACCCGTGGGGGCCACACCGTGGTACGTGATTTCCAGGCGCGGTATACCGGGGGTCTGGTGCGGTATACCGGACCGACCTGCGAATTTTTCCGAGTGATTCCTTTTTTCGTTTCCTAGCACCCCAAACTCAATTCCTGCACCAATAACACACTACCTTTCTCATTTCTTTTAAAAGTAGACACTAAAACTCGACACTAATTTAGAATTATACAATAGGAATTGAAAAACATAAAGCAATTTAAAACATGGGTTGTCTCCCAAGAAGCACTTTTGTTTATTACGTCTTTAAGTTCGACGCATTACCTTCCACGAAGATGGTATTGAGGCCCTTGCGGTTCTCCTCCGCTTAAATCCGCCTCTTCCTTGGCATGTAAGCTTAAGAACTCTCCGACCTCGAATGTTATTTAATCGATCTTTGAAAGGGGGTGGGTAAGTACTTCGTTTCGCCTTTTTATTTTCACGACGAAACTCATTTTCCCCCACACAATAGTAGATGACCGTTTTCCACGGTATAAGCTCACGTTTATTCCTCAATTCAATCTCACATTCCTCCTTAAAATGTGGTGGGTAGGTGCTCCTCCTTGCCGCTTTACTCTCGCGGTGTGGCACCTTGCTTGTATAGCACATGTCTGAACTTTGTGGTGGTGGAGGTGATTCGAATTTCTCAGCTTTAATCTCATTCATGATTCGGGGTAGAGATGGTAATTGGTGAACTTTTTGTGGTGGAGATTCAACTTCTGTCTTAGCTTGAACCTTGAATTCTTCAACCACTTCAGATTCGTCTTCGCTGTCAACCCAATCTTCCACTATTACCTCGTCATATTTTTGTTGTGGAATCTCTATAACCTCGATCACCACCTCTTCTTGGTTGCGTTCTGTATCTTGATCATGTGCATACACTATAGGAATAGCAATTTCTGTGTTAACTTCTAGGAATTGTGTTGCTACTCCTTCTTCCACCATGCTAAGAAGATTATCAACCACATGGTGGTTTTTATTTATAACCAGCATGGTGGTCATATCACTATCACTAACATTGTCTTTCAACACTTCTTCCTCAACTACTTCTTCATAAGTTTTGCTACTACTCTTGTCAAGTTCAGGAGAATCATATTGGGAAGCCAGTTCATCTAGCATCTGTTTTAGTTTTTCCATTCGGGCATTGCTTGCCTCATCTCTTGCCTTTTGCTCTTGAAATATTCCCGTGATTTTCTCTTCTAGTCGCGTAAAGCTAACAAGTGCCTCCTTTAGATCGGGAAGAGTAGTCTGAGGAGGTTGTTAAACAATCCATCTTTGTTCTTGTTGGTAGTGGTGAGATGGTTTTTCTTGATGATAGTGATACGACAACTGTTGTTGATTATTCCCGATCAATTGATTGTTCCATTCTTGCTCTGGCGGGTATTGGTAAGGTTGTTGGTAGAAGTTACTACCCCATTGTTGTTGTCCCGAAGAGTCTTCCCAATAGTCATATGGATCGGCATCTGGGTAATGTCCTCTATACATCTTCAATAAAATCTCTTGATCATTACCTGAATATAAGAACCTGTAAAAGAAAACAAAAACAAAAACCAAGCGTAAAACTGAAAAATAAAAATAAACAAACAATTAAAACTACTTAAAGATTAAACACCGGGGTCACACGCTGCAATCCCCGGCAGCGGCGCCAAAAACTTGGTGGGTCTTGGTGTGTTATAAAATTAATGCGAAAATAAAAGGAACCACAATACCGCAAGTGTACGGTTGTCCAAGTAATACTCCGACAAGTCGGATTCGTTCTCAGGGATTGGACTAGTATAACCCAAGTGTTCAATAGATAAATAGTAATAATTGCAATTACAGAAAAGAAAATATGAAAGATATTTATTTGGTTTTTATATTAATCCTAAGAATGCAAGAAAATAAATTACTGAAAATAAATACTAAAGGACTAAGACGCAGATATGAGCTATACTTGAGCCTTACTAGGGAATCACCTAAACTTACCTAATTAATGCTTTCTTTAAGGGCAGAACTGATATTTCTATATTAGTCGGGACTCTATAATCTCCTAGCCCCCGTCAGGGTGGACCTAGGAGCTATTCTCAGGTGTTACAAACCCCGTCAGGGCGATTATAATCCACCTTCGAATGATATTTTACCCAATTGGCTATAAGGTTAACTAAGTCCGCCAGGATCAATAATTTCTACCTTACGTTTATTATCTAGTTCAGTAATTAAACCCCCCGTCAAGGCGATCACTTCCCCACCAAAGCGAATAGCTTAATTACTATGACCTATCTCCGATTAGCTAATTCATTGATAGTGAAATTAATATAAAATAATAAACAATATGAAATACCTAATTCAAATTAAACTAGAAACTAATCCCAAATTGAAATACATGAATTAAACAAATTAGGGTTCATCCCATTACGATTCTCAAGTAATTAAGGTTTAGCTCATATTAAAAGTAAAAACAATAAAGAAATTAAAAATATACATGTTCCTAATAACAGAAATAAAATAAGAACCTAGATAGAGGAATTGGCTTGAACTGTTGTTGGAGGAAAAGGATTCTCCAGCTTCTGCTCTTGCTTCCGCCTCTTGACGCTCTCTCTAAGGATGTTAAGAATTGAATGAATTGTGAGAGGTACTGAATTATGAGGTCTAAGAGGTGTATTTATAGATGTTAGCAAGCCCTAGGTCGAATTACTTGGAGTGGAAGACAAGACAAAGACTCTTGAATTCGTAGCCCTAAATTCTAGGAAAGGTAAGATTTTGCTGCTGATTTGATTTGGTCATATCTTTTTCAATACTTATCCGTTTGAGAAGTTCCAATATATGAAACCACTTGTCTTGGAAAGATCTTTCTATTGGTGCAGACCATTCATCCAGAATCCTTGCCAATCTTTAATGATGAATTAATATCTAAAACGTGGCTGGAATTTCAGATTCACAAGGCAGCTTTATCTTTTCCTTCTTTGAATAAATCTTTCCTAAATCTTCTTATTTCCATGTAAATCTTCTTTTCTTTCATTATTATCTTGACTTGGTCTCTAAGTAATTAACATTTATATTTTAAAGCTTCACATTAAATAAATAATTAAACCGCATATGCTTAAAAAGAATAAATCAATAAATCAAGAAAACGAAATAGGAAAGTGCACTCTAAAAATAGAAACTCTAGTAAAAACATTTCCTAACACTCTAAAATACACTAAGACTTTATTCTCACTTCTTCTTTTTGGATTGGTCTTTCATGAAATTCAAGAACCAATTAACTTTGCATTAAAAATAGTCAAATTTAGGCACAATAGCTCAGATTCTGCAAATAGTTAATTTCCAAGGGGAGAAAGTGCAATATGATCAAATAAGCCTAAAAGTCTATCAAATAACTCATTTATTCACCTAAAAGGATGTCTCCAATGGGTTAAGAATTAGAACAAATAGGGAGACATCAGTGATCCATTTCAATAACTTCCCCCAAGAAATCTCCGAATACTTGAATAGCCTCCAAGGTATTTTGAACTCCAGCAAGTCCGTAAATCCTTACCCAAACTGTTGAATACTTCAGGTTTAAATCTTTCACCATCACACTGTTTTAGATCCTTGTAATGCTGACATGCATTCCTTGAATAGTCAAAGGCCTCACAAAGTAAAGACTCTCCGCTTCTTCGTGATGATAAAGAGTTATTTTGAAGGTATTTGGTTCCAGATCCTCAAATTGAATTCTACAAAGAATACCCCACGCCTCAAATACGATTTTCTTGTAATATGTATGAATTCTAATATAGGTTCTTATATTATAAAAGGTTGCACTATATGCCCCAATATTTTTTTTTGTATGAATTGGTCGTACCATACTTCTTTTATACTATACAAATTAACATATATTTGAACAACACGTTCGTATAAATAATATTTTTTTGGTTAAAGTTACATATTAGTTAACTATCTGAAAAAGTAATAAAATAGTACTTTTATAAGTTGGGAATGGGGAGGGGGAAGAAATTGGTAATATAATTGATGTCTCCTCATTTGTGATAGATTAATATTAGGATGAGACATCATTTTTAGTGATTTAGAAGTCATAAATGTCGATTTTCTTGAGAAATAGTGCACTTTCCTTTTGAGTCTTGATTTAGTAAAATAATATTTTTAGAGCATATTGGGTTTAATTGTTTATTTAGTGTGTAGCTTTAAAGATAATTATGGAGCTTAATTAGAGTCCAAGTCAAAGACTACAACTTACGGAAAGAGATTAGCATGGTATTTGGAGATAAGGAAACAAAAGCTAAAAAGATGGAAAAGGAAAAACTGCCTAAATCTGGGATTCTGCAGTACACGCCTAAAGAAGTGCTATTTACCCCAAGAAATAGGCCGATTTTGGTAATTTCCTTTCATTGGGACAAATATAATTCTGTGAGGATTCTTTTGGTATCTTATGGAGCTCAAACCGACAAATAACGAAGAAGATATGCTCAAAATGGTCCAGCAGTGTTTATCTTTATTTCCATACGAATTTGAGTTGGGCTAGGAGTCCAATACTTTATCTCTTTCTCAAGAAAACGAATTAGGTCTTCTAAACACCTATAAATACACCCTTATATCACTTGTAAAATCATCCTTGCCTCATAGTAATTAGTTCTTAAGGTTTTATTCTTCCAATTTATTGTAGAGAGCAAGATGATGTCTTTTGTAATTTCTTTTAGTTTATTTCCATCAGGTATGAACTAAACTCCCCATAGCTTGGGTTTTGCATAATGTATAATCTATGAATTCTAATTCTTCTATCTAAGTTTTTTTGGGAATTATATGTTTTAATTTGATATTAGCTTCTTACTTAATATTTGTTTATGTGTTTTGATTTATTGTCTTTCCTAGAACTGATCACTTTAGGATTGTTTTAATAGTAGTTAGATGGTCTCCTTGACAGGGTGTTTAACTATTGAACCACCACATAATGTCTAGTGTCGATATTAGTTCTGACAAAACATGATTCTAACTAGATAGTCATTAGGGTTTGTTTTAATCACCATATCACCAATTGATTGTTGCGTTTGCTTAGAGCCTTGGTAGCGCTTGATAACTCTAAGAGGGTAACCACGTCTTGGTTGTGCCGTAGCCCCCTTAGTCGCTCTCAAGGTCTAAGGTATGGGAATTTAGAATCCTGACTAAGTATACCAAGAGCTAATATTCTCCCTTATTAACTAGATTTATAGATAGAATTAGAAGGATTAGTGCATACTAGTAAAACCTAAGCTATATCTCTCATCTCATCTTCTTAGTATTTATTTTATTGTCTTTATTTTCCTAGTTTTAGTTAATTAATTTCGAAATTCATATCTTTAAATTCCTGTCTTTTAATTATTTACTTTTACTCGTTATTTCTACTCACGCGATTAACACACTTAAGTCCCTGAGAACGAACTCAACTTACTAACTAAAACTTGCATACGTCCTGTAATACTTGCAGTACTGTGCCTGTCTAGGGTGAGAGTGCGTAGTTTTCTTGACCTTATTTTATCATATTTTTATCACACCCTAGGCGACACCAATAATATAGTTACAGATATTTTTTTCCTTGGAAATCTATGGGGTATGGCATCCTTGAGGCAGATGTAGCTTTGCCCTAGTTGTAGGGTGTTGTGTGGGTCAGGGGAGGATTTTAAAACTACAATTAAAAGGAGTTTGAGATATGCGGGACTTTGTATAACACTCAATAATTTTTGTAGTGATTAAAATAAAAAATATAAATGTATTATTGTCAATGTCCAAATGCTATTTATATTATAAAATAAAAAACATTCATATTAGTTTTAATATAGATTAATAAATGACACAACACACACAATAACCACCATTGAGTGCTTTAGATCGAACCATACCATCATGAATAAACTATGAATAGATTTAATTGATCAAACGAGACCATTAAGATAAAATGTAATAATAACCAAGGTTCAAACACAAATTTATGGAAAAAAATACAATAATTCAAAGATTGTTATCAATTAAGGAAAACATATAGAGGACTATAGAAATTTAATAAATTTTATTGATATATAAGACTTTCGTATAAGTAAGTTATTACTATATATTTATGTCTGGGTTTATGGGATAATTTTGTAGTAATTATTCGTGTCAAACATTAGGACCTAGATAAGGGTGGGGGTATCCAACACATCGATGTTAACATTAAAAAAAAATAGGAAAACGGCTGCTAACGTGTGTTTTCTAAATGTAGAATTAATAAAGGCGGAAGGTCAACCAAACAAAACATGAGGTAACGTAAAAATACAAAAAATAGGAAACAAAAAGGTGATGGCGACGATGTTGATATTGAGATAAATTATTGTTTTAAATTCTAATTTGGGATGGGTGATGTACAAAAAAATATTTAGGACATATTAAAAATCCATGGGGCTTTGAACCCTATGGGCTTGAGGTAAATCCACCTTTAGTACATGTGTAAGGCGGTGGTGATGTTTGTGTGGTAGTGGTGGTGGTGAATGTGTATGTGCTAGTGGTCAAGGTGTATATGTGTGTGAGTGGTGGTATTGGTGTGTGTATAGTGGCAGTGGAGTTCTGGTGGTGGAGCATTATTGGTGTGGATATATGTTTCATTATAAACTAAATTTTTAATGGTTTAAAATTAAAGTTATAAGGATAAATAAGTATTATGGTAAAAAGAATAACTATTCAAATATTAAAACTGATAAAATGGGTACATATTGGAGTAATTGTTGACCCTTCTTTGTACAAATTTTTCAAAGATAAAGATATATAGGTCCTTAATGATCTAGATTTTACTCCTTATTATTTAGATACATGATTGTCTAACTAATAATTATGCATAATTGTTCATGGCGCACTCAGGGGGAGGGCCTTGTGGGTAATACTTAGTATCAGTGCAATAAGTGTAGATCATATAATTCCGCTCAGCTTTTCTTAGTTTTTCTTCTTTACTTCTATCCAACCCTTCACTAAGCCAACCATTCTTTGAAGAAGTGCAAGAAGATCCCGATGAAGACGACTTGACACAAGCATTTTCATCATTGAAGTCTTTGAATGAAGCAGTAAATGGAGCTTTACTCCAATCAGTCTTCACACGTCCACCTCTTGTTGCCCACTCATCCGCATTCCATATACATCCATATACCCTCATGGGTTGATTCTTTGGATAAGGAACACCTATTGATTCTCCATTCTTGAACACTCTTATGGGTGTACCGTCCACCAAAAATCTAAAATAATATTATAATAAAGTAAAATTTATTTATGTTAATTACATAAGTTGACGAATATTAATAATTATGTTTACTTACAAGATGTGTTGTGGGTTCCAAATGAATGAATAAGTGTGAAAATCTGCAGTTGGGTCAAACCATAGACGATATTGTTTCTCCTTAACGCCTTGTCCTTGGGCCCACACATTTGTATGAAGAGTATAAGGCTCACCACTTACATTCCCCAAGAATTCAAAGTCGATTTCATCATGGGTTTCTCCTTGAGATGACAACTTCAAATTTTTTTTTATCAAGATCATGCACATAAATATATTGAATACATGTAATGATATTAATCAAATATACTTACATAAAAGGCTGTAACAGTGCCAGCTGAGTATCCAGGGACAACTTTGAGTTGCATGTCAAATTTTCCAAATAAATATTCGTTCTTGGATTGAAAGCCGGCTCCCGAGGCTTGATCAAGGGTAAGGGAGATAATATCTCCTTTGTTTTGTATGTTTGCATGAGAATCTCCATATGTTATATCAAAATCTTGCTTAAAGTTACTAGCAAATGAAGTAGTAACGAATGAGCTAATGAGAAGAACAAGTATGAAAGAATAGGACATTTTAGATAGTATGTTGTTGAATACGAAATTACTAATTAAGTTTATGGTATTGAAGGTTGGTATTTATAGGAGTTGTGAGATGAAGTACAAGAAGAATCGTGAAATTATGGACTTACAGAAAAATCTAGAAAAATTAAAATGTAATTTTTGTGTCTAAGGTTGATATATAAAAACAAAAGAACTATATAAATATATTTTATAAGAGTATAGATAAGTATGACATTGTTATTACTTGTTAAAATAGAAACTTTTTTAAATAAAAGAATCATGTAACGTTAAAATTATTAATATGCGAATCTTGTTTTTTTATATAAAATAAAAAAGGTAATTAATTTTTATAAAAAAAGTCATGCTATTTGAACTCATGATATATATATATTTTTTGGACGAAGTTACGATACTTGTATTAAAAAGTTAATAAATTATATATTACAAATCCATATTTATAAACCATGTCTGGGAAAGAAAAATACCTACAAGAAGGCGTAAATAAATAAATCGATAAAACTAGCACATAAAAGGTATAAAAGAACGAAACACGGTCTAAAATATAACCAAGCTATGGCAAGTTCTATCACGACACCCATAAAAATGATATCATTGTTATTTATATCTATAAATGCTTTTAATGTTCTTTTTATAAAATGCTTTATTTTAAAAAAATTCTATAATACGAAAATTCTTAAATAATAAAATAAAACTAGTGAATTTAATCTTCTAAAACTAATATATGTCACTAAAAAAAATATTAGGACTTAAATAGATTTTTTAATTTTTTTCTTTAGGTTTTTCGATTTTAGAATTTTAAAATTTTGAATTTTAAATACATAATTGATAAAAAATTTCATTTTCTATGATTGATAAAATTCTTTATTTTATTATTCATGAAATATCAATTATAAATTGACCGTAATTTAATTATCACACGTATGATTGTGAAGTGTCAATCTTGTATTTTAGTTTTTTGTTACTAATAAAATTTTAAATTTTATAATTAAATTGTTATTCTTGTTAATCGAATTCTCAATCATGAAAAAAAATCAATTGAAAAATACAACTATGGTTCAAGGTTGACGGAACTGGTCAAATACGATAATATCCCAATTGCATACACAATAAAATTTAGCAAAAATCAATTTATTAAAACTAGAATATATTTATGAGGTGATAATGTTTTTTTAAGTCATCACTAATTATCCAACATATTTTTTAATAATAATTCAAACAATTCGTCTTTTTTTTTGTTTGCTTGTGGGACGTACAATATATTCATATTTTTCCTCCATGTTTCTAATTTTAGTTAGCTTGTGGGAGTATGCTATATTTATATTTTTTGTCTTCTTTAATTGGTTGTGGTATCTATCTCTTCATCTACTTTGTTAGCTTGTAGAGCGTACAACCGAACACATATAAGTTTTCAATACTATCTTAAGAAATATGACGTTGTTACAACACACACCGAAAGAGAAAGAGGGAGAGAGCGAGAGAGAGGAATCAAAAGTAGAAAGTAACAATATTAGGATTAGAAAAAATATATTAATTCTTAATTTTTCTTGAGCATTGAATTTCGCCTACGATAATATATTAATTTGGGTGAACGAGGGCATGAAATATATTTAACTTTATGCCTTTTACACATTTTTGTAAGAAAAATGTGAAATTATATTTTCGTTCACTGAAGAATTGATTAACTAGAAGTTACTACTATGAATTTGTAAAAAAAGGGTCATTACTATGGATGGCTAATGTGAAGCTTATACTATTTTATTATTTTAGATCATGCCCATGTTCAGGCTATAATGATAATGTAAATTCCACACAGTCGCAACTTATGAATACTAGCTCAAGAATTTTGCTTGCTCTGCATGACCATCAAAGTAGCAACTCGAACTCAATTTAAAACATAGAGTATGATGATAGGAGAGGGAATTCCCATGTTCCTCGAGGATGTTAATATTGTTAGGATCAAGAAGCCACCAACATGCATAATTTAGTATCAATGATAAACTATTAAACTCATGATTTTGTTTGTTATGATTTATAAAGTGTTTCTTATGATTTAGTTATTTATCTAAAAGAAAATTCTTAATCATATGAATTGAAATCCGGAAACAAAAAAATTTATTTCAAAATTTATTGACATGATACTATAGTAATGCACATGAATCCAAATAAAAAATATAATAGGGTGTAATAACCTTTAAATCATTAACTGTAGAATATATTGTTTATATTAAATATTCAACACACAAAAAAAAAAACCCTCAAAATCATCACGAATAATCCAAAACATTTTTTTTCTTATTTTCTAAATTAATGATTGCAAGAATATCTATCTAAAGTGTTTTCTTGTGGGGTGCACAACATATTTGTATCATTTGACCTCTTTATTTGTTTTTTTTGTCAGCTTGTGGGACGTATACCATATTTATCTTCTTTGTTTTTTTGTGGTATCTCCTTCTTCATCTTCTTTGTTTTCTTGTGTATGCAAAAATTCATTAAACTTTACATATTATCATAAAATTTGAATGATTTTCATATTGGAGAGAGAGAGAGAGAGAGTATAAAGTAAAAAAAATTAAAAATATAATGAGAGAGGTATAGATTAATTCTTAATCATCTTCAACATTGAATTTCACTTAAGAAAATACATTAAATTGCTCAAATAATGCATTAAATATGTGTGTCTTAATGTATTTATGCTTTTTAAAAAAAAGAATGTTAAACTACATTTTAGTTCCTTTATAGTTTTTAAGTATTATGTTTTCTTCCAAAAAAAACTATTATACTTGTGCTTAAAATTTTCTGTAAGTATGCGTATTTGTGGATAAGTTAGTAAGAAGGTGTAGAGTTTTAGTTTATAAGCCATAAAATCATTTGAACATTTATGCAATAAATTGATGAACAAAGATTGCTATGAATTAACTTTACTCATTGAGTCGCATATGGTAACTGATATCTTTAAAGTATATACGTCAGGCACCAGCGTATTACGTTTTTTTTATCTTAACCGATATGATACTACAAAATTATTACACTAAAACAAACTTAATAATGTTGTTTGTTGACTATATATAGTTTTTTCAATGCTGATTACATTATGAAAAATGGATTCACAAATTGTTATAAATGTCCAAGTATTTATCGGTGTAAGACAATATTTGAAAGGGGGAATTAAGCATCAATTGATGAGTAAATGTCTTTTAACAAAGGTTAATTACCTTTTTGTACCATAAAAGGTTCCTTCCTTCTCACTTAGTAGGAAGGAGGATCTAGGTTCTTACTTAATGCCATTAATAACTTAATTTACTCCCAAGTAATATTAGTAGTGATATGCTTCCTTATTAACAATTTAATTACCAAATAGAAAATATAAAAATAATAAAATACATTATAATAAAATTACACTTATTATCCTCTAAACTCTACATGAAGTAATTCACTACCCCTTATTTTAAAAATTATGTCTCATAACACCCAATTTTTCATTACTGTGACACGGTATTTCTTGTCCTCCATTCTAGTAGTTAGTCAACGTGTTGACTAACAATAATTGATTTTTAAATATTTAAAATAATAAAAAATTTATTTAAATAAAAAAGTTAATTAAATTCAAAATAAAATAAAATAATATAATCAAATCAATAAACTATGAAATTTAAAATTATTATTTTATCTCATAAGTTATAAAAAATAAGAATTAACCCTAATTTTTTCAGATACCTTCTCAACTAATCCATAAATTTAAAAAATCATAATTAACTCTTAAAACTTTTTTTAAACATCTCTTCACCTAATCCATAATTTTTAAATATCAAATTTAGCCAACCAATTCTTTTTAAACACCTCCCTACCTAACCCAAACATTTTAAAAAATAACAATTAATCACCAAAAAATATAAACTTTTTTTAAAGAACTTCCACACCCAACCCACAAATTTTAAAAATAAAATTGAACCCCAAAAAACTTTTAAATTTTTTCGATTACCAATAGAAAAAGATTTAGCATTGAGATTATGCTGCAATAATTCGTAAGTTAGCGACATCCACGCCACTACAACAAGTACTTTATCATATTTCTTAGTTATATTGTCTTTTGTACCTTTCTTTTGTAAGATTATTATAATATATTTTCCAGCACTAATAAATTACATGAATATTGGTTTAGTTTCCTATTTTATATGTCATCACCATCTCCTAAGTTCACTTACGATGAGGATTATGTACGTTTTGGGAAAGTTGTTGTTGGTGGATTAAATATTAAAGCTGCAATGAGGTGGGGCATTTTCCATATAGATGAAGGCAACTGAGTGGTGAGCACAAACCGTTGAGTTAGATAATGAACAAAAAATTCTTTAGACCTCTCATATTTTGGATCCAACTAATGCTCATGGCTACAATATCATATTTACAACTTTAATAACCATTACACCTCTTATTTATAATATGTAAGGGTTATAGATTTCAAGGATTGTTATTTTTTAGTGTATTACTACCTAAAAAAATTATGTGAAGCATGTTTAATACGTTTTTTGGTGCTTAACCCAAAAGATCCATGAAAATATTGTCTAATAAGATCCACATGTGTAACTCATTTGATAAACCCATGTAACCCAACCAAAAGCCGAATGCAGCCCATCAAAAATACGTAATCCATTAAAAAACCGCGGCCCATTAAAAACACAAAGATAACCCATCCACTGTATACAATTTGGACTTATTGAGGCCAAGAGATGTTTTAGGACCTTTTGAGTAATTCAATCTATGTTTTTTTTACAGTAAACGACTTACAATATAATATGGGTTTAATTTACTTATGTATTGTTCTTTACTTACCACGTTCTTACGGTGAGTGGTAAGAATGTTTAAGCTTCTTATGTTGTTTGGTTATAAAGTTGATTATGTATTGGTAATCAAGGATACAAATTAACTCTCTTTCTATGATATAATTAAGGTAAAATGATTCAAAAGGTATTTGGTAGTGATAAATTACAACTCAACTAAAAGTTTAGTCTTCAAGGTAAAGGCTTTATATACCTTATATGAGTTTTACATGCTCAACAAACCCCCTCATGTGCATGCTAGATTCATATGTATTCCTTTTTATGTGAATTTATAACGAGTGAAACCATCAAGACTAAAACTCGTGACCTCTTGGATATATGGATCAGATACCATATTAATTTCCAACTCAATAAAAAGCTCAAGCTATTATGAGAAGTACAGTAAAGTCTTATATGAGTTGTACACGCTCAATATGCACCTTAGTGATGTTGAAGACCAAAATTTTCAGATTATTTATTGAGGGATCTATATTCTCCTCCCAACCAGTTTATACTAGTTTGATTATACTTTCAAATCGGCTTTCACCATGCTTTTGGAAGGAAAACAATATTTGTTGCACATATGATTTGTTATCCATGTAAATTTACTAAAATGATTGACATATGAGACATAATATTATTACCATTGGTGGACATAATCGGGGATGGGTCATGAACATCTAGAGAAGATTAATTCAAGAGGAGAATGACTAGTAGACTATGATTTTGAAAATGGAAGATGATGATTCTTTACTTATTGACACACAAAGCACAACTCCATCATTTTAGTGGAGGAGATTGGTAAAGAGATCTTGGAGACCAAGTTTCGGACAATTTGGATCACACATCTAACAATGTAATACATCAAAAGAAGTTCGATGGGTAATAAATGACATGTGAGGTGTTATGGATGTTGTTTATGGTGGGATAGAGTAGAGTTTGTCTTTATTTTTGCCGCACATTAGAATTCTCCGTCTGATTTTGTCCTTAACAAAAAAATAGATGAGTGAAACTCAAGATAAACCTTGTTCTCACTCGTAAAATTACTCACAAATATCATATTATTGTTAATATGAAGCACATGTAATAATTGAGATAAAGTGATCGACTGATTAGGAATTGAGATAATGAAAGGGACAATATTTTTATAGGCAAATTTTCCCCATCACCGACACAGATTGGATCACTTGCATTGTACGACTCCATGTGTAAGTTGAATTTATGTAGTTAATGTGTGAGATGTTTGGTTGAGACAATATCTAGAAACCAGATTGTATCCAGAGTTGGGGAGGTCGAGGTCATGTAAGCTGTCATGGATGGATGTGTGAATCGGTATGCATGATTAAAGTGGTGGTAAAACTGAATGGTCGTGTGACTAGTTTTGACACATACTTATCAAGATTCTCTTGGGTTGGATGTGTTATACATAGTTGAATTTAATCGTCTATGTCCACCACAACCTTAAATTTATGGGGTAGAAATTGTTGTATAATTTTGGGAGTTGTAAAGAACACATGTATTGTTGGGGTTTTCCACCACAATTGTGTTGGTCATTCCTACTTGTGACATCTATTGAATGGATGGATGTGTGAATCTGTATGCATGATTAAAGTGGTGGTAAAACTGAATGGTCGTGTGACCAGTTTTGACACATACTTATCAAGATGCTCTTGGATTGGATGTGTTATACATAGTTGAATTTAATCGTCCATGTCCACCACAACCTTAAATTTATGGGGTAGAAATTTTTGTATAATTTTTGGAGTTGTAAAGAACACATATATTGTTGGGGTTTTCCACCACAATTGCGTTGATCATTCCTACTTGTGACATTTATTGAATAGAATATAGCATTAAGAGTAGTGTGTTATTTCTTTAGGCATAACTCAAAACTGAGAAGATGATTAAATATTTCATTAGAAGTCATTTCATCAGCTTGTGTTGAGATGGAAGACAGAATGGCGTCATAAAACGTGTCAAGGTCTCCAAGGAGGTGGGCAGTATACTCATGACTTTTTAGAGGCTGCTCAATAGTAGTAATATAATTGGAATACGACTATATTTTAAAAAAAATAGTCATATATGCTCATATCGCCTTTCTTTGAGAGCGGAAGAAATTGTAGAGTCTAAATTGCTCGCGTTGAAGAGATGGATGATAACAATTTCCCAAGAGAAACCTACACTTCTCTAGAAGTGGAGAGACCTACCATATGAGCCAATATTCCCCTAGACAAAGAGGAGACCAATGTATTGAGGATTAGTTTGTTTTGGTCATATAAAAAACTGCATTTAGGTATGGGTATGATAGAGGGTCAAGTTGTTTGATTGGATTTGGGTATGGCTAGTTAACAGGTAAATATGGTCTCATATACGTAACCAAACAAATGTTGGCCGCATAGGTAAGTACGATTTCATTTTAGAAGAAGGTAGGTGTATTTGTTTAGATTATGGGTGCTATGAAGTTTTGTAGAACTATTTTATAAGCCCATGGGATTAAGCTTGGAAAAATATGATAGAGGACACGTTTTAATAACGCTCGGGGAATGTTGCTCGCTAGTGTACGGGTCGTTCTAAGTAATAAATTGGAAGTATTATTTATTGTTATCCACATGGACTAACAAGTTAATTATCGTGTTTTTAAATTTGTACTCGGGTGTTAGTTGCAGAAATGAAGATTTTGGTTGGAAAAGTTTATAATACGAAGGGAATTAAATGAAAAAATATAATTTTAAGCAATAATATAAAAGAGCAACAATGACTGAAATACAAATAAGTGAAATATGAAAAGAATATAGATTGCGAGTCTCTAGTATCACAATAGAACATATCATAATAGAACGCCATATAACTCAATCCACCAAAAATGTTGCGTGACGTAACACTCACCGCCCCAAACTCAAGCACAAACACGACTAGTCTTAATGAATTGTGACTTAAGGGCGATTTATATGGTTAAGTCCTAAAAAATAGGGTGTATATACTCATAACACAACTATCAAGGAAAACGCTAAAGGCTAAGAAGGATAATTCATTATATTCGGTTAGGAAGTTAATGGAAAGAAGGGGCTATCAAAGATCTTTATTTATCATTTTTCTAGTTATGTGGTTGCATTATTTTTCACTTTAAGTTAGTAATTAAGTTGGTTTTCAACTAGGTTGGATCTCATGTTCTACACACCACTCATTTCCCCTCATGTAATATGTTTTCTATGCATTGCTTACTAATTGGTTTCTATTGAAAATACTGCGTTTTCATACAAGTATATTAAGCACAATATGGACATTTTAAAATCATTTACTTAGTACCCGTTTGGGATTGCTTTTTAAAATAATCACTTAAAGTGATTTTAGATCCATAGTAATATTTTAGACTTTAAAAATCACTTTTAGGAAAAGCACTATATTAGTGATTATTAAAATAATCACTTAAAGTGATTTTAGATATCAAAATATTTTTTAATATTTTTTACAAATATTTAAATTTTAATCAAAAAGCACTTTTAGCTCCAAAATAATCAATCCCAAACGGGATCTTACACTATATTATTAACTTGTTAATTTCATGCTTTTGGGGGACATATTCTCATAGTTCAACACCCATTGCTATTTTTTTCCTTTTTCATAATTTTTAATACTTTTTTTTAGTTTTTTCAAATTTTAACTGGGGATAAGGACAACAACTACCACACCTCCAACTCAAATATTTATTCATTTGAAATCCTTATTATTATATGATAAAATATATTAGATAAATGATACAACACACAATAACTATAGTACAGTTCAAGAAAAAAAACACATATATCAATCAAGATTCCAACACAAATTTTATAAAAAAAAACATAATTTATATTTTGAAATTATATGAAAAAAAAGCCAAGAGCAAGACAAATTTATTTTATTTTACAATATATATATATATATATATATATATATATATATATATATATATATATATATGTATGTATATATATATGTATGTATATATATATACTTTCATATAAGTAATTAATTATTTTATTTTTATGTCGAGAATCATGAAACATTTTTATAGGACTTTTTTGTTTCATTTTTTGGAATTTGAGTAGTGGTTGGGATGGTAACAGCTCGGTGCTAACAAGGGAAAATAAAAGACAATAATTGCTGAAGTTTTTTTTTTCTAAAAATAGAATAAAAGGCGAAGATAAACTTGAAAATTAGCATGAAATAATGTTACAATACAAAAAATAGTAAACAAAAATGTGATGGTGGCCTTAATAATATTGAGAGTTTTTTTTCAATTTTTTTATTTTCTATTTAGGTTGGTCATGGACTAAGTAAAATATTTATGATGAAAAAAAGAATTCAAAAGTCTTTGAGCCTCCTAGCTTGGAATAAAACCTTTTATGGTGTGTGTAGGCTGGTGATGGAAGTTTGAGGAATAGGTGGGTAGGTGTCCATATGTGTATGGGTAGTGGTGTGTGTGTGTGTATATGGTTGTGGTGGTGGAGTCCTAGTTGTGGTTGTAGTCGAGTAGGGTTGGTGTATATGTATGGGTATGTAATTTAATATAGACTATTTTTTTATTGGTTGAGAACTTAAATTTAAGGGATAAAAATAGTATTTCGTTTAAAAGGATAAATATTCAAAAATTAATAATTGATGAATTTTGTACTTGGGGCATTTGGACCCTTATTTGTACATTCTTTTAGGTTATAAAGAAACATGGATCCTTATTTATCTATATTTTGCTCCTTATTACATAGATATATGGTTGTCTAATTAATAATCATTCATAATTGTTGATGGCACACTCAGGAGGGGGGCCTTGTGGGTAATACTTTGTATCAGTGCAGTATGTGTATATCATATAATTCTGTTGAGCACTTTTTAGTTTTTCTTCTATGCTTTCGTCCAATGCTTCATTGAGCCATGTATTCGTTGTTGATGTGCAAGAAGACGACCCTGAAGAAGAAGACCAAACACAACCATTTGCATCATTGAAGTTTTTGTAAGACGCAGTAAATGGAGCGTTACTCCAATCAATCTTCACACGTCCACCTCTTGTTGCCCACTCATCTGCATTCCATAGACTTCCATATACCCTCATTGGTTGACTATTTGGATATGGAACACCTACCGATTCTCCATTTTTGAACACTCTTATTGGTGTCTCATCCACAAAAAATCTGAAATATTACATGATAATAACATGAAGGTTATTCATATTAATTAATAGTTGACTAATATAGGTTTACTTACAAGATGTGTTGTGGGTTCCATACAAAGGAATATGTGTGAAAATCTTCAGTTGGATCGAACCATAACCGGTATTGTTGCTCCCTAACGCCCTGTCCTTGTACCCACACATTTGTATGAAGAGTATAAGGCTCACCACTTACATTCCCCAAGAATTCAAAGTCTATTTCATCATGGGATTCTCCTTGAGATGACAACTACAACAAAAAAATTATCACAAAAATCCACATAAATATGTTGGACACATGTAATAATATTAATATGTTATACTCACATAAAACGTCGCTACAGTGCCAGCAGAATTTCCAGGGATAAGTTTAAGTTGCATGTCAATTTTACCGAATAAATATTCGTTCTTGGATTGGAAGCCGGAACCAGAGGCTTGATCAAGGGTAAGGGTAAGCTCGTCGTCACTGATTATGTTTGCACGAGTATCTCCATATGTAATATCAAAATCATTGTTAAAGTTACTAGCAAATGAAGAAATGAGGAATGAGCTAATAAGAAGAATAAGTATGTAAAAGGAAGCCATTTTAAATAGTATGTTGTTAAATAATGAAATTTATGTGGTTCAGGGATTGGTATTTATAGGACTTGTTAAACAGAGATGGGAAGGATCGTGAAGTTGTGGACTTACGCGGAAAATCCAGAAAGATTGATGTGTAAAAATTAAGATAGTAATATAGTTGTTGTTGATAAGATTATAGATAAGGAAGGAATTATTATTAATTATTACAACTGAGCTTACCCTTTCGGATATGTGAATTCTGATTCATATGTTTACCAATTTCATATATTTTATTTTGTATGAGAATTATATTTAACATTTATATTTATATAAAAAATTTGCCTAAAAGAATCAAAGAAATATAAGTTTTTATTTCAAACAAGTTTATGATTTTGTACATAGATATCCTCAATATATATACCATTTGCACCTTTATCAACCGTGTCGTCCATTATTTTTCGGCTCAAATTTGCCATCATTGACACTACTATCATTGTCGAAAGTATTTTCTTTTTTCTAGAAAATTCAAAAAAAAATATTAAAATCAATCTATAAAAAATATATATTTTTCGACTTGATTTGAACTCCTAAAATTTCGTACTTTAAATAAAATCTTTCATTTTTATTTTTAATAACTAAAAATTTTGTAATAAGAAAGATGGAAAAATAAAAAATTTCTTCTGAAGTTTAAACAAATATGACAACTTACCAACTAAATTTTTTGCATAAAAATACTACACTTTCTAATTGTACCATGTTACCAATTTTATATGTTTTAATCAGTTTTTTTGTTAAATAAATATTTTATCATTTATAATTATTTAAACCCCAAAAAATATTACATATATATAATTTAATCACATAAGCTTAAATTATTATTTTTTAAAACAAAAATTTATTATTTCTTTATACACATATCCCTACCCCCAATCCAACCGGCTTTACTCCCCACCCACCACAACCCAACTCTTTTTTCTTTTTCATTTTATGTTACATATAAATGGTATTCTTTGCATCCCTCAAATTTGTAGCCCCCTGAACACATTATTCCATGGAAGATCGAAGCTATAAAGTTGATTCTAGAATAACTACGAGAACATATGGTTTTCCAAAATAAATTACATCAAGAGTTGTCCAAACAATAAGACTTGTAGCTACAAATATATTTGTATTCAACATTGATAATGAAGTAATAGTTTTTACATCAAGATGAGCACCTTCATTAAGGCCCGACACCCTATCAACCTGTTCATACAAGCATTAGAAATAACTTTGTTTAGAGGATTTTTTCCTTATCACTCTTTATTATCAATCATGCCAATAAAAAAAATCAATTATGTTTACCCAAATTCCATTTAAAAAATATTTTGATTTATTGGCTAATAAGTGATTATATATATATG
Source organism: Nemophila menziesii (assembly GCA_029959085.1). Taxonomy (NCBI): domain Eukaryota; kingdom Viridiplantae; phylum Streptophyta; class Magnoliopsida; order Boraginales; family Hydrophyllaceae; genus Nemophila; species Nemophila menziesii. The sequence goes on along the minus strand of JARWIR010000003.1, from coordinate 69,849,575 downwards.
TGTGTGTGTGCGCGCGCGCTTAATTTATCTATCCATATGTCCATGTAATTAGAAAGCTAGATATAATACATTTTGCATTGCAATGGTTGTATGAGTATGTTTATGCAAAAGCATAAGTGTATGCATTGAGATTGGCTACAATAGGAAGAATAAGCAAAGCATCAAGATCCATGCCAACGTAAAGTAAAAATATCAATCAATCAATGATAAAGAGAAGACAAGAAGGAACTTATGAAGTTGTAAATCAAAGCCGGGGGAATTATTTAAAAAAAATACAATTTCTAAGGCACGATCTAATGGGAACCCGCCAAGTAAGACCGCGGATTATAGGCACTCGCCAAGTAAAATATGACTAGTTGAGTACGATCTAATAAGAAAACTGAATAATGAAAAAACCGAGGAAATCAGAATGTAACACATCATCCCAAGCGGGGTCTTGCTAAGAAAGAAGAATGGAAATGGCACATTTAATGTCTAAATATTAAACTTTTTAGGCCATGTAAAAAACATTTGGGGATCTTCTTTATTTTAGTCAGAATAAACTTGCATTAAAAACTCAAAGTAGTACAAAATGTTAACCAATCCTCATCTTGTCAAAGTCACACTTGAGGAGTTTAGCTAATTGGGCTGGTGGATTAAACATTCAAAGACCAAATAAGTTGCCGCTTAGCATGTGTTTGGCCACTCAGTCAGCTATTTTGTTACTAGTTCTTTCCACATACGAGAACTTGATGTTATGTTTAGTTTTACAAAAAGAAATATACTTAACCAAATTACAAGTACCACTAGATAATCTAACAATTCTAAAATTAACTTGGTTAATAATAGTGAGGTTATTACTCTCAATTTCAAGAACTAGGAGGTAGCTTCAAGGCCATATCACATGCTAAAACCATTCCTCTAACTTCTGCTGCAGCTACTGAGTATGTGTGTACCTTCATTGCAAGGCCATATAGCATAGTAATTATTAAATCCCTTACTACAAGCAATATCAGCTAAGTTAGATTTAAGGTCATAAGAAGCATCACAATTAACTTTAAATTTTACTATAGTTGGGGGTATCCATTTCCAATCCCCGCACCTAACTGCTAACTCATTATGATTAAGAGTATTGTTCAACTTTCTATCACATAAGATTATTGTTTCATCTGTAGTTTTATTACAATTCAAACTAGCATTTGAATCTAATTTAAGACCTCAGTAGTATTCTCATTACCTGCACAATACTCATCATAGGTCTTTAAAGATCTTTGTACAATATATAAAGGGTCAAGAGAGTTTCCACTTAATATGAAGCCATTTCTTCTTTTCCAAATATGTCATGCTATAAATAATTCCATTTCCCCATTGGAATAAATTTCACTGTTCACAGAAGTATAGCCTCTAATAAATTTAATCCATTTTAACATACTGAAAGAGGGTTCAGATAAAGAATTATAGCTTAAAGGACTATCCATTCAAATAGCCCTGGCCCCAGGATCAATGGAAAAGTAGATGTTCAATGGCTTCATACTCAACATCACAAAACTGGCATACAGGTTTTTAACTAGATTTCCTTTTCCATCTATTCTTATTTGTAGCAAGAACATTATTGCAACATTTCCATATAAATTTTTAACCTTTGGCATAACTTTCAGTTTCCAAAGAAACTTCCTGTCATTTGTATCCAGGTTATATGAACAGTTGCTAGTTTTTTTTTAAGTTTCCACCTATCTACTAATCTCATCATAGCTTATTAATGCATTACTTCACTAAGACATCTCTCGAGATAGACTTAGTCCAAAAAGGAGTGTCAAAGTAGTGATAATTATGAATGTAAAATTGGCTTATGGTTGTTGCAACATCAAAAGGGTAAATACTACACACAAGCTCCATATTCTATTGAGAAGTATCAGAATTAATAAGCTCAGCAAAAAATATAACATCACATCCTTCAGGTCTAGAAATAATGATATCATTGGGAAGCAAAAATTCTTCCCAAATTTTATAGATTTACCATCTTTAAATTCCATTTCTAATCATTTTTAAAACAATCTATACTTGCTAAAATGCTTTTCCAACCCCATGAACACTTATTTCCCAAATAAGCATTTAAAAAAGATTGTTTTTTAAAGTATCTCCCTTTTAGTAGTTTAAACAAAAGAGAATTAATATTATTCATGATTTTCTATGCATTAGATGCAAGTAAAACAATATTTTATGTATGAAAAACTTTAAAGCCCAAACCACCATCCTATTTGCTAGTCATGATAGTTTTCCATTTAATCCAGTAACACATCTTATCTCCTTGATTGTTCCAATCAAAAATTAAAACTAAAGAAGTGAGATGACGGGTAACTTTCTTTGGTATAAGAAAATCTGAAATAGTGTAATTTGGAATATCTCCTATAATATATTTAAAAAACACTTCTGTGACACTTTTAGATAGCATTTTAGTGTCCCAACCATCCATTCTTTTTTATATAATTTCCATAATCCACTCTAAAAATTTGAATTTAGACTTATCCAACCAGAATGAAGCCCAAGATACTTACCAAGATCTTCAAGTTTCCTCATCCTACGTTGAGATGAGATATTATTTTTTATTTCTATTGGAGTATTTTTGCTAAAAAGTACCTTACTCTTATTAAGATTGATGTTCTGACCTGTATCCATACCATATCTACTCAAAATGTTAAGAAAGATATCAATAGTATTATCCTCAGCTTCTAAGAAGAACAAAATGTCATTTGCAAACAGAATGTGTGTAAGAATAGGGAGAGAGGGAGAGGGAGAGGGAGAAAGTGAGTGTGCGTGTCTGTGTGTGTCTGTGTGTGTTTTTTATCCTTCTAGCTCAAAAGATACATATTGAGTTTGGATATTCTACATTGATATATTTTTTTTCAAGATAGAAGTTGTGTAAAAAATCAAGGCAGAAGTGTATCATTATTCTTAGAGGTTTTTATTACGCTTAGTTTGATTGATAAAGAAGTTTCTAAATGCTTTTTAATGTTCAATGAATATGATTATCATCCATACTGGAAAGTTTAAAAATGTTTTATCTCACCTGGAACAGAGGTCTAAGGGTGTAAAGGTAATTACCATTTTCTTTGGTGTGATATGAAGAGGAACTTTGACAGAGGTCTAAGGGTGTAAAAGTAATTACCATATATATTAGAAGTGGTAAAAAGTTTGTTATCATACCTACCAGGGCAAGGTGATAGGGAAGATTTCTAGGGGAGAGAGTTTCAAAATCCTAAGATTGGAAGAACCTTAGGTAGTGAAGTAATTAATTCAATGTCGATTTCTCTATCCCTAACATTCTTTATATTGTAGTATTATTGATTGCTTGAGAAATTATCAAAGTTAGATATAATTTCTTTGTTAAAATAACTTAGGAATCTTGCATAAATATATATTACCTTAGGATTTAAATTGGATAAGAATAATCGGCTAATTTTGATTTACATTATTAGCCATATATGTATTCATCCCCTTTTATCATAGGATATCCATATAATTAAGGACTTTCAAACTATATATGTCAATAGGATATATATGTCTATTTTGCTAAACAAGGACCAATAACGCATTTCACCCCTACAATAGTAATAGTAGATTGTAGTACTCAACTTGCTATTTTGAAACAACAAATTTCCAAAGAAATATGTATAAAATAGCCACCTGAATAAGGAAAAACACCCTAATGATAAAATAAACTACCACAAGAAAAGACTAAAAGAATCACTGATATAGCAAAAGATTAACTAGAGAGGTATCAAAGACATCCAAACCTTGATATTCTTCCGAGAAAAAACCAACAATATGGAATTTATGGCTAAAAAATTTACTTACCACACTAATGCAATATGATAGAACAATATCTTCATTATGATATAGATAATGTGCACTTAATGTGCATAGTTATGAAAGAGACTTACAAGGAAACCATATTCAAAAAGTGTCTTGTAGTTACCGAGGAACAAATACTCTAAACTTATAAGCATGTACTAATGCAATGGCTAAGTCAAACATGTATACATGAATATGATATGGGTATGGGACAAATTGTGTCCCTGTGACTCATAAGTTGGTTTTATAGTTTAATCAGTCATAACAAAAACACAAAAAGATAATCTATGAAGTATCCATTTACAGTTAGCTTGCATTGATTGACATATTCGGGACCGAATAATATGTTGAGATAAATATTTTGACATTTTCAATATCAAGTGGGTACTTAAGTATTGACCAAATATCGATAAAGGTAATTTGAGTATTATTTTTATAAACATGCACGATGTAAATGGGTTAATTTTACGAGTGGAACAATAAATGGTAATATGTGTTTATCACAAACTCGGTAGGTCGATGAAAATGATTATTAAAGTAATTTTATTTTGACCCTTTGTGAAAATAATATTTATCTGGTAGAGTTCAATTGTATTTTATTAGCTAGTGAAGCTGTTACACAATATTAGGAATGGATAATCTGTGTATACTAATATGCTTGATAGGTAGGAGTAAACATTTATTTGGTCCCCCATCTATTTGTATACAAGATTGCCAAAATGTTAAATCGATTTTAACAACATTATTAAGATGGAAAAAGAAATAAAGTAAAATTTTATTTTATTTTTTAAAACAGAAAAGTTAATCATATATAGTAATCAAATACAAATCATATTAGGATTATATTAATTCAAAAACCAATATCCTAATAAAGGGATTTATATATGCATAGGATTTGAAATTCTATTTTAATTAGAAGTTTAACTTAAAACTCTATAAATACAAAAATTCAGAAAGGGTTAAATAAGAAACTTTAAATATCTATTTTCACCTTGTGAGACAAGGAAAAATGGAAAAACCAAACTCCTTCATCCCTTGCTTTCAGTTTAGCCCTTATAAGGAAGAAGAATTTTTTTTGTACCTTTGTTGTGATGTATTACTCTTCAAAACATGTCTAATTTTTTTCGATAAATTATGAGCCTACTCTCACTTGTGAGATATTATAAACAAATTGGGGTATAAATATAAGATGAGCAATAGGAGTCTAAATAAAGTTTAACAATTTTGAGGTTTAGGAGAAATATTTCTTCAGGTTTAATCCTACGAAGAGACGATGCAAAAAAATTTCACCGAGATTTCTTCAAATTAGTTTTTTGTCATTATTTCATGTTACTCATATTCCATTAGAGAGCTCTCTCTCTCTCTCTCTCTCTCTCTCTCTCTCTCTCTCTCTCTCTCTCTCTCTCTCTCTCTCTCTCTCTCTCTCTCTCTCTCTCTCTCTCTCTCTCTCTCTCTCTCTCTCTCTCTCTCCCCCCCTCTCTCTCTCTCTCTAACGCTTTATCTATCTTGAAGTCTTCCTCTTCCTAACCCTAAAATGGTCGTCGTCGCCGGTAGCTCTTCGATGGTGATGGCGGCCCACCATTATCTAATTCTTTTAACCATGCCATAACTACCAAAATATGTTATTGCTACCCATAACTTATCAGAATTAAATTGTGTGTTTCTACATTCTTACAAGATTCTGTCAATTTGGGAAGGTTAAACTAAATCCCTGAATAAATTTATGAAACTTTGAACTTACATGGTTGAAACGGTCAGTGAGTGATGTATAATTTGGAGGTTTGCAAAGAAGACAAGATGGTTTGGGTATTACACGAAAAAAAAGAGTTGGGTAGGTGGGTGGGGTTGGGAGGCATATGTAAAGAAAATAACGAATTTTGTTTAGTTAAATTTATGAAGTTAAATAATAAATAGGTAAAAAAATTATTTTGAAATAATTAAATAAATATTTAACAAAATATGGTCAAAAAATATAAAGGGGTGACAGTGCATAATAGGTTAGTATAATTTTTTTAAATTGGAGCGGTAAAGAGTTTCACGTGGTAAGTTGTACTTCATGGGGTAATGTTTTGTCTTTTATAATATATTTTAATACTTTAGAGACACCATTTTAGATTTTTTTTTAAGACTAAAAGATAGGATTTTTTTGGTGATTTAGTGTATTTTGATTTTTTTAGCTATTATTTGAGATATAACGTGTTTTAGAGTAATTTGAGATAGTTTTTTTAAATGTGTTAGAGGACCCGAGAATGTAAATCCAAATATATGTATTCAAGAAGCTAGATAAATACCCAAAATTATTATAAAATAGGTCAAGACAAGCCAACAAGTAAACAAGATCAATAAAGGTCAAAGCACAAAAACTGGAAAAATAGATTTGTCAACTTAGAAAAAACACGAATATTATTTGGGAAAAAATCTAAGCATAGCCTTTAGACACACGGTAGAACTTGGAATCTAATACGTGTGATAAGAACTGAGATGAATTCCAAGTTATGAAGAAAAAGTATGAAAAAATTGGCAAGATGAATTGAATTGTCAAATTTAAGAACATGAATCAATGTGCCTCTTTTGACCCAATACCTGGGCAACCTGCACACAAACCTCTAATTTTAGTAATATAAATAGGTTGTTTTCACCTTTTTGTAACACTTTACTTAATACACACTTTTGAAACAACAGAGGAGTAATGAAGGAGAGTAAGAGAAAATGTCAAACAACACACTTATTTCCATTTTTATAATTTTGCTTCCCTTAAACTTCTAATTATATATTTGTTTTATTTTATATTATATTTGTTTCAAGCGTGAGATAAACTCTCAATTATTTTGGAATGTCTTTATTGTGAACCAAATTAACATTATATTTTATCATTTATGATTATTGAAATTTCTAGAATTGAAATATATATGCAATTTTTTGTTGAATATTATTTTGCTTTGTAATTGAACTTGTTTATCACGGTTGTATAACTGAATGTATTTAGCTTGGGTATATATCAGAAAAGTAGTGTTGATAGGTGGATCTAAATATAATCGTATATATTTATTTTAACAATTGGAAGATAATTTATATAATCGTTATGTTGGTTTAATAAAAAGAACAAGTCATATAAAGTGTGTAGGTTTATTTAGAATGAACTTTTAGATTTAGATAGTAACCCTTATTTAGCTTGACATGTTTTAGGGGGCTATTAGAATCACGGTTAATGTGAAAAGTACCAAATTTTCCTTTAATCAAATAATTATTCTAGTTGTTGATTTGGTGAGTATAGACATTTCAAGACATTTTCGTTAGTCAGGTTAAACCTCTTAAGTTAGTTTGTTTTTATCATATTTTAGTTATATCATAGTTTAGCTTTAGTTTAATTATAAAAATGGAATCTTTTAATTATTTTATTTTTTCAAACGAATATCGTAATCTTTAAGTTAAGAGTATTATATTAACATCTCAATCAATGACGAATGATTAATTTATCAACTTTTACTACTTTGTGACATGTATACTTGCGGTGCGTAATTTTCTTAATGTCGATTTTATATCACATTCAGGGAGAAACCATGCGACAAAAATGTTATTTTTCTATACAAAATATGTTTTTGTGATTTTCAAAAATGAATATTTATACTAATAAAAAGGACTTGAGATTTTGTTAGATTTTTTGAATAATTAATCTATGTTTTCAATTTTTTATTTCTTTGTAATTTTTAATCCACAATTGATATATCAATGTTATGATTTTCTTTGCTTATTGTTCAAACAATTATAGATATTATGATTATTGAGAAATCAACTTATAATTACCATGATTTATAAACTATAAATCTTTCGATTTCAGCTATTTATAATTTATAATATTCTCAACTATGAAAAAAAAATTAGACATAATGTAATGTTAATGTAAACTACAATAATACACCATTAAAATATCCAAATGGAATACAAATATGGAATACAAATTAAAATAAGGTTTAAAAATAAGTTATTTTATTAATTCTAATATATATAATATAAAATACAAAACTTAAACATACAATTATTATCCAAACCGTTTTCATTTCTATTCTTTTATCTTTTATCTTTCATCTTTCCTTATTCATAATCACATCATATTTGTCTTTTTTGTCTTCTTTGTTTGTTTGTGGGATGCACAACATGTTGATACTTTTTGTCCTCTTTTTTTGTTTTTCTTTGTTTACGTTTTCTTTTTTGTTGCTTGTGGGACGTACAACGTATTTTTCTTCTTTGTTTTCTTGTCATACCTCTTTCTTCATCTTCTATGTTTGATTTTGGTACACCCTTCTTGGAACAAAATAAAATTGGTTTACCCTTCATCATCATTTGTGTTTACTCGTGGGATGCACAACAACTTCATCAGGCTTAAAATTTGGGAACAGTAAGATTTTCCATATTAGAGAGTAAAGATAGGGAAAAATAGAGAATAGAAAAGAATAGGTTTCGATATAATGAAAATGTTGTTGCCAAGGTTTGTGACAATTATAATAAATAGAAAATATCATATTGATAAAAATAATTATTTCAATCTTTTGGTAGAGAAAATACATATTTTTTTCATTCTACGTTTAAAAAATCTCAATGATAATATTATTTATCTATAAGAATATAATTATAATCTTAACTCCTGAATTTTGGTAGTGACTTTCCCTAGATCTCATTATCCATATAGAGATAGGATCTATAAATCTTTTTCGTACTATTTATTTTTCATTTCGGAAATGAATAATTGAGGAAGCTTCAAGTTTGGAGGAACTTTCTCTTGGATTGCTTTACATAGAATCTTGATGAAATCTTTAACCAGTAGCTTTTGTAACAAGAAGAATAAAGAAGAGGAATATTGAAAATCTAGAAGTAGAGTCCAATGGTTAAAATTTGGTGATAAAAATACAAAATTTTACCATGCTTCTACAAGATCTAGAAGAAGTCTTAATAAAATATTTTCCCTTATGAACAATAATGGTATTTGGACCTCCGAATCTTCTGAAATTGAGAATATTATCACTTCTCACTTCAATGTTATTTTTACTACTATGGGAAAAAGAAGTTATGCAAATGTTCTTAAAAATATTAAACCCATTGTAACTGATGATATGAATTTTTGTCTTGATAAACCTATTCCAATTTCTGAAATTAAAAATATTGTCTAGTCCCTGGGGTAGCAATAAAGCCCCAGGCCTGATGGATATTTTGATTTCTTTTTAAACATCATTGGCACATAATTAAAGTTGACCTCATGAGGGTTATTATTGATCTTCTTTATAATAAAAGTTTTCTTGCTCCTATTAATGGTACATATATTACTCTTATAACTGAACTGATGGTCCTGCTACTATAAGTCATCTTAGACCTATCAGTTGCCCTAATATTATTTACAAAATCATAGCTGGTATATTTTTAAATAGATTGAAACCATTTATGGATACTATTGTCTCTGAGGAGCGAACTGTTTTTGTCCCTGGTAGAATCATTCATGAAAATATTATTGTAGCTCATGAAGTTGTTATTTACCTTAAAAAAATAGACAATCAAAAAATTATACAGTTGCCATAAAAGCTAAAATTTCAAAGGCTTTTGAAAATGTTGAATGGGATTTCCTTATTGACATGATAAAAACAATGTGTCTTAAATATCATTTATGAATGTATCTCCTTTGTTTCCTACACCATCCTTATAAATGGCTCTCCTATTGGTATTTAAAACCTACTAGGGGGCTAAGGTAGGGAGACCCACTCTCCCCTTTCCATTTTTGTATTATCACTCAAGCTCTTAGCTCCCTTATGAAAGATAAAGTGGATAATAATCTTATACATAGCATAAAACTTGCTAGACATTGTCCTGCTATATCACATATAATTTTTGCTGATGACAGTTTATTTTCTTAAGGCTAACTTTGAAGAATTTGAACAATTTTTAGATGTTATCCACAAATATTCTAATGCTTCAAGTCAAAACATCAATTTTAATAAAAGGGGATTTATTTATAGTAAAAACACTCCCACAAAAATAGCTTCTTCACTTACTAGTCAAATTAGAATGAACCATCTTTTTGAACTTGGGAAATATCTTGGTTTACCTTCTAATTGGGGTAGATCAAAATAATATCTTTAGAATGGATGATTTAGAGAGTCATTTAAAAGTTAAATCACTGGAATACTAAATTTTTTTCAACTGGGGGTAAAGAAACCATTATATTATACTATGTCTCTCTTTATTATTCCAACCACTACTTGTGACCTTATAAGTATCCTTGGTTGCTTCCTTATGGTGGGATAATAAAGGTAAGAAAAAAATTCATTGGAAAGACTGGAAAACGCTAGAACTACCAAAATTTGAAGGTGGTTTGGGTTTCAAAAAATTTTGCGCTCTAAACCTTTCTCTCTCTTATTACTAATACTGCTTGGAAATTAAATCTCAACAAAACTTCCTTGGCCTACAAAATTTTAAAAGGCGTTTATTTCCATAATTCTGACTTTGTAAATGCTACCGTCAATAGCAATGCGTCTTGGTGCTTCAAGCCCCTTATAAAAGACATATATAATTTACAAAACTGATATGAAATGGGCTATTGGTGATGGTACAAATATTAATATTTGGAATTCTCATTGGATTCATTCTGTAGATCCATTCCAAACATTAATAGCTCAAATCTTACACATGTCTCCGTCCTTATTCAAAACTCTAATAAACAATAGAATACAACCCTTATTCAAACTACTTTTGATATTGATACTGCAACTACTAAAGATACTTTATGTTGGACTCACTCTTCTGATGAAAATTTAACATGTAAATCATATTACAACTACATTGTTCAAAAGGAGTTAAGGATGAATAGGGATTTAAATGCCTATAGTCCGACTACTTCTTACTCTAATGATAACAACTTTTGGAGATCACTTTGGCTTTTATAGTTTCCCCCTGAAATTGCCATCTTTCTTTCGAAGGTTGTTACAAATTCTCTACCTACACAAGAATCATTATACAAAATAAAATATGCCCAAGATCCCTTATGTAAACTTTGTGATGACTGTATTGAAACTGCTGAACATATCTTATTCACCTGTCCTAGCTCCAGTGCAACCTGGTTTGCATCCCCAACTTTTTCTCAAATTCTTCCTTCACTAACAGAGTTGACTTTTGGCTTTACTTCTTTATGAACCTTAGTGATTTTAAGGATAATTTGAATAGGAACTTGGTTGAGTTGGCAGCCTGGATTTCCTGGTTCATCTTGAAGAGTAGGAATTTCTTTGAAAATCAAGAAATCTTGCCCCTGAATATTATTAAAATGCTTATTTGGCCTATGATGAATTCAAGAGATTTAATACTGATATTACCGAGGCCAATATGAATAATTTGGAAAAATTATGGAAAATATGGATAATACAACAAACATGGTAAATATCTCTGAAAACTCTACTGTTATTGAAAATTAGAATTTAACCCCTCAACATCTTTCCTTAACTAGTTCTTCTCATTATAACTTAAATAGCATACCTTTTACTTACACTCTTTACTAAATGGACCTGTTGTTATTAACATTGATGCTTCGTTTATTGTAGCCTCTAACAATGCTTATGCTGCTTGTGTTTTTAGTAACTCAGATGGCCAATTTTTGCATTGACAATCATGGAATTCAAAGCAACCACATCACTTGAAGCTAAACTTATTGGAATTCGGAATGCGTTTCTTGACGCAATTAAATTTCCTTTAGGAAATTTTCTCATTAAAAATGATTGCCTTACTCTTTTGCGTCCTCTCCAATCAAGATCTTCCTTAAATAATGATGTCTCCTATTTTTTTCTAATTATATGCCCTTAGGAGACATCAATTTGGGTGATTATTTGACTAATTCGATAGACTTTCAGTGTTAATTTGTTATATTTCATTTTCCCTCCTTGGATTTTAGTGTTTTTCATTTATTAAGCTTTTGCACGTTAAATGGTTTGTTTTAGTGTAATATTTGTAGGTTTTTAATACTAGCAAGTAGAGGAATCAAGAATTGAAGTCTTAGATCGTGTAAAGAAGTCAAAGGTGAGAAGAAATATCCCGAAGAATTGACAAGTTAGAGCTGCAAATCTGGAAGACTGATGGTAATTTCTGATTTCGAGCGCCTTAAACGTGGATTCGGCCTCTTAGTTGTAAAGACTATTTGTTCCTTATCGAGTTACGGAGAGTTAGAAAGTTAAATGAGTCAATTTTGAGTTAGATTGAGAAAGTTACAGCCGTTTTAATGGAGGGTGTATACCAGTTACGAGATTTAAACTCGAACAGTGGTCTTGAGTCATTTATTATTTCATTAATTCACTTAGAATAAGCCCAAGTCTGAATTTCTTAATATATATAGACCGTTTGACTTTATTTTTACACACAACTCATTTTAGCAAAGTCAGAAACGCCAGAGAGAAAGTCAGAAGCTAGGAAAAGGAAGAAGCCAAGAGTTGGAGAATTCATCTTCTCCAAATCACAGCCCAAATCCAATTCCTAATTAGGTTTATTTATTTTTTTCTGTAAAACATGAACACCTTTAATTTTATTTCATTTATCTATATTTCAATTATGAGCTAATTTCCCTTTGTACTTGAGAATCGCAAATTGGGTTGAACCCAAACTAGTTTAATTTTTGTTTTTCCTATTTGGGATTTAATAATTTAAATTGAATTATTATTTTATGTTGGCTTTTATTTTGTGCTTTATTTATTATCCTTAGAGTCATGAACTAAGAAAGAGTTTTGGTATCTAGGCTATTCAATATAGTGGCGTATTGATCACCTTGACGGAGGGTTTAGATACAGAACTAGGTAATTACCGTTGGTATCTGCTAATGATCTTGACAGACTTGACTAGTCAATAGCCAATGTGGTAAGTTTTAATCATCTGAAAGTTGTTTTAATCATCCTGACAGAGTTTAGAATACCGTAGGAGAGCTTTTAGGTCCACCCTGACGGGGGCTAAGAGACTTTAGAATCCTGACTAGCATAAACATAATGATTCAGCCCTTAAAAGAAGACATTAATTAAGAAGGTTTAGGTGAAGCCCTAGTGAGACTCAAGTACTACTTCTTTCCTTGCGTCTACATCTTTCATTTTCATTATTTTGATTTCAGCTTAATTTATTTAGTCTTTAATTTACTTTTGCATTCTAGTTGATAAACAAAAACCAAAAACAATCCTCTATATCATTTACTTTTCCGTAATTGCAATTAATCCACTATTTAATCCACACCTGAGTTTTACCTAATCCGTCCGTGCGAATGAATCCGATTTATCGGTTTATTACTTAGACAAACGTACACTTGTGGTTTGTGAGTCCTGATCTTTAGCATATTATTTTATAACACACAAGGACCCACCAAATAATCGGTTTTTGCTGCCTCTTTTTGAAGACATTCTGCTTTCTTCTCAACATTCTCGCAACTCCTTCGTTCACATCAATAGGCGAATGAATAGAACAGCTGATTGGCTTCCAAGACATGAGATGCTTAATATTTTTCCTTGTAATTGAGCTTCCCATCCCCCTTCCCAATTAGTTTATTTACTTAGATGTGATGTAACACCTACGAGTGTTGGTTGATAACTTTGTGTTGAACTTATTGTATTATATCCTTTTTCTATTAATTTTAATTTTAATTTTGACTAAAAGAAAAAAAAATGTTCAAGTTTGAGATATATAGTTATTATGATTTGAATACGAAATGGAAGAGTATTTATTATTACCCCTGACTCCTCCTCTTCATATATTTTCAGTAGACTTAACAGAAGGGTAAAATACCAAATACCCACGGTAGTTTGAGAAAAGGTAAAAAAGAAACTACAAAATAATAATTTATGAAAATACCATACCAAGTCCCTATACTATCCTAAAATGCACGATAGGTCCCTATTTTATGCAAAAATTGAACTATAGATTCCTATATGATGCAAAAAACGTACCTTGTCCCTATACAATGCAAAAATTCCATGATAGGTTCCTATATTATGCAAAAAACGTATTATGCAAGAAATGCACGATAGGTCCTTACATTATGCAAAAATTGTACCAGGTTCCTATCACAACAAGAAAATCAGGTTTTGCCGACTTCGTTTTGACCATTTAACGACTCTTTTAAAGCGTTGTCTTATCTTTGACTGCACTTTATCCTATAGTGGCCTATACTCGTGTTGCCAATGTTATGACTACACCTTGATAAGATAGTCGGCTTTGAGACCCCATTTCCCAGCTACCATCCAAAAAGAGTCGGCTATCGAGACACCTTTTCCCAGCTTTCTTCCCCAAAGAGTCGGCTATTAAGACACCTTTCCCCGGCTTCCTTTCCAAAGAGTCGGCTATTGAGACACTTTTTCCCAACTCCCTTCCAAATTAGAGTAGGCTATTGAGACCCCCTTTCCCAGCTCATTTCTAAAATATAGTCGGCTATAACGCTTCTTTTTCCCAGCTCAATTCAATAGGGAGTCGCCTATTGATACTTACAACTAGTTTGCTTGCACCAGGTAGCATCAAAGCAGGCCTACAAAAGGTATTCCTAGACTTTCGAGGAACTGGAGGTGACTTTTTAATGAATCGTCCCTGTTAAAATAAATTGAGGATTAATTCTAGTATAGGTCCCTATATTTTGCAATAAATACACTTGATGATTCTATATTATGCAAAACAAGATATTTATTGCTCTGTAGGTCCCTATAAAAGGCGAAATAAGATGCTATTTTGAATGAATTGAACTATAGATATCTTACGAAAATACACTGAATAACCCTATATTATGCAAAACAAGACATTAATTGCACTTTAGGTCCCTATATTTTGCAAAAAAACACTTTATGTCCCTAGAATATGCAAAATAAGATAATCTTTTAAATTAATTGCACTATTGGTCCCTATATTTTGCAAAAATGCACTGTATGTCCCAGTATAATGCAATAGAAGATATCCTTTTGAAATAGTTGCACTATAGGTCCCTATATTATGCAGAATAAGATATTCTACTGATTTTATGAAACTATAGGTCTCTATTTATGCAAAACAATCTATATTCAACAACAATAACACTGTCAACTTAAAATTTAAAAAAAAAACTTAAAATTTTAAAAAAAAGAACTTGACTTTTAAGATTTTGAGAAGTTTAGATTGACCAAGTAAAATTTCTCAAATTTTAAGGAGGCCATAAAAGCTTAATTAAAAACATAGGCGTAATATCAGCATTTTTCGAAAATTAAGGGGCTCATACATTGTTTTTTGTTGACCATGCTCTTTTTGCAATTGTAGTTGAGTCATAGAAAATATCAAATCCATGGTCAGGTAAGCGAAAAATGTCCTTAAGATCCTGTAAAGAAAAATTAACCATAGTTAAGTACACGATATAACCAAAGTCATGCAAGTACTGAAGTTCCACTTGTAGGACCCACAAATTATAAAAATATTTCGAAACTTGATAAAGAAGAAATGGTTAGTGGTTACCTTTCCGGATCTCTGACCAGGATCTTTGAAGCTAAAGATGGTTTTGAGACCAGGTGCAGAAAAAAAAATTATCAGTACAAGGTTACAAATTAATTATGACTTACGTATATAGAAGAAGCAGTAATACCTGGGACTGGCAGGTTAATAGGAATTCAAGCAATCTTCTCTCATTAATTAATTTGTGCGCTCCTATGATGTTAAGAACACCTCCAGTCCTTATAACAAAAACAAAATCTATAAAGTGGCGAGAAATTTTAAGGTTGTTTTTTATACAAAGTTGGTCTTTTGATTTACCGAAAAGCATAACATGTGTCAGTTGGATTATTAGGTCTCCCTTGAAAACCACCATCATCTCCTTGTCTCTGCAAAGATTAAATGAATTAATCACTTCTTTTCTCTTTATTATAATGATACTTAGCTATTATTAGATGATTAACCTGTAAGCACCAATCTAGAAGAAGTGGCATATTTATTATGCACGAGGTTTCACTTTCATTATTAATAAATCTCATTAATTGAAGAGATGCAACAGCACAGTAAGTTGCACCACCTGTGATACTAAAAAATTACCATCTATAAGCATAATATGAATGAGATTTCAATTTAGTTATTCTTCTTCATGGAGATTAACATATATTAGTTAACTCACCATGAGATTCTGATCCAGGTATAAGCCCAAAAGCACCATTATATGACTGTATTAGGAAGTAAACAATTAATTATATAATCAATATATTATATAGTACACACATACCTGGCATTTTAATATGTAATACTTGGCTTTTTCTTTATCCATGCCACACCAATCCTCCAATAAAACATATATACAGTCTTTTTTAGATTTTGAACGAAATAAGTTTGATTAAGAATTATATTTACCCTTCCCTTACCTGCACAAAATACAAATCGGAGATCTGTTTCTACTCAGTATCTTGTTGTTGTTGAAGGTTTTTCATGGAATTCAAGATTGATTTGGAACCAATAAGTGATAAGTCATATCTAATAGTTTTTAAAATAGCTAGTGCACAATATGTGCTTGCTAAATGGCTTCATTAGGGACTGAATCCTATAATATAACAATGACTCTAAGCTCACTGATTGTCTATTCAAACTCTGCCTGATAAGATATATCTTATTTGGGACGAAAGTATATATATAACACCATGCCCAATTAAACTGTAAATTAAACGGTAATTCACTGGCAATTATTCTAATATTCTCTTTATTAGCCATAATTACTGGTACGATATTAAAGAGGGCCATAACTAGTACAATATTAAAGAGGAAGCATAAACATTGAACTTTATAAATATTGAACGTTCATCTTGAAATTGGTATAAATATTTATAGCTTATAAATAAATCGTGTAAAATGTATTTTACTTTTTATAGTATATTTGCAAAGAATGCTAAGTATGGAAATTTTGAACACAAATTTACCTCGGATGAGTTTACATGAGCACTTCCATGATACTGCAGCTTAAGTCCTTATTTCTTGAGTAAACTCCAGTTGTAAGTGAAAAAGCTCGTATATAGAGCTACCATGATCAACTTTGAAACCCATTTCTTCAAACATTTTTTCACAGCTTTGTCTTTAACGATTCAATAGCATCTGTAACATAAAGAAAGAAAAGTCCTAAGTTTAGTCCTATTTGAATATCCAAAACTCGAAACTGATCATACCTTCCCGTGATAAACATCACTTCTCATCAAGTAAGTCGTAAGTATAGCCGCACTGCAATAAAAATCAGACAGCTAAAAGTTATTACAATATACACCTTCTATAGTGAGTTAGACTTAAATTTAACGCATGATCGAAAAGGACAAGTACTAAATAGCAATAAAGTGATACGGTCAGTTTATACGTAAGATACGATAATACAAACTTACCTTCTTGATACACCAGCAAAGCAATGAACCAAAACCGAGCCATGTTTCCAAACAAGTATCCAAATAATCGAGTAAATTCTCACTCTCTATATCTCTTAACGAAACATCCATTCTCAAAAACTTCAAATTTTTTCTAACATATTCATATAGACTTGGTAGATATTGAAATGTCTTTTCACCATTTCGAGAATAATGAAATGGAAATTGAACTAAGAACCGAGAGTATATGTGTAATTTGATCACTTCCATTTTTCAAAAAACTCAGCTGCACCACATATGTTTCCAATGAATAAATGCTCACGTACAAGATACACCATCTTTCTGTCATTAATTCAAACACATATAAATATCTATCAAATACATTACTTACTTGATAAACCTTACCAAAGTAACTTAGTGTCAAATGAAATTGTCTCACTTATCTTATGAAACTGGCTTATTTTAATATACTAACAGCACTAATTTACATTCCCAAAAAGATAGCAAGTAAATCAAATGATATGAGAATTCTGACCTGAATTGGAGAGGAAGAAAGGAATATGATTGTCAACTATCTGAACTTTCTTTTTGTGGAAGCACTTGTAATTGGTAATGTGAGATGCGAGACCTATGACCTCTCATACTCTTCTTCACCTGCTGCCTTGGCTGAGAAATAATCCTCTGCTCTGCAGCAATCCCTGTTCTGATACGCCGCTCCACTCTCTTCCCCACATCCACCGTTCACTGGAAACGACTTTCTTGCCTCGATTCTTCCCTTCAGAAGCTTGTGAAAATTTGATCAGAAAAAAGAATGAAATGGTGATCATGAGTTCGAAGGACATCGCGTATACATCTGTCGCGTCAAAAATTTACTTTACTCATCGGACAATCCTTGGATGAAGAGCATCCATCACTTGACATTGCACCTGCATACCCCAATTTTAAGGATTATCATCATTATTACAATAATTTGAGAAAAAAAATCTAGGGTTTGAGATCGATATGAAGAGGTGAAATTGAAAGGCTAAGGTTTCTATTCTCCCGAGTAAGCCATGTTTGTGAATTAAAATTTTTAAATTTTTGTGATTTTCTAATTTTGTTGTGAATAGATTATTTCTTAAAATATTTATGACTTATTTTATTTATTTTTTGTATTTTAAAAATATTTTTGGGAACCAATTAAGATTTTTAATATTTTTGTGATTTTTAAGTATTTGTATGAATTTTCAAATATTAATTATGATTTTTTATTTTTAATATTTTATAAGTTATATTTGAAACAAATTACGAATATTTAATTAATAACCATTTTGATTGTATGAGTAGAAAAATATGTTAATAGCCCACTCTTATTATGTAGTGGTAGGAAATGTATGAAATAATAGACGACTCTCATTAGAGGAAAGTGGTCAAATGCAAAATTGATGTTTTTTTAACAACTAAATGATAGGGAGTAGGGAAAAGAGTTGGCATATCACAGTTTTCTTGTAGTATATACTATGCAAAAACTGCATGATAAGTCCCTAAATAATGTAAAAACCGTACCAGTCCCGATAGGTCCCTAGATTATGCATAAATTGTACTCTTTGTTCCTATATTATGCAAAAAATGTACCAGGTCCTTATACTATGCAAAAATTGCATGATAAGTCCAGTCCTTCTAATATGCAGGAACCATACCAGGTCCCTATACTTAGCAAAAAATGCACTATAGGTCCTATATTCCCCTATATTATACAAAAATTGCATTATGGGTCCCTTATATTAATTTTATTGAGTTACTTCTTGCACAATAAGTCCCAATATTAATTTTTTTATGTTAATTGCACTGTAATCCCTATATTGTGCAAGTTTGAACAATAGAACCCTAATTTATGCAAATATTAAACTATAGTTCCATAAATTATGCAAAATTGAACTATATGTTCATAAATTATGCGAAAATTGAATTATAGATCCATAAATTAATTTACCAGATTATGTTGAGAAAAGAAGCTAATTAGTTACCAGTAGCGATCGAGAACTCCTTTCTTTTACGAAATTCAAATCTTCTGGAACCAGAATTGCTACTAACTGATCGGTCCAGAATTGCTGCTCTCTTCGAAGATATTGTATGGAGTCGCGGAGGCGCAGTGTCCGAGTAGGTATGATGGCACAAAGAGGAAGTGAGTGCGTGTGTAAGGTTTGTGAGTTAGGAGAGGTAGTGCGAGGTGTTCAGTCTACATCGAGCTACTCAGGGAGGTGTACTTACACAGGAGCTCTTAAAGTTCAGCGCGAAGCGAGGCTAGAACGGCGAGATGCGAATCAGAGCTATTTTGTGCGATGAGACGTTAAGTGTCGGTGAGGTTTTGAGGCAGAATTGTGTGTGTTTGAAAAAAAAAAGGTGTGTGTAGAGTGAAGTGAGAGAAATGGTTATTTTTAGAATTTATTTTTTAGGTATGTTATATATATACCATGGGCATTTTTGGAAGTTTTTAAATCTTTAAGTAACGAAACGATATGGATCGTTCTTTTAACACATTTTTTGCTTAAAATCAATCTCGACCCTTCTTTAATACCCCATTATATATATGTGTATTGTAACAATTTAACTCATAACAAATTTATATCTAACAAACTAATTAACATAGCGTTGCTCTTCTTATTATATAAACCTTTATACTATGGTAAAATAACAAAAAAGTTGTTTCCCTTGAATTGTAATCCGAAACTTGCAAGTGTAAAGCTAGGCATTTTACTAGTTAATCAAGAAGATACATATAGTTGTGGACTAAACTAATTAAAGGTGGGTTGGAGTTTTTGTTTAAAACAACATCAGAAGTTACTAAAAGTTACAATTACATGGCCTTGGTAGTATTTAAACAGCTATTATGAAGGTTAGGTATCATAATTAGGTCCTTGTTAATTTATAATCTATATACTTCAAGACATTGTCATGTCGTCTCACACTTTGTATCTCACAAACTTCACCGTAAGTGTGCACAAACTAGTTGTACAAAAGAAAAAATTCATTCTATGGGGGGAATGTAATATAATTTTATCATACCACATGGACCGATAATTCAGTTTTGCATACTAAAAGGTCCTATAATGATACTTTGCCTACAAGTGCTATATAATTCAATTTCAACATCTTGCAAGGACCTTAAGCGCAAGTTTTTCAAACTACAAGGACGTATTTTGCAATACTTAGCTTATTATAGGGACTTTTAGTGCAAAAAACCACCCGGCTACTTGAACTATCATAAAAAATTAAAAACAACTTCAAAAATTGCAAAAGTGGTCCCTTAATTTTTGGAAATTTCTTTATTGGTCCCTATAACAATCGTTCTTTGCTTTAAGTCCTACTATTTCGAAATTAACATATATATATACACACATATACACATTAATTTTGAATTAAGAATTGCACTACAAGCACTATAAGAAATATTATCTTTACCGGTAAAAAAAATTACCACTTAAAATATCGATTTTGCCGCTAATGCCTCTATTTGTTCGCCACAATAAGTTCATCTCTAAAGACACCTTTTGTAGTAAATTATTTATTTTTGCCTCTATTGGCTTTATCTTTAGAGGCAAATATTGCCGCTAAAAATATAATTAGAGGCCATTTTAGTGCTGATAAATGTTGTCGTTAAATATATCATTAGAGACCATTTTAAGTGTTGCCGCAATATATATCGTCTCCAATTACTATTTGTTGTAGTGAAGTCCTTATTTTACTTATATATTTGTTACAATGCACTATAATCCCTTGACTATGCGAAATAACTTATATGTCAATAATTCAAATACTGAAGTTGCATTATTAGTTCATGCATTAATTTTTGGTTAAGTTAATTTCTCTATTATTCCCTATAGTATGCAAAATAACCCACATTATATCATTTAAACAACAAAACATTCAATCAAAAATTGCATTTAACACATCCATTACTCAAATTTGCACTAAATTAGCCTATTTCCAAAGTTAAAATTGCATAATTCGTCCCTAAATTATTATTTTTACCTACATTATTGTACTATATCACGCTATATTAATTGGCATAATCTATATTTTATCAATGAAATAGCAAAATTATCAAACATGCAAATATTCAATGAAAAAGAATTATTTTAACCCTATACATTTTGGATTTGAGCAAAAGGGACATATAGTTGAATATACTTACACACAACTGATAAACACATATATAAATATATAAACTAATATGGCTCAAATATAAATTAAATAAAACAAAATGAAATAAACTTTTACCTAGTATTTTTGGCTAGGTAGGTTGGACGGTGGGGTGGAGTAGTCCAGTGCGAAGTAAGACGTCTATGCGGGGTGTAAACTATGTGGTTTTGAAATAATAAAGTTTGTGATATAAAAAGAAAGGGGAAAGAATTTACTACGTTTTTATTTGCATCTATCATTTGTGACCAAATTTGGTCGCCGATAATTCTTCGAGTTATTAATTTTTTGAATAAATTGATATCAGCATGAATAATGTGGTAACCGATGGTATACAATTAACCCTTTTCTTTACCAAATAGCGACAAATTGAGATCTCCGACGATCAAGATCGTCGCTAAAGAAGTTTTAATAGTGACACGTGTGGTTTGTTGCTACTGATTTCGTCACTATCAAACTTATATGTAGTTGTGGTAGAATAGTAGAAGTGTGAGGTTGAAATTGAGATTATGAGTGGTGCCTCTTTCTCTTACCTTGATCCTGGAACGCAATAAATATTTGCTTGAATATTTTGTACCCGACTCCACTTCTCTCGGGACTAAATATATACACTATTTAGCCCTTTCTAAAAAAATTATTTCTAAATTTTATTAAGAAGATTATTCAAACCTCCTAATTAAAAATTAAATCCCTGGAAAAAATCTCCTGACTTGTGGGAGGATAATTAATTTTTCTGGCTTATGAAGTAATAATTAAATATTTAGAAACAAGAGTAAGAGAGCTTCAAAGTTATATATATATACTTATGCATGTAGTCCAAGCTATCTTAATGATTAAGACTAGAATGGATATCCAACTTGTTGGTAAACAAAGATAACCTCTTTCAGGAAGCGTTGGGTGCGTTCGTAAATAAACTACAAGTGAAATGATATGTTTTGAATTTCCAATCAATATATCTCTTTTTATAATTTTGAATGGGTAAGCAATTAGCCTCAATATTGAGATATCTATTATCAATAAAATTTATATAAAATATATCTTCGTTTCCTTTCTACTATTATGTTTTATGTGGTCATTTTTCATATAAATGTTTTTTTTATAAAAGATTAATTAGCTTCATATGAAAAGTAAAGACTTTGCACGCTATTACTAAATTTTAACTACTTAGTTTATGACTCCGACTTACATAAATTATAGAGCAATGTTTTATTACATCTTCTCTACTAATTCTAGTCTAGTATATTAACCACTGGTTAGACATGTTACGTCCTTCTACCGAACTATTCTTGGCAAATTATGTAGCCTAAAATTTAATAATTAATTTCTCCCTTTTGTTTCGTTTCTCCCGCAAGTTCTAACATGTATATGCATAAGCCAAGATTGTATGTAATAATAATTTTGTCCTCTCTTCTAGTAATGTGAAGAAAAACTTAAAAAGGTCACTAGTTGTTTCAACAATGCGTGCTATAAGTGAGGGTATTAGCTATATCCAACTGCTACAAAATCCCATACTTTATCAGTATTGCTTCATATACCCATAATCCCCCGCCCCATAACTTTATTCTACCCCAGTCCATGTCTATTTCCAACCTCCTTCGTTTGCAACTCCTATAAATACCTAACCCTATAAACTTCACATCATACTATTTAAAATGACTTCTTTTTTATACTTATTCTTCTGATCACCTCATTTGTCACTGCTTCATTTGCTAGAAACTTTAACCAAGATTTTGATATCTCATAGGGGGATGGCCGTGCAATGATACTCAACAATGGAGAGCTTCTCATACTCTTCCTGGATAAACCCTCCGGTCCTGGTTTCCCATCCAAGAATGAATATTTGTTCAGAAAAATCAACATACAACTCAAACTTATCTCTGGAAATTCAGCTGGCACTGCTAGCACTGTAACAACTTATTATGTGAGTATAACATATTAATATTAAATATTGTTGTGCCCCATGTATTTTATGCACACGATCCTGTAATATTTTTTATTTTGCAGTTGTCGTCACAAGGAGCAACACATGATGAAATAGATTTTGAATTCTTAGGGAATTTAAGTGGTGATCCTTATACTCTTCATGCCAATGTGTTCACCTAAGTAAAAGGCAATGGGGAACAACAATTTCTTCTATAGTTTGATCCAACTACAGATTTTCACACTTATTCAATCCTATGGAACCTACAACGAATCATGTAAATGAACCTAATTAGAAATAATATAACTACTATATAATTTGAGGGGCTGATTTCTAGAATTTATTGTACATATTTTAGATTTTTAGTTGATGTCACGCCAATAAGAGTGTTCAAGAATGGATAATTAATAGGTGTTGCATATCAATCAACCGATGAGGATATATTCAAGTCTATGGGATGCAGATGATTTGGAAACAAAAGGTGGACTTGTGAAGACTGATTGGAGTAACGCTCCATTTATTGCCTCCTATAGAAACTTCGTTGCTGCAAATGCTTGTGCTTTGTTGTCTTCTTCAAGATCATCTTCTTGCAGTACTTCTTCAAATTTATCATCGAACAATGCATGGCTAAATGAAAAGTTAGATGGTACTAAGCAAGAAAAACTAATATGGATTTGAAAGAATTATATGATTTACAACTATTGCACTGATTCTAAGCGATTCCCACAAGGCTTTCCTCCTAGGTATGCCATAAACAACTCTGTATAATTAAGTAGTCAAACATATATCTATATTATATAAGTCACTATTATGCATACATAGTCTTTAATTATATGTTAGCTTTATGTTTATTATTTTTTTAACTCGTACGAAGATATT
The DNA here is from genome assembly GCA_029959085.1 of Nemophila menziesii. Classification (NCBI taxonomy): domain Eukaryota; kingdom Viridiplantae; phylum Streptophyta; class Magnoliopsida; order Boraginales; family Hydrophyllaceae; genus Nemophila; species Nemophila menziesii. The sequence goes on along the minus strand of JARWIR010000003.1, from coordinate 69,825,428 downwards.
GTATCATGATTTTGTACTAAAGAATAAGTAAGAATTACTTTATTATAATTGCGGACAACTTTTGTGCTTTTAATATGTTAAAGAAACTATATATGAGATTCTCTTTGCTAATATAGAGACACTAAATAGGAATGGATTTAAGTATTTTGCAAGAGAAAAATGAATATGATATTCAAAAAGTTATATTTAAAGACCCAAAATTAAAATTAACATAACAGAAACAACACCAATAACAATTTTAAAACATATTTGGTCTAAAAATGAATACCCAATTATAATTTTTTATCAAGTATATATGAAAATAAATATAGACTCGTTATTTTTAAAAATAACTCAAAAGAAGATGTGGTATTATAAAAATTCACTACCTAATATGGTTTAATATATACTTTTGAATGATTCAATTCGAAGACCCTGTATCTGTCCCAAAAAAAAGTCGAAGAACCTGTTTATTATGCTCTTAATTAGTTAAAAAAATTAAATATATATTTATTGAATCAATTAAAAAAACCTTATTCTGATAGCGACCCATATGAAACTAAGCATATAGCAGTCATAAAATAAAAATTTAAGCAACAATTTTTTCCAAAAGACTAGACCTTACCAGAAAGTAAAAAACCAACACCTAGTTGTGAACACGCAACTGTCTTAAGCATAAATTATCAACGTGGACTAGGTAGAATATAAAAGAAGTTATAACATTGATGGGAGCGAATCCTATCACTTGACATAAAGAAAAACAGAAAAAATAACAAAGGATAAACACACTGGTACCCCACCACCAAAACTGTAACCACCAACTCAAAGTGCATCCACTTCAACCTCAAAAATATCCATGAATAAATGGAGACTTGCCTCTGAAACTCCAATGTCATTGTTATCCCACGTGGATAATTAATGGAGATACCAGGAGTCAATGTCGTCTAACCCAAAATATTCTTAAAACCAGCCTTCTTAAGACCAAAATACCACTATTACATCGCGCTTCTTTAGCGACGAATTTTTAGCGACGATAAAATTATCTCCGCTAGTAATCTACATCAGCGACGAAAAATTATTTGCGATGACATTTGTAGTATATATAGTTTTTTAGTTAGAAAAATGTAGTTGTGAATTAGTTCGAAATAGTCGCTATTGCTTGTAATTAAATTTTGATATTTTTTTCATTCCAAAAATATAGTCGCGGAAAACAAAATTTTATAGCGACGACTCCGTTAACCACTATTAACGACTATAATATACTCATTAGCGACGAAAATATGTCATCACTAATGAGAACGCCGTATTTATGGCAGTGTGCAAGTTTTTTTTAAACCGAAATTTATACCCAAATAACACCTTTCTCCTATTTCTTTCAAAACGCTAACTAATTTTTGTTATAATCTTTATCACTTGTTTCGCCACTTCATTATATGTTATTCACAGGTTCATCTTCTACGTGAGGACTACTCAATTTTTTAATTTCTCCAACCAAAAATTGGTATTTTATTATAGTTCAAACTATTTAAAATTTAATTTTATTGATTATACTTGCGTATTACATGTTATATAATATGATTAGGTTAATAAAAACTTGTTTTATGATTTTATTTTTTTATTTATATGGTATAAATTATGAATATGTTCATTTATTTTTATTTATTTTTATATTTTGTATTTGTTTAGTTATATCAAATTGTTAATAAAGATGGTCTCGGGTATTAATAAGAGTTGGATCAAAACGGAAAATTATCTCCGATGGAATATATTGATGGTTTAGAAGAATTTATCGGTTTTTTTGAAAACAAGATGGTTTATCGATTATATGTTTGCCCGTGGAAATAATGTTCAAATAAACTTCGATTTGTCACACAAACGGTTAGGGCTCACCTTCTAAAGTTGGGGTTTACGTCCACATATGAGGTTTGGACGAAAAACGGTGAAAATTTAGACAAATAAAATGTTGAATGTGTATGACGATTTGAGACCCGCTTACGATGTTGGTGGTCATTGGGGTGATACTAAGATGAGAGACGTGCATCAAACAAGTCGTGGTCGTTTTGAAGCGTTGTTCAAGGAATTGGAGACCGAACTATACCTTGGATCTACATTGATGAGTTCCTTGAATTTCATTGCCACGCTAATGCACATAAAGGTAAAAAACAAGTGGGCTAACACAACATTCACCGAGCTCTTGGAATTGGTGGGTCGTGTTTAAAGTTTAATGATGTTATCACGTTATATGGTTTCGTAGAGATCGATGTATCTACATTAAGGTCAGTGGGAGTAAGTTTATAATTTTAGTCCTATATGTTAATGATATTTTGCTTGCTGCAACTGACATGGGAATGTTACATAATGTAAAGAAGTATATCTCTAATAACTTTGAAATGAAAGATATGGGTGAGGCATCATATGTGATTGGAATAGAAATATTTAGAGATAGATCACAAGGATTGTTAAGTTTGTCTCAGAAGGGTTATATCAATAAAATATTAAAGAGATATCAAATGGAACAATGCTCTGCAAGGATAACTCCAATTCAGAAGGGGGACAGTTTGAACTATGTTCAGACATGTACTTGACCAGATATCACCTTTGATGTAGATATGTTGGGTCGATATCAAAGTAATCCTGGAATGGAACACTGGAAAGCTGCAAAGAAGGTTCTCAGGTACTTGCAAGGCACCAAACTAAAGACCATATGCTTACATACAAGAGATCTGATCACCCCGAGGTCATTGGATATTTAGATTCAGACTATGCTGGATGCGTTGATACTAGAAATCGACATTCGGCTATGTGCTTGGGAGCAGTATCATGGAAGAGTGGAAAGCAGTCTGTCATTGCTACTTCCACTCTAGAGGCCGAATTTGTGGCATGCTTTGAAGCCACTGTTCATGGATTGTGGCTGCGAAACTTCATCTCATGGTTTAGGCTTGTCGACTCTATAGAAAAGCCGCTGAGAATTTATTGTGATAATTCCGTAGCTGTCTTCTTTTCAAAGAATGACAAGTACTCGAAAGGAGCTAAACACATGGAGTCAAAGTATCTGTCTGTCAAAGAAGAAGTGCAAAAACGTAGAGTGTTTTTAAGCACATAAGAACGGACATGATGGTTGCAGACCCGTTAACTAAAGAATTACCACCCAAGGCGTTCATTGGCCATGTGGAACGTATAGGTGTTATTGATAAGTCTTTGATATTCTGATTTAGTTATACTCGTTATGTCTAGCACTATGAATGCAATTATAGTTTCTGCTATATTTATCAAATATGTTATTATTAGAGTATATGTATACATTTATGGTTCAAGTATAACATATAGTAGTTTTGGGAATTAAGTTTCTCAATATTAGGATCATTTAGAGTTGAGATTGATTCGTGATACGTGGGAGGGACCAGATCGATTAAATGGTGTGTAACTGCCACGATTCAATTAATTTCAATTTTATTATGTTTTTATTTTTAAACTTGATGTAAGAGTGCACATTATCGATAATTAAATCATTAAGTCGACACAATAGTCAAGTAGGAGAATGTAAGAATATTTATATTCTTATGTGACATATGTGTCTAACGATTTAATAATAAAGTTCAAGTTTATATTACATATGTTGAAGATTATAATATAAAAGATGATACCATGATGGATTGGTTTCAACTAAAGCATTATAATTTGGGTGTATTAATAACCCTCTTCACTTACCTCATTAAAATAATAATATTCCTCCTTATATACTCGTTATTAAAGTATATTAGATTGAGTAACCATCACATTTTTTTGCTATAAAATCATTAGTATTGTCATTACATGATAACATATTATTTACATTCCATAAAAATAAAATAAGAAAAGAGACGGTTATAGTGATTGGATACGAAAATCGTTTAATCAATTAAGGAAATTTTGATCTTTTATCCATCAAAAGGATTATTCAAAGAAAGAGGTCAAAGAGAAGAGAAAATTAAATGATCAATTAACATATACTAATAGTCATTATCAATGGATCAAGATTAGTATCTTCTATTGTTGTTTGTTAAAGTAATTACGGTTAAATTAAACAATGATCTAAATTTAAAAGTTAAATTTAACTGAACATATATTAATTCAACAACAATTTAAGCAAAAGAATATTTCTTATTATTCTTTTGATTTTATTTATAGTTTAAACTCACTTACTAATGATAAAGGACTCGGATTAACTTACATATGCAGACAAATGCCAACTTTCTAATTCTTTTTACATACACAAATAAATGACAACTTATTATGTTTTTCCCCATAACGACTGAGGCCAAAGCCTATGTTTATTATATATTACATCGAAATAGTAACAACCTTGTCACCATGAGCGTGCAGCATGCAACCTTATCAGGTACTAGAGAGAAAGTTTTTGTACCAATAGAATGAGAGTTTTGGAATTCTTTTGAGTCCATTCTTGAAATCTACAAACACCATGCCAAACCTTACTGTGTGTGCCCAAAAATATTCATAGTCATCTAAGAAAGTATATGCAAAATAACCCTTCACAAGGACACCATCTCTGCACAAATATATAAATTCGTATTCATAAGTTTTCATTATACTCTGTATTGGAGAGATTTGGTAATATAAATTAAAGACGAGACTTACTTAATGGCTCTATTGACTTCCCAAAGATGTCGACTATGATAATCTATTCTTACTGTGTCATTTAGTAGTTGCGCATTCGTACCAATATTAGGTTCAGGTATTCCTATATATTCATTAGAAAGATTGGATATTAGTGAGCAAATATTTGCAAACACCAATAATTAAGTATATGAAGATATGAAATTTTTTAGCTTACCATTATCGGTAATATAGATAATAGGATTGTTGTATATCTTCTTTGCATGAATTAGAAGATGATAAAGCCCTTTCGGATATACGTGAACATCGATTAATCCCGTCTACAATAAATTATTACAATCAATTAATATCTGGTTTTTGATGTCATGAACCAGAACCATTGATATTATACTAAAATGGTGGAATGAGAACTTAATTGTACTATAATTTGTTTAGAATGCATACCGCAGGACCAATGAGTTTTCCATCTGGACCCACGTCTAGAGAGAACAAGAGAAAAAGTAAGATATAATTAACTATAAATTAATTAAAATTGCCCCTTATTTATATAAAATAATTATTTGTTTTTGTTTAAGTATGTAAAGCCTTACATGTTTGATTGGCGTTAGGATCGGTTGATTGGCTAAGGAATTGAGGATTAGCAGAAGGTGTGTCTTTAGCATAATTGGAACTGTAATAATTAACTCCAAGAAAATCATATGAGTTCTTCAACATTGCTGATTGCTTCTTTGTGAATTTAGGTAGGCGATTTCCGAGAAGAGTACGCATGATTTTAGGATACTGACCATACGTTATTGGATCTAAAACCCTAAAAATAGTTTATAAGTTACACTCAATTAGTACTAGATGATTAGAAAGTTTTTGAAAAAAAAAAAGTACTAGATGCTTAATAAAATCCATCGACAAAATATTTGTCTATTTGTGTGGAAACAAGTATAATTTTAGTTCTCACCAGCCAAACACAAAATCTACTACTCTTTTTGCTGCTTTGATATCTGCAATGCTCTTTTTGTCATAAGGAAATGCCCAGTTACTGGCTGCTTTTATTCCTATCTGGCCCTTTTGAGAACCCTGTATGTAAATTTTTTTTTTAGCTCATTTTAATATTACACCCGATATCATTGTGACTAATTAGTAATTATATACTAGTATTGGGTTACTTTGTAATTTTTCCTATACACATTAACAGCAGCTGCATGACTAAGTAACATGTGATGCCCAGCCAAGTAGGGTTCGATGCCAGAGTTTCCATGTGTGCAGTTGGTGGGCATCCAAGGAGAACACCTTCCAGGTGCAAGGATGCCATAATCATACCCAGTTGAAGTGAATACCGAAATTTCATAAAAGGTTAACCAATGTTTTACTCTATCCCCAAATTCTTTAAAACAAAGATCTGCGTATTCACTAAAATCGTTCCTGTGAATTCAAAAGTTATTGAGTATTAATGATTGATAAGGGGTCAACCACATATCCATATATCAGATACACGGTAATATATAAGAGTAACAAGATAGAAAAGGTTGATGTCTTACACTATTTTAGGGCTTAAAAAGCCACCATACTCATCTTCTAGTGCTTGAGGAGTATCCAAGTGTATCAGTGTGACAAAAGGTGTAATACCCTGAGCTAGTAGGGCATTGATGAGATTATTGTAGAAAGTGATACCTTCCTTATTGACTCCTTTGCTTAGCTTGCCATCTAAGTAATTAACATATTTGTTAGCAACAATTAATCCAATAATGATTAATAAAGATATATATTTTTAACAAGACAATCATCTTACATGGTAATACTCTTGACCATGAGATAGAAAATCCGAAAGTATCCAGCCCTATATCTTTCATCAATTGGATGTCATCCTTTAAGTGGAAAATGGAAAATATAATGAGAAATCAACCAATTGAGTAGCTGTATTTTTTTAAAGTTGCAAGTAGTTTAATTGTAGCAGAATTTATAATAAAAAAGTTATGGAAACAAATTGAGTTAATCAAACGGATCGTTGAGAGTTAATTACGTAAAGTTTAAACTATTTCTCTTAAACAATAATGTTGGATTACAACTCAAAATTATCTAGCTATATTATTATTGCTATATATCTAATGACGCATGGACAGTACTATAGATCAATTGTTTACATTAATGATATATTTAGAGAAAAATATAAACGTGAAAGAGAGATTAAAGAGAAAGGATAAAAAATTGAAAGAAATGCACATCAATGTATAAAAAAAATGACATGAAAATGAATTTAATAAAACAAGTTGTGAAAGGTTAAAATTGGAGTGGAGAGGTGTTCTAAACTATAGGCTAAACTACCCCGGTTTTCCGTGAACTTTTAAAATTAAACAAATAGTTGGTTTTCTTTAAGGTATAGTCCCCGCGTCTAACTATATCAGATTTTGACCGTTAAGTATCAAATTGTAAAATGAGGATAGTTCAGGGACCATCTTGGGGAAATTAATTTTATAAGTTTGAGAACTATTTGGGTAACAAATATACATGTTGCCAATGGACTTAATGGTAAAAATGGATGGAATATGATAAAGGACTTTCAAACGGTGAAAAACAAAGTTTGAGGACTATTTGGATAACTTTAAAAGGTCGAGAACCGTTCGGGTTACTAGCCTATAATATAGTTTAGAGATTATTTGTAAAAAATTCCCAATATTAGTTAATCAATCTTATAGGCATTAGTGTGAAATTAGAAGCGTATTCCGTGACCACAAATGGAAATCTTTACCATTTTTATTTTGGAGATCTAAATATAAATACCACCCAATATGATGTGGTTATGATATGACATACCTTGTACAGATGATAAAAGTCTGACGCTATGTTACCATTGGTCCCATCTAATATTCTTTCTGCAATACGCCAAAACATTAGTAAGTGTTCAATTACATAGACAATTAATTGTTAGGTTATTAACTGTTGTAATTAATTAAGAATGGACCTGGATGTTGGTTGGTATATGTATCCCAGATACTAGGGCCTTTTCCACCTTCTTTAGCAGCTCCTTCAGACTAATCACCAGAAGAAGATAAACGAATATACATTTTATGACTAATTAGAGCCGACACCAAATTAGAAAATTCCAGGAAGCGGCTAGTATAAGCCTCCAAGTTATATGCAATTTTTAGGATTTTCTTTAACTCAATCATCATATATATATGTACATATGTAGTTATAATTTTTTGTCAACTTACTTCACATCATTCATGAGATATGTTGGAACAACAAATTCTACTACAAGTAATTATACTAGTTAACTGTAAATCTTTACATTATTCGTTATGGTTTTTGACAGACATATAAGACTATCAAAATTAAATTATATATGTCAATTTTGACATATTTATTGTAATGGAAATAAAAACGACAAAATTAAACTGAAACCAAACAATGAAATCAATAAAAAAAAATTCTCAATATTTTAATGCTTGCTTGCCACTAATGAAAACGTTATATTACCGCATACGAAGATGAAGAAGATCCAAACAGAAAACCAGCCGGAAAACTGTTTCTGTTGAACGAATTTGCAGTAGCAACTGAAATCTCACACAAAGCTAACAAGTTTGCAAAGAAAAGGAAGCTTATTAGAATAAGAGAGCTTTGAAACGCCATGGCTAGTTGATAACTATTATGGTTTATAGTTTAGACATCCATCTTCACCACCTTTTATAGAATTCAAAGTGATCTAAATTAATAAAAAAAAATCTTTATTAAACATTATCCTATGAAATCTGTTTACTAATCAAATAATTAGGGCTCATTTTATTCTCCTGTGACGGCTCACTAATTAATCTAGTGTCCTCACTCCAGTATTATTTTGACACATAGAGCATGTCTACATCTATTATTTAGGGTTGAAACTGACATTGATTATGAGGTCGCATTGATTATGAGGTGACAATTCTTTTGTATTGGCCAATACCCAAAGGCCGTGGACTTCAATATATTTTGTGTCGTTGGGAAAGTGGGGTGCTTACATTCCAATTGCCGGACCACCCGATTATTTCCACAAATGTTTTCGTGGATGCATCTCAAATATTGTAGAATTATAGATTTGCTTGGACACTTTAGGCTAAAAGTCAGAACAGGGTTAGGAAGATTGCCAAAAAAATATTTTGGTTTTAATTTGTAGTGTTATATTAATTTGTATCTTTTTCTTAATGTTTTTTTCCTAAAAATAATTTGCCACTACTCATCTTTTTTCAATAACGTGTGGTCTGGTTAGCTTGTGCGTACCGGCTAGTCTCATAGAAAATATGCACGCCTCCTAAGGTAAATCACAATTAAGAGAAACATACATACCTTTAAAGTGCGAAAGAAGCAAGATCTTGCCCAGTTAAATTAACTCAATTGTGCTCATCCGTGTCTTTATTATACACCATGAGTCTTCATGTTGTTTTTGGGCTATCAATGAAGCCATCGATGAGATCAAAGAAATGGTCATTATCAACTCTGCATTGAAATTCTCTTTTAGCAAACAAATTAGTCCATCATTGTGCTAAGATTGTTTTACAGAAAAGTTTACCTTATATTCTTGTAGTATTGTTGCAATGACGGTATTATTCATACTGGTGTAGGTTACCCTGTTGTTAACTTAATGTAATATTTTTTTCTAACAAACAAAATAAGCGAGTCTTTCATCAATCTAACTATGCCATATCCCTTGATTCATGCAATTTGATTAGATTATGTTGAAGTTTAGCCTCTAAACATGATCTCCTGCGACCTTGAATAAAGAACCTACCGCTACTCAATGTTAGAGAACATTTCCTCACTACTTGTTAACATGTCATTAATCTATAAAACCAGTTTTTGACCTAAGAAGGCTAAATAGTGTTTGTAGACGAGTTGCACACATACCCTGTTGGCATCCTCTATTGTCAGTTTTTCTAGCCACATAAGATTTAAGTGTTTTTTTTTTAAATTTTTTCGTTAAGGTTTATTTAGTTTGTAGTTTAACTTCATTTTTCCATTTAGCTTAAGATAACTTAAGTGACCAGACAGTGACGTCCACCATTATTGTTTTTGACAAAAAGCTTAGCTTTTCAAATGTAATTTCCAATTTATTATATATTATTTTCTTTCTTATAGGGGAGTGGTTGGTTTTTGTGCATATGATTGAATTTAAATCTAGGAAATATACAAGAAATTTTGTTGTGTGGTTAAAATTTAAAATAGATAGTGGGTGTAGGAGTAAATTTTAGTTTATGGAGGGTTGATATCTGAGTCGGTGGTGAGGAGCTAATTTTTAAGAAAAAGGACTAATATTTAGGGGAGGGGAATGGAGAGAAGGGTGGAGGCTAATTTTTAAGATAGGGGCTAGTATTATAAGTTTTTTTGAAAACAAAACAGAAAATATTCACTGCATCTTGTGCGTGGGCGGAAAGGGTGTGGAAGTTGCGGTGTCCGCAAAAGATAAGGGTCTTAAGGTGGAGAGTAACAGATTAGCCACTCGGGAAATTAGTGAAACACAAAGTTGATGTTCAATCCTTGTGTTCATGGTGTGGCCTACGTAAGGAAAGCGTGATGCACGTCTTTAGACGGTGTGCGCAAAAGTTAGGCCGGTTTGGTATCTTGTTGAAAATAATTAAGAAGGCCGGGAAGGTTGGAATCCATACTTGAACTCTATAATCTAGTGGGGGATTATTCTAACTGCAACAACACATTCGATAAACCGAAATCTAGCTTACAAGGTATTGGTAGGAACCAATTTGGGGTGTATTCAGATTCAATAGTGCTTGATTATGGCCTGAGCCAATTGGAAATCAGTTTTCAACATCTCGACAATAATCGTATGGGTGAGATAGTTCAGATCAATATCAGTAAGCCTTTAACATGCACTAGACGTCAACAACATCCAGCAAGTTCTGTAATGATATCTCCATATTTATAACTGCCAAACAGCGTGTCAGATTCTAGTGGGTACCTAAAACAACCAGGGATGTGGATCATCACCATTTGGGTCTGATTTGCAGTTCAATTCTTCGGCTAGGACTTAGAATCTAGGTTCGGATGAGATTTTCTGCAGACCTTAAATGGAAGACATTAGCCATATAGATATGGGAACTACAAAGTCCATTCTGATGCAATTCTTCAAGTGCTAGATATTCTCACATCTGAATAATGGAATAGAAATTTGGCGGGTAAACGATTATGCGCTGTTTACCTTGGAATGTATTCTTCATACTATGATTTAAATCCCTTGGTTTGAGAAAAATGATGTTATATTTAACAATACTCCATTCCCAAGTAACGTAGTACTTATTAGGAAAGATATATATTTAGCAACTGTATATGTTTGAGCGTGAGGAGCTCCATAATAAGGATATCAAGCCATAAGGGACATGTTGATTTAATAGCATGGTGCAAGGCGAATAAGGTATGGAAGCTAAATATAGATTCAAACACAAAATTTCGGAGAAGGTGACCCAATTAGAGATATAAAAGAAAATTGGATTAAAGGTTTCTTGATGAAAATTATATGTAATTCATCGGTGATTGTTGAATTAATTGTGTTATACGAGGGTCTTAGATAACATATGATATGGGAATTATGGAGCTTTGTGCGCAGACATACTAAGATGAAGTCATTCATGCATTGACACAAGTAGCATGAAGAACAGGACCAGGGTATTTTTGGATTGACGGAATTCGCTTTGTCTTTGCAAGAAATGTAACTTTTTGAGATTAAGGGGATATTTAGGGAGTCGGATATTTGTTTCAATTGATTGGCTCGCACAAAATCGTCTTAATTATATCAATACTTAATCTTTCATTATCCAATATATAAGATTTGAAGATTGATCACCCAAATCGTTATGGTTGGAAGACACAAAGGGATGGTTATAGCCATAGGCAGAGTGTATTTGATATTATATAATTAATATCATGTATCTAGTCATAAGACCTTCTAAGTAGCAAAAATAAATCTTGAGTGTGAGCGACTATCATCAATCTCTGATTCCACCTTTAAATTGAATACTTGATTTTCTAAGACATAAAACTTATAAGGGATTAAATTTTTTGATGATTTCTATATAATATTTTTATAGTCTGAATATTCTTTTTTTTGGGTTAGGTAAACGGTTGTGTTAATAAAAAAATATATGTACACTATATAAGAGAGTTACCTACCTAAGCCAAGATGCTAAAGATAGCAACTAAAAAGCTAAATACGGCTACTTCATACTAATACTAATACAAACTAATTGTCCACCATCATCCATAAATGAATGATGAGGGAACAAGGACAATAAAATAGAAAAAATGCACCACTTAATTTTCTTGGTAACCGTTTCTCTAGATGAAGATTCACCTCTCATACCTAGGTAATTTTCTAGCTTTCCAAATATAATACACGGTAGCTCCAAATCCAATCCTCCATACTTTTCTCCTCCAATTTTCTCTAACTTTAAGCTTTTTAAGCCATTTTAACGCACTTAGGAGTGTGTTAATCTCCTTATCCAATCCTAGCTAAGACTTTATCTCAACCTAAATAGCCCTCGTATAAGCATAATAAATAAATAAATAAAAAAAGGTGCTTGTTTGATTCAAAATCTTCCCCTCATAAATTACAAAGAGTGTCCAACTCCAAATAAGTAATGTGATCCTTAGTTTTAAGCCTCTCTCTCAAAGTCGTCCACACAATAATTGCATGTTTAGGAAATACACACGAGTTTCAAATAATATTCGTCCAACGTTTAATAAATTATTTTCGATGAAATAAATCATAAGATTTTTTATGTAAAGAATCAAATTTATTACTTGATATCCCATATATAATGTGACTCGCATTTCTAAAAAAAAATCACAAAGCTAAAATATTCCACCGATCTTCTATTTTTAAAGACCCACAAATAATATCTTTAAACTCCTAAACATCTTTGTAATTTGATATCTGCTGATTATCAAGGTTACAGTAAAAAAAGAATTATCGCGAAAAAAAAAGGAAAGATAGAATTATTAATGAAGATGAGAAAGATAAATATATATTTGTTTTTATTCCAATTTAATAATACCCTGAAAAGGATGTGGGAGAGAGAGTCCAAAAACTGTGAAAGAAATTCCTTAAAGCCTGTGCTAGTGCGATGATTTTTTTTTTTTTTTTTGGTCGGTAGTGCGATGATTCAAAAGCAGCCATGTTGATTCTTCATCAAAAAATATATATCTTGGACTGAGATATCATATTTGATGTTGACCAAGTTGTTTTTTATATAATCTATTATTGTCTTTTTTTTTTTTTTGTCAGAATATAATCTATTATTGTCAATATTCTAAAATGTGTTCAAATGTGTTCGGTGAACTGAGTTATATAACTTTGAACATCCTAAAATCTGGATAAGAATTTATTTGGCTCTTGATATTTTCCGAGGTTTTTATTTAGAACTATCTAAAATAAAATATCTAATTATTAACAATTTATTTTACTAAAAATATTTAAAATTAAATTAAATATTTATAAAATATATTTTATTTATCTTTTTATACCAAAATTATTTTTATTTTAATTATTAATTATATTTTAATATAATATTTATTTATTTTTTATATTAAACAAATAATAGACTACCAACACCTTTGACAATTACCACCATCACCACCACCACTAGCCAATTCTTTTTGTTTCTTAATAAAATTTCGACCACCACCATCGAACACTACTGCAGCCACCACCACCACGAGTTTTTTTTTAATTTAAGACATTACTGACTATCGCTGCATCCACCATCACCTTCGGCCAGTTTTTTATATTTTTAAAATTTAATTATTTTTTCTGGTACAAACTTTTAACAACCCTTGTAGCCACTACCACCACCTCCGACAGATTAATTTTTTTGAAGAAAACAAATCTGACCACTACCAACACAACCTCCACCACCAATACCATCCAGTATTTTATTTAATTTATGTCACCACCACATCCGGCCACTGTTGCCGCAACCATGTATATCACGATTTTTTTTCCGCTAAACTATTTTTTCGCAGACATGAAATTCATTGTTCCGAACAATGAATTCCTTTTTCTGAACAAGTAACTTATTGTTTAAAACAAAAATTCATTCTTAGAATATCAAAATTATTCATGAATTTTACTGTTCAGAGTTAGAAATTTATTTGTCGAAATAAGAAATTCATTGTTAAAAACCAAAAAAAATCATTCTTTTAAACAATGAAGTTCTTATTTAGAACAATAAAATCCTTGTTCTAACAATGAATTATTTGTCCAAACAATGAATTTCATTTCCTGCTCGAAAAAAAAGTTGGATAGGTTGTTGACGCTTTTAGGATTGACCAGTAGTGATGTCGGTTGAAAAAAATTGATCAAAGGTGGTGGTGGTTGTAGTCTTGGTCGGTTGTGGTGTTTGATATTTTTTTAACTGTCCGGAGATGATGGTGGTGGTTGCAGCGGTGGTTGGTGGTGGCGTTCAATTTTAATAAAAAATAAAAAAATAGTCGAAGGTGGTGTTGGTGGTGGTGGCAGCAGTAGTGGTCGGTGGTGATGCCCAAATTTTTTTTTATAAATTTTTTAAAAAAAAACTTGTCGTAGGTGGTGGTAGTTGTGTTGGCGGTCGGTTGTCGGTAGTCGGTGATGGTGCGCGAACTTTTTTGAAAAGAAATTAATTAAAAAAAATTGATCGGGCATAGTGGTGGTGGTGGCGGTTAAGCGGTGATAAGAATTTCTTGTAAAAAATTACCCAGAGATAGTGGTAGTCGAAAGTCGTAATAAGGTTAGTTAAATTTATACGATAAATAATAAAGTAATTCAGAGATAATAAAGGTATTTTCGTAATGAATTTTTTCATAAATAATTTTAAAGAAAGTTATTTTAATAATTAAGTTTTTTAATTTAATCCTTGACTTTATTTTCCTTCTAATTAGTTTAATTTCTTATGAAATTATAATTTATTAATTTATATTTTCAAAATAAACATATATTCTTAAAACTAAACTAATAAACCTAATATAAATAATATTCGGTCTTAAAAATCAACAAACCAACTCTAAAATCTATATACTAGTTATTTCAATTTTATAATTTTATTTTATATGAATTATATTTTATTAACATATAAAACTGAGTTGATTTTTAAAAAAAATCTTATTTATATGAATATAAGTTTGGTTTTTCGAAAGAAAGGTGGTTTCAATAACTTATATGTTTGTGAAAAAAATCAAATTTTTAAAATCAAATGAACATATCTTAAATTATATATCATCTTAAGTGATCTCAGACAATTACATAAACCTTAAAAAATAATTAAAGATTCCTAAGTAGTGTCTTGGATATTCCTTAGGAGAGGACAACAACATTCTAGGAATATTTAAAATATTGCGAACAACCTTAAATTTATAATAGACTAAGGGGGGTGTATTCAATTGAGAGTCTAAAGGATTTTTTTGGATTTTAAAAGTTGAGAGGTATTCAATTAAGAGTCTAAAGAGTCTTTTAAAATCTTGGTGTATTCAATTACGACTCTAAAGAATCTTTTAAAATCTTGGTGTATTCAATCTGGATTTTAAATAGTCCTTTAAAATCTTATGGTATTCAAAAGTCTATGGATTTTTTTGGATTTCATTACCTATTGGATTTCATAGGATTTTAAAGAACAAAAATTTTATTTTGAAATCTTTCATTTTACCTAGAGATTTTGATGGATTTCCTTTTTAAACTATTTTCTAACAAATTAAAAAAAATTAAAAATAACTTATGATATATTTTTCATGTGCGACTATAATTAATAAAATTTCATGAAAAAATTAGCCGTAACATTATTGCATTAATTAAAAAACACATTCATGCTATTAATATTTTTCATGTTAAACCTCAATTAAAAAATTTACTTAAAAAATTATACGCAAGATCAGTTAAAAAAATTCATGAGACATTGTTTAATTAAAAAAATCATGTAGAGCTACAATATATGATATGGATCCAGCTAAGTACAATAATAAACCTAAAATGATGTCTCGTGACTAACTTTTTTTTGTCATTGAGAACTACTGATTTAAAAGAAATATGTGGTTACATTGTGTAACATATTAAGTATGACATATTAACTACTTTGACAATTCCAAGTAGTACTTAGTTGTTTTTATTTGGTGAGATTAACATTAAAGAACATTTCTAAAGTCGCTAACACATTGGTAAAGATCCTAATCTAACATAAGATCAGATGGATGTGTAAATAGCTTATTTGGTTCTTTATTTTTATATACTTTGATAGCTTAAATTATTGATTAAATGACTTCCGTTGCCATCGTCCACATTTTATTGTAATTAAACTCCTTAAGTTAATAAACATGAAAATAGTGTAATTCAATTTTTCATAACATGTATGTGAAAATATAGATCTGATATTCAATTTGTTTAAAAGTACAATATTTTTAAATTCTTGTAAAAAAAAAAAATTGTATGTCAAAGTCTATCGAAATATATAAAGGATTTACAAAAATCCATTCAACTTTATACAAGATTTAAAAAGAATCCATCAGAATCTGTTAAAATCTAAAAGAATCCATAAAATCTGCAAAGTCTATAGACTTTTTAAAATCCAAAAATATCCATCAAATTCTCAATTGAATACACCCCCCTAATTTTGTAAGTTTGTCTCATTAATACCACCCACTAAGGGATATGAAATTATTAAGAGTAATCACTCAGTTGACAAAAAAAAGAGTAATCACTCAATTTTAAATAATTCGTCGATGAATTTATTAAGGTAAAGATTCAACCTTGTTTGCACTATAGTGCGACATAAGAGTATTTAATCTTTCTTCCAATCTTGTTCTTCCTTGTCGAGCCAAGGTGATTTACATTACCTTCAACGGTCATTTAGACATTGTATGGAGATCAAGTGTCATCCCCACATTTAGGGGTATTTTCTTTGTTCATGGTGTAGGGATAGTTCTCCCTATCTAGTACCTCTTTAAATCCTGATATTATTCTCCCCTTGGAAAATATTACAATTTTTCTACCTAGTTCTTTTTGTCTATTTAGTCATGTTATGATGATGTCTTACTTACCTTCGCAAGAATCGTTCAACTACCAAGTTAGGAGTTGATTTTCTCAATCCATGATGGACCTTGATGATGTGTATGGAGTTTCTCGACCTTGTGGGTTGATTGAGTGTTAAAGGGGCATGCGAATTTGAGAAAACTCCTTCATTTTTAGCATCATACCTTACCGTTTTGATCATAACATTTTCATAAAACATCCGAATGAGGTGTGGTTTGCGACATTCGAAAATAGGCTTCTCTAGATTTCTATCGGTATAAACGTCTCCCCAAAAATCCTAGCCAGTCGTTCGTAGTTTATTTTTGAAGTTGGGGCAATATTAAGAATCCTAAGGATTTGGCCATAAATTTGTTATACGAGCTCTTATCGAGGTATGATATTTTCCATTGGATATGTTTTGGAAAAATATGTGATATAGGCTCGATAAAAATTAAATTCTAACATGCAAGCAAGATGTTACGCACATTAGAAGTTTTTCCAAGAAAAGACACCAAGTAGGCGCGCCGAGAGAATTTGAGTCGTGCCTAGGAAGTGCATGCCGCTGCCTAGAATTCCAGGCGCTCCTAGGGCTAGTCAGGGTGCGTCTAAGGCAATGTTTTTCTTTTTGCCCTAACTTTTTGACCACAAGTCAAAATTGCCTTGATTTTTTCATTATTATCGAAAATATTGCTCCTGATGCATCGGTGTCCTAAATCTTCACAAAATACATTGTTTTCCATTTTGCTCTTTGTTATTCCTCGAACCATAACAAAGTCGACTAGTGTATCATATAAACTGCAATATCGTTCTCGTTTTGTGTAATATACATAAAGCTCATGTTAAGATACTAAAATTGTACACTAACGAAGTAAATATAGTAAAATTTTAGGGTTTTAACTGTTTTGACCTTGGGTTGCCTAAAAATCACTTTTATTTATCGTTTTGTTAAGCTTGGCATGAAAA
Source organism: Nemophila menziesii (assembly GCA_029959085.1). Taxonomy (NCBI): domain Eukaryota; kingdom Viridiplantae; phylum Streptophyta; class Magnoliopsida; order Boraginales; family Hydrophyllaceae; genus Nemophila; species Nemophila menziesii. The sequence continues at coordinate 69,807,865 of JARWIR010000003.1, read as the reverse complement.
CTCACCCGGAAACTGTATTGAGTCCCTTGGGGGTACTCATCCGCTTAAACTTGCCTCCTCTTTGGAATAGTAGTTTGGGGAAGCACTCACCTTTGATTTTTCTTGATTGATCTTTGTATGGAGTTCGCTGTCTACCTCGTTTTGCCACCTTGCTCTTAATTTCCTCACATGGTGCTTGTTGATGATCTTCTTGTACGGTATTGATGTATCCTCATTTGTAATAATTAAATATACTTCTGAGACATCATTTTAGGCTTATTTATTAGTTTATAGGTTGAATTTAGCTTAACTTGGTGCACTTTCCTATTTTAAGTCTTGATTTAGTAACATAATATTTTTAGAGCATATTTGGTTTAATTGTTTATTTAGTGTGAAGCTTTAAAGATAATTATGGAGATTAATTAGAGTCCAAGTCAAAGACTACAAGATATGGAAAGAGATTTACATGGAAATTGGAGATAAAGGAAACAAAGGCTAAAAACATGGAAAAGGGAAAGCTGCCTAAATCTGAATTTCTGCAGCAACGCCTAAAGAAGTGGTGATAACTCCAACAAGGAAGCCGATTTTGGAGGATTCCTTTCATAGGGACGTAGATAATTCGCTGAGGATTCTTTTGGTATATTATGGAGCAAAAACCGACCAATAACGAAAAAATATGCTCAAAACAGTTCAGCAGTAATTATCTTTATTTCCATACGAATTTGAGTTGGGTTTGGAGTCCATTACTTAACCTTTCCTTCAAGAAATGAATTAGGTCAACCTATACACTATAAATACAGCCTCTTAACATTAGAAAATTATCCTTGGCCAGACCCTAAGGCCAAGAGGAAGCTACAACACAAGAGAAGAAGTCTGGAAGGAGAAGAACACCATATGTCTTCTTCAACCTCTTATTTTGTAATTCTTTTCTCTTCTCTTCTTAGTATGAATTAATTCTTTTTAGCTTGAGTCTTTAGCATATATGTATGAACCCTAGTTTTGATTGACATCTATCTAATTTGGGAACTTAATGTTTTAAATTGAATTATAGTTTTTATTCTCTGTTTATGTGTTTGGATTTATATTATGTGTTCTTGTGGAAGTGCACCCATATAGAATTACCATCTAGTAATTAGGTCACCATTGACAACGGTGTTTAATTACATGTTTAGCACATAACGTCTAGTACAAGGTTTGATCTGACAACCCAACCTAACTAGATAATCACTATGGTTTAGTTCTTGTGACTATTTACCATTTACAGGAAAAGTTTGCTTAAGAAGCCTTATTGACACAGGTAAATCTTATTTAAAACTACCGATAGAGAATTGGAACTGATTATTGAAATACTACATAATTCTCCCGTACATGTTTAGAACGGCAAAACTAGTGGGGATTACATGCTAATTACTCAAGCTAACATTCATACTATTCTCTTTTCTTTTATTTATTTTCTGTCTTTAGTTTATTAGTTTAGTTTTATTATTTAAAAACCAAATAAATATTTGTCTATCTTTTCTTTCTATTTGCGTATTATCTTTTCTTTCTATTTGCGTATTATCTTTTCTATCTTTAATATCTGCACTTGATAATTTGCATAAGTTCTCTCTAACTTTCGTCAATCCCTGAGGAACGAATCTTCTTATCATTAAAACTTGCATACGTCCTGTAATACTTGTAGTACTGTGTTAGTGTAGGGTGTTTATTTGCACTTATTTTATACATCTTTTTATCACATCTTAGGCCACACCAGGTATAATATCTTACTTCGTTTAAATTACATATTCAACTTTGTAAGGAGTTAGGCACTTCCCCTTCCTCGCTGCCTTTCTTTCACGGTGTAAGACATTGCTCCCAAGGAATATTGTTGTTCGTTTCTTCTAATACTCGTCGATCTTCACGAGTTTTCTCTAACTTCATTCACAACTCTTGATGGAAATAGTGGTGGGAGAACTTCTTGTGGCAAAGTTAAATTTTAGGTTTCTTTGCTCTTTTGGTGCTTTCACTAGCTTCTCGGCCACTTCCTCTTCCACTTCATAGTCAATCTAGACTTCGACGATCACCTCATCCAAATTTTTCTTAGGAAGATCTTTCCCCTAAACTTCCATATCTTGAGTTATGCAAACTCTATAGGGATAACATTTAATTATACATTACTATGTATACTCTCAACTACCAATTTATCCACTATTCTAACTTAAGGCCCACCCACATATTGATCTTCAACCATATTCAACAAAATCTTCGCATCACATACGCAAGTTTTTTCTACTACTAACTCTTCATCAGTTACTTATTTAGTTTGATTTATTTCATATATCGATTGAGGAGAATGTCATCCCTTAGAAGAGTGAAATCATGACAGGGATTGTTACATCTCTTGGATATGATATAAGATTGGTTTTGGTCATTCACGATGTTTAAAATTTGTGCCATATGTCCTTGTACCCTTTCCATCGTAGCCTTTAATTCAGAAGTACTCTCTTCTTCTCTCCCATCTGTTCTTTGCACATCTGTATTAATTTTGAGAGAGATTTGTTCACTGATTGGGAAATATGCTCATCTTGTAGTGTTTATGGTAATCTAGTGATTGTCTTGCATTTGATACTTCGAACATTCGTCTGGATTTTTAAAGTGTTTCGTTCAATAATGGGAAGCTTGAGGTCTTCTTGGAGGTTGTTGAATATTCTAGGTACATTGATTATTCCATCTTTTATCTTGTGGATGTAGATAAGGTGTTTGAATTAGTTACTACTCCATAGTTGATATCCCAAAAGAGTCTCGTTCGTAGTTGAATGGACCAAAATTTATATAATATCATCCATACATCTTCAAATAAATCAGTGACCTTGATCCATTGATCGAAGTATAGTATATGTGAAGAACAAAACAAAGAAAAGAACAAGCTTAAAATCTAACTACAAAGTACTAAAACAAAACTAAATCACAATTAACTAATTATTCCCCGGCAACATTGCAAAAAACTTGTTGTCTTCTGAGGTGTGATATAAAATCAACTCCCGGGGTATGATAAATCGCAAGTGTATGAGTCGTCACAAGTAATAAAAGTGTAAGTAAACTTCGTTCTCCGCAGGGAATAAGAAGTTAAACATGTATTTTAGTTCTAATCTAGATATTCGTTGACGTAAAAACTAAAACTAAATCTGAAAGAAAAGAAATATTTATTTGGTTTTTAATAAATAACTACTAAGACTATGAATTAAAGATATTGACTTACTAAGAGTACTAAATTAAAGGACTAAAAAGTAAATGAGAACATAAGATGGAGATAATTATAACTTAAGATTTCATATCGACCACTAGCATGAAAAGTGCCTATTCATGATATAAGCGTAAATTGGGAATTACACTTGTTAACAAAATTTATAAAGTCACCCTAAATTCATTTTGGATAAGTATGAGACTCCTATCTATTCATGTACCATCTTCCAAGTGAATCCCACTGAATTATCTAACACCTAAATTTCTAACCTTAATTGGTTATCTAGCTAGTTTATATCTTATGATTCCCAAACTCAACTAAACTACTATAATTCAATTTTTCTGTAGATTAAACACCCCCATCCTTCTGGAAATAGTTTAATCCCTAACACAACTCAACATGTTATCAAGATTAACGATACTCTAAGCACAAATATTATAATAAACAAGCAATCCGATGTAAATTAAATTAACATGTAATCCCAAATATTATAGACTAGAAATCACAATCATAACTAGGGTTCATACATATGAAATATCAAGCCAAAATATTGTTAGTTCATGCTTGGATAATGAGAAATAATAATTAAATACATAATATGGAGTTCAAGAGAAGGGGAATTACATAGATAGAGATCTAGTGGTGTTGTCTTGTTCACCTTGCTTCTCTCTTCCTCCCAAAGTTAATACTAATGAATAATTGAATGATGAAGTGAGTCTAAAAATATGAAAAATAATAATATATATTATGAAATTCAGAGGTTTAAGTCATGGGTCCAGAAAATATGTCAATAGTGGCTCATTGACTTCTTTGTTAAATATGGAGTGCTCAATACATCTCAGCAAAACGTCAATAACTTTATTCTCATAACTTGGAATTTTTATGTTCTTTCTTCCATGTGCACTAGACTCCAATAGTTATCCTATTTGTAAGGTGTCGTTTGTCTTTTTAAGTAATAAGTCCCGAATGCTGAATGAACAGTTGAATAGGACTTACTCTGTTAAGAGGCAGTGTCTGAATGATTCAGACTTAGTTTGAAATCTTAATGAAACATACCCGTTAAGAGCCATTCAAATCTGAATTGGACAAGAAAAAAAAACAATCTTATTGATGCAGTGTCTTAATGAACCATATTAAGATCTCATTAAGTGCAAACAAACACGCCCTAAGTTTCATGAACAAGTTCATTATCAAATATTTGTTATGAATTTTACAAGTTGTCAAAACCATTTTTCCAAGTTTGATGTTTTGAATTCTAATGATCTTCTTGACTCCTTGAATTGACTTGATATTGTTTCCCCTCATATAGGGTGTTCCCATACTTTATTAGCCTTTTATCTTGGCCTTTACATCCTTGTATACTCCATGTTCTAGGAGATACACAATAAAACATAATACTCTCATAATTTGCTCTAACCACGACTAATCTCATATAATAGCTACATATTTAATATATGCTACATAGATGGATAAATCTCATATTTTAATTAAAACAACCCAAAATGGTGTCTCTGAAATATTAGATTATATCACAAACCATGAGATATCAAGAGCCCCAACTCAAAAGATTATCGTCCCAACAATGTAAGCACAAAGGTAAGAACCAAGAATCAACAAGTATCATGTAATAACAAGAAATAACTCCTAAGAAATGTGAAGATAAGTTCTCATAAAGTAAATTGATAAGCCACAAACAGACCAATCATACAAATAATCAACAATGTTAAAATTCTATAAACAGTTAGCTTCGCAATACAGAAGGGTCATTCTTTCTTGGCTCGAAGTGGCGAGGATAGAATGACCAACAATCCATTTGTGTTGTGTAATGGTCAACTCACTTCCTTCATTTCCGCACAATCGTCACTCAACCACATAACTAAAGATCACAAGGGTTTTCAGTTATAGTGTAAGGCTTGGGTATATTATTATTTTATATATATATATGTGTGTGTGTGTGTGTGTGTGTGTGCGTGTGTATGTGTGTGTGTGTGTGGATAACTTTAAGTGAGCTTTTGGCACTCTCCTCACTAAGCCAAACAAAATAAACTACTAGGAGCTTGAGTTTTTCTCTCAAAGATGTGCTCACTCAACCCTTTTTGATGCATCACAAGCATCTCCAATTCCTAAATACAGTGATTCACATCCTCTTTCTTTACGATGTTTCGACAAATGTCACTTGCCAAATCTTTTTCATTTTCATTTCTTTTCACGATGTTCTTTCTTTTTGCATGTCAAACATGAATCTTGTTTTGATGTAAGAACTCAAGTTGACCTCTTCTCAGTTTTGTTCTCTTATTTTTTTTAAATTTGAAAAAAAATACAATAATTTGCATCATAGTGTAGCACAAATACAAACAAAATTACCCCAGTTATATCCATTTTTCCATGAACACCCACCACCCCAAACTCAAAATCGAATATAGTTTATCTTAAGGTTATACGATTCGAGTGCGAGCCATATGGTAAAGTCTTACAATAGAAGGGTTCATAAGCTTATAATGTGGCTAACAAAGAAAAAGGCTTTAGGAGCAGAGTCCTAAGAGTGATACATAACAATCATTTGGACATAAATCTAATGGGAGTAAGTGGTTTATCAAAGAATCACCTAGTTCACTTCCCTAACCATATGTTCTCGTAAACTCTTTTACGTCAAAGTTTTAGGCGGATTTGGTTTTGACTAGTTTGGATCTTAGGTTCTACATACCTACTGATGTCTCCTTAATTGTTCTTATTTTCGACCCTTAGGAGACATCATTTCTGGTGTTTATTAAATCAATTCGATAGACTTTTGGACTAAATATGCAATATTATGATTTTCCTCTTTTATTTCTAGCATTTTTAGTTTATTAAGCTTTTGCGCGTAATATTGGTATTTTTAGTGTAAAGTTTACAGGTTTTAGATGTTAGCTAGAAGAGGAATCCGAGGAGAAAGTCAAAGATCAAAAGATAGAGTCAAGACTTGAAGAGAAATCCCGAAGATATTATTTTTAGAGCTGAAAATCCATTTTCCAGGCCATAGATTGCTGATTTCGAGGTACTTAAGCGATGATTTAGCCGCTGACCTTTGAAGAGAAAACGCTCCCTATCGAGTTACGGAACTTTAGCAACTGGAATGAGGTCAATCGGAGTCATAACGAATCGGGAAAAGCCGTTTTAGTGAAGACATATCAGCAGTTACGGGATTTTGGGCTAAGTTAGTGGACTTGGGCCTTTTATATTTCATTTAATTAAAAGCCTAAGGCCAAGTCCGAATTTCCACCCATAAAAATCAGCCCTTGACTTCTATTTTACACACAATTCACATTCTGCAAGATTAAAAACAACAGAGAGAAGCAACTGAAAGAAGGAGAAGAAGCTACAAGAGCTGGAGAGAGTCTATATCTCCGTTCGTAGTCATTCTGATTCCGGAAATTAGGTTTTTCTTATCTTTTAATTTTGTAAACAATATGAATTCCTTTATTTTTAATTTAGTATTTCATTTTAATATGAGCTAAGCTTTTCATAGTGCTTGAGAACAAACAATGGGTGAATCCCAATCTTATTAAATAACGAATGTTGAATTTGGGTTTCTGTTAAATTAAACTAAATTAGGGCTTTTACTCTTTTCGATAAATTGAGAATGTTTACTGTTTTTAGCGTCATGAACTAGGAACAGGTGTTAGTATCTAGGCTATTCCAATTAGTGGCGATTGGATCATCCTGACGGAGGGTTTAGGTACAGAACCATTTATTCAATCTAGGATAGAAGTTAATGATTCTGACGAACTTAGCTAATCCTAGGGCCAACGAGGTAATAAAACTTAATCATCTAAAGGTGGATCATATTTACCCTGACGGGACTAGTGACACCCTAGGATCGCCTTATAGTCCACCCTGACGGGGGTATAAGGAATTTAGAATCCTGACCATTGTAATGGACTAATTTAGCCCTTAAACAACATAAGTTAGGAAATAGGATTGGGAGGATCCTTGCGTTCTCAAGTGCTACATTTCATATTGTGTTTTACATCATTTTACTTGCGTCTTAGCTTTTATTTGCATTTTAATATTTGTCTTCATTTATTTAGAATTAATACAAAACCAAACAAACATTTTACCTTTATTTGTTTTCATAAGTGCATCAATCATTAATAGATAAGCATTGTAGTCAACCATCCCGTCCTTGGAACGAATCTGTATTATCAGTTATACTACTTGGGACAACCGTACACTTGCGGTTGTGGTTCGATTATTCATTGCATTTATTTTAGAACACACAAAGGACCACCACCTACTCACTTCTCACTTTATTCAAAATCGCCTTTTAATGCATTGCAACTAACAAGTCAATGTGAACCCACACTAACACGTATCATACAATTATCCAAAGCAGAATTTAGGTGTTTCTAAGGAACATAACTAGTTAATATTATCGAGTTATCTACACATTATTTTACGAGACACCCATTTTCAACAAAGATTACTAGTTAACCCCCTAATTCTTACACTAATTTTTTCTCTTTTTTTAAAAGAAATTAAAACACATAAAACGAAGGTGAGAATAACGAGTTTCCCACCCCCAACTCAAAGATGATTCATGTCCCCAAGACTCGAAAAGACTCAAAATCATTACATTTAAGATTATACACCTAACCACACAGTATACAAGCTAAAGATAGGGGACAGGGTACTTACATTTTACGAGAATCACTTAATTCCCAAGTTAGGGTTGAAGTTCTTGATCCATGATGACCCTGTGATAATGTGTATTGATTTCCGTGGCCTTGTGGGTTGATTCGGAGCTAAAGGGGCATGCGAATTCGGAAAAATTCCTTTATTTTCATTGTTGTACCTTATCGTGTTAATCATAATTTTTTCATAAGATATCCAAATGTGTTTTGGTTTGCGGAATTGGAAACTAGACTTCTCTAGATTTACATCAGTATAAATGTATCCCCAAAACTCCTAGCCAATCGTTTGTAGTTTATGTCCAAAATTGTGGCAATATGTGAAATCTAAAGAATTTGGCCATAAATTTTACATGCGAGCTCCTATCAAGGTATGGTCTTTTTCATTTTATAGATTCTAAAAACATATGTGATATAGGCTTGAGAAAAAGTGAATTCCAACACTCAAGCAAGATATTATAGATTTTAGAAGTTATTCCAAGAAACAACACCAAGTAGGCAGGCCAAGAGAATCTTATCTACGCTAATGAAGTTCCTACCGCTGCCGAGATTTGTAGGTGTTCCTAGAGCTTGTTAGGATGCGTCTAGGGCTATGTTTTCCTTTTTGTAGTAACTTGTCGACCACAAGTCAAATTGCCTCAAATTCTTTTATATTCTTTTCGGAAACATCACTCCCGATGCACTGGTATTTTCAAATTTTGCCAATGGGGGCACCGATCATCACAAGATTCACGATTTTACCATTTTACCCTCTAATTTTCCCCCAAACCTTACCAAAATCGACCAGTATATCATATTAACTGCAATACCATTCTCATTATATGAAATATACACTAAATTAACGTTAAGTTGGTGAAATATTGTACACTACTAATGAAAAACGGTAAAAAAAATTGGGTTTTACTCCTTTTGAACTTGGGTTGCCTCCCTAGTAGTAGTTTTGTTCATCACGTCATTAAGCTCAACATGAAAACTTCAATAGAAATCGTATTGAGTCCCTTGCGGTACTCATCCGCTTAAAGTTGCCTCCTCCTCGAAATAATACTTAGGGGAATCGCTCACCTTAGATTTTTCTTGATAAATCTTTGTATGTAGTGGGGTGGCTTCCCCATTTCCCCACCTTGCTCTAAAAAGAAACATCTTCCTCACACGATGATTTCTGATCACCATCTTGGATAGTATAAGCTCTTCCTTTGTTTCTTTTCATGTTACACATTTTAAGGAGGTATGTACTTCCCCTCATTGCTGACTTGTTGACTTGCTTTCATGGTGTAACACCTTACTCCTGAGAAGTTTGTTGGCTACTCATTCTAATACACTTTGATCTTCAACGAGTTCTTCTCTAACCTTCTTCACAACTGTCAATGTGAATGGCGATGGACAAACTTCTTGTTGCAGTTTTGGTTTTTTTTTTGCACCCTTGGTGCTTCAACTAGCTTCTTGAACACTTCCTCTTCCACTTTGTTTACAACCTAGTCTTCAGATATCACCTATAAGTTTATTCTATCACTAACTCTTCCTCAAGCATGAGGTCTCGGTAACCGAGCTTATTGATGGCATCTGTATTATTCTAATGGATCATGTACATTTGTTTCGTTCTCACCAAGTATCTTACTAGCAAACTATCTACTCAGTCTCAAATTAGGTGGGATATAAAATGTGTCTATTATCATACATGGAAGGTTCATAAGTCAAGTGACATGGTGTTTCATGTTGAGTACGATCTCATCATGATTGTTGATATTGCACATGTTCTTGTTCTTCATGCAAGTGGCAGATAAAACTTTGTCCATGTACACATGACACTTTGCATTTTGGTGGCAACTCTCAATTCGGAAAACCCAAAATATATGCGTCCTGCCTATGAACTAGTGAGAGAACCGGGGGAGATGGTCGTTAAAAATAAACCATCCATTGAATCTCCTCCAAAATTAGAAGAAAACCCATTTCCAGCTCACCTGAGGTATGCGTATTTGGGTACTGATAATACTCTACCTGTTATTGTTTCAGCAAATTTAACAGGTTTTCAAGAAGATAAACTGCTACGTGTACTAAGGGCAAATAAAGAGGCGATAGGTTGGACCATTGCTGATATCAAAGGCATTAGTCCATCCTATTGTCAACATAAAATCATTCTTGAAGATGATAGTGCACGTTCAGTTGAAGGTCAAAGGAGATTAATGCCAGCAATGAAGGAAGTGTTGAAGAAAGAAGTGATTAAGCTACTAGACGCGGGAATTATCTTTCCCATAGCTAGTAGTGAATGGGTTGGTCCAGTTCAGTGCGTACCGAAGAAAGGAGGAATAACTACATAGAATGATGAAATTAAACGAACTTGATGAGTTTCGATTACATGCTTATGAGAATGCTAAACTGTACAAAGAAAACACGAAGAGATGGCATGATAATCGAATTAGAGTGAAGAAGTTTGAAGTTGGACAAAAGGTCCATAAATATAACTCAAAGTTCAGTAATTATCCGGGTAAGTTGAGGTCAAAATGGTCTGGTCCTTATTTTGTAACAAAAGTCACGCCTCATGGGGCTATTAAGATTGAGAATCCAATCGAACACCGTACCTTCATGGTAAACGGTCATCGATTGAAGATTTATCACGGAGGCGAAGATATAAATCGCGCTGAGGATCCACATCCCGGAGAGATTATGTACCTCGTTGAAGCACCTTAAATACGTGAGGTAACCGTCGAGCTTAACGACGTTAAACAAAAGCCAATTCATTGTATATTAGTTTAAGTGTTTTCGCTATTTCGTAGTGTAGATTAGTAAATCATTGTTGATTAGTGTTTATTTTTAAGAAATGAGAAAGGGTAGTTGTTTTGATGATTTCAGGAGTGAAAATCCATCAGTTTGGGGTGCAAAGTGTGAAGAAAACGGGAAAAAATTATTAGGATTTCAGGAGATAACCAGGAACCCGGTTTGGAGCTGACCGGGAACCCGGTGGCTGCGAGCTGTTGGTACCAATGTTCTGATCATAGTGTGGCTCGAGACGCAGTACCCTTGCGTCTGGGTTTGCGCTAGTGGCAAAACCAGGAACCCGGTGGCTGCTGACCGGGAACCCGGTGAAGGTGCTGATGGGAGTCCAAAGTTCTGACCCCTGCGTATCATCAGACGCAAGGGGTCGCGTCCAGCAGTCCAGCGAGCCAGCCTCAAACGCTGACCGGGAACACGATGGCTGCACTGACCGGGAACCCGGTCATGACCTTCGGATCTCTGACCACTGCGTGGCTCGAGACGCAAGAGGCGAGCGTCTAGGGTAAAAAAAAGGTTTTTGGTAATTATGTTTGCGCCGAAACAGCGCAATAACCGGGAACCCGGTTTGCACTGACCGGGAACCCGGTCGGCGCCTGTGTTAGGCGGTTTTAGCTTTCAAAACCCTATATATTTAGCCTCTTTCACAAGTTAGCCTATACACATCCGATTTCAGCTATAAACAACCCCAAATATCATCATCAAAATAAGTTTTATCCATCAGTTCTTACCCTCTTTCTTCCCAAAAACACATAATCAACTCAAGATCTTTCCAAAACTTCACCAAATTCCTACTTTTTCCTCCAATTCATTCTTCACCTCCCGTTTTTGTTAGAGGAGACAAAAGTTTCTTGGGTCATGCAGAATTTTATCGAAGATTCATTAAAGATTTCTCCAAAATCGCCAAACCGCTTTGTACTTTACTTGAGAAGGACACTCCCTTCAAATTTCGATGACGCGTGTCTTGAAGCATTTTTGGCGATCAAAGAGAAACTCATCTCCTCACCGATTGTCATACCTCCAGATTGGAGCTCTCTGTTCGAAATTATGTGCAATGCAAGTGATCATGCCATGGGTGTTGTTTTAGGACAAAGAAAAGAGAAGATCTTTCACACGATATATTATGCAAGTAAGACCTTTATAGCTGCCAATTAAACTATACTGTGACGGAGTAAGAGTTATTAGCAGTATATGCTTTTGATAAGTTTCGTTCTTATCTTCTTGGGATGAAAACTATCATATACACAGATCATTCAGCAATCAAGTACCTTATGGAGAAAAAGGACGCAAAGTCGCGTCTTATTAGATGGGTATTATTGCTACAAGGACTTGACATAGATTTTCGAGACCGGAAAGGGTGCGAGAATCAAGTAGCTGATCATTTATCTCGACTCGAAGGATCTAAGGTCAACACAGGACCTTTCCGGATGAAAAACTCTTTGTTGTTAAAAACGCATTTGTTCCTTGGTATGCAGATATATTTAACCTCATATTAAGTGGTGTATTTCCTTCGGATTTTAATCCACAGCAACGAAAGAGGTTAAACCATCGAGCAAGACAATTATTCTGGGAAGATCCTTACTTCTTCAAATTTTGCAGTGACCAAGTCATTAGAATATGTGTTCATGAAAACAAGACACAGAAAATCATTGCAAGCTGCCATGGCTCACCATATGGTGGCCACTTCAAGTGCGATAGAAACGCAGCAAAAATTCTTCCATCTGGATTCTATTGGCCCTCCCTTCACAAGGATTGTCATTGGTACATCCAGACCTGTCAAAGATGCCAATCCACTGGTGATGTCTCCTTATTTGTGATAAATTAATCCTAGTTGGAGACATCATTTTTAGTGATTTAGAAGTCTTTCTAGTCGATTTTCTTGAGAAATGTTACACTTTCCTATTTTGAGTCTTGATTTAGTAAATTGTTGTTTTTAGAGCATATTGGGTTTAATTATTTATTTAGTGTGAAGCTTTAAAGATAATTATAGAGATTAATTAAAGTCCAAGTCAAAGACTAAGAGCTAATGGAAAGAAATTAGCATGGTAATTGGAGATAAGGAAAGAAAAACTAAATTAATGGAAAAGGAAAAGCTGTCATAATCCTGAATTTCACCACCCACGACCACAAATCAGCTTATATCTCAAAATAGGTGGAGAATTTGGAGAAACGGTCAAGAGCAAAGTTAAAGATCCTTCCGATACGATGAATTTCGACTACTCATACGCGTCAAACAGATAAGAATGGAAGTTGTTAGGATTAAAACAAAAACGGGTCTGATTTCATGTTTTAGGGTTACGAATTTGAGTTGGGCTAGCAGTCCACTACTTACCTTCTCCTTCAAGAAAACGAATTAGGGTTCCTAAACACCTATAAAGACACCCTTATACCATTGTAAACATGTCCTTGCTCAGTTCCAAGTATAGGCTTAGTCCTTACTTATACTTTCTCAGTTTTAAATAATAGCTTAGTCTTTATATTTTATTATTCATCCTTAGTATCAAGCTATTCATCCAAGAAGCAAGTTGGCCTATAGAGGAAGACAAGACGCAAGAAGTTGGAGAGTGACAAACTCATCTTCTACATCTCACCTTCTCTATATTTAGGGTAATTAGCTATAGATTTGTGGCTTCACCATATTTCTAAACTTTTATTCTGTAAGTTTTACTTTTAATTGTTGGGTTATTATTGTCTACATTCATAAATACTATTTGTGATTTTAATTGATTTGAGCTTGGTGTATATTGTTATTATGTGTTTTGACTTATTGCTTTAAGCCCTAGATTTGGCCAATCTTAGGACTAATCTTAGTTATTGACAACACCACATAATCGTCTAAGTAGTGACCCTACGTAGATAGCAATAAAGGTTTGATTTAACCACCAATCATTACTCAAGGTTTCATTACTCAAGAATCCTTGGTAGTAGAGAGGTTGCTCCTAAGCCTAATAGAGGCTAGGTAGAATTTAGAATCCTGGTTAATATATAATGCTTAATCTGTGACAGGTTAGAATAACAACTTAGTAAAATATACTTATATTAGTAATCCTAATCTATTAGACTAATATCCATATTTATTTATCTGCATTCTTATTTATTATTTCTCATCAGATAGTTATTCATATTATTTTATCTGTTTATAATTTATTCTTAAACATATAAATTCATCTACTCTTGTTAAACATAAGTAGATCTAACGGATTAAATCCCTGCGAACGAATTTGACTTATCATTAAAACTTGCAAACAATCTGTGATACTTGCAGTGAGTTCTGTGGTTCTCAAGGGTGTGTGTTCTTTATTATTATCTTTATTTATCTATTATTTTATCACACCTTTGCCCCCACCAAGTTTTTGGCGCCGCTGCCGGGGATTTATCTTTAAGTTAAATCTATTTTGTGTTTATTTAGTGTAGAAGTTTTTATTTGTTTTCAGTTTTACGCTTTCTTTTTGTTTTAGTCTATTTCAGGTTTCAGATGTCTAATAAACGGTTAGAGTTAGGTTCTCCTAGTCAATTTCGAGTTCAACGCATTGGGATTTGCGTCCCAACTATCCAAGCCGTTAGATTTAAGCCTGGCCCTGATTTAATTAATCAATTCGCGAGCTATGGGAAATTTAATGGTGATACAAATCAAGATCCGGTCAGATCTGTTCAGAAATTCATGCAATTCTGTGATGCCTACATTAATGAAGGTGTTACACAAGAACAGATGTATTATTTAATGTTTCAATTTTTCTTGACCGGGAAAGCAAGCGATTGGTTAGATGATCAACCTCCCGAACTAATAAATAATTGGGACAAGCTTCAAGAAAGATTCCTTGATAAATATTATCCTACAAGTAAGCGAGTGAAGGAACTCTTGGAGCCTATGAATTTCTTACAAGAAGCCGGAGAGAGTGTTGGCGAAGCATGGACGAGATTTCAAAAGATGATGGCAAGATGTCCACTACATGGATACACGCCACAATTACAATTATCCATGTTCTATAATGGACTCAATAGGGAGTCAAGGCTGAGAGCAGATGATATGGGTCGTGGTAGTTTTGTCTCTATGTATCCAAAAGAAGCAAGGAGTGGTATGGAAACACTCATTGAGAACGAAATAAGTTGGCCACAAGAATTAACTCCTACCACTAACGAAGAAGAAGAAGAAGCAAGGATTTCAAGCTTGCAAGATCAAATACAACAACTCACTATAACAGTTAAGGAAAGCATCCCAAAGCCACTTCAACAGTTATACCTGCAAGAACAAGCCGATGAAAAACCAAGCTGATCATCCACCAGGCTGCAATGTGCATAATGTAAGTCAAGCTCAATCACGTCCTCAAGAAGAAATCACTGAGTTAAAAGAGACTATTAGTCAATTCATCAACTTCTCGAAGGAAAATATGAGAAGAATTGAGTCAAAGATCGATGCACCAGTAGTGCAAAGACTGCAACAACAGAACCAAGATCTGAAACAGCATAATCAACTTTTAGAGAAGAATGTAATGCGGCTCGCTACAATCATAGAACAAATGCAAAGTCAACTCCTACAATTGACCCAAGATACAACGTCTAACATGAAGAAGATCCAATAAGTTGACGACAAAGTTAAGACTATTAGTCTTCAAGCTGAAAAGATGAAGGAAACACTACCATCTCTAGCAAAAGGGGATGTCCTATCAAACAAGTCAAACGTAAAGCGGATGAACTTAGATGAGATAATTGTTGAAGATTGGGTTGAAGAGGTTGAACACGATGAAAGTAAGAAGCCAAGAGTTGTTGAGTAACCAAGAATTGAAGAGAGAATTAGAGCAAGGCAGCCACCCATACATTGATACTATCCTGCTTATCCAAAGGAGCAACAACAGTTTTGTATAGAGGCGTTAAAACACGTGAAAATTAACGTCCCTTTACTCGAAGCTATGGAAGGAAGGCGAAACTATGATCGATTCTTTATGGAGGCACTAACCAATAAAGAAAGGTTCACAAGATCCAAATCTGTGACACTCAACGAAGGGATATCAGCACAAGTTCAACAAAGATTACCACCGAAGCTTAAAGATCCTAGAGGTTTCAACCTCCCAATCAAAATAGGTGGTATATTTCATGGAAAAGCCATGTGTGATTTAGGGGCAAGTGTGAATATCATGCCCAAAAGTATATTCAAGAAGATTGGTATTAGTGATGCGAAACCGACATCCGTAATCTTACAACTTGCGGATCAATCAACAGCAAAGTCGTGGGGAGTAATAGGGGATGTACTCGTCCAAGTAGGTAACCTTGTTATTCCCACAGACTTTATTATTCTTGATTATAAAGCAGATAAGAACGTCCCATTCATTCTTGGGCGTCCATTCCTAGCCACCAGCGATACTATAGTGAATGTGAATGAAGGAACCGTGACTCTCCGTATTGAAGATAACTCTGAAACATTCTATGTTTCGGGGAAGAAGAAAAAGAAAAATGAGTCAAAAGAACTATATCCAATCAGAGTTGTAACCAAGAAGCCAGAGCCTGTAAACCCCCAAGAAACCATGGAGAAAAAAATTGAGTTTGGGGTAGGAGACGAGGTAGCATGGAAACCTCCCTCCAAACATAACAGTTCTTGGAAGGGACCATACATTATCACGCAAATCATCTCTGAAGGAGTGGTCGAAATGAAAGCTATCGAAGGTTGCAAGCTCAAGTTGGTAAGTATTAATCATCTCACTCACTGCTGGGGAGGCTTTAAAAATAAATAATCGAGGTAACTCGTCTAACTTTGAAAGACGTTAAACAAAAGTGCCCTCTGGGAGACATCCCATAGTAGTTTTTTATGTTTTTATGTTTTTAGTTTTAGTTTAGTTTAGTTGTTCTTAGTTGATATTGCGTATTTGAGAAAGGTATTAGTGTTTTTGGATGTTAGGGATTAAAGAAATCGAGTTTGGGAAGCAAAAACGAAATTTTTTGGAAAATTCAGATGACACCACCAGTATACCGGGCCTCACCGGCGGTATACCGCATGTCAGAAAACCCGTGCCCACGGGGGTCGTCACGTGTTCTATGCTGAGAGGTGAAAAATCGAAGGTGGACAACTCCGGTATACCGGGCTATACCTCTGGTATGCCGCCCAGAGCAAAAAGGGGTGCCCACGTGTTATGACTCGGGTATTTTGACGTAACTCGGTTTTCAAGTAGCTCCAGCACCGGCATGCCGGCCCCTACAGGCGGTATGCCGGCCAGAGCCGCTGGAGAGAGAAAACAAAATTGCATTTTTAAGGTTATAAAGAGAAAGAGGTGAGTTCTAGTCCGAATTTTTCAATCCTTAAGCCTCACTTTCTTTTCCGAACCTCTCCCAACTCCATTAGAGCTTCAAAAAAACCTTCACCAAACATCAAAACACTACCAAATCCTCCCCTACATCATTACAAAGAAGATTCAACCACCCAAATCATACCAAGACACTTAAAATCCATGAATCAAGAGCCTAAATTTTCAAAATTCATCTAACAATTCCTTAAACCCACATCATCAAAGCTTAAGTCAATCATACCCACATGGAGATTTGTCATCCTAACACCTTTCCTAACCCAAATAAAGCTTGTTCCACCTATGATCAAGAGTTACAAATTTCAAGAGTGTTCAAAGCTTTGATTTGGGGGTCAAAAGAGATGATGAAAAGAACAAAGATATTATTAAGGGATATGAAGAATCAAAGCAAGGTATTGGGTAAGTTCTAAATGAAATCAATTGAGATGGTTACTAGTTTGGGAATAAATTACAAGATAATTCGAGTCAAGCAATTAGAGAGGAACCGGTTTTTGGTGTATTCAAATCCTAAAAAGCACGCAATTGTGATTAGGGAGCAGAAGATGCCAATACCTCTTCTAATAAAAGATTCCTATATCAGAGATGAATAAAAGCTTCTGGGACGCTAGTAGCTGTGTTCAAAACATATTCCTGGATGAACACCGTCACATGAGAGAGTATTCGAGAATTGGAAGAAGATAAACAAGAGATTTCTAGAGTGTGATTGATTGGGACGGAGCATAAGAAGATGTAAGGGAAAGCGAAATCGGTGATACTAGGAGTTTACATACATGAAAGCACTGCACCCTATTCCGGGTATTGATCAGGCGAGGTAAAAGCCTCGAAGAGTATGTTTTATTTCTTCCTTACCATTTCTTTATGTGCAATATCTGTAAAATTTTAATTTTCTTTTATTTTCTTTTTGAGTCTTTTCGAGTCGTGGGGATACGACTCATTTTTTAGTTTGGGGTGTGGGGATTCGTTGTCCCTCATCTCCATTTTTCTGTGTTCATTTTTTTTAGGTAAAATTAAAATTTTTGAAGGATTATATGTATGTAGAGTGTGTTTAATAGCTTGAAAGCATAAGCTCAGTGAGTTAATGATAATAAGTAGTATGTTTATGAGCTATTTTATTTTGTATGCTTTGAGTATTTGCAGGAAAACACAAATTGATAGTCTAGAAAAGATTAGTGAGCAATGCAATAGAAAGTATGTTTGATCTCAGGGAGCATTGAGAATTGTGTAGACCGTGAGATCCAAGTTGACAAACCCATTTTATGAAAGTGCTAAAGGTAAGAGAATAACGAAATTGCATGGTGTAGAAAATGATTAGGCAGTTCTTTCATATTGAAGCCATTTGAAGCCTTTTTATACCTTCTCACCCTGTTATTTGATTTAATATTTTATATCCTTCTCAGCCCCTTCTAGCCTTTCTAAAGCCTTTTTATGTAAACCACGTTATAAGCCATATCCCTTTAGATTATAGGACTTTTATATATGACCCGCACTCGCATTGCGATGCATAGACAGTTGTTTTAGAGCTTGAGTTTGGGGTGGTGGGTCCACCATTATGGGAACTATTATTGGGTTGGGATTTTTTAGCTTATTAATTGTGCTCTGTTATTATATTGATGATGATTCACAAGTTTATATTGTAGTCCTTTGTCGGGGTAATAGTGAATGAAAAAGAAGCTACGAGCTAAAGTTATGAAAAGGCATAACATTGAAAAAAATAGCGTGATATCTCGAACATTAAAAAAGAGAGTCATAGCTATAAAAAAAATAAAAAATGATTTGAAAAGAATATATATTCGGACCGGCAAAGAGGAATTTTTATGTGAAAATCTTTATGCTTTAATTGGGTTATTGGGGATGCTATTTTGTGCATCAAAGGAATTCATTGGGTTGAGTGAGAAACGTTTTATGAGAGTAACTCAAGCTCTAGGGCGATTCGTTGATGGCTAGTGAGGAGAGAGCAAAAGCTCGCTCTAAATTATCCAAATATACTTATCATACCGTCCCTAAGCCTAAATTACAACCTTAAAGACCTTTTGATTCTTTGCTATGTAATCGAGAAGTGGTTGGGCCAATAGAGAGTAGTTAAATGGATCCTTGGATACTAGTGAAGGTCGATGAACAATCTATAGCTTCCTTGGTGAACTGAGTAAAGTTCCTCTCCTTCATACATTGCGAAGCTAATCTAATCTTGAATTCAAGCCGTGTTGACTGTGGATGTGAAAAGTGTACAGCTATGTATTTTGTAAATATTATTACATGAAATTTTCTGAGTAGTTGCTTTAAGTTTATTCTCCATATTCTGCTATATTCATCCCCCTATGCTTAATTGACCTAGGTGTGTATTTAGAGACTTCCCTTTGTTTTTATCTTTATTGTATCGGGACTATACAACTTTGAGTTGGGGGTCTTGATGTCTCCTCATTTGTGATAGATTTATGTTAGGATGAGACGTCATTTTTAGTGATTTAGAAGTTTTTCGAATCGTTTTTCTTGAGAAATAGTGCACTTTCCTATTTTGAGTCTTAATTTAGTAAATTGTTGTTTTTAGAGCATATTAGGTTTAATTATTTATTTAGTGTGAAGCTTTAAAGATAATTATGGATATTTATTAGAGTCCAAGTCAAAGACTAAGAGCTAATGGAAAGAAATTAGCATGGTAATTGGAGATAAGGAAAGAAAAGCTAAAATAATGGAAAAGGAAAAGCTGCTATAATCCTAAATTTCACCACCCACGACCACAAATCAGCTTATATCTCAAAATCGGTGGGGAATTTGGAGAAACGGTCAAGAGCAAATTTAAATATCTTTCCGAGACGATGAATTTCGACTACTCATACGCGTCAAACGGATAAGAATTGAAGCTCTTAGGACCAAAACAAAAACGGGTCTGAATTTCATGTTTTAGGGTTACGAATTTGAGTTGGGCTAGGAGTCCACTACTTACCTTCTCCTCCAAGAAAACGAATTAGGGTTCCTAAACACCTATAAATACACCCGTATACCATTTTAAACATGTCCTTGCTCAATTCCAAGTATAGGCTTAGTCCTTACTTGTACTTTCTCAGTTTTAAATAATAGCATAGTCCTTATATTTATTATTCATCCTTAGTATCAAGATATTCATCCAAGAAGCAAGCTGACCTATAGAGGAAGACAAGATGCAAGAAGTTGGAGAGTGACAAACTCATCTTCTACATCTCACCTTCTCTATATTTAGGGTAATTAGCTATAGATTTGTGGCTTCACCATATTTCTAAGCTTTTATTCTGTAAGTTTTACTTTTAATTGTTGGGTTATTATTTTGTCTACATTCATAAATACTATTTGTTATTTTAATTGATTTGAGCTTGGCGTATATTGTTATTATGTGTTTTGACTTATTGATTTAAGGCCTAGATTTGGCCAATCTTAGGACTAATCTTTGTTATTAACAACACCACATAATCGTCTAAGTAGTGACCCTACCTAGATAGCAATAAAGGTTTGATTTAACCACCAATCATTACTCAAGGTTTCATTACTCAAGAATCCTTGGTAGTGGATAGGTTGCTCCTAAGCCTAATAGAGGCTAGGTAGAATTTAGAATCCTGGTTAATATATAATGCTTAATCTGTGACAGGTTAGAATAACAACTTAGTAAAATAGACTCATATTAGTAATCCTAATCTATTAGACTTACATCCATATTTATTTATCTGTATTCTTATTTATAGTTTCTCATCAGATAGTTATTCATATTATTTTATCTTTTCATATTTTATTCTAAAACATTTAAATTCATCTACGCTTGTTAAACATAAGTAGATCTAACGGATTAAATCCCTGCGAACGAACTTGACTTATCATTAAAACTTGCAAACGATCTGTTATACTTGCAGTGAGATCCGTGATTCTCAAGGGTGTGTGCTATTTATTATTATCTTTATTTATCTATTATTTTATCACACCTTTGCCCCCACCAACTGGAAATATATCAAAAAAGACGAGATGCCACTCAACAACATGTTTGAAGTAGAAATCTTTGATGTTTGGGGTATAGAATTCATGGGACCTTTCATTGCTTCCCGTGGTAATCTTTATATTTTGCTAGCGGTAGATTATGTGTCAAAGTGGGTAGAAGCAGTGGCAACACCAAAGAACGGTACCAAGACAGTGATCTCGTTCCTTAAATCAAATATATTTTCAAGACATGGTACGCCATGTGTTCTCATTAGCGATAAAGGTGCCCACATTATAATTTTTCATTTGAGAGCTTACCTTCGTAAGTTGGGGGTGAGACACCGCACTTCAACAGGTTATCATCTCCAAACTAACGGTCAAACCGAGGTCTCAAATCGCAAGATCAAATCAATTCTAGAAAAGACAGTGAATAAGACGAGGAAGGACTGGTCACTAAAGCTTGATGATGCTCTCTGGGCTTACAGAACAATATTTAAAACATTAGTTGGGGCATCTCCGTACCGCATGGTCTACAACAAAGACTGTCATCTTCCTATTAAGATTGAATCCCGTACTTTTTGAGTTATTAAAGATCTAAACTTGAACGTTGAGTTAGCGGGTAAGCAGAGGATGATGCAGTTGAACGAGTTAGATGAGTTTCATTTTCATGCCTATGATACTTCATGTCTCTACAAGGAGAAAAAAAAGATGGCATGATAACCAGCTTCGCAAAAAGAAGTTCAAGATTGGACAAAAAGTGCTCCTATACAATTCAAGATTCTTGAACTATCCAGGTAAGCTCAAATCCTGTTGGGGAGGGCCATACATTGTTACAAAAGTCACACCTCATGGCGCGATCAAAATCGAACATCCAATAGAGAAAAGAACCTTCGTGGTAAATGGTCATCGCTTGAAAGTATACCATAATAGTGAGGACTTCATATGGGAAGAGACCATTCATCTCCAAGAACACGAGTAACCCGAGGTAACACGTCGAACTAAACGACGTTAAAAAAGTGCTCTTGGGAGACATTCCTTGTTTAGATTGCTTTTTAGTAATATTATGTTTTGTAGTGTATAATCTTGATTTAGTGTATAATTTTAATGTGTTTACAAGCTAATAGGAGAGAAAAGTAGTGTTTTATTGTGTCGGATGGGGTGGAAAAGAGGATATTTTCGCATGATCAGCAGCACCGCCGGTACACCGGTCAAACGGTCGGCATATCGGTGCCATACAAGGGTCGCGACGGTTCAAAATACGGTTTAGATCAGAAACATTGAAGGGCTGGACCGGCATACCAGCCAAACAACCGTGTCGACATTTGCGACATCCGTGCCACAATCTGTGAACATTGAAAGGAAGGCTGGCATAGCGGTGAAATGGGTGGTAGGCCGGTGTGGTGGTGATTTCAAAGGTAATTAAAGAGACTTTAGGGTCTCCAACATGGAAAACCTAATCCTAGCCCCCCTCAACTTCACAAGCACGGAATTTCTAGACCTAAACTCTAAAAATACACCTTATAGCTTGACTAAACCTTCAATCAAAAACAAAAACACCATCAAATATTTCCTCCATCCTCCATAAACATATAATATGCATCAAATCCATTCCATAACACCACAAAACACCAAAGAACATCAAGTTTTCAAGATTTTTTCCACCATAAGTCAATTATTACTTCCCCTATTATTGATAATCCTTTATCCAAGCAACAACCTCAAGCCACACCAATCTTTCATAACTTTATCCCATACTTGGTGCATCTTGAGTTGTGGGTTAAACAAATATGACTAACAGAAGGGGTGTTATGGATTACAAGAGGAAGTGTTACATCTAAGGGAAGGAAAATAATTCGCCTGGAGCTACAAAAGAGAAAGCCATCAATCTTGATGAGCCAAGTTCAAAGAAGTTAAAGCTCGAGGTAACTACACAACCACTACATAAATATAACATGAGAAAGAGGGTAGCTGTCAAGCCTAAAGAAAAGACACCAATAGAAGATCAAGGTTCATCTACAAATCTTAATTCCCACCACCAGAGTGGGCAGTGACATTGACAAAAAAAAATCACAAGCTTAGAGAACACGTGTCGCTGCCACTAGATGGAAATTCTAAGGATGAACTACAACATTGACAAGATCACAGATATATTGGATATAGAAAACGATTCTCCTTCAGAGGATGAATGGAAAAAGATGCTCTATGGCAAGGTACCACCTTCTGATCCTTCTCCTTAATTTCTTATGTGTATTAGTTTAGTTTACTTTAAATTTTTTTGCTTTTTGAGTTTTTTTCGAGTCTTGGGGACACATACCATTTTTTAGTTGGGGGTGGGGATTCGTTTTCCTCATTTTCATTTTTGTTTTTAACATAAAATTTAAAAATATTAAAGGTTAGAATTGGTATAGAATATGGTGAAGGTCCCTATTGAACATGTTTTGATTAGTTCAGTGATATTAAGTTGTATGTTTTTGAACAATGTCACAACGTTCTTTAGTATGCATGAAAAAGGGAAGTATAAGATAGAGAAGATTAATAAGAAATGTGTATGAAGTGTCAACTTGGATCTTAGGGAGAGTTAATAGGTGTGTAGAATGTAAGGTTTAAAATTAGTTGAAAACCTATTCGTATATGAACTAATAGTGAAAGAGTAACGAAATCTGGTAGTTAGAAAAGTGAATAAGGTAGTTCTTTCATTTTTAAGCCACTTGAAACTTTTAGCTTTCTTACCCTTTTATTTGATTATTACTTTATATGTCTTATCCCCTCTGAGCCTTTCTAAATCATTTTATCAACCACATTACAAGCCATATGCCTTAGTATATAGGATTTATCCATATGACCCGCACTCGAATCCCAAAACCTAAGACAAGTTATTTTTAGAGCTTGAGTTTAGGGTGGTGGGATTTATCATTGGGAAACATCAGGATTGAGAAATTGAATTGTAATTGTGAAATTATTGATGATAACTAGTGTATTATTGTTACCCTTTGCCGGGGTAAAAGTAAATGAAAAAAAGAAATTAAAATATGAGAAAAAGTGGTATGATATCTCAACTCAAAAGGGAGTCATAACCAACTTAGAAAAATAAATGAAAAAGATTGAATATAATTTAGGCGGGCAAAGTGGAATTTGTTATGTAATCATCATAAAAAGCTTTATTTGGGTTATTTGGGGATGCAAATCAGAGCATCAAAAGTGTGTTGAGTGAGAACATCTTCAAGTGAAATTCAAGCTCTAGGGTGATTTGTTGATGGAACATGAGGAGAGAGCCAAAAGCTCACTTTTCATTATCCTAATATATCATACCATCCCTAAGACAACATTATAACCGTAAAGACCTTAGGATTTATAACTTCTTGGTGGAAGAACAATAGAACAATTAGGGCATAGATGGGTGGACCGTTGCATGCTATATTAGGACATGTGATAACTCTATAGCCGTTAACACAATCTGAGTTGAAAATCTCTCCTTATGGCATTGTGAAGTTAATTTTGGACTTGAATTTATGGATTGTTGATTATGTGTATATTCAGCGTGTGTGTATATTATTTCGTTAACATTACTACATGATATATTCTAGGATATTGCTCTAGGATCATTCATTTCTTTCTATTCTTCTTCTTGTTCTTCTATTTTAGACTACCCTACTATTCTTATTTTTATTGTATTGGGACGATACAACTTTGAGTTGGGGGCCTTTATGTCTCCATATATGTGATATATTAATATATACCTGAGACATCATTTTAGGGGTATTTAGTACATACTTTTGGGTTTGTTCCCCATTTATTCATACTTTACACTTTCATGTTTAGTTTTAGATGTTTTGTTATTTTATGAGCTTTTGCGCGTAATTTGTGTGCATTTGTGTAGCACTTAGGTATATGGAAGCTATGACACCTATGGAAACTGATTTGAATTGGAAAAGTAAAGGAAATCCCATAGTCATAATCAAAAAGGAAAAGTTTGGATATATTTGGAAAGTAAACACTCTGCCATGCTGGAAAAATATTCACTAATTGGAAAGCTGCAAAAAGTCGGTCATGGATTTAGAGGATCCCTTTAACCAGCTTATAGATCTTTTTATTGCGGTCGTCGTACATTAAATTATGATAAGTAACTAATGAGATATGACCAAATTAATCTGCAAAGGTTTTACCTGTCCTACAATTTAGGAAAACGGATTTTGGTAAAAGTAGAACTCCTTAACTTGAGGATTACTCCATATTTCGACCAAATGTCTATATATATCCATTCATACCTTAAAAAAATCATCCTTTTTGTTCCTAATCGAACTTTAATCAACATAGAAGCAAATGACAAGAAGAGAAGAGGGAGTTGGAAGTTGTTCATGCATTCCAACCCTTCACCTTTGTAATTTCTTCCTTTCTATAGTATGAACTAATTCTATTTAGCTTGAGATTAGCATATAGATATGAACCTTACACTTGTTTTATATCTATTTTAATTTGGGATGTCCTTATGCATTTAACTGAAACTAGTAGTGATATCTCTGTTTTTATGTACTTTAATTTATTGTCTGTACTTCTTGCGGTTGCAAATGTATAGGATTACCATAGTAGTTGGATGGTCACCCGGAAGGCGTGTCTAATTATTGAAACACCACATAAACGTCTAGTGTGCGGTAGTGATCCTGACGGGCTTGCCTAGCTAGATAGTCACTAGGGTTTGAGATTAACCACCAATCATTGCGCCAGGTCCCCTTACCCAAGTCCTTTGGTAATTGTTAGGTCACCACCTAAGTCCAACTGGAAGGGGGTTAGGAGGAATATAGAACCCTAGCTATTGCATATCACACAATTCTCCCTTAGATGAATAATCATAGAACAAGGCTAGTGAGATTACTTGCTATGTATCGAGCTAAACTCGCATAATACTTCTTTCTTCCTATTTATTTTTCTGTCATTATCTTTAGTAGTTAATTTTTAGAGTCATAAAACCAAAGAAATATTTTAGAGTCTTTTAGCGTATCATTCTTCTAACTTTTTTTACTGCACTTTATATTTGCATTAGTCCTATCTAACTTTCGTAGTCCCTACGAACGAATTCTACTTATCAATTAAACTTGCATACGATTTGTGATACTTGTAGTGATTAACTTAGTGGGCTAGGGTATTTAGTTTTTTTAAATATTTATATCATTATTTTATCACACCCTAACCACCACCGGATATAAAATACATTTCCACAGTGAATGTTCGAGAATTAATGAGTTCACTTCAATAATTTGAGTAGAGATTGAAACGACACTCTGAAGAACCTGTTGAGAGTGCGTTTCAATCAAACCTCAACTTTAACAATCAAGAGCAAAAATCAAATCAATGGAAGGTGAATCGTCAAGAGGAGGAAGAAATAATCGAGGACGTGGCCGAAACTCAGGAGGTCGAGGAAGACAACAATTTGTAAAGAAAAATGATTATGAAGAATCATCTCCAGAATGCAGAATTTGTAAAAGAAAAAGTCATTCAAAGAAAGATTGTTTAAAGATAAACCAGAATTTCATCATTGCAAAAAATTTGGGCATATCCAAAAAGATTGGCGATTCAAAAATGAGCAAGTGTAAGTTTCACTAAAGAAAAAAAAGATCAAGGTAATCTCTTTTATGCTTGTCAAGTTGTGAATACAAAAAATGACGATGTATGGTATTTGAATAGTGGTTGTAGTAATCAAATGTCAGGAGAGAAAATATTTTTCTTCACATGGGTACTGCAGTAACTTCACCTGTAAGAATGGGAAACAGTGACATTGTTCCTTCTCATGGAAAAGGAATCATTGGTGTAGAAAAGAAGAAAGAAACGAGGCTCTTGGGAGATGTGCTTCATGTTCCTGCGCTAAAACAAATTTTTTTTAAGTGTTGGTCAAATGGTGTAGCATGTATATGGTCATTACTTTGTAAATGGTGGTTGCATAATTCTCGGAAAATGACACAAGACACCAGTATTTGAGAATCCAAAACAAGTCATTGCAAAAGTAGTTAAGGAGAGGAGAAATTTCCCATTTATTATGAAGTACGTGTGAGATACCGCAATGAAGGCAAGGGTTGTCGATAATTCATGGCTTTGGCATAAAAGATCAGGCCATTTGAATTTCAATAGCCTAAAATTATTACATCAAAAAAATATGGTTCAAGGTCTTCCATAAATTCAAGATAAAGATGATGCATGTGAAGGTTGTGCGCTTGGAAAACACCATCGTCATACATTTCCAAAAGGAGTAGCCCGAAGAGAAACTGAAGTTCTCGAGCTTGTTCATACTGACGGTTGTGTTCCATGAGTATTCCATCTCATGGTAACAATTGTTACTTTATTCTTTTCATTAATGATTTTTTAAGAATGACATGGCTTTATTTTATGAGAGTAAAATCTTAAGTTTTGACAATATATAAACAATTCAAAAATTTGTTGAAAAACAAAGTGGTCATTCCATAAAAAAATTGAGAAGTGGTAATGGAAAAGAATACAATTTGTGGGAATTTGAAAAGTTCTATGAAGAAGAAGGTATTGACAGACAACTCACTACAATTTATACTCCACAACAAAATTGAGATTGTGAAAGAAAAAATCAAACTGTAGTGGAAATGGCAAAATCAATGATCCATGCAAAAGGTTTGCCAAAATCATTTTGGGGTGAATCTGTTTATACATATGTGTATCTTCTTAATAGATCTCCAACAAAATCATTTCAAATCAAATGCCACTCGATGCATTAAATGGAAGAAAACCATCAATGAAGCATTTGAGAGTATTTTGGAGCATTTGTTATGCACAAATACCCAAGGTGAAAAGACAAAAACTTGATGAGTAAGTGAATAATGCGTTTTTATGGGATATAGCTCGAATTCAAAAGCATATTGACTCTTTCATTTGAACACTCACAAAATTATAATTAGTCGAGATGTGATCTTTGATGAGAATGCTTCGTGGGATTGGAAGGAAAAGAAGATTGAAAAAAAAAATTATTATTTCTTTGGAGGACAATCAAGACTCAAGTGATTATAATGAATTACCCCCAACTACACCAAGGTCAAATTCTCCATCTCAACTAGTCAATCAAGCGACAATACAAGCTCAAGTTCATCTTCAACAAACTCACGTCCAAATTCTTCTCCAAACTCAAATCCGAGAAAAATACGAAAAATTGAGTGACATTTATGCAAGTTGCAACTTTTGTATGGTTGAACCAAATTCATTTGAGGAGGCAGTGAAAGAAGAGTCGTGGAAAAAAGCCATGGACAAATAAATCAAAATGGTTGAGTAAAACAAAACTTGGGATCTTATCGAGAAATCAAATGGAAAAGAAATAATTGGTTTAAAGTGGATCTACATGGTAAAGTATTATCTAGATGGCACTATGCAGAAGAACAGGGCAAGGCTTGTCTCCAAAGGTTATTCTCAGCAAGCTAGAGTCGGTTACAACGAAACTTTTGCACTAGTTGCAAGGCTTGACACAATTAGAGCCTTGATTGCTTTTGCGGCACACAAAGGTTGGAGTCTTTACCAATTGGATGTTAAATCAACATTTCTTAATGGGGAATTAAAAGAAGAAGTTTATGTTGAACAACCGCCAATCTATGTTGTTTAGGGAAATGAAGAAAAAGTGTACAAGCTAAAAAAGGCGTTGTACGGGTTGAAGCACACACCAAGAGCTTGGTATAATCAAATTGATGGTTATTTCAATACAAATGGGTTTGAAAATAAAAAATGAGCCAACGTTGTATGTGAAAATACAAGGTAACTCTAGCATCCTCATTATTGCTTTATACGTTGATGACATAGTGTTTACTGGCAATTATAATAACATGGTGGAAGAGTTCAAGAAAGACATGATGAATAAATATGAAATGAGTGACATGGAATTACTTAGATATTTTCTTCATGGAGTTTTTATTTCACAAAAGAAATATACCGAAAATGTGTTAAAAAATTCAGAATTTTTGGATGCAAATCTGTTGACACACCTCTTGTTGTGAATGAGAAGTTCAAAAAAGTAGACGGCGCTCAAAAAATTGAAGACACTCTTTGTCAAAGCATGATGGGCAATGTGTTTTATCTTACAACAACAAGGTCAGATATCATGTTTGCTACAAGCTTGATATCTAGATTCATGAATAATCTAAGTCAAATTCATTTCGGAGTCGGAAAAAGAATTCTTCGTTATCTACAAGGGACTCTAAACCACAAAATCAGATATGCAACAATAAGGCATGTCAGCCTTGTTGGTTATTGTAATAGTGGTTGGGGAGGTTGTGTTGATGATATGAGAAGTATCTTCAGATATTCGTTTTCTTTTGGGAGTGGAATATTTTCTTGGTCATCCAAGAAACAACAAAGTGTAGCTCAATCCTCAGCTGAAACTAAATATATTCAGCAGGTCAAGCAACATCTCAAGCCATTTGGTTAAGAAGGATTCTTAAAGATATGGGTGGCAAATAAGACGAAGGAACTGAGTTGTATGGCGACAACAAATTCGCGATTGCTATGGCAAAAAATCTCGTCTTTCATAGTCGAACTTGAAACATTGCAATCAAGTACTATTTCATTCGAGACGCTTCTGAAGATGGGAAAATACAATTCAAGTTTTACAAATTCGAAGAATAACAAGCTGGCATTTTTACAAAGGATCTTCCAAAAGATAAATTTTAGCATTTAAGAGGACTCCTCGAAATTTAACAATTTCACATTAAAGAGAAAATGTAAAGTAATGTTCAATTAACCAAGATAAGTGAATGAACATGCCTCTAATCAATGTTTTAAAATAGTAAAAGGTATCTCCGGATAAGGAAAGATCTAGACTTTTGATAAATAATGCATGTATCCACAATAATATACGGTTCATGTATTTACATTCAAATATTAGAGTTTAGAATGTTCATCCACTAATATAAATAGTGAAATTTTTATCTTATTTGTAACAAATCTATTTTACAAAGAATAAGTTTTTTATTTTTTTATCAAATTACAAGAATAAGTTAATACTAAACAAAGCTATTTTTTTTATTTCTTTTATTCTATTTTTTTTTTTATTAAATTTTGTCCAAACACCCAACAACCTTTCTACTAGAAGATAATCGATCGTCACACTAGCACATAACCTTTTTATAGAACATTGGCGAGTTACAGTTTTGCTTTCCTTTTGTTTGTATAAACTTGTTTTTTTAATGATTTCCACTAAGAGTTTCGCTTGATGTGCTGTCCAGTTTGAATCCTATTTTTTCTTCCATAAGTGTAAGTAGTGTTGTAGTGGGAACGAAATTCAAGGCCAATTTGCTTACTAAACTCTCCATCTGAAACCACCTATTACATTTTCCACCTGCGCTCCCCAATGGATTAACCAAATGTCATGAACTCTCTGTCTAATCCATGCAGCCTTTTGATTAGAAGCCTCCCTTCATACTCCAAGTTGATAGTATCATAAAAACCCCTAATTTGCAGTTATTTTTACTCAACCCCTTCCCTTTATTCATTTTGTTCAGACCCTCCACCATCAATTCTTTCCTTCCTCCGACTTAATATATATTATTGTACCCATTACTTCTTTTCTCTTAAAGTCCAAACTCCATTACCAGTAGCCTTGAGATACCCTTCCTTCGATATACTTCACACATACCACACCCACCCCACACATACGCATACTGTGTGTATATTATTCTAAGGAGTTATTGGAAAGGAGGAAATGTCGAAGAAAAGAAACCAAGATCGTATTAGTGCCTTACCTGATCCGATGTTGCTTCATATTCTTTCCTTTTTAGAGATGAAACAAGTAGTGAAAACTAGTGTACTTTCAAAGAGATGGAAATTTATCTGGACCTTTGTCCCAATGCTTACATTTAAACATTCTGGGTCCAAAGAGGAGACTTCAAAGTTTGTTGCATGGGTTCATAAAACCCTTCTTTGTAACCGCAACACAAGTATAGAAAAACTTGATATTAGTTTCGCTCTTTCTAAGGGTTATTCTGTCGGTTTTGCCTCGGATGTTGATGGTTGGGTTCAGATTGCTTTAGATAAAGAGGTGAGAGATCTGAGGTTAGACTTATGTTATTATACAACTAGTTATAGCTTGCCTCGGTTTCTATATTGCAACAAGTCTCTGTTGAATTTGAGTATTCGTGGTTGCAAATTGGAACCAAAACAAGGTTTGAATTGGACATGCCTTAAAAGTTTATCACTAAATTTGGTGGTTATTAACGAGGATATAATTGCAAAGATATTATCTGGCAGTCCTATGCTAGAATACTTTAAATTTGACAATTGTTTGGGCGTCAAATGCTTGAATATCAGCTCTGAGAATTTAAAAGAATTAGTCATAGCGAATATATTTGCACCTATGTTGGAAATTTCAGCACCTAACCTCCAATATTTGCACATTTTGGGGGAATTGTATAGAATAGTAAAATTTCAGATGCTAAGTGTCTCATCTCTCCTTAAAGTTGAGCTCAACTTTAATTTCTACTTCTATGGTAGAGAATTTGAATATAAGAAGCTGTATGATTATCATCTTATTGAGCTTATTGATCACTTTCACCATGTACCTGAACTTGAATTGGGTGGCCATTGCATTCAAGTATGTAACTCTTTCCTTTATAATTCATCAACATGTTAATTAAGCTTGTTACGTTGTGTGTATGCATGTTCAATGCCTTCATTTCTACATGTTTGATTGTGTCTGTGAATATATTTCTTCTACCTTGTTAACAAGGAATAGTACTATGACTTTGCAAATTACAAGTCAAAGCTTGTCTTCTGAGTAAAGATTTCATTATCTTTAAAGTTATTGTGCGCTAACCACATGTTTTGCCTCGTTCATATATGCTCGTATTTCAGGTCTTAGCCCTTTCACTTGTGGAGGAAAAAACCTTTCCATCGCCATTAACGCTCCTTACATGTCTAAAGATGAATGCATTTATTGACGAACAAGTTGTGGCTGCAGGTATTATTAGTCTTTTAAAATACTCACCAAATCTAGAGATATTAGTAGTGAGGAGGCCAGATAATCTTCGTAAGGTAAACATAACTAATTTAAGACCATACCTTAATCAATTTGCAATCTCACACTTACTTTAATCTTACATGAGTATGAGTATCTGTGTGTGTTTCTTTAGCATCAGACCGTCTCAGCCCTTGGGAAGCTAGTAAAAGAGTATTGGGCATCCGGAAAAATGGTAGAAAAACTCTCTCTCCCTTGCTTGAAGATTGTCAAGTTCCATGGTTATAAAAAACTTGGGAATGCTGGTAAATCCACACTTTCTCTGCTACAAGATATACTCGAAAGTTCTGGGCTTCTTGAATGTGTAGTTTCATGATGTCTCATCTTTTTCTTCTAGTGCTTCTGTATTTTGAATTAGAAGACCCAACACAACTTATCACACATCCGCTATCTTTAAAAAAAAGTTGCACTTATATAGGGATAGTTTCTTTTGAGTTGCTTGTTCTTGAAGCTACTATCCTTTTTTTGGTTGCTTGTTGAAGCTACTATCTTCTTTTTCAGTTATTATGTTTGTCCAATTGATTTTGCAATTTACTATCTAATGTTAATATTTATAACCAAATCAAGAGATTTTCTTCAATTACCAATGAATTTAAGAATGTTTTGCTAAATGTCAGTGTCACTTATCAGCAAGTTTCTTGATTTAGATATGTGAAGAAGCTGTAAAGTAAAAAACAATAGTTTCCATTTATTCAGAAAGTCCAGAGAAATCAAAGACCTAATAAGTTATACAAACAATCTTTACTCGTGAAAAAAGTACTGAATCAAATATTTTTTTAGTATTGGTGCTAAATCATATAAGATTATAATCACAAACATGTCTCTCTACATTCTGAAACTGGGCTTTCTCTTGTGGACAAGGAGAAACTAATAATTAGAAAAAGAAAAAACCAAACTTCAAACACAGTTCTTCAGAAGATAAGTGCCTTTTATGGTTTATCTTGTCATGACTTTACATGTAATATTTCAGGGTCTAGATATCATATTATCTTGCATTTGAACGTAGATTCATTTTGGACTACACTCCTTAAATGGAAGTAGAGGTATAAGAATTACGTCAGATTATATGAAACAACATGAAAGACAAGAGTAAGGCTGGTGTGTTGTGGTTTGTAGTAGAAGATCCAAAGCAAGTTATCCCACATCGGATATATTTGACCAAAAGTTACAGTTAATATACTTAAACCTTACAACATAAGAATGTCCCTTCGGGGACATCCGATAAAATTGGAACGATACTTTAACCTATTCAGGATCTCAAAGATGGGTTTGCAAAACGAAAAGGAAATTGTGCCCACTAATATATAAATGCTCTTTTCTGCTGGGTACCTTAGATTTGTAAAATCATTCTATTGTTTTAGTGTAAAAGTTTTAATTTTTATGTTACAAAATTTGTGATTTAAGCGTTTTGGGAGATGTTGATTAGGCTCAATTTTTCGATAGATTGTAGTTGAACCTTAGAACTCTACTATATTTTTGGTTGTAGTGGAAAACGCTCCCAACGCTCAAATTTAAACTTTATAGGTCCAGAGAACAGAAGACTCCGGAGTTTGTTGCATGGGTTCATAAAACCCTTCTTTGTAACCGGAACACTAATATAGAAAAACTTGATATTAGTTTCGTCTATTCTGATTGTTTTGCGTCGGATGTTGATGGTTGGGCTCGGTTTGCTTTAGATAAAGAGGTGAAAGATCTGAGGTTAGACTTTTTACCTTATAAATCAATTTATAGCTTGCCTCGGTCTATATATTGCAACAAGTCTCTAATAAATTTGAGTATTAGTTGTTGCAAATTGGTACCTAAACTAGATTTAAGTTGGACATGCCTTAAAAGTTTATCACTAAAAGGGATAGCATTATATGAGGATACAATTGCAAAGATATTATCAGGCAGTCCTATGCTAGAATACTTAAATGTTGACGCCTGTGGCGTCTTTAAACGTTTGTTTATCAACTCCGAAAGTTTAAGAGAATTGGTAATATGGGACATATATCCACCTATCTTGGAGATTTCAGCACCTAACCTCCAATATTTACACATTTTGGAGGACTTTAGTACTTTAAACAAATTTCAGATGCTAAATGTCTCATCTCTCCTTAAAGTTAAATTGAACTTTACATTCGACTCTAATGATAGAGAAACCGAATATGAGAAGCTGTATAAAAATGTTATTGAGCTTATTGATAACTTTCACCATATACCTGAACTTGAATTGGGCGGCAACTGGATTCATGTATGTAACTCTTTCCTATAATTCATCTACATGATAAGCGCTTTACGTTTTGTCTTCTGAGTAAAAGTTTCATTATCTTTGAAGTTATTGCGTGCTAATCACATGTTTTGCCTTGTTCATATATGCTCGGATTTCAGGTCCTAGCCTTTTTACTTGAGGAGGAAAAAACCTTTTCATCTCCATTAACGCGCCTTACATGTCTAAAGGTGAATGCATTTATTGACGAACAAGTTGCGGCTGGTATCATAAGTTTTTTGAAATGTTCACCAAACTTAGAGAAATTCGTACTGAAAAGGCCAAATCATGATGATCGTAAGGTAAACTTTACTAATATACAGAGCTCACCTTAATAAGTTAGCAGTCTTACACTTATCTTTACAGTCTTACACGAGTATTTGTGTTCTATATGTGTAGTATGTGGCCATCAAATCCCTAGAGAAGCAAGTAAAAGAGTATTGGGCATCTGGAAAAATGGTAGAAAAACTCTCTCTTCCTTGCTTTAAGACTGTCAAGTTAAATGGCTATAAGAAACTTGGGAATTTTGGTGATCCCACACTTTCTCTCTTACAAGTCTTACTCGGAGGTTCTGGGCTTCTTGAATGTATATAGTTCAATAATGTCTAATCTTTTCTACTCAACTTGCTGTGCTTTGAAGTAGAAGAGCCGGCACAAGTTTATCCCTTTAAACACAAACTGCTGTTAATAAAGATTGTTTCTTTTGGGTTGCTTGTTTTTGCAGCTACTGCTTTTTTTCCCATTGAATATGTTTGTCTATTTGTTTTTAATTTACAGTAATAGTTGTTTGTGTAATGTTATTGTTTATGACTACGATGTTTTAATTTGTTTATGTATTCAAGAATTCTTTGCAAAATGTTCATTAGGATTTTCGACGGGGTTAGAAACCTTAGATTAAGTTTCACTTTTCAGTAGTTAAAAACAATAGTTTGCATTTGTTTAGAAAGAGTGAGAGAAATCAAAGACATGATAGCACTAGTGGGTATTACAATACTGAAAATATCAACCAGTTTCTTAACTCTTGTTATACAATTCAGAGTTTAACCCTTGCTCCTTTAAATGTGTAATAGTCATTTCAAGGAGGGCGATTTTCTTTAAGAAAGACAGAAATATGTATGACCTGAGTAGATTTCGTGTTAAAGTATAGTTGTGTGTCTTTAGATCATCGCTTCATTGCCTTGACTGGATTGTCTGAACTGCATCCAATTGGATTAGATCAACAATTTAGATGTGGGCTAAAGACATATTTTTTAAAAGTAGGACTTACCAGCATCCCCAATTTAGATGTGGGCTAAATACAGCAGCATCAGAAGTGTGGACTTACCAACATCCCCAAGTTGAAGTACTTCCATGATCTCTCATCTATTTCTCCTGATGCTGCTGTGTTTTAAATTAGAAGACCCAACACAACTTATCACACATCTGATATCTTTAAACAAAATTTGCACTTAATTATAATAGGGACCGTTTCTTTTGAGTTGCTTGTTCTTGAAGCTACTCTCCTTTTTTTGGTTGCTGTTCTTGAAGTTATTATTGTTTTTTTTTTCAATTATGTTTGTCCACTTGCTTCTATAATTTACTGTCTAATGTTAATATTTATAACCAAATCAAGTGATTTTCTTCAATTTACCAATGAATTTAAGAATGTTTTGCAAAATGTCAGTGAAAGTGTTGAGTTGTTGCAGGGTTAGAAACCTATGATAATTTTTTTTCTATCGGCAAATCAAAATTTTATACCAGAATGGCCAACGTACCAAGTCATTACAACTTACATATCCGAGGAGGATATTTTTACACCATGTGTACTACAAAATAAAAAAGCCAAAACATATGGGCTGATTTAAACTTTACTCAAGGATATAAGCACTGACTATCAATCACAAAAGTTTTCGACTAATACAGCTGCTCTAGAACTTTTAAATCCTCTTCTATTCAGTTTTATGGCAACAAAGCAATAATTCTATTATAAAATCGAATCTTCGTTTCTCATTGCATCGCCATGAACTATTGCGTTTCTTTCACTCCAAATAAAGTTAATATAAGTCGCGATACTCACGCTAGCAATAAGGGTAATTTCATATAGAACAACCGTTGCAGCGCAAGATCGATCAGATTCGTTAAATCTGTGGGTAAACTAATTATGCCACAATTAGTTAAAAGCTTGCCAAGCATTTTTCTCGAAAAAGAGCAATTAGTAAATAACTGATCTAAAATCCTCAGTACAATTATTACAGAACACGCAAATTGGGTTCATTTGACACCCCCGCTCTATCATTCTACTTTTCGTAGGAAGTCGAATGTGAACAGCGAGCCACGAGATGAATGAGCATCTCGGAATGCATCTCTTAGCCCAAATAATACTACACCAAGTAACAGCCGACTGAGGATCAATAAATCTCCTGAGCATTTTTTTAAAGGAAAATCTGCCTTTGGTGTTCTCACAATCTCACTCCAACAGATTTGATCTTCACCATCTGGTAAATATATTGAATTCAGAAAAGGATAATCGTACCTATGCATGGTGATAATCTCCATCGATTTTTGCCGAAGCAAGAAGCAACCGTTCTATTGTTGTAGAAGTTATACTTGTCAATTTCAAGTTTAAGAATACCTGAAACATTTTTTTCCTCGATCCAGTTATCCCATAATATGTATTATTTGGGCTAAGAGATGCATTCCGAGATGCTCATTCATCTCGTGGCTCGCTGTTCAATTTTAAGAATACCTGAAACATTTTTTTCACCATTCTTAACTTTTATAAACTGAAAAGCTACTTGTCTAATCTTCAAGAGTTGTTTCCATATCCACGTATTATATTGTTTAGAACCGAGGCTCCAAACACAGTTGTCTTTAATAATATTGCAATAAACCCAATTAGTCCATAAGTTATTACCTCTTGAATGCATTCTCCAGAATGTATACTTTATTTATGTTCTCTATGTTGGGAATATCTAGGCCTCCAGTTTCTTTGCTAGAACGTATACTCCCAGGATATCTTTGTACCCTGAGCTCCATGTGAATTGCCCTTCCACAAAAAACTGGAAGTTTCTTGTTTTCGATATGTGAAGAAGCTAAAAAGTAAATACAATAGTTTCCATTTATTCAGAAAGTCGGGAGAAATAAACAGAGAAGATTTTTAAAGCCCATTTTCTGACTTCATTTTACCCTTTATATTTTACTTCACCGCTTTTATTTTCCATAGTTTCGTAACACATCACACACCTTTCTCTCAGAAATTGATCCCAAAAGACTTTTGTTCTCTGGTACTATTTCAAGCAAAATAAGTCGTTATAATTGCTCAAAACTCATCATACACGAAGAAGCGAAAGGTAATTTAAATTGTAAAAGAAACCAGTTTTATTTTTCAATTGGTATATAGTGTAGAATGGGTGTATGGTGATGTTACAGTTATTAGAATCCCGGAGATGGTTTTACAAAAGGAAAAGAAAATTGTGCCCACTAATATCAAAATGATCGTTTCTTCTGGGTACCTTAGTTTTGAAAAAAAACATTCTCCTTATTGTTTTAGTGTAGAAGTTTTAATTTTTATGTCACTAGATTTGTAATTTTAGCATATTGGGAGAAATTGATTAGGCTCAATTTTTTTTGATAGATTGTGGTTGAACCCTTAGAACTCTACTCTATTGTCTAAAGCTCCTTCTCCAAGTCAAATATATAAACTGTAGAATTGAAGAAACGCATAAGAATCTCGCAACTTGAACTCTCACTACTAGTCTGGTCAATCTAATCTCAAAATTTATTTATTATGGCACAAGATTTTATTATTACATCAAAAAAAAATTCCTTGTTAATAGGACGAGATTATCATTTGATTGAGATACTCTAAATAGGATTATGATAATTAGGACCTTTACTTCTTGTTACCTATTATGATTTCATGACAAGGTTGAGTGAACCTTTCATGAGCGGAACTTAGCAGGTGAAAACATACGTTAATGTGAGCAAGCATGAGATATAATGTTAATTGGTGAAA
This sequence comes from Nemophila menziesii, assembly GCA_029959085.1. NCBI lineage: Eukaryota > Viridiplantae > Streptophyta > Magnoliopsida > Boraginales > Hydrophyllaceae > Nemophila > Nemophila menziesii. The sequence goes on along the minus strand of JARWIR010000003.1, from coordinate 69,769,751 downwards.
AACACCCTGTTAGCTAGATATTTCCTTGTGTTTAGATCACTTTGTTTGTGTGGTATATTGCTACCTAATTTAGACACTAACAAACCATTCCAATCAATATAGGAATTCCATCTAAAAGATTCTCCGGCGAGAGAAGGCATTTTCACAACTTTCCCCACAGGCCAAATTATCTGCAACTTCACATGTAAAAAGGGCTTGTATTTTTAATAATGAGAGGTGTAAAGATATTATGATTTCCTATTATGGGCTCGTATGTTTAACTGGTCTAACTTTTAGGCTCGCGAAAGATTCATTTAGTATGGGCTTTTTGTATAGGCATTGTAGTGTGCGTGCACTTAGTAAATGCTATTATAATTAGGGTTGATGATACACAAATTGATCATCTCCTCCGCCTCTCAATGAGCGAGAAGTTGAGAACCCATTCAACTATCTCTATCTTGTGATTAGCGTCCATCAATTTTTTATTACTATATATTCAGGCATGCGCTTTTTATAATATGGCATTCTGAATAATCTGATATAATTATTAAGACTTGTTAAAATTTTCTTTTATATATATGAATTTTGATGTTCATTTGTGTTGTACATAGGTACCAGACAATCTCCAAGGAAGAACGAAGTTGTTTTGTGAGTTTGATTTGTTCTTGAAGATTGTGGACTGCAAATTCAAGTCGGAATGCCATCATCACCACCCCAGGATTGTATTGTTGTGTGAGGGCAGTGTGTAATCAGTGATAAAAGCTTCTTATCACTGTGCATACACATAACTCATGTAGGAATCCGATCCTGGCGGTTGTGTTGATGGCATTCAAACTTGAATATCCAGTCCTCGAATTTCAAGAAGAAATCGCACTTGGAAAAGGATCCTTAAGTTTCAACACTTCTTTGAATTCATGAGCTTATTAACTATAATTCATACTTGAGCTTCTATTTACATTTTGCAGTATGATACCAGTAGGAGACCTGAAGTAACGGGAAGAATGGGGTTGGTGCAGTTTTTTGTCTAGTAGAAGATTGTTGTTTTTATGTTATGTAGAAAATTTTGGGGATTAAGGTTACATATTTTGCCTAATAAAACTTTGTGTGATCTTAATATTCTATTTATATTGTATTTCAAATGAATTACAGATTCTGTAAATATGATTTCTTAGTCATCAATATATCAGTCTCTTATTTGGGTTGCATGAGAGAATATCATGTTGTCTCGAGCTCCACAACCCAATTGGCTCAGATTGATTGATTACACAGCTGAAGGAATCAACAGGTCCAGATATAGGCGCTGCAACTCCACCAGAACAGAACAGCTTTTTGCTGTCAACTCGCCCCTGTTGTCACCTTCCTGACTTGAGCATGGTGCAGCTGTTATCCACCTGCCTGAATTTACCCTGAAACCTGCAACATGACGCCACTGATCAGTGATCACGCACAGTCAACACGCCCTACTCATGCCATATAGTTGTTGCAACCTTACAACTCAGAAAAACGTGCCGCGAGTCTTCATTCGCAGCTCCGCAACTACTGCATATTTTATCGTCAATTACTTTCCTTCCAAATAAATTCTCCGTCGTTGCTAGGCGATCCCTTGCAATGCGCCACAGTAAGATCTTCAAATTTTGCACACTTAATATTCCATATCCTCCCCCAATTGAAATTTGTATCAGGGGCAATAATATCTATGTGAGTAAAAGTGGATTTCACCGAAAATATCTTGGATGCTTCATGTCTCCACTTAAAGCTTACCCCATCCACTCCCTCTATCTCTACTACCCCTTCTTTTCGCCCCTGCGAGTATAGCCTTACATATATTCGATTTGATGCCATTTTTATCGTTTTGTATTACTCCACCATTAAAGTAATTGCGCTTAAGAATCTCTACCCATGCCACTTTGTGATTTTGGAATAATTCCCATCCAAGTTTTGTTAAGAGTGTATGTTATATTTTTTTGCACTTCTTATTCCTAATTCTCCCACCGCCTTTGGTCTACAAACTTGATCCAACGAAATCCAATAAATTTTCCTCTTTTCAATTGAGGACTTCTAAATAAAATCTTTAACAATACGATCTATCTCATCACAAACATACACATGAAGTTTCATTACCTGTATTTTCTAAGTAGGTATAGCGCACAAGATCGATTGTGCTAATGTAACTCAGCTAGCTAGTGATAAGTTTTTTTCCTTCCATGTCGCCTACTTAACCCTTATTCTTTCCATGATTCTCTTATCAAACACTTTAGGTAATTTCCCCAATTGAATGGGCACACTTAAGTAGGTTCCAAGTGATTCACTAAGGCAAAAACCACTCACTCTTGCCAACTCATGATGTGTCTCTAAAACTACATTTTTTGAAAAATATATTAATGATTTTGCCGCATTTATCGTTTGACCTGCTTCTTTACTGAACATGCTCATCGTCTCTTGGATTATCTTAACTTGTGAAACAGAGATTTCACCAAAAAGGATTAGATAGTCAGCAAATAAATATATGTGATAATTTTGGACCTTTGTCGTCCCATGCGAATTGGTTCCGACCCTCCATTCTCGCATAGATCCTAAATAAGTAGAGACAACCTCTCTATACACATAATAAAGATGTGAGGAGAGAGTGGGTCTCCTTAAGGAAATTTCGGAAATGGTTTATACGGGAGTAAAGGTTCGCCATTCCACAACACTTTCATTTCGTTCTCTGCCATACTTGACATGATAAGGGCCATCAAACTCATAGGAAATCCAAAGTGTTGAACTGTGCCTTCAATAAATTCCCACTGGATATTGTCATATGCCTTCGCCAAATCAATCTTAACTACCATAATACCCGTATTCCCCTTAAGTTGGCGCATTCTATGATCCATCTCTCAAACTAACACAATGTTATCTGTAGAAGACCTTCCTGGCAAGAAACTACTTTGATAAGGGTCAATTATATCAGCGAGGATGTGCCTAAGTCTATTGACCATAGCCTTCATAATAAATTTACAAGGTGAACTTATAAGGCTAATAGGTCTAAACAAACTTACCCGATCAGGATCCAGAACCTTCGGAATATGTTGATAAGTGTTCCATTTAGTTTCGGCGATAAACAACCCAATTCTAACGCCTCTCGAAACATAGTACCCATAAATGGACCAACAGTTTCCAACACTTCTGATAAAATATAGCCAACATTCCATCAGGATCAAGAGCTTTCATAAGATTTGACTGAAACACCGCTTCCCAAATTTCCTCCTCAGAAAAGGGTACACTAAGGGCTCGGGTCTCCTTCTCCCCAATAAAGCCAATCTGGGGAAGAGAAAACTTCCAATTTGATCCCTAGGTTCTTCATATAATTGTTCGAAATAATCTCTAACCAATTTTTTCAGATCATCCTCGCCTTCAACCCACTCATTATACACATTCATTAACCTCACACATTTTGACTTCTTCTTCCTTATGATCTTGGAGAGATGGTAAAACCTTGTATTTCATTCACCCGGTCTAATTCAGTCCTCTATTGATTTCTGAAAGCACGTTATCTCCTCCTGTTCTAACACACTCTCATACTCCTTCGTTAATCGGGTCCCCAAACATCAAAACGACGAATTATACGAGACATGTAAGGCTTTTTGAATGATCTAAGTCTCGTAGCCAAAGTTTTCTTCCTCCGATTTATATCACCAAAACTTACCATTTTCCATATAGTAAGTTGTTTTTGAATGTCTTCAATTCCTAGTCCAATTCCAATTTTTATACCCTCCCACTTCTCTTTCACAAACTCTTGGAAATGCTTATAAAGACACCAAGTTGCTACAAAATGAAACCTACGGCATGTATCTTCGGTTTCTAAAATGGAAAAAATTGTATCAATATCGGTATGTGATCAGAGTTTATGCGAGCTAAGTGTAAGACGCGAGTGTTAGGAAAAATGTTTGCCATTCTGAATTTCCATACGCCCATCCAGTCGTTCCATGGTTCCATGATTTGTTGCCCCTTTTCCATGAACCACGCAATGTAAACCGTGGTCCCTCGAATCCCAAAATCAACCAACCCACAACTTTGCCCCTATTTCTCAAATCTTTCATACGTCTCGATACACCCACTACCCTTTTTTTATCCTCCTCTTTCCTTATCTGGTTGAAGTCATCCACCATTAACCACGGTATAGTTAAATTATAAAATGCATGATGTAGCGTTTTCCATAACTCCTCCTTTTCTTAATGAAGTACGCACATAAATTGTCGGATAAAAAAAATCACATTCGTAACCATATTGACTCACCTCTACATTAATCACTTGATGCCCAGCCGAGAGAGCCCAAACATTTATGTCTGAATTATGCCAAATGGGTCATATTCCTCCTTTAAAACATTCCGAGTCAACACGAATATAATTATCTTTTTATAGTGATTAGAAAATTTTATACGCTTTAACTCCACTCACACGCGGTTCAACAATCACCGTAACCAAACTTAATAACTAGTCATCATATCTTTCACGACCCTTCATAAAATCAAATTGTCCGCACCATAAAAATTCCAAATAAAAATATTAAGGTATTGCTTCGTGCTCCCCCAACCACTATCTATATCATTAATTGTACACATTAATAAATAATAATTAAACTATACAGTCAAGATACTACCCGAATCGTGCGTTAAATATCAACGGAGACATCTCCACGTCACCATCCATTCGCTCTCTAACCTCATCACTCAACTCTCCCACATGGGAATTTGGAACTTGGCTTTCCAACATCTGTAAGTCCAAGTCTTTGTCCCCTTCGACTTTAAATCCAGGAGTGTTGGAAATATCAGGTGGGTCGGCTCCCTAGTTAAAAGAGGAAATAAGTTGTCTCGAAATCACCACAGCTTGAGGAGGACGAACAAGACTAGTTTCAGCTGCTGCACAATTCTCCATCGAAAGTTCCCTTCTAGCGCCAAAGTTAATTGCCTCTAGGTCCCTGTCAACTTCCCTCTGATCAACTAAATCATAAAGTAAGTCCCCACTTTCTTCTAAGTCTTTTTTCACCCCAATAGCACTACTTGACCCCCCCCCCCCCCCCCATGAATCACAATCGCCCCACTATTCTTTGCCCCCTTACCATTACTCTTCCTCCTCCCTGTTGCTACTATTTATTTGATTGATGAACCCGCCTCAAAATCTTGAATCACTAAGTTACTGTGAAGTGATCTTTGTTGTTTGGAATTCGTTGCTGTAACGACATGGTGACCCCACGATTCTCTCGACCCTCCGCGATTTGCTTCAGTAAAAATAAAACCCTTCCCTTTGTTAGTTTATCCATTAACCCCAGAATTTTAACATGTATTAGTCATATGTTTCCCTGATCGACCCTCCGAGACATTCGCTTCCTCATCTACTCTGAAGGCCTCGAATCTCAATCCTAGTCCTTTGTTATAATTGGATTTTTGCACATGCTGACTCGATGACCCATTATTTTTCCATATCCGCGATTACCCCTACGGACCGTCATCCATTCTCCATACTTCTCCTCTAGTTTTTCCTTACCACCCCCATTATCCAAAAAGGAAGGACGAACCTGAACCGCCACTCCATAAGACCTATTTTTAAAAATTAAACATTGATATATATGTAGGTATATATTTGAGGTTACTAAAATAACATAAATTTATAGCTGTTTTATTGATAAAATAGTGTATATTTTCATAAAAGGTACTAATTATTCAATGATAAATTATTATTTTAAATGAAAATATATTCAAAACTATTCATTATTTGAGTTGATAGGGTCCCATCTTAAAATTTGGCTTTGCCCCAAACTCATATTAAACAAACCATATGATATTGTAATGCAAGAAGTAGTTTTTTTTGTTCAAAGATGCAAGAAGTAGCTGATATGTATGTGAGTATTGTGAATGTGAGGAGTTTTGGTTCTTTGATAGGGGTATTATTATTTTACGATACATAAGAAATTTAGTTTAATGGCGTAAATTTTCTTTTGTCGTGTAAGAGGGTAACTATAATTGTAGAATATATATAACTTTTAGAATTTTGGTGGGGAACGGTCAACGACTCAGCGCATGATATATCAAGCTATTTTTTTTTTTTCATACATGAGAGGCTAAACGAAGCCGTTAAGAATAAGAGATTACATTAAGAACAAAAAGAGCTTATTAACTAACTAGTACAACCCTATTAGTTGTACAACCACTCCTATCTCTTGTAATCAATCTCCAAAGAAAGTCAGGTGGATCATTAAGCACCACAGGTTGATTATGTGTTGATGCTCCTTCTCGTGCTAACCTATCGGCACAAAAGTTAGCTTCACGATATATCTGAACTAGCTCAACGTTCGGAAATTTGCGTAACAATGCACAACACTCTCTTGCTATCGAAACATAACGACTACCTAAGCTCCCACCGCCCTTCACTAGCGCATGGAGCTTCCTCGAGTCCATCTCTAACTGAGTAGAGCTCCCACCGCCCTTCACTAGCGCATGGAGCTCCTCCGAATCTGTTTCAATAACCAATTCATTATAGCCACTTGTGCAAGCCCATTTTAATCCAAAGTGTAATGCGGATAGTTCCGAAACAAATGGAGAAACAATATCACAAGAACCCATGAATCCCGCAATATACGCACCACATCGATCTCTTAAAATACCTCCAATTCCTGCTATTTGTTTAAGTTTATTGAAGCATCCATCAATATTTAATTTCATGCCTTTATCCGGCATAGTCCATTTTACCATAACGTTGCTAGCTAATTTAACTAATCCACCATCAAGTGACTTACCCCATGCAAGAACGAAGCTACTTGCTAGGGATAAAATTTCTCGCTTTAGTTCTACTATATGCGGTATTTCTTGCCCCTCATTGAAGATAATTGCATTTCGTTTTACCCAGATTGTCCATAGCATTGCTACAAACACAAAGGGCCATTCCAAGCCTTCAAAGTGCACCTTGGATTGGAGGTGTCCTTCCATCCAGCTTTTAACACCCCCGATTGAACCATGCGAAAATTCTGCAGCAGAATTCCTGGTTGCAGCCGCACCAGAACCATGCCATAGCTGCGCTCCAGGTTGCTCTCGGAAGTCCCTGTTCAGTCTACTCCTGGTTCGAGCCCAGCCATTGTTCAGCGCCATCAGGAGGTTCCTGTCCACGGTCTTCATCAAGCCAGCAGCTGCAGCACTCTCGTCCAGCCTTCCATACATCACAGCAGCAGGTCCATCCTTTTCAGCCACGCCAGCAGCCCCAGGTCCCACACGAATCTCCTCTTCAGAACCTGCACAAACAAAGGGACAGTCCACTAAATTCCATACCATAACGGCTATTTTGCATTTTAAAAATACATGGATAGTATCTTCCCTTTCGGCTCCACAAATAGGGCATGCTCTTGATTCTAGGATATTTCTCTTGTAGAGGTTTTCCGCTGTGGCGACCCGATTTAACACAATCCTCCGAAGGAAAATACGTATCTTTTGGGAACACTTTAGCTTCCATATCAAATCCCACTTGAAAGACTCATCAACACTAGTCTCCTCCAAGCTCATAAATGCTGATTTAACCGTAAAATTACCCGAGTTTTCAAGATTCCACATTACGCTTGAGCCACCATTTATATTTTGGACAACAAACCCATCTCGAAACGCTTCCACGCCCGCTAAAATAGCTTTACAAATGCCGGATTCATTCCCGTTTTGGATTCGGTTTAATAGGCCATTCTTAAAATATTTGTTTCTAAGTACTTCCACCCATGCAACCGATTGCTCCTCCTGAAGGATTTTCCACCCAAGCTTTGCTAACAAGGATAAATTATACCTTTCGGAGCCCCTTATCCCAAGACCGCCATTCTTTTTTGATTTACAAACCTGGTCCCACGCAACCCAATGCAATTTTCTCTCCGAAGCTGACGAGCCCCAAATAAAGTCTCTGACCACTCTATCTACCTCGTTACATACATACTTCGGAAGCTTCATAACTTGCATTTGATATACGGGTATTGCATTCAAAACTGACTGAGCTAGCGTGATCCGGCCCGCTAAGGAAAGAGTCTTAGTCTTCCAAGATGCTAGCTTGTTTCTCATTTTTTCTACTATCCCTTTGTAGAACCCCTTAGGTAACCTTCCCGAGAGGATAGGTACTCCCAGATAGGTACCAAAGGAGGTGCTATGACAAAATCCACTAGCCAGCGCAAGGTCTTTTTGCATTTGCTCCGGGACATTTTTTGAGAAATAGATTAATGACTTCTCAGCGCTGATTGTCTGTCCGGCTTCTTTACAGAACCTATCCATCGCCTCTTGAATGATTTGCACCTGCACAAAAGATGCCTCACCAAACAAAATTAGATCATCTGCAAAAAATAAATGTGATAGCTTAGGATCTTGACGACCAATCTGAATCTCTTTCCACTTCCCCGTATTGCAAAGCTCCTGGATTAGCAAGGATAATCTCTCCATACACATAACAAAAATGTAAGGCGAGAGAGGATCCCCTTGGCGGATACCCCTGTGGGGAGTAAACGGAGTTAATGGTTCACCATTCCAGAGAACTTGCATCTCATTCTCCTTCATGCTTGACATAATGATCTTTATCCAACTCTCCGGAAAGCCAAAAAATCTAACTGTTTCTTGAATAAATTCCCATCTAATTTTATCATAGGCTTTCGCAAGATCAATCTTTACAGCCATGATTCCTTTTCTCCCCACAAGGTGTCGCATCTTGTGATCCACCTCTCGAACAAGCACTACATTATCCACTGTTGATCGACCTGGTAAGAAACTACTTTGGCAAGGCCCAATAATGTTAGATAAAATAGGCCTTAGTCGATTGACCATGGCCTTCATAATAAACTTAACAGGTGAATTAATAAGACTAATAGGACGAAAAAGGCGTACCCGGTTCGGGTCTGGTACTTTAGGAATAAGGTGTATAAGAGTACCATTAAGACCCGAAGGCAAATGACCTGTCTGAATTGATTCACGAACCATTTTGCACACCGAAGGACCCACAGATGTCCAGCATTTCTGGTAAAACGCCGCTGACATGCCATCCGGCCCAGGGGCTTTAGACGGATTAGATTGAAAGACCACAACGCGGATTTCTTCATCCAAAAATGGAAGTTCCAGGTTACTCTTATCCTCTAATCCGAGGGGTCCAAGGCTCGGAAGATTACTCCCCACCATTTGGTCCTCCGGTACCGCATATAGTGATTCGAAATAATCACGAACTAACTGTTTTAACGCCTCCTCTTCCTCTACCCAATTACCAGCCTCATCTAATAGCCTAGTGCAAATAGCTTTCTTCTTCCGAATAGACGCTGCAACTTGGTAAAACTTTGTATTCCTATCACCCGATTCCACCCACTTATTTCTCGATTTCTGAAAATATATCGCTTCTTCTTGCTCTAAAACACTTTCATACTCCTTTGTTAATTGTATACCCATATGTCTAAGCGAGGAATTATACGAAACCTGAAGCGATCTCTGAATGCCTCGAATTCTTGCGTTTAGTTCCCTTTTCTTTCGATTAATATCTCCAAAGACTTCCATTTTCCAGTTATTTATTTGATTTTGAATCGCAATTATACCCTCTCCTAAACCCGTGTTATTACCTTCCCAATTCTTGCTTACGAACTCGAGAAAACCTTTATGAAGACACCAAGCCGACTCAAATCTGAAGCGGCGAGGATTAACTTTTGGCCTTTGAGTTGGGCAAACTTGAATTAGAATTAGCATATGATCCGAGTGGACCCTTGCCAAGTGTATAACCCGCGTTTTCGGAAACAGTTCTTGCCATTCAACATTACCATAGGCTCTATCAAGTCGTTCCATGATTCTTTGGCCTGAATTCCAGGAATCACTCCAAGTGTATCTAGGTCCTTCAAACCCAAGGTCTATCAAACCACAACTATTCCTCCATTCCTCGAACCTTTCCATTCTTCTAGAGACACCCGAAACACCGCCTCGTTTATCAATTTCCAAACCCACTTGATTAAAATCACCTGCGACTAGCCACGGAGATTGTAAATTGTGGAAAGCATGGTAAAGCGCATCCCATAACACCTCTCTCTTTTTATAATCCGGGTTAGCGTATATAGCCGAGAATATCCATGATCTACATCCTTGCTGACTCACTTCCACATTTATAACTTGTTTACCAGCAGAAAGAACTTTAATATTTACAGATGAATCGTTCCAAATTAACCAAATTCCACCGCTGTAACACTCTGAATCGACTCTAACCGAGTTGTCCTTTTGCAAAGAATTAATTACATTATTTGCTGTCACCCCACTAATCCGAGGTTCAACGATTACAGTAAGCCATACATTATTATTAATCATTAAATCACGTAACACTTGTCTAAACCTAGGCTTAGCAGCCCCGTAGCAATTCCATATCAAAATGTTAATGGGATTTTTAGTTCTTTCCCAAGAATTTCCTGAAACATTCACTAAATTCATTAAATAAAAAATAATAAACAAGCGTGTACCTCTTGGCGCATTAAGCGCGAGCTTCCATATCCATGTCATCGTCCGAGTTCCGAGAAGTCTGGACTTGTTCACGTTTAGCATCAGCTCCTGTTTCTTGAACTTGGCTGTCAAACCATGACAAGTCAACTTTATCGCCGCACTCTGAATCATCCCATAATGGGTCAGGCGGCCTAGCTACTGGTATGTTAATGTCTTCTCTTGACTCGCCTGGACAGGGGGGGTCCACCTCGGCAGAAAGCTCCTGTATAGGCGCCCTGTGCTGTGGTGTTGGAGGACCAGCATCAAAAGCCCCATAGTTTGGGTTAATTGCGTTTTGGTCCCTGGCCATATTTCCACCTACTGTAATGTTTATATCTACCAAGGAATCCATGTTATCTATCCCACATGCTCCAACCGTGGGCCTACTACACTCCTCCAATACCAAGTTCTTGTCTACAGCGATTTTCACCAACCCAGCACGTGATTTTCCACCTTTTGCACCATTCTTGCCCACTTTCTTGCTCACTGTACTTGCTCCAATTTGTCCCTCTTCAAGCCCACAATCGCTCACCTCCACTTCATCAACTAAGACCCGTCTTTGTTCAAAGTTAGGGGTAGTAATTATTCCATGTCCTATCGACCCCCCAATTTTTTTATTATTCCCATTAGCTCCTGATATAGATTTTCCTCTATTAGAACCCGACTTCGTACCCGATGGTTGCCCTTTATTCATTATATTTTGCGCATTAAATCTCATCTCACTTGGCAATTCTTCTACCCTTAGCGCATCGAAGCGGTTTCCTAGGTTGTTATTAGCGTAGGCTTTCGGGGCTTTATTGAAATTGTTTCTCCCATTCCCTTTATTTCCACGCCTCACCGTCATCCACTCGCCGTACTTTTCTTTTGGGGCCACCACCTCTATAACTTCCTCCACCATAGCCGCCTTCCCTTTTTCATTAACCCGATCATCCTCCATGCAATCAACTACGCTAGATGGACAAGTTTCTTTTTTGTGCCCAAACTTACCGCATTCGAAACAAATCAAGTGAAGCCCTTCGTATTCGACCTTGCATATATCAGTTCCTATTCTCACTTCGGGTTCCAAAGGTTTCTTCAAATCGAGCTCAATAGCTAATCTCGCGTAGTTTCCCCTTAGTCTTCCTTTCGTCATTGGGTCAATTTTAATCGTTCTACCCAGTTTATCACCTATTTTTCTAAGTATCCGCGCAGTGTAATTTTGCATACCAACGTTGGAGACTCTTACCCATGCAGTGGTCTTAGTTATTGAGTTAGACGCGGCATTAAAGCTAGGTGTCCATTCACGCACAATAAGGTAATGATCCAATATCATCCAAGGGCCTCCTGAAAGAGCGAAATCAAAATCACCTCTTTGCTCAAACTTAACCATATAGTACCCATAACCAACATCAACGAGTTCGAAGTGACCTTTTGGCGCCCATATCTGTCTTAATTTTGAAAGCAAATAGGAGAACCCAACCTCTCTTCCCAGGAGTCTAATCACAGCTGAATTACGCCACAACCTAATTCCTTCTTGTATCTCATCCCTAGTCCTAATAACTGTTGGAATTGAGTCGCATATTGTACTATCATCGTCATCCTCAATAAGTTCTTCTAGTTCTAAAAAATCGTCCTCCCTCATGGCATTATTAATCCTATTCTCATCTCTATCCTCTATCATAGGGATAACAATATTATTTCCGGTTACTGTACCTTTCCACCCACCTAAGCTAGGTTTAATAAAGTGTCCAGGAGGGGTACCTTTAGGCGCTTCAACAGTATTAGCAGGTGATGCATTAATTCTCGAATTTGGAGTCGGATTATTCTCAATAAACGCAATTGGTCCTTCAAGGTTTGCTCGCGACCTCTTACACGTTCTCCCCTCGCGATTTGCAGCAGCTAGTTCAGGGAAATCATCCATTGGATGATCATGATCATTACCCACGCTGGTCTTCTCTGTCATGGGGTGTATCGGCTCTATCATGATGTTATGTTCCGCCATGAATTGGTTTGTGTTAATCACGCTTATTTGTTCCGTTGTTTCCTCCGGAGGTTGCCCTGGTATGGGCTCGCCGCCGGCCAAGATAGGCGCAACAGCCATTTTTGCAGTAGTTTGTTTTGTTTTGAACGAAAGTTGCGGAGAAAAATAAAAGAGACGTTATCAAAGAAACTTAATTTTTTAATATTACCTATATATCAAGCTATTTGGATTAGCTATTTGGATAGAAACTATTTTATCGATTTACTTTTTTATATAATATGAAATAAGGATAAAAACTATTATATTCTTAAAAAACACACATTTTGCAAAACCATCCAGAAATAGATTAAATGGGTAGTTTAAAATAATTTATAAATGACCTTTTAGGGACCGTTTTTAATTAAGTGACAAAAACGCATATAGCTAGGGATATTGATTAGTAAAAGAGATGTTGATTAATTTTCTTTCCGTTTCTTGAATTCATTACAACGGTGAAATGAGTTTAGCTTTCCAAGCGAACAAACCATGAGTTGCCGGAATTCTCTCACCCCACCACCATAAAATACCCAAAACACCACTCCCACCACCACAAAATTTAACCCATTCTCCTCCACCTATTAACTTGTCATCTGAAGCTCAGGTTAGTCTCCTCTCCTTACTCGTCTTCTCTTTCTTTTTCTGCTTTCTCCTTTGTACCCCAAACCCTCACAACAAAACTTTAACCCAAATAAACACAAACTTAAACCGAACAAGATCATACTAAAACCAATTCAAAACTCAGCTTATGCTCCCTATGAAAAACCAAAACTCCTTGCAAAAATAATTAGTAACAAGCCAATCAGTTTTAACTTTTTTCGAAAAACCATCCATAAGTCATGGGGCTTGACTAAAGAAAATTCCACCAAAAAATAGGCTTCAATTCTTGCTTAATCAAATGTGAATCAGAGGAAGACTATCAAACTATTCTCAGGAAAAGGCCATGGAATATAGCTGGAAAACATGTTCTTATTCAAGAATGGAAGGAAAAGAATGGTCTAGCTATTGATAAACAAAACAAAAGGGTGTTATGGATACAAATTCATGGGATACCTGGTAACTACATCTCAACTGAAAATGTGTAATTCATAGCTAGCGAATTTGGAGAAGTTGCCGATATTCAATTACCTCCGGTGGAAACTTTTAAGGAGCTAAGCTACTGTAGAGCAAGAGTTAAGTGGGATGCTAATCAACCTCTGACATCTACTTACTCAATCAACATCTCGGAACATCGTAGCTTGAATGGATTAATTAAGTTTAAAAGATTGGGAAAATTCTGCTGCTTATGTGGTCTAATTGACCACATCGATAATGATTGTAACAATAAGGCTCGCCTCAAGAAAAAATTAGGCAAATGGATCCATGATAATGAACGAGACTTTTCCAAATCTGATGAATCAATGAAGAATTTTATGTTTACAACCATGGATGAGAGTAATAACTCAGTGAGTAAAGAATCGAAATTGAATCGCAACTCGGGTTAAGGAAACCGAGTTAGAATCGGTACGATGCCAAAGGACAAAACTTTGGTAGAAAACAAAAATAAAAAAGGAAAAAAGGAATACGAGGTTGCTAGCGTACTACAAGGACAGGTAGTGGGAGAGGATTTTGTTAAATTGTCTGTACCAGAAAATAACATCTTTGGTGTGCATATGACAAAGAAGATAAACGATGAGGTGGAACCCACATCCCCTAACCAGGCTGCTTTAATTAAAAATGGGTCGCTACAGTTATCTTTTGGGTCCATTAGCAAGGGTGGTGAGGACCAGGCCCTATCTGCCGAACCGAAAGTGGGCTTTAGTAATTGTATTAACTACCCAACTCAACAACCTATTAGCCCATCAGCGGTAACAACTACCCAAGCAAGTAACAACCCAAATAAAACACTACCACATCCAAACAATATTGAGCTGAGTAAGATTGAAGATTAGGATGAAGTTCGAACAGTTACTGTGGAAGAAGACGATGAACAAATGGAGGAAGTTCAAGAAAGAAGTGGAACAGAGGACCGACATAAGAGTAATAAAATGAAGTGTATAGAACTACATCTACTCAGAGGAGAGAAATTACATAATGATAAGATTTGGAGAGCTAGATGGGCACCAACTATGAGATCAACAAATCTTGAAAAACCAATGGCGGTAGTTTAAAATCAAGAGAATGAAACAAAGAATGAAGTGGGTACTGAAGGGTTTTGCGGATTGAACCAAATCAATCCCTTAACCCTCAATGACGCAATTTGTAAAAGAATGTCATTAGAAGAAAGATTGTTTAAAGGAAAACCACAATCTCATCACTGCAAAAAATTTGGACATATCCAAAAAGATTGTCGATTCAAAAATGAGCAAAGTGCAATTTTCACTGAAGAAAAAGAAAATCAAGGTAATCTCTTTTATGCTTGTCAAGTTGCGACTACGAAAAATGATGATGTATGGTATTTAGATAATGGTTGTAGTAATCATATGTCAGGAGGGAAAAATATTTTTCTTCACATGGATACTGCACTAACTTCGCCTGTAAGAATGGGAAACTGTGACGTTGTTCCTTCTCATGGCAAAGGAACCATTGGTGTACAAACGAATACAAGAACAAGGCTCTTGAGAGATGTGCTTCATGTTCCTACACTAAAACAAAATTTGTTAGTGTTGGTCAAATGGTGGAGCATGGATATGGTCTTCACTTTGTAAATGGTAGTTGCATAATTCTCGACAAAAGACACAAAACACCAGTATTTGAGAATCCAAAACAAGTCATTGCAAAAGTAGTTAAGGAGAGGAGAAATTTCCCATTTTATATGAAGTACGTGGGAGATACCGCAATGAAGGCAGGGGTTGTCGATAATTCATGGCTTTGGCATAAAATATTAGGCCATTTGAATTTCAATAGGCTAAAATTATTACATCAAAAGAATATGGTTCAAGGTCTAACAAAAATTCAAGATAAAGATGGTGCATGTGAAGGTTGTGCGCTTGGAAAAAACCATCGTCATACATTTCCAAAAGGGGTAGCCCGAAGAGAAACTCAAGTTCTCGAACTTATTCATACCGACGGTTGTGGTCCAATGAGTATTCCATCTCATGGTAACCATTGTTACTTTATTCTTTTCATTGATGATTTTTTAAGAATGACATGGCTTTATTTTATGAGACTGAAATCTTAAGTTTTGACAATATATAAACAATTCAAAAAATTTGTGGAAAAACAAAGTGGTCTTTCCATAAAAATTTTGAGAAGTGATAATGGAAAAGAATACAATTTGTGGGAATTTGAAAAATTCTATGAAGAAGAAGGTATTGATAGACAACTAACTACAATTTATACTCCACAACAAAATAGAGATTGTGAAAGAAAAAATCAAACTGCAGTGGAAATGGCGAAATCAATGATAAATGCAAAAGGTTTGCCAAAATCATTTTGGGGTGAAGTTGTTTATACATCTGTGTATCTTCTCAATAGATCTCCAAAAAAATCACCTCAAAATCAAATGCCACTCGAAGCATTGAATGGAAGAAAACCATCAATGAAGCATTTGAGAGTATTTGGGAGCATTTGTTATGTACAAATACCCAAGGTGAAAAGACAAAAACTTGATAAGTCAGTGAAAAATTCATTTTTGTGGGATATAGCTCGAAGTCAAAAGCATATTGACTCTATCATTTTAATACTCACAAAATTATAATTAGTCGAGATGTGATCTTTGACGAGAATGCTTCGTGGGATTGGAAGGAAATGAAGATTAAAAAAAAGAAATTATTTCTTTGGAGGACAATCAAGACTCAAGTGATGATAATGAATTACCCTCAACTACACTAAGGTTAGATTCTTCATCTCAACTAGTCAATCAAGCGACAATACAAGCTCAAGTTCATCTTTTACAAACTCAAGTCCAAATTCTTCTCCAAACTCAACTCCGAGAAAAATACGAAGGTTGAGTGACATTTATGCAAGTTGCAACTTTTGTATGGTTGAACCAAATTCATTTGAAGAGGTGGTGAAAGAAGAGTTGTGGAAAAAATACATGGACGAAGAAATAAAAATGATTGAGTAAAACAAAACTTGGGGTCTTATCGAGAAATCAAATGAAATAAATAATTGGTGTAAACTGGATCGACATGGTAAAGTATTATCTAGATGGCACTGTGCAGAAGAACAAGGGAGGCACTACTACATGCGGCTTCTTTCGCGAGGACACCTTTCGCGAGGACAAGGGTGTTCTCGCTAAAGAGTAGGTCTTTCGCGAGGACAGACTTTAGCAACGACAATGTCGTCGCAAATAACATGCGTCCTTTATAAGCTACTAAAAATAATTAAATAATAAAATAGTCGTTGGATGTCCTCGCTAAAGATACTATCTTTAGCGAGAACTTGTGTGTCGTCGCTAGTGAGTAGGTTTTTACGACGACTTTTCCTAGCTTTTGTGAGAAAATCGTGTTCTCGCTAAAGCTTTTGTCGTATTAAAGACGAACAGATGGCCATTAATGCGAACCAAAAGCTCAAAAAAACCCCAAAAAACCCCAAAATTTTCCCAATTTTTTCTTTAAACCACAAATTAATCTTGGGAATCTCAATTAAATAGCTTCAACAACACATATAGCTTCATTGGATCACAATTTCAAGCAAAAACTTTCCACAATTTTAGGTATTTTCTTAATTTTTTTTACATATTTTGTATAAATGTTGTTATATTTTGTATGATTTAGGTTCAATTAATAGTGTTGAGTGTTTTGTATGTGATATATTGTTAATTTCTTGTTATATAAATGTTTTTTTTTGAATTTTTGTTTATATTGTAATTGTATTATTGTTAATTTATAATGTTAGGTGTTTTAATATGAGTCGAAAATTATTGTGGATAACTTTGTGAATTATTTGGAAATTCTAGTGGCAGTTGTGTAAGTGATTATGATTTTAGGGACTATATTGTTATTTGAATAATTAATTAGCGGCCTTTGTGAGATACTGTGATAACTTAGGTGCATTTTAGTAATTTGTTATAATCGTATTATTTGAAATAATAACTAGTGGTTTATTG
This sequence comes from Nemophila menziesii, assembly GCA_029959085.1. NCBI lineage: Eukaryota > Viridiplantae > Streptophyta > Magnoliopsida > Boraginales > Hydrophyllaceae > Nemophila > Nemophila menziesii. The sequence continues at coordinate 69,752,257 of JARWIR010000003.1, read as the reverse complement.
AATTTTAGACAATGAACCCTCAAATAGACAAGAGTTGGATTAAATTAACGAATAAGGTTTATTGAATTTGCTAGGAAAGTTGTGGATCAAGTCGGTAAAATGTTCTGTCCATGTAATCATTGTTATAATAATCAAAGATTTTTAATAGAGGAAGTTCAAGTTCATCTTTTTTAATGGGGTATGGATTCATCGTATGATGTTTGGACGAAACACGGTGAAGTAATTGTTATTCTTGACGACGAACCAATCAAAGAGAACGTAATGGGTAATGTAATTCATGATTTGGGCCCCACGTTTGAAACTGGCGGGTATTCCGGTGACACCGAGATGCGTGACGTGAATGTTAGTGGTACTGGTCGTGGGTCTTTCGACGTGTTGTTCAATAAAATGGAGACAGATTTGTACCCTGGTTGTACTAAGATGAGTTCTTTGGATTTCATTGCAAAGTTAATGCATGTGAAAGTGAAGAACAAGTGAACAAACACCTCAAACTTCTTTAATTGTTGGGTCGTGTTTTGCCTGAACCGCATAACTTACCCGAGTCATATGCGGATTCCAACCAGAAGTTGAAAATTTTAGGCATGGGATACACCTCGATCGACGTTTATTCGAACGATTGTGTTTTGTATTATAAAGAGAATGAGAATCTTGAGAAGTGTCCAGATTGTGGAGAGTCAAGGTGGGACCCGAAGAAGGGGAAGAGAGTGTCGCATAAGAAGCTGTGTTATTTTCCGATTCCGTCTAGGTTACAGAGAATGTATGCTTCGAGGCACACAGCGAAAGACATGATTTGGCACCATACCGGAAAGAGTATCGACGAAGATGTGTTGCATCATCCAGTTGACATTCTTAGTTGGAAAACATTTGACGAGAGGAATTTCGAGTTTGCTAGCGAACCGCGTAATGTACGACTTGGTTTGGGGATCGATGGAATTTTTCCTTTCTCTATGCAAAACAACTCATATAGTATGTGGCCGGTTATATTGACGATCTACAACTTGCCGCCTTGGTTATGCATGAAAGAATCTACGTTTATGCTCACACTTTTGATACCTGGACCTCGTTCACCTGGAAAGGATATGGATGTACCTCTTTGTCCTGCTATAGATGAGTTGGAATGTTGTGGGGTACCGGGATAGTTACATGGGATGCACATATGAAGGAGGAATTTGTCATGAAGGTTAGTTTGTTGTCTACGACGAATGATTATCCGGCTAGATCGTACACTTCAGGATGGTCGGGTCAAGGCTATTTAGCTTGTCCCGAATGCATGGAATATACTTCTTACGTGCGGGTTAATAAAGGAGTTGTGTATTTTGATCATAGGCGTTGGTTGCCTATAAACCATTCTGGACCCGAGTGCGGGAATCCCAGACTCAGAGTGGAGAGTATTCATCTACCCCCACCTTATCGGAGCAAGAGCAGGTTGACGCTGTGTTGGAGGCAGCGAGTATAGGATTAGGAGGCGGGACCCGCAACTGGATCCCGAGAGTTGGACACCCGCTATCGCAGAGGAGGTCAAATTCTTCCGATCCAGTCAGCGAAAAGATGTTGAGGGACTACCAGTGGATAGTGAGGTTGCTGCATGAGTTCCTTGTCTCTATCGGCAAGGAACCTATGCAAGATAACGCCTCTCGATCATCTACCTCTACAACGAGTACCCGCCCCTCTAGGGATGCGATCCAGGACCAGATGACTACCGTCATCCAAATGATTAATCTATGCATGAGGGAATATGGACAGGAGCAGCTTGATCTTCCAGCTCCCCCTCGAGCCTCGCCATCTGCTGCTAATCCTTCTCGACACACTACTTCGGCCGATCCGACTTCTGATTCCGATGAAGACATATCTCTACCTTAGTTTTACGTGTTTTTATCTATCTTTTGACTTTATCTGACTATATTTGACTTTTGTATTTTGATTATCTATTTTGGTTGGTTGTTTTTATGTTTTTTTGGATGGTTTTGGATGGATATGTTTATTAGACCGAGATGGTTCGGGTTTATATTACATTCTCGGTTTTCTATATATTATCGGTTTTCTTTAAATTTAGTATTTTATTTAATTATTTTCTATTCTAAAAAACAAACAAAAAAACAAAAAAAATTAAAAAATTAAAAATTGGCTTTAAGGAGGAACTTTTCGTCGCAAAAGAGTTTCTCGTTAAAACACAATCAATCTTCAGCGACGGAAAAGTCATCGCAATTATATGGTCTTTTACGAGAAAAATGTTCGTCGCAAGAGACTGGGCTTTTGTGACAACATAGTGTCGTCGCAAAAGGGTATGACCTCACACGAGGACTATCAAATGTCGTCGCGACAAGGTGTAACTCGCGACGAATTTTAGCGAGGACCCTTTCGCGAGGCCATGTCCTCGCGAAAGGCTTTTTTGATCTTTTGCGAGAACTTTTGGATTCTTTTGCAACGACAAATGTCCTCGTGAAGGAGCCTGCGTGTAGTAGTAAGGCTTGTCGCCAAAGGTTATTTTCAGCAATCTAGAGTCGATTACAAGTTACAACGAAACTTTTGCACTAGTTGCAAAGCTTGACACAATTAGAGCCTTGATTGCTTTTGCGGCACACAAAGGTTTAAGTCTTTACCAATTGGATGTTAAATCAGCATTTCTCAATGGGGAATTAAAAGAAGTGGTTTATGTTGAACAACCGCCACGCTATGTTGTTCAAGGAAATGAAGAAAAAATGTACAATCTAAAAAAGGTGTTGTACGGGTTGAAGCAAGCACCAAGATTGGTATAATCAAATTGATGGCTATTTCAATACAAATGGGTTTGAAAAAAAAGTGAGCCAACGTTGTATGTGAAAATACAAGGTAACTCTAGCATCCTCATTCTTTCTTTATACGTTGATGACATAGTGTTTACCGATAATGATAATAACATGGTGGAAGAGTTCAAAAAATACATGATGAAAAAATATGAAATGAGTGACATGGAATTGCTTAGATATTTTCTTGACATTGAAATCAATCAAGATGAAAATGGAGTTTTCATTTCACAAAAGAAATATACCGAAAATGTGTTGAAATAATTCAGAATGTTTGGATGCAAATTTATTGAGACACCTATTGTTATGAATGATAAGTTCAAAAAAGTAGACGGCGCTCAAAAAATTGAAGGCACTCGTTATCAAAGCATGGTGGGCAATGTGCTTTATCTTAGAACAACAAGGTCAGATATCATGTTTGCTACAAGCTTGCTATCTAGATTCATATGTAATCTAAGTCAAATTCATTTCGGAGCCGGAAAAAATTCTTCGTTATCTACAAGGGACTTTAAACTACGGAATTAGATATGCAACAACAAGACATGTCAACCAGGGGCGGAGCCATGCATACCCCAAGGGGGTCCATGGCCCCCCCTACTTTTAAAAATAAACAAATTATTACTTATTTAAAAAAAATTAATTATAGTTATTTATTACCCCAAAATTTTATAAAATCGTCTTTTGGCCCCCCCTAACTTTTAAAATTTATTTTATTAACCTTATAATTATATTATTTATAGAATAATTAATTTTAAAAAAATTAATATTAAGATTTATAGTGCAATGTTTCTTTAATATAAGACTTATAGTGCAATATTTACCTAATATAGGATTTATAGTGTAATTTTGTAAAATATAAGGACTTATTTTACTGTTTTACTTAATATAAGGACTTATATTTACCCGAACCCCCTTGGCCCCCCCAAGTGACTAATCCTGGCTCCGCCCCTGATGTCAACCTTGTTGGTTTTGTAATAGTGATTGGGGAGGTTGTGTTGATGATATGAGAAGTACCTTCGGATATTCATTTTCTTTTGGGAGTAGAATATTTTCTTGGTCATCCAAGAAACAATAAGGTGCAGGTCAAGTAACATTTCAAGCCATTTGGTTAAGAAGGATTCTTAAAGATATGGGTGGTAAACAAGACGAAGGAACTGAGTTATATAGCGACAACAAATTCGCGATTGCTATGGCGAAAAATTTCGTCTTTCATAGTCGAACTCGAAACATTGCAATCAAGTATCACTTCATTCGAGACGCTTCTGAAGATTGTGAGATACAATTCAAGTTTTGTAAATTCGAAGAATAACAAGCTGGCATTTTTACAAAGTATCTTCCAAGAGATAAATTTCAACATTTAACAGGACTCTTCGGGATTCAAGAATTTCACATTAAGGGGAAGAATGTTAAGTAATGTTCAATTAACCAAGACAAGTGAATGAACATGCCTCTAATCAATTTCTTGAAATAGTAAAATTAAGGCATCTCGGATAAGGAAAGATCTAAACTCTTGATAGATAGTTCATGTATCTACATTAATATCTGATTCATGTATTTACATTCAAAGATTAGAGTCTAGAATGTTCATTCACTAGTATAAATAGTGGAATTGTTTATCTCATTTGTAACAAATCATTTTACAAGAATAAGTTAATAGTAAATAAAGATATTTTCTTATTTCTCTTATTCTATCTTTTCTTTATTAAATTTTGTTCAAACACCCAACAACCTTTCTAGACACGAGAAGATAATCGATCGTCACACTAGCACATAACGTTTTTATTTGTATAAACTTGTTTTTTCAATAATGATCTCCACTAAGAGTTTCGCCTGATGTGCTGTCTAGTTTAATCCTATTTTTTCTTCCATCAGTGTAAGTAGTGTTGTAGTGGGAACGAAATTCAAGGCCAATTTGCTTACTAAACTCTCCATCTGAAGCCACCTATTACATTTTCCACCTGCGCTCCCCAATGGATTAACCAAATGTCATGAACTCTCTGTCTAATCCATGCAGCCTTGCTTGTTCAAGGCTTGGATGTTTGATTAGAAGCCTCCCTTCATACTCCAAGTTGATAGTATCATAAGAAACCCCTAATTTGCCGTTATTTGTACTCAACCCCTTCCCTTTATTCCTTTGTTCAGACCCTCCACCATCAATTCTTTCCTTTCTCCGACTTAATATATATTATTGTACCCATTACTTCTTTTCTTCTAAAGTTCCAAACTCCATTACCAGTAGCCTTGATATACCTTACTTCGATATACTTCACACATACCTCACCCACCCCACACATACGCATACTGTGTGTATATTATTCTAAGGAGTTATTGGAAAGGAGGAAATGTCGAAGAAAAGAAACCAAGATCGTATTAGTGCCTTACCTGATCCGATGTTGCTTCATATTCTTTCCTTTTTAGAGATGAAACAAGTAGTGAAAACTAGTGTACTTTCAAAGAGATGGAAATTTATCTGGACCTTTGTCCCAATGCTTACATTTAAACATTCTGGGTCCAAAGAGGAGACTTCAAAGTTTGTTGCATGGGTTCATAAAACCCTTCTTTGTAACCGCAACACAAGTATAGAAAAACTTGATATTAGTTTCGCTCTTTCTAAGGGTTATTCTGTCGGTTTTGCCTCGGATGTTGATGGTTGGGTTCAGATTGCTTTAGATAAAGAGGTGAGAGATCTGAGGTTAGACTTATCTTATTATACAACTAGTTATAGCTTGCCTCGGTTTCTATATTGCAACAAGTCTCTGTTGAATTTGAGTATTCGTGGTTGCAAATTGGAACCAAAACAAGGTTTGAATTGGACATGCCTTAAAAGTTTATCACTGAATTTGGTGGTAATAAACGAGGATATAATTGCAAAGATATTATCTGGCAGTCCTATGCTAGAATACTTTAAATTTGACAATTGTTTGGGCGTCAAATGCTTGAATATCAGCTCTGAGAATTTAAAAGAATTAGTCATAGCGAATATATTTGCACCTATGTTGGAAATTTCAGCACCTAACCTCCAATATTTGCACATTTTGGGGGAATTGTATAGAATAGTAAAATTTCAGATGCTAAGTGTCTCATCTCTCCTTAAAGTTGAGCTCAACTTTAATTTCTACTTCTATGGTAGAGAATTTGAATATAAGAAGCTGTATGATTATCATCTTATTGAGCTTATTGATCACTTTCACCATGTACCTGAACTTGAATTGGGTGGCCATTGCATTCAAGTATGTAACTCTTTCCTTTATAATTTCATCCACATGTTAATTAAGCTTGTTACGTTGTGTGTATGCATGTTCAATGCCTTCATATCTACATTTTTAATTGTGTTTGTAAATATTTATCTTCTACCTTGTCAACAAGGACTAGTTCTATGACTTTGCAAATTAAAAGTCAAAGCTTGTCTTCTGAGTAAAGATTTCATTATCTTTAAAGTTATTGTGCGCTAACCACATGTTTTGCCTTGTTCATATATGCTCGTATTTCAGGTCTTAGCCCTTTCACTTGTGGAGGAAAAAACCTTGCCATCGCCATTAACGCGCCTTACATGTCTAAAGGTGAATGCATTTATTGACGAACAAGTTGTGGCTGCAGGTATTATTAGTCTTTTGAAATACTCACCAAATCTAGAGAAAATAGTAGTGAGGAGACCAGATAATCTTCGTAAGGTAAACATAACTAATTTAAGACCATGCCTTAATCAGTTTGAAATCTCACACTTACTTTAATCTTACATGAGTATCTGTGTGTGTTTCTTTAGCATCAGACCATCTCAGCCCTTGGGAAGCTAGTAAAAGAGTATTGGGCATCTGGAAAAATGGTAGAAAAATTCTCTCTTCCTTGCTTGAAGATTGTCAAGTTCCATGGTTATAAAAGACTTGGGGATGCTGGTAAATCCACACTTTCTCTGCTACAAGATATACTCGAAAGTTCTGGGCTTCTTGAATGTGTAGTTACATGATGTCTCATCTTTTTCTTCTCGTGCTGCTGTGTTTTGAATTAGAAGACCCAACACAACTTATCACACATCCTCTATCTTTAAAAAAGAGTTGCACTTATGATAGGGACAGTTTCTTTTGAGTTGGTTGTTCTTGAAGCTACTATCTTTTTTTTCAGTGTTTATGTTTGTCCACTTTCTTTTGTAATTTACTGTCTAATGTTAATGTTTATAACCAAATCAAGGTTTCTTCAAATACCAATGAATTCAAGAATGTTTTGCTAAATGTCAGAGAAAGTGTTGAGTTGTCACTTATCAGCAAGTTTCTTGTTTTCGATATGTGAAAGAAACGGAAAAGTAAAAACAATAGTTTCCATTTATTCAGAAGTCCAAAGAAATTAAATACCTGATAAGTTGTTATACAAATAATCTTTACTCCTGAAAAAAGTAATCTTTAATCGTGAATTATGACTGGATCCAATATTTATTTAGTATTGGTGCTAAATCATATAAGACTATAATCACAAACATGTCTCTCTACATTCTGAAACAGGGCTTTCTCTTGAGGACAGGATAAAAGGAGAAACTAATAATTAGAAAAAGAAAAAACCAAACCTCAAACACAATTCTTCAGAATTATAGTTTATCTTGTCATGACTTACATGTAATATTTCAGGGTCTAGATATCATATTATCTTTCCTTTCGGACTACACTAGTTAAATGGAAGTAGAGGTAGAAGCATTACTTCAGATTATATAAAACAACATCACAGACCAGAGTAAGGCTGGTGTGTTGTGGTTCGGAGTAATAGATCCAAAGCAAGTTATCCCACATCGGATATATTTGACCAAAAGTTACAATTAATAAACTGAAACCTTACAACATAAGAATGTCCCTTCGGGGACATCCGATAAAATTGGAACGATACAGAGAAGATTAGCATGGCCCCTGCGCAAGGATGACACGCACAAATCGAGAAATGGTCCAAATTTTTTTCAAACCTATTTTCTGACTCCAGTTTTACCCATTATTTTAATATCCACCTCTTATATTCTCCATAATAGCGTCACACATTTCTCTCAGAGAAATTGATCCCAAAAGACTTTTGTTCTTTGGTACTATTTTAAGCAAAATAAATCCCTCTTATTGCTCAAATCATGATGCTCAGAACTCATTGCACATGAAGAAGAGAAAGGTAATTTAAATCGTAAAGAGAAATAGTTTTATTTTTCAAATTTTTCTGGGTACATAGTGTTGAATGGGTATATGGTGATGTTTAAGCTATTAGGATCCCAGAGACGGGTATGCAAAACAAAAAAAAGAAATTGTGCCCACTAATATATAAATGCTCGTTTCTTCTAGGTATCTTAGATTTGTAAAATCTATTCTACTTACTGGTTTAGTGTAAAAGTTTTAATTTTTATGTTACAAAATTTGTGATTTAAGCGTTTTGAGAGAGGTTGATGAGGCTCAATTTTTCGATAGATTGTAATTGAACCTTGGAACTCTACTCCTTAATGTGTTCTTGGTCTAAAACTCCTTCTCCAAGTCAGAAGTCACATATATAAACTGTAGCATTGAAGAAACGCTTAAGAATATTTTCTTCTCACTACTAGTCAGGTCAGTCTGTTCTCAAATTTATTTATTATATTTATGGCACAAGATTTTATTATGACAAATATTCAGAAAATTTTCCTTGTTAATAGGACAAGATTGTCATTTGATTGAGATACTCTGTATAAGATTATGATAATTAGGAACGTTACTTCTTCTAACCTACTATGATTTCATGACAAGGTTGAGGGAACCTTTCATGAGCGGAACTTGCCATGATAATGTGAGCAAGCATGAGATATAATGCTAATCGGTGAAAAATACCTCGTTAGCTAGATATAGATATTTCATCGTGTTTAGATCACTTTGTTAGTGTGTTAAATTCCTACCTAATTAAGACACTAATAAAACATTTCCTATCAATATTCAAACGAATGCCATGTAAAAGATTCCCGGGCGAGAGAAGGCATTTGCGAAACTTTCCCCACAGGCCACAAGCTAAATTATCTGCAACCTCACATGTAAAATGGGCTTGTATTTTTAGTAATGAAATGTGTAAAGATATTATAATTTCCTATTGTGGGCTCATATGTTTAACTGGGCAAGACATTCATTTAGTATGGATTTTTTGTATTACATGTAGTGTGCACTGTGCACTTAGCAAATGCTAGTATAATTAGGGTTGATGATACACAAATTGATCATCTCCTCCTTCGCCTCTATCAACCCATTCAGCTATCTCTATCTTGTGATTAGTGTCCCATCAGTTTTTATTGCTATAAATTCAGGTATGCTCTTTCTATAATACGACATTCTTGATAATCTGATATAATTGTTTAGATTTTTTATAAATTTGTTTTATATATATATATATATATATATATGAATCTTGATGTTCATTTGTATTGTACATAGGTAGTAGACAATCTCCAAGAGAGGACGGAGTAGCTTTGTGAGATTGTATGTTCTTGAAGATTGTGGACTGCAAATTCTAGTCGAATGATTGGGTTGTTATGTGAGGATTGTGTAGAGTCAGTAATGAGGATTGTGCATAGACACTCACGCAGGAATCCGATCCTCGAGGTAGTGTACCATTAAAAATCCACATCATATGTAGTATTGCCTGCATTCATGATAGGAATCGTGATCTTTAACCATATTACTTAATTATAATAAAAACAAAAAAGTAAACAACATAAACCTTATATTAGAATAACGTTAGATTCATGTTTCAACAACCAGCTCAATCTCTTCCTAATTTGGTATTGTTTGTGACATCCCATGAAAATTGTTGCCGCAACCAGAATGATGCAGCATCAAACCCAAATAAAAGAAATGTAGGAGGGGTATTAACCTCACAAATCCTTAAGGAGGGAGAAAGAAAGAGAATCAACCACATGGGCCTCATCACAACATTAGATAATGTTGACAAAAATCGAGGTCCATAACCAAACGCTTATTTTGTATATGTTGCAAAAGATTGAAAGTTGATTTTTCAACTTATTTTTGGTTTAGAAATTATATAAACCAAAAATTACCGCCTAGGTGGAAGACGCGTAGGCTCCCGCCTAATCCTCTAGACGTCTAGCGCTTTTTAGAATATTGATTATGATGAATTAATTGAAAAAAAAACATGAGTAATAATCCAGGAGATAAAAAATAAACTAAAAACTTGAATGAACATGACAATTTGAGTAAGCGGTTATACTTATGTATTTTGATATCTATACAATATAAATTATGAGGACTAATGAGATTCATTGAGAAATAATTTATTTATTTAAGTGATAATTGCTAATTAGGTTAATAACCTAATAAATCATGTTTTAAGAAGTCGAGGCTAAAAGTTTGGATGAATAAGATCCAACATATTATTTTAGATTTGTGATATACCCAATATAACCTTATAAAAAAATATATATATATTTCCAAAAATGTTGAAAAAACAATGAAACGTAAAACCTATCTCTTCATACTTGTTGTCGACAAAAAAACAAAAATGAAATTTTTTTCCACCAAGTCGCTCTCTTGCACAAGAAACCGCCTCCATTCGTGGATCATTTGCCACCATATTCAACACGGCTTGGCTACTCTATCAACAATAGAATTTTAAACATTAGTCAAACTTTTTTTAACGCATGAAAAAGTTGAAAAAAATGACAAAATCTGAAAAAATTGATACTATTATAATTTCGAAAGATCAAAGACACAATTTTTACATTACAAACCAAGAAGTCGTGAATTGAGCAGTTTAAAATAAGTTATAATCCAAAATACAGTCTTATACATTCCATACGTAAACAAAAAATAACATTTTGTTTGAACGTTAAAAGTCTAGGTTGGTGAGTTGGTAGCCTTCTCGTTTTTTCTGATAAATCCAACCCAATAGCTTGGGTAATATGTAAGTTAAATGGGCCTGAAGATAATCCAATAGACTGGGCCAGGTAAAATTAACATATATTTTGGAGGTTTTTCGATCCTAACCCTAAATAATAGGAACATAGGTCGTAGCCGCTATACAGGCAGCTCTGCACATACTTACATAGCTTCCACCATTAGTAATCATTCTCAACTACCACAGCTAAGGTAAAACGTTCATGTTTGGCCATTAAAACCTCAATAGAAAAAATTGATTTTGATTAGAATCTGATATTTAACTTCAACGTAATTTCTCCACTTTCATATTTTTTTTCAGATATTTGACTGCGGCTGGAGATGGTGTAAGAAAACCCCAACTACCGTCATTTATACTCAAACTCCTTCACTATTTTACTTCGTTCATACCCTCGAGGCTCCACCATCAATTCCCTTTTGATATTATTGTACCCATTACATAATATACACTTCTTTCGAAATACTTCACACACCTCACTCAACCAACACATACTGTGTGTCTATATATTTTGCTAAGGAGCTAATTTGAAAGGAGGATATGTCGAAGAAAAGAAACCAAGATCGTATTAGTGACTTACCTGATCCGTTGTTGCTTCATATTCTTTCCTTTTTAGAGATGAAACAAGTATTGAAAACTAGTCTACTCTCAAAGAGATGGCAATTACTTTGGACCTTTGTCCCAACGCTCACTTTTATACATTCTGGGTCCAAAGACAAAGAGGAGACTCGAAAGTTTGTTGCATGGGTTCACAAAACCCTTCTTTGTAACCGGAACACTAATATAGAAAAACTTGATATTAGTTTCCCTTATTCTGATTGTTTTGCCTCGGATGTTGATGGTTGGGCTCGATTTGCTTTAGATAAAGAGGTGAGAGATCTGAGGTTAGACTTATTACGTAATGATTCAATTCCTAATTATAACTTGCCTCGATCTCTATGTTGCAACAAGTCTCTAACAAATTTGAGTATTCGTTGTTGGAAATTTGAACCTAAACTAGGTTTAAGTTGGACATGCCTTAAAAGTTTATCACTGAAACAGATGGCATTAAATGAGGATAAAATTGCAAAGATATTATCGGGCAGTCCTATGCTAGAATACTTAAAACTTGACTCATGTATCGTCTGGGAACGTTTGTTTATCAATTCTAAGAGTTTAAGAGAATTGGTAATATGTAGCTTATTTACACCTATCTTGGAGATTTCAGCACCTAACCTCCAATATTTACAAATTTTGGTGAACTTGGAAATGATAGAAAAATTTCGGAGTCTAAGTGTCTCATCTCTCCTTAAAGTTAAAGTTGAGCTCAGCTATAATTTCTACTCGAGTGATAAAGATGAAACCGAATATAAGAAGCTGTATACACATCTCATTGAGTTTATTGATAACTTTCACCATGTGCCTGAACTTGAATTGGTCGGCAACTGGATTCATGTATGTAACTCTTTACTTTATAATTCATCCACATGTTAAACTCATTACGTTTAAAGATTTAATTTAAAGTTATTGCGCGCTAATCACTTGTTTTGCTTCGTTCATATATGCTCGGATTTCAGGTCCTAGCCTTTTTACTTGTGGAGGAAAAAACCTTTTCATCGCCATTAACGCGCCTTACATGTCTAAAGGTAAATGCATCTATTGATGAACAGATTGCAGCTGGTATTATATGTCTTTTGCGATGTTCACCGAACTTAGAGAAATTCATCCTAGAAAGGCCAAATCATGATGTTAGTGAGGTAAACTTAACTAATTTACAGACCTGATCACCTTAATAATTTAGCAGTCTTACATGAGTATTTGTGTTGTGTATGTGTAGTATGTGGTCATCAAATCCCTTGAGAAGAGAGTAAAAGAGTATTGGGCATCTGGAGAAATGGTAGAAAAACTCTCTCTTCCTTGCTTGAAGAGTGTCAAGTGCCATGGTTTTAAGAAACTTGGGAACTTTGGTGATTTCTCACTTTCTTTGTTACAAGTGTTACTCGAAGCTTCTGGGCTTCTTGCATGTATATAGTTCCATCATGTCTAATCTTTTCTCCTCAACCTGCTGTGTTTTGAAGTAGAAGAGCCAACACAACTTATCTCCTTTAAACAAAAACTGAGATTATATCTTTTGGGTTGCTTGTTTTTGCACCTACTGTTTTTTTTCCTATTTAATATGTTTGTCTACTTGTTTTCAATTTACAGTAATAGTTGTTTGTCTAATGTTATCGTTTATGATTAAATCAAGAGATGTTTCAATTTGTTGATGTATTCAAGAATGTTTTGCAAAATGTTCCTTTTCAACGGGGTTAATTTAGAAACCATAGATTAAACTTCACTTTTCAGTAGTTAAAAACAATAGTTTGCATTTGTTTAGAAAGAGTATCAAAAGATCTGACAAATACAATACTGAAAATCTCCGCCAGTTCCTTAACTCTTGTTATACACCTTGCTCCTTTAAATGTGTAATAGTCATTTCAAGGAGGGTGATTTTCTCTTAAGAAAGACAGGAATATGTATGACATGAGTAGGTTTCGTGTTAAATTATAGTTGTATGTCTTTAGTTAGTCGTTTTATGGCCTTGACTCGATTGTCTGAACTGCCTCCCATTGGATTTAACCAACTGTTTAGATGTGGGCTAAGGACATGATCAGATGCATAATCCAAATGACCTCTTTTTTAAAAGCAGACCTTTCATATTCAAACACTTTTTAACCAAACCAACCATCTTAAACACCTCTGTAATATCTTGTACTCAATCAAGGCCATCCTTAATTTTCGCAATTTTATTTTTTCTAAGTTTTCGTTGGATTAATGGATTGCAGTTATCATGTCCGTAGGGGGTGGATTCAGGATATTTCATCTGTGGGTTAAAAGGATTAAAAGTGATGTATATAGTATATAAGAGTTAAAAATTACAAAACACAAATTATCATCGCTATTTAATAATGAATATGTTTCTTCATGAAGTTTGATGCTATTTTACCTTGTAACGGTGAGGATGTATTTTAAAAATGAAGTACAAGAGACCAAGCAACTTCTCCCACATCGGAATCTTTACACAAAAGTTACATTTAATATATTAAAGCCTTTGTATTATTTTGTTAATCGGATAACTAATGGTACATAGAAAGTTAGCATGATCCCTTTCAAGGATGACACGCAATATGATCCATATTTTATTATATCCCCTTTTCCATCCTCCACTTTATCTATTCTTTTTAAATCCACCCCTTATATTCTCCAAAATTTTATAGCACCTTCAAATTTTACTTTACGTTCCGCATCCCGATAAAAGAAACCGCAAAAAGTCAATTAATTTCTTTTTCTGAACACCCAAAACAATCTCTAAATCAATCCAATGTTTTCCAGTAAAGCTATAAACAAAATTTCAAGAATTGATCCTAAAAGATTTTTGTTCTTTGGTGCTATTTCAAGCAGAGTAAATCGTTTCTATAGCTCAGATCATGTTGCTCACAACTCATCAAACATGAAGAATCGCAAGGTAAATTAATTCGTAATCAAAAAATTACATTTCATTTTTTATAATTATTTTGTGTTGAAAGTGGGTCTTGTGATGTTACAGTTATTAGGATCAATTCCAGAAAACGTGAAGATAGTTGAAGTGGGTCCCAGAGATGGGTTACAAAACGAGAAGGAAATTGTGCCCACTAATATCAAAATTGAGCTCATTAAAATGCTCGTTTCTTCTGGCTTGTCTGTTGTTGAACCTACTAGCTTTGTCTCACAAAAATGGGTACCTCAGGTTTGTAAAAATCCTTTACCTTATTGTTTATTTGTAAAAGTTTTCATTTTTACGTTACAAAATTTATGATCAATTTAAGCATTTCTCACATCCTAGTGCAGTTAGCAGATGCAAAGGATGTAATGAAGGCAATTCGAAACTTCGGAGGAGTGAAATTCCCTGTTTTAACTCCTAATCTCAAAGTAAATCACACTCTCTAGACAAACTAAAACTTAATATATCCTTATAAAAAAAATTCGCAATTTTAAAATCTCTCCTTTGCTTTGTGCAAGGGTTTCGAGGCAGCCATTGAAGCAGGAGCTAAGGAAGTAGCAATCTTTGCTTCAGCTTCTGAATCCTTTTCAAAATCAAACATTAATTGTAGCATTGAAGAAAGCCTTGCTCGATACCATGATGTAACTCTTGCAGCTCGAAGTCATTCCATTCCTGTTCGTGGGTATGTGTTTTTCTTCACCATTAATGGAAGCTTTTGATATATATTAATGGAAATTATTATCAGGTATATATCTTGTGTTGTGGGTTGTCCTGTTGAAGGACATGTATCACCCTCAAAAGTCGCTTACGTGGCGAAAGAACTTGCGAATATGGGTTGCTTCGAGATCTCTCTTGGTGATACAATCGGTGTTGGAACTCCTGGTAATGTTATAAAGGACTAAACTGTCAAAAATATTAGGAACTAAGTAAGTTATTTATGTTATTTATGGCAGGTACGGTTATACCAATGCTTGAAGCGGTTTCGGAAATTGTCCCTATAGAAAAGCTTGCGGTTCATTTTCATGATACGTATGGTCAAGCACTTTCGAATATTATAGTATCGCTTCAAATGGGAATAAGTACAATAGATTCGTCTGTATCTGGTCTTGGTGGTTGTCCATATGCAAAAGGTGCGTCTGGAAATGTTGCGACTGAGGATGTTGTGTATATGCTCCATGGATTAGGAATTAGGACAAATGTTGATCTTGGAAAATTGATCCTAGCTGGGGATTTTATTAGTAATTATTTAAAAAGGCCTTCTGGTTCTAAAACTTCGATTGCTTTAAGTAAAAGATTAGCTAATGCCTCCAAGCTTTGAGGTTTGTACTTTGTATAAATAATTTAGAAATAATAAACTTGTCTTTCGTATCAGATGTGTATATACTATATAATGTATATGACTTGACTCGCCTTTAAGGTTCTGAGAATCTGTATGTATTAGCGGAAACAAGTTGTCGCAGTTTGGTGGCTAGAATAAGTTTGTCGCTGAAGGATTGCGACAACTTGTGTATTTCATCGCTATTGGATTTTCTTTTTGCAACGACTCTGTTTGAATAGTGTTTACATGTGTTTTCGTTAAAGGTTTGAATTAGAAAGAAGAAGAAAAAACACTAGTGGCATCATGTGTCATTTTATTATTACCACAATAGTTATAGCATCAGCAATATTCTCTCTTTACTTTACAGTTCCTCCTCGATGGAACTATCTGATATAAAGGCAAGTGTTAGATTCTTTGATTCGCCAAGAGTTCTTGTACAAGGAAAGATGATAAAAATATGAAGAATGCTATGATTATGACCAAATAAGCAAGAGATTTTTTTTTTTTTTTTGGTCAAATAAGCAAGAGATGATATGGTTAGAAGATGATGACAGTATTTCCAATGCTTTCCCCCCGAATTTTGGACTACTTAAGACCAGCCAACTGTCCCAACATAGTGGGTTAAGACTTCGTTTCATTTGCAGCTTCTGGTATAGACAGTTGGTGAAAAAAACTAAACTGAACTGTAAATGAGATAAATTTAAAACTTTGCAAATGAGATACGAGATAGAGTTAAATGCATTGCCTTAGAAACGAATCCGGGTACATCCAAGGTGTTACACTATTTAATCGTTGATCGCTCCCTAATGTACAGTTATTACGTGCTAAATTTGTGTACACTACCAAACGAAGGAATAATAGCATTCAAGGTTGAACGTTACACAAGTCACTGGCTAAAACTAAAAAATGTTTCTCTGAAATTAATTTGGTCAAAGAAAATGTTAAAGACATGAAAATTGTGGCAGTTTAAGGAATTTCAAATGGGAGCCATTTATAATCAAAAACATGATGATCTTAAAACTCCAAAATAAATACAAAACTTGTCAGAAAAAAAAAATATCGGAGTTTTGAAACTTAAATTTATCACAAGGAGTTTAAATCGGTCAATATGACCACCATAAAGGGAAGAAAACTCATTAACAGTAAATTGAACCTTAAATCCATAATCAACTAATTCGCCAGGTATGTCTCAATGGGACTACCACAAGGTTATGTTAATTACAAGATTTTTAAGCATTAATTCGTTAGGTATGTATTAATTAATAGTTAGTAACACTCAATCTGAAGTCAATTATTGGTGAATTCACCAAAAAATCTCGCTAGGATCACGAGAGATAAGATTATTATGAGTAGGGGTGGAAATCGGATCTGAAATTTCCGATTTTCGATTTTTCCGATCCGAAAATTCCGATTTCGGAACAGGTTTTTAAGGTTCCGAAATTCCGAAATTTCGATTTCCGATTTTTCCGAGAAAATAGAATCGGAAGTGGAACTACTTATAAATTTCCGAAATTTCCGGGTTTTCCGTCCGATTTTATTTCCGAATTATATTTCCGATCCGAAGTCATTTTCAAATTATATTTTCAAATTATAAATTATATTTCACTATAATATTGCATGGAGTATTTGAAACATGGAAATTAATGGCATGTTTTTTTGGTCCTTGAAAAATTTTGGAAATGAAAATCAACTTGGCTTTCCGTATCTACTCTTCAATTATATTTTCAAAACTTTTTCAAACTATACTTATAAATCAACTCAAGACTTGGTTAATCCAAAAAAAAGAAACTTAAGTTTCATCTGAATATATTCAACAATTAGTTTCTCTCTTCCTTGTATTATTGATAATGTCTGTAAGGAGACCTTCAACAGATTAACAGATTCATGCCTTTGCCAACTAATTTCATATCACCGAAATTGCCCGTGAACCTATTGATGTTGTTAAATACTTTAACATCTTTAACCGTTTCAATGATACTTATGGTTGAAACAAAGACAATTTAGTTATGACTATTGTGATCTTCTTTTCATAATGCTAAAGCAATGGCTTTGTATTTTCTCTAATAACTTATAAAACATTGTTTTCGCACTTTTTTTAGCAACTTATAGAAAATTGTAGAAAATTGTAGGATCATTTTGAGACACGGAGGCAAGACTTATTTGGAACAAAAATGCAGGATCATTTCCGAAACTTTTTTGCAATATTTGTTTTTTCATGTAATTGGAAAAGTAACCGCGGTTTAGCATTGGTTTTTAACTATTGTTACTTTGTTATTTCGTGATTTCGTGTATTTTTAAGTTTAGTTTATAACTACTGTTACTCTTCGTGTAAGTTTTATAAGTTTAGTTTTTAACTATTGTTACTCTTCGTGTAATTTTCAAACCACGGTTCCGATTTATAACTCTTAGTTCCGCAAGCAATTTCCGAGCCTAAAGTTCCAAATTTCCGGACCCAAATTTCCGAAATTTCCGAACCAAAAATTCTGAAATTTTCGGGCCGAAATTTCTAAATTTTCGGTTAATTCTGAAATTCCGAATTCGGAATTGTTTATTCAATTCCAAAAAGTTGGATAGGAATTGAAATAGAAAAAATCTATTCTGAAAAGAAATTAGATTTTTTCTCTTAGGCCATTTTTTCGATCTGTTCCTTCTAATTTCCACCCCTAATTATGAGTGAATGCTTACCTTGTGTAAATTACAACCATGCAACTCATGGATCCTAATTATGAGTGAATACTTACCTTGTGTAAATTACAACCATGCAACTCATGGATAAGAGTGTAATCCACTAGAGATCATATGGACTCATCCATAAAGATGGCAAAGGTTTGATTTTCTTGTAAACATTTCAATTGTTATTGCTGTAACTATTTATTAAATTAAAAATTATACCCTAACAATTTTAAGTATCGGCTACATTTTTCAAAACCATAACTATATAATTTAGTTTTGAATTTTTAAAAGGTTTTGCAATTTTTTATCATAATCAAATGATAAATTTAAAAAATATCAATTTTCATAATAAGACCACACATATAAGAAAAATTTATAAGGTATATAAAAAATTATTTTGATATTTAATTAAAATGCATATTTATTATTTAATTAGTTAAATCTAGTATTTGGATTTTGGTTTTAGAATTTCAACATACTATATATCTGGATTTTATTTAAAATTTGAATATATATATATATATATATATATATATATATATATATATACTAGGTATAAACTCGTGTCTGAAGGCACTTTGAAAAATTTTAATTTAAAAAAACTACACAATCAATATCATGCCATAAAGTTTATCACAATAATGACATATTTTTTTGTTGAAACTTGGAAGTTTGGAATGAACTTGGACACTGATTTATAGCAGGTTGGAGGACGAATCTAGACCAACCTTATTACCTCATATATCAGCTGAGCCATCATTATAGGAGTTACTGACATTGGGAATAGGGACAATGAATGATTAAGCATTTTTATTCTTTTGCTCGTTTACTAAGTGTATCCAGATGGGTTTATTTTTATTTCCCAAAACTCTCCAACTTCATGCGACCACGGCGGGCGGGGGATAGTGGTAGTTGTGGTACGCGTGTATGCTATATCTATTTTTTCTTTCGACTCTATAATTTTAAATCTTTTGAAATTTGTAGTAGAAGGTTAACATATTTCGAACTAATAATTTTTATGTAGAAATTTTCAATATTTTTAAAAAGTTTTTCGTTTCCCAAAACACAAAAAATCATTAAAAGTCTTTGATTTCCAAAAGCTTTAAAGTTTGCTTCAAAGTAAGGGAGCAGCATACCTCCCGCTTGAGATAGTATATGATTCAAGTTCAAAAAAAGACAATAGTAGTACTTATGATTTGTTCTAAAGAAGACCACAAAATTAAAAGGTTAAAAGCTCACCGTCTTATATTAATTTGCGGAAAGGACGACCCACTGTATTTACAAGACGGAAAGGTGGGTCCTAAATAATTATGTATATTTGCAAGAAGTGCCCTTGTTTTCATCTTAGCATGCAAAAACAGCCAAAATATGAGTATGCTCATTAGACATCCATAAGCCTCACTCATATACCTCTACGTGCACGCAACGCAATCTCTTTTGTGGGGTCAAAATGTTACTCCCTCCGTTCCACTATATTTGTCCACTTAGTTTTTCACATATATTAAGAAGCATAATAAATGCATTCACCATTACAAAAATACCCCTAATAAAGTATCTTGATATCTTAAATGGGTATTGGAAATATAAATTTTAATATTTTAATAAGGGTAATAGTGGAAAAAGTAGTAAAAAAAGTGTCTTGAACTCCTAAGTGGACAATATATTTGGAACATTAATTTTAGTAAGTGGACAATTTAAGTGGAACGGAGGGAGTACCAAAAAGAAGTCGGTGAAAACAAAACGGTTTTTATTTCCTTTTCGTTATACAGGAGAGAGTTACTCTGAATTTGAAGTTATTGACTCGATTTAAACCTACATCACTAAATTGAATAATCAAGGCTTTCAATAATTTATTTTCCAAATCAAAAGATGTACTATTAGAAAATTTGAACGGTTCATTTCAGAAATTTATACTATTATTTAGAATCGTGATTCCAAGCAAAGGGATTTTTCTTACAAAATACGGAATGTTCGTGATTCAAGCTATATTTGACTATCTCACATATATATATATATATATATATATATATATATATATATATATATATATATATATATATATCGATCTTAATTTCATAATTTCATAGTTTCAAAATTTCAAAATTATTAATAATTCTAATTCGTATAAATATTAATATCAAAACTTAAAAATCAGCAATAATTCTAATTATAGGAAAGACGCTTGACTTTAAAACGAAGTTGTTTGATGTTTAATAATTTAATATTTTAAAAGGAGTTGGGGATTAGATAAAGGGTGAAACCCCGTGAAGTTCTATAAATTTGGCTAAAGTGTAGAAACCGCTTTTTTTTTTACACAAAACGTCTTTTACAAAAAAAAATGTCACTGTTAGCCTTTTTTCCATTTTTTGTTAGTTGACTATTAGGCAATGTCATCTGGTGTCACGTCAGCGCCACATCACAGCCACGTCTGCTCCACGTCATCGACATTTACACCTCATTAATTAATTAATTATTTTTAAACCCATTTTCTTCATCTTCGTTCTCCCAGCTATGCTACTCCATCAACAATCGAAGAACCCAAATAAAAAAATGCAGTTTAAGAACAAATTGCTCACTCCAATTACCCCAAATCAAAAAATGCAGTCCAACTCAAACTCCTTAACATAAATAATGCGGTACCTAAATAGTTACGTAAATGGGTTACCCCAGCTTGGATCATATGAAGAGTTGTACAAAACACTAGCGGAACTTATTACTATCTCAGTATGCTTCCAAACACATTGGTAATTAACCATTTAGGTAACCTATACGAGTAGCGTTACAACCCACAAACCATTTCTCCACTAAACCAGCACCTTCTGAAGAAACAACCTCAACCACCTAAACACCTCAAAAATTTAATCGCTTGTTTGATAAGTAAAAGATTTTTAATTTTCACCATATTTGAGTTATTACCTTATCTATAAGCTCTAAAGAAACTTGTTCATCAATATAAAAGGAATTTCCTTGTAAAGAAGAACTCATCGTCCTATCTGGTTCTAGTTTCGAAATATGTACTGGTGCACCATTATCTCTAACAAATTTAATGTTGTAAAGTGATTCACGTAACCTTACTATACAAAGGAGCAATAATTAAGAGTTCAGTAACTTTTATTTCATTAGAAAGGATAGGGGTGTGCATCGGGTTAGAATACCCGCATAACCCGACCAACCCGATCACACTAACCCGAAATTATACGGGTTAGTTTTTAATTGGGTGGGTTGCGGTTTACATTTTTGAAAAAATATACACATTTTTGCGGGTTGTGGATTTAAAACTTGAAACCTGCAAACCCGCATACCCGCATATACTCGACCTTGTAGTATAAAAATTAGAAAAATTCGTATGACTCATTTTATTCAAATAAAATAGTGGGGGGTCATGTGCTTTTTACTCTACATTTTTTTATTCCTCCCCCTTTTTTAAAAACATTTTGAAATCCCTCAATATATCAATAATATTTTATCTAATGAATATGATTCATTTCAATTATTATATTATATGTACTCTTTGTTCAGTTCATATATTTAGTTTCCTAAAATCTCATTTTATATCTTTTAATCATAGATGATTTGAAATGCACATCTGTATCCTAAAAAATATTTTTCGTTATAATTTTTATTAGTATTATAAATTTGACTCGCCAAATGAATATGGATACAAATTCGTCTTCTAATCGAACTAAATCACCCGCAATGCACCCGCAACCCGCCTAACCCGAAACTCAACGGTTTAAGTAATGTATTGGGCGGGTGCGGGTCTTATTTTTCAAAATCCGCACAAGAACGGGCGGTTTGTGGGTTGAACATTTTTCATACAAAACCGACCCGCGCACACCCCTAAGAAAGGACAATAATTTTTACCGTTTCTTTTGACACTATCCACGAACCATCCAAGTGTGACAATATAAAGACCATTTTTTGATCCATGTTTAAGTGCGTGCTCAAATTTTAGCCGTGTGAAAGTTGTAGAAAGTGTTAAGGAATATAGCAATTATACTATCAAGAGAATATTTGCTATGATAGTTATAATTGGTTATTTTAATGTTCACATGAAATGGAGATTGATGTTGCAATTTTACCTTCCTTTTTCCTAAAAAAGAAAAAATTAACCATACAAAGGGTACTTTTAATCACTTTTTTTTGTTCATATTTCTGATCACTATCATTATCACATCAAACTACACTTATCATACAACTAAATGGAGTTAAGCATAGCTAGGACAAATTGCACGATTGGTTCATCAATATCAGACTATTCTACTTGAGAAGGTTGAGTAAGGATTTCATTTAGGTACTTTAAATCAGGATGTGGTGGTTTTTCTTTAACTTTCTTGGATTTATGTTTCTTGATCACACCATTAACCATATGTGTGTTGTTATCCACCATGTTAGGTTGTGGTGGTAACGCACATTACTCAATAGATCTGATATTTATATTCCAAACATATCCGCTAGTGTATTGTACAACTCTTCATATGATCCAAGCTGGGGTAACCCATTTAGGTAACACATTATTTATGTTATGGAGTTGGAGTTGGACTGCATTTTTGATATGGGGTAATTGGAGTGGGCAATTTGTTCTTAAAAAACATTTTTTGATTTAGGTTCTTCGATTGTTTTTAAGCAGCAACCCTGATAAAGTTGTAGCATACAGTTCTGCGGTACAAGCGGCTATTCTAAGCAGTGAAGGTAAGATAACTAGAAAGTGCAAGATCTTTTTTTTCTCGATGTTACGCCTCTTTCTCTTATGCGGAATGATTGTTTTTCAAATTGCAAGATCTTATCTTCATATTGAAGACTTGGATGATTTTATTAAATTGCAATTTAAGAACAAATTGCTCTAGTAGACAAATTGATGGAGTTGGGATTCTTCGACTGTTGATGGACAGAACGGAGAAGAAGATGATGGGTTTAAAAAAATTAATTAATTAATGAGGTGTAAATGTCGATGACATAGAGCAGACGTGGCTTTGAAGTGGCGCCAGATGGCATTGACTAACGGTCAACTATCAGAAAATGAAAAAAAAGGCTAACGATGACAAAAAAATCGTAAAAGGCGTTTTGTTTCAAAAAAAAAAGATAAAGAACGGTTTTTGCACTTTGGCCAAAGTTATAGGGTTTCACGGGAGCTTCACCCTTAGATAAATAATTGGATATTCTACATATTTTTCTAAATTTTTTAATATTATTTTTATTAAAATTCCATATAAATTATTCAATGTTTGGAAGAATTAACAAATATCATTTTTAATTAAATAAAAATGTGTAACATAAAACTAGTTGTTAAAAAATAATAATTCTAAACTTATATACAATTTGTTTTGAGTTTTTTATTTTCATTCCATTATATAATGTTAGCTAACTTTTTCTTCTCTTTTTCCTTTGACTGGTTAGCGAGAAAAGGAGCAACTCAAGACGAGCCATACTCTTCTTATATAGATCCTCCTAGTGGAATTTGGAGCATTATTACACGTGATAGGATGGGTTGGAAAATGCCTAGGATGGTCTTTAGTCCAGGATTATATGAAGATGTATTAGAATTAGGGGTGGAAATCGGAAGGAACGGATCGGAAAAAGGGTCTTTCGGAAAAATTCCAATTTTTTTCGGAATAGATTTTTTCCGTTCCAATTCCTATCCAATTTTTCGGAACTGGGAAAAACAATTCCGAATTCGGAATTTCGGAATTTACCGGAAATTCGGAAATTTCGACACGGAAATTTCGGAACTTTTGGTTCGGAAATTTCGGAACTTTGGGTTCGGAATTTCGGAACTTTTGGTTCGGAAATTGCGGAAGTAAGGGTTATATATCGGAACAGTGATTTGAAACTTACACAAAGAATAACAGTAGTAAAAAAAACTAAACTTATAAAACTTACACGAAGAGTAACCGTAGTTAAAAACTAAACTTAAAATTTACATGAAGTAACAAATTAACATTAGTTAAAAAAATGCTAAACCACTGTTACTTTTCTAATTACATGAAAGAACAAATATTTCAAAAAAGTCTCAAAAAATGATCATGCAATTTTGTTCCAAATAAGTCTTGCCTTCTAGCCTTAAAATGCTCCTACAATATTCTATAAGTTGTTAGAAAAAGTGCGAAAACAATATTGTATAAGGTATTAGAGAAAATGCAAAAACATTGTTTCAACATTCTGAAAAGAAGATCACACTAGGCATTGCTGGATTGCTTTTGTTTCGACCATAAGCATCATTGAAACGGTTAAGGATGTTAAAATAGTTAAGATCATTAACAGGTTTATAGGTATTTTTAGTGATATGAAATTTGTTGGCAACGGCATGAATATGTTTCTCTGTTAAAGGTTTTCTTACAAATATTATAAATGATACAAAGAAAGGAGAAGCTAATAAACTTAAGTTTTTTTTTTTTGGATTAACCAAGTTTTGAGTTGATTTATAAGCATACTTTGAAAAAGTTTTGGAAATATAACTGGACATTGGATACTGAAACCAAGTTGATTTTCAAGTTCCAAAAAATTCCAAGGATCAAAGAAACATGCCATTAATTTTCATGTTTCAAATGCTCCATGCAATATTATTTTGAAATATAATTTATAATTCAGTAATATAATCGGAACGGAAATATAATCGGAACGGAAATATAATTCGGAAATAAAATCGGATCGGAAAACCCGGAAATTTCGGAAATTTATATGTAGTTCCAATTCCGATCCGATTTTTTCGGAAAAATCGGAAATCGGAATTTCGGAATTTCGGAACCTTGAAAATCTGTTCCTAAATCGGAATTTTTGGATCGGAAAAGTCGGAAATCGGAAATTTCGGATCCAATTTCCACCCCTAATTAGAATAGAGCGATATGAGTAACTGATCCGGTGGATCTCCATTGTAACAAAAAAAAAAACAATTTAATGTTTTATTAGTGTACTGTATTATAACTTTGCAAAAAAGATTAGTTATATTAGAAAAAATTATATATATTATTAATTTTTGGTTCTATCTTTATACATTCACTTTTTATTTGAGAATCTAGGTAACTTAAAAATTAAAAAAATGACAAAAAATTGTTACGGAATAACTAATAGTATATTCTTTTACTTATTTTTGTTTCCTCGAAATAAATTCGTACATATTCGTAAGATATCTTGAAGCGAGGCTACGAAATAAATCCAGACAAATTCGTAAGATATTTAGAGCAAGGGCCAAGGGTAGCCAACTCTGCCTCTCCCTCTCTCAACCACGATTTAATATCTAGGCGAAGCCTAAACAGGTTTAGTGCGGAAGGTTTTAGATGTTAGATCATTGGGGGTACTATAGACTATAGAGTAGTACTGCTTTATAGAGGGGGGATAACTAGTCTGAGAGAAAATGCAAGACATTCCATCTCTGATGATGCTGCAACGGGGGGAATTGATGAGAATTTAAAGACCAACCCCACTTGAATGATAATTGATGTGACATGCATGGCACCAACAACCACATTAATGTATGACATCAATATGACAATATTACTATTGGAATCCTAACCAACGTTTATTTAACATTGTTTTGTTTTTCATGTCAACATGTAGAATTATTTCTTCATAACCCAACATTATAAAAGAAAAACGATTAATTACAGAAGATATTTTAAATTTTTAAGAGAATATCATTGTTATGATCAATATTTATATTATAACCATTAATTATTAGATGAATAGGATAATTATTATATGTTGTTTATTTGAATGTAAAATGTGAGATAAGTGTCATTATATAATTAATTAATAGTAATACTGAATTATGAATAAAAAAAATTCCTATCTTATTTTTGTTTTGCAATTATATTTATATATTATTTTCACTTCCTCAAGTTAGTCTAGCTATTATATGAATTTTTACTCATATGAGTTGTAAATGTATATATGGTTTGATTACAAATTAGATATTATCTATAAACGACCTGCATAGTAACATCCAGGAGAATATAAAGACTACCAATTGTAGATTCACGTGACAGCTTAAAGTAAAGATAAGGATCTTATCTTAGTAATTGAGTCAAATAAATATCATAAAAGAACAAATTAAAGAGAATATGAAAAGAAAAAATATAGGGAGAAAATTGAAAAGAAAATATTAGCCATTCTAATACTTATCTGTTATGTAAAGGGTTTGGACCGGTGTACACTTTTCTCTTTTCAGCATCATATATAATCTTATTACAACAATTATTCTTATATGGAATTGCTTTAAAATCACCATTAGAACCTGAAACACTTTTGGATTTGCTGAATTTACTTTTCTCTCCTTGTGCATACGATGAAGAAGAAGACTGCAACTGCAAAAGCATGATAATGATGATCAGCTGAAGAAGAAACAAGAAAGCTAATTGTCTCCTTAAGCTCATTTGTCTTGTCTAACCCTTTTTCTACTCTCTGTATGTTAAGAAAAGGTAGAGCTAATTAGTTGTTGTATAGAAATGAGAGAGAATCTAGAAGCAACTAATTAAGTCAAATGGTGGTGGGGAGAGAGACAATATGCATGGGTTTTGCTGCTTTCTAATAAAGTTTTAGTGTAGGAGTAAAATATGTTGTGGGAAACATTTGTTTTCTGATTTCAGAGCCAACAATTTCTGCCAAAGCTTTGACACAAACAACAAGGGAACAATGGAGGTGTGAGATTGGGGTAGTGGTGCGTGGGGGTGTTTTTGGGTAGGAGGAACTTTTTGGAGTTGAGAATCTATAGTTGAACTTGAACTTTTATACTATATCAATGTTGACTTCAGTTAGTCATGAGAGTACTTTTCGGACAGGTAATTTTGGATTAAAGTTGAAAGTATTTAGGTTTAAAATTAAAAAAATTGGGTTAGTTTTTTTTTTCAAAAGCATTACTAATATATAAATAGAAATTAAGCGTTATTCTCTCTGTTCTACTGAAATTGTCCATTTACTAAAATTAATGTTCCAAATATATATATTGTCTACTTAGGAGTTCAAAACACTTTTTTCCTACTTTTTACACTATTACCCTTATTAAAATATTGAAATTTATATTTCCAATACATATTTAAGATATCAAGATACTTTATTAGATGTATTTTTATAATGGTGAATGCATTTATTATGTTTCTTAATATATGTGAAAAGTTAAGTGGACAAATTTAGTGGAACGGAGGGAGTAATACAAAAGATAGTGCCTCACCCTATACCACAAGAGATAGGGGATATCAAAATAAGTTGTGACAATTGAGGAGTGAGTCTAGAGACTAAATCACTAGGCAATAAACTATCTAGTTATTGCTTTATGATCTGATCCGCATTAAAAAGAAATTCTTAGGAATATGAAAAAAACACTAGTTTATTACATCAAAGAGTTTTAATACTACTATACGCGGGGCCTTTTGCGAGGAAACTTCTTTCGAGGACAGCAAATCCTCGCGAAAGGGTTAGTCTTTCGCGAAGAAACCTTTTAGCGACGAAAATATCGTCGCTAATGACAAGCGTCCTAAGTAAGCTACCAAAATTAATTAAATAAAAATCTAGCCGTTGGAAGTAGTCGCTAGAAGACGATCTTTAGCGAGAAACTTAAAATCCTCGCTAGAAGTTAGCTTTTTGCGACGACTTTTTGTAGCTTTAGCGAGAAACTAATGTCCTCACAAAAGGTCTTGCCGTATTAAATACGGACAGATGGCCATTAATGCGAACTTTGAGCTCCAAAAACCCCAAAAATTCCCAAAAAAATCCCAAAATTCTCCCAATTTTTTCTTTAATCCATAAATTAATATTGAGCATCTCACTTAAGTAGCTTCTACAACAAACCTAACTCCATTGGATCAAATTTTCAAGCAAAAATTTTCCACAATTTTAGGTATTTTCTTAGTTTTTTTTTATATTTTGTATTAATAGTGTAAAATTTGGTATGATTTAGGCATAATTAATAGGGTTTAGGGTTTTGTTTGTGATATATTGTTAAATTCTTTTTATACAAATGTTTTTTTTTGAATATTTTATTTATATTATAATTAAATTTTTGTTACTTTATAATTTTAGGTGTTATATTATTAATTGAAATTTATTGTGGATAACTTTGTGAATTATTTAAAATTTCTAGTGTCATTTGTATAAGTAATTATGATTTTAGGGAATATATTGTTATTTGAATAATAAATTAGGGGCCTTTGTGCAATATTGTGATAAATTAGGTGTGTTTTCGTAATTTGTTATAATCTTATTTTTTAGAGATAATAACTAGTGTTTTTTTAATTTTAGATAATGGAAATAGACAAGAGTTGGATTAAATTAGCGAATAAGGTTTTGAGGGAATACATTAAAGGTATATTAGGGTTTATAGAATTTGCGAGGAAAGTAGAGGATGGAGTCGGTAAAATATTCTGTCCATGTAATCATTGTTATAATAATCGAATTTTTTTATCGATGACGTTAAAGCTCATCTATTACAACGGGGTATGGATTCATCGTATGATGTTTGGACGAAACACGGTGAAGTAATTGTTATTCCCGACGATGAACCAATCGAAGATAACGTAATGGTTAATGTAATTTATGATTTGGGCGTTTGAAACTGGCGGGTATTCTGGTGACACCGAGATGCGTGACGTGAATGTTAGTGGTACTGGTCGTGGGTCTTTCGACGCGTTGTTCACGGAAATAGAGACAGATTTGTACCCCGGTTGCACTACGATGAGTTCTTTGGATTTCATTGCAAAGTTAATGCATGTGAAAGTGAAGAACAAGTGGACGAACACTTCATTTACCGAGCTTCTTCAATTGATAGGTCGAGTTATGCCTGAACCTAATAACTTACCCGAGTCTTATGCGGATTGCAACAAGAAGTTGAAAAGTTTAGGCATGGGATACAACTCGATCGATGTTTGTTTTAACAATTGTGTTTTGTATTGTAAAGAGAATGAGAATCTTGAGAATTGTCTGATATACTATATGAGTCCTAGAAGGGGGGTTGAATAGGACAATAGAATTTAATCGGCTAATTTTATTTCAAGTAAATAAAATTAAAAGCTAATTTGAATCCTATTGTATTAGTAAACTAAATAGTATAAAACTAGATAATCCTAATAGACAATAATATCAAACTATTCAAGTAGGCATTTTATCAAGCATATAGAGTGCGGAAATATAAAGAGAGTAGAGATAGAATACGATACACAACGATGTATAGTGGTTCGGTTTCCCTACATCCACTACCTAAGGAAGCCTCCTTAGGATTTGCAAGATTCTCAACTAATCTTCGTAACTCTTAACCGGGTGAGATACAAACCCTTACAACCACTTCAAAAACCCTTTGAAGGAAATACACTTGTGTTATCACCAACACAAGGAACCAAGCATAAACCTATGCTCACACTACTCTCTTAATCTATTACAAGAACTAAGAGGAAAGGGAAAAGTGTTTAGGGGTGCTTATAAAAGCTTTGTAACTAAACTCCTAAATGAGTAGATAAGAACTAATTAGCTTCACAATAAATATGACTTGAATGCTCCTTTGAAACCTCCTTGAATGATAGAATTAATTGCTCTTAAGATTGGTAGATGGAAGGCTTAAGTTGTGTCTTGAATGAACTCCATTTTATAGCTGCAAATGTGGTCCAACGGTCATAAGGCTCTTCTCTAACGAATCTATTTTAACTCCAACGGATATAAGCTTTGTCCTCTTGTAATAGTGCAGAAAACCCTCTTGTGCGGTGTACCGCGGATATGGTCCGGTGCACCGCAGAGCTGTTCGACTTAGCTATGAGCTTACTGGTCGGACTATCCAATGTACCGCAACCCTGGTCCGTGCCTTGGTCCGGTGTACCGCGCCTAGGTCCGGTGTACCGTGCATTTCATGAGCATACTGGTCGGACTACCCAATGTACCGCAATCCTGGTCCGTGACTCTGCGGTGTACCGCGTGATACATCCGGTGTACCGCGGAGCTGTTCTTTTGAATAACAAGCTAAATGCTAGGAAGTAAACACAACTAATCTAAAAAGGGGTTTTGGAAAACATCTTAAGTGATACCAAAATGAATTTTAGTTGAAATGTTGATTTGTCGAATATTAAAACGGGAATAAAAACAAGGTGAGGCTAACAATCTCCCCCTTTTTGATGTTTGACAAATCATAAACTTTTGAAGATGCCTAAGATTAAGTTTTGATCAAAAACTCCCCCTCAACCTAATCACTAGAGTTTTTATAAAAACTCCCCCTCACAAAATGCATTTGAAAAAGTTTAACTAAAATTTCTCCCCCTTTGTCAACAACAAAAAGAACAAATGATACGATTTTGAAAATATTAAGGGGTCAAAACACATTTTGAGTAAAACACAAGGACCAAAGGAATAAATGGATAACAATTAGAAGCTTCAAAGAACCTATAAAATCAAGAAAATATTAGCAACAAGAGAATATACACAAAAAGCACTAAACAACAATGGCAAGATACTTAGGTTAGAGAATTTGCATGCCAATCTCACAACGAATTTTCTCAAAAAGATCTTGGGGTAGAGGTTTAGTAAAGATATCGGCTAGTTGATTTTCGGAGGTGACAAATTCAAGTACAATATCCCCTTTTTGAGTGTGATCTCGGATAAAATGATGACGGATTTCTATGTGTTTCGTTCTAGAGTGTTGAATAGGATTTTTGGTAAGATTGATAGCACTAGTGTTATCACAACGAATGGGAACACGATCATATTCTAGGCCAAAATCTAGTAAGGTTTGTTTCATCCAAAGAATTTGAGTCACACAATTTCCGGCCGCAACATATTCGGCTTCGGCCGTGGATAAAGCAACACTATTTTGTTTTCTACTAGACCATGAAACAAGGGATTGACCTAAGAATTGGCAACTACCACTAGTACTCTTCCTATCAAGTCTACAACCGGCATAATCGGCATCCGAATAACCTATTAGCTCAAAAGAGGTAAATCTTGGGTACCAAAGTCCTAGACTAAGGGTTCCTTTCAAATACCTAAAAATACGCTTAACGGCACTAAGATGGGTTTCTTTAGGAGAAGATTGAAATCTAGCACAAAGACACACGGGGAACATAATATCGGGTCGAGAAGCGGTTAAATAAAGTAAGCTACCAATCATACCTCGATATAGTTTCTCATCAACATCCTTACCATCTCCATCTTTGTCTAATTTTGTGGATGTGCTCATTGGAGTTCCAATTTCCTTTGCATCTTCAAGTCCAAATTTTTTGATCAATTCTTTTGTGTATTTGCCTTGATTGACAAAGATACCATCTTTCATTTGCTTGATTTGAAGTCCAAGAAAGTAATTTAATTCTCCCATCATGCTCATCTCAAATTCCTTATGCATGCTTTTAGAAAAATTCTCACAAAGATTTTCATTAGTAGCACCAAATATAATATCATCCACATAAATTTGAACAAGAAGGATATCTTTTGAAGACCTTTTTATAAATAAAGTGGAGTCAATTTTTCCTCTTTTAAAACCATCATCTAATAAAAATTTGCTTAATCGTTCATACCAAGCACGAGGTGCTTGTTTTAAACCATATAAAGCCTGTGAAAGTTTAAAAACATGATTTGGAAATTTTGGATCCTCAAAACCCGGAGGTTGTTTAACAAAAACTTCCTCGTCTATAAAACCATTTAAAAAAGCACTTTTGACATCCATTTGGTAAAGTTTAAAATTCATATAACAAGCAAAAGCAAGTAGCATACGAATAGATTCAAGTCTAGCTACGGGAGCAAAAGTTTCATCGAAATCAATACCTTCTTCTTGATTGTATCCTTGAGCAACTAACCTTGCTTTATTTCTAGTGATTATACCGGTGTCATCTAGCTTGTTGCGAAATATCCACTTAGTGCCAATGATAGTAGGGCCAATTGGTTTCTCCATTAAAGTCCAAACTTTACTACGCTCAAATTGATTTAATTCTTCATGCATAGCGTTAATCCAATGATCATCCAACAATGCTTCTTTAATATTCTTGGGCTCAATTTGAGATAAGAACGCTTGATGAGCACATAGAGCAATAATACGAGAGCGAGTGGTAACACCTTCTTTTGGATCACCTAGAATTAATTCACTTGGGTGATCTTTGATATGTTTCCAACATTTTGGTAAATCCGTACTAGCTTCATTTGGTATTTGATCATTTTCCTTAGGAGATTCATCATGAGACTTTACTTCTTGAGTAGGAGATTCTAAGGATTTATCTTGTGGAGCATCTTCATGTAATTCAACATCTACTACTTTCTTGATATTAAAAGGATTAGTCTCATCAAAGTCAACATGCATAGACTCCTCAATAGTACGAGTACGTTTGTTGAAAATGCGATAGGCTTTTCCCTTAGTGGAATAACCAAGAAAAATACCTTCATCCGATTTAGCATCAAATTTTCCCAAATAGTCCCTAGTGTTTAGGATAAAACATTTGCACCCAAAGACACGAAAATAAGCAATAGTTGGTGGTCTACCATTCCAAAGCTCATAAGGGGTTTTCTTAATAATGGGTCTAATAAGAACTCTATTTAACACATAACAAGCCGTGTGAACGGCTTCACCCCAAAAGTATGTAGGCAAGCTATGTTCTTTTAGCATTGTTCTAGCCATTTCTTGTAGAGTTCGGTTTTTCCTTTCCACTACCCCATTTTGTTGGGGAGTTCTAGGGGCCGAAAAATTATGCTCAATCCCAAATTCATCACAAAAATGCACAAAAGGAGAATTCACATATTCACTACCATTATCACTACGAATGCAAGTAATAGAGTAACCTTTCTCATTTTGCACCTTTCTACAAAGTTTTGCAAATTCATTGAAGGCATCACTTTTCAAAGCAAGGAACATCACCCATGTGAATCTAGTGAAATCATCAACAACAACAAAGACATATCTAGATCCTCCTAGACTAGTGACATCAACGGGACCAAAAAGGTCCATATGCAATAATTGAAGTGGCCTAACGGTGATGACCTTATTAATGGATTTAAAAGATGAACGATGTTGTTTACCAAGTTGACATGCATCACATAATTTATCTTTATCAAATTTGTAAATAGGCAAACCAACAACAAGATTTTTTCTAGATAATTTTGAAATTAAATCCATGCTAGCATGTCCTAAACGTCTATGCCAAAGCCAACTATCATTTACCACGGATAAGCATTTAATATGTTTACACATAAGACTCTCAAGATCAACAACAAAAACATTATCCGATCTTTTTGCAATAAACATAGTATCTAACTCATCATTTTTGAAAACAACACATCTAGATGCTTCAAATTTAACACTAAAACCAACATCACAAAGTTGACTTATACTAAGCAAGTTAAAAGAGAGACCCTCAACAAGTAACACATTAGAGATAAGTAAAGAGTTCATATTACCAATGTTACCTTTACCCAAAACGCGTTTCTTAGTGTTGTCGGCAAAAGTAACTCTATCACCTTTTGTTTTATATAAATTTGTAAATAATGATGGATTTCCGGTCATGTGTCTTGAGCATCCACTATCAAGTAGCCATATATTTTGCTTCTTGATGCTCAATCCCTACATACAAAAAATAATTTAAGCTTTAGGTACCCAATTTGGATTGGGTCCATGAGGGTTAGTGGATTTCCTTTTTAAGACCCATTTAGGCCTTTTCCAAATTGGCACAAGAGATCCCAAATCCAATAATTTACGATAGTAACAATGAGATGCATCATGACCAAGTTTTTCACAATAGGTGCAAGTGATAGAAGATTTTGAAGAAGATGGAATTTCATTTGAAATTTTGGATTTTACAAAGACATTTTTCAAAGGTTTTTGGTGAGTGAATGGATCATATCTGGTGGGGGCAAAGGTGTGATAAAATAAAGATAATAATAAAGAGTCACACACCCTTGAGAACCACGGAACTCACTGCAAGTATCACAGATCGTTTGCAAGTTTTAATGATAAGTCAAGTTCGTTCGCAGGGATTGTATCCGTTAGATCTACTTATATTTAACAAGCGTAGATGAATTTAGGTGTTTTAAATAAAAATATAAAAAGATGAAATAACAATCTACGCAATTAAATAATTAAGACAAATAAACAAAACAAATAACTAAATATGAATGTAAGTCGAATAGATTAGGATTACTAATATGAGTCTATTACTAAATCGTTATTCTAACCTGTCACAGATTAAGCATTATATATTAACCAGGATTCTAAATTCTACCTAGCCTTCTAGGCTTAGGAGCAACCTCTCCACTACTAGGGATTCCTAAGTAATGATTGGTGATTAAATCAAACCTTGATGGCTATCTAGTTAGGCAAGGGATCAAAACTAGACGATTATGTGGTGTTGTCAATAACTAAGAATAATCCTAAGATTGGCCAAATCTAAGGTGTAACAATAAGTCAAAACACATAATAACAATATACGCCAAGCTCAATCAATTAAAATAACAAATAGTATTTATGAATGTAGACAAAATAATAATCCAACAATTAAAAGTAAAACTTACAGAATAATAGCTTAGAAAGATGGTGTAGCATAGATCTATAGCTAATTACTCTAAATATAGAGAAGGTGAGATGTAGAAGAGGAGTTTGTCAGTCTCCAATCTTCTTCTTCTTGTCTTCCTCTATAGGCCAGCTTGCTTCTTGAATGAATAGCTTGATTCTAAGGATGAATATTAATGTAAAGGACTAAGCTATTGTTTATAATTTAAGCTAATGTTTAGAACTGAGCAAGGACATGTTTACAATGATAAGAGGGTGTATTTATAGGTATCTTGGAAGCCCTAATTCGTTTTCTTGAAGGAGAAGTAAGTGGTGGACTCCAAGCCCAACTCAAATTCGTAACCCTAAAAACATGAAATCAGGTCCGATCTTCTTTTGGCTCTAACAGCTTCGATATTCATCCGTTTGACGCGTGTGAATATACCAAATTGATCGTCTCGGAAAGCTCTTCAACTTTGCTCTTGACCGTTTCTCCAAATTCCTCACCGTTTTTGAGATATAAGCTGATTTGTGGTCGTAGGTGCAGAAATTCAGGATTAAGGCAGGTTTTCCTTTTCCATGTTTTTAGCTTTTATTTCCTTATCTCCAATTACCATGTCTATCTCTTTCCATATCTTATAGTCTTTGACTTGGAATCTAATTAATCTCCATAATTATCTTTAAAGCTTCACACTAAATAAATAATTAAACCCAATATGCTCTAAAAATATTATTTTACTAAATCAAGACTCAAAATAGGAAAGTGCAACATTTCTCAAGAAAATCGACTATAATGACTTCTAAATCACTAAAAATGATGTCTCATCCTAATATAAATCTATCACAAATGAGGAGACATCAATATCCAACACCACTTTTTTCACAAGCCATTCTTTGAGAACCTAAAATTAAATCCAAGTTTTCTTGCCCACTAGTAAATTTTAAAATAATGGCATTTTGATCAACAATCTTTTTCTCTAACAAAGCTTTTTCTTCCAAAAGATTTTTCTCAATAAGATGAAGTTTTTCATTATCATCTATACATTCATCACAAAGATTTTGACAATCTTCCAAAGCTTTCAAAACCTCTTTAGTTCTATTTTTCTCAAATTCTAAATCTTTTGTTAAAACTTTGTTTGTTTCAATAGAATTTAAAAAATCATTATAAAGAGAATCAAATGCCTCATGAATATCTTGTTCACTAGCATCATCATTAGTTAAAGAGAGTTTAGATTTAGGAGTTACCTCATCATGATTTGCCATAAAGGCAAAGTGAGTAGTACCGGTATCATCATCCGAAGAAGTATCTTCATCATTTTCAAGTTTTCCCATAAAAGCAACAAGATTGACATTTTCATTGTCACTTTCTTCTTCCTCCGAATTTTGAGTATCCCAAGTGATATTAGCATGCATTGCTCTCTTAGGTTTCTCCTTTTGAAGAAGAGGACAATAAGTCTTAATGTGACCAACTTTCTTGCAATGATAGCAAGTGGGTTCGTCTTGTTTGATAGCTCTATCATTCTTCTTGTAAGGTGAGGAAGAACTTCCTTTCTTGGCAAAGCGTTTGTATCTCATGAATTTTTTTCATATCTCTTGCCAACATAGCTACTCCTTCATCTTCACTAGTTTCTTCTTCATGTGAATTTTCTTCTTCACTTTCCTTTCTTTCTTTTCGTTCTTTCAACTTGGTACTCATAGCATGGAAAGCAATAGATTTCTTAATCTTTTTCTCCTCATCATCTCTTATCTTTTCCTCTTCAAGCACAAGCTCCTCCGTCATGAGGTTGCAAATGAGTTCATGAACCGTCATTTTTGAAAGATCTTTAGTATCCCTTATAGAGTTGATCTTTGTCTTGTATTTCCTTGGAAGAGCAAATAAGATTTTTCGGCATTGTTCCTTGTTGGTGTATTCTTGACCAAGAGTCTTCAAAGTGTTAACAATGTTAGAAAATCTTTGATGCATAGCATTCAAGGCTTCATCGGGCTCCATACGAAAAAGCTCATACTTAGTGATAAAGAGACCAATCTTAGTTTCTTTAATATCTTCCGTTCCTTGATATGATAGCTCCAAGAGTTGCCACATTTCATGAGCGGAGTTGCATTCACTAACTCTAGCGTATTCCGTGACACTCAATCCATTAATGAGAATGTTCATAGCTTTGTTGTTTTTGGTGAGTTTAGCTATGTCTTGATCATTGTAATCATCTTCATTTTTCACCTCCGTAGTACTACCCGTAACGTAAGGAATATAAGGACCTTTCTTGATAGCAAGCCATAAGAAGTAATCAATTCCTTTCACATGAATCTCCATTTTCTTCTTCCATCCAAAGTAGTCTTTTCCTACAAAAAGCGGAGGTCTAGTAGAACATGAACCTTCCGGTTGATTAGAATCCATATCGTATTAACTCTAGAAACGATTAAGTACAATAGAGTTAGGCTCTGATACCAATTGATATACTATATGCGTCCTAGAAGGGGGGTTGAATAGGACAATAGAATTTAATCGGCTAATTTTATTTCAAGTAAATAAAATTAAAAGCTAATTTGAATCCTATTGTATTAGTAAACTAAATAGTATAAAACTAGATAATCCTAATAGACAATAATATCAAACTATTCAAGTAGGCATTTTATCAAGCATATTGAGTGCGGAAATATAAAGAGAGTAGAGATAGAATACGATACACAACGATGTATAGTGGTTCGGTTTCCCTACATCCACTACCTAAGGAAGCCTCCTTAGGATTTGCAAGATTCTCAACTAATCTTCGTAACTCTTAACCGGGTGAGATACAAACCCTTACAACCACTTCAAAAACCATTTGAAGGAAATACACTTGTGTTATCACCAACACAAGGAACCAAGCATAAACCTATGCTCACACTACTCTCTTAATCTATTACAAGAACTAAGAGGAAAGGGAAAAGTGTTTAGGGGTGCTTATAAAAGCTTTGTAACTAAACTCCTAAATGAGTAGATAAGAACTAATTAGCTTCACAATAAATATGACTTGAATGCTCCTTTGAAACCTCCTTGAATGATAGAATTAATTGCTCTTAAGATTGGTAGATGGAAGGCTTAAGTTGTGTCTTGAATGAACTCCATTTTATAGCTGCAAATGTGGTCCAACGGTCATAAGGCTCTTCTCTAACGGATCTATTTTAACTCCAACGGATATAAGCTTTGTCCTCTTGTAATAGTGCAGAAAACCCTCTTGTGCGGTGTACCGCGGATATGGTCCGGTGCACCGCAGAGCTGTTCGACTTAGCTATGAGCTTACTGGTCGGACTATCCAATGTACCGCAACCCTGGTCCGTGCCTTGGTCCGGTGTACCGCGCCTAGGTCCGGTGTACCGTGCATTTCATGAGCATACTGGTCGGACTACCCAATGTACCGCAATCCTGGTCCGTGACTCTGCGGTGTACCGCGTGATACATCCGGTGTACCGCGGAGCTGTTCTTTTGAATAACAAGCTAAATGCTAGGAAGTAAACACAACTAATCTAAAAAGGGGTTTTGGAAAACATCTTAAGTGATACCAAAATGAATTTTAGTTGAAATGTTGATTTGTCGAATATTAAAACGGGAATAAAAACAAGGTGAGGCTAACATTGTCCAGTTTGTGGAGAGTCACGGTGGGACCCGAAGAAGGGGAAGAGAGTGTCGCATAAGAAGCTGCGTTATTTTCCGATTGCGCCTAGGTTACAGGTAACAGAAATACAAGGGGCAAGACTACTCTGAACTCAATGACTCATGCTAGGGAAAAATACGGAGGACGACTCCCTATGGAATTCAGCGCATCAGACTTAACATGGAACACGGTTGGTCCCTATTCCCACCACGTGACTCAGGTAATAAACCTGACCATCCGAGAGAAAGTTCCCCTTTTCAATGACCACTGGCGTAAAGTCCCGGGAGATTACCTTAATATGGTTTGGCGGCGCCTAAGGGTAGTTAACTTAAACTTTTTTTTACTCAATAATAAAAATATACACTAACATCTTTTTTAATTGCTTACAAGACTTCTTTTTAGTGGAGGAATGGGAGGCTCGTCCTGATTTTCCTAGTATACAGAAAATGGTCATCAACAAGTGCGGAATAGGATATTCCGACCACAAAAACCGTACAAAGAAGAAGTATTATCCGAGTCGGCAGATTCCAGATGACTAGACCCCCGAGAATTAGGAGCTTACATTGAAGTTGTGGGACTCAATAGCCGCTCAAGTACTTAGTTTAATTTTAAAAAAAATATAAAATGTTATTTGTGTTAGCTAACTTTTTTTTTTGTTTCTATGTATTTAAAAACCAGAACCAAGCAACAAAGAATAAGCTGAATAGGGAGCAATTGAAGAACCAGAGCGGGGCTGGTTCAAGGACATATTCGAGGTCGAAATTTGAGTTGTTAAATGACGAGGTACTATGATTACATCGATAATTAATATCATGTTGTTTGTTTGTTTGACTAATATTTGACTAATCGACTTGAACAAGAAGAGGGGAGTAGCAGTGGGACCCGTAGTTTGGTAATCGGGGAAGGATCCAAGCCACCGACAAATGAGACTATACCACTACCGCGGATTCGAAGATTCTTTTTTCAAGTAGGGTTTAATACGAAGAAGAACAGGTGGCGGAGCACGAACTACGAGCGAGCGCATGTAAGTAGTATGAAACTAAAAAAAATTATGCCAAACTAATATTTTTTATTTTTGTTTTAATTTACAGGCGGCGTTGAAGGAAATTCTCGAATCCCGAGTTCGTGAATCCCAGTCTCAGTGTGGAGATTTTTCTTCTACCCCCACCTTATCGGAGCAAGAGAAGATTGAAACTGTTTTGGAGACGGCGAATATCGGATTAGGCGGCGGGACCCGCAACTAGCTCCCGGGAGTAGGACACACGTTGTCGCAGAGGAGCTCGAGTGCACATTCATCCGAGCAAGTGACCGCGAAGATCTTGAAGGACTACCAGTGGATAGTCTGATCGCTAAATGATTTGCTTGTCTCTATCGGCAAGGAACCAATGCAAGATAATGTCTCTGGAGCTTCTACATCGAGAACCCTACCCACTAGAGATGCGATCCACGAGCAGATGACTACGGCAATTCTCACGCTTAATCGATGTCGTAGGGAAAACGAAATGGACGAGCTTGATCCCCCATCTCCCCCTCGAGACACGTCCTCCCGAGCCGAAGATGAAGAAGAAGACCTGGGTTTATTTTGACTGTTTTTATATATATGTTGACTTTTTATCTATATCGACTGTTTAAGACTTTTATTCTATTTTTATATTTTTGAATGTTTAAGACTTTATTTTTATATGTATATTAAGTTTCGGGTTTAGTTTATGTGTTTGTTTTAAATTTAGTATTTTATTTAATTAGTTTCTATTCTATACTACAAACAAATAAAAAAAACCTAAAAAAACAAAAAAAAAAAAAAAAATTTAAAGAAAAGAAAAGAAAAAAATTTAAAAAAAGGTTTTAACGAGGAACTTTTCGTCGAGAAAGAGTTCCTCGCCAAAAGTGGGGGTCCTCTAGCGATGGAATTGTCGTCGCGAGTGTATGATCTTTAGCGAGAAAAAGTTCCTCGCAAAAGAAATACCTTTAACGACGACTCTACTTTGTCGCGGAAGAGTCGACTTCATGCGACGACATTTTAAATCGTCGTTACAAGGTATTTCTTGGGACGAAGATTTAGCGAGGAACTTCTTGCGACGACCTTTCCTCGCGAAAAGCTTTAGCGCGGATTATGGGACCTTTTTGCGAGGAAACGCGTCCTCGCAAAAGGCTCTGCACGTAGTAGTGTAATATCATAATAAAAGAGTCCATGTTTAGCTTTAGAGGGCGCTTTGAGGTGATTCGGCAAATTTACAACCGCTTTGTTGTCACCTAGAATCCCAATATCTTCAAGTTGATAGTTGATAGCTGAGAGAAGACCATTGCGCATACCTAATAACCCGGCCTCTTCTGCGCTGCTACAAAGGAAAGACCAAGCACAACCATAAATTAGTGTCTCTAAGAATACAAGCAGATGATGACTTACAATCTGTCTTAAAGGCAACATCTGTGTTTACAATGAGGGACTTAAAAGTAACTTGTATTCACACCTCTTAGTAATACCAATACCAGTAGTACTATTGTTGTTCTTGTTAACCATACTAGTAGATTCCATATAATTGGGTTAGTAGCTTGTTATCGATCAAGACATATACCAAAATTTTCCACTCAAAATTTTAAAAAAAACTCTTAAATCGTGATTGCAGATCTCGCCTTTAGCTACCATCATGGTGATCATTCAAGGTGTCATTATCAAGCGATAAAAATTGACTTTTACCTCTAGCGACCGACCTTGGTCGCTAATGTCTGGTCGTTAGAGAGGTCTATTGGCGACCACCCAAGAATTCGGCCGCATATAAAATGATCCTTAGTGACCACCATCGTAGTCGCTGATGAGGTGACCCTTTAGCTACCATTATGGTAGTCGCAAATGAGGAGAACCTTTAACTACCACTATGACCGTCCGTTAAAGGTAATATATATCTCTTAAAAATATGTATAAAAAATTAAAAATCTCCACACCACTTGCACAAAAATATTACACAAAAATGTCACTATGGTCACTGAGTTTCACAAGAATTGTACAATGGTCTTTATATTACAAAATTTTTTACTAAGTCCCTAAATAACTCAAAATTGTACAACAACTCCATACAAATTTTGAAAATTCCCCTATTAATCCATATAATTCACAAATTTTCATTATAAGTCCCTAAAAGTTACAAAACTTCCTTGTACTATCCTAAAACTTTTGACATTTCCCTCATTAGTCCCTACAATTTGCAAAATTGCACCATTTATCCCTGTATAACTAAAAAAATATAATATTATTATCTACTTTTACAAAATTAAACAAAATATATAAATAAAATTGACATATATATACACAATTATACATAAAAACATAAGAAAAATCCATTAAATTTGATATGTGTGTATACATATATAATTAATAAGAGTTAAAAACTTACTCTTTGAAAGAAGATAATGGAGAGACGGAGAGAGACGTCGGCGAGAGTGATTGCATCAAGAGAGGCGGAGACGGCGATGTAATCAGCGACATAGAGGAGTAATTGATCAGAGGGGGTTTGGGAAGTTAAATAAGTGAAGTGTAAAACCGAATCAGTGTTTTTTAATGTTCGATACCTTTAGCGACCAACAGGTTATCGCTAGAGAGCAAGTAAGTGACCACTAGAAGGTATTGTAAAAAATTGGGCGGGCAAAGTTGGTCCGCCAATTTTTTAAAATATGGCTTTTAGTGGCCACCGAAGTGTAAGGTAAATATTTGAGACCTTTAGTGGCCACCGTGTGATCCCTAGAAAGCGCATTGTCAAAAATTGGGCGTGTAAAGTTGATGCTCTATATTTTGGGTTTCTTCTCTATATGTAGAAGGACTTAAACTTGTTTTTTGGTGGAGGGACAATAATCATCACATAATTTGATAAATGTGTATGAAAGGTTCCTTTAACTTTAAACATTTTTTCTAATTATATAAGACTATATTTACGAATCTTTTAATATGTGGCAT
The DNA here is from genome assembly GCA_029959085.1 of Nemophila menziesii. Classification (NCBI taxonomy): domain Eukaryota; kingdom Viridiplantae; phylum Streptophyta; class Magnoliopsida; order Boraginales; family Hydrophyllaceae; genus Nemophila; species Nemophila menziesii. The sequence continues at coordinate 69,710,084 of JARWIR010000003.1, read as the reverse complement.
GACAATTTTGCATGTTTTGTTAAAATTATTGAAGGACAATTTCTTAACATGACAATTTATGAGTTTTTGGCTTTTGCCTCAGCTCTGATAGGAGGCAGGACTTTGGTGGTATTCTTGAAAGTAGGTCATAAGTATTGTGCTCGACGAAATACGACCGAACCTATCATATGAGATCATGGAGGTTTTCTCATTTCTTAACCAAAATTGGCATGAGATTATTATATTTGAACTTAGTAATGTTGAAACTTTAAATGGTACCTTATTTTTAACAAATCCATAACTTTAATGACACTCAAAATACTAAGGGTATAATTGGTATGGTGTAATGAGATCGGTAATGTAATTACATTAATAATTTAAACTTGACTACTAAGATTGGTACGATGTAATTAATCGATAATATCAATACTTTTGTAATCACATTACAATGCATATGATGTTTTCCATTACGTAGCAACTACTTATGAACGACTCGTTATAATCGTAATCTTAATGAATATATTTTTAGCAAGCTAAAGTAATTTTAGTAAACTTAACATATTACGTATTTCTTATCACATATTGTCTTTCCATCAAACCATATATGTAAAAATTCATTATTATATATTTAAAAACTTTAAAAAATGTAAATTACATTTGCAAACTACATATAGACATAAATTATATAATATTACATAAAAATTTATATATATATATATATCGGTAATATATTTAATCATCATATACAAAGAATTATAACAAAACAATTATTATTTCTCACGTACCCATAAATCACGAATTAACATTTTTATCAATATATTGATAAGATATCAATTCTAATTGAATGATTAAACGTTTAATTCTCTATAACAATTATACAAGTTATCTGATCAATAACTAACACATCGAATTCTAAATCACAACCATCGTTCGTCTATCATATATTTTCAATATAATGTTAAAATCAAAATGTAAACATTTAAGATTTATCAAACTATATATACAAATTATCTAAAATTATTGAAATAATTTATTAAATTTTATTTTATTAAAGTTAATTTATTTTGTAATAATAAAATAATTACATTGTATCTTAAATAACTTAGTTATAATCTTATTTAATCAAACTACTTAATTCTACAAGTTTGTAATCAATCATTCATTACATTCTTAGTTATATAATATACCAAGCAATGTATAATGATTATAAATTTATTTTATTTTTAATTTATTATATTTTTGAACTCATTATATTAATTATGAGAAAAAGACTATGCGGGTACCCATGGAACTCGAAAAGGGACTTATGTGTACCTATACTATAAAATAAGACTTTTAGGTACCCAATTTTTTCTTTTTATCCAACCGTTAGTGTTTTTTGTTATCTCACACATTAAGCATACCTTTCAAAATAAAAGAAAACCAAGTCCACATAGACTCCACATCATACTTAATGTGTGAGATAACGAAAAACATTACGGTTGGACAAAAAGAAAAGGTTGGGTACCTAAAAGTCCTATTTTATAGCATGGGTATTCAGAAGTTCCTTTTCAAATTTCATAGATTACCACTTAGTCTTTTTCTCTATTAATTATTTATTAGAATATACCAAGAACTACCTAAAGTATTTTTTATTTTAAAAAGAAAATTTTAAAATTTTGATTAAATATAAGTATAGATAAAATAATCGCTTAAGTGATAAGAATAGCATCATTACACAAATGAAAATCAAGATTCGGTCTAAAATATTAAGCCATAACATCGACCATTCATAAACAACATTCAACATAGTCCACCCACTTCTATATCTATTTTGTTACTAATTTACTGTATGTTTGTTGCCTACTTTTGAGAAGAATGTTTCCATACTTCTATTGATTCCACAATGTATATACCCTACTGGCCTATTAAAGATTTACTTTTTAAAACTTCTTTTTCAAAAAGGTTTTCTTTCACCCAAAGAGAAGTTGCCCCATAACAGCCATAAAGATCTTGGGCTTTTTCATGTTTGGATTTGCATGGAGATCGAGATGCAATACTTGCTCAAATTAAAACTTTTGCAAATTGAATTATTAGGAACCTTGAAGTTGTGATAAGAAGTAGTAATTATCCTTTTTATTCTATATATGGTATAAAAGGAAGATCTCACATATGTAAGTATTATATAGTAATAATACAACAATTATATATATTACATCAATCAAACAAAATAATACAAATATAGCATAATATATATAGGGTTAATCTTAATATTTCAAAATACAAATCAAACTCACAAAATAAAACCTTTTATAGAAAAAGTTTATAAATAAAATTATCAACTACAAGTGCACTTGGAACTATATACCTTACATAATGATATTACCACCAAACCAAACCAAACCATCATTCTCCTCAATCTCTAAAGAAATTGAGTTTTTTTGTCCCTTGAAGAGAAATATCGGGCTACTAGATCCAGAGTTCTTTGGCTTAAGTTAGGTGATAGGAACTCTAAATTTTTTCATCTTTCTACTCGACTGAGAAGAGCTTCTAATAGAATGATTTCCCTGATAAAGGAGGATGAATCTTGGACTACTAATTCCTCTGAGCTTAATGATCATGTGGTGGGATTTTTCAAAGACTTATATTCTGATTCTGGGCCAAGGCTAATTGATCCTATTATTCAGAACGTGAGTCCTTGCATTTCTCAACCCCAGAATGAGATGCTTATATCCCCAATCACCCCTATTGAGCTTAAAAATGCCACATGGCAATTAGGGGCTTCTAAAGCCCCTGGCCCTGATGGTTTCCCAGGATCTTTCTTTCGAAAGTTTTGGGATCTTCTTAAAGATGATATTCTTTCCATCTGTAATGGGGTGTTATCTGGTTCTATATCCTTAGGTTCTATTAGTGATACTAATATTGTTCTTATTCCTAAATGTAAACATCCTCAGAAAATTGGACAATATAGACCCATTTCATGTACCAACTTTCTCTATAAAATCCTTTCGAAAGTTATGGTTCTTAGGCTTTCTCATATTATCCCTAGTGTAATTTCCCCTGCCCAATCTACTTTCATTAAGGGTAGACTCATCCAAGACAATATCATTATAGTCCATGAAGTTCTACACAAGCTTAAGCACCTTAGGAAGAATTCCAAAGACAGCTATTCCATCATAAAGGTTGATATCCACAAGGCCTATGATAGAGTTAGCTGGCCCTTCCTATTTGCTGTTCTCCAGAGAATGGGATTCAATGCCAACTGGATCTCGTTTATTCAAGAATGTGTAAATTCTGTCACCTTTAATGTCTTGGTTAATGGTCAAAAGGTAGGCTCTTTTAAACCTTCTGGAGGTCTTCGTCAAGGGGACCCTCTTTCCCCCTACCTTTATACTATTGTCTCAAATGTTCTCTCCATCCTTATAGAATCTGACTTCTTGATGGGTGATATTAAGGGTATTCAGCTGAGTAGGCAAGGACCTCATATCCATCACCTTCTTTTTGCTGATGACTCAATCTTTTTTTTTTTTTGGAATTCAGTATTGGAAATTCATGTCTTTAAAAAAATCCTTTATAAGTTCTGCTTTGCTTCTGGTCTCACCATTAACCTTAATAAGTCATCCATCTTCTTAAGTCCTAATTGTCCTGATTCTATGAAATTTCTATTACCTAAAGCTTTCCGCATGCCTATCTCTGAGGATCTAGGGCTTTATCTAGGCTTACCCACTGAATGGGATAACTCTAAAACTAAAGTTATGGATTCTTTAATTGAAAAGATTGCTTCTAAGCTTAGTGGGTGGAAAAAATCTTTGTTATCTATGGCAGGGAAGGTTGTATTCATCTCGTCTATCATTCATGCATTCCCTACCTACTTTATGTCCCTTCTAGCTCTTCCTAGAGGGGTTATCAAGAAAATAAATTCCCTGACTTGCCACTTCCTTTGGGGTAATGAGGAGGATCATGGCATCCACTGGATTAACTGGAATAAAATCTCATCCCCCAAAGATTCTGGTGGTCTAGGCATTAAAAATCTTGAAGTTTTTAACTTAGCCCTCCTTGCGAAGCAGACTTGGTCCATTCTCTTGCGCCCTTCATCACTGGTTCATCAGGTTCTTAAAGGTGTCTATTTCCCTGAGAAGGATATGCTTAACACTGGTGATATTAAAAAGGGATCATGGATATGGAACAACATTCGTAAAGGTTGTGATTTTCTCAAACCCAATCTGGTAAAAGCTATAGGTGATGGTCATAATACTTTTATATGGGAAGATAACTGGACTGGTAAGCTCATCGATAAACCAGGTAATTACTCTGAGGATCCTTCTTTCCCGAAGTTTGTGGCTGACCTTATTCATACTTCAACTAAAACTTGGAAGTTGGATTTGTTGAACCAGCTATTCTCTCCTGAGGTGGTTGGTGTGGCCTAGGGTGTGATAAAAAGATGATATAATTTAGATGCAAATAAACACCCTAAGCTAGCACGATTCTGCAAGTATACAGATCGTATGCAAGTTTTAATGAATAAGTAAGATGCGTTCCTCAGGGACTACGAAGGTTAAGAAGAACTTATGCAAATTATCAAGTGCAAATATAAAAGATAGAAAAGATAATACGCAAAGAAAGAAAAGGAAAATAGATTTTTATTTGGTTTTTATAAAGAAAGCTAAACTACTAAATAAAAGACCGGTGATAAAAGATATGAATTTCGAAGTAACTAATTAAAACTAATAAAATAAATATGAAGAATATGAGATGAGAGATATAGCTTAGGTATTACTAGTATGCACTAATCCTTCTAATTCTATCTATTAGATCTAGTTTATAAGGGAGAATATTAGCTCTTGGTATACTTAGTCAGGATTCTAAATTCCCATTCCTTAGACCTTGAGAGCGACTAAGGGGGCTACGGCACAACCAAGACGTGGTTACACATAGGGTTATCAAGCGCCACCAAGGCCCTAAGCAAACGCAGCAATCGATTGGTGATATGGTGATTAAAACAAACCTTAATGACTATCTAGTTAGAATCATGTTTTGTCAAAACTAATATCGACACTAGACATTATGTGGTGGTTCAATAGTTAAACACCCAGCTAAGGCGATCATCTAACTACTATTAAGGTAATCCTAAACGTTGCGCACCGCAAGGAAAACATACATTAAATCAAAACACATAATCAAATATAAAGGTAAGTAGCTAATATCAGATTAAAACATATAATTCCCAAAGAAACATAGATAGAAGAATTAGAATTCATAGTTTATACATGATGCAAAACCCAAGCTAATAAAATTAATTTATACAAAGAAAAGAAGAGAAAAGAATTACAAAATAAGACGTTGAAGGAGACATGTGGTGTTCTGCTCCTTCCAGACTTCTCCTCTTGTGTTGCAGATTCCTCTTGGCCTTAAGGTCTGGCCAAGGATGATTTTCTAATGTTAAGAGGCTGTATTTATAGGGTATAGGTTGACCTAATTCGTTTTCTTGAAGGAGAAGTAAGTGGTGGACTCCAAGCCCAACTCAAATTCGTAAGGAAATAAAGATAAACACTGTTGGACCGTTTTGGGCATATCTTCTTCGTTATTGGTCGGTTTGAGCTCCATAATATACCAAAAGAATCGTCACAGAATTATCTATGTCCCTATGAGAGGAATCTTCCAAAATCGGCTTCCTTGTAGGAGTAATTACCACTTCTTTAGGCGTGTGCTGCAGAATCTCAGATTTAGGCAGCTTTTCCTTTTCCTAATTGAACTCTGTTTCCTTCTATCTCCAATTACCATGCATATCTCTTTCCATATCTTGTAGTCTTTGACTTGGACTCTAATTAATCTCCATAATTATCTTTAAAGCTTCACACTAAATAAACAATTAAACCCAATATGCTCTAAAAATATTATGTTACTAAATCAAGACTCAAAATAGGAAAGTGCACTAAATTAAGCTAAGATCGACCTATAAACTAATAAATACGCCTAAAATGATGTCTCTGAAGTATATTGTATTATCACAAATAAGGAGACATCAGTGGTCACCACTATTTCTTCTCTTAATATCCCTTGGACCACCCAAGATGATGATTGGATTTGGCCTTTTACTAAGGATGGATCTTATTCTTGTAAATCCGGTTACATGTCTGCCTTCCAACCTATTTCTGTACCATCTATTCATCCCTCTACTTCTTACTTCCCCTTTTCCGATATTCTTAAGTTAAATTGGGAATCTCAGGCTCCCCCTAAACTTAAATTCTTCTTCTGGCATGTGATGATGAATGCTCTATCCACGGAACAAAACAGGTTTTCTCGTTTTTGTTCTTCTACTGATCTCTGTCACATTTGCCTTAAGGAAGAAGAATCTATTGAGCATTTGTTCTTGAAATGTGAATGGACTAGAAAGTTTTGGTTCTTATCTCCCTCCATTGTCACATTCCCCCCCCCCTCTATTATCTTGGTTTTAACTCGTGTGTAGGATCTATTATTGAAAATGGGAAAATACGAAAGAAAAAACTTATCTTTTACTGAAAATTTTCCTTTGCTTATGGGTTATTTGGTTAACTAGGAATAAGTTTATATTCCATAATATCCCTATTGATTTTGATTCTTGCATTAAATTAATTGATTTATTTCACATGCAAGTGTTTTTCGTTGGTGATATGAGCTCAATTGAACCCCCTGTAGGGCCACTTAACCCAGTTTATCCTGTTGACGCTGGTTTATCCTCTATCCCTGTTTGGTCACCTCCTTCACAACAAATTTTTAAGATGAATGTTGATGCTTCTTTTTAAGATAGGAAAAGCCTCCGCTGCTGCTGTGATTCGTGACTGGAAGGGCGAGATAATTAATGGTTTTGCCATGAACATCTCTGCCTCTTCCAGCTTTGAAGCAGAAGCTAAAGCGTTGAGATCTGGTGTTCACTTTGCCTTAGCCCATGGTCCTCTTTGCGACAGAATTGAAACTGACGCTAAAGCCGTTCTAAAAGCTGTGTATTCATCGAGCCCGAATTGTCACTGGAAGGACAGGTCTATCCTTGGTGATATTAAAAACATGGTGAGAGACCACACTAATATTCGTATACTTGGTGTTAGAAGAACGGCGAACAAAGTTGGTGATTGGCTTGCGAAGGCTTTTTCTAATTCTTTATTATCTCCTGTTTGGCTTTGTAATATTCCCTCTGAACTTTTATCTTTGGCTTGTAATGACTTTGATACTTTTGTTGCATCCGGAGTTGGTTGACTTCCGGTGCATTTATTTTTTAATATATTAGCTTCCTTTGTCTAAAAAATCACTATTGTTTAATTACTTAAATTATATATATATATATATATATAACATAATACGTCTAGATTATCGGGATTCTCTAAAAACATCAAAAAAATCGAAACCTCGAAACGGCCGACTCCGGCTTGCCCTCAAGGTCGACCTTGATATATATAGTTTATTGTAACTATTTTTGAGTTACTTTTCCTTCTTTCTTATGTGTTATTTTATCTTTTCTTTATACGTTAAAATGTATTTACTGCATAGTTGAGGAGGAAACCGGAAATCTGGAATGGAGAAATTCAAAGTGGATGATGAAATAGTTGCATAAGAAGTATTAAACAATTACTTCTCAGTAGTACAAGATAAAATTGAATAGTATTATCTATAACCTTCTCACGGACAAAGTGTAGATCATTCTCAATGTATATTACAATTGTGGATGATTGGATTCGAAGCCAATATATAGTGTTAATATTATCACAGGCTACCATTGGTGGGCAGTATAAGAAGGCAAAAAAACTCCAAAATACGAACAACTAATAAACTTTAGAAGTAAGGGCGTGGAATGATACTCAGCTTCAAAGCTAGATCTTAATATACTAGTATGTTTCTTTTCTTAGTGAAGTTTTTATATATGGATAACCAATCAGTTGGGATTAGCTCAGTAGCCAAGGCCTTGGTAATCCAATCTAGTGGTGCAGGTTCGAATCGAGTCAATGACTCCGAATCCAAAGTGGCTCTCCTATTTAATTAAAAAAAAACACTATTAGGATCACAATACATCAATATTGTTATGGAAATTAAAAGAGAGGAATAAGGTGAAACCCCAAAGATAATTTACTTTTGAAATAATTAACATTTTGCAAGTGAGAATATAATTATATGTTTGGCGAATTAACTGAAAAATAGAGTTAACCGTAAAAGATATATTATAAAATTATAGTGAAATACTGAAAGGGATAAAGTAATTGGTGCAAGTTTTTTTTTTTGAATACATGAGAGAGCCACTTTGGACTCGGAGTCATTTTGACTAATTGGTGCAAGTTTATGAGATTGGGAAGAAGATCATTTTCAGGATCTCGAGAGTATAAAACTTATACATGCATAGAGACATAATTTGGTCCATCCATACCATATCATTGTAATAATTATAAAGTATACTTTGATTTGGATAGAAGAATACCAAAAGAGGTGTGTTGAACTTCCATATCCAAAAATAAATAAAATCACTCAAATATTTTATGTCAATTTATTTTGAAAGAGTTAAAAGAAAAAAGATGTGACATAGACAAGAACGGATGAAAAAATTTGTCTAAAAAATTTAAAATTTAAAACAATTAGTGAAGTTGAAAAAATTAGGGTTAACTTTTAATATGTGATGAGTTAAAACTGTGAATATTTAGTTTGAATAGAAACAATATTTAGATCAAATAGTTATTATAAATTTTTTATCAAGGATTTTTATAGCAATAAAAAAAATAGAATTTAGCAAAATTTCACATGGCATCTAGAGTCGGGGTGGGTTGTAACTAGGTGTGAGCATAATTTTAACAAAATTGAAAATCGACCCGAGTTTTAGTTAAACCGACCTAAAAAAAAGGTAATTTTACCTAGGCTAATTTTACCCTTCGGGTTACATATTAATTTTTCGGGTCCAACTATATTTCTATAAATTACCCAAACCATTGGGTTTGGACGTTTGGTAAACCTAAACCGAAAAATCGTGAATTGATTGTTTCAATTGATAATGTTTACATTTAAGGTGAAAATGATTTTTTTTTTAAAACTCTAATATAGTCTACAATTAACATATTATTTAGATTCTCGAATTATCAAAAGTTTGTTTTGTAAAGTTATTCGTTTGTAATAGATGCAATTCGAGTTTGGTTTTTTATGATAGCAATTTTATGTTACAAAAAAGTTTGACCATGATTGACCCCGATGGTAAACCAAAGGTATTAGGGGTAACCAGAATTAACTCGAGTGTAAACTTTTTTTTTACCCTACCCTTAAGTTACCTAATCAATTCTTTAAATCAAAATATATTATCATTGGTTTATCCTAACTTCAAAATCAGATAAAACCAACATGTGCTAACCCTTAGTTGCAACCCACCCCAGGTCACTCCCAAATTTGTCCTTGGACATGGGATTTTTTTTTTTTTTTTGGACGCCTTGGACATGGGATTGAGAATATCAAGTAGTAATGATATTATTCTAGTAAGTCAATAAGATAATAAGACCTCATACACACAATAGGGATGAAATAATTAAATGTTATCATGATAAGAAAAGTTGGAAAAGTTACAAGTTAGTAAAACGGAAGTGATAATAATATTAGACTTGTGAATCCTGTTTCACTCCATAAAGGAACTTATGAAAAAATTTCAGACATAAGATAGGAATTTATAATCCATGAATTCATCTGATTGATGCATATCCATAATAATTTGTAATCTTTATGCATGAATGAATGTATTTTTGATATCGATTAGCGAATATGCTTACATCGAGTGACTATCAATATGAAAGAACAACAAATATTGCTCGGACAAACATTGAGACTAAAACATGTCCAAAATCATGCTTTGGTTACTGATTATATGGTAGCAAGGCAAGTTTTATATCGTTCTAAACTTCGCTTTCTGTTCATATATATGCAGGTTTTGAAATTTCATTTCAACCACATATCTCATCTCCTAGTACTATGATTCCTATTACCATCCTTTATAATTGCTCAAAATCGTATACCATCACAAAGGTTGCATGTTATCTGGAAAAGATTGATAATCTCCTATATACAATTAATAATTCAGATTTGTCAGATGTAGCACTTTATTAAATCAGTCATAGCCAAAATTATTGGTTGACCGCATATGACAATTTGAAAATAAGATCTGTAAAGATTAATAGTTGTTTAGATTATTGGAAAAACACTAGGTTATTTTTAGCTTAAATTTTTTTACTATTAAAATTCTTAATTTTACCGTTATTTATTTGCCGTAATAAGTTTATCTCTAAAAACATCTTTTATAGCAAATTATTTGGTTTTTCCTCTATTGACATTATCTTTTTGCTGCTAAAAATATAATTATATGCCATTTTAGTGTTTAAAAATATCATCATTTTAGATTTGCTACAACATCGTCTTTAATAATATTATATCTTTGTAGTGAAATACTAACGTGATCCTAAGAACTTGTAATCAAAATTAATTCAAATAAATATATAGTTTTTTAAATTAAAAATTATTTAATTTGATATAATTTCAATAATATATTAGTATACAATACTTTTTCTTTAGTACTAATGTAAAATACTTTAATTTTTAAAACAACTATTTATTTATAAAAGTATTCGTCAATATAATGATAAAAGGGCAAAATGTATAGACTATAATTGAGTAGGCAAGAGTAATATCTTCGTTTGCAATGACTACATTGAGATTTTGCAATTTGTTGCCGCGAAAATAAATTACCATAATAAAATAAATATGCACATAATTACTTAATTTTATCATCAGTGTCCGTTTGGAAGTGTTTTTTTGGAGAAGCACTTAAAAGTGCTTTTAGCATTTTAAGAGTTTTTTTTTACCTTAAAAAGCACTTTTCTGAGAAGCACCAAATATGTGCTTCTTAAAAAAAGCACTTTCAATAATTTTAAATTTCAAAATTATTTTTAATAATTTTTTTAAATTTTGAATTTTATTCCAAAAGCGCTTTTTTACTCTAAAATAAGCACTTCCAAACGGACCCTAAGAGTCAATGTTTTACAGACCAAAATAAAAAAGACAATTTTTTATTAACTTTTAAATACATGTAATTAAATTTGGGATGGATTTTCAGAACTGAATTAAATTAATGGAGTTCAGGATGGTAGGTTACGATAAATAAAACTTAGGATAACTTTAGGTTTGGAGGTCGAATTTTAGTTTGACAAATTTTAGACTCGAGAAACAACAAAAGTATTCTATTCATTTTATCACTGTGTTCCAAAGGACATGAGGAGCGCCCTGTATAAGCGTTTAGAACAAAAAAAAAAAAACAAAGGAGCGCCCTGTTCCCCTCGCTCAACCCAAATCACCCTGATTGAAATGTCACATATTTCCACTTATTTTCATATACTGTGTATAGTAAGTGAGTAAATATTCAAACATTATGAATGGCAATCGGTTAGTCAAAAGCAAAATTAAATGGTCCAAACCATGACTACCTTGTAGCAATGATCATATAAATGTTTCTAAATTTTCGTTACTGAAGAGTGGTCTCCACTCTCCACGCATACTTATTATTTTTCACTGGCCCTATGCTATAACATCATCTCAGTCAATTTATCATAAAATTGAAATATCATGGAGAAACCATTTGTTGATATATATATAAAAATAATTATTGATAAATATTCTTCAATAAAGGCATAGCGTGTAGAAACGATTTGAGGTAGCTTGTGATGAAACAATAAGCTAATGTAGGTAGCAGTTTATGATGTTGCAAGCAGTTGTGCGGCAGTTTAATCTAGTAGATATGTAGCTACTTATATTTTTAAATATATAGTTTAATATTCATTTCATATTATAATCATTTTGAGTTTTACAGAGTTATAATACGAGATTATATTTCTCTATATTTCGAGTTATCGTCGTTATTTTTATGACACGTTATCAACACGAGTTTCTACCAGTCGAATCGTAAATGAATGTTTTCAGGTTTGAATTCCTTGAGATTTTTTTTTAAAATTTCTTGATTTAATATTTCTCATGAATATAACTTGAGAAGTTTGCCATCAATATTTTATATTGTTATTTTTTTACAAAAAAGTCTGATTTTTTTTTTTTTTTACAAAATACGTGATATTTTTTGGACGAAAATACTGATGTTTATTTTTTGGACAAAATACCTGATGTTTTTTGGACAAGAAAGCTTGATGTTTTTCGAGAAAAGGAAAAAAATCCTGATGGCATATTTTCATATGTAAAATTGGATTGTCAAATATAGATCATGTTTTCTTTTTTTTTTTGACAAAAAAAAAGATAATATGTATGGCAAAAATTACTTTCAACTTGAAAAAGAAAAATAATATTATATTATATACTGCAAATTATAATGGGTGATTTACCTATACAGTTCACGAAGGATGGCTGATTTCCCATCAGGTCCAACCTACCTCAAATAACTGTCCTGCCCTTAGTACCCCATTAATTAAAAATTTAGTTACCAAAAAAGTTTCTCCTAATTCTATGCAATTAGTCAAAAATTAGTAACCCATTAATTAGAATTTAGTTAGCAAAACAAATTTCTCTGATTCCATGCAATTAGTCAAAAATTAGTAACCCATTAATTAGAATTTAGTTGCACAAATATTCTGTATTGGGTAGTAAAAACGGGGGTGGGTAATGTTTGTTTTTGTGATGGGGTGTCTTTAAAAAATGGTTGTACACGGAACACTATTTTGATGGTATGTTTGAGCAAAATGATGGGTTACGCATTTGTCGAGTTAACAGGGGGTGGGTTGCCTTTGTTATTTTGATGGTTTGTGCGTTAAGAGTGATGGTGTGTATATAAGCTCAGCAAGTTTGAACACTAAATATACATTGAGGAGGAGGGAGGTGGAGGATCGGCGGCTCGACCGCGATATCTTGAAATGAGATGGGTGGTGATTGGAAAATGAGGGTTTGTTACCATCGCCGGAGGAGGGAGGTGGAGGAGCGGCGGCTCGACTGCGATACTCTGAAAAGTTTTTACGGATATCTTCTAATGTAGCCGTTTTGGAAGGTGAATTAGGAACGTCGGTATGGGTGGTGGAAGAGACTTCCCAGGGTTTGGGCGGTGGAGAAGAATTGGGAGAATGTGATGGTTGCTTGAGGTTGGCTTTGACGTCGCTGAAGTAAGATAAAACTGATGATTTCGATTGCGGTGGTGATGGATTCGATTCGTCATCACTGTCAGAGGGGGTAGATTTGAATAAATGGTTGTCCTCGTTGTCGGAGGGGGTGGAAGAGAAGAAATCAGATTGAATGCCATTAAGAGATATGTTACTTAAATGGAATTAGTTAATTGCGTTAATCATGGGAAAATTAGATATTATCTGATTATGGTGAAAGGTATTATTAAATTCGCTGGACCTGTTAAGGGAAAAATCAAGGGCTGGACCTGATAAGGGTGGGTAATTGAGTTCTAAGACTTAATTAGCTAATAAGTAAAAATGGGTAAACATTTATAATGTCATGTATTAGATAATATTTTGATTATTGTTTATATGAAATAAGTATTACAGACGAATGCGTGTTAAAGAAATTTTACCCAACATTTTGAGCCACGATTATATTTCTAAAATAATAATACCGTAAGAAAAAAATTACCCCAATACGATGGGTCAAAATTATATTTTCTCGTAATCAAGATATTAATGAATCACTGATTTAAAATCACGATCCGCGTTCCACTAGCTAACTATAATTCTGCGAAGCGAATGGGTTATATTCCTTGAAGTGGATATAATAATTTTTAATATTTATGAAAAATAGATGGTGGTGGCTAAAATTGAGTGGCTTACATATATTCGGTAACAAAAAATCCATTCACCGAATTGAATAGAAATGCATTTGTCGAAGAAAAGTAACGCTTACCATACATTTGAATTTAATATCTTGGTGATCGGAACTCTAGTTGAGGTTGAGGTGTAAAAATCAATTATTGATTCTTTAGTAGTCTAAATATTACTAGGAAAATTGTTTCTTACCACCAGACATGGACTTATAAGATATATTATGAAAATAAAAAGTCACGATAAATAAACCATCACAAAATGATAACCATAAATGTTATCGATATAGTAGAATTTTATATTGGTCGCGCACTTGTCGTATGCTAAACCATTTGGTCGATCTAAAAAATATTTTGGACGCCTAAAAGTTATGTTATCTTGTGGTACAAGATTGACATTATCAGTGGATTGTGGTTTAAGTAAATCCTAAAGAACTTTACTAAATTTAAAGATCTTCGCTGAAAAAGATATTTTGTATAAATCACAAGTGTCTATAACAATGTATATCTTTGAATTATTTTCCGAAAGTCACACCAGATGTGTGTAATGGAAAAGTTTCCTACTGTTTCTTCGGGGTTGTATTATTTACATAATCGAGCGGTTGAAATGCACATTGTGCAAAAGTAAAGATATCACGATCCATCGATTCTATATTATAACATGATCGACTTGGTCATCCAAGGACAATAAGTTGAATAATAACGAATTCACTTTGACTCAACTTAAAAGAATCAAAGGTTTCTTTTGCCAAGTGACTACCCATATGTTTAATGATCTCGAATACAATTGACGATGAGACTACATCAACCGGTAGTTGAAATTTATGTTGGTTTTAATTCTCTCACTATTATTCAATACCTTGAACATCTAAAAGGTGATATATTTAAAACATGTCTTGCAAATTTTTATTTTGATGAGATAATTTACCTCTTATTAGTGGAAAAGACACTGCACTTGAAGTATTGTGTGACATATTGTGAAATACAATTTATTGTCTCGTCTCTATCTACGAATTAAAGAACTTGAGCTTGAAGTTCAAAAGAGGATTCATTTGTGAAGCATTGTAAATAATATACCAAATGCACATGGACACAAATAATAAGAGCCAATTGTTGATTGATGCCTATTAAAAAACTTATTTAGAAAAAGGTGCCTAGAAAAAAATATTTATTGAAAACAGCCCCCTTATAATTAACAATTAAAAAATAAGAAAAAAACTAATAAACACGCGCGCGTCCGTGAATTTTTTTTTAAATCGTCATAACTAATTCAAAAAAAATCAAAAAAATCAAAAAAAATTATATTTGGATAAATCAAATTAATATTTACGTCTATGATTTTTTTTGGAATTTTCTGAATTTTTTGATTTTTTTTGATTTTTTTAATTTTTTTTTTCGCAGACACGAAATTCCATGTTTAAAACATGGAATTTCATGTTTGAAACATGGAATTTCATGTTTAAAACATGGAATTCCATGTTTATTTCACGGTTTAAAACATGGAATTCCATGTTTAAAACATGGAATTCCGTGTCTGCGAAAAAAAAATTAAAAAAATTCGAAAAAATTCAAAAAATTCAAAAAAAATCAAAAAAATTCATAGACGTAAATATTAATTAGATTTATTCAAAAATATTTTTTTTTTTAATTTTCTGATTTTTTTTGAATTAGTTATGACGATTTTAAAAAAATTTCACGGACGCGCGCATGTGTTGGAATTAATAAAGGTATAGAAAATATAAAGGGGATGTTTTCTATAAATAATTACTTCATTAGGCATTTTTTTATAAATAAGATTATTGAAGGCATAAAAAAACAATTAGAGAGTTTAAGGAGGATGTTTTCAACAATAACCCCAACATTTAATGTATCTAACCAACACATGAAGCGTGGTAACCCTGTCGATTTAAAATAAACCAGCCCGGAAGAAAGAAGTCTCATGAGTAAATAGTGAAATGGTAAATATCATGGAATGTGCACATCCATGTAACGCGACAAGAATTGTTGAGTCAGCTAATGTTGGCACATGCGTTACTTCTAAAGTTTGTAATGATCCTTGAAGTGACCAGGGTACCTAAATGAATAAAAGTCATGTAAATCATTTATTTACCAAAAATATATGAAACCGTGAGATAATTAATGAGATTGATATATTTTCTTTCATTATGCCTCTTCAAATAAATTAAAAAGGATCATGGACCACAAAGTGGTGAAAAATATCGATAAATAAATAAATGGTCATACGACATTTTTATATGTATAACCTAACTTGTAGCACATAGTTTTTTGTAGAAATCTAGGATTAATTATGGGGAGACGTCCTCATTCTCATTTAGTGGATGTTTTACTTTTTGGAAACTCTTGAAGAGTTTACTACGTTAAGGAAATCACCATGATAAATTTGTGATACTTGGATTTAAATTAATGTTCTTAATGAACATAGGTGCCCGAAGCACAAGAGCCTGAAGAATGATAGGTATCCTAAGTTTTTAGAGTGTATGAAAATAATAAATTCTCGAAGAACGAGCACTGGCTGGAGCATAAAATGTTCTCAAAGAATATAAAGTGCATGAAGCACAAGAGAGTATTTTAGTTATATAACAGGAAGCCATTAGAACGATATTATCTCATACTAGGAATTCAAGAAATCTAAGATCAGATTGTGAGATGTCGAAATATATTTCACCAAAGGATTTCAGATGTATTCAACGAATTTGTCCATGCGAGAATCCAACAGATTCATCAACTAAAGTTATATTATACTTATGCTAAATTATGGGCTAAAAAATGTATACTATGGTTCAAAGTAATTATTGTAATAATGCGTGTACAATTAGGGGGAGACAATACTTGTGCATTCAGGGGCAGACCTACTTGAGGCTCGGGGGGCTCAAGCCCCCTGAACCCGTAAATTTTATGATATGCAAGTGTAATTTTCGCCCGAAAAATAATTAGTCCTCTATGAACGTTTATATTATATATTCTTGCTTTAAAATATATGTAAGATGTCATAGCTCAATGGATGCTATGCTTTGTTTTTAAGATTTAGAATAGAGGACGTGTGTTCGAAACATAGCATTTGCTTTATTTTTTTCTTAAATGCACATAAATTATAAAATCATTTATACTTAAATAGACTTAAAATAGAAAATCTTATATTTTGCATAACTATTTAATAAAATTTCATAACTATTTTTAATAACTTTCCTTTATCCTTATATTTTAACATTTTTTATTTTTTATTTAAAATACTAAATTTAAGTCATAACTTTGTCAAATTTACCGACTTATAAGAATATTGTAATTCATTATATTAGTCTTTATTCTAAATTTTAGGCTAGCATTACTTTTATACATTGCTTGATAAAATTATAATATTTACCATTTAGATAATGAGAATATGAATATAACATTATAAAATATTAATAAAATTTTAGTGATACTATGTAAAATAGGTGTGATGGTGCTTTTTTCCAAAATGTAGCGTTAATAGTGTTATTTTGCATAATTTTCAGGTAAATGCTAACTTTTAAGTTCATTTTGTTGAACGAACGAGAATTACACTAGTGTTTCATGTTCATATCTATATTTTGACATGCGTAATTATAATTTTTTTATATTACCTTAAAAAATTGGAAACGATTACTCCGAATTCCCATATATATCAAGCCCCCCCTCATTTTATCTTCTGGATCCGCCCCTGTATGCATTGTACTCTTTTTCCTTCACTAAGGTATTTTACCACATAGTTTTTCCTAATAAGGTTTTAACGAGGCATGTCAAGTATCTAATATCATAAATATACTTATCCCTATGTTAGTCCACTATTTATTGACATGGTTAAGTGAAAATTCAGCGGATTTATATGCTAAATCTTTACCAACAACAATATTTGAGCTACATGCCCACCAGTAAAGAAGACATTATTAGAAATATTTGACTTCGCAATGATTATGAAAATGTATCGACATTCTATACTCTTTTTCCTTCCCCATGGTTTTTCCCAAAGGGGTTTTCTAGAAATGTTTTAACGAGGCAGACCGAATATGTGTTACAACCTCCAAGAAATTACGTACAATTTTTCCTTCATCAAGTTTTGTCTTATTGGTTTTCTTGACAAGGTTTTAATGAGGCATACCCTTCATGGAATATCAAAGGGGGAGTGTCATGAATTATCCAATTATCGGTATATATTTCCCAATAAAGTCATAACGTGTAGAAACGACTTGCAGTTGTTTATGATGAAACAGGCAGCTAATGCACGCAGTTGTGCAAGCAACAACTTATGATGAAACCGACAGCTGATGTAAGTTGTTGTGTGTCAGCTTAAGTCTCACACCAGTTAAAACTAGTAACTGCGCAGCTACTTACGTTTTTTATATATAATTCGATATTCATATCATATTATAACCATTGTGAATTGCACAGAGTAATAATACGAGATTATATTTCTTTATATGTCGATTTATAGTCATATATATATATAATGTTTGAAATAAATGTAATTAGTGGGTACATCATCAAAAATTGTCTAAGGACTATTACAAAAAATATTACAAGTGAACAGAATTGATGAAACGATCAATATTTTATATATATATATATTTTAATAACTATATGATCCATCAATTGAAAACAATCATTTGAAAAACTTATTTGCTAAAAACAATCCCTAATTCTGTATTAAAAATAGTCCTTGAAAATATACCTTTATATAATTCTTTTAATTATTTTATTATTATCAATTAAATTTAATTATTCTATTACAACCTCTCACCATTATCACCACCACCACTACTAACCCACCACCACCACCACCACAACCAATATCCCACCACCACCATACCACCACCCCACAACCACCACCACCACAGGCAACCTATTACACCATTCTATTATCACCACCACCACCACCTACTACTAATTTCATCACACGCGCACGTTCATAATTTTTTTTTAAAATTTTCATAACTAATTCTAAGAATTCCGAAAAGAAATCGTATTTTTAGACTAGGAAAATTAATATTTACGTATATGATTTTTTTGAATTTTTTTCGCAGACATGAAATTCACTGTTTAGAACAATTTCATGTTTGCGAAAAAAAATCATAGACGTAAATTTTAATTTGCATCATCCAAAAATGCAATATTTTTTTTGATTTTTTTTTAGAATTCGCTATAATTATTTTTTAAAATTTCCTGGACGACGTTGTGATAGAATTAGTAGTAGTAGTAGTAGTAGGCGGTAGTGTTCCATTATTGTTTAATATTAAAAATATAAATTGTATAAAAAATAAAATAATAAATCTAATAATAAAGGTTGTATAGGTATAAAAAATATAGAAGCTATTTTTTATAAATATTTATTTTATTAAACATTTTTTTATAAAATAAAATATTGGAAGTTATTTTTAATAATTATGTAATTTAGGCATTTTTTAGAAAAAAACCCTAACTATAATATTGTGTAATTAAAAAAAATTTGACATAAATTTATCCAAAACTCTCCAAATATAATGAAAAAATTAAGAGACAAAGGATTAATCTACGATGACTGTGGTGACCACTTTCTTAGAGGAACTGATGTTGTCCCTTATTTCTTTTCTATGTTAAGAAGAAAGAAGAGTACATAAAATTCGAAATTTGTCTAAGAACTATTTCTAAAAAATTACCAGTGAACCAAAATGATGAAACGATCAAGATGGATAATTATTCTAATAACTATAATACTGTGTACTTAATAAAAATTAGATTTAAATTTATCAAAAACTCTCCAAATATAATGAAAAAGAAAAAGAAAAGATAAAGGAATATTACTAAGATGGCTGTGGTGACCACTTTGAGGAAATGATGTTGTCTCTCATTCCTTTCCTATGCCAAGAAGAAAATTTATGGTGCATTAGATCATTTTGCACCCATAAAGTGGCCCCCCATATTATCGCCAGCCATATTATACCCTATTAACAACGATTTTTTTTTTTTTTTACAGATAAATGGCCATACTATAAGACTGGAACATCAACTTATTCTTAATATCGAGAACTGGGTCCTTTCCTTGGGGACTTTCACACCTTACGGTCCTTTGTCTAGCAAAACGTGCAATTCAATCAGTTTATCCATTAAAATGTCTAGGTAGATGAACAAAAAAGCATCGACAATATTTTCCGCAATCTCGTCTATCTTTTTTAAATATGGCCGAACTGTCCGCCATACAGTTAACAGTGACTTAATGTTGGGCTGGTTCCTTTTTAAGGAGGACAACTAATGTTTTGAAAAAATATGAACTCATTGAAAAAAAATGAAAGTCAAGTCTTGAAATTATGAAAGCGTGTTGGAAATATACAAGCGTGCTTCGATATCTTCATGCCATTAACTCAAGTGTTGAATAACCTCAACTCTCATATCTTGAGTCTTATATAAAGAAGACAAATAGCTATCATTTTCAACGAGCCATACATAAGACTGATAAGAGTGATATACTTAGAGATTAAAGTACAAAAAGAGTGAAATTCGTTAAGAAGTATCTGATAAATTCCTCTATGACGGAATATTGATAGGCTTGGTTGGATGGTCAACTCAAACTCGGTGAAGATAAAAAATTTACACAGTGTTCCTAACGTATTGAAGTTCAGATCCAACAGTGGGATTGTTGTTCTAACGGCTAAAATCAAAGTTATAACCTCATTACAGACATGGTGAGTTCATTTCGGTTTTGTGTATTCCATTAGTTGATATATTCGGTAATCCAGTGTTGTTTAGAGAAAACCTCTTGTAATCCCATTATCATATTGATTATAGTGGAATTCTTTGGACCCTTGGTCCACCCGTGGTTTTTACCTTCGATTTGGAGGGTTTTCCACGTAAATCGTTGTGTCATATACTTTCTTTTCTTGCTTATTCATATCACACAAGTGAGGGAAAACAATATCATTTTATTTTCGTTGTATATAATAGTGACCTTTCCCAACAAAGTGGTATCAGAGCTTTGGTTATTTAAGTATCTTGTGTGATATAGTGGAGACGTGTTCGAATTATTCCTTATAGAAAATGAAGACGGGGGATATCTTGTATTGCAATATTTATACGAGCCCATTACTAGCGAAGACAAGCTAAAGAAATATGATGATTCTCAATGAAAAGTTATACATCGAAAAACCATTAGCATGGTCCGAAAATATATTGACCATAGCATCATCCAAGATGTGACCAACGAGAGAAACACATTAAAGTTATGGAACAATCTCTATGTGACTTTTCCTCGGCAAACTGGTAAGAACAAAGTCTCTCTTACGAGAATAATACCGAAGTTGCAATACAAAGATGGACAAAGTTTGGTCGTGCACCTTAATGACTTTCAAGGTATCACGAATCAACAAAAGGTCGTTGGAATCATCTTGAACGATAAGGTATTGGCCTTACTTGCTTAGTTATCTTCTTGACAGTTAGGAGACATTGTTCATGTATTTGAGTTACTCCACAACAAAACGTTTCATGGAAATTATGAAGAATGGTATTTTGAATGAAGAATCTCAATTAAATGATCTTAACTCGTCATTTCACTCAGATGTTAATTTTGTTGAGAGTCGAGGAAGAAACAAATCTCGAGACTCATCGAATCAAGACAACTCAAAGTTTCGAGGTAGTTCCAAATCTAATATAAGAAACCTCTTACTTGATTTTATTGCAAGAAAGATGGTCACAAGAAAAATGAGTGTCCGATTTTCAAGCGTGATCAAGGAAAGGGTAAACTCGACAAGGTCTTCAATTAAATCAAAACAAAAAGAAGAAGGAAATACATTGATTTTGCAACTACCAAAGAAGTTTTCTCATTGGTGATGACAGCCACTTATGTCTTGCTTGTTAAGATATTCGTGGATTGTTGACTCTGTTGCCTCATTTCATATTACCACACATCGTAATGTTTGTTTGGAGACTAATGCTGGTTGCAGGTTGACATTACGAGATATGAGAGATGTCCCATATATTTGGATAAATCTAATATGTGCTGGGAAACTAGCCGATGGGGGTCATTTGAGCTATTCCGGTGGAGGAAAATGAAAACTCGCTAATGGATCATTGATCGTAGTCTGGGGTAATAAACAGAGAACTATATATATGATGTAAGCAAAGCTTGAAAATAGAGAATTCAATAGCATTGAGGGTGATACCGAGCTACGTCATAAGCTGCTCACGCATATAAGTGAAAAAGATTTTCAAATACTCTCGAGGAAAAGCCTTATCCTAGGTATTAATAATACTTTGTAAAAACCTTGTGTGGATTGTTTGGCGAGTAAGCAACATCATGTAGCGTTCCATCCAACTCCTTCATCGAGATGAAAGAATATCCTTGTATTTGTTCATATTGATGTTTGCCCCATGACATAGAGATTGCTAGGTGATGCACAATATTTTGTGACATTTGTCGGTGACCGTTCCTCCATTTGAATCAATTGAGCATATTTTTCTCTAGTGCCCCATTAGCGAAGAAGCGTGGAATGACAATTATAAGATCACATGTTATCCCTAGAAGAGAGTTGTGAGAGGTTGATATCTAGTTGATGAAATTATTCAAAAAGGAGAATACATTGGAGCTGGATAGAAAAGGACTTGAAGCTTGGATCTTAATCTTATTTTGGAACATTTGAATTGCTAGAATGAAATGACTTTTTGAGAGGACTTCTTGGAACACCAAAACAACCATTCTTTTGGTAGATAACTCGATGAAAGAAAACTTTGGAATAGTCTGGGAAATGTTTCAGAAAGTCATCCAACCTAATAAAGATCCAAGGATTATTGAGGATATATTCCCCATAAAGACCTCTTTTTACCCCATCCACCATCATATCTTAATATCTTTTGTGATACATCATTTAAATTTAAAGATGAGTCCACATAAATTGCAATTATAGGGAAAGACAAACAAAAAGTCCCGATCTTTTGTGATAGGCAGACCTTATAGTGTAAAGACCTATTGGATGGTGAAGTATCAACAGTTCTGAAAGACTGTGTGGCAGCAGACTGCTTCAAAGATAAGATGGTTTGAATTCACACTATTAACCTTGGCATTCCCCAAAGCCTAACTTCCACAAATGTATCTAGCTGGAGAGTCAGACCTCTTATGAGTAGAATTAGGAAATTTATTTGTTATAGAGCCCTTATATCCATTCGATATGTTTCTAAAAATAGAAATATAGAAGTCGTGAACCCTTATATCCATTCGACATGTTTCTAAAAATAGAAATATAGAAGTCGATCTCCTGGCCGAGAGATTTAGATGTAACTCACTACTAAATAACTGACCTGGCCATATTTCTGGTAAATATAGGTGTCCGTTCAAGTATAGGTCAAATTATTTGTACCCTTTTCCCTTTATTAATTAGAGTAGGTCCATAATCCAATAAATCATATCTTAAGAAAGATAAAATTGCATAAAGATAAAATACCACTAATTTTAACTAAATAGCCCAATATATATATATATATATATATATATATATATATATTGGGCTATTTAGTTAAAATTAGTGGTATTTTATCTTTATACAATTTTATCTTTCTTAAGAATAACTCTAATTGAAGAAGGATAAATTGTCGTTTACCTAAATAATTTGTACTTTGTAATATATACAAACACTTATATTATCATCACAATAAGAAAAAAATGAATCTACAAACTAAAGCCTCAAATTCAAACAACTTATTCTTTAAAACCCAATTACAAAAAAAAATTCTAAAAAAGTCCTAATCTAATTTTTTTGTTGGATTTTCTCCCTTTATACACTTCTTTATTTAATTTTATTATTTTAATTAACCCGATGGGTACGTGCCTACATTTTTTTGGGTACGTACCTATTTTTCAGGGGGTACGTACCTATTTTCCGGTGGTACATACCTATGCCGTTTTTTAAATGTTATAAAGTGGTTTTTTATATAAGGGCATTAGAAGCCCTAATAGCATTACAGTATAACTTAATTGGTTTTTGTCCATGTCAAAGTCTAGGGGGGGTCCGTATCGGTTCTTATCCATGTCAAAGTTCGGAAAACAAACTATCCTCCAGCAGTTGTGCCAAGGTCCAATGGATGTACCCAAGTGGTTGTACCCAAGCCCGTACCTAAGTAGCATGTACCTAAAAGAAATCTACCCAGTTAGAAGACCATCTCCACCATTTGTTCCAAACGGTTTTTTACAGCAAAACAATGAAACATTTATTTTATGTTCCAAGAAAAACAATGAAACGAGATAAAACCTTACACTCGCATAGGATCAATGAAACATGATAAAACCTCACACTCGCATAGGAACAAAAAAAGAAAAAAAATCCCTTCACACTCACACTCGCATAAGAACGAAAAACAAAATAATACATTCCCACTCACACTAGCATAGGAACAAAAAAAAAGTATACTTATCTCCCGCAATTAGACCAAGTAGCCATACCCAATAAGACGGGCCCATCAGTTAGACCAAAAAACAAATACAAAAAGATAAACTCTTCACACTCTCGGTGGAACTAAAAAGCAAAAAAGGAAAAGAAAAAAGTGAATGTTGAAAGATAATGAAACATTTTTTTACCTTAATCTAGGTTCTTCGCTAGCTGGTTTGAAGAGTGGTGGAGAATGGTCCAGGCGGCAGCAGTTTGGGCAGGAGATCGCCCGACGAAGGTCAGATATAAAGATATCTTTTTTTGTTCCAATTAATCAGCGAAGAACATATTTGAAGAGATTTGAAGGTGGTGGAGAATGGTCAACGGTGGAGGCATTTTTCTTGTGTGGGATAGAGCCTGGGTTTCAGCTGGTGGAATATGGTCCACAGCGCCGACGGTTTTCTTGTGCGGGAGAGAACCTTGGTGCGATGGTGGAGTTCCATTAATATGGTTTCATGTGCAGGGGAGCGGCGAAGGCAAAGAGATTTTTTTGGTTTGTTCATCCCGTACGAATGAGAGAGAGAGAGAGAGAGAGAGAGAGAGAGAGAGAGTTTTAATTTTCAAACCCTAATTAGGTTTTTGTTTTGGGTTTAATGTTTTCACCGTGAATAAAAAAGGAGAGGCGTGTTTTTTGGGCTTTTTTCCTTTTCTAGTTGGGTTTCAAAGGGTAGTTAGAGGATAGATATTTGTTAGTAATGTTGATATGGCTGATGCCTTAATAAATAGATGCCCCTAAGAAAAAACTTAAAACTAGTGAATATATATAACATATTATGCTAAAGTAGAAGAATATTAATATGAGATTGCTTTTTCAAGTCATAAAATGATCTTGTATATTAACTCATAAGCACCTCAAATGACAAAAATATAAGATGCAATTTAGTCAAATACTTAATTTAGGAGAAGAATATAATCTAAGGCCTTAAATCAAAAAAAAATTATAATAAAAGTCCCAACTCTAAATTTTTGGTTTGGTTTTTTACCTTTATACCCTTTTTATGTTTGGAGAGACAAACAATTCAGATTTTTGGGGGGCCATATCCATTTAATTCCGTACCCATTTTTGTAAATTACCCAATGGAGTACGTACACATTACTCGTCAAATCTAATTCATTATACAATAGGTACGGACCCATACTGTTATTAATTTTTATTAATTCATTTTTAATTGATATAAACCCAATTTTTGTCCATGTCAAAGTCTAGGTAGTTGTCCATGTCAAAGTTCTAGTGGGTACATACCCAATTCAAATAACAACATGTCTTTGTATCTAGGTGGTACAAGCCCATCTCGAACTATAACTAAATGGGTACGGACTCATCTCAAACAATACCTATATGGGTACAAACCCATTTCGAACAGTAGCTAGATGGGCACGCACCCAATTAGACCATATCAAGCAGTTGTACAAACAATTTCACAAAAAGAAATCTGTTCAACTTGACGGGACAAAAAATAAAACAAAATCTCTTCACTCTCGAGCATTGGAGCAAAAAACATAATCAAATCTCCACACTTGCATCATATGAACAAAAACAAAACAAATTTATTCACACTCGCATCATAGGAGCCACAACAACAAAATCTTTTCACACTCGCAACCTTGGAACAAAAAACAAAAAGAAATCTCTTCATAGGTGAGACTCACCATTGGAACAAAAAAAAAAAAAAACTCTTCATAGGTGAGCGACGACGGTTTTCTTATGCAGGCTAGCGGTGGTGGATTTCTGATGAACGTGAGAAGGTGAGATCTAAACGGTGGAGAACGGCGGTGAATGGTCCATGAACGGCGACCGTTTTCTTGGGCTTGGGCTTGTTGATGGTGGAGAATGGTCCACGAACGACGACGGTTTGATGACGGTGGAGAATGGCCACGGAAGGCGACAGTTTTCTTTGGCAGTGGAGAGAGGCGGCGGGAAGATGAGACCTTGTGAAGAGAGCTTGTTGGTGAGAATGTGAGATGTCGGTGTGAAGAGAGAGAAGAGCGATGGTTTTCTTATGGTACGAGAACAAGAGGGAAGAGTGAGGGAAGAGAGGGATATGATCCTTATTAGGTTTTGTTTTGATTTTTTGATTTTTTGATTTTGATGGAGATTAAGAGGAAAGGACATAGGTTTTTTGGTTTTTCTTTTTTTTAGCTTGGGCTTCTAATGAATAAGTTAGAATGGGTTTTTTGGGAGTAATATTGCATAGATTTAATGCTTTATAAAGTTAATGAATTTAGATACCTATGCAAAATAATATTTCGGCCATATGAACAGTATGTTCAGCCAAATGAACAGTCATTTCAAAAAAGTTCTTTTTCAAAATCTTGAAATTTGTTTCTTCATTGTAACACACAACTGAAAAAACCTTTTGATATTCTCATTAGTAATAAATATCATATAATTTTATTCAGATTTCTCTGTTTAATATCAACACTAACATAAACATCAATAAACCAAGAAACCAATATCAGTATGGCTTCCCTCATTGGTCCACCGGAACTCCGCCGTGAAGCACTGTCTTCCACCACCACCACAAAGCCATCAGCTGAACCTACCGGTAATGCATTCTTGGATTCAATGGTGGCTCATTTCAACAAGAGCAATATCGCAAACACCCCACCAATGGGAAAAACACATCACGGTTCCGCAACATATATCTCAAGTGGCAATAAATGCTTAGATTTCTTCTTTCACGTCGTTCCCAACACTGAGGAAAACGAACTAATCCAACACCTTGAGGAATCATGAAATCACGACCCTTTAACCACCCTCAAGCTCATATGCAACCTCCGTGGAGTCCGAGGCACCGGAAAATCTGATAAGGAAAGCTACTATACTGCAGCTCTTTGGCTTCACAAGCTACATCCTAAAACATTAGCATTGAACGTGGAAGCCATGGCTGATTTTGGGTACTTCAAGGATTTTCCAGAGATTCTATATCGTATACTTGAAGGCGGGCATGTTCGTAAAATGGCTAAAAGAGAGAATATGCGCAAGAGCAAGAAGCCTCGGCCGCCTTTTGGATTATTCCCGGTGAAGAAGAAACCCATGAAACGTTCTGTGAAACCTCCACTAGAAGATGAGTTGAAGAAGGTTGCATTTGAGAAAGCGAATGCTAAAAAGCTCAGAGAAGAGAAAAAGGTTACTTTAGCGAGAAAAGCTCTTGATAGATACTGTCACGATCTTGATTATAAGTACTTGCACGATCGTGTTTCTGAATTCTTCGCAGAGTCGTTGAAGAAAGATATGAAAATATTGGTGCGTGGAGATGTGAGAAGCATTGGCCTCGCGGCTAAATGGTGTCCATCTCTAGATTCTTCATTTGATAGAACAACTCTTTTATGTGAAAGCATTGCGAAAAGGGTGTTTCCAAAGGAATTGTTTCGCGAGTATCGAAATGTTGAGGATGCTCATTATGCATACAGGGTGAGAGATAGGTTGAGGAAAGAAATTCTTGTGCCATTGAGAAAAGCTCTTGAGCTGCCTGAAACTCACATTGGTGCTAATGACTGGAAATCAATTCCGTATAATAGGGTTGCTTCGGTGGCTATGAATAATTACAAGGACAAGTTCTTGAAGTACGATAAGAGAAGATTCGAAAGGTTTCTGAAACAAGGTAAATGGGGTAGGGTGAAAATCGCAGCTGGTGCTTTGATGCCTCATGAGATAATCGAAGGGTTGAATGATAATGATGGAGGGAGAATCTCTGAGCTTCAATGGAAAAGAATGGTGCAAGATTTATCCATCAATGGAGCATTCAATAATTGTTTAGCTATTTGTGGCGTTTCTGAAAGCATGTCTGGCACACCATTGGAAGTTTCTATAGCTCTCGGAGTTTTAGTTTCAGAACTTAGCGAAGAGCCTTGGAAAGGAAAGATTATAACATTTAGTGAGAAACCAAGTCTTCAGATGGTTGTGGGGGATAGTTTAAGAGCCAAAACGGAGTTTATTCGGGGTATGGAATGGGGGAAAAACACTGATTTTCAAAAGGTATTCGATTTAATATTGAACGTTGCATTGGAAGGGAGATTAACAGAGACACAGATGATAAAAAGGGTGTTTGTATTTTCGGACATGGAATTTGAAAAAGCGTCTTGTAATCCATGGGAGACAGATTATATGGTGATTCAGAGGAAGTATAAGAAAAGAGGTTATGAAAATTGTGTTCCGGAGATTGTGTTTTGGAATTTAAAGGATTCTGTATCTACACCTGTGCCTGGATATCAGAATGGTGCAGCGCTTGTTAGTGGATTTTCCAAGAATTTATTGAGCTTGTTCTTGAAAGGGGGTGGAGTTATGAATCCTGAAGCTGTCATGAAAGCTGCAATTTCTGGAGAGGAGTACAGTAAGCTGATTATTGTTGATTGATAAAATTCCAGGATTTTTAACCCTACGTTAAATGAGCATGTTGCTATTGCTATACACAAAATATTTAGCTTTCAGTAGATAATGAACAAGTTTTATGCTAAAATTTTGATTCATAGTGTCCTTATTAAGCTAAAATCGTTCCATAAGTTTTATGCTAGATTTCAGTGTACTTTATTTTGTTAGATAAATCAAAAAGAATTGTTAATTTAATATAATATTGATTCAATGACCTAAAATATCTAGATAATAAAACATTGGCCCAACTTATCATTAACTACTCTGCTAGTGTAAGATTGATTCTTTGCCCTCTTTCTAGTATATATTTAATACAAGATCGGAAAATTCATTACTGAAGCCATCAATTTCAACAACTCGCTCCGTCATTGATCTCAAATGGATTTACATCAGAATTACATTGGCGATCGTGTCTAGAAGTAACTTGAGGTTCGGGGAGAAGTTAAAAAACTCAGAAGGTAAGTATATTGCTTTGTGAATATATTTGTTGTTAACTTTGTATCTTAGGCTAAGGTTGTATGTGTTATTGTAAAGCCAAGTTACCTAATTCATTCAAATATGTACTCTAGTAACTAACTGTATTCATGTTTACTGTCTATGA
This sequence comes from Nemophila menziesii, assembly GCA_029959085.1. NCBI lineage: Eukaryota > Viridiplantae > Streptophyta > Magnoliopsida > Boraginales > Hydrophyllaceae > Nemophila > Nemophila menziesii. The sequence continues at coordinate 69,680,931 of JARWIR010000003.1, read as the reverse complement.
CCTAAGAGATCGAATATTATTCTTCTTCGATCTTCTTACATCTATTAATACCTTAATGTTTAATTCAAATGTCACAACATCAATAACTTCAATTGAACCCAGATTCTTAGTATGAAAATTCTCATCTTGCTTCTCATTTATGTACTTCTTCTTAGTGGTCTCATCCAAGCTTTTAAGATCCATCATCCTGTTTTTGTGGTAATGTACATATGCATAATATATTTATTTATAAAGTACTCATCTAAAAACTATACCAAAAATTATTTTATTAACTCATTATTTCCACTTCCTTTTTATCAAATTTGTGCCAAGACAAAAGATGTAGATATCATTCTTCTTTGAGTATGTTTAAGTTATATGTTATTTTATCTAATACATGTGAGTCGTCTTGCACTCTAGGTAAACCCCTTTTTGTCAAAATACACGATGAAATTTTTAACATCAATAATATTTATTTTCACATATCTTTTACAGATTGAAGACACTCCTTATAAAAGACTCTGCAGCACCAAGAACATATTGACAGTAAATGGAAAATTTCCAGGGCCGACAATATATGCTCAAAGAGGCGACACACTTCGCATTGATATCGTAAATCATTCAAAGGAAAACATTACTATTCACTGGTACTTAATAATAATCCTTTAATCAATCACTACTGTGTTAAAATAAACTTCTTTATACAAATATTATATTGAACTTCTTATGAACATATATAGGCATGGAGTGAAGCAACCACGATATCCATGGTCAGATGGTCCTGAATTCATCACGCAGTGCCCAATTACACCGGGGACAAATTTTAGCCAAAACATTGTTTATCTGACGAAATAGGAACACTTTGGTGGCATGCTCATAGTGAATGGTCACGAGCCACGGTTCTTGGTGCACTTATAGTGTATCCAGAAAATGGAACTACTTATCCTTTTCCTAAACCTCATAAAGATGTGCCTATCATACTAGGTATGCATGCTAGCTAGCTAGCTATATCAAATTTTTGTATATGAAATACATTGATTTCTTACTTTTTGTTCCAAGAAGCACAATAGTTTATCTTATTAGTTTCTACGTCATTATGGGTTTGAATAAATATATTAATTCTTCAGAAATAAGAAAGAATGGTACTTCGCTCTAAAAAAAAGTACTATGTAATATGGTATAGCGTCGATTTTATTTGACTAGCAATTATGTTTTAAACATTAGTGTTGGAATGCAACTAATGAACTAGACAAAAAGGAGCTGGAGCAAATTATACAAAAGAATAAATGCAGGGACTAAAGTGCAATAAAACAGTTATGAAAGAATCTACAGCTGGAATTGGTTACAAAGCTGTTAGCTTGAATTGTTAGATGAGATTAGCTTATGTGAATTGTATATATAGTGTGTGTATGTGTACAATAAATCTCTCTCTCGTTTTCAGTAATAATACTCTCACTTTTCTCTCTCTCTCTCTCTTCTACTATCTTCTTCTTCTTCTTCTACTGCTTCTTCTTCTAGCTCCATTGAAGGTTCTTCAATGGCTTCTCGAGCTTCTCGAATCTCTACATGGTATCAGATGTGATCTCGTTTAATTCCGCACCTACTTCTCATCTAAACTCAATCTTTTACTCATGGCGACACAACCTTCTATAACAGAAGATTTCTCAAGCCCCTACTATCTCCATCCTAGTGAAAACACCGACGTCTCTCTTGTTTCCGATGTTCTCACCGGCGAAAACTACCTATCTTGGAAACGAGCCATTGAAATTGCATTATCAGTTAAAAACAAACTCGGCTTCATCAATGGTGAGCTTCTTCAACCTCCCTTAACTAATATACCTCTCTATACTGCGTGGAATAGAGCAAACAATCTTGTTCTAGCTTGGTTATTAAACTCGATTTCTAAAGAAATTCGATCTAGTTTATTATATGTTAACTCAGCTTATGAACTCTTCAATGAAATCAAAACGCGTTTTAACAAAAGCAATGGCACTCAAGCTTATCATCTTGAAAAAGCTTTAAGCTCAATTTCGCAAAACTCTAATTCAGTTTCTGAATATTTTGCCAAATTCAAATCATTGTGGGATGAATATACACAGTGTAGACCTATGCCAAGCTGCACTTGTGGTCATATGAACAATTGCACTTGTAGGTTATTTGAAACTTTAATTCAAAGACAACAAAACGACTTCATAATCAAGTTTTTAATTGGGTTAAATGACTCATATGCCATAGTACGCAGTCAAATACTCCTCATGGATCCTTTACCTAGTGTTAATTCTGTATTTGCTATGATCAACCAGGAAGAAAGTCAAAGAGCCTTAACTAATACATCAATAGATTCTTCAGCTCATGCTTTTTACACTAAGAACTTACACAAATCAAACAGTTATTTTGAGAGGAAGAAGATGATGTGTACTCATTGTGGTTACACAGGACACACAATTGATACATGTTTTCAGATTCATGGTTATCCAGTTGGTTGGGATGGACCAAAAGGAAGGCGTTTCATCATGAATAACAGCTCTAAGCCTCAAAATGTGAAGGCTCATTGTGTTGATGCTCAAGACTCTCCTGAAACTGATCTTAAACCTTTCACTTCTTATGACTTCTCACCTGAAGAAATAAGCAAACTTATTGCTCTAGCTAACTCATCTACGGATCAAACTCATAATCAAGCAGCTGTTCATCAAGTCTCTACACATGAAGGCAACTCAAGCAAAGCCTCTTGGATTCTTGATACAGGTGCAACTGATCACCTTATATATTCTTGCTCTCTATATACTGCTAATGTTACTTGTATTACTACTCCCGTTAAACTTCCTAATGGTGAGATTATTAATGCTACACACAAGGGTAGTGTATGGATAAACAATGCCATTACTCTACACAATGTGCTATGTGTACCTATATTCAAATACAATTTACTATCTATATCAAAACTGACTAAAGACTCCAATATATCAATTGTATTCTTCCCTTCTCATTGTATTCTCCAGGAACAAACAACTCAGAAGATGATTGGGATTGCTTATGAACAAAGAGGACTCTACTACATTCATTCTGCTACTCCTACTCCTTCACCTCAGGCTTGCTTAGCAAAAACAAATGAAGATTTTGATGTTTGGCATTCAAGATTAGGCCACCCCTAAAAAGCTAAGTTAGCTGCTCTTAAACAAATAGACTCTTCTATTTCATTTCTTCCATCAAATATCTGTAGCTCTTGTCACTATGCTAAACAAAAGAAGCTTGTATTTCCCATTTCTCAAACTCACAGCTCTAGTTGCTTTGAGCTGATACATTGTGACATTTGGGGACCCTTTAATCAAGTTTCTCATTCAGGACATAGCTATTTTCTGACTATAGTGGATGATTTCTCGAGATGTACATGGATATACTTAATGTGTGCTAAGCCAGAAGTCAAAACTCATTTAATATCTTTTTACAACTTGATCAAAACTCAGTTTGATGTATGTATTAAGTCAATAAGATCAGATAATGGTCCTGAGTTTCTGTTACCTGAATTTTACTCTCAACCTGGAATCATACATCAACTGAGTTGTGTTGAAACACCACAACAAAATGGTTTGGTAGAGAGAAAACACCAACACTTATTAACCACAGCCAGAGCTCTAATGTTCCAATCTAACCTACCTCTTCAATTTTGGAGTGAATCTGTGCTTACTGCTGCTCATTTAATAAATAGATTACCTACTCCTTTGCTCAACAATCAAACTCCATACCAAATGTTATACAACAAGCCTCCATCTCTCAAACACTTAAGAGTTTTCGGTTCATTATGTTATGCCTCAACTTTACAGAATCATAGAACAAAATTTGACTATAGGGCTACCAAATGCATCTTTCTGAGTTACCCTATAGGTACAAAAGGATACAAACTCCTTGACTTAGACTCTTACAAAGTATTTACATCAAGAAATGTGATATTTCATGAGTCTATCTTCCCCTTTGTTTCAAACACACCACCTACACAAATTTATACACTTCTGTTCCCACTTTCTCCTACTCCAATACTTGATACACCTCTACCTACTCAAAATACACCTCAACCAAACACAACAACTTCTTCAACTCAAACCTCAAGACCTCTCAGAACAAGAAATCCACCTTCTTACCTCAATGATTATATATGCCATTCAACATCTTACTGTACTTCCTCACAACCTTCACCTCACCAACTCTACCCCATTCAAGACTTTATTGGTACAGCTAACCTTTCTCCCTCATATACATCCTTCATTTCTTCCATAACCTCAGCCTCAGAACCAAAATCTTACAAAGAAGCCTCCACATCCATTGAATGGATGAATGCTATTCAAAAGGAATTAACTGCCTTACAAAACAATAACACATGGACAATTGTTCCTAATTCTCCAAACATTAATCCCATTGGCTCAAAGTGGGTGTTTAAGCTGAAGTATAATGCAGATGGTACTTTGGAAAGGCACAAAGCCAGGTTAGTTGCCAAGGGTTACAATCAACAAGAAGGGTTAGACTTCTTTGACACCTTCTCTCCTGTGGCTAAACTTGTGTCTATAAGGTTAATTCTAGCTTTAGCCTCACTTAATAACTGGTGTTTGCACCAATTGGATGTAAACAATGCCTTTTTACATGGTGATTTGCATGAGGATGTATATATGACGCTACCTCAAGGTCTTGATGTACCACCTAACTCGGTTTGCAAGCTAAATAAAAGTCTATATGGCTTAAAACAAGTTTCTCGCCAATGGTTTGCTAAACTTTCTTCTGCATTGATTGACTATGGTTTTGCACATTCAGACAGTGATTATAGTTTGTTCATAAAGCGAGGACCAACTTTTTTCATTGCTCTACTTGTCTATGTGGATGATATTATACTCACAAGTAACTCAATTCAAGAAATCTTAAAGCTTAAAAGTTTTCTAAATGACAAGTTCACTATCAAAGACTTGGGAGAACTAAAAATTTTCATAGGAATTGAAGTTGCTCGTTCATCTAATGGTATAACCATTTGTCAACTCAAATTTGCTCTTGATATACTTATGGAGTGTGGATTATTAGGCTCAAAACCTTGTCACTTTCCAATGGAGTCCACATTAAAACTCAAAAATGATGAAACTGAGCTCCTTGAGAAACCATCCTCTTATAGGCGTCTAATTGGAAGATTATTATACTTAACGATTACTCGCCCCGACATTGCATTCTCTGTAAATTGCCTTAGTCAATTCTTGGCTAAACCTTCAACAAACCACTGGAATGCAGCTCAACGAGTTCTACGTTATATTAAACTTGCACCTGGTCAAGGTTTGTTTCTTTCTAGCTCCTCTGAAATAAAGCTAAAGGCGTTTTGTGACAGTGATTGGGCTGGTTGTGTGGATACACGACGAAGTATTACTGGCTTTTGTGTTTTTCTTGGTGATTCACTTATTTCGTGGAAGAGCAAAAAGCAAACAACAATCAGCAAATCGTCTGCAGAAGCTGAATATAGAGCCTTAGCTGCTACTACATGTGAATTGCAATGGCTTGTTTTTGCTCTCAATGATTATGGTATACTTCATGAATCACCTGCTCTAGTTTTTTCTGACAGCAAATCCGCCATAGCCATGGCTACCAATCCAATACAACATGAGAAAACTAAGCATGTTGATATTGATTGTAAAATCACTCGTGAAAAATTGCAAGCAGGATTGATCAAACTGTTTTACATTCCATCTTCACTACAACTTGCTGATATTTTTACTAAACCACTTGGATCATTCCCTTTTCATAGCATTCTCTCCAAGCTGAACACTCACAATATTCATGTTCCGCTTGTGGGGGGCTGTTGGAATGCAACTAATGAACTAGACAAAAAGGAGCTGGAGCAAATTATACAAAAGAATAAATGCAGGGACTAAAGTGCAATAAAACAGTTATGAAAGAATCTACAGCTGGAATTGGTTACAAAGCTGTTAGCTTGAATTGTTAGATGAGATTAGCTTATGTGAATTGTATATATAGTGTGTGTATGTGTACAATAAATCTCTCTCTCGTTTTCAGTAATAATACTCTCACTTTTCTCTCTCTCTCTCTCTCTTCTACTATCTTCTTCTTCTTCTTCTACTGCTTCTTCTTCTAGCTCCATTGAAGGTTCTTCAATGGCTTCTCGAGCTTCTCGAATCTCTACAATTAGCAACAGTTGAAAATCCCGTCAGCAAAAAAACGTGGCAGAATCCATGTTTTGTAGTGGTTGATATTGGTTAAAAAATGAATTACAGGAGACTGGTGGAAAAGTGATATAGCAGCTGTACTTGAAGAATTCATGGCAAAATGACTCTCCAATGTACTATTAAAGATTTCTTTAATTTCCTAAAATATTATTTTTTATAACAATTTGTGCAGATACATTCACGATGTGGGTTGATCCAGGCAAGACATATTTGATTCGAATGATCAATTGAGTGATGAACAACATTATGTTCTTCTCTATTGCAAATCATTCACTCACAGTTGTAGGAACAGATGGTGCCTACACAAAGCCATTAAAGACTAATTACATTGCCATTTCACCTGGACAAACCATTGACATACTTATATATAGAAGCTAATCAACCAAGTAATCTCTATTACATGGCCGCTAAGGCTTATAGTGGTGTTGCAGCTTCTACTTTCGACAACACCACCACCACCGCTATTTTAAAATACCAAGGAAACTATAATCCATCTCCATCACCACCTTTACCAACCCTCCCTATCTTTAACGACACAAACGCGTCAGCAAATTTCACAGGTAGTCTAAAAAGTCTTGCAAGTGTGGACCATCCAATTAATGTCCCACTTAACATATCTACCAAGCTTATATACTCCCTCCGTCCACAAATGTTTGTCAAACCTTTTTTTTCACATAGATTAAGAAAAACAATTAATGCCCTTCTATTTTTACTAGATTACCTTCAACTAACTATTTAATGATTAAGAAAAGCAATCAATGCCTTCTACTTTTTGAAAATTAAATAAGGGTAAACTTGGTAGAACATGTAAAAAAGTTTCTCGATATTTTAAAATGACAACCTTTTGTGGACATCCATTTTTAGAAATTGTGACAAACATTTGTGGACGGAGGGAGTACACAGTATCTATTAATACACTCGTGTGTGTAAACAATTCATGCGATGGGCCTGGAGGTAACAGATTCTCAACTAGTGTGAACAATATAAGTTTTATTAACCCGAGAATAGCCATACTCCAAGCTTACTAGTTACTATAACCGTCTTGGAATATAAGTAAAGAATCAACTAAAGAAGAAACCACAGGGACTAAATAGCAATATTGATAAAAGTTAGTTAGTTTGTTTTAGTTTGTTAATTACAGCTGTAAACATTGAATAATCTTGTATATATATGATGTAAACAGTTATGATAATCAATCAATAAGATTCTCTTCTTCTGCTAAGTAACTTGCTCTCTACTTCTTCTTTATCTTCTTCTTCTCCTTTAAGCTTTTTCTTGCTTGCTTCTCTGTCGCCATTAATGGCTTCTCTTACTTCACAATTTATCATGGTATCAGTCGCAATCTAAAACACTTCCGCATACTCTGTTCTTCTCTTCTACTTCCGCAACCTTCATTCTCTCTTCAATGGCTGCTCAATCGGTTACTGAAGATTTTACAAGCCCTTACTACCTACATCCTAGCGAAAACACCGGAATATCTCTCGTTTCAGAAATCCTCACCGGTGATAATTACTTATCTTGGACTCGAGCTATCGAAATAGCTCTCTCAGTTAAAAATAAAGTTGGATTCATCAATGGTGATATTGTTCAACCTCCACTCACTGATCTTCCTCTCTTTACAGCTTGGAATCGTGCCAATAACTTGGTGCTTTCATGGCTTCTCAATTCAATTTCGAAAGAAATCAGAGGTAGTTTGTTATACGTAAATTCTGCTTTTGATCTCTTCAATGAACTTAAAACACGATTTGATAAAAGTGATGGAACTCGTGTTTATTATCTTGAAAAATCTTTAAGCTCAATTTCTCAGAATTCCAATTCAATAGCTGAATATTTTGCTCGTTTTAAAACCATTTGGGATGAATATCTTCATTTTCGCCCTATGCCTACATGTTCTTGTGGATACATGAATCAATGTTCATGTAAACTCTTTGAAACTTTGATCAATCGACAACAACATGACTTCGTGATTAAGTTTCTCATTGGCTTAAATGACTCATACACAGCAGTTAGAAGCCAAATACTATTGATGAACCCTTTACCTTCTATAAACTCTGTGTTTGCTATGCTCAGTCAAGAAGAAAGCCAGAGAAAACTCACTCAATCATCATTAGACTCTTCCATTCATGCCTTTTATTCAAAGAATGTGCAGAGACCTTCATCATACAGTGAAAGAAAGAAGATGATATGCACTCATTGTGGATATAATGGCCATACTATTGAAACTTGTTTCCAAATTCATGGCTACCCGGTTGGTTGGGATGGCCCTAAAGGAAGAAGGTTCATCATCAACAATCAAAAGCCTCAAAATCCAAAGGCTCACTATGTTTTGACTGAAGAATCTTCTTCTACCCCAGCTAATTCTGCACCTTCTTATGAGTTTACTTCTGAAGAGCTTCAAAAGCTTATGGCATTAGTTCATTCTTCTTCATCTGATATACCTACTCCTAATGCAGCTGTTCATCAAGCATCTACTCAAGAAGGTAATCATGACATCACTTCTTGGATTCTTGACACAGGTGCAACTGATCATCTCATATTTTCTACCTCTTTATATACAAACAATGTGGTTCTTGTTAATGTTCCTGTAACATTACCAAATGGGGAAAGTATAAATGCTACACATAGGGGAGATATAAGGCTAAATCAATATATAACCTTATACAATGTGCTATGTGTACCAAATTTTAAGTACAATCTTCTTTCTATCTCAAAGCTTACTAAGGATTCTTCCATTTCTGTTGTATTTTTTCCATCTTATTGTCAACTCCAGGAGAATGCTTCAAAGAAGATGATTGGGACTGCTGTTGAAATTCATGGTTTGTACTATCTATATGCACCATTGAAGAACAAGTCAACTGAATCATCTTTAGCAGCTGTAACTCAAACCTTTGATCTATGGCACTCAAGGTTAGGCCACCCCTCAAAGGCAAAGATAGCAGCTCTTAAAGCAATAAACTCTTCTATTCAGTTTATGCAGTCAAACATTTGTGATTCTTGTCATTTTGCTAAACAAAAGAAGCTTATATTTCCTACTTCTTGCACTACAACTACTTCTTGCTTTGATCTTATTCATGTTGACATTTGGGGACCTTTTAAGCAAATTTCTCACTCAGGCCACAGTTATTTTTTAACCATAGTAGATGACTTCTCAAGATGTACTTGGGTGTATTTGATGAAACACAAGTCTGAAGTTAAAACGCATCTACTTTCATTTTATGCTTTAATCTTGAATCAATTCAATACAAAAATTAAGGCTATAAGATCTGATAATGGCCCAGAATTTTTGCTACCTGAGTTTTATGCTACAAATGGTATTCTTCATCAACTCAGCTGTGTTGAGACACCTCAACAAAATGGTCTTGTTGAGCGCAAACATCAACATCTTCTTACAACAGCTCGAGCCTTAATGTTTCAGGCTAATATGCCTTTACAGTTTTGGTCTGAGTCAATCCTCACAGCTGCTCATCTAATTAATCGATTGCCTACTCCACTTTTAGACAATAAAACACCTTATGAATTGCTATACAAAAAACCTCCTAATCTATCACATCTAAGGGTGTTTGGTTGCCTTTGTTTTGCCTCTACTCTACAAAACAATAGGTCCAAATTTGATCCTAGAGCCACTAAATGTGTGTTTCTGAGTTACCCTACTGGTATTAAAGGGTATAAATTGCTTGATCTTTCTTCCCACACCACTTTCATATCAAGAAACATAGTATTTCATGAGTCACAATTTCCTTTTGTCAATAACACACCTCAGACTCAACTTCACACCTTTTTGTTTCCTTCATCTTCTACCTCTTACATTGATCAACCTCTTCATACCTCTCCACAAACTCCACCATCTCCCCAAACATCTACTCAAACAAATACTCAGCCCCAACCACCACCCACAACTAGACCATCACGATCTAGACAACCACCACCATATCTCAAAGATTACATATGCCAAAATTCAGCTCTTTGTTCATCCACACCAGTTCAACAAACACCACTTTACCCCATACAAAATTATCTCACCTTAAACAACCTTTCAACAACTTATTCTTCCTTCATAGCCTCCATCACAACTCTCTCTGAACCCACCTCTTATAAGTTAGCCTCTACATCACCAGAATGGATGCAAGCTATTGAGCATGAGCTTAATGCTTTGCAATCAAACAACACATGGGAAATTGTTCCTCTAACCCCAAATATTACTCCCATTGGTTCCAAATGGGTTTTTAAGCTAAAATATAAAGCTGATGGCTCTTTAGAACGTTACAAGGCTCGTTTAGTAGCCAAGGGATACAATCAACAAGAAGGGCTCGATTTCTTTGATACTTTTTCTCCGGTTGCAAAGTTGACATCAATTCGTTTGCTACTTGCTCTTGCATCTATTAATCAATGGATTCTTCACCAACTCGATGTTAATAACGCTTTTCTTCATGGAGAATTAGATGAAGAAGTATATATGAAGATTCCACAAGGACTTTCAGCACCTTCTAATACTGTTTGCAAACTGAAGAAAAGCTTGTATGGTTTGAAGCAAGCTTCAAGACAGTGGTTTGCTAAGCTATCAAATGCTCTTATTTCATTTGGTTTTTCGCATTCAACAAGTGATTTTAGTCTTTTTATCAAAAGAACCTCAACATCTTTCATTGCACTGTTAGTATATGTTGATGATATAATCACTGCTAGTAATTCTCTTCAAGAAATTCAGCTGCTCAAAGACTTCCTTCATCACAAGTTTACAATAAAAGATTTAGGAGACTTGCGATTCTTTCTTGGCATCGAAGTTGCTCGATCCTCATCCGGTATTTCGATATGTCAACGAAAGTTTGCTTTGGATATTCTAACTGAGTGTGGATTACTTGCTGCTAAACCGTCCAATGTACCTATGGAATCAACATTGAAATTAAGAAGTGATGAAGATGATCTACTTGAAAATCCTTCTTCTTATAGACGCCTCATTGGTAGATTACTTTATCTAACCATTACTCGTCCGGATTTATCGTATTCAGTAAATTGTCTAAGCCAATTCTTGTCTAGACCTTCAACTAATCACTGGAACGCAGCTCAACGTGTCTTACGCTATGTTAAGTCAACTCCGGGTCAAGGTTTATTCTTTCCTACAGTTTCTGAGGTCAAATTGAAGTCCTATTGTGATAGTGATTGGGCAGGGTGTCTTGATACTCGTCGAAGTGTAACAGGATTTTGTGTGTTTCTTGGTGATTCTCTCATTTCATGGAAGAGCAAGAAACAGTCAACCATAAGTAAATCTTCTGCTGAAGCAGAATACCGTGCTCTTGCCTCAACAACTTGTGAGCTACAATGGTTGGTTTATGCACTAAATGATTATGGTTTTTCACATGACTATCCTGCTCACATCTATTCAGATAGTAAATCAGCTATAGCCATGTCTACAAATCCTGTACAACATGAACGTACTAAACATGTTGATATAGACTGCAAAATAACTCGTGAGAAAATTTCTGATGGAACAATTAAGTTGTTCTTCATCTCTTCAAATTTGCAGCTAGCCGATATGTTCACTAAACCTCTTGGTTCCTTCTTGTTTCATACCAATCTCGTCAAGCTTAACATTCACAACATTCATGTTCCGCTTGTGGGGGGATCTTGGAATATAAGTAAAGAATCAACTAAAGAAGAAACCACAGGGACTAAATAGCAATATTGATAAAAGTTAGTTAGTTTGTTTTAGTTTGTTAATTACAGCTGTAAACATTGAATAATCTTGTATATATATGATGTAAACAGTTATGATAATCAATCAATAAGATTCTCTTCTTCTGCTAAGTAACTTGCTCTCTACTTCTTCTTTATCTTCTTCTTCTCCTTTAAGCTTTTTCTTGCTTGCTTCTCTGTCGCCATTAATGGCTTCTCTTACTTCACAATTTATCAAACCGGATTAAAGGAATATATGGAGACGATTTTCCGGATGTTCCGCCTTTGCCTTTCAATTACACCTCGGATTTTCTTTCTCGAGACATGAATACGCCTAACAGAGGGACAGAGGTGAACGTGCTTGAATATAATTCTACTGTGGAGCTTGTTTTTTAGAACACGAATTTAGTTGAGGGAATAGACCATCCAATGCATTTACATGGATATAGTTATTATGTTGTTGGTTGGGGATTTGGGAACTTTGATAGTCAAACTGATCCTTTAACTTATAATCTTGTTGATCCTCCACTACAAAATACAATTGCACTTGTCAAGGGTGGCTGGGTAGCCATTAGATTCAAAGCAAGTAATCCTGGTATGTGCCTCAATCAATATTTTTTCTCGTGAAACTATAATTTTCTATAGCTAACTTAAAACATTTTTTACAGGAGTATGGTTGATGCATTGCCATTTGGATCGACATGTAAGCTGGGGAATGCAGACGGTATTTATTGTAAAAAATGGAAAACGTCGCGAAGAAAAAATGTTGCCTCCGCCAAAAAACATGCCGAGGTGTCCAGCTTAGAGAAAAATCGAAATATAGGTTTACATGACTAATGTATAAGATGTGCGGAATGAGGCAATTATATCTGTTCTGTATTAAGAATTCTCTCGAAACGAGTGTTCATTCGTTTAATTACTTACCTTTGTGCGAGAATGTGAAATTGCACTACTATTTGTATTCATATTGATATATGTGATTCTTGGTTGAATTTTTTAATAAAGTTTTCTATACTATCTTGAACCTTCTTGAAATTTATTTTTATTTTTCGTACAAGTAAAAGAAGTAGAATGAGAGTATATATTATCAAAAGGGAAATTATAATCTAAGTCCTTGAAAACTTTTTTTTTTTTTTTAAATTCTAGTTAGGAAAACTTTTTTTTTTAAGTCTTAATTTTAATTTTTTGATTTGTTTTTCGACCTTTTTACCCTTGTTTTTACTGGGTACGGGCCCATAACGTGATTTTTTCATTACTTTGTTTTTTGTTTTTTTTGTCCCGAAATTATGTTTGGTTTGTGTTTTGATTTTTTACCCTTTGTCGATGTGGGTACAGACCCATCTCGAACAATAGCTACATGGGTCTGTACCCATACCGAATTCTTTATCACAGCCCATATCAAAGAACAAAAAAGATCAACTCGACTATGTGGGTCTGTACACATACAGAACAAAACTGGATACATTTAAAATCATGTGGGTTGTACCCATGTAGACAAAAAATATATTCAAATGGGATGTAATGTACAAAAAAACAAAAACACCAAATAGAACATATAATGGGTCAACCCCATCACCAACAACATCCACACTGAGTTGGCCCTATCAACAACATGAAACCCATAATGGGGCTGTCTCCATTTACGTTTACATTAAAAAAAAACTTCCTCAACTATTTACGAACGCAACTACTGGCTTCGTGCCCTTGGTGATGAACGTGAAGGTGGTCCACGAACGGGTGATCTGGATTTGATGACGATGAACGAGATGGGCAGAGTTTTGCTGCTCGGCGGCGGACTCTTCACGCGAAGGCTTGCTACTCAATGGCGGAGTCTTCACGCGCTCGAGTTCTAGCCGGCGTTTTGGCTTGCTACTCCACCGACGGAGTCTTCACCGTCGTTTATGCAAATCCGAGTTGAAGACGATGGACGAGATGAAGCTCATATTGAATGGGGTGGGTTTCGTTTATGCTTCGGCGGTGCTTAAGAATGGTGATGGTGGTGGGGCGGCGAGAAGGATGGCGGGTCTTCTTCTCTAGTGAAGGACAGATCGGAGCATAAATGGAGCGCGGCGGAAGGTAGGCTTCGATGGTGGTGTGGTCTTCTCTGCCTAGAAATGGAGGGGACAGGGCTGCAATGGTGGGAAGCTTGGAAGAGGGCGTCAATTGTGGGAAGGTGGAAGGTGGGCGACAATAGTGGGAAGGTGGAAGGTGGCGCAATGGTGGGAAGGGGGGCGGCACTGGTTGGAAGGTGGGGGATGGTTCGGTGGTATTTTACAAAGAGAGAGAGAGAACATAGATAATAGAGTGAGATAGAGAGAATGGGATGGGGTGGGGGATTCGGTTCATTAATGGATTTGGGGGGTGAGATTTTTGTGTTTCATTGTGGGACAGGGTTTGGGGGTATTTTGGTACAATCCCCTATCTAGTTGGACTAGTTAGGGACTGGTTGGATTGGAGACTTATAATAGGAAGTGGGGTAGGAGTTGGGCTGTAAAAAATATTTTCCCCATTACCAAACATTAGGGGCTACAATCCCCTTGGTATCATTTTCACAATCCCAATATATTAAAAAGATAACCACGTTTGCTGAAAAAAAAAAGGCTCTAACAGGCTAATAGCTGCTAATTAAGATAAGAAGAGAATAATAATCAGATCTGAATATTATTATAAAGAGATCAAAACAATAAAACTCACCCGTTAATATATGGCATACGACTTAAATAAAAATGCAAGACAGGAAAAAGAGAGACTTTTTCTATAACTGATTAACATATTATATTAAAGAATTGTATTACTACGCGCGGCTTTTCTAGCAATCACATTTTTCGCGACCGCCAACGTAGTTGTTAGATATAGTATATCTGGATCGCCATTGATATAAAAAAAAAGAAAAAAGAAAAATATTTTTGTCTACCACATTAGTGGCTGCTAGAAACGGTTGACTCAATAGTGACCACTTGAGTGGTTGCTATTGATATTTTAAAAGAATATATTAAAAAAATAAATTTATTAACGCCCCCTGTATGGTCGCTAGTTACCTTTAAGTAATCAAAGATCATATATTGGTTGGTAAAGATATTCAAAGGAAAAATGTGTCATTACAAACTACCTAAATGGTCGTTAAAAGTTATAAATCTATTAGCGACCACTTTGGTAGCCGGTATTAGGATTTCTAACGATGATTTAAGTACTCTTTCATAACTATTCTGGACGGTCACTAAAAGGTTACGTAATAATATAGCGGATTTGACAGTATCCGCACAATCCATAACACCCATAGTCATTAAAATCCTTCCTTCCTCAAAAAACAAAAAGTTTTTCTTAATTTTGATTTCATTGGACCCACCGTTTGCCGCCAACGCCTTAATTTTATTCCGCAACTAGACACTACAATAAATAGTCCAACTCACTAGGACCCATTTTCTCCAGTTAATCGACCATTATCATCGAGGTTTGGCAAATATGGTTTTTTGGATTTAATTATGAATTTTCAAAAAAAAAATTAACGGACACGACGGTATGGTGGAGTTGGTAAAGCTTTTGTATCTTATAGCAATATATAAAACGAAATTTCAAAATAAAAAAAATAAAAAAACCATAGACGTATATATTCACTTGTCCCGTCCGAAATTCAATGTTTTTATTTTTCAGATTTTTTAAAAATTAATTATGCTTTAAAAAAAAATTAACAAACAGATTCATGTGGTGAAATTAGTTGATAGTGATTGGTGGCGGCAGAGTTAGTCGGTGGTTGTTATGGGGATGGTGGTTGTGGTCGGCAGATAATGTCGGAGGTGGTGGTGGTGGTCGGTGGAGAATGCATGAGGTAGTGATGCTGGCCGAACTTTGAAATAAATAGAAAATAAAATAAATAAATATTTATTTATCAATAATTGTTTCCAAAAGGTTGTCACATTTTCTTTTGCACACAACTAAAAGATGTCATTTATTATCCATGTATTTACTAAAATGTCCTCCATAAAGTGTCTAGATATCTTGAATATATATTGAGAACATAAATTATAACATTTAATTAAAGGTAAAAGTGATATAAAGAATAAAAAAGTGTATTGGTTTTCTAAAGTGACAACCTTTTAGAAATAACTATTTTTAATATAAGTGACAATCTTTTAGAAATGGAGGAAGTATATAATTAAAACGAAATATATAAAATAACAATAAGGATAATTGTAATATAAATTTAACCTTCTACACTAAATGAGAACAGCTGCTTTAACATGTAATTAATAGGAAGTAAAAACCTCTTTTTCACTAATTGAGAATAAAAAATGTAAATTTATTATTAAGTGAATATTATCTCTTTAAATAATTATATTTGAAAAGATAATTAGGAGATATTAATTCCTATAGAAATGCAAATTTCATATAATAAATTAATAAATTTTAGTTTATTTATATGATGAATTATATTAAATTAATAGTAGTTGATGATACGTAGTCTGTAAATATATTTTATGTTTACAATTTGTATGTGAAATGATATAAGAGATTGAAGTTCAACTACAAGATACTATAATATTCTATAATATTATCAGTTTTATATAGATTTTTAGTAAGTTGTGAGTTTGGAAAAAAAACTAATTTTTAATTTAAATAAAAATTAGGTGTCATGTTAATGAGTATTTAAATATTTTGTCATTACCTTATAAGTTAAAACTCAAATGCTAAAGAAAATATCAAAGGTAAACTTGTATAGATATCAAACCTCTCAACTCAAACTTTTTTGAGTTGTCATGAGTTCTATTTCTAAATTTTCATTAAACTCATTGTCTAAATGAATTTCTTTTCCTAAATCTTGTGACTTTTTATTTATATTTAGTATAAAATATTTCTAATAATATAAAGGGTCTAACTTAAAATTTCATACAAGACCTTCAAATACTTATCTGAGAGCAACCGTACTCCATTCAGCAGATTATGGAAAGGGATGTTTCAAATGAGGGAAACAAATAACCAACTAAAGAAGTCAGGCCTGGTTATACAACATGTATAGAAAGCTACTCTTCCGTAAGTCATTGCTTCGTGATTTGGGGCAAAAAGCTGATGATAACTGAGAAGGAAGTGCGAATAATATTAGGGCTTGACTGTGGATTTGAGGACATACCTAAAGAGTCTAAAAAACCTAAAAAGTCTAAAAACCTAAAGAGTCTAAAAAATCTAAAGAGTCTAAAAACGATGAAGCATAGAATACCGAATGGTACCTAAAAATGTTCGGAGATGTAGACGCTATTAACAAAATATATCAAAAAAAAAAAAGCGGTATAGTACAAAAATACGATGGTAAAGAGATTACCATGGAGGCCAAAGAGGATATGTCATAGTTGCTATCAATACTCACATCAACCTCCCTCCTCGTGACAAAGAAAAATTATCAAGCAACATATAGCCATGTGTGAAAACTTAGACAAGTTGAAGAGCTAAAACTTGGCATCACCGCAACAATTAAAATGAAGCGTAGACTGTGGAGTTTTCATACTATTATGGGCAAGAAATTACTTCAGGATGGGTGGGATCTCATACTACTCCTACAATCAGAAAGATATCGACGAAGGCAGGGCATGGATAGTGCGCAGATTATTACGACACGAAAAGTATTCCCAGAAAGTCAAATTATAACTGTTGAATAGGGTGTCTGGTTATGTATTTAATGTGTTCATGTAGTGTTAATTTGGTTTAGGCTATGTATTTTGGATTTGGTACTAGTGAAAAGGGTGTCTGGTGTATTTATATATTTTGGATTTTTCGACATTCAAGGGTGTATGGTTTAGACTATGTAACTTTTATTATCATTAGTTTTTATATATTTGAATGTCTTAATCATGCCATTACATGTTATACATATATGTAGTTTAAAAATGAGGTATTCTCAAATTAGTCGAGTAGGATAAAGATGAGTATATCATCGAACATTGATGAGTATTAACAAAATTGGTGAGTATCATAAAAAATTGATGATTATCATCAAAAAGTGATGGGTATTTTCAAAAAGTGATGAGTATCATCAACAAAAAATGATAAGTAACATCAATAAAAAAATGATGAGTAGCATCAAAAAATGATGAGTATCATCAAAGAGAGACGATGAACATAAAAAATGACAAGTATAAAAAAAACAATGAGTATCATATAAAAAGGATGAGTATCACCAAAAAATTGATGAGTGTCAGGAACAAATGATGAGTTTCATCAGAAAATGATGAGTAGAACCAGAAAATGACGAGTATCAACAAAAACAACGAGTACTATGCTACTATATCATAAAAAGTGACGAGTATCACCATAAAATGCTGAGTATCACCATAAAATGACGAGTACCACCACAAAAGGATGAATATCATAATAAAATGATGAGTATGATGCACACATGTTGAGCATCCATACAAAATGATAAGTAATATGTATATATGGCAGACAGTATAATAAAACACAGGAACACCAATGTTACACTATATAAAAGCTAAGTAAACTTCATATAGAACGATGTGATACGCAAAACGATAACAAATACGCACAGAAAAATGTATAACTCAATCTGTAACTCAAAAGTCCCGATAGTTATTCGTATGAATCAGAAGAATCCTTAAATAAACATAAAAATTAACAAGTTGTTAATTAACCAATTAGATATATTATGCGTGTGTGCGCACAAAATCAAATAGCAGCTCTGCACGTGGAACGATTGTATGTGCCCATCTTTTTGCATCTTCTACAACGGATTAACCGCACCACCTTCTCTGCACTAGAATAGAAACGCTTGGATTGCGGCCTGCTCGGTGGAACCTAACTGAAGGAGCTAATATGGTTGATGTTTCATCTACTGGGACTTCAACATGAAACGTAGACATAACATGTCTGCTCTTAGAATAGGTCTTCTTGTAAGAAGATGAGTAAAAATAGGACTCCACATATACAAAGGGATCACGCACACCTGAGCTAGATAATGCACACATGGCGTGTTGGCAAGGAAAACCGAGTTCTTGCCATTGACAACAGGAACAAGTGCGAGCCTCGACATCGACTACCATGATGGGATTTGAGCCAACCTGGAAAACAGAAGGGGTGGATTGCTTAATCGACCATGTGCAGCTAAGTCCGACATTGGTGTTATATATTGCCATAATAGACGGACATAGAGGTGATATCCACTTCGATGAGATCAAAGCCCGATCGTGAAACCATTGCATTAACTTAACACGGAGAGCATCGACAAGCTTAGTCACGGGAAGAGTCGTCTGTTCTTATATACAATAATTAAACGACTCAACAGCATTAGATGTCATTTCACCATATTGCCTACCTCGAAAGTAAGCATTGGCATAGTTTTCCTTCGGCAATGACTTCAGAAAGTCGCTCATCATTTTATTCCCTTCTAGTAGCAAAATAGACATCTATTGATCGAAATGATCAACGGTAGGAGCATGGGCCACTGACTTGAACAGGTATACGATACGGTCACGGAAGAAGGACGTACCCTTCACAGCAAGCCGGATATTCTTCTCTATCTGTTTGATGCAAAAACTGTGATAGTGGTCCGGGTATACGTTTCTTATTGCGTTTATTAAACCCGGGTGACGATCCGATATAAATGATAGTTGGCGCCTATCAACAAGGGGCTTCAAAAACTCAAGGAATGCAGTCCAGTTATCGGTGTCCTCACCAGGGACAACACCAAAAGCAACCAGAAATAGACCTGAAACATTACAAACCAATAAAATGTAGCAAAAATCATTAAAAAACAATCCGACATAAACAGGATTAAGCCGTCAGAACAAGTTATGACAGTGAAATACCTTGGTCTCCATCTTTTGCGATAACAACCAATAACGACCCCTTGTAATTAGACTTCAAAAATGTAGAATCTAAGAATAGCATCGACCGGCACGAAACAAAACCAAATATACAACCACCAAACGAGAATAAGCAGTGATGGAATACACGAGTATCTGGGAGGGCTTGAACCGAGTGCACATTTAGAGGGTCGAGCAGCCGAAGCTTCTCGAAGTACCCTTGCAAATGGTTAAATGACAAACCGATATCACCGAATATATAATCCTTGGCCTTGTTAATTGTACCCCATGATATTTTATATGAAACGTTGAACCCATAACTCTCTTTAAGAACAGCCTGGATATCTCTTGGCGTCACGTTCGGTTTTGAACGTACTTCATCCGAAATAACACGACTAAGTATGGAAGAATCCAGACGAGAGTGTGAAGTCTTCTTGTAAACTTTACCGCAAGTGTGTACGCCCCTGTATGAACGCACATACCAATATCCATTCGAATTTTCTACAGAACAATATATATACCAATTACACCCCTTCTCTTTCTTGTAGAAGCACTGCGCGCTGATACGTTTGTTCTTGTTATTATGAATGTAGTCTAATTCAAATCCATCAATAGCAGCCTGTTTACAAAGAACTAAACGGAATTGATCGGCACCTCCTACGAAACATTTCCCAACACCTATTATACCAGATTTCCAGGAGTCACTCCTCATATCCTTCGCTTCATAGATTAAAAAACGATGGAGTGGGCTTAGGCGCAATAATCGACCTGATCGACTTGATGCAGCTGCTTGTAGGAAGAACGAATGACTCGGCAGTCGAGATAGTATTCAAAACAACTGCACGGGAATCACATACAGAAACAACTACCTTTTCAAACCGACCACGTGAGAGGATCCATTTGATTGTGCAAAAATCTGTGTCATTCTGCAGTGAAGCAGCCTTATGTTCTCCTATGGTATAATATAAAGTGTGAGCACCACTTAAACTAGGCCACCTGGAGTTAACAAACAACTTGAACGCATGGAAATCAGACAACTCATCGAACGGGAGAAAAATATAATCAACACCAGATATGAACACAACAAAGACATCTGGAAACATAATTTCTACAACATAAAGAAACAAGGTCAATGAATCTCAAAGCATTAATCAAAATTAGGTTGAATGCTTATCATAGTGAGTAATACTCATCATATTAAGTATGCTCATCATTTTATGAATACTCATCACTTTGTCTAATACTCACCAATTTGTTCAATACCGTCCATTTTGGGGTAATACTCATCACTTTGGGTAATACTCATCACTCTGGATATTACTCATCATTTACGAATAGCATACAAAAAATGATGAGTATTATGCTACACAGCGAGACATTGTGAATTAAACTCATCATTTCGTACCAGTTCGTGTATACTCATCATTATAAATCAAAAACTAACAAAAGACTAAACACATGCTGGTTATCACGTTAAAGATGAAATTTCTAATAGAAAAAAGCGGAAACTAATATAACAGTAAGTAATTAATCAGCAATTACTCCTAAAACCAGCTGACTATGCAATACCCTTTCACGTAATCAGTAATTACTTAGTAATAAGCAAAAATGATGAGTATTGACCGACATTACTTGCATGCATGCATCACTATGCTTATAAACCCTAAAACAGACGAGTTTCGCCGAAACGGGACTAACACACACGATGCGATTGAACAAATCACAGATACAAGCAAACCTAAACATATAACAATCAACTCTGTACGATCTAAATACATAACGAACGATGTGTGTATGTTTAACTTACAATTAACGACGCTAAATCAGTGAAAAAATGTGTGCTAATATCAGCGACTATGGTCGCCACCACCGGAAAGAACGGAAGAGAGAGATAGAATGAGATATGTCGTACAAAATTCAAATTCAAATTTCAAATATAGAAGATACGTTCATCAGTGTGAGAAAGAGAGAGACTGAGATATTTGGTATATATATTAGGTTATGAAACATTTGAGGGTATTTTGGTAAGTGTAATATTAGCTCTATAGTTTAAAATCTAATATGAGGTCTTTAGTAAGAAGACTAAAAATAGGGGGTTGGGTTAGGTCTAGGGGATGTGTGTTCAAGACCCCTTGGGTCAAAATCTCTTTTTAATGTAAGTGACAAACTTTTATAAACGAAGGAAGTATATAATAAAAACGAAATAACTAAAATGACAATAAGGATAATTGTAGTATAAATTTAACCTTCTACACTAAATGAGAACAGTTGCTTTAACATGTGATTAATAGGAAGTTAAAACCTCTTTTTCACTAATTAAGAATAAAAAAATGTAAATTTATTATTAAGTGAATATTATCTCTTTAAATAATTATTTTTGAAAAGATAATTAGGCGATATTATTTCCTATAGAAATGCAAATTTCTTATATTTAATTAATAAATTTTAGTTTATTTATATGATGAATTATATTAAATTAATAGCAGTTGATGATAAAAAGTCTGTAAAAATACTTTATGTTTACAATTTATATGTAGAATGATATAAGAGATTGAAGTTCAACGACAAGTTACTATAAAATTCTATAATATTATATCACTTTCATATAGATTTTTAGTATGTTGTGAGTTTAGAAAAAAACTAATTTTTAATTTAAATAAAAATTAGGTGTCATGTTAATGAGTATTTAAATATTTTGTCCATTACCTTATAAGTTAAAACTCGAATGGTAAAGAAAATATCAAAGGCAAACTTTTATAGATTTCAAACCTCTCAACTCAACCTTTTTGAGTTGTCATGAGTTCTTTTTCTAAATTTCCATTAAACTCATTGTTTACTTGAATTTCTTTTTCCAAATCTTGTGACTTTTAATTTATATTTAGCATAAACTATTTCTAATAGTATAAAGGGTCTAACTTAAAATTTCATACAAGGCCTTCAAATACGACCCATCAATAGGTATCCGGTCAAGAGAATTGGAGGACACGATTATACAACAAGAAGAGAGAATAAGAAAACTACAAACACAGAGGGTGAAGCTGGAGGAAAGAAACATGAAATTGGTTAGCGAGCTAGAAGAGAAAGACAAGGAGCTCCAGGAGATGACGAAGTGGTACAACGATAGCTTGGATGAGATGGAGAATTACAAACATATCTCTAACCATCCCCATTGATATCTCTAACCATAACAAGTATCTATTCCTCGGGATTTAAACAACATATATCCCCCACGGAGGGGATCGACCCCCGGGTTTAAAGGAGAGATGTAATGAGTCGAGTTGAATATTAGATACACAAGTTTGTTTGCTTAAATTTTTGAGTTGAACCGAACTCAAACATTTAAACGAGTCGAGTTAGAGATGTTAAAACTTGTTTGTTTAAATTGTTGAACAAGCTTTTTTGAGTTGAGCTAGAGTTGTTCACAGATAATTTGTTATTATATGGTTGAAGTGAGACCTCCATGAACGGTTGGTTGGTTTTGGAATGCATGGTATGGGGTATGAAGCGTGATATTAATGAAAAAAAAGTCTAAAAAAATGTCCAAATTAATATTTAGGTTTTATTAATATATTTATAAACTAAAATTTTGATCTACAATTCGACTGCGTGAACGACAAAAAGAAACATATGACGCCCACCGAGGGGCTCGAACCCTCGACCACAAGGTTAAGAGCCTTGCGCTCTACCAACTGAGCTAGACGGGCTTGTTAATATTAATCATCGACCTCAACTAAAGATCTATGTCTTATATAGTATATTTTTAGGATCATTATTAGTATTATCCTTTTCCAATGATAATTTCATAGATTAACTTTAATTTCAATCGTAAAAACTATTTATGTGTAAAACCCAACCCGAGGAGGTTTAAAGATAGGGGAGGGGGAGGATATGAGGGTGAATAACGATTATGTGTGCGTTGGATGTATAAAAGAGAGTATCGATCTACTTGATATATTAGACACATACATACATGAATATTTCAAAGGAATCCTGGAATCGAAATAGGTATTATTTTAGTTTCATAGATGACTACTCTCATTTATATTACCTAATCTTCAAATATGATGTTGAGCTTTGATTGTGCAAGAAAATCAAGACTTTTATATCTGACCATGAATGTGAATACGACTAAAGGCCTGATGAATCTAGTGAACAAAGTTCATGACTGGTAGCCCTAAAGTGAATAATATAGATAAGAGGAAAGACCTCACCTTAAAAGATATCATGCAAGGTATGATCGTTCATTCTTCATTAGTAGAGCCACTTTGGGGATAAACATTATGGAAGAAAACTTGTACTAAACCACATAAATGTTTGGCGATGTCCAACATAATGCATGTCTTACAATGCTACAAAATGTAAAATCAACAACATGTCCGAAATTTGCTACTTAGCTAGGTGCACTAAGAAATAAACAAGATATAAAGTTTATAATTCCTAATCTAGATCTTTCTTTGAATTTGTAAATACAAAGTTTATTAAGGATAGTGGGAGCAACACAGGAAATATAATTAGTTTTGAGGAGGTAAGTGAAAGCATTCTGTTCCCACCCATTGAGGAATTAGAAATGACGATCATTCCATTTTTAGGCCTTGTATGGAGGATATCACACCCATTGAAGCCCCTTGGGAGTTTATTGGACAAGGAAATGAGTATCGTGACAAAAGAGATTCCTAAACTGAAGCTCTGAATAATCAAGAGAATATTTCAAACACCGAAAACCATAATGTCCAAAAAATTCAATTACTTTACTAATATAAAAGAATTGGGAAAATTTCATCTCACCCAAATTACGTTTGCAATGCTAAGGACTTTGAAATAACGTTGGATAATGATCCCGATTCGGTAAACGAGGTCAAGTCAATTCCAAATAATTATAAATAAGCTGTAGTCATCAATGATAAGTTAAAATCTATGCACAATAATGGCATACTTAACCTCACAATTTTTTTTGCTAGGCAAGTGATTTAATTTCAACAACCCATACAAAATAAAAGGAAACTATCTAAATAAACTAATTCCTACAAAATCATATTTTCAACTTTCTACTTCTAATTATCTAAATAGAATTACAATAATAGAAGTGGAAACTAATTAATTAGGAAATACTACCCATTCAGATGATTTCATACTTGATAGCTAGTCATTCCACTATCTCTTCCATACTTCATTAGAAACACTATCTTTCCAATTTCTCATACCCCATTTGATATGCATCTATTGAAGACCTAGCCGCAGTGCAACTCTCCACGACCACACATCTAATTACAGTCTCCATCTTCACCATCGTTCTTTGAGTTTCCCCGCATAGCCTCTTATTTATCTCCCACCATATCATATATACAAATACTGCCATAATCATTCTCAGTAGTTTATTACTCCTTAAATTTGAACTATGGTGTTGAATGAAGTGGTTTAACACCTCTTCCTACGAGTGCATCTGGAGACTTAATGTGTGTTAGTACATCATCGTGATCAATATCTCTACTGTAATATCGCACTCCCAGAATAGATGGTTCTGGTCCTCGATACTAAGGTGACAATATTCACACTATATACTTAATCTCGATTCTAATTAGCTTGTCTTTATTTAGTTGGTAGTTAATTAAGCATTGTTCGCCATAGTGTGAATTTATGTCTTGGTCTAAACTTTTTTCCCGAAACTAATTTGTGCCATGTAACTTCTTGCACACAGGTCAAATTAACTTATATGCATAGAATGTTATGAAATTTTTTCCTTTGTACCTTAACACCACATTATATCTTCTTGCTGTGTGTTGATTTGCATTGATGTTGTGTATTTGTTCATAAACCACAGGTTTGAGGGCCATCTCCATTGTTTACCTTGCATAAATTATTTTAATTTATTGTTCACTATGGTAGTTTGAGCTCACTATCAACCATACCAGATAGGCTATTTTGTTTTGGACCAACATCTGATTTGTTTCCCATTCCTAACTTGATAATTGATACATATTTTGCTAGATCTCTTGCTTTGAGTATTTTCCACCATCTCCAAGGAACATATGTGGGAACTGCGATTTGTCATATAGATTTGTTATGTAGCAAGACTGAATGTACCCATGTCAACCAGATTGAATTCATTTTAGTACATCATGTCCAAAGTAGTTTTACTATTGGTACTTTGTTTTGTACTTCAAAATTTTTAGTCTCAAGTCCTCCTTATTTGAATGACATACAAACTTTATCCCATGAACTTTTGTTACACATGTAAAATTACTAGTCCTTTTTCAAATAAATACATCCATTTTACTGTTGATTTGCTTGATTATCTTCTTTGGTAGTGCAAAAACATTGTACTAGTATACAAGTAGACTACTCAGCACATATTTCATAGATGTAGTCTCCCTTCCCCCACAAGAGAGGAGCCTTGTGCTCCAATAATATATTTTCAGTGTCATTTTATCAAGTAAAACTTTACATTGTTAAGCATTCAAGTTGCATGAGATTAATAGGACTCCCAGATATCTCATTGGTAGCTTTCCCACAAGAATCTCCAGTGTCTCATACATTTTAGCTTTGACCCTCATATGCATTCACCAAAGAATATATTGCTTTTGGCGTCACTTATTTACAAGTCTTAGAGATTGTAATAGAGTTGTAGTCCTTTACTAATGTGTTTGGTTGGTCTGATGGCTTGAAGATTACCAACTGATCATCAACAAACATTAAGTAATTCAGTTTGACTCCAGTATGCCAGGCGAACTCTTTCTTGTTACCCATTTTGTTTAATACTTGGGACAAAATCCTATGCAAATAACAAACATGTAGGGGTATATGGGGTACATTTCCTTAGTCCCCTCGTACCTTTATAGTACCCATAATTCCTCTATTAAATGATATAGAGTATCTTGGTGTAGATATATTCATGTTTACCTAGTGTATGAAATGGTTGTGAAATCCGTAGGTCTTAAAGTAGTCTAACAAAATATATTTAAACTTGAATTGAATACACCTCCTTAGAACATGACCAATAGGGTCTTTATTTTTAGGTTTTGAAGACCTAAAATTTAGAAATTCATGGTTAAAATTAGGTCTTCAAATCATTGTCTAACACCAAAGATTTAGTTTTAAATTTGAGTCTTCATATAAAAAATACTAATAATTACCTACAGTATTTTGATTTCATAATTTATATTAATAAATTAATTTAATATTGACTAATTTTTATTTAGATAACAATTTTTTTATTAATATTTAGATAAGAATTTGGTTCAACCTCAGTCCCAAAAAAATAAAAAATAAAAAAGGCCTAACCACGGGGTTTCCCTTAATAACCGCAATAAGAATTTTTTTATATGGGTTCTATCTCATTTAATAGTTAGATTCTCGAACGACCTAGAAATAATACTAGTTAACTTTACTCCCAAGCTAGCTCCCACTAATTTAGCTATTTTACTAATTTTATTAGAAAAAGAAAAGGACATATTAGTCTTTTCAAAATACAACAACATTTATCCTAAAACCCATAGGCCATAACCAGCACAATACAAAAACCCTAGTGGTACACCATTTGTGTTTTGCCTCCCAGCTTGCTGAACTATCCTTTCGCTCCTTCATCTATCTTCAACAACCTCAAAAATGGCGAAGCGTTTGATCCCTTCACTGAATCGTATCTTGATCGAGAAAATCGTTCCTCCGTCCAAGACCTCTGCTGGCATTCTCCTCCCTGAGAAAACCGCTAAAGTATCATTTTTCTCTTTTATATATTTATATTTTGCCCAAATCAGCTCCATTTCTTTCTGGGTATTGCTTAATTGTGCATACTATGTTGATTTTTTTTGTAAAAATATTATCTTTTTGCAGTCTTAGTCGCGGGTAAGGTTGAATTGATATTATCAAGGGGTTCAATTCATTTGAAAATTGAGATTCAATTTTATTAGTTCAGTTTTCACTTTTGTTTAAAATTTAAACTTTAAGATGGGTTTGTATATTGTCATTTCTAAGTATTTGTTAATCTTAGTTAGTGAGTTATTTTCGATATGTTGGAGGATTTCACTCATAGTTTTGTTTTTGCTTCATTTTTTGAGATAATTGTGGCTAGATCTGCTTGCTTTCTCATTTAAGCTATCTACTGTACTTGATAGACTTCAAATCTAATGTCTTATGAATTTTATTGAGTGCTAATTTTACAATTGTGCTTGATGAATCAGTTGAACTCTGGTAAAGTTGTTGCTGTGGGTGCTGGGTCACGTGACAGGGATGGGAAATTGATCCCTGTTAGCGTTAAGGAAGGAGACACTGTTCTGTTACCTGAATATGGAGGAACTGAAGTCAAACTTGGTGAAAAGGAGTAAGTATACTTTTATGTGTGTGTGTGTTTTATGTTGGTGTTACTGTGTGTTTTCTAATGTTATTATATACTTTGATGGATTGTTTCAGGTTCCATTTGTACCGGGATGATGATATCTTGGGCACACTTCATGAAGATTAATTCAATCCCACCGTGTCAAAGCATACTTTTTACTCTAGACAATATTGATTTGAATTATCTATGATCTGTACCCTTTTAAACTTCTGAGTAAAATCGCTTATAAGGAATTATCTTTTGCAGCTTATTGAAATTATGTTTTGTAGTGTAACCATTTAGTAATTTATGTGTGTTAGGATGATGAAACATTCGCTTTCGCTTGTTATCTTTTTGTTGGGATGGCTAAAAATTATTTGATGATTATAATTGACAATGTATTGTGCAAGTAGGCTAAATGGTTTGAGATTTGAACCATCAAGGGAAAAGGTTTTTTCTATCTAAATTTTGATACATCAAAATCGGTTTTTACTTGAAAAACTATTGTTTAGAGGAGCACCTTTAATACTTATTGAAAATAAAAACGACTCGGTTTTACTTGGTAAACTATATTTTAGAGGAGCAATTTAATAATTTTTTAAATAAAAATGACAATTTAGAGCAGCACATTCAATACCTATTGAAATTTGTGATTGGATTTCTTAAATGAGAAAGCCAAGATAAATGCGAAGGATGATATGTCGTAACAATTCGCAAATGCAATCAATTAAGTTAATCTTTCGAAAAAAAAAACAATTAATTAGTATATATATGCATGCTCCATCCTGGTAAGTTAATTAGTTTGTGTTGATTAATGTGAAAATGCAGTGGTTTGGTCTGGGTCAATAACAATCAGGTTTGGTTTTTTTTTCCGGTTAGGTCCTGAAATAGATCCTAATATAAGCTAAAAATATTCTGATTAGATGCAGTGGTATTGTTCATGCTAATGGTTAAGGTTCGGTTCGGTTATTTATCGGTTCAGTTCAGATTCGATTGACTGACTTGACCAAACCTCTAGTCTTGTAACCACCCTAAATTGCTACAGTAATTTTAAAGTTAAACATGAAGCAATAACTCAACTGATGCCAGATTCCTTTGCGTAAGTGTACCTGGATTGTCAAGAGTTGTCTCTTTCTCGAATTATACGAACTTTATTCATTTTATTCACTTTCCAAATAAATTACTCACCTTGTTGCAAATTATAGACTAATCTCATTTGACTCAAATCTATTATAGATTACAGCAATCCCACCAATAATTTGTCTAAATTCTAACTGAACGACTTTGATTCTTTTATTGTTAATATGTTTGTCGTCTGATTATATAATTTTAATCCATCACAAAGTTCTAAAACATATTTTTAGATTAGATTCCAACAATATTTTGTTATTTGTTACACTTCTAACTTTGAAGGACTTGTTTGTTGTTCACAAGATTCGGTCTCTTATTCATTTTGTTCAAACAATATAACAAGAGGATTCAACATAACTTATGGATCGTTTCATTATGGTTAAATAATATAACGGTAAGGTGATTTACACTAGCGAGATAGATGGTTACTTCACGCAATAATATAATAGAAAATGTAAAAAAATATTGTACTTCTGTAAACAAATATTATTGTATAATAGCCATTGATGTTTGTGCGGCTTTGTCTATCAAATACTTAGACTATAGCAACAAGTGAAACATATAGCTCGAAATGTTTCATCCCTAATTGATGTATGTTGTTTGTTGTATATACACTTAGTAAAACGTTGTAAATCTTTGGCAAAAATAGATCAAACAGATCTAAGTTTGAAAAACTAATCAAACCCAGAAAAGAAATAGCAGAAAAATAAAAAACACAAGGATATATCGTGGTTCAGCAATAATGCCTACCTCCACGTTGAAGCACCCTCAGATGATGCTTCGCACACTATAAGAACACGATTACACTTCAGATCAGTTACAGGATTACAAGAATAGCACCCCAAGAGTTTCAGTGTGAAACCCTAAGAATCAATCGAGAAATCTACTCAATCTTCAAGCAATAGGCTTGATCTAAACTATTCTAATTAACAATCTTTATAGATTAGATTGTTAATGTTTACAAGAAAACCCTAAAAGTATATCTGAAGAACACGAGAGAGAAGAGAGCGAAGAGTCAAAAGACGAGAGAGTAATTCTGACCAAGGCTGAAGACTCGTCCCTTTTATATGACCCCATAAGGGTTTTAATCTGGACCGTATAAGGTGTTTAATCAATCAACGCATAAGATCAAGCCACGTAAGTAAGTCGGTGCAAAATATAACCCGAGAAAGTATAATACTTCCAATGCTGAAATGGTTCTCCACATAAGCTGCCAACTCACCTTTGACCCCAAAATTGTTGACTTTACCAAATATCAACAATCTCCACCTTAAAGTCAAAATTCAAACTCCTTCTTGCACCTCTATCATCATAAGTCGTATCCAAGTGTTCAAGTGTGCTCAGCACCATCTGGTTGCTCCAAAATAATTACCTGAAACATAATTACTAAAAACCACAAGTTTAGTAAATAACTTAATTCACAATAATCAAAATAAATCACTGAATGTTAAGCAAAGCTAAGCAATGCTTAAATTTGGTAACAGTTAACACTTTAGTCCCCATATCTGATGGATTTTCTTCTGTTGGAATTTTGCAAAGTTTAATATCCTCAGAACCAAGCCAATTCCTAATAAAATGAAACTTAACATCCACATGTTTAGTTCTTTCATGATAAACTGTATTTTTACTCAAAAATATAGCACTTTGACTGTCACTATAAATTGTTACAAAAGACTTAGTGAATTTCAACTCTTTAGTTAATCCATGTAACCAAATACTTTCCTTAAAACAATCACATATAGCAACATATTCAGATTCAATAGTAGACAAAGCAACTAAGGGCTGCAATTGAGATTTCCAAGTGATACAGTTTCTACCAAGTGAGAAACAGTAGGAAGTTGTTGATTTCCTACTATCTCTATCACCAGCAAAATCTACATCTACATAACCTACTAATTCAAAAGGTACATTCCAGTTTCCATAACATAATCCAACCTCTAAAGTACTGTTAATATAAGATACAACCCATTTCAAAGCATGCCAATGTTCAAGTCCAGGATTAGACATATATCTACTTAGCAAAGATATTGAATAAGCTAAGTCAGGCCTGGTACTAATCATGGCAAACATAAGTGATCCTATTACATTTGAATATGGTACATAGCTCATTTTTACTTTCTCAGTAACAGTTTTAGGACATTGATTTTTACTAAGGATAAACTGACCAGCTAAAGGCATCTCAACATGCTTACCATCTAAGTTACCATATTTTTCAACCAATTTCTGCAGATACGGCTTTTGATGAAGTTTCAGAGAACATACCTTTCTATTTCTTTCAATACAAATACCAAGTATCTTTTTAGCATGGCCCAAATCCTTCATATCAAACTCAGAACTAAGGTCAGTTTTGAGTTTATTTATTCTCTGCACTGAATTACTTATCAAAAGCATATCATCCACATATAGTAAAAGGAATAACATAACATTAGGCTCAAATCTCATGTACAAGCAGTTATCATATTCACTCCTCTTAAAACCAAGACTTAAAACAAATGTATCAAATCGTTTATACCATTGTCTAGGGGATTGTTTTAAGCCATATAAGGATTTTTTCAATAAGCATACATAGTCAGAATATTTTGTATCAACAAATCCTTCAGGTTGATGCATATATATGTTTTCATCAAGTTCACCATGTAAAAATGCAGTTTTTACATCTAATTGTTCTAATTCCAAATCATAACAGGCAACATATGCAAGCATCATTCTAATGGTTTTAAATTTAACTACTGGAGCAAAAATTTCATGAAAATCAACGCCTTCTCTTTGTGTATATCCCTTAGCTACTAACCTAGCTTTAAACCTAGGTAGATCAGAATCAGTTATGCCTTCTTTAATTTTAAAAAGCCACCTACACTCAATTATTTTACAGTCTACAGGTGGTTTGACTAAAACCCAAGTTTTATTAACATGTAATGAATTCATTTCATCTTTCATAGCTTTTATCCAACTATCCTTAAACTCAGATTTCACAGCTTCAATATAAGACTCAGGTTCAGCCTTACTTACCTCACAAGCTGCAACTAAAGATGTATAAACAAGCTCATCATAGGAATACCTTGAAGAGGGTTTAGGTTCTCTTCTTTCTCTATCTCTTGTTAACTGATAATTGGTTAAACTCTCCTGAAGTGACTCCTGAGGAGTCTCAGTCTCAGTGGTATGCTCAGTTCTAGCTGGCTGCTCTGGATTCTGGACTCCATCAGGGCCATCTCCTTGTGCTGGATCAGGTTGACTTTGGTCAACTTCATCACCTCCAGCAGTTGATAGGGGCTCCACCTCAATTGTGACATTCTCAGGTGTAGTATCTGTCTTATTAGAATCAATACCTGAAATCACAGAATCATTCTTGCAAGGAAAGTTAGATTCATCAAAAATTACATCTCTACTGATGATAATTTTTATTCCTCTAGAATTTTTATCCCACAATCTATAGCCTTTAGTGCCATGCATAGTTTGATAACCTAAGAAAACACATTTAAGAGATCTAGGGTCTAATTTTCCTTCTCTATTATGAGCATATGCAGCACAACCAAATATACGCAAATCAGATAAATCAGGTTTTCTATTGTTCCAAAGTTCCATGGGACATTTCATATTGATAGATCTATTTGGGCTTCTATTTATAAGATAAGTGGCAGTATATAAGGCTTCACCCCAAAAGGACTTAGGCATTCCAGAAGTAAACAAAAGACATCTAACTTTTTCTAATAATGTTCTATTCATTCTTTCAGCAACACCTTTTTGTTGTGGTGTTTTCCTAACAATTCTATGTCTTAGTATGCCTCGCAATTTACAAAAATTATCAAATTCTTCATTACAAAATTCAAGGCCATTATCAGTTCTAAATGTTTTAACATGCTTTCCAGTTTGGTTTTCATGCAAGATAAGCCAATATTTTATTGTTTCAAAAGTATCACTTTTATTTTTCAACAAAAAAGTCCAAACACGCCTAGAATAATCATCTACAAGGGACAAGAAATATTTCCTACGCCCATGTGTTTCATACTTATCAGAACCCCACAAATCAGCATGAATATATTCAAGTATAGATTTAGACATATGCACTTCCACATTAAACTTCATTCTGTGTTGTTTAGCTAACCCACAAGGCTCGCAAAAAGAGAGATTAGAGATAGAATCCTTACCCAACATTCCATCCTTACTTAGCACATTCAAGCCTAATTGACTCATATGGCCAAGTCTTAAATGCCACTTTACAGTAGCTGCATTCTCAAGATTAGTACTAACAGAAATTCATATCATTTTTGATACAAGTACCATCAAGAATATATAAGCCAGATATTTTCTTTCCACATAAAACAAGTTTATCATGCTTAAACACATTTATCACACCATTTGAGACTTTATACACACAACCCAAATCATCTAAAACACTTAAAGAAATAAGGTTTCTATTTAGGTCAGGAATCCACCTAACATCAGTAAGGGTCACAATTTTACCATTGTTAAGTCTCAAGTTAATGTTACCAATACAAGCCACCTGACATGTATTATTATTACCCATATAAACAGTTTCAACATTTGATTCAACTAAGTCCATAAACCAATCTTTATTAGGGCTCATATGAAATGTGCATCCAGAATTTAAAATCCAATTAGACTTACAGGCAATGTCTGAAACATTTAATACCTCACAAGTATCATCAATCTTATGGGGGCATACATGCGATATTGGTTTCATTGTTACTATTGTTATTTTTGTTCTTAATCGCATAGAAATTCTTCTTAATATGGCCAGGTTTACCACAGTGATAACATTTTCGAGTTTCTTTATTCTTATTTCCCTTAAACTTTTTCTTATTCTTAGTATTTTTAACAGGCTCATGAGTTTCATGCTTATGATTCACAAATAGATTGTTTCCCACACGCTTATTGTTTTTTAATTCAAGTTCCCTAGTTTTCAGAGAGGCAACTATTTGATCAAAAGTAGGAATCACAGTAGAATATTGAAAAGCATCTTTCACAACTTGATAAGAGTCAGGAATAACATTTAAAAGGATCATGCATTAAAGCCATATCAGAACCTTTAAGAACAAGATTAAGTTTTAAAAACTCATCAACATTTTCATCAATTGTTTTAGAAGAATCCATCTTATACGAAAATAAATTTCCTTTCAAGAAAGCCAAATTGGGAGCAGATTGAGAAGAGTAAAGAGATTCTAACTTACCCCACAAATCAAGTGCAGTTTCTGCTCCATCTACTTTTCGTATTACGTTATCAGAAAGATTTAAGAACAATAGATTGAAGGCCTCTTCCTTTACTTCATTTACCCTCTTTCTTGCTTCTTCAGGCCAATGATCCATATTTGGTTCAAGAGCGCTTAAGACTTTGTTATGCGACAGCAAAACTTTCATTTTCTTTTTCCACACACTGAAATCGCCTTTCCCATCGAACACCGATACTTCTAGCCTGGTTGTTGCCATTTCTCAATATAACTGAATACAAGAAACAAAAGGAACAAAACATAAAACAACTATTAGGGTTAGTTTAAATCGAAAAAACCCTAGAAAAATTGATTCAAGGATTTTTAAGTTTCGAAAACCCTAAAGAATATTAGATCTGTGAGTTACAATATAAGATAAAGAAGTTGTATTGTTAAGAAAAGATTTTCAGAAATTTTAACACGCCAAAACACAGATCTGTAAAGATTAGAAACAAATCTTTTCTTAAAACGTTTTTAAAGATCAACCGAACAAAGCTCTGATACCACTGTTGTAAAAACACTTAACAAAACGTAATAAATCTTTGGCAAAAATAGATCAAAAGATCTAAGGTTGAAAAGCTAATCAAACCCAGAAAAAGAATTTGCAGAAAAGTAAAGAACACGAGATATATCGTGGTTCAGCAATAAAGCCTACATCCACGTTGAAGCCACCCTCAGATGATGCTTCGCACACTATAAGAACACGGTTACAACTTCAGATTACAGGATTACAAGAATAGAACACCAAGAGAGTTTCAGCGTGAAACCCTAAGAAACAATCGAGAAATATACTCAATACTCAAGCAATAAACTTGATCTATTCTATTCTAATTAACAATCTTTATAGATTAGATTGTTAATGTTACAAGAAACCCTAAAGAATATCTGAAGAACAAGAGAGAGAAGAGAGCGAAGAGTCAAAAGACGAGAGAGTGAGAATGACCAAGTCTGAAGACTTGGGTCTTTTATATGACCTTTGAAGGGTTTTAATCTGAGCCGTCCAAAGTGATAATTCATCAACGCATAAGATTAAGCCACATAGATAAGTCGGTGCAAGTTATGACCCGAGAAAGTAACTCACTTCAAATGCTGAAGTGGGTCTCCACATAAGCTGCCAACTCATCTCTTTGACCAATATACTTTGACTTTACCAAATATCAAAAATATTATCACTGATTTTGTTCTTCGGCACGAACACCACTAGTGTTGTATTTGGCATTTGATGTTTTGAAATTATGACTCGTGTTACCTTCTTGTAACCACATGAATCAAAGTTATTTGACTTAAATTGCCCGGTAGGTGTACACGACCCAACATGGATATAAAAACAATAAAGAGAATATCCAATCACGAGCGGCCACATATCCTTTGAAGAAGCAAAAATGATCAACATACGCCGAAGCATAAGAAGTGTCGATTAAATTCTTAGATCGAGCCATCGAATAGCCGCCAAAACCGTTAAAGTTAAGAATGTATTAATAAACTCGCGTATGCTACACCATGGATGTCAACCCAAATCTGGTGATCCTGGGGGAGTATTAGATATCCCGCCCGAGGGTTCAAGCTAATTGTAATAACTAAGTTCGAGGATCGCGTCTCCCGAGTATTCTAAAAGAGGAAAGCGACAAAAGTCCAATCTCGTCTATTGGGCTATTTTATTCTATAACCACTCATGTCATAAGATTAGATTGGAGGAACAATATTACCGTTCATTTCTATTGTCATGTCTATATTTCCCTCGGGTAACAATCAACCTCAATATCTTCAGATTTCTATACCCAAACTTAACATTTCATATGTTCTTATTGGTAGAGGATCACACGGTCTATCAATCTTTAACTGGGATTTTAATCCTAATATTTAAAGAAGGATATTGTTGAGAAATCATGTTGAATATTAAAATATATAAATCTAGAGGAAATATAATTTTTTTTATAGATTTTTAAAGACATTATATCTTCTTTCCATGTACTTTCTAATTAAATTACCCACCTTGTTCCAAAATATACAAATCCAATTATTTTTTAATATATTAGACTTAGAATAATTTTAACTCCAATAAAATTCGATTTCGAGATCTCTTAGTTTATGTAGAATACTTTAACTATCAATTTTATTAGATTCAAGTTTATTATTACTAACGACCAACAAAAGAGGATGACCATAAAAAAAACAATTGTTCTCCTTTTTTTTTCAAACAACTATAATATTATTTCATTAGAAAGTACCACATATTTCTAACCTGGACGTCTTTTCTCTCCTCCTTCACTCTAGAAATGGAGCTTTCTCTCTCCTAAGTTTAATGGTTTCAGTGGAGGTCCTCTTTTATATTCCCTAGTCCGAATCATTATACCCCTTTATTATTCTAAACATGCTTCTCCTTATCATTACTTCCCTCTTTGATTTATCATTCCTGAGTTCTTGATAAGTGGTCTCTCTTTTATTTTAATGTCTGGTGCTTTAAAGCGTATCCTATACGCTTCTCTCCCTTATATTACTATTGCCTTTTCATTTCTCATTTTACTGCTCTTCACTCTCCCTTCTTCTCTTTCCTCTTTCTCTCACTCATCTGCTTTACACATTTCCATGGCTTCTAATACTATCATAACGATGAAGCTTACTCCCTCTTTCAAACCAGACGAGATCTATTCTCGGAGATTTATGTTACCCTAAAAAATCCTCTCTACAGCTGAAATTTCACCAGATATAGTGGAATATGCAGCGAATAGGTCATGGGGGATTAGATCCCATATGCATGTGGTCTCTGCCTGAATAAATACCTTCTTCTTAATGTTTGACTCCCGCGAAGATCTCTTGAATACTTGGAACTTTCGTCCATGGTCTGTTAATGGACACCTACTTCTTCTTCAAGCATGACATCCTAAAATGTCAATGATTGAGACAGACTTTTCTACTGCTCCCTTTTGGATCCATTTCCAGAACCTTCCTCCGGCGTTTGTCTCTCCTGATAATGCTAAGGACATTTGCAAGAACCTTGGTTGTACCCTCCTTGCATATGATATTAATAAAGTCAGTGATACTATGAAACTCCTTTGAGTAAGAGCTTTATGGAAACTTGATAAACCCCTTATTCACGCATTTAATATAGATAGACCCTCTCTCCTACCCTTGAGGTTCAAGTCAGATTTGAGAAATTAAGCAAGTTCTGCTTTTTTTGTGGTATTTTATCTCACACGGCTGGTGAGTGTAGCATATACAAAATACAACAACTTAGGCTACGTGGTTATGTCAGATTCCCTTTTGGTGACTGGATGAGCGTTACTCCAGTTAAGGGTAGGGGAAGGAATATTGTCATGGTAGATGATCTGGATAATCCTTCTCATATTATTTCTGGTAGCGAGGAGTCGGTTAGGGCCTTTTCTGAGGATGTTACTTCTAGACCCAGACAAAGTGTTGATCCCACTTCAGTTAATACTTTAACTACGGTTAAGGTTGGTGGTAGTAAAGACGAGAACATTCCTTCGTTCTTACGAGGTTGCACCTCAGATCCGGAACAGAATTATGCTTTGGTAGTCAACGAGTTATTAAAAGATGTTGCTTCAGATCTGCCCAGTGTTGAACACATTTTTAATTTTTCCTCTGTTAAAAGTCAAGATGTAGGCCCCACTTCTACTCGTGTGAAGGCTTCTACTCGCAAGTCATCTTCTAGACCCATTACTCATGGTAATAGGCACAATCCCTCTTCCCGCTGGTCTGGTTCAAAGAGAAAGTTTGATGGTGATTCCTCTAGAGACAAATGGCCTGCTTGGCCCACTAAAAAAGAAGGGCCCGAGTTGGCCAAGTCTTCTTCTGGTAACCGTGGTTCTAACCGTACGTGGTCAAGAGCTAACCCCACCCGTGGAAAGACTAATCTTCAATGGGTAAACCCTAATGTTAAACAATCCCAATCACACTCCCCTCTCATTAGATCTTCTTCTGCCACTCCATCGTCACCTCCAACCCCATATAATACTCCACTCCCAAATACCCCTCCCCCATTTCCTTCTCCACCCAATCCCATTCCCATACATATTTCCTCATCCCCTTCCCATACTACTGATGAAGTGGCTTCTGCTCAGAGGGTTGACTCTAATGTGGTGGGTCAGAATCCGGTTTCTCCCTCTTCTGGTTCCTCTACTCCTATGGTGTCTCTGAGTACTTATCTTGTTACTGATACCCCCGCTCACGACTCATCCTTTTCTTTCACTGACATTCCCATTTCAATGGAGCGTCCAGTGGAAGAGAAAGGAGGTCCCAGTGCCAAGAAACGGAAGTTATCCCATTCTGAGATGGTGGGTTTTAAGGAAGATGATGGTGGTTTGATTGAAGTTCCCTTGTTAGACATGGCTGTGGATGTTGCTCCTCTGGTGACTGTTGCTCCTGATAATGTGGGAGGTTTCTCTGGGCAACCCCCACAAGGTCCATGATCGAGGTAATTTGGAACTGTCAAGGGACGGGGTCCCCCTTGACAGTCCAAAACCTTAGAGAGTTGATTTCTAAGGAGAAACCCCGGGTTATTGGTCTTTCAGAGACTAAGACCAAGAGAAAAAAGTTGATGGTTTTTGCTAAAAAAATAAAATTAAAACTACTGTGGAGTGTTGACCGAGTTGGTATATTAGGAGGCCTTGCTTTATTTGTTGTTGAGGATTGACACGCTGAGGTAATTTCATCCTCTATTAATCATATTTCTATTTCTACTTCATCTGATTCTGCTGTTGTCTGCTTTATTCACTTTATTTATACTCTTCCTAATGCTGACAGTAAATTTTTTTATGGGATTTCATAGAAAGTATAACTAAAAATGATCCCCTTGCCCCTAATTTGTTTATTGGTGATTATAATGATATTCGTACAACCCAAGAAAAAGTTGGGGGTTTGGGTAAGAATCCTTCTGAAATGCAAACCTTTAATAATAACATTACCCTCAATGAACTTAATTAGATCCCTTCTAAAGGTTGTTCCTTGTTTGGAGGAATAACCGCAGTGAAGATAGCCTAATTTTACATAAATTGGATAGAGGTCTAGATTCTGCTGCCTGGTTTGATCTTTTCCCTGATGCTTGGATCCAAAATTACCCCTTATTGAGTCTAATCGTTCTCCAATGGTTCTCCATTGGGATGACCCACTTTTAAACTTGATCCCACTTGGTTGGACATTGAGTCTTGTTCTGTAGCTATTAAGGGTTGTTTGGTATCTTCTTTCAATTTTTCTGGTCCCCCTCTTCTAGATTCCCTAAGAGGTTGATTAAGTGTAAGAAAACCATTCTTAGGTGGAAAAAGGTTAATATCAAGAATAATTCCACCATCATTAATATCCTCTCTAAGAAACTTGAAGCCCTTATGCAAACTAGCCCTACTGGCCTAACTGATTCTTCTCAGGAGCAGTTCTCTTCAATTTCTAAAGAAATTGAATACTTCTGGTTCCTTGAAGAAAAATATTGGGCTACTCGTTCTAGGGTGCCTTGGCTGAAGTTAGGAGATAGGAACTCTAAATTCTTCCACCATTCTACTCGCTTGAGAAGAGCTTCGAATAGAATGAAATCCCTCATTAAGGATGATGATTCCTAGACTTCTAGTAATTCTGAGCTTCATGACCATGTGGTTTGGTTCTTTAAGGATTTGTATTATGATTCTAGTCCTAGGTTGATAGAACCTATCATTCAAAATGTTAATCCTTGTGTTTCTCAATCACAAAATGATATTCTAATGTCCCCCATCTCCCTTGAGGAGCTAAACAATGCCACGTGGTTTTCCTGGTTCATCCTTTCGCATGTTTTGGGAATTACTTAAGGATGACATTCTTGCTATTTGTAATGGGATTCTTCTTGGTTCAATTTCTTTAGGGTCTATAAGTGAAACAAATATTGTCCTCATTCCAAAAAGAAAACATCCTCAGAAGATTGGACAGTATAGACCCATCTCATGTACCAACTTCCTCTATAAGATTCTTTCCAAAGTTATGGTTCTTAGACTTACTAACACTATTCCCAATATTATCTCCCCCTTCCAATCTACTTTCATAAAAGGTAGACTCATCCAGGACAACATTATTATTGTTCATGAAGTCATTCACAAGCTCAAACACCTTAGGAAGAATTCGAAAGACAATTACTCTATCATTAAAGCTGATATTCACAAGGCTTATGATAGAGTTATCTGGCCCTTCCTCTTTGTTGTCCTTAATAGAATGGGATTCAATGAGAATTGGATCTCTTTTATTCGAGAGTGTGTGACTTCGGTTAATTTCAATGTTCTGGTTAATGGTCAAAAGGTAGGTGCTTTTAAACCCTCCCGTGGTCTTTGCCAAGGAGACCCTCTCTCCCCTTACCTCTTCACCATTGTGTCTAATGTTCTATCCATCCTCATTGAAAAAGATTTCTTGATGGTTGATATTAAAGGTATCCAATTAAGTAGGCAGGATCCTCATATTCATCATCTTCTTTTCGCTGTTGATTCAATTTTCTTTCTTCGAAATTCTGTTTTGGAGATTCATGCCTTCAAAGAAAACTTGAATAAGTTTTGCTTTGCTTCTGGACTCTCTATTAACCTTAATAAATCATCCATATTCTTAAGTCATATTTGTTCTGATTTCATGAGGCACTTAATTTCTGAAGCTTTCCGTATGCCTATTACTGAGGATCTTGGGCTTTACTTAGGATGACCTACTGAATGGGGTAACTCCAAAAGAAAAGCTATGGACTCTCTTATTGATAAAACTGCATCTAAATTAAGTGGATGAAAAAATCCTTACTATCTATGGCAGGGAAAGCTATTCTTATTTCTTCTATCATTCACGCTTTCCCTACTTACTTTATGTCCTTATTAGCTCTACCTAAAGGGGTTATCAAGAAAATTAATTCCCTGACTTGCCACTTTCTCTGAGAAAATGAAGATGATCAAGGTATCCATTGGATTAACTGGAATAAGGTCTCTTCCCCTAAAAGTGCTGGTGGTCTAGGTATTAAAAACTTGGAAGCTTTTAACTTAACCCTTCTTGCGAAACAGGACTGGTCCATTCTTTTGTGCCCTTCCTCCCTTGTCCATCAGGTCCTTAAAGGGATTTATTTCCCTGATAAGGATATGCTAGATACTGGGGATATTAAGAAGGGTTCATGGATTTGGAACAATATTCGTAAGGGATGTGATTTCCTTAAACCCCTTTTGATTAAGTCTATAGGTGATGGTAATAATACACTCATTTGGGAAGACAACTGGACTGGTAAGCTTATTAATAAACCAGGTAACTATTTTGATAATCCTCATTTTCCTAAGTTTGTGGCTGACCTTATTCATACTCCAACTAAGACTTGGAAAATGGATTTGTTGAACCAACTGTTCTCTCCTGAGGTGGTCTCTGTTATATCCACGCTTAATATCCCTTGGACCTCCCAAGATAATGTTTGGATTTGGCCACATTCCAAGGATGGTGCTTATAATTGTAAATGTGGTTATCAATATGATGTCTTTCCCCTTTCTACTCCTTCTCATCACCCTTTTACTTCCGTGTTCCCTAACTCTGATATTCTAAAGTTAGACTGGGAGTCTGATGCTCCCCCTAAGTTTAAATTCTTTTTTTTGCGAGTTATGATGAATGCTCTATCCATTGAACATAGCAGATGCTCTAGAAACTGCTCTATTACTAATATTTGCCATATTTTCCTTAAGGAAGAAGAATCTATTGAGCACTTATTTATGAAATGTGAATGGACTATAACCTTTTGGTTCTTATCTCCTCTTCATTATCATATTCCCCCCTTCTATAACTTTGGTTTTAATTCGTGGATTGGATATATTATTGATAATGGGAAAAATATTAAAGAAAGAACCAACCTATTACTTACTGTTATCCTTTTTTTTATGGGTTATTTGGCTTACAAGAAATAAATTTATATTCCACAATATCCCCATTGATTTTGACTCTTGCATTAATTTGATTGGAAATTTTCACAGGCAAGTCTTCTTCAGTGGTGATTCGAGCTCTAATGAATCCTTTCTTGGGCCAAATAACCTGGAAAATTTTGGTCTCTCCTCTATCCCTACTTGGTCACCTCCCCCCAGCAGTGTCTGAAGATGAATGTTGATGCCTCTTTCGAAATTGGAAAAGCCACCGCTGCCGCAGTAATTCGTAACTGGAAAGGCAAAATCATTAATGGTTTTACCATGAACATTTCTGCTTCTTCCAGCTTTGAAGCTGAAGCTAAAGCTCTGCGAAATGGTGTTCAATTTTCTATAGCCCAAACTCCACTTTGCGACTGGATTGAAACTGACGCGGAAGCTGTTCTTAAAGCCGTATATTCTTCGAGCCCGAACTGTCATTGGAAGGACAGGGCTATCCTCGTTGATATAAAAAATATGGTGAATGACCACACTAATCTTCGTATCTGTGGTGTTAGAAGAACATCGAAAAAAGTTGATGATTGGCTAGCGAAGGTTTTTTTCAATTCTATTTTATCTCCCTTGTGGATTTGTAACATTCCTCTTGAACTTTATGATTTGGTTTGTAATGACTTTATTACTTTTGCCGCAACTGGAGTTGGTTAAACTTCGTTGCGTTTATTTTTAATGTATTAGTCCCTTTGTCTAAAAAAAAATTAAAAGTACCAATAATTTTTTGCAGATCACCAATATTTTGTTACAATAAACTGTTACAATTCTAACTTCCAAGAACTTATTTGTATTGAAAACGAAAAGGTAATTTGTACCCTGAAAAGGGAAAGAAAAGAAATCACTTATTTATTGTTCATAATATTTATTACTTTATTTTATTGGAATAATGTTGAATTTTATTCTAAATAATACAAAACCATTAT
Source organism: Nemophila menziesii (assembly GCA_029959085.1). Taxonomy (NCBI): domain Eukaryota; kingdom Viridiplantae; phylum Streptophyta; class Magnoliopsida; order Boraginales; family Hydrophyllaceae; genus Nemophila; species Nemophila menziesii. The sequence goes on along the minus strand of JARWIR010000003.1, from coordinate 69,637,795 downwards.
AGTCTTTAATAATATCGTTTGGATTCATATATTTATAAGAAAAGAAAGAAAATAACAGGTACAAGAATTTATTTACTTAGTTTGGGTGAATAGCTTCATGTAGAAAGGTAATAGTGATGGTGCACAAGGAGCTAAAATTGCTAGGCAAGATGTTTGTACAAGCAAGAACAAAGGTGGACTTGGTATCCCAAATATTGAGGATTTGAATAAAGTTTGCTTATTATTTACCTTCTGGAGAATGTACTCACAGGACAAGAATCTATGAAGTATGTGGGTGCATTAAAATATTATTAAAGAAAGATGTATTTGGAGCTTAGAAGCAAAACAATCATAAACATGGATTTGGAAGCAATTAATGAAGATACGAAAAACTGCATATAAGTTTATTGTACACAAAGTTCATGATGGTAGAAGTACTTTCATTATTTGGGATAAATGGATTGAACGATTGAGTATACAAGAAATTTTAGGAATTGAACTTGATATTAACAATCTGAATAGCAACAAGACAGTGAATTCATGCTTTGGAAGAGATAGATGGAAATTACCCAATGTATAGGTACACTAGTCCGCGTCAAGCTTCTAGCGACTACATGAGTAGTCGCTAGAAGTTAAAAAAATAGTCGCTAGATGTGGGTTCAAGGTTCTAGCGACTACAAGTAGTCGCTAGAAATTAGTCGCTAGAATCTTGTCGTTAGAACGTAACCCTTACGACTACTGGGCAATAAGTAGTCGTTAGAGCTTGGGTCCATATTAACGACTACATAGTAGTCGCTAGATAACGCCATTACTAGCGACTACTTTGTAGTCGAAAAAAGTGGACAACACTAACGACTACAATGTAGTCGTTAGTTACTAAGGATATGGCGACTACTATTTTATTCAATGTCGACTACATTGTAGTCGTTAATAATATTTTTTTATTTTTAAGAAAAAATAAAAAAACACAATTTTCGAATTTTTTTAATTGCATTACTGTAATTAAAAAATATTCGAAAATCATATTTTTTTATTTTTTTTTTAAAAATAAAAAATATTAAAATAATAATAAAATTAACAATTCTAAATAATTAATTTACTTAAAATATAAAATTAACAATTCTAAATAATTAATTGAAATATTAAATTAAACCAAATTCAAACCCGGTCAAGCCAGGTCAAAGTCAAACCCGGTCAAGCCAGGTAAAAGTCACCAAACATAAAACCATTACATAAAATAAACCAAAAAAAATAAAGTCTTAATCCGAATAGTCTTAAAATAAAGTAAATAAAACATCACTAAAATCCTTGCCGTCTATAGAGGTCCTCCTCATTCCCGAGCACGTCATCATCTTCATCCAAATCAATATCCATCTCAACATCTTCACCACTACTACTACTATCATCATCTGAGTCATCGCTAGGAGGAGTGGGGCCCGCATTCATAGGCTGGAAGGGGGCCTCGCCTTTATCCGCCCTCAACTGATTAACGTATGCGATGGCATCATTCACAGTAGCCATCGAAAAAGGTGCAGGCGCGGTGCTAGTAGAATCTTCAGGGCGGGGGAAGGGGGCAAGACCGCTTGACACTCGGAGCTCGTTAATAGCCGCCATCATCTCCTCGTGTTGCTCGTTCCGGGCTGGAGTAGTCTTAGCCTTGTTCTTCGATTTTCCCGGACGGCCAATGCCCGGAATAAAGCTCCTCTTCGGTGACCCAACCTCCTTCGCGGTCCTCTTCACGTAATCGTATTGCTCCATTTGACTCAATCCTCCCCAATCGCCTGACTCTGATTGACTTTGAGTCACCTTTTCCTTCATCGCGTCCTTGAGCAATTTCTGTTACATAAAAAACAGTATATCAATTAAATTTGATAATAAATGAAAAAATTAAATAAAACAATCTAATAAAGAAAAACTTACATCGGCTCTTTCGTACCCCACGGACCTCCACTCTTCCGTCTTCTTTGTCTTCCCCACCACCTCGTAAAAAGCACCCATACGCGGAATCGGGATGTCTTGTTGGGTAGACTCATCCCTTATCACCAGATTCCCTCCCGGGATTAATTCTTCACCCTGTTTCAAGAAAATAAAGAATATTCAAAATAAATTATAAATCAATTAAAAAAAATTTACTTAAATACAAAATTACCTCGTATAGCATATCCCGAGTTCGGGAATACCTCCTCGACCCCGCTCCACTCTTGTTTTTCTGCTTTTCTCGATTCTTTTGATTTTCTTTTGCTTGATTCTGAAAAAATATAAAATTCATTTATTAATAAAAACAATTATAATTTTAAATATATACGAAAATTAAAATTAATCAAAAATTCACCTTAGCTTTTCTCGAGCCCCAATACTCGCAGCACAAAGCCCACGCCTCATCTGACATCCAATCCGGCTTCAAACCCTTTCTCCAATAATGCTTCTTCACGTAATGTTTGTAATCCTTATATCTCATCCTCATAGTGTCGTCCAAATTCCCAAAAATTTTGTTCCAATCTTTCCTCTTTCTCCAATCATTTATGTTAAAATATTTCTGTAAAAAAATACATTAGTTAAATTTAAATAAGAATAATAAATTAAGTTAAAAAAAATTTAACAATTAAATTAAATACCGATAATCTCTTAATAACAGCGTTTTTGTCCGCCTCCGGCACTTTTTTCCAAGACGGGTGATAGAGCGGAATCCTCTCTCGTACTGCGATTCCAATAACTTGAGCAACGTGGTGCCCGTACTTGCCTGTTGGACTCCACGTGTCGTCTAACGAACAAAAGTTGACTGGCAAAGGCCACCCAACTTCCTTCAGTGCCTTCATCGCAGTCTTCAAGGCACCTCCACCCCTTCTTCTCCGTCTAGGGGGATCTGTTTTAACATTACATTAACTATTAGTGACTTTATTTTTTAACAAAGTATTGAATTGAATTTGTTTTTTTACCAGGCTGGTTTGCACAGTCGGCTAGGTTTCGGTTCGGATTCTCGTTTGGGTCCCTCCCACCACCAGCCCCTCCGTGCTGTCGAGTCATGACATCGGCCATCTAGCAATTTATAGGTAAATTAAAATACATAATAAAAAATAACATAAAAAATACTAAATTATTACATCACCCAAAATAAATAACATGAAAATAAAATTAAATAAATTATTACAATCATAAATAAAATAAACTAAATTCCCTATATTTTTTTAAATTGCATAAAATTCCCTTTATTTTTAAAAAATGCATAAAAATCCATATTTTATTTGTTAAAAATTCCATACATATTCCTATATATTTTTTTAAATTGCATAATAGTCCTTATTTAATTTTTCTAAAATTGCATAAATATTCCTAAATATTTTTGTAAATTGCATAAAAGTCCCTAAAGTCCCTAAAGTCCATATTTAATTTTCTTAAATAGCATAAAAATGCCTAAATATTTTTAAAAATTGCATAATTGTCCCTAAAGTCCATATTTAGTTTTTCTTAAATGTCATGAAAGTCCCTATGTAGTTTTAAATTGCATAAAAGTCCCTATCATAATTTTTTTGCAAACTTAAAATCTTAAATTATACTAAAAATCATAACAAAAATTAACAAAATTCACAAAAAATCAACCCAATTTATTTTCAATCAAAAACAATGAATTACATGTTTAAATTAACAAAAACCAAACTCTATTAACACTAATCATTCTCGGAATTAACAATCATACACCAAAAAAATGGAAAAAAATTTAATTAGCTTTCACAAACTATTTTTTTAAGAGTTTTAACATCAATTTTTCGTTTAAACAATTCATAGAACAATCTAATTATACCCTACTATATTCGGAATTAATAATAACATGTAATCATCAAAGAACAAAAACCAAAAAAAATTGACATGAAAATTAAAAATCAAAAATTGGTTGAAATACTAACCTTTTTGGATGAAATTGGAGCTGATTTGGTGTTGAATCCATGCCATTTAGATTCGGATTGAAACACAAACAAAAAAAATTTAATTAGAAATGTAAAAATGGAGGAAAAAAGCTTAATCTAAGATTAAAAATGGAATAGAATGATAAATGGTGTTGGATTTGCTTACCTTTGTTGAAGATTTGATGCTAGAATCGGCCCTTGGAGTGGCTGAAAATGGAGCTCTCGTTTTTTAGATTTTTGGTAGAAAGAATAAGACTGAAAATGGACCTCTCGGGTTAGATATAGGTTTTTTTTTCTAGCGACTACTTTTTGTAGTCGCTAGAGGAAAGAAAGTAGTCGCTAGAATGGAAGTAACCTACACGTGTCTGAATATTGACCACGTCAACGAGTCTTTAGCGACTACAATGTAGTCGCTAGATTGAAAAGTAAAACGCGTGTACATTGAGGGGGCGGGAAAACTGACCGCCATGGTTTTGGGGAATTTATTTCGTTGTCTAGCGACTACAATGTAGTCGCTAGTGATCTAGAATCATTAGCGACTAGTTCATGTACATGAACTAGTCGCTATAAGTAAAATGTAGTCGCTAGATAATTTTTTTTTTTTAAAAATAAACTAAACACTATACAATTATGCAATATTTTAATTCAATACCAAATAATCATTTAAATTAAATTCAAAAATAAATTTAGTGTTTAGAGTCAAAGTTAAGTGTTTGTGGTCAAAGTTAAGTGTTTGTGGACAAAGTTAAGTGTTTGTGGTCAAAGTTAAGTGTTTGTGGTCAAAGTTAAGTGTTTAGAGTCAAAGTTAAGTGTTTAGAGTCAAAGTTAAGTGTTTAGAGTCAAAGTTAAGTGTTTAGAGTCAAAGTTAAGTGTTTAGAGTCAAAGTTAAGTGTTTGTGGTCAAAGTTAAGTGTTTGTGGTCAAAGTTAAGTGTTTGTGGTCAAAGTTAAGTGTTTGTGGTCAAAGTTAAGTGTTTGTGGTCAAAGTTAAGTGTTTAGAGTCAAAGTTAAGTGTTTAGAGTCAAAGTTAAGTGTTTAGAGTCAAAGTTAAGTGTTTAGAGTCAAAGTTAAGTGTTTATAGTCAAAGTTAAGTGTTTAGAGTCAAAGTTAAGTGTTTGTGGTCAAAGTTAAGTGTTTAGAGTCAAAGTTAAGTGTTTAGAGTCAAAGTTAAGTGTTTGTGGTCAAAGTTAAGTGTTTGTGGTCAAAGTTAAGTGTTTAGAGTCAAAGTTAAGTGTTTAGAGTCAAAGTTAAGTGTTTGTGGTCAAAGTTAAGTGTTTGTGGTCAAAGTTAAGTGTTTGTGGTCAAAGTTAAGTGTTTAGAGTCAAAGTTAAGTGTTTGTGGTCAAAGTTAAGTGTTTGTGGTCAAAGTTAAGTGTTTGTGGTCAAAGTTAAGTGTTTAGAGTCAAAGTTAAGTGTTTAGAGTCAAAGTTAAGTGTTTGTGGTCAAAGTTAAGTGTTTAGAGTCAAAGTTAAGTGTTTAGAGTCAAAGTTAAGTGTTTGTGGTCAAAGTTAAGTGTTTGTGGTCAAAGTTAAGTGTTTGTGGTCAAAGTTAAGTGTTTAGAGTCAAAGTTAAGTGTTTGTGGTCAAAGTTAAGTGTTTGTGGTCAAAGTTAAGTGTTTGTGGTCAAAGTTAAGTGTTTAGAGTCAAAGTTAAGTGTTTAGAGTCAAAGTTAAGTGTTTGTGGTCAAATCACCCAAATATAAAAAGTTTAAGTAAATAAAATGTTTTAATACAAATAAACCCAAAAAAAAAAACTCCTACTCAGAATCATATCCACTAACAACTATAGGTTCGCCATCACTATCAACCTCAATGGGTTCTTCCTCATCACCGTACTCATCCAAGGTGTCATCTTCAATTTCCGCGTTTTCATCAACAACCGTTTCAAAATTCAAAGCAACAAAAAAATGAGCAGGGTCAATCTCGATCTCCTCAGTGGATGCCAAGTTAACCGGATCGGAAATCGTCTCGGTATTCACTAAAGGGATATCGACACTCGTATCCCCACCAGTGGGCATTGACTCTGCACCCCATAACTCAGGACTCCATCCATGTCTATCATTGAGTTCCCAAACTACTTTCCAACCAGTGGGAAATTTTGCCGGTGTTTCCTATCTTTTTCGTCTGGGGAACCCGATAACGTGGCTTTGTGTTCTCTGCACATTTGACGATCAACAATGAATCAACATTTATTAAATAAATTGAATAAACATTTAATAAATAAATTGAAACCTTACGTCATCAAATGTTGGATTTCATCGCAATTAAGTAGGATATACCAGTCGATTTGATCCTTCTCGTTGTAATGCAAATTACCATACTCTTTTTTACCTATAGGAATACATTGGCTCTTAAATACCGACAAATCTTTAGGTTGAGCGTCGATATCGGTATATCTACCCGGATCATTAAACTTTGTTTTTTCTTCTTTAAGGTAACGCGATATGAATGTCAAAGTCTCCTCTACAACGTATCCCTCGGCGATTGAACCCTCTGGCCTAGCCGGGTTTCGTATGTACTCCTTTAATTTCTTTAGATACCGCTCAAACGGGTACATCCAACGCATCTGAACCGGTCCCCCTAACAAAGCCTCGTCGTATAAATGAATGACCAAGTGGATCATTATATCGAAAAACGCGGGAGGTAAAATCATCTCCAGTCTACACATAACTTCAATCACTTTCTTCTTCTCCTTTTCTAACTTTTTCCGACTCAGATTTTTATTACACACAACTCGAAACACGTTGGCTAGCCCGATAATCGCGTCACTTATCGCTTTGTCTTCGAAAAGCCCTGGGAGACTAGCCACGAATAGGTACTGCATCATCACGTGACAGTCGTGAGATTTCATTCCTATAATCTTGCCTAAGTCGCTTTGAACGTTATTTCTCAAACTCGATGCGAATCCATCGGGAAACTTCTGTGCCTTCAGCCAATCAAGAAATACTTTCCTTTTTTCGGTGGCTAGCGTATAATTAGCTCGAGGCATTACGTTCTTACCATTTTTCTCTTGCAACCACAAATCTGGCCTGATCTTCATTTCCTTGAGATCAATTCTCGCTTTCACGTTGTCTTTGTTAAGTTTTCCATCAAGACCTATTACTGTGCCAAGAAGAGCATCACACACGTTTTTCTCGCAATGCATAACGTCAATGTTATGTTTCAACAGGTTTTCAGACCAATAAGGTAAACGATAGAAGATACTCTTTTTCTTCCAATTGAATCGCCGATTAACATCTGGCTTCACGATCTTTCCCCCAAAGTCCTTGTGTTTCCCGGGAAACACAATAGGAAGGCCATCTAACTGTGTCTGAATATCGGCAGGTTTATATTTCTTCGGTGGTCGCCTATCAGTGGGTTTCTTGTACAAAACTTTTTCGTCTCTGAAAGGATGTTTGATAGGTAACCAACGTCTGTGGTCGAAGTAAGCAACCCCTTTCTTCACGCTCAATGACGGAGTAGAATCCATGCATTCTGGACAAGCTTTATAACCTTGACCCGACCATCCCGAGGTGTATGTCCTAGCGGGAAAATCGTTAGTCGTAGACAACAAACAAACCTTCATAGTAAACTCTTCCTTCTTGTGGGCATCATAAGTAATAATCCCTTTACCCCACAACTCGTCCAACTCATCTATAACAGGACGAAGAAAGACGTCCATGTCCTTGCCGGGTGAACGGGGTCCCGGAATCAACAAACAAAGCTGGAATGTCGTCTCCTTCATACACTCCCACGGTGGTAAGTTGTAGACGGTCAATATAACCGGCCACATGCTGTAAGAGTTGTTTTGCATGGAGAATGGGCAAAAGCCATCGATACCCAAACCCAAGAAGACGTTCCGAGGTTCACTAGCAAACTCGGGATGTAACTGAACGAATCTCTTCCAACTGTCTCCGTCAACTGGATGACGCAACAAATCTGGATCTGTATTCTTCCCTGTTTGGTGCCAGATCATATTTTCGGCAGTGTGCCTCGAAGCATAAAGTCGCTGCAGCCTAGGGGCAATCGGGAAATATCTGAGTTTCTTATGCGCTACTTTCAGACCCTTCTTCGGGTCCCATCTGGATTCATTACATACTGGACACTTTTCAAGGGAGGCATTCTCCTTGTAAAACAAAGCAAAATCGTTCACGCAAACATCGATGGTCTCGTAACCCATACCTAAATTTTTTAACTTCTTGTTGCACGCCTCGTATGAATCGGGCAACGTATGAGGTTTGGGCAACACACGGCATAATAGCTGAAGCAACTCGGTGAAAGACGTGTTAGACCACTTGTTCTTGACCTTCACGTGCATTAGCTTCGCAATGAAATTTAATGAACTCATGACATCACAACCAGGGTATAACTCGGTCTCTAAATCGGAAAACATCTTTTCGAATTTGTCACGAGCTGTACTGTTCGAGTCTGTGATCTCGGTGTCACCAGAATGACCACCAACCTCGTAATTAGGTCTCAAATCATCGTATACATCCAACATTTCATTTTCTTCATATTGAGTCTCGAGAATATCCTCGGGCTCACCATGCTTTGTCCAAATATCATACGTCTCCAAAAACCCATGCAGTAACAGATGTGACCTAACTTTCTCAACCGTATACCTACGATAATTCGAACACTGATTACACGGACAAAAAATTGTTTCTTCACCAGGAGGTTTATTTTTTTCAGCAAAAGCAAGGAATGGTTCTATCCCCTTAATGAATTCACTTGAAACTTTATGAGCCGTACCAATCCAACTCTTATCAATACCCGAAGCCATAGTCAACTATTACAATATGAAAGAATACAACATAAATAAAATAAAAAAAAATTATTACATCACCAAATAAATACATAAAAATAAAATGAGAAAAAATTATTACATCACCGATTACATAAATGAATAAAAAAAAAAATTATTACATCACCGATTAAATAAATAAATATAAAATGAAAAAAAATTATTACATCACCGCTTAAATAAATAAATATAAAATTAAAAGCACACAAAATATCACATCACCAAATAAATGCATAAATATAACATTAAAAGCATACAAAATATAGCAACATACAATAATATATCATACAAATATATATTTTTATATATATATATATTTATATTTATATATATATATATATATATATAAATATAAATATATATATATATATAAAAATATATATACTTAATATAATTATTTATAATTCACATGAAATTAATAAATGATTATAGATATATACATAATGATATTATATATTTAGCATTAATTATAGAAATGTAATCAAATAAGGAAAGGATGAAAAAGACACATACTTTTGGGCAAATTCGGAAGGGAAAATTGATAATTGAGGCGGCCCCACGTTGATGTTTGACCCGGGAAAGCTTGCCCACGTGTTGAAATACCTAATAAGTGATATTATTTAACATTTACTACACAATTGAATGAAAGTAAAAGATATATTGAAAGAGTTTTATGGAAAAAAAATACCTACTTTTGGGCAAGTTTGGAAATAAAAATTGATAATTGAGGCGGTCCCACTTGATGATTGAACCGGGAAAGCTTTTCAAAGTGTTGGAATATTTTTTAATGATGAATTGTGGAAAAAAATTGGGAGAGATTTGAGAGAAAGAAAGAGAAATTATATAATAATGGTGTATTGGGTAAAGCAATTCGCAATTTATTGCTGGAAAACACGCTACACTACTCGCGACTACATGAGTAGTCGCCAAAAGGTCAACTGTAGTCGTTATAAATAAGTACTAACGACTACATGAAGTAGTCGTTAAATGATTAACACACTAGCGACTACACGTTGGCGGTTGGAAAATAATTAAAAAAATACTAAATACCATTAACGACTACTTAATACGTATTAACGACTAGATCATGTAGTCGAAAAAAGCAAAAATTATTAACGACTACTTGGTAGTCGCGAAACATACCATGTAGTCGTTAGAGATATGTAGTCGCGAATGCTTCTATCTTTAGCGACTACATCAAGTAGTCGCGAGAAATTTAGTCGCTAGAGGCTAATGCGGGAGTAGTGGTAAAATTCTTTCTAAATTGGAGAAGTATAATCTAATCCAGGTAAAGATGTTAAGATATGGAGCGAGAGTAACAAGAAAGGACTCTCATTTAAAAAAGCTCTATTGAACATCTCAAACAGAAAAAGCAGATGTGAAATGGGGTTAGTTTATTTAGGCAAAAGCTTGTGTTCCGAGATGCTCTTTTAATTCTTGGCTGGCAATATAAGACAGATTATCTACAAAGGTTAGAATGCTTGAATGGGGTTGTCAATAAATCCATTATGTGTGTTATGTAAACCGTCTCAGAAGACTCAAATCATCTATTCATTGACTGCTTGTTTTTAGTATTAAATTTGTGTGATATTAAAGGTACTCCGATTGATTTAAACGATTTAATTGATATCATTCTTCAAAGCTCCTGTAATGAATATATCATTCATTAGTGCTCTTATTACCTAGTATATATATTGGATTTGGTGTGAAATAATTGAAAGAGAACATAGAGGTAGAGGTTTGAATGTGGAGCAGATTTGGAAAAAAATTGTTACAAAGGTGTATATCAAGTTGTAGAAAAAAAATTGTTACAAAGGTGTATATCAAGTTGTAGAAAAAAACTTTAAGAAGAAGAAGATGATTGAGTTACTTAATGTAATAGCTAGTGGGCCTATTTAGTTTTTGTTTTACTTGATATCCTACTCTCCTTGGGTTGTAGTCTTTTTGGCTGCATTAGTTTTGTTTTAATGTTGTATTTCTTTTGTTTTTAAGGTCTAATCCCATGTTGGGCTTTAGTTCTTAAAAGACTAAAAAGTTGTAAAGATATTTGGAGTTGATCTTCATATTATAATAAAGTTTGATTTGCTGATTAAAAAAATTAATAAACAAAAAGTAATTTAATTGATTGGACAATTCTTTGAATTTCTTTAATAATGTCAGTTTTTTTAATTCTCTAATTTTAGAATTATTTTTTTAAAAAATTCTTAAAATGTCTCAAATAACATTATAACTTTAATATTTAATGTTTTAACATTAAAAAGGTATATTTTTTTTAAAATTATAAATTATTTTTCTTTAATAATATAAATCCAAACAAGCGCTTTCATAATTAATTACTTTTTTCGTTTAGTATTATAATTATAATTAAACACGATTATCACCTTTTTTTTCTATTACTTTATTATTTGTATATTCCTATAATTTTCTTATCTTTGATAATTTGAATCCAAACTAGACATAAGTGAATCAAAATTAATAAGCAACTTTTTTATTTCTATTTATTTTTCCCTTTATTTCATTATTTAACCATTTAAAAATTAAAATCATTACCAATTATATCATGAAATCTAAATTTAACCCCTAATCTTATCTTGTAATTTTTCAGATACCATTTAAATTAATAAGTAAGGCTAATTTCGACTATATTAACCTCATATTCTACAATTAAGATAAAAGTAATGATATATACCATTAAAATTCATATCAATCAATATTTCATCTATGACATGACATGATTGAGCGAAAATTAATCGTTAATCAAATTAAAAAAGTAAATAGATTACAAATTTACTTCCATTGAAATCATATTATAAGTGGTATATTGAATGATATGAATTTAGATAACATATATTATTACTCTTAAAATAAATCAAGATAAAATATTAAACACAAATACCATGATATATATATATATATATATATATATATATATATATATATATATATATTAGGTATAACCGTGTCTGAAGACAATACGAAAAATAAAAATTCTTCTAATAAGCATGAACATCCACAAAATTATAATCACGGTCTACATAAATCTAATGAAGTTCCTAAGTTATCAAACACAAACTAATCATAAAGCCAGTGAATAATATATCAAACATCCAGATAATACTTTAAAAAACAAAAAATATTCAATATGTAACGGAAATGAAATTTGTGAACCGTACATCGTCGAAATTTTAATATTAGAACATAGATGTCATAATTCTAGAAAAGGTGGTTGTGTCAACATACACATTTCTTCCAATTGGAGAAACCTAAACGACGATCTATCAATTTAAAAAACATAAATAATTAGTAAATAATTTAATCCAGTCCTCGTCCATGATCATCTTCCAGTTCTACAAATATGAGCACAATTAACTATTATTCTAAGACAATGAACTTGCATTATAAAAAACTAATTTGATATAAGAGTTTGTATAATCTTACTTGTGGATATCGTAAGCATTACAATTCCTCCTCGGCTCTTACTGTTACGATCACATTATTTGTGCAGATGTAATCTACCTACAAATTCATAAAATTGATATATAGTACAAATACAATATACACCATGAACTACGTAATGTGTCTAAGATATATTCTCTTACAACATCAATGAGATCTCGGTATCTCTGCAAAAATTCATCACGATATATTGCCTGACTAACGTGGATAGTTATATGGGTTTTTTTCTTTTTCTGCACAATGCGTGAAAATAAATAATATTAGTTGTATTGTAATAAGACATACGAAAATATACACCTACTCACAAATCACATACGTTTAGACTACACTATATCAAAATCTATGTGTATACAATATTAGACGTGGTTTGATCATTTTCGTGAAGAAGCAAACTTATGCGATCATAACTCGTGCATCTAGATAATGCAAGATAATGCAACATATAGTTGTCCATGACTATATATAGGAATACGCAAATCGATTCCAACAAATTTCACAGACTATCCTTGTGATTTACTGATTGTCATGGCATATGCTAAACAAATGAGAAATTGCCTCCCGGTCATCTTTAATGGTATATCGGAAGAAGAAGGTGTCAAAGATATTCTTGGAATGAATACCAAATTACAATATTTATCTTCGTTCATAATCAGGGTTTCCATGACACGCGTCGAACACCTGACAACCATCAACCTCGTGTCGTTACACAATCCGTCCTTCGGCGCAATATTTCTTAACAACATGATATGAGCCTCAACTTTCAAGTCCAATCTAAATGGAGATAACCCACTCGGTTTCAATGAATTAAAAAATACGTTTAGATATCAAGATGATATAGATTTATCTACTTGATCCTTTTCATTCAATGTATCAGCTGCAAGATAGTCTGTTGTATTCCAGGAAAAATCTCAAGTGCAAGATTGTTGATTTCACTAACATCATCATTTCATGGGGAGAGTATATTGCGTTCATTAAGATACATGGGAGTTACGGTTCCAAGGTCATGGAGGAAGGGATATGTAGTAGATTTCAAATTGCTTAAGTCTTTGCACTTGCGCATTGTTTTTGGGATCTCCATAGAGTCCTCTGGTTTAGAGCCAATCTATAATAATTGAAAAATAATATAAATTTATGAGCACGTTTAAAACGTGTTTGAAAAAAATAGATATCTTTCAGATACCTTTAGTAGGAATTCGGCAAAATCAGAGTTCCCGCTAATTGAATCGTTGAGACGTATATTAACATCCAACGTGAGTACATGGATTTTTTGCCAAAGAATAGAACGCTTCAATGAGACTCCTACTACTTTTCCGCGTCCACATTTTGGTACAACGGGTAAAATTTGTTGAAAATCTCCTCCAAGAACAACAGTGATGCCACTGAATGGCTTCCCATTTTTGTGTATATCCTGTAAGGTTCGATCAACGGCTTCAACACAATTTCGATTTTGCGTCGGAACTTCACCCCAACTTATGACACTTGCTTTTCGTATCAAATTGGTCTTGATGGATTGATTAGAAATATGACAGATTGAATCTTCATTTATATCCAGTGGCATTGAAAATATCGAATGTGCAGTTCGACCTCCAATCAATAATAAAGATGCGATACCGATGAAGCTACATTAATGACAATTTTATTAGACTCCGACATTTTGTTGAAACTGTATTGTATAAAAATGTTTTTCCAGTTCCAGCACCTTCATTCAAGAAGAAAGTGACACCTTTGTTTTTAAATACAGAGTCAGTGATCTTATCATATGCGCATCTTTGTGCAGAGTTCAATCAAAATTGGGCATTACGACATTACGACATTCAAGGTTCCTTATACACGTCGAAGCATTACGACATTCAAGGTTCCTTATACACGTCGAAGCATTACGACATTGTGGTTGATCAATTGTTGTATTACGTTCTACGAACGTGTTTGGAAAGAGTTCTTGAGTTGAGTCTGTCTGATCTCCAATAGTGTTTGAGAGGACCAAATTGGGCTGAGTTGGTGTCTTTTGGATAGTAGAAGGTGATTCTAGGTCCAACCGCCGTCATTTAGACATATCAAAAGGCTTTTGTTCACTTTCTTGCTTTCAGCGATTTCTTTGGCCTAACTTTCTATTTGAAATGAAGTTATCTACGGACACCTTTATTTTTGAATGAATTATAAATGTTAGAATCATATGCAAAGTAAACATATGTACACATAACTATTTTATATATGTAGAAAATGTACCTCTGGCAGCATGTTTGAGGGGAGATTGTGATGCTGATTAAGACTAATTGGAAGATGTGAAACATTGAATTCCCTTTCTCGATATTCTTGACTCTCCTGGAATATTTGGCATCTCGATATTCTTGACTCTACGAACGTGTTTGGAGGGAGTTCTTGAGTTGAGACCGTCTGATCTCCAATAGTGTTTGAGAGGACCAAATTTGGCTGTCTTTTGGATAGTAGAAGTTGATTCTAGATGCAACAGTTATCGGTTAGAGCTTTTGAAAGTCTTTTGTTCACTTTCCCGCTTTCGGCGATTTTGTTTGCCTAACTTTCTTTTCGAAATGAAGTTATTTACTGACACCTTTATTTTGTAGTGAATTGTAAATGTTAGAATCATATGCAAAGTAAAATATGTATGCATAAATGTTTTAGATATGTAGAAAATATACCATTGGCAGTGTGTTTGAGGGGAGACTATGATGTTGAGTAAGACTAATTGGAAGAGAGGGAACATGGAGTTTCCTCCCTCTTGTTTCCAGCATTTGTCAGGCTAACAGAGCACTTGTTGGTGACAAAATTGAAGGGAAAATAGGAGATTGAGTAAGTATATTTTGAGGAGGAGAAACAGGAAATTCCCTATAAGCCTTTGAGGGAATACCCTGTAGTTGAATGTGTGTATTTGGGTAACAGGAAATAGATGAAAGTGTGTCATGTTGTCTAGTCAAATGTTGGGCTAGCATTCGGGTAGTTAAAGATACATTGTAATAATATTATAAACATCTTGTTAAACATTCTACAACAACTAAAACAAATTATAGGTATTTTATCTATATTTGGTCATAATTTTATTGTTAAAATCTAACATTTTTTTTGATCGGCAAATCAAACTTTTATAAATGAAGAACCAACATCGAGTTTTTACACATTTATCCCGGATTATATGGGCTATTACATTGCCATTACACTTTACTGGACTAATGCAAGAGAATTAATACCTATTTAGCTATTGCAAATTTTCTCAATTAGCAATCTAGCACTATTACATTTAAACTTTCTACTCCTTAGCTTTACATTCACAAAAGAGCTAATATTGTTGAAAACTCTTTCTTCATTGATCTCTTTTTCACCATGTACTCTTCTATTTCTCTCATACCAGGTAAAATATATATAAGTGGTGATACAAGCACTAATAATCATCAGATATTCAGTATTGGGACTTGAACTTTGACATACTATGATCAGCTCCTCAAAATCATTAACATTTTGAGTAATATTGAAGATGTGTAAGATGCGCATTAGTATAGTGTTATAGAACTTACACTTTGTAAATACATGATCCGAGTCTTCGTCCTCAGTTTTGCATAAAGGACATACACTGTTATTACATAAACCCCATTCTTTCATCCTTACCCTAGTAGGAAGTCGATTAGGAATCCCCAGCCAAGCGATAAAAGAACATCTAGGTACGCAAGTTTTGGCTTAGATTACATCACTCAAGCTCACTATATTCCTTCCTTCAGATAATCTTCTAAATGTTTTCTTATACGAGAACTGCCCCTTTACACATTCTTCCCAAATAATTTTATCAGGCCTGTTATTAAGATCTACACATTGAATTTGAGAGTAGACCTTACCAATACAAGGTGGAATTCTCCACCTACCCCTACCATAACAATCTTTAACCTTCTTATTGCAACCAAGATTATTTTCATCAAACTCTATCTGCAATATGTCCTGTACACTTCTTCTTTTTACCCATATATCCCATAGAATATAAGTATTTGCCCCATTACCAACTTCATGATATATTAGATTATATGCAATACTTCTAACCTTTAATATTTGTTTCCACATCCATGAATGATGTTGTTTAATATCAATGCTTCAAATACATCTTTCCTTAACAATATTGATAATTACCCATTTACTCCACAAATTCTGACCCTGTGAATAAAATCTCCAGAAATTGAATAACAGACTTGTTTTGTTCATGAGCTCAATATTAGGAATGTTTAGACCTCCTTCTTGTTTGCTACAACACACACTTGCCCATGAAACTCTAGCTCATGTAGCATTATCTAAATTACCTTTCCATAAAAATCTAATTTATATTTGTTCTTTGTTTAAATATGTTCAAAATAAATGAATTTTGATATATAAAGACTGCATGATTAAATTTTAGTTGAGATACTCGCGATATGTACAAAATAAATGAATAAATATTAAAGAAGGCATGTTTGTGGCTTACTTGAGAAACTTGTGATATGTTAATATTTGGCTTTGATTGGTTCGGAGATGATCCTCCTATCGCGACCTTCTTTTCTCCCTTCATTGTGTTCTTCATTGTCTTTAAATATTTTGAACATGAAATATATTTAATTATTATCAAACATTTACAAATAACTATTTGCATAAATAATGTAAGTATACAACAAATAAATGTTTTATTTAAAGTCTTGTAAATATTTTAGTTGCAAATATTATTACGAATAGTCTTGTAAAATTAATGTTTTAAAGATATATATTATTAGTTAGATTTTTTAATTTTATAATTAAAATAAATAGTTTTAATGTATTTTAATTTTGTATTCATTAATATAAATAATTTTAAGGTAATCTAATTTTGTATTAATTAATTTAAATATTTTAAAATTTGGATAATATATTAGTATCAAATCAATATAATATGTATTTAAATGCAATGATAAAATAATTCACTATTTTAATGATTTCTTTACCATAAATTGAAAAAATTGCAGAGCATACTTATAGTTAAGTTTAGGGAAAAAAACTTATACATTAATCTAATATATATTGGGTTAGAATTCACGATTCATATTTTATCTTAAGGATTCAAGGTAATTTTAATTCCTAATATCATATTTAATGTACTTGATATTCTATAAATTATGATTAAATATAAAGGATAATTCCTAATTAATTACAATTCCTCACTTTTCATTCTCAAAAAACGGAAACAGGAAATTACTTCCTAATTATTCACAAATTTTTCAGCTTAATTCCAAATTAAATACATTGTCATATTTACCTTCAATTATTGCCTTATGTGATACTAGGTATAGCACGTGCCTTAAGGCACTTCAAAACATAAAAATTAAGTCAAATTAAGATTAAAGTTAAGGTTAGGTTTAAGGTTAAGTTTAAGGTTAAGTTAAGGTTAAGTTTAAGGTCAAGGTTAAGGTTACGATTAAAGTTAAGGTTAAGGTTAAGGTTAATGTTACGTTAAGGTTAAGGATAAGGTTGAGGATATGGTTAAGGTTAATAATTAAGGGGTTGAGGTTAAGTTAAAGGGTAAGATTAGAATTAAGGTTAATGTTAATGTTAAGGTTAAAGTTAAGGTAATGGTTATATTAATTTTAAGGGTAAGGTTAATGTTAAGGTTAAGGTTAACACTTTGGCTAAGGCTACGACTAAGGATACAGTGAAGGCTAAGGCTATGGTTAAATTTCAAGTTAAAGTTAATGTTAATGTTAAGGCAGAGGTTGAGGTTGAGGTTAAGGTAAGAGTTAAGGTTAATATTAAGGTTAAGGTTTAAGTTTATGGGTTAAGGGTTAAAATCAAGCTTTAGGTCAAGGATAATGTAAGGTTAAGGTTAATTTTAAGGTTGACAAAGTTGGGAAGTTTTGTAAGGAATGGTTTTATATAATAAATTTAAAGTAAACGTTAGTATTCTGATATAAAATATTAATTTTAGAAAAAATGTTTAATTAGTTCATATAATATAAACGATCTTGTAATAAAAATAAATAAGAAAATATGCAATTAAGTTTTGATGCTCATTTGGTTATATTTTAATATTGATTAAAAATTAAAAGTTAGGTGTATCCTATTTTATATAGATATCTTATTTTGGTTAAGGTAAATTTGAAAATTAAATAAGTATGAATCTTTTTTTTGATGATTCAAATATAAAATGCGAAACTTGGTCTTTTTATAGCAAAAATTGTTTTTCTAATTTATACATGATAGATATTATATAACATATATAGCTACGTTGAGTATAGAATGACACATACTTTATTAAAATAGAATGCTTAAACGGGTCTTTCATGAGTAATCATCTTTCAATTTGATTTATCCATATGTTTGCTACATATATGAGTTTATATTTAGATGTATTTATTATTAAAACGACACTATTTTTTGAATACTATAAAATTCGAGATTGAAGGAAATAAATTTGTTACTTACTTGAGTAAAATATGAGGTAAAACGTAAGTATATATATATATATATATATATTTATGTTTTTATTTTATATTAATTAATTATGAGAAGAATATGGAAATTATGAGAAGAATAAGGGGTTTTTAAGTATTAAGGTTAAGGTTAAGGTTTGAGGTTTAAGATGTAAGATTTAAGCTTTAAGGTTCATGGTTCAAGTTAAGATTAATTTTATAATTAATGTTAAAGTTAAGTTTTAACTTTAAGGTTAAGATAAAGGTTAAAAAAGTAAAGATGAAGGTGAAGGTGAAAGTTAAATTTAAGGTTTAAGGTTTAAGGTTAAGGTAAATGTTAAGGTTTGAGGTTCAAGGTTTAAGGTTTAAGGGTAAGGTAAATTTTAAGGTAAATTTTTAAGCTTTAAGTTTAAAGTGAAGGTTGAGGTTAAGGTGAAGATGAAGATTAGGTTTATGGTTTAAACTTTAAGGTTTAGGTTTAAGGTGTAATATCTAAGGTTATGGTTAAGTTTAAGGTTAAAGTTGAGGTTAATATTATTGTTAAGGTAGGTAAGGTAAGGGTGAGGGTAAGGGTGAGGGTAAGGTTAACGTTAACAATAAGGTTAAGTTTAAGTTTATGTTTAAGTTTAAGTATAAGTATAAGTTTATGTTTGAGTTTAAGTTTAAGTTTAAGTTTAAGTTTAAGTTTAAGTGTAAGTGTAAGTTTAAGTTTATGTTTAAGTTTAAGTTTAAGTTTAAGTTTAAGTTTAAGTTTAAGTTTAAGGTTAAGATTAAGGTTAATATTAGGTTAGGGTTAAGGATATGGTTAAATTTATTAGTTAAAAAGTTGAGGTTAAGGTTAAGGTTAAGGTTAAGGTTAAGGTTAAGGTTAAGGTTAAGGTTAACGTTAAGGAGTTAAGGGGTTAAGGGGTTAAGGGGTTAAGGGTTAAGCTTAAGGTTAATGTTAAGTTTATGGTTATGGTTAAGGTTAAGGCTAAGACTAAGGCTACGACTAAGGCTAGAGATAAGTTTAATGCTAAGGCAAAGGTTAAGGCTAAGGCTAAGGCTAAGGCTAAGGCTAAGTATAAGGCTAAGACTAAGGCTAAGGCTAAGGCTAAGACTAAGGCTAAGGCTAAGGCTACGGCTAAGATATGGTTAAGGTTAATAATTAAGGGGTTGAGGTTAAGTTAAGGGGAAAGATTAGAATTAAGGTTAATGTTAATGTTAAGGTTAAAGTTAAGGTAAAGGTTATATTAATTTTAAGGGTAAGGTTAATGTTAAGGTTAAGGTTAAGGCTTTGGCTAAGGCTACGACTAAGGATACAGTGAAGGCTAAGGATATGGTTAAATTTCAAGTTAAGGTTAAGGTTAAGTTTAAGGCAGAGGTTGAGGTTGAGGTTAAGGTAAGAGTTAAGGTTAATATTAAGGTTAAGGTTTAAGTTTATGGGTTAAGGGTTAAAATCAAGCTTTAGGTCAAGGATAAGGTAAGGTTAAGGTTAATTTTAAGGTTGACAAAGTTGGGAAGTTTTGTAAGGAATGGTTTTATATAATAAATTTAAAGTAAAAGTTAGTATTCTGATATAAAATTTTAATTTTAGAAAAAATGTTTGATTAGTTCATATAATATAAACGATCTTGTAATAAAAATAAATAAGAAAATATGCAATTAAGTTTTGATGCTCATTTGGTTATATTTTAATATTGATTAAAAATTAAAAGTTAGGTGTATCCTATTTTATATAGATATCTTATTTTGGTTAAGGTAAATTTGAAAATTAAATAAGTATGAATCTTTTTTTTATGATTCAAATATAAAATGCGAAACTTGGTCTTTTTATATCAAAAATTATTTTTCTAATTTATACATGATAGATATTATATAACATATATACTTACGTTGAGTATAGAATGACACATACTTTATTAAAATAGAATGCTTAAACGTGTCTTTCATGAGTAATCATCTTCAATTTGATTTATCCATATGTTTGCTACATATATGAGTTTATATTTAGATATATTTATTATTAAAACGACACTATATTTTGAATACTATAAAATCCGAGATTGAAGGAAATAAATTTGTTACTTACTTGAGTGAAATATGAGGTAAAACGTAAGTGTATATATATATATATATTTATGTTTTTATTTTATATTAATTAATTATGAGAAGAATATGGAAATTATGAGAAGAATAAGGGGTTCTTAAGTATTAAGGTTAAGGTTAAGGTTTGAGGTTTAAGATTTAAGATTTAAGCTTTAAGGTTCATTGTTCAAGTTAAGATTAATTTTATAATTAATGTTAAAGTTAAGTTTTAACTTTAAGGTTAAGATAAAGGTTAAAAAAGTAAAGATGAAGGTGAAGGTGAAAGTTAAATTTAAGGTTTAAGGTTTAAGGTTAAGGTAAATGTTAAGATTTGAGGTTCAAGGTTTAAGGTTAATTTTAAGGTAAATTTTTAAGCTTTAAGCTTAAAGTGAAGGTTGAGGTTAAGGTGAAGATGAAGATTAGGTTTATGGTTTAAAGTTTAAGGTTTAGGTTTAAGGTGTAATATCTAAGGTTATGGTTAAGTTTAAGGTTAAAGTTGAGGTTAATATTATTGTTAAGGTTAAGGGTAAGGGTAAGGGTAAGGGTGAGGGTAAGGGTGAGGGTAAGGTTAACGTTAACAATAAGGTTAAGTTTAAGTTTATGTTTAAGTTTAAGTTTAAGTTTAAGTTTAAGTTTATGTTTAAGTTTAAGTTTAAGTTTAAGTTTAAGTTTAAGTGTAAGTGTAAGTTTAAGTTTATGTTTAAGTTTAAGTTTAAGTTTAAGGTTAAGATTAAGGTTAATGTCAGGTTAGGGTTAAGGATATGGTTAAAATTATTAGTTAAAAATTTGAGGTTGAGGTTAAGGTTAAGGTTAAGGTTAAGGTTAAGGTTAAGGTTAAGGTTAAGGTTAAGGTTAAGGTTAACGTTAAGGAGTTAAGGGGTTAAAGGGTTAAGGGGTTAAGGGGTTAAGGGGTTAAGGGGTTAAGGGTTAAGCTTAAGGTTAATGTTAAGTTTATGGTTATGGTTAAGGCTAAGGCTAAGACTAAGGCTACGACTAAGGCTAGAGATAAGTTTAATGCTAAGGCTAAGGTTAAGGCTAAGGCTAAGTATAAGGCTAAGACTAAGGCTAAGGCTACGGCTAAGACTAAGGCTAAGGCTAAGGCTACGGCTAAGACTAAGGCTAAGGCTAAGGCTAAGGCTAAGGGTAAGGACAAGCTAAGGCTAAGACTAAGACTAAGGCTAACGCTAAGGTTAAGGCTAGGTCGAGGGCTAGGGCCAGGGCTAGGGTTAAGGAGAAGGTTAAGGTCAAGTTTAAGGTTAATGTTAAGGTTAAATTTAAGTTAGAGGTTGATGTTAAGTTTAATTCAAGGTTGAGATTGAGGTTGAGGTTGAGGTTAAGGTTAAAGTTAAGGTTAAATTTAAGTTAGAGGTTGATGTTAAGTTTAATTCAAAGGTTGAGGTTGAGGTTGACTTTGAGGTTAAGGTTAAAGTTAAGGTTTAGGTTACAGTTAAGAATTTAGGTTAAGGTTAGAGGTTTGCGGTCAGCGTGGATCAAATACGGAACTTTTAGATGTCTAATGGAGTGGGATAAGGGACAATTAAGTTTTTATTAGAAAGTACTTTATTATATAGATATAGAGATATAATGAATTTAATGGTCAATTATCAGATTATTTTAATTATTCATTATCCTTTAAGTGTTTATTAATTTTAAATTTTTCTATCCTATGAATTTCATCTTGACTTTCTAATATTCTATAATTTTTATTGGATGAATCAATATATTTCTTGTCTTGAAAAATTATTATTATAAAGTTGAAATGATTTCTTTTAAAATTTAAATTATACATGTTTTGACAAAGAAAATAAAAGAAATAAAAAATTATTTAAATATTGTAAAGTAAAGTGATTTTTTTTAATTTTATATTATATCTAGTTGAACTTTTTTAATAATAAATTTTGAATTTTTTTTTATATTTTTTTAGTACATTATAAATTTTAATAAAAAGGAATAAATTTTATTTATATGAAACTTAATTTGAATTCTTATAATTTTATTTATATGAAGGTTAAATGGATTTTATATTATTTAATATTTTCATGCGTATGTGTAAATAATATAAATATAATAAATGAAAGAATGAGATGAATGGGGGTATTATGAGATAAATGGGGGTAATTATGAGATGAATGAGGAAGTTTGAGGATAAATAGGGAGAGTTAGGTTTCATTCTGCTTTATTATATAGACTAGGTATTACCCGTGCCTTAAGGCACTTCGATGATTAAAAAAAGATACGCAATAATAAGAAAGGTCGATGATTGAATTGAGCTAAAAAATTTACATATAAAACAAAAAATATTGACGATTCTCAAATCCTTAATTGATATATGAAGAACATGAAAATTCTCTTTAACCACCGTATTTTACCTTTGATCCTACATTTTTTCAGATTTTATTTAAGAATCTTTTAAAAGATCCACGAATATATGTGACATTTTACAAAATGTATATAATTTGCTATTTTAAATAACATGAAATATGTCAAGAAGTACAGTAAAATTAGAAATTAAGAAGAAAAACCAAACAAATCAAGAGAGGACTTTTTTTATGTTTTCTCTAATGAGTTTCCATTCAATTCCACATTTAAAAAAAAAAGAATAACAACCACAAAATTTCCCATAGAGTTACGATAAATTAAAAAAAAAAGTGAAACATAAGCCATCCCTAACTTAATGAAACATTATGATTTTTTTATTGTGGAATGACCAACTGGAAAATATATCACTTATTCACTATGACCAACTGAAAACCTAGCATTATTTTCAATTATGAATTCTCCGTCTCATCTGGCACTTAACTGCTCCTCGGTTCACCTCATTCTTAATACAATACGATGAAACCGCAACCCCATTTTGGCTCCAATTGAACATCCGTTATCATCATAATGAAACATGATTCTTCAAGTAGTGCTACATGAAACACATTATTCAATTTATGTTGGACCACTAATCCCTGTAGATTTTCCAATTTGAAAACGGAGACAGTTAAAACGGTTTATCACATTTCAACAATAAGAATATGAATACGGGGACCAACGATGCAATATATTTGGTTATTTCCCATAATACATGTACCAATGAAGCATTTCACCCAGAATTAGAAAGAAATTATAAACACTGATCAATGAAACCCAAATCTTACATGCCACCTTCTTGTACTAAAAGCTCAGCAACTTGAACTACACCTCAAACTGCACGCCAGTGTATTGTTTGACTTGTATGATCCGCTGCATTTGCATCTCCTCCTTTCTGGAAATTATCACCATAATATTAACATTCAACTGATACAGTTTAGTGCAAATTCCAATTTTTATCTAGCTTTTTACAGTTGAGATGAACAATTCTTCCGCGTGTATAGTTGAATCAAAACTTTTGAGACATATATAATACAATTTTTTTAATTAGAAGCATTTTCCTCCCAAAGGCAATATTAAAGATTTACATGACATTCATATCATACACTTTGGCCTTTATGGGATAAACTGCAGATATATGAAGTGATTTAATGAAATAATCACAATAACACTTCATATATCCTTGTGTACAAATAATATATGAAGCTATTACAAAATATGAAAAGATTTCTAGTTGTCCTTACTTCATATATCCTTGGTTACAAAAAACATATGAAGTGATTAGAAAAAAGTAAAAGATCTCTGGCTGTCCTTACTTCATATATCTCTGGTTAAAAAAAACATATGAAATTATTACAAAAAACTGAAAAGATCTCCAACTATCCTATTCATCATAATTTTCACCTGTAACCATTAAGAGATTCTTTTTTTAACATCACTAAAAAAAAAATAAACATTTATGATACAACGTTAAAAAGTAACTACCTAAATTTAAAATAATACCTACTTCGTTTACCAATTTTTTCCAACTCGTCAAGCTGTTAAAAAACAAACAACAAAAACTATCATCCATGATCCATCACAATACAAAAGAAAAATATAGACCTTACAGACTTGAATGGATTAGGAGAATCTTTACGTAATTCAAGAATATAAGTAGCTCTCTTCACTTTAATACCCTTAAATCCTTTCAACTCTTCCATGTTGATTTCACGTTTAATTAGTGAGGAAAAAGACGAAAGCAAAAGAATAAAAAATGTACTAATACTCACTTGCTAGTAGAAGTGAGGAACTTGAGATATTCTTGAAAATAAGAGTTCTCCATGCCCGAGCTTTGCTGGCAAAATGATAATGGATTAAGGGTTAAGGTTAAGGTTTAGTTTAAGTTTAAGTTTAATGGTAAGGTTACGGTTAAGGTTAAAGTTAAGGTTAATGTTAGTTTACGGTTTAAAAGTTAAAGTTTTAAGGTAAAGTTTAAGGTTAAATGTTAAGGTTAAGGTTAAGTTTAAGGTTTAAAGTTAAAGTTTTAAGGTAAAGTTTAAGGTTAAGGTCATAGTTAAAGTTAAGGTTAAGGTTTAAGGTTTAAGGCTCAAGGTTAAGGTTAAGTCTTAACGTCAAGGTTAAGGTTATTTTTAAGGTTAAGGTTAAAGTTAAGATAAAGGTGAAGGTAAAGGTAAAAGTTAAGGTTTTAGGTTTAGGGTTTAAGGGTTAAGGTTAAAGGTTTAAGGGTTAAGTTTAAAGTTAAGGTTAAGTTGAAGATGAAGATTAAGGTTTAAGGTTTAATGTTTAAGATGTAAGGTTTAAGGATAAATGTTTAGGCGTTAAGCTTAAATTTAAGGTTACAATGAAAATGAAGATTAGGGTTTAAGGTTTAAGGTTTAAGGTGTAAAACTTAAGGTTAAAGTTAAGGTTAAGGTTTAAGATTTAAGGTTTAAGGTTCAAGGTCATGGTTAAAGTTAAGGTTAAGGTTTAAGGTTTAAGGCTCAAGGTTAAGGTTAAGTATTAACGCCAATGTTAAGTTTATGGTTAAGTTTAAGGTTAAAGTTAAGATAAAGGTGAAGGCAAAGGTTAAAGTTAAGGTTTTAGGATTGAGTTTTAGGGTTTAAGGGTTAAGGTTAAAGGTTTAAGGGTTAGGTTTAAAGTTAAGGTTAAGGTGAAGATGAAGATTAAGGTTTAAGGTTTAATGTTTAAAATGTAATGTTTAAGGATAAATGTTTAGGCGTTAAGATTAAATTTAAGGTTCAAACGAAGATGAAGATTAGGGTTTAAGGTTTAAGGTGTAAGATTTAAGGTTAAAGTTAAGGTTAAGGTTAAGGTTAAGGTTTAAGATTTAAGGTTCAAGGTTCAAGGTTCAAGGTTAAGTTTCAACATCAAGGTTAAGGTTATGTTTAAGGTTAAGTTTAAAGTTAAGATAAAGGTGAGAAAAGGTAAAAGTTAAGGTTTTAGGTTTAAGGTTTATGGTTTAAGGGTTAAGGTTAAAGGTTTAAGGGTTGAGGGTTAAGTTTAAAGTCACGGTTAAGGTGAAGATGAAGATTAAGGTTTAAGGTTTAATGTTTAAGATGTAAGGTTTAAGGATATATGTTTAGGCGTTAAGATTAAATTAAATGTTAAGATGAAGATAAAGTTTAGGGTTTAAGGTTTAAGGTGTAAGGTTAAAGTTAAGGTTAAGACTAACGTTTAGGTTACGATTAGGGTTAAGGTTAAATTTAAGGTCAAGGTTAGGGTTAAGGTTAAAGAAATAATAGTTAAGAAGTTGAGGTCATGGTTAATAGGTTGAGGGTTAAGGTTCATTTTAATCCTATTCAACATTTGGTCCCTTAATCCTAAAAAATATATTATCAATTCAAGTCATGAATCAATATAGTAAGTAAATTATGCAGGGAAGGCCCAGGGCCGGTCCCGAGGGTAGGTTGAAGAGGCGACCGCTTCGGGCTTCCAATTTTTTGATGTTTTTAGGGTTCTTCAATTTATAATATTTTTTGCATAAAGGGGTCTCATTTTGTAAATTAGACCCCTCGAGGGAAACATTGCTCAATCTTTTCTATTCATTTTTTTTATTTTTTTAATGACTATCTTTGTATTTTAATTATAATTTAAACTAATGCATGTAAAGGAAATATACCATTTACGTCAAAAGTTTACCAAAAGGTGATAAGGCTTTATTTATCTGCGGTGATTAAGATATTCTACTAATTAAGTTTTTATGTCATAAAAAAAAATTAATTGAAAAATTATTATTATTATTGTAGGAGATAAAAAAGATATCACGGTCCCATTGTCATTATCATAATGTTCATGTTTCAAATGAGATTAAAAATAAAAAAATAAAAGAAATAAAAAATTATTTAAATATTGTAATGTAAAGTGATATTTTTTAATTTTATATTATATCTTGTTGAACTTTTTTTATAATAAATTTTGAAAAAAATCTTAAATTTTTTAGTACTTTATAAATTTTTATAAAAAGGAATGAATTTTATTTATATGAAATTAATTCGAATTTTTATAATTTTATTTATATGAAGGTTAAAAGGATTATATATTATTTGATATTTCTATGCGTATGTGTATATAATAAATAAAAGAATGAGAAAAATAGGGAAATTTTGAGATGAATGGGGAAATTATGAGATGAATGGGGAAGTTTGAGGATAAATAGGAAGAGTTAGGTTTCATTCTGCTTTATATATAGACTAGGTATTACCCGTGCCTTAAGGCACTTCGATGATTAAAAAAAGTTACGCAATAATAAGAAAGGTCGATGATTGAATTGAGCTAAAAAAATTACATATAAAACAAAAAATATTGACGATTCTCAAATCCTTAAGTGATATATGAATAACATGAAAATTCTCTTTAACCACCGTATTTTACCTTTGATCCTACATTTTTTCAGATTTTATTTAAGAATCTTTTTAAAAAAATCCACGAATATATGTGACATTTTACAAAATGTATATAATTTGCTATTTTAAATAACATGAAATATGTCTAGAAGTACATTAAAATTAGAAATTAAGAAGAAAAACCAAACAAATCAAAAGAGGAACCTTTTTTGTGTTTTCACTAATGAGTTTTCACCCAATTCCATATTTTAAAAAAAAAGAATAACAACCACAAAATTTCCCATAGAGTTACGATGAATTAAAAAAAAAGTGAAACATAAGTCATCCCTAACTTAATGAAACATTATGATTTTTTTATTGTGGAATGACCAACTGAAAAATATATCACTTATTCACTATGACCAACTGAAAAACCTAGCATTATTTTCAATTATGAATTCTCCATCTCATCTGGCACTTAACTGCTCCTCGGTTCACCTCATTCTTAATACAATACGATGAAACCGCAACCCCATTTTGGCTCCACTTGAACATCCGTTATCATCATAATGAAACCTGATTCTTCAAGTAGTGCTACATGAAACACATTATTCAATTTATGTTGGACCACTAATCCCTGTAGATTTTCCAATTTGAAAACGGAGACAGTTAAAACGGTTTATCACATTTCAACAATAAGAATATGAATACGGGGACCAACGATGCAATATATTTGGTCATTTCCTATAATACATGTACCAATGAAGCATTTCACCCAAAATTAGAAAGAAATTATAAACACTGATCAATCAAACCCAAATCTTACATGCCACCTTCTTGTACTAAAAGCTCAACAACTTGAACTACACCTCAAACTGCACGCCAGTGTATTGTTTGACTTGTATGATCCGCTGCATTTGCATCTCCTCCTTTCTACAAATTATCACCATAATATTAACATTCAACTGATATTGCTTAGTACAAATTCCAATTTTTATCAAGCTTTTTACAATTGAGATGAACAATTCTTTCGCGTGTATAGTTGAATCAAAATTTTTGAGACATATATAATACAATTTTTTAATTAAAAGCATTTTCCTCCCAAAGGCAATATTAAAGATTTACATGACATTCATATCATACACTTTGTCCTTTGTGGAATAAACTGCAGATATATGAAGTGATTTTATGAATTAATCACAATAACACTTCATATATCCTTGTGTACAAAAAACATATGAAGCTATTACAAATTCTGAAAAGATTTCTAGTTGTCCTTACTTCATATATCCTTGGTTACAAAAAACATATGAAGTGATTACAAAAAAGACTTAAGGTTAAAGTTAAGGTTAAGGTTTAAGATTTAAGGTTTAAGGTTCAAGGTCATGGTTAAAGTTAAGGTTAAGGTTTAAGGTTTAAGGTTTAAGGCTCAAGGTTAAGGTTAAGTATTAACGCCAAGGTTAAGTTTATGGTTAAGGTTAAGGTTAAAGTTAAGATAAAGGTGAAGGTAAAGGTTTTAGGATTAAGTTTTAGGGTTTAAGGGTTTAAGGGTTAAGGTTAAAGGTTTAAGGGTTAAGTTTAAAGTTATGGTTAAGGTGAAGATGAAGATTAAGGTTTAAGGTTTAATGTTTAAAATGTAAGGTTTAAGGATAAATGTTTAGGCGTTAAGATTAAATTTAAGGTTCCAATGAAGATGAAGATTAGGGTTTAAGGTTTAAGGTTTAAGGTTTAAGGTGTAAGATTTAAGGTTAAGGTTAAGGTTTAAGATTTAAGGTTCAAGGTCAAGGTTAAGGTTAAGTTTCAAGATCAAGGTTAAGGTTATGCTTAAGGTTAAGTTTAAAGTTAAGATAAAGGTGAAGGTAAAGGTAAAAGTTAAGGTTTTAGGTTTAAGGTTTACGGTTTAAGGGTTAAGGTTAAAGGTTTAAGGGTTGAGGGTTAAGTTTAAAGTCACAGTTAAGGTGAAGATGAAGATTAAGGTTTAAGGTTTAATGTTTAAGATGTAAGGTTTAAGAATATATGTTTAGGCGTTAAGATTAAATTAAAGGTTAAGATGAAGATGAAGATTAGGGTTTAAGGTTTAAGGTGTAAGGTTAAAGTTAAGGTTAAGATTAACGTTTAGGTTAAGATTAAGGTTAAGGTTAAATTTAAGGTCAAGGTTAGGGTTAAGGTTAAAGAAATAATAGTTAAGAACAACATCCTTAAAAACTGAACAATTCGGTTTTGGTGTCGGTTTTGGCAAAAAATCGAGCCGAACCGTACGCTGCTCGCCCTAATATATATATTTATTATCCTATGAATTCAATCTTGACTTTCTAATATTTTATAATTTTTATTGGATGAATCGATATATTTCTTGTCTTAAAAAGATTGTTTTTATAAAGTTGAAATGATTTTTTTCAAAATTATACATGTTTTGCCAATGAAAATAAAAAAATAAAAAAATATTTAAATATTATAATGTAAAGTGATTTTTTTAAAATTTTATATTGTATATAGTTGAACTTTTCTTATAATAAATTTTGAAAAAATTATTAAATTTTTAATACTTTGTAAATTTTAATAAAAAGGAATAAATTTTATTTTTATGAAAGTTGATTTGAATTCTAACAATTTTATTATATGAAGGTTAAGTGGATTAAATATTATTTAATATTTTCATGCGTATATGTGTATATAATAAATGAGAGAATGAGATGAATGGGGAAATTATGAGACAAATGGGGGAATTATGAGATGAATGGGGAAGTTTGAAGATAAATAGGGAAATTTTTAATACTTTGTAAATTTTAATAAAAAGGAATAAATTTTATTTTTATAAAAGTTGATTTGAATTCTTACAATTTTATTATATGAAGGTTAAGTGGATTAAATTGTTCAAGGTCAAGGTTAAGGTTAAGTTTCAAGATCAAGGTTAAGGTTATGCTTAAGGGTAAGTTTAAAGTTAAGATAAAGGTGAAGGTAAAGGTAAAAGTTAAGGTTTTAGGTTTAAGGTTTACGGTTTAAGGGTTAAGGTTAAAGGTTTAAGGGTTGAGGGTTAAGTTTAAAGTCACAGTTAAGGTGAAGATGAAGATTAAGGTTTAAGGTTTAATGTTTAAGATGTAAGGTTTAAAAATATATGTTTAGGCGTTAAGATTAAATTAAAGGTTAAGATGAAGATGAAGATTAGGGTTTAAGGTTTAAGGTGTAAGGTTAAAGTTAAGGTTAAGATTAACGTTTAGGTTAAGATTAAGGTTAAGGTTAAATTTAAGGTCAAGGTTAGGGTTAAGGTTAAAGAAATAATAGTTAAGAAGTTGAGGTCATGGTTAATAGGTTGAGGGTTAAGGTTCATTTTAATCCTATTCAACATTTAGTCCCTTAATCCTAAAAAATATATTATCAATTCAAGTCATGAATCAATATAGTAAGTAAATTATACAGGGAAGGTCCAGGGCCAGTTCCGAGGGTAGGTTGAATAGGCGACCGCTTCAGGCCTCCAATTTTTTGATGTTTTTAGGGGTCTTCAATGTATAATATTTTTGCATAAAGGGGTCTCATTTTGTAAATTAGACCCCTCGAGGGAAACATTGCTCAATCTTTTCTATTCATTTTTTTTATTTTTTTAATGACTATCTTTGTATTTTAATTATAATTTAAACTAATGCATGTAAAGGAAATATACCATTTACGTTAAAAAGTTTACCAAAAGGTGATAAGGCTTTATTTATCTGTGGTGATTAAGATATTCTACTAATTAAGTTTTTATGTCACAAAAAAAATTAAATGAAAAATTATTATTATTATTATAGGAGACAAAAAAGATATCACGGTCCCATTGTCATTATCATAATGTTCATGTTTCAAATGAGATTAAAAATAAAGAAAATAAAATAAATAAAAAATTATTTAAATATTGTAATGTAAAGTGATTTTTTTTAATTTTATATCTTAAATTTTGTAGTACTTTATAAATTTTTATAAAAAGAAATAAATTTTATTTATACGAAAGTTAATTGGAATTTTTATAATTTTATTTATATGAAGGTTAAAAGGATTATATATTATTTGATATTTCCATGCGTATATATATATATAATAAATAAAAGAATAGAAAAAATAGGAAATTATGAGATGAATGGGGGGATTATGAGCCAAATGGGGGGATTATGAGACTAACGGGGGAGTTTGAGGATAAATAGGGTAAATTAGTTTTGGTTCTGCTTTATTATATAGATTTCTATTTATTTCTATTTATTTTTTAATATTTTTTTAAATTTTTTTTTTAGATTTTTTTAATTTTTTTCAGATTCTTTTTTTTTTCGATTTTTTTTTCCAAATTTTTTTTTCAATTTTTTTTCCAATTTTTTGTTTAAAATCGAAATTTCGGGTTATGTGTTGCTGTAACAAACAAATATAGATTTATATGTTCCTGTAACACAGAAAGTCTTAAAATCGATCTAAAGGATTCTCTTCTTTAACAAAATTGTTTTTTTCTATTTATTAATCACATATACCCTATTTTTATTTATCTTTAACTATCTTGATATATTATCTTTTTGTCCAACACTTTTTTGTTATTTTTGTGTGTTTATGTTTTAGGGTTTTGTGTATTCCAGGTCACACAAAACTTAATTTTGTTTATTCCAATTCTGTGTATTCCTGTAACACACAAATCTCAGAATTGTGTATTCTTAGAACGCACAAATATAAGATTTATGTATTCATGGAACACACAAATCTCAAATTTGTGTATTCATAGATCACATAAAAATCGAATTTATGTATTCCTAGAATACACAAAACTTGATTTTGTTTGTTCCAATTCTGTGTATTCCTGAAACACACAAATCTCAGATTTGTGCATTCATGGAACACACAAATCTCAGATTTGTGTATTCATAGAACACATAAAAATCAAATTTGTGTATTCATGTAATACACAAAATATGATTTTGTTTGTTCCAATTCTGTGTATTCCTGAACACACAAATCGCAAAATTATTTTTTCCTGGAACACACAAATCTCAGATTTGTGTATTCATGGAACACATAAATCTCAGATTTGTGTATTCATGGAACACATAAAACTCAAATTAAAAAACTTAATTTTGGTTGTTCCAATTTTGTGTGTTCCTGCAACACACAAATCTCAGAATTGTGTATTTATGGAACACATTAAAAAAAAAATCGGGGAATTTTTTTTCGAAAGGATAAGTCAAAAAAAAAATCGAAAAAAAAAATTATTACAATTAAAGTAATTAATTAATTGTCTTTGGGTAATGTTCCATTTTTTTGTGCTTAAAAACGAATTATGTTGAAGTTGTAATTAATTGGGAATTTTAACGTTCTCCGTGTAATTAATTGGGCATTGCCCCTAAATATAATAAATATATTAATTTTTTAATTTATTAATCGCTATCTATTATAATTTTTTTCTTTTTATATAAATTGGTTTGTAGCCGGGTTTTTTTGTGCTGCAATAGACTTGCAAGTTACAAATTTATATACATATAAAGTTTACAATCTGCAAATTACAGTACTATAAATTGCAATATAAACTAAGATTTGATTGATATCTAATATATATTGTGAAGCTCCTAATGGGCAGAATGTTATTTTTTTACCAATTTTTGTTAGTTTATTGAAAAATAGTATATTTTTATGAAAAAGTGTATGTATAGCAAATTTTAGTATTTAATTTTTGTTTGTTTGACAGTTTTTTTTTTAATTTAAGATAAAAAAAATCATTAAATATGACAAAAATTGGAAATTGTTTAAGAAAGTAATGACAAGAGAGAAAAAGTATTGTTTAACATTAACTTTTTGTTTGTTTGACGATTTTTTTTAATTTAAGATAAAACAATTATTAAATATGATGAAATTGTTTCAAACCTATAGAAATAAACTAACATAAAAACAACAATATAAAAATAAACAACACTATACAAATAAACAATACTATAGATATAAACAACACTAAA
The DNA here is from genome assembly GCA_029959085.1 of Nemophila menziesii. Classification (NCBI taxonomy): domain Eukaryota; kingdom Viridiplantae; phylum Streptophyta; class Magnoliopsida; order Boraginales; family Hydrophyllaceae; genus Nemophila; species Nemophila menziesii. Next base: position 69,604,569 of record JARWIR010000003.1, on the reverse strand, counting down.
AAAATGAAAGTAATAATCAAATAATACAATACCGAAAAATAAATCATTAACATTTAAATCGAAATAATTTTACTAACCTTAAAATTGGAAAGGTGATGCTTTGAGAATAAATTATGATTAAGAAAGAAAACTTTTACTGTAGAAGAAGAGATGGTTTTGAAATGAAATTAGTGCTGATTTATATAATATAGATATTTGTTTAAATAAAAGGTAAATAACTAAAATTAAGGAAAAAATATTTGGGTAAATAAATCGTTGAAAATTAAAGAAGATTTTTAGAAAAATAGTTATGTAAAGTTTTATGAGAAAGTAATGTTTTCTATAACAAAATAGGGCTGTTTTTAAAAAATTTAGTTTAAAACTAATGAGATATTTTAAGAATGTACAGTTTCTAGTTTCTATTATAGGTCACGAAATTCAAATAAAATGTAAATTTACGCAATTATCTTAAATTATAGGATAATTAGTCCTCTAATCTACAAAATTTTGGCTTGTAATTGGATATTTTTGCCAAATTGATATTTACGCGAAATGGAAACTTTCTGCAAAAAAACAAAAACATATGTATGTCACTCCATCATTTGCGCCAATTGGATAAAAAAGAAAATAAAAAAAATATATAAGGCCAAATTCTTAACTTACAGTTCTGGAAAATCAGAAAAAAGATGACCCAGTAATTCAATGGGGGGGTCCACTTTCTTTCACAAACATCCTAATTTTATCCGCAATTTCCTCTGTTAAACCCTTTTCATTTACCTAATAAAAGGAACATGATTAACTTTTCATCTACACACCAAAAAATATACTAAGAATAATGTAATTACCATTTCCTTTTTAATTGTGTCAAAATATTGCTTATCAAGCTTATCAATACTCGAGCATATAGTTCGAAACATCTCTGGTGGGACCCCACATATAGAGAGCATACCATCTAATAACTTTCGATGATTTAACTTCACTTGAAATAAAAAATATATATGAATCACCGCTTGACTAAGTCAATTTGATGAATTTAGACTCTAGAAATAAAAAACTTACTTTATAGTCCCTGATATTTAGCTCATCTAATAAACCAGGCCCCATTTTTTCCGAATAATCCTGCTATATCAAAATGACATTGATAAAATTCACAGTATCATCCTTTAGATGGATTATCTCTTCTAAACACTTAAGCTATTTGGTATCTCTTCTATTCATAGCTACAAAATTAGGAATTAAAATTAACTTGAATCCTTAAGATAAAATATGAGTGGAAGTACAAGCGGCATAATTAATACCCAATTAGCTTTTACGCTTTGCTGTCAATGTACATAAACAACCTTAGAGTTAATCCCCTGTCATGAAATCAAGAAATTATAATAGACTATCAAAAAATTACCTTCATATATATTCATATAACAGCACACTGACTATCAAGAAATTACATTTATACATTCATGTAACAACACACTATAAGTCTCTCTATATTATGCAAGAAAACTGAAAATGGGTACTTTTTGGAATCCTAAAGTGTAGAGACCTTTAGACCTTCACTTACTGGAATCCTGAAGTGTAGAGACCTTTAGAACTTTAGACCTTCATATAACAGCACACTAAAGGATGTTCAAGACACCATTATACTGGTTTATTGAACCTGGAACCTGCATAAGAACAATCCTTAAGAAAATAATCAAATGGAGCAAACAAATATTGGTTAATTGCACTATAGGTCCCCTAATATTTATTAATGAATGTTTGGACTGACCACTCGATTGCTCAGCTGAAAACATCAGCTGCTTCAAGTTTCCGTACATGTAGAACTGGAAGATGATGAAGATTGGTCTGGATCATCTCCAAATTCACCTTTTGATGAGATAATTAATAACAATACTGATTGTGTAATCAGAACAAAGAAGATGAAATTGAAGAATAAAAGAAGAGGGGGAGATGTTACTGGATTTGTTCAAGGAACAAAGAGAAGATCTAAAGAAGTTTAAAGAAGAACCACAATGTGTTACCGGTTTTTTCAAGGAACAAAGAGAAGATCTAAAGCTAAACAAAGAAGAACTACTCGTTTCATTATGACCGAATGTACCCTAGCTTTGTTTTATTGCCGGAATATATTCTAGCTTTGTTTTATCGCCGGAAAGAGGAGTTTATAAGAAGCTGCGGATATGAAGTAAACGCTCGATGAATAAGAAGACGAAATTGAAGAATAAAAGAAGAGGAGAAAGATGTTACCGGATTTGTTCAAGGAACAAAGAGAAGATCTAAAGAAGAATAAAGAAGAACCACTCCGTGTTACCAGTTATGTTCAAGGAGAACCACTTCGTCTCATTATGACCGAATGTACCCTAGATTTGTTTTATCGACGGAAAGAAGGGTGGCGATTCGGCGAGTCGCGGTGGAGGTGATGGTGGAGAATCGAGCGACATAGAAGGATTAGGGGTTTCTTTCTTTCTTTTTTTGCTGGGTTTGGGTTTGGTAATAAAAAAAGTGGAAAACCGATATATGTTTTAGTTTTAGTTTTTTTTGGTATTAATAAGGTGTGGAAAACCGATAGATGTTTTAGTTTATTTTGGGTACTAATGATAAGTGGGGCCGGAAACGATCCTGGCCACCACTTATGTTGGGGCTAGAATTAATTCTAGCCCCCACTTATGTGGAAAAGCTTACATTATAATATAGATATATATGGGATAATTCCTAATTAATTATAATTTCACAAGTTTCATTGCCAAAAAAAGGAATGAGAAAATTACTTCATACTTACTCACTAATTAAAAACTCAATTTTAAATTTATCATTTTTAGCATATTTAGATTACATTTTTACCCTTATGTGGGACATTTCCCAATTAATTACAAATTTACAGTTTTCATTCCCAAAAAAATTGGGAAGGAGGTTTTGACTTCCTACTTACTCACAAATTAAAGAAATTAATTCCCAACTAAACCAATTACCAACAACTAATTCCATCACACGCACGCGTCCGTGGTTTTTTTGTTTAAATATGCATAACTAATTCTAAACAAGTAAAAAAAAAAATAAAGAAATTGCACTTATGGACAAATCAAATTAATATTTACTTCTATAAATTTTTTTGATTTGTTTTTGAATTTTTTGAATTTTTGAATATCTTTAATTTTGATATTCTGTTTTATGTGTTCCCGCAATACATAAAAATATGTTTATGTATTCATGCAACACACAAAATCATATAATCAATCTAAAACATTATCTTCTTTAACAAAATTATTTTTTTCTCTTTATTTGTTATATTGTGTGTTGTAGTAATACACAAAACAATTATTTGTGTATTACAGCAACACACACATTTACCTTTTCTCTTCCCGTCAAGCCCATTCCCAATTAAACATTTGTGTCTTACTTAAACACACCACATTCGTAACTATGTGTAGCATCAACACATAATTTTGATTATTACGTGTTTCCGTATCACACGAATTGTTTCTTGCGACTTGCAGTATCACACAAATTGACTTACACACTTGTGTTTGTCTTACATCCCTTTCGATGTGATATATGTGTATCTTATACACACAATTTTAGAGTTTAGCATTTTGTATGGTTCTTTTGTGTGTTACTGTAATACACAAATGAATGTTTTGTGTAATACAACAACACACAAAATAACAAAATAGGGTTGGACAAAAGCTAATACATCAAGATAGTTACGTAAAAATATTGTATATGTGACTAATAAAGAGAAAAAATGATTTTTTAAAGAAGAGAATGCTTTAAATTGATTTTATAATTTTGTGAGTTACAGGAATACATAAATATATTTTTATGTGTCGTATGAACACATAAATCTGAATATCGAAATTCAAAAAGAAAATCAAACAAATTCTCTACTGTAGATATGAACTTGCCCCATAAAAAATACAATTTTTTAGTTTTTCTGTTTTTTTATTTAATTATGATTTTTTATAAAAAAAAATTCATGGTAGCGCGTTTGTTGTGGAATTTGGAAAATCTGTTTTTGTGTGTTATACATAAAACGGATTATCGAAATTAAAAAATTCAAAAAACAAAAGTTCAAACAAAAAAAATCAAAAAAAGACGTAAATATTAATTTGTCTCGTCCAAAAATTCAAATTTTTTATTATTAGGTTTTTTGTAGAAATAGTTATGATTTTTTTTTTCAAAATTTAAGGGACGCGCACATGTGATAAAATTAGTTGGTGGGGGTGTTGAGGTGGTTGTGGGGATGGGTGGTAGTGGATGGTGATGGGGTGGTGGTGGTGGTGGTTGGGGGTGGTGGTTGTGGTGGAGGGTGGGAGTGGTGGTTGGGTGGTAGTGGGGGTGGGGGTGAAAGAAAAATAAATAAATAAATATTATTATAATAAATAGTGAAGATATAAGAATTAAATGATCTATATAATTAAAGTAATTAATTAATAGGCCTATGGATATTTTTGTAATCTTCCAATTTTTTGTGTGCTTAAGTGTGAATTAAGTTGAAGTTGTAATTAATTGGGAATTCTTACACTCTTCGTGTGTAATTAACTGGACGTTGTCCCATAAAAGATAATTTCCAACTAATTACGAATCCTCAAATTTCATTCCTAAAAAAAGGAAGAAGGAAAATCATTCCCACTTACTCATAGTTCACTTTGTCATATTTACCTTCCACTATTACCCTTAATGTCATTTTAATTTTTTTTTTAATTTTTATTATATAATATTCATAGTATATTATTTATTTATTTTCTTTTCTTTTTATTATAATATTCGGTCACCACCACCTCATGCATTAACCGCCGACTATCACCACCACGTCATACGTTCTCCACCCACCACCACCACCACCACTACCCCCACCACTCCCACCACCATCCACCCCAACCACCCACCACCCCAACACCCTTACCAACAATCCCACCACCACTATCCCACCCCAACCTACCATCCCCACCTACCACAACCACTACCATTAGTCTCCATCGACCACCACCTTCTTTTATAAGTTATAACCACCACCGACTAGTTCTGTCACCACCAATCATCACCAACTAAATCTATCACACGCGTGTGTCTGTGGATTTTTCTAATAAAATTCATAACTAATTCTAAAAAAATCATTAAAAAAAAATTGCCTTTTTAGACGAGACAAATTAATATTTACGTCTATGATTTTTTTTGATTTTTTTGAAATTATTTATTTATTTTTGATTTTTTTTATTGGATAATCCGTTTATGTGTTGTTATAACACACAAAAAAAAGATTTTCCATATTCCACAACACGCGCGCATTCGTGAATTTATTTATAAAAAATCATAATTATATCCAAAAAGATCAGAAAAATTAAAAATTATATTTTTTGACAGGGCAAGTTCATATCTACATCACCGATTTTATTTTTGAATTTGTATTTTTCACTTTCGATATTCAGTTTTATGTGTTCATACAATACACAATATTTATGTATTCCCGTAACACACAAAATCATAAAATCAATCTAAAACATTCTCTTCTTTAACAAAATCATTTTTTCTCTTTATTAATCGCATATACCCTATTTTTACTTGTTTTTTACTATCTTGATGTATTATCTTTTTGTCCAACAACTTTTTGTTATTTTGTGTGTTGATCTAATAAACATAACAGTTATTTGTGTATTACAAACAACACTGAAAATCATGTATTTCCTTTTAGTCATGCCTTTTTCAGTCTGTGATTTTGTGTATCACATGAGCACACAAATCGATCGGTTTGACTGAAAATAAATAAATTTGTGTGTTACTGTAATACACAAATGCCTGTTTTGTGTATTATAGCAACACACAAAATAACAAAAAAGAGTTGGACAAAAAGTTAATACATCAAGATAGTTAAAAACGAGTACAGATATTGTATATGTGACTAATAAAGAGAAAAAAATGATTTTGTTAAAGAAACGAATGCTTTAGATGATTTTATAATTTTGTATGTTACAGAAATACGTAAATATATTTGTATGTATTGTAGAAACACATAAATTAACTGCATATACCCTATTTTTTCTCTTTATTAATTGCATATATCCTATTTTTACTAGCTTTTTACTATCTTGATGTATTATCTTTTTGTCCAACCTCTTTTTGTTATTTTGTGTGTTGATCTAATACAAAAAACAGTTATTTGTGTATCACATCAACACAAATAATCATGTATTTCCTTTTAGTCATTGCCTATTCCATTATGTGATTTTGTTTTTCACATGAACACACAAACTAATCGGTTTGACTGGAAGAGAAAAAATAAATTTGTGTTACCGTAATACACAAATGACTGCTTTGTGTATCATAACAACACACAAAATAACAAAAAAAGGTTGGACAAAAAGTTAATAAATCAAGATAGTTAAAAACGAGTACAAATATTGTATATGTGACTAATAAAGAGAAAAAAAACGATTTTGTTAAAGAAGTGAATGCTTTAGATTGACTTTATAATTTTGTGTGTTACATGAATACATAAATATATTTTGTGTATTGTAGGAACACATAAAATTGAATATCAAAAATTTAAAATAAAAAAAAATAAAAAACATAAAAAATAAAATCCCTGATGTAGATATATACTTGCCCCCATCAAAAAATACTATTTTTTATTTTTTTCCGATTTATTTGGATTTAATTATGATTTTTATATAAAAAAAAATCACGGACGCGCGTGTTGTGGAATTTGGAAAATAATTTTTTTATGTGTTGTAGCAACACATAAAACGGATTACGAAATTAAAAATTTATAAATAAATAAATAAATTTAAAAAATCAAAAAAAATTCATAGACGTAAATATTAATTTGTCTTGTCCAAAATGCAATTTTTTTATTTTTACAATTTTTTTAGAATTAGTTATGAATTTGTTTTTAAAAAAAATTTCACGGACGCGCGTGTGTGATGGAATTAGTTGGTGGTAATTGGTGGTGACAGAACTAGTCGATGGTGGTGGTCGGCGAAGAATAATGGTGGTGATGGTGGGGTGAGGGGTGGGGGTGGTTCGGGGTGGTGGTGGTGGTGGTGAAGAAAATAAATAAATATATATTATATAATAATTGGTGAAAATAATAAAAATTAAATAATATATATATATATATGATTAAAATAATAATTAATAATTTTTGTATAATTTTGTAATTTTGTAATTTGTTGTTATCAATTGAGAATTAATTTGGAGTTAATTAAAAATAATTTCACTTTCTTTGTAATTAATTGAACACCGCGCCGCACACACACATATATATATATATATATATAACACATATTAATCATTTTTGAGAAAAAATTCAAATCCTAATAAATGACATAATATCATATTTTATTGTTTTTTCTCAACAATATTGTAGATAATAATCATAATAAATTCTTATCTAACTAACTAATAATCATTATATTTTAGTTAAAACCAAAAATGTTTATAATAATAATAATAATAATAATAATAATAATAATAATAATAATAATAATAATAATAATAATAATAATAATAATAATAATAATAAGAATAAGAATAAGAATAAGAATAATAATAATAATAATAATAAGATTTTCTTTTTACCTTTTAGTCAAAATGGGATGGACTTTTAATTATGATCTTTATTTTGCTTCAATTTTCCATTGATAGAGTTTGAATTTGTCTTCGTTGTTTCAATTTTTAGGATTTTTTTTTTTGAATAATAAATAAATTAGTTAGTGTTTTTATAAGAAATATGTTGGTAAATTATCAGTTTCTTGTTAGTAGATGATTTAATTAGTCAAATGCATATGTTATTTGGTTTAATGAATTGATCTTTAATTTTCACCAATTTAATTTTAGCTAGTGCAATTTTATTTTTGTAACGGGAGAACTATAATATTATTTTGGATTATTGCCCAAGAAATATCCCAAGTTAAAATTAATTTTTTTTTACCTTAACCATCATTTTTTTGTCCATAAAAGACAACATATTTTTTTTTCTTTTCTTTCCCATAAAAAAAGTCGTTTGAGTTATGTGAAGCTTTCCATAACTTAAACTTTGAGTAACGGAAAGATTCCCATTATTCAAACTTTGAGTAATGAGAAACTTCTCATTACTCACTGTTCTTTAAAAAAGACGATATTTTTTTATAAGAAAGGGTGTAAAATGGCAGGTTCCTATTGGACACCCTTTATTTTACTCAATATTTTTTTTCCAATTTGTTTTCTTCACTCTTGAGAGCCTCGAGAGTTGCTTACAAGATATTTCACCCAACTTCTAAAAGATATCTAAATGAGGCTTCTTTTCAACCAAAAAAGATTTTATTTTTCTTTTTTAAGTCAAATTTGAATGGATATATAATTTAAAATGATATCTAATTTTTTAAATATTTTTTCAGTTCTTATAATTTATTTGATTTTTTATTTATTTGGTTTTACCATCTATTAATTAATGCTATTGAACGTGTTTGGTAAGCCAACACTTGAAGCAACTCATCGAGGAGGACAAATAGAATAGAACCAAACACGGTCTTAATTTAAAATCCCAACATTAATTACGAATGTCATAAAGAAAGAAAAAGGTTGTCACCCGTCTTTCCTTTATTTTTCAAACCACTCATAAAACTCTCTCTCCACAATAAAACACTTCCTCTATTCGGTATCTCTGTATTACTTTATTCTCACTTTCCATTAACAATCTCTACAATCCAAAATGCCGATGTTTAACGAAATCACTGAGGATCCAGTTTTGGAGTTCATGGATCTCCAAGGATGGCCTCAATCCCCACCCATCCCCATCATCACGTCATCATCACCTGCTTCCTCTTCTTCAGAGGCGGCTATATCTCTTGATCGTCCCCCGTCAAATGAGAAGTATTTACTAGGGTTCTTGGAGGCTTACCTAGTAGGCCTTCACTCCTATGGATCAATCATCACCGGAGTAGAAATCGTTAGCCTCATCCGCAAAGAAATGGATCCATTTGATCCAAACGCTATTCCAGCGTTCAACGTCAACGGTGCTCAAGTCGGTTACGTGTCTCACGGTATCGCCGCCGTTCTTGCTCCATTGATGGATGCTAATTTAATCGTTTGTCAAGGTATATTATGTATGTATATAACATATAATTATGTAAGTATATGTATGTGTAGAGGTTGCGTATGTGTTAAAAAAAGTTAAATATGTGTAATGAATACTTGTCTCTGTGTGGACGAATCGCTAGAGGCACCGCTTGGCATATTTTTTTTGTAACGGTGATATCTATCTACAAATGCATGTATCTATCTATATATGTATATATGTGTATGTTTACTTTTAAAACTTTATTTATATTCTTTTGATTTTCAGCTGAATTAATTTAAATCGGTGTTGTTAGACCAGTATTCAAATAGAATTATAGAAAACATTTTTTTTTTCAAAATGCTGTATTCAATTTATGCCATTAGTCCTCATATCCTTAAAATAATTAAATATACTCATATTTTTCAAAACATATCAAATATACCCGGTGTTAAAACCAGGAAATTTTTGGTAGGGGGTTTGGGTATTCTGTAGAAAATTGCACCAAAGGTTCTAATATAATGCAAAAAAATATAATTTAAATACCTATATTATGTTTAATGATGTAAAATTACCACTGCAGGATTTGCAAAATTCATCAACGGAAGGCTCAACACACACATCATGCCCTGTGAAATCCATGTATTTGCAAAAATCCAAGCGTTTGGGATAGTGAAAACCCAATTACAAATGGGCGGGTTAAATTTGATTATGCCATATCACCCTTTACTTTTACACTCTGAGGCTGCAATTTTGAAAGAAAGAAAAAATGCCACAGAAGAGAGGATGATAGACAATATGTTCAAAGTGTTGGATGATGCAATTTCTAAAGAAGGATCACTAGAGCCATTAGAGCCACCTTCAGATGTGATCAGAACCACCCTTTTCCCCCATCAGAAGGAGGCGCTAGGGTGGCTCGTTCAGCGAGAAAACTCTAATGACTTACCACCATTCTGGGAAGAAAGAGGAAGGGTATTCACGAATTTATTAACGAATGATATAACTAATACAAGACCAGATCCATTCCAAGGTGGAATGTTTGCTGATGATATGGGTTTAGGCAAAACCCTCACTTTGCTTTCCTTGATCGCGTTTGATAAATTGCCACGTCTTGACGAGAATAGTTTAACTTTTTACGGGGAACAAAAGTGCAATAAAAAACAAAAAAACGAAGGTACATCCGATACATCAAAGGGAAAAGCGATTTGCATAGAGACTGAAAGCTTTTCCAGAACTACCCTCATAGTTTGTCCAACCTCAGTTTTCTCAGCATGGATTAAACAATTAGAAACACATACTTACCCCGGAACATTAAAAACATACATGTACTACGGAGAGAGAACTAAAGACCCATACAAGCTACAAAAGTACGATATTGTCTTAACAACGTATAGTACTTTAGCTACAGAGTTTTTGAAAGATGATTCACCGATTAACAAAATCGAATGGTGGAGAATAATCCTCGATGAAGCGCATCTGATTAAAAATGCAAAGACGCGACAAAGCAAAGTTGTTACAAGCTTGAACTCAAAGAGAAGATGGGTTGTCACAGGGACCCCTATACAAAACAACTCTTTCGATATGTTCTCTTTAATCTCTTTCTTAGGACTCAAGCCTTTGTCTACTAGGACCTTCTGGAATAAACTCATAGCTGTCCCTCTCGCTCGTGGAATTAAAAAGGGGATCTCTCGATTACAGGTTCTATTTTTATTTTTTTGTTTGTTTGTAAGTATGTTTTTTTTCTTCTTATGATTACATTGTGAATACTAAAATTTAAAATACTTTATTTCGTGCAGGTATTAATGGCAACAATATCTCTAAGGCGGACAAAGGATAAGACCTTGACTGGGTTTCCAAGTAAGACTATCGAGACTTATTTTGTGGAACTTTCCGAAGAAGAAAGAGACGTGTACGACAAAATGGAGGCTGAAGCGAGGATGTTGATTCAGAAATTTATTACTTCTATGGACGCGTCTATACATTACACTAATGTACTCAGTATTCTTATACGTCTTCGTCAAATCTGTGTTGATTTAGCGATATGCCCTAATGATTTCCAAGATTTGCCAGCCATGAAAGGTATTATATTAAACTTGAGTGTATTTTAGTCATTTCAAATATTTTTCTGAAAAAAACAATTTGGGGAATTGAGGGTATCTTGGTAATTTAACATTTTCGGCTAAAACGGATTTGGGAAGCTGAGGGGCATTTTGGTCATTTCAACATTTTCTGAAAATAAAATAGATTTAGGAACTTGAGGGTATTTTGGTCATTTCAATATTTTTTGCTAAAACCAGATCTAAGAACTTGAGAGTATTTTGGTAATTTAACATTTTCTGCTAAAAAATGGATTTATGAACTTGAGAGTATTTTGGTAATTTAACATTTTCTGCTAAAAAATGGATTTATGAACTTGAGGTATTTTGGTCATTCCAACATTTTTCCTTTTTAAAACAGATTTGGGAACATGAGGGTATTTTAGTAATTTAACATTTTCTGCTAGAAACGAATTTAGGAACTTGAGGGTATTTTGGTATTTTAACTTCTGGGAACTTGAGGGTATTTTGGTATTTTAACATTTTCAGTTAAAAAAGAAGTTTTGGAAATTCCTATTTTAATTTCTGGGAACTTGAGGATGTTTTGGTAATTTAACGTTCTCTGCTAAAAAATGGACTCGGGAACTTAAGGGTATTTTGGTCATTTCAACATTTTTTCTTTCTAAAAACAGATTTGGGAAGTTGAGGGTATTTTAGTAATTTGACATTTTCTATTAGAAAACCGATTTAAGAAATTGAAGGTATTTTGGTATTTTAACTTCTCTGGGAACTTTTGGCAATTTAACATTTCTGATAAAAAAGGATTTGGAAACTTTGAAGGTATGTTGGTCATTCAAATTTTTTTCTAAAATGGATTTGAGAACTTGAAGATATTTTAGATATTTACATTTTTTTTTTCTAAAAATGGATTTGGAAACTTGAGGGTATTTTGGTTATTTAACCTGTTAAAAATGGGTAATACTTCCATCCAATATTGAATGGTCCAATATTTAAATCACGGTCATGGATTATTAAAACAAAACACATGTCATTAGATTAATCTGATAGTTATTTTTGCAAGTTTAAAACATGGGGTATGTGTATGAATGTAATTGGTGTAGGATCATCCAATATTGGATGGAAGAATTTTCCGCTAAAAATGGTTTTGCAGAAGTTGTGAGGGTATTTTGGTCATTTTAACAAATTTTTAGCTAAAAAATGGGTTTGGAAGTTGAGGGTATATATTTTGTCCATTTCAATATTTCCAGCTAAAACAAATTTGGGTTGCTTGTACACATTGGGCAATTAGATGCATTTATTCTATTATCTCTTATTAATTGTCAGGTTTAAATTTATTTTAATACCCAATATTTTTGTGCAGATGCGAGTAAAATGCCGGAGTTGTTGAACAAGTTGAAGTTGCTAGTGGAAGAAAACGACGATGTTGATCTTGATTGTCCGGTTTGCATTAATACTCTAACGGACGCAGTTATTACATCATGCTCGCACATCTTTTGTCGGCAATGTATCATCAAAACATTGAGACATAGCAAACAGTGTTGTCCACTTTGTAGGCGTCCCTTAAAAGAATCTGACTTATTTTTCATACCTCCCGATGTACCAGGAGGTTCCAAAACCTTCTCACCCATTAAGTCATCGAAAGTACTCGCACTCTTAAAACTTCTCTACGCTTCACGAGATGAAAATCCGAATCGCAAATCCGTGATCTTCTCCCAGTTCAGAAAAATGTTGACTTCACTTGAAGGAACGTTGAAACAAGCTGGGTTTAAGGTTTTGCGTGTAGATGGGTCTATGACGGCTATGAAACGTGGGAAAGTTATAGAAGAGTTTGATGTTCAGGCCCCTACGGGGCCCACGATTTTGTTAGCAAGTTTGAAAACGGCAGGTGCTGGGGTAAATCTTACGGTGGCTTCTAGGGTTTATTTGTTGGAACCGTGGTGGAATCCGGCTGTGGAGGAGCAGGCGATGGATCGTGTCCATCGGATCGGACAGACCGAGGATGTTAAGGTTATTAGGATGATTGCACGAAACACTGTTGAAGAGAAGATCTTGAAATTGCAGGAAAATAAGAAGCTTTTGGCGAAGAAGGCTTTTGGAAGGAAGGGAACGAAAGAGCAGAGGGAAATTAGCAACTCGGACATTGCTGCTTTGATGGATCTGTGAGTTTTTTTGCCCTCTCTTTTGCTTTTAATCGTTTTGTTAATTTTTTGTAGAGGTATATGCTAGTCTTTTTGTTATGTTCAATCAATTTTGAGATTACATAAGCATTTATATGTATTTAGGCGTTGCAATAAATCCCCTATAGTGGCGGATACTTTCCAAACCTTGATTTGGGGGGGGGGGGGGGGGGGGGGGGGGGTGGTGGTGGGTTTGGAACTATGATTGTTCGTTAACTCTTGCATTTTGAATGCTTTTAAGCTCATCCAAATGATAGTACTATGTATCTCTTCTTGTGACTCATGGTATACCTCAAATTAGGGGATAGATGCGTAGTTCTATGTTTCCATTTTCTTCCTAAAGTTTGTCTTTCTCTTGCTTCTTTAGTAGTCATATTCCTTTAACAATAATAATTTCCACCTTGATTAGGATTATCATATATGAGTCTAAATAAATAAGTTCGAACTCGAACTCATTTTACTAATTAGAAGTATTTCAATAAGATATAACACAATGTGTGTCCTTTACGTGTAGAGTTTTGTCTTAGATTAACCTTAGTTAATCTTGTCTCACATCAACCGTAAAGTCTAAAAAAGCTTAAAATTTGCTGTGGTATTCCCAGTTAGGGGTATCCATCATCCTTTGCAATATCAGATGATATGGTATTGCTACCATATATACCATAAGGTATCTACCTTCCATGGCCTTTTCTATTATGTAAATCACACGACATGTATCAATATATATGACAATGTCTAAGGATTGCAATCACTGGTCTCATCTACAAGAAGCGAGGCGAGATTCCAATCATTGGTCTCATCTACAAGAAACTCGTCTCGCCTCACGAAACCCTAGGTTGTGTGGAAGCTCCACTTCATATAAACCTTGTGAATAAGATAATAAAGCGGATAGAATTGGCAAAACCCTATATTTACTATCTCAATTGATATACACGTTTGAAGTTTTAAGTAAAGGTGACACTATGATCGTATTGGTAGTAGTATTGTAGCTCTTACATTATAGTGGGATTCACATGCAAAAAGAAATGAAGGGAATGTGAAAGGAGAAGTCAAATCAGCAAAACCCTATACCTAATACGATATTCGAAGTTGTAGTAAACAAAGGTGACACTATGGTCGTATTAAGTGTAATAGCTAGTAGTATTATAAAATCTGGTATGAGATTGACTCATGGGAGATGAATTAACAAGGTTTTCCGGGCTGGTGGTGAGGCTTTGCAAGGGTGACTTGTAAATGGAGATGACGATGGTGGGAGATGGGTTTGGACTCTTCCTTTGATAGGGGGAGAATTTAAGAAAAGTGTGTTGTGAGTAACGAAGGTGAGTGAAATGGAAATGACAAATTACTTAGGGTTTTTAATCAATTATTTTTGTGTATTACTTATCCTTACGTGGAGAGGGGTATATATTACTGATTATAGAACACTTGCTTCAAATCCATGAATTTACTAATAAGTTAATCTTTATTTCAAATATGTATGGTCTTAACTTTTGACTACTTCCTTAATATGACATTAACATGGTCGAAAGTGACAAATTCTATGATCTGAAGATTTTGTTTTGTAACAGAACTCCAGGTCTATATTAATCCGTTCTTTGTCGTGGTTATTTTGGTAACTGTACGTTTTACCTAGCATTTTAATGTTGGTGATGTACAAAATTGTGACGTTGATTGTCTGTTTGCTTTGGTAACTTGGGTTTTATTATAAGTTGTTTAAACATTTTGCAGGGGGAAGATACCTGTTTATAATGAAATCCATCCCTTTCATTATCCTCTATAATCAAGGTTAGATTACTTTCCTAACCCTCACATACCACATTTGAATTTTAAATACTTTTGAAATCATTCCTCAGTTTTATGAAGTTTGTTGCCAAATTAGTTATCAGAATGGCATTTAAAATATTTTGAGGCGTACTTACCACTACCAGTTATTGGAATAATAATTTACATTTTTACTGATAATTTTATGCAGAGCTGGTGAATTATGATAAGACTATATGTTTTGGCTACATCAAGTTTCAGATTACCTTATACATCGACAACATATGTTGAAGTATGGAAGTTGAAGACGATGGTACCAAAAAAAGTCTTATTAATTTCTAAATGTAGCTAGGAATTATAAGCTGCATGGGGTGAATTAGAAATATTTAAATGAGTGTATGAGAGATTAAAACTTGTTTATTTGAAAAAAAAAACTTGTTGTTTAATATAAGTGTTAGATATTGATATTGTTACTCATTTAGCAGAGCCATGGATGGTTATTTTTGGTTAATGTCTAAATATTGTGTCAATAATCAGTTATATGTGATTTGGTTCATAATGGTTGTATTTATAAATATCTTTATGAGGTTGCTTTATTCAGAAGTTGTATTAGTGTTTTGTTTAGCAGGTTTTCGATGTTTGGTAGTTGTTGATACATGATTGGGTTAGTGGCTTATGCTGGTGTTTACTTTTAAGTTGTTATATTCCATATATGTAGTTAATGATCTGATTTCCTCCTTCCCAGCCACTCAAATCACCCTGAATGTGGTACAATGTTAAAGTTTGGTATGTTGCTATTCTCTTACCTTGCGGCTTTGGTATTGGTTTATGGGTTGGTGTCGGTTTTAATGTGACTCTTTGTTTCTTATTCTTCCGTATTGTTTGAGAAGATATTTGGAAACTTTCTTTTAGGGTTTGTGACAGAGCATGATGTAGCAAGCACTGTGTTTAGAATATGGTTTGGTATATGTTTCCAACGATTGTATGTATTTTTAATTTCATCCCGATGCTTGCTTTAGACTACGATAATACTTTTTGATATTTTTGGAATTCTTCGATTCAATAAAATGTTGGACGATTCCTCGACGATATTCGAAGCTACAATTTGTGCATGGTTTTGTGGGGGTAGAACTTTTGAAGTATTAGTCCAAAGATCAAGATAAAGTACTGTTAGAGCACTTTTGCACCCTAACAATAGGACAATTTTCTCGGGTGAGCGTGTTGTCGGTGTCCTACGGTTGGTGAGAGCAATATATAGGGGTGAGTAGGGCTGCAAATGAACCGATACTCTCACCAAGGACTCGAGTTTGAGTTCGTTAATGGTTTGTTTGAGTTCGGCAGGTTAGTTAAACAAGCCAAGCTCAAGCTTTAAATTCAGGCTCGTTTACTAAACGAGACAAACTCAAACCTATATAAGCTCGATTCGTTAAGCTCGTGAACAGTTTGGTAAGGGTTCTTTAAGAGCTCGTTAATAGGCTTGGTAGATATATTCAATTAAAAATTATATATGTATACATGTAAAAAGTCAAAACTATGTAAAACTTTTGTATTATGTAATTAATCATAACTAAAATATTTTATATCTAATAAGTAATTTTTTTTAATATCTAATAAATATACTACTAGTATTTAGGGCTACAAATGAACCGATACTCTCAGTAAGGGCTCGAGTTTGAGTTCGTTAAGGGGTTGTTTGAGTTCGGCTCGTTAGATAACAAACCAAGCTCAAGAAAGCTAAAGCTTGGTTCGGCTCGTTTCTTTTCAAACTCAAACCAAGCTCAAGCTCACTAAAATATTAGCAAACAAACTCAAGAAAGCTAAAGTTCGGCTTGGTTCGGTTCGTTTGCAGCCCTAGGGGTGAGTATGGTTTGGTTTGTTTATGTTTTTGGATAAAACCGAAACCGAACCAAATATTTTCATTTTTTATAATTTAAAAACCAAACTGGACAGTTCGCATTTAGTTTCACACTCAATTTTTTGTTTCGGATTGGTTTGTTTTGGTTCGCTACGTATTTGGATGCTTGACCAATAATGGTTGTCATACTATTTCTTAAAATACATGATCCAATATCGACTAATATTCTCAATGGCGGACCCTTGTTGGGCCCAGAGGGGGCTCAAGCCCCCTGGCTTTTAAAAAAAAAAACAATTCTATATATTAATAACTTAATACTAAATAAATCTTTTTTTTAATTCTTTTAAGTCTATTAATTATTTACCTCTACTTAAATATATTAATTTTTATAAATTGTATAGTATTATCTAGGGCTGCACAAGCGGATCCGAAAACCTGCAAAACCGAAAAAACCGACCCCACCCGACCCTAGAATAACCAAACCCGCCCACCTGCCCATCCGTTAGGGTTTAAATTTTTTTTTTTTAAAATTTGGGTCGGACTGCGGGCTGGGGTACCCCAGATCCGCGGGTACCCAACCCGATCCTAAATTCCTATATTTAATTTTTTTTATAATGCTGAATATATGTGTGAATTATATTAAAAAACAAAAAACAAAAAAACCCTTCCATACTCGAAAGGTCACTCACGCGTATCTTACACCTCTCTCTCTCTCTCTCTCTCTCTCTCTCTCTCTCTCTCTCTCTCTCTCTCTCTCTCTCTCTCTCTCTCTCATCTCACCTCTCTCACGAAACCCCCTTTTTCTCTGTTCCTCACCCTAACCCTAAATCGTAGCTAGCTTTTCTCAGCTCTTCTTCTCCATTCCGTCAAATCCCGCCAGTTAAAAGAGGGTTCTAGTAAACCGCATTAAACATTTCCACCTAAATTAATGGGTAGCATTAATTGCTTGAATGATTTCCGTCAGTTGCTACCTCGGTTGTGTTATCTGACCATGGTTAAGGTGTTTGAGAGTTTATATGCTTGGTTACTAGAGGATAATGGATTAGTTGAAGCCTATAGAAGCTTTAAAGGCTCGATTTTGGATTTCTTAAATCGATAGCCGATTAAATCAGGTATTACGCGCTTAACCCTAATCTGTGTTTCTCTTTATTCCTCTGGGTTGTTAATGAATTGATTGAGTAGTATTGTTGACTTTGAAATGATAAACCCTAATTGATTTTGAGAAATTGAAAAGGAAATTATCTGATTTGAAAAGGAATTGAGTTTTAAATTGGTTTTGTAATTGTTTCTACTTTCTGGGTTGTTTGTTACTCTGATATACTAATTTCTAAGGAATGATGATGATTTATAATATTTTTCTGTTGTATATTTTCATGTACTACTCTCGCAAACGCTTGGGTTTTGGATGCTTAATGCTTTGATTGGTTTTCCAATGTCAGATAAGGTAATAATACGATAACACTTCATTCTCTGATTTTGTAATTGATTAGTTATTGAGGAATGTAGAATACAGTTAAATAGAAAAAGCTTAATTGTTCTTCAATGAAGAGTTTAATGGATGATGTTGTATAATTTCTAATGTCTTCATACTTTATTTTTGCATGTACTACTCTCACAAGTTTGGCTTGGCTTTTGGATTCTTAATCCTCTGTTTGTTTTGTCAATGTCAGATAAGGTACTAACACTTAAAGACTTCATTCTCCCATATTGATTAGCTATTGTAGAATGTAGATCACTAGATTGTAGAATATTGTTAAACTGATATAGCTTAAGTTTTAACCAAGTGTTTATGTTTTATTTGCAGATATTAATTGTGAGATGGTTATTGAAAATGAGGCAACAACTGATCTTAGCTCTTCAACTCAAACTGAGGGAGTTTAATCAACTCCTGTTGATGCTACTACTTCAACTAAACATACACCTCCAGTAGGTGCAAAACAACCTGATGCTAAAAAGTTTGAGATCATTGATGATTGTTGGACAGTTTTTGATCCTATATTAGATGAGGAAAATGTAAGGAGATGTGTGTGTAAGTATTGTGAAACTTCTTATGCAGCTGATTCAAGGAGACATGGTACTTCTAATATGCTCAATCATATAAATCATAGGAGATGCAAAAAATATCCATTCTATCCCCCTCCAGAAGATGGACAAACTCAGTTAGTGTTAAACAAAGAAGAGTTTGGTGGTGGGGTAGCTACTTATGTGTTCTCAGCCGAGGCTTGTACTAAAGCTTTGGCTGAAATGGTTATCTTGGATGAGTTGTCTTTCAGATTTGTGGAGGGTATTGGCTTTAAGAAATTTTGTAATGTAATGCAACCCAAGTATGTTAAGATTCCATCAAGGATGATCATCATGAGGTAATGTATGTCAATCTATGGTGAGGAAAAGAATAAGCTTAAAAAAATTGAAGGGGATGCGCATTAGTATGACAACATATTGTTGGACTTCTAATCAAAATATCTCGTATATGTGTCTCACAGCACATTATATTGATTATGAATGGGTACTTCAAAAAAGAATCATTGGTTTTGTATGGTTGAGGATCATAAGGGCGAAACAATAGGCAAAGTGGTTGAATCAATACTTAAGGATTGGGATCTTGATTCATATCTTAGTTTAACAGTTGACAATGCATCTTCAAACACTGTCACTATTAAATACTTGGTTAAAAATGCTGGACACAAACCAAAAACCCTTTTAAATCACGAGTTGCTTCATGTAAGGTGTTGCGCACATAACTTGAATCTTATTGTAAGGGAAGGTCTTTCTGAAATTGAAGCTTCTATTAAAAATATACGCGAGGCCGTAAGATATGTAAGGTCCTCTCCTTCTCGCTCTACTTCATTTAAAGAGTCTATGGCTAATTGTTCTATTAAATCAAAGGCTTTACTAAGCCTTGATGTCCCAACTAGATGGAATTCAACTTATAAAATGCTAGAATCTGCCATTAAGTTTGAGACAGTTTTTACTACAATGAATGAACATGATGACAACTATAAGGAATTCTTTGTTACTGATTCTGAAAAACCATCTCCCAATTTTGTTGATTGGCAAAATGCTGCATCTTTTGTTGAGTTTCTGAGATTATTTTACAACTCCACAAAGAAATTTTCAGGAACTTTGTTTGTTACTTCAAACATGTTCTTTGATGAAATAGTTATAATTTGGGAGAAAATAGAAGAATTGTGTGAATCAGATGATGAGGTTTTGAAGGAAATGGCTATTAAAATGAAGGGAAAATTTCTTAAATACTGGGGAATCCAAAGTATTAATATCTTGTTATATGTTGCAGTTGTGTTAGATCCAAGGAAAAAATTACAATACTTAACATGCTACTTTAACTTCATGTACACTCCAGCTCAATCAAGTGCTTTGATTGCGAGAGTTGAAGATGTTTTAACTCGGCTTTTTGGTTGCTACTCGAAAACAGTTGCTCCTGGAACTGGAACATCCAGTTCTGGTCTTGAAGTGACTAACATTGAGTCAACTAGTGTTCTTGGAACTAGGTTTCAATCTTTCATGACTGAAAAAAACATTGCCAAGGGCAATGAACTTCAAAGATACCTCAATGAAGAGGTTGAGGAAATGACAGATAAATTTGATGTTCTGAGTTGGTGGAAACTCAATTCTTCCAGATTTAAAGCATTATCTGAGATGGCTAGGCATGTCCTAGTTGTCCCTGTTTCAACAGTTGCTTCTGAATCTGCTTTTAGAACTAGTGGTAGGGTTCTTGATCAATTTAGAAGTTCTTTATCACCAAATACAGTGGAGGCACTTATTTGTACTCAAAATTGGTTGAAATCTACACTACCAATAAATTTAAACACTTCAAAAAAACTAACTGAGGATTTGGAAGCTGAATTAGGTATATTACTGAAATTTTAAGTTTTTTTGGATTTCTTATGTGCTACACAATCTGACTTTGGGTTTGTTTATCAATTATTGTGTTTAACAGGTTATTTAGGCTTGGATGAGTTGAGTGAGACCACCACTGAGTCCACTATAACACATCTGTAACCAATAACCTAAAGGTATAAATCACTGACTCTTTTAAATTGATTCAAGGAATTTCAGTTTTCAACTAATATTGTTTTGCATCTCCCTACTTCCTTTCATTAAAGGCCTATGATTATATTTTAAAACTATATATTTATGAGGCTATGATAACTAAGGAAACCAAGGTTGAGTTGGCAACAGTTTTAGTTGGAATTGAGAGTAACTTGTGATATTTAAAAGTAGTTCTTGTCCCTTTGTCCCGAGGTGGTCCCTAAAGCCAATGACGAAATTAATATCTGAGGCTAAAATGTAACAATTTCCATTTCCATTTTGTTTAAAAAATCAGGACAATTGCAGCTGAATTGAAATTTAAAAGGAGTAGCATGGTTTTCGGAAGCAAAGAAGAATATGCACCCAATTTTGTACATCTTCTCTATTTTGCACAAATAGAGGTTGCATTTAAGTTTACTTGAATGTAAAATTTGTATAACTAAGAGTTTGATTTTGATTTGCGCTAGTTGTAATGTTTTGTGTTACTTGTAAGTTGTAATGTTAATTGTTAAGTAGTGGGGGAACTGTAAACTTTCAATTCAAGTAAATTTAACTCCTATTTGGAAAGTTATTATATATAGTAACTTTCTTATTTTGTTAAGTTTCTATATATGGAATGTCTTGTATTTTTTAATTTTTTTAAGTACTTTGACTTTGTGTTGACTAAATCCGCAACCGACCCAACCCGCACCCAACCCGCAACCACCCAACCCGTTCAGATTTAAAGAATTAATATAGGGTTAGGGTCTTAATTTTACAAACCTGCACACCTCGGATTGGGTGAAGGGTTTGGCACTTCGGGTCGGATAACCGACCCGTGTGCAACCCTAGTATTATCTCTACAAACATCACTCTTTAATCAAATTTATAAATAATTTTGGATCCATTCCACAGCCGCAATCCACTTTTTTATAATAGCTAAAAAATTTGGTAAGTTTTTTTATTTGAGTGTATTTACAAGAATTTGGATAATTATATGTGAATTATTAGACTTTTTATACGAATTTAAATTTTATTAATAAAATTATTGGACGGAAATTTAAATTTTTTTCATATAAATAAATAGTTAATACTCTTCTTAAATTTTGGTTCTTTTAGTTTAATCTATTGTCGAAACTCTCTAAAAATCTATGCTACATAATGTTTTTCTCTATTTGTTTTAATTACTTTTTATGCTGCATAGTACATAGGGAAGAAATTAGTATTACTGTATTAGTAATTAAATACTTTGTTCAAAAGAAAAAAGAAAAACTTCATAGCCTGTGCGTGCATCACATGATTTCAAGCGTACGAATTAGATTTTTTTTTTTTACTAAAACAACTAATTGGAACTTAAGAATGGAAAAAGTATATTTATTGATTTAATTATTTTAATTTTAACAAAATATAATTTATTTGAAGAACGATTATCACATAGAATTGGAAAATCATTGATTATATAGCAGTGAATTAAACAGATAGTTGATGTATTTATAAAATTTGAATTCATTGATTACTTTACCTCAAAAAATTTATGTACAAATTCTTCTTAGGATAATATTTAATAGAAAATTAAATCTATTATAATCAAAAAAAAATTTATTTCAATCCCCCTTAACTTTTGTCTTGGATCCGCCCCTGAATATTCTAATACAATTATGTTACCATTCTAATAACAATCTTCATAATTTACAATACTAAGTAAGTTTATAAAACTAAAACTATTACTTCTGAATTCATACAATGATAATTAATAAAACCAATGAAGTTAACACTTACTAATATAATATTAAGTGATATTAAATTTTTCTTACTAATAACACCGTCAAATAGTAAAACAAAAAAGTACACGTAGATGATAAATTCTCAACCAATTTTTCTTCCACATAATTCTTATTAAAAAATATTCACATTCTTTATATCTTTTCCTCCGTCGGTTCGTTTTTTTAATCGGTTTTTTTGGTACGATTTTTGCATAGTAAACAGAAACGAACCAAAAAAATTCGGATTTTGAAACTTGAAAACCGAAACATTTGTTTTTTTGGTTAGTTTTTTTTTAGTTTTTTTTTTGTTCGGTTTGATTTTTTGGTTCTCATTTGCTCACCCCTAGCAATATAGGTTGCTATAAGGTTTTGTCTCCTTGTAAGATGATTTTTGTGCTCTGTGGTGTAACCTACAAAACCAAGACTATGGACCAAATATAGGGTGTGGCCCCATGACACTCCATCGCTCATGTTAGTATAGTGAGCGAGAAAATAATATTAGAATACTTGTAATGCCTAGGTGATAGGCTTAGCTACATGATGTTTCTCCTTTCGTGATAGATTTTAAGATATACGCACTACTACATATATGTTCTTTAGGGACGACAATATTAGTGACGAAACGCAATTCTCGCAAGTAATGGTATCTAGCGATGACTAAATCCGTTGCAATTAAGCTTTCATGTTAGCGACGATGTGATTTTCGGCGCTAAATAATTAAAGAATCGTCGCTAGTATTGCTTTTTAATATTACTTTTCTTTTTGCTCGAGAAAGTTATCGCAAAATATCTGTACTACTAGCGACGACTTTTAATAATTTAGTGACGACTTTTTCCGTCGCTAATAAAAACCTATTTAATGAATACAACAGGTTTTTTATACCAGAAAATATCACAACAATTTTTTTTCTCCAACTTTGTCTTAAAACCCTAACTCCTATTTGTTCTAATCGTTACCACTTGCTTCTCCAATTGATCTTACACCATTCCCAGGTCTAAATTCATGGTCAATCTTCAATTTCTACAACCAAATCAAGGTATTTTCCATAATATTCAAACTTTTTAAATTGTGATTTTTTTTTATAATTGTGAATTACATGTTATAATATTTTATTAGGCTAATAAATACTTTTTACACCATTAATGGGTCCATATTCAAGGTGGGACACGGGCAATCTTCAATTTCTCCAACCAAATCAAGGTATTTTCCATAAAATTCAGACTTTTTAAATTTTAATATTTTTACTATAATTGTGTATTACATAATGCTATAAGAGTTGATAAAATATATACTTGTTTTATGATTGTCTTTTGTTCGATATGTTATAAATGATGCATATATTCATGTATTTATAATTTTTTCTTATATTTTTATAGTTGTTTAATTAGTTATATGAACTTGTTTATTCATTTATTGGTTTGTAATTTTTATTCATTCATTGGTTTGTAATATTTATTTTATTTATTAATTGGGTTGTAATTTTTATTAATTTATTCATTGGGTTGTAATAATTCTTTATTTTGTTCTTATATTTTTGTAGTTGTTTAGTTATACGAATTTGTTATTAAAAGATGGCTTTGGGTATTAATAAGAGTTGGATTAAAATGCGTGATCTTGTGACGGGAAAATATATTCATGGTTTAGAAGATTTTGTCGCTTTTGTTGAAAAACAAGATGGTTTTAATGGTTATATGTTTTGCCAGTGTAATAAATGTTCTAATAATCGTCGATATCAAACCCAAACAGTTAGGGGTTACATTCTATAACACGGGTTTTTGTCAACTTATGAGGTTTGGACAAAACACAGTGAGAAATTAGTAATTTCCGAAGAACCCATGCCAAATTTAGAAAATGAAATGTTGAAGGTGTATGGCGATTTGAAGCCCATTTACGATGTTGGTGGTTATTCGGGTGATATCGAGATGAGAGACGCACATCAAACAAGCCGTGGCAGTTTCGAAGCTTTGTTCGAGGAATTGGAGACAAAATTATACCCTGGATCTACAGTGATGAGTTTCTTGAATTTCATTGCCAAGCTTATGAACATAAAGGTGAATAACACGTGGACTAACACATCTTTCACCGAGCTCTTGGAATTGGTCGGTCGTGTTTTGCGCAAGCCTCACAATTTGCCCGAGCCTTACAAGGAATGCAACAAGAAGTTGAAAAGTTTTGTATGGGTTACTCTACAATTGATCTTTGCTTGAATGATTGTGCCCTTTTTACAAGGAGAATAAATTCATCGACAAGTGTCCAGTATGTAGTGAGTCTAGATGAGATCCGAAGAAAGGTAAGAAAGTACCCCATAAAAAGCTTCGTTATTTTCCGACTGACCCGAGGTTGCAGCGACTATACGCTTCGAAGCACACCTCCAAAGACATGATCTAGAACCATACCAGAAAGAGTACTGATCCAGATGTATTACTCCATCCTGATGATGGTGATAACTGGAAAGAATTGTAGAGTTACATCTTGAGTTTGCTAGTGAACCTCATAATGTATATTTGGGTCTAGGTATTGATGGTTTTTGTCTGTTTTACATGCAGAATAAATCATATAGCATGTGGCCAGTTATATTGACAGTCTACAACTTTCCACCGTGGGTATGCATGAAGGAAACCACATTTCAGCTTTGTTTGTTGATTCCGGGTCCTCGTTCACCCGGTAAGGACATATATGTCTTTTTCTGCCTTGTTGTAGATGAGTTGGAGATTTTGCGAGAAACAGGTATCCTTACATATGATTCTCATACGAAGCAAGATTTTAAGATGAAGGTTTGTTTGTTGTCCACGACCAATGATTACCCCGCTAGGTCATACACGTTCGGGTGGCAGGGTCAAGGTTACTTAGCTTGCCCAGGATGCATGGATTCTACTCCGTCGAAGAATGTGGAGAAAGGTGTAGTTTATTTTGATCATAGGCGTTGGTTACCTCTGAGACATCGATTTATAAAAGACAAAGTTTTGTACCCGAGTAACAATTTTAGCCCCCCCCCCCCCCCCCCGAGAAAACATAGTCCTCCCTATATTCAGACACAGTTAGATGGTTTTCCCATTGTGTTTCCCAGTAAACACAAGGATTTTGGGCAAGGCGATGAAGAAATCAGGTCCTCGTGAGTTCAATTGAAAGAAAAAGAGTATTTTTTTACCGCTTACCTTATTTGTCGAAAAAATTGTTAAAACATAACTTCGATGTTATGCATTGCGAGAAGAATGTTTGTGACAGTTTTCTCGGTACAGTTGTAGGACTTGATGGGAAAATAAACAAAGATAACGTGAAAGCGAAAATGGATCTTAAATATATGAGCATCAGGAAAGAATTGTGGTTGACATTAAGAAGAGGTAGTGAGGAAAGTATACGTTGTCAACGGATAAGCGGAAAGTATTTCTTAATTGGTTGAAGGCACAAAAGTTTCCCGATGGTTTTGCGTCTAGTTTGAGAAACAACGTTCAAAGTGATACAAGAAAGATAATTGGAATGAAATCACATGATTGTCACGTAATGATGCAGTATCTTTTTGTGGCTAGTATCCCTGATCTTATAGATGATAAATTGATTAGCGATGCGATAATTGGGTTAGGTAACGTGTTTAGAGTCATTTGTAACAGGAATCTGAGTAGGAAAGATTTGGAATCTGGTAAGGCGGGAGTAGTCGAAGTAATGTGCAAACAAGAAATGATTTTACCTCCCTCTTTTTTTTGATATAATGATCCACTCGGCGATACATTTATATGATGAAGCATTATTAGGGGGTCTGGTACAAACGTGGTGGATGTGCCCAATTGAAAGGTATTTGTAAAAGATAAAAGAGTATATTCGAAACCCGGCTAGGCCAGAGGGGTCACTCGCCGAAGGTTATGTGGTGGAAGAGACGCTGACATTCATAGCACGGTATCTTCGAGAAGAAAAAACAAAGTTCAACGATCTCGGTAGATACAATGAGCCACTGCCCAAACTAAAAGAGCTATCTATTTTTAAGAGTCAGTGTACTCCAATTGGTAAAAAAGAAGTTTGGTCATTTACCATATAGAGAGAAGGAGCAAATCAACTGGTATATTCTACATAATTGTGACGAGATCGAACCATACATGACATAAGTAACAGTAGTTTGTTTTTATTAATTTATTTGTACATTATGTTTTATTCTTTTCTTAAAATGTAGTGAGCACAAATCCACGCTATCAGGCATGACTAATCTTATAGAGAAGATGCACCGACAAACGTTTAAGGGGTGATTTTTAGAAAAGGTATTTAAAATATACACTTATTCAAATAATACACATTTATTTTCAAAGTTATAATTCTTATTTTGTTTGATAGGTTCATGCAATGCACGAGGTTGGTGATCCATTAGCTATCACTGAGATGATTTCCTTGGCGAGCATGTCTCATGTTCCGGTTCATATATACGACTCATGTGTTGTGAACGGTGTCAAATATGTTACTCGTGAAAAGGGTGAAAAAAGAGTGACTCAAGATTACGGAGTTTGTACCATTTATGACGGTAAACCATTTTATGGTGAATTAATCAAGATCTTAGAGGTTACATCAATGGTGGTTGTTTGGTTGTGTTATTCGAGTGCTTGTGGTATAATATGACCAAGGAGAAGAAAGAACACAAGTAATATTCATCAACACTACTAGTTTGTTTTGGATTGACAAACCATACATTATAGCAATGCAAGACAAAAAAGTGTTTTACATTGACGAGATTAATGCAATGAAGACAATGAAAGGGTGGAAAGACATTTGGGAAATCAATGATCGCCATGGTTGGAGTCCCAGGTTATAGGGCGGAGTCACTATCTATTGACAACCAACGCATCACAATTCCTTGGGTGAACACGGAGACGGATTACTTGGGACTGAAGTTGGCAACTGGTGAGAGTTTGACCCATCTCATTTGTGTATTGATTTAGTTAATAATGAAGACGAGGATATATTTGATGATTCATGGGAAGAGTATGGAGACGAGGAACCTATTAACGTTGATAGTGATGAGGAACCTATAGACACTAGCGGATATGAAACTGATTAGTTAAATATTTTATCGTTTTATGTTTTTATAAATATTTGAGTGTTATTTGATTCGAGTTTTTAGATTGTCGAAATGTTGTTATGAAATTTATTTTGTTGATTAAATGTGTTGTTTTTAATGTTAAGATATAAAAAAAAATCAATCAAGAATTGAAAAAAATAGTGAAATGATGATTAGTGACGTTTTCTTGCGCAAGAACTCATCGCTAGTAACAATTTCTAACTAGCGACAATGACCCACCGAAAAATTCGATTGGTCAATTTGGGCGGTCCGTTTTCCCGCCCCAAATACACTAGCAATGAAAAAAAAGTAGCGACAATACGTGTCGTCGCTAAACGCAGACACACAAGAGTCGTGCGTACATTACGTTACACGTACCCCTTTCTAGCGACAAAATTTAACACTTAGCGACGAAACTTTTCGCCGCTGATCAGATTATTATATAAACCTAACTGGGCTTCATTTCTTCACATTCAACCCAACACAAAAATTCCAAATCCAGAGCTCTTCAATCCACACCGAAATCTGAGCTTATTCCATGCCAAATCCAAGTCCATTACACATTAAAGGTAATCAAAACTCCTCCATTAATACTTTTTAATTCCTTTTATTGCTTTTATTTCATATTTCATTTTTTAACAATTTTTTTTTTGAATCCGATTGCTTGGCATGACTTCATCAACATCACCACCACACTTTCCACGTAAAAGGTACAAATTTCGAGCTATTTTTAGTCTTTTTTTATTGCAAAATTTGTTGAATGATTTTACACTTAGAGGAATTTCGAGTTATGTTTAGGTTATATTAGGTTTATTAGCATTTTTATTGGGTTTATAATTACATGTATCTGTGTTATGTGATAATTAATTGCTAAAAAATAGTTTTTTCTAAAAATTAGGGTTTTTTGGAATTTCATTGAATATGATTGGTGTTTTATTAGTTGTTAATGTGATTAGAGTTTAAAGTAGTTGTTTATAAGAGTGATTATGTGTTACTTGGAATTGTTTGAATTTGTGTTAGATTTTTAGTGTTTTTGAATTTTTTTTAGTATTTATGGTAATTTTTAAGATTTAATTTAAAATGTATGGACTTATGTGCAAATACTTTAAATACTTTTAGGAAGAAAACTTTAAAAGATTATTAGTAAACCAAAACAATTAACAACTAAAAATATAGCTTAAAAGAATTTTTGGAAAAAAAACCCATTAAAAATATAGTTTACAAGATTTTTAGAAAAAAAATAAACATTAAAATTAAGGCTTAAATGATTTTTAGAAAGAAAAAAAACTCTAAAAGATTTTTAGAAAAAAAAAACATTAAAAATAAGACTTAAAAGAGTTTTTGGAAAAAAATCATTATTTAGAAAAAAAAAATACTCTAAAATGATTTTTGGAAAAAAAAAAGCATTAGAAAAAAAGATTAAAATATTTTTATTTAAAAAATTAAGTATAAAAGAATGTTTAGAAAAAAATATTTAAAAACACTTAAAGAATTTTTGGAATGGTTGTTATTGTATTACCTTTTTATATATTTGGTTAAATTTATTATATATGTATTATTTTTGTGCGATTAATTATTTATTTATTCATTATTTTGTAATTTTTATTAATTTATTCATTGCGTTGTAATATTTAGTTTTTTATTCATAAGGATTGTAATATTTTTTTTTATTTACTTCCGTTAAATATTAGATGACAGATATTATGTCGCTTATCCATGGCGGTGATGGTGAGGGGCGGATCCATCAAGGAATCCCAACCGCACTTTATCTACATGCGCTCAACCACCTCGTAATTAAAATATTTAACACATAATAACCTTATCAATTTAAAATTAATTCAAATTTTGATTAAAACATTAGAGGCCTTAGCCAAACTAGGACACCCCTTACCCGTAGATTTTTGCATTTGGACGATACGTGGAACCCGACTGGCGAGTACGGGCACCATGTGGCCTAGGTGGTGGGGGCGACAGTTTGGGAGAATATCCCGCCATGCTACAAGAGGTGGAAAGATGTGCCCACAGGCATGAAACAAACTATTCTATCCTGATTACAAGAGTTTTTTATATTGAAGGGTGGAGAAACATACCCGATTGGGATAACATTGAAAAAGTTTAAGGAAAAGCCAGTCAACTCGGTATAGAAATTGGAAGCGTTTTTTTTTTTTTGCTCGGCAAGTAGAAACTATATTAATCAACTTTCAAGTTACATGGGCTCACTAAGAGGCCTATTACATTTTAACTTGGGCCAGTCCACTTGGACCCCCTACCATTTAGACAACTAAAAGACAAAAACGTACTAAGTAAAGTACTACATCTCACGTGTACACAAGTACATTACACCGAATCTAACAATCCCATCTAACCCTAATCGGATCGACAACCCTCTTCTCTTCCACTTTCTTGAATCTACAAAGCGCTTCTTTGAATGCCATAGAGATGCTCTCAACTATTTTCTCTTCAGTTTTCCAGATATTGTTGAAGATTCTCTCATTTCTTTCAGTCCAGATGATATAAGTGGCGATTGAAAGGAGTATTCTCATTACCTCTTGGTTCGTAGCTTTGCCGCCTTGAAAGTCAATGAACCATTTCATCAGGTTCTCCCAGTCAGAGATCTTGGTAGAAACCCTATGAATGTTCAAGCAACTGAACCAAATCCTCTTCGTAACCCCACATTCCCAAAATAGGTGATTTCTGTCTTCACTTGTTAATTTGCAGAAATCGCACAATGAATTAGATATAACACCCCAAGAGGCTAACCGATATTTCGTCGGTAGTCTATCTAAGTGGATCAACCACAATATAAATTTGTATTTCGGAGGGCTTTTGGAGCTCCAGATGATTCCAGACCATTCATTGAGCGGTTTTTTTGGTCTCAGATGTTCATAAGTTTCCCTAAAAGAAAAGGTACCTTTTTTACTACAGCTCCATATAATTTTATCTTTTTTATTCGGCTCAATAGTGATATTTGCGGTGACTTTTTCCATAAATTTGAAGTTTGCAGGCCATCGCCATCTTGTTTCCTTAATGAATTTGCTCAGTTTACAATCAATATAGTAGCCTGAGACCAAGCTACTGCTCTGAATATCTTGGAGACACCTGTTTTGAGGTATCCAGAAGTCACCCCATAGCGAGATGTCTTTGCCATTACCAATCTGGTATGATATTAACTTACTCGCAATATGTCTTAATTTGAGAATTTTCCTCCATCCCCAAGAGGTATCTTGGGGAATTTGGACTAGCCAGAAAGATTTTCCCTTTAGTAAGTTTATTTGAACCCAATTGGACCATAAGGTTTTCTTTGGGAAACAGCAGTTCCATAACAGTTTTAAGAATAGCTGTTTGGTTTTGGATAAGTAAGTCCCTTATCCCTAAGCCACCTTCCTGAATAGGGTAACAAATAGCTTCCCATGAGACCTTTGCCCCTCCTTTAAATTCACTTGACCCTTTCCACAAAAAAGCCATAA
The DNA here is from genome assembly GCA_029959085.1 of Nemophila menziesii. Lineage (NCBI taxonomy): Eukaryota > Viridiplantae > Streptophyta > Magnoliopsida > Boraginales > Hydrophyllaceae > Nemophila > Nemophila menziesii. Next base: position 69,573,418 of record JARWIR010000003.1, on the reverse strand, counting down.
TCTTTTGTTGAAGAGCTTTAATAACTTTTTTAGGAATGGCAAATATATTAAACCAGAAGCTTGATAGGTTGTTGAGAACTGATTTGATTAGTTGAAGTCTTCCAGCATAAGATAGGTATTTAGAACTCCATTGCTCTATTTTATTAACCATTTTCTCAATTAAGGGTTTACAATCATCAGCACTTAATCTCCCAGTAATTAAAGGAACCCCTAAATATCTCATAGGAAGTTGTCCCTCAGGAATCTGGAGAATGTCCCACATACTCTGTTTAATCTCATCAGAACACCCACCATAAAATATGTTGCTTTTATTAAAACTTATCTGAAGTCCTGATAGTCTGTAAAACACCTGCTGATATTGACGCGGATGTTTGGAGAAGATGTCGGGAGATGTGGGATGACATAGATTGTCAAGTATAAAAGTTAAATGTTATTGTAACTATTATAAATGCGTATTAATTTTTTTTTAAATTATATTGGAACAGAATCAAGCGAAGATTAACAAGGAAAACTGAAAGAAGCAAAAAAAACTGGGCAAGGCTGGATCGAGAAAATTTTTCTAGACTCGTGAGGTCATTTGTAAGGTACAATATTTTTTAAAAATAAAAATATATTAATTACTTTAATTAATTTTTAATATAATTAGGTTAAAATGTTATTGAATAGGGGAAGATGAAAAAACCGACAAAGGTGTCGTTGAGTTTTATCGACAAGGCTACACAAGAGGAAAGGGAAATTCCTCAATTTGGGAGGGGGGGGGGGCTTTGTCAAGTATACGGGTTACGATGAGGAGAAGGATGAGTGAAGGAACCCGAAGTATAAACACTGTAATATGGGTGTTTTTTCAAACTTTTAAACTTTTATTTTAATAAATTTTTAATTACCTTTTATTGTCGTCTAACATGATATTTATCGGGAAAAGCTGAAGAGGAGGGTGACCAAGACACATGCGGGGTCATCTGATGGGACCTCATCTACTGAAGTGCCGCTTATAGACCAAATCGGCATCTTCAAAAAGTCAGTTCAGGAAGGTATGGGCCCACCGAAGATGCTTGGGTAGCCGGTGTTGGTTTGGTTCAGAAGAAAGCCCGTACTTCCGAGTTAGATCCTTTGGTCAGGTGGAATGAGGAGTGACTCAACGTGATGATGGCAGCTACGAATGAGATTCGCACAGCTCAAGGCCTCCCCTATCGATCCTACAGTATCATCGATTGTCTCCACAACTAGCACGACACGCGGTCCTTCCTCTTCATCTTTTCTCTCTCCTCTAGCCCCGATCCCCCTAGAGGAGAGAGAAAAGATGAAGAGGAAGAAAGCGAAGATGCCTCTCGGTAATGATCCTTGAGTTTGGATTAGTTTTTGTTGATTTTTTGATGTATTTTTTACTATTTTGACTATTTCTCGGGTGTTTGACTTTTTATCGGATGTTTGACTTAATTCCGATCTTTGACTTCAATTTAACTAAATATTTCTTTATGATATGTATTTGATGTTTTTAATTATCTATTCAATATATTTGTATAAATATTAAAATAAAAATATAAATATAAATTGAAATTAAATTATAAAAAAATAGAAATACAAATAAAATTAAATTAAAATGAATAATTAAAAGTAAAATACAAATTGAAATTCGGATTAAAAAAACAATGTTAGCGACGACTTTTTCGTCGCAAAAGAGAAGGAAAAAGTCGTCTCTAGTAATTCGTTCCACTAACGACGAGTCATCTTTTGTAGCCAAAACAAAGTGTTAGCGACACAAATATTTCGTCGCTAGTTGAGTTGGATAGCGACAAAAAAATTCCATCGCTAAGTAACGGTCTTTACCGAGGACTTCTTTTGTCGCAAATCACGGCCAGTCATTAGCGGCAAACCGACTTCTTCTCGTCACGAAAAATATTTTTTCCCGACGAATTCCTAGTGACGAAATATAGGCGACGAAAAGTCGTCGCCAATGACACAAACCGGTATCTAGTAGTGACGAAACATCATTTATGTGGGACTTTTGAGATTTATGTGGGGTTTATCTTTTTATTTAACATGTTTGGAGTTATTAGCTAATCTAGGATATAAATATGTTTTTGGAGAAATTTAAGATGATTTGTATGTTAGGTGTGTTGTTTCTAGGAACATGGATTATACGAGATCCTGAAATGATGCTAATAAGACAAAAAATCAAGGAAAAACTCAACTCAAGTCGGAAAAGGAGCAAAAAATCCGTTAGAAGCTTAAAAGGAATTGTTGGCCAAACGCTTTCATTAACTTCGAAAATTTACGAAAAAATAATTGATGAGAATTCTTATCATGTAACTAACATAAAAGATAGATCTCGGGGTGTAGATCGTGTGAGCATAAATGATTTTCAAATCGAAGTTAAATCAAATAAGTTATGGGCATCTTTCTATTTACAACTCAAGTTGTCCAGAATTTGTAAAGAGATTATTAAACTACTATTGGTTCATTTAAGTTAGCCTAAATGATGGGAAACGTGTTTGGAGGACTACACTTACCAATTTTTAGCCCCAAGACATACAATTTGTCAGTCATGAGGGCTTAGAATCGCCGGAGCATGAAGCAGCATGGGGTTTACACCTATTTCATCAAATCTTTTTAATTAACTCATGTGAACTTTAATTTCTTTCTTTCCTTAATCATGAACTACTTGTAATTTAATTTGTTTTCTCTAAGCATGAACTAAAATTATTTTAGTTTAAGATTACACATGTATGAACCCTAACTATGATTTGAGATTTAATGTTATGAAATTTTGGGATTTATTATTTAAATAAAACGTGAAGTTATTGTTGTTGTTTAGATCATTTATCTTATTTTATATTTTAAAGTACGACGACCACATATTTTGGGTTGTTTAGTTATTAAGCTATAACCGGGAAACGAGTTTGGTAGTCTAGGATATTAGAATATTTTACAAGTTTAGAACTGGGAGATCAAATTATTTTGTAGGACAATTATGTGAGTGTTATAATCATAATTATTAGATAATAGTGTAGGATATCTTGAGCGAGGTTTCTAGTACTAAATAGAATCCCCTAATTATTTGGAAGATGGTTGGAGTGAAATTAGAGTCCCGATATTCCCTTAAACTGCAAGTAAATCCAAGTCATAGTTAGTGGTGACTACTTGTTTCTTGAGTTACGCCTTATATCCATATTTTCACCCCTTATTTTGGCTTGTTTCTATTTAATCTGATTTTAATTCATATTTACTAGTTAATCTATCATAAAAATCAAGTAAAAGTCTTATACTTTTAGTTTCGTCAATGATATCTATATTCACTTAATACTAAATCATTAACTTCATATTTCATGTGGAGACGATAATTCATATCACTTTAGACTACTTGCGACAACTCGTACACTTGCAATATATCATTCTCTGGGTGTCTATGTTATAACACAACTTAGAGGACACTAGTTATTGGCGTAGTTGCAGGAGAATAGTTAGATGATTGTAGTTTTAGTTTTGCTTATGATATTTGTTGTTACATTTTAAACCTTTTCTTGAATTTTTTTTTATTATTCTATCTAGGTACAAGCTCGCCTCCCTAGTGGTAAATTCGATCACCGACCGGTATAGACGATTGATTTGGAAAATGTATGGAGGCTAGTATTTATATCCTGGCCCATTCAACTAGGTGTAAAATCTTTGAATTATCAACAATGGGGTATTATCTACTACCGAGAACCTTATCATTACCAGAAAGAGCAAGGATGGTGTAATAAATGGGTTGGAAACATTTAACAACCTCCAACAATACCTCAAGATTCTAGATTAGACTAAGCTCTTGCAAACTTGATGCAAACAATTGAATAACAACTCAGTAGACTAGAGGAGATTCTTCTCAATCATTGGATAAACCATTTGGAAAATTTCATACAAGAATCTAAAGAATCAAAGACAAGAGACACAAAAGTTTGATTTTGAGGCCACATTGGAAAGGATACAAGGACAATTGACACACATTTTAAACTCCTTGAATGACCAAAATCAAAATTCTAGCATCACCTGAATTGTGATCAGCCCAATTATGATTCCACTCTTTCGAGTGATAATTTTCCTCCCCATTCTATACATGAAATAGAAGAAATTCAAATTGATCAACCAGAATAAGTAGTTGAGGAAGATTTTGTGATAGAAGACACTTGTGTAGGTGATGTGAAGATTGTGCCAGATGTGGTTAAAGGCAAAAATATGGTTGAGCCTCGTGTTATCATGGTGGATAAAGGGGTAGTTGAACTTATACAAAAAAATGGGGAATCATATGCTATCCTAATGGAGTTGAAACAATATCAAGAATGTGAAATTGAGGTACACCAGAGAAACAACCCAACTGAGTTAGAACAACAATATAAGTATGTGAGTGCTACTCAAGGATTTGAATTGAACAAACTAGAAGCGTGCAAGGGGTTTTGCCATGTTTCACAAAAATGTGGAGTGGAACTCGTTGAAGATCAATTGGTAATAGAAGATAAAAAAGAGTGTATATTGTCAAATACGGTCATCAGATGGTAAAATAGAAATTTGTTTTATCGTAAGAACAAGGCAGAAAAACTAGGGAACCCAACTCCAAACAAAGATCGATCAAGAAAAATCAAAGGTGGGCGATTCCCTATTAAACTATTCCAAGGAGGAGGCAATTCTAAGTAGATAAGTAACAAAAGGATCTCAAGACAAGTTTTGGGAAATTTTTCATGCCGAATTTAACGACATGATAAACAAAAGCGCTTCTTGGGAGTTATCTCAAGGTCAAAAGGGGTAAAAACCCACTCTTTTTATCGCTTTTCTTAAGTTGGTTTATAATATTTTCAGCAGTCACTACACCGCGTACAAGCTTCCGTGACTACATTTTAAGGCGCGAAAGAATGAAAAAGTAGTCGCGAAAAAAGGATTTGACCTTTACCGACTGCATGTAGTCGTTAGTACTTAGTCGCGAAAAACTCGTCGTTAGAAGTTATCTCTAGCGACGAAAGTCAGTTTGTAGTCGCAAAAAGGTATGTAGTCATTCATGACTACTATGTAGTCGATAATAACTCATCAAAACAGCGACTACTTATGTAGTCGTTAATGACTTAATAATTACCGACTACTTATGTAGTCGCTGTTTGATGAGTTATTAATGTAGTCGTGAATGACTAATGTATTACCGACTACTTGTAGTCGCTAATGACGTTTATTCTTTTTAAAGAAAATTAATAAAATATGATTCTGAATTATATTTAATTGCAACATTACAATTAAATATAATTCTAAAATCATAATTTTTTAATTTAAAAATAAATAAATATACAATTAATAATTAAAATACCAATTAATAATTAAAAATATCAATTATAAACCAAAATAATTAATTAAAATACCAAAATCATCCATAGTCAAATCAAAAGTCATATCAAAAGTCAACCCAAGTCAAAAATAGAGCCAAAGTCATATTACATCACAAAATTAATAAAAAATAAAATAAAAACCAACATAAACAACTAACAGTCATATAACCGGGTCTCCTCTTCTCCCTTAGACTCATCATCATCTTCATCTCCATCGACCTCTTCATCATCTTGACTCTCGGATGCATCAGCAGCTGGAGGAGTAGGTATAGGTTGTATAGGGGGCAAACCCTGTTGTACCCTCATATCATTAATCCATCCTATCGCATCAATAACAGCTGCCTGAGAGTAAACTGGAGGAGCACTGCTAGAAAAGGTACTAGTATTAGGGGGCCGATAAGGTGCTAGTCTTTGGGCTACTCGAAGCTCATTTATTGCCTCCATCATATGCGCATTTTGCTCATCTTGTGCCGGGCTAGTCGATGGATTCGAGACTTGCTTCTTCTTTTTTGGTCGGCCCATACCCGGTGTCCAGCTCCTCTTCGGCGACCCAATAGCCTTTTAGCAGTTCCCTCACCGACTCAATTTGCTCCTTTTGAGACAACTCACCAGCTTCAGTTAACTCAGATTGACTCTGAGTCACTTTCTCGTTCATAGCATCCCTTAACAATTTTTGTTTTATTTTAGACACGAAAAAAAATTAATATTAAAATTGATTTATGAATAAAATTATAATTAAAATTTAATTTTTAAAATAACTTACGTCAACATTCCTATATTCATCCGACCTTAACTGACTAGTCTTCTTGCTTTTGCCCACCACCTCAAAAAACGCACCCATCTGTGGAATCGGGATTTCTTCTTAAGTAGCCTCATCGCTCGCTACCACCCTCCCCTGAGAGATCAACTACTCAATACCCTATTTCATTCAACATAATTAATAAATATTCTAAATACATTAAACACCTATACATAAAAAACAAAGCACCTCATAAAGAATATCCCGAGTTAGGGAATATTTTCGAGATCCCGCTCCACTTTTATTCTTTTGTTTCTTTCGATTTAAGCTTTTTATCTTTCCTGGTGCTGAAAAAAATTAAAATACGAATATTAATAACATTCTATATAATTTAAATGATAAAATAAAAAAATGATATATAAACTGTTGCTTCCTTAGAACCCCACAACTTGCAACACAACTCCCATATCTCATCGGATAAATCATTTGGTCTCTTACCCTTCAAGTAATAATGCTTTTTAACTTTATGTTTGTAATCTTTGTACCTCACTCGCATCGTATCATCTGAATTCCCTGCAATAAATTTCCAATCTGGCCTTTTCCTCCAACCATCAATATCAAAAAATTATTTAGAGTTAAACTAAATTAATAGGTTATTATATAAAATTATAAATGGTGGGATTAGTTTTAACATTACCGATAAACGCTTAATGACTGCTACTTTGTCAGGAGTTGGAACTTTCTCCCACGCTTTGTAGCACGGTGGAATCCTCTCTCGAATAGTTATCCCAACCACCTGACTAACGCGTTTCCCGTATTTTCCCGAGGGATTCCACGTGTCGTCTAGAATGCAAAAATCGATAGGCAAAGGCCACCCTACCGCCTTTAGTGCCTTAAGGGCAGTCTTTAAAGCCGCATTCCCCCTCTTCTTGCGCTCATTTGGTTCTATTTTCAATTAGATTTAATTAATGTATAATTTATATTTAAAATAATTTTGGATATAGAGTATTTTATTTACCCGGTTGATTGTTACAATCTGCAAGGTTTTTGTTGGGATTTTGATTTGGGTCGCGGCCCCACCGTCCCCTCCGTGATTCCTAACATCGGCCATCTAATATTTTGTAATATAATTAAAAGACAGAAATAAAAATTAAATGAAAAACTAAAAATTATTACATCACCAAATTAAATACATGAATGTAACATTAAATAAATAAAAATTATTACATCACCAAATTTAATACAAAATAAATATTACAATAACAAATTAAATAAAATAAATAAATTAGATAAAAGAAAAAATATAATAATACATCTAGTATTCCACTTACAATCTGTATTACACAAAAAAATTATGTTAGTCATATAGTAAATAAAAAAATATATAATTTTTTTTTTATATTTCAAAATTATTCTTTTTTATTTTTTTGTTATATTTGCAAATTAGTCCTTTAATTTTTTTTAAATATATTTTAGTTTATTTTTATTATCTTTTACTTTTTTGATAAATTGTATTTTAGTCCCTATAACTTTTTAAAATTATATTTTTGTCCTTTAAGTTTCCTAAAAAACATTTTAAGACAAATTATATTACTAAATGGTCTTTTATTTTTTTTAGATTATAATTTGGTCCCTATATTTTTATAGAGTAATGATATATGTCACCCCTTTTCATGTCACCCTTTTATCACCTTTCTATATATATGTTTTGATTTCCTTGATCCAATATTATATAAACAATTTTTGTACTACTTTATGTTAATATAATAATTTTTTAAGTTACAATTTTGTCCATTAATTTTCCTAAAAAACAATTTTAAGACAAATTATATTCTTGTATGGTCTATTTATTTTCTTAAAATTGCAATTTGGTCCCTATATTTTTATATACACAATTTTAGGCTACAAAATGCAAATTACATCCAATTTTAAATTTCATAATGCAAATAATTGTAGGCCAAAAACTCTAATAAACTCTAACTTTGTGTAATTATTTTTTTATTCAAAATTTAGCATCTAACTAGTGTCTAAACTAACATAAATCACACCTAAATAACACATTAAATTCTCGAATTTTATAATCTTCACCAAAAAAATCATGAAAATTATTCACATTTATTTATTTTTCATTTTAGATACTAATTTGTGTTAAAAATATTCCTAAAACACTCTTTAATTCTAGGAATTAACAACAACATCAAAAAATCCAAAAACAAAAAAAAGGTTTAAAAAAAAGATGAAAATTAAAACAAAATTATGTGGTGAAAAACTTACCTTTTAGGATGAAATAAAAGCTCTTTTGATGTAGACCATGCCCATATGATTCGGATTTAAACACAAAACAAAAAAAATTAAGGTTAGTTTTAAAATAGAGAATAGAATCTATTGAAATCATAAGAAAAAAAGATAAAAAAGGGTTAAATCATGATAATATTACCTTACTTGACGATTGTGAGGTGTTTCTAGCTTCAATCGAAGCTTGGAATGGAAAAAATCAAGAGAGAGAGAGAGGCGTTTTTTTAAAGTGGAGTATAAGATAAATGATGAATGAGGTCTCGGCAGAATACATATAGGATAAGCTTTTTAGAGACTACATAATGTAGTCGCTAGATAGTAGGTAAGTAGTCGCTAATGGCAAGTTTAACAGACACGTGTCCGTAGTCTTACCGCCACATGAGGTTTTCGCGAATACTGAGTAGTCGTTAAGCGTTAAATTTTAACGCGTGTCCACCCAATGGGCGGGAAAATGGACCGCCATAAATTAATTGGATATTTAATTCACCTCTAGCGACTACACTGTAGTCACGAATAGTGGTGCTCTCTTTAGCGACTAGTTCTTATGTATGAACTAGTCGTGAATGATACAAATCATTAGCGACTAGGTCATACATATGACCTAGTCGCTAAAGGGAGTAACTAGTCGCAAAATACCTTCTTTTTTTTAAATTAATATTGGACAATTTTAATTTCTAACGAGCAATATACTTAACGTAATACAATTCCAAACTATCAAAAAACATAATCAAATCCCAAACAATCAAAAACATGTAATCATAATCAAAACAATCAAAAAACACGTAATCACCACAAATCCTCAAATATAACTACCAACTTCCAAAAAAAAAACTAAACGCTAAAGATATAATAAAATCCCAAACAATCAAAAACACGTAATCAAAATCCTAACAATAAAAGACACCTAATCAACACAAATCCTCAAATATAACTTCCAACGTCTAAAAAAACTAAACACTAAAGATATAATAAAATACTTCAGTACGTCTCGTAACTACTCATGTCAACAACTTCCTCATCACTATCAACGTAGATTGGTTCCTCTACTTCATCGTCAGTATACTCATCCACCGTGTCGTCCAAAAACTCATCCTCTTCTTCAATAAATAATTTTACATGCAATAGAGAAGGGTCAAATGGGATTTCCTCATCAGTTGTCAAGTGTAACTGTGAGTAATCCGCCTCGGTGTTCACCAATGGGATCGTGATACTCTCGTTTTCAGTAGGTAGTGATTATGCGCCCTATAACTCGGGACTCCATCCATGTCTATCATTGATTTCCCAAACTACTTACCACCCTTTTTGTGTTTTCCTTGAATTAATCTCATCAATGTAAAACACTTTTTTTGCTTGTGTTGCTAAGATGTATGGCTCTTCTCTCCAAAATAAAGTAGACGTGTTAATAAAGGTTACCCCATTCTCTGTCCTCGCAGTACCCGTATTATACCAATTACACTCGAATAACACAACAGAACAACCACCATCAAATGTAACCACTACAATCTTGACTAATGCACCGTAATACGGTTTTTCTTCGTACATGGTGCATACCCCGTAATCTTGAGTCACTCTTTTTTCACCCTTTCCACGAGTAACCCATTTGAATCCATTCACAACACATGAATCGTACTTATAAACTGCACCATGAGACTTATTAGCCAATGAAATCATCCCACTAGTAGCAAATGCATCGCCGTCTTTTTTCATTTCATAAACCTATAAACATAAACATTTATATCAATATTGTCTAATATTGAATCTTAATTTGGTATTTGAATGAAGCTATACCTTATGCATAAACAAGTCTCGAAAATTTTGTCGGTGTTTTCTATCTTTATCAACTACAGGGCCCGATAACGTGGCTTTGTGTTCACTACACATTTGAAGAGTAAAGTCAATATGTTTTTTATAATAATAAAATTAAAAAAATAACAAATAAAATGATCAACTTATGTCATCAAATGCTGGATTTCGTCGCAATTAAGTAGGATGTACCAGTTGATTTGCTCCTTCTCAATGTATTGAAAAACACCATACTCTTTTTTACCGATTGGAGTCACTGACTCTTAAATATGGATAACTCCTTAGGTTGAGCTTCAGTCTCGGTATATCTACTCGGTTCGTTGAACTTTGTTTGTTCTTCTTGAAGATAAAGCGATATGAAAGTCAAAGTCTCCTCTACAGCGTACCCATCGGCGATTGAACCCTCCGGCCTAGCTGGGTTTTGTATGTACTCTTTTAGCTTCTTTAAATACCGCTCAAATGGGTACATCCAACGCATCTGAACCGGTCCACCTAACAAAGTTTCGTCATATAAGTGTATAACCAGGTGGATCATTATATAGAAAAACGCGGGAGGCAAAATCATTTCCAGTCTACACATAACTTCAACCACTTTCTCCTTACCTGATTCTAACTCTAGCCTGTTGAGATTTTTCATACAAACGACTCTAAACACGTTAGCTAACCCAATAATCACATCACTAATTTCTTTATCTTCAATAAGCCCTTGGATACTAGCCACGAAAGGATACTGCATCATCACGTGACAGTCGTGAGATTTCATTCCAATAATCTTGCTTGTATTACTTTGAACATTATTTTTCAAACTAGATGCGAAACCATCGGGAAACTTCTGTGCCTTCAACCAGTCAAGAAATATTTTCTACTTTTTGGTTGACAAAGTATACTTTGCTCGTTTCAGTATCTGTTTACCTTCTCTTGATGCCAACTACAAATCTTTACTGATGTTCATATCCTTAAGATACATTCTCGCTTTAACGTTGTCTTTGTTAATTTTCCCATCAAGACCTAAAACTGTACCGAGCAAACTATCACACACATTCTTCTCGCAATGCATAATGTCAATGTTATGTTTCAACAAATTTTTGGACCAATAAGGTAAACGATAAAAAATACTCTTTCTCTTCCAATTGAATCGACGTGGAACAGTTTGCTTCACGATCTTGCCCCCAAAATCCTTGTGTTTTTACCGGTACACACAATGAGAAGCCCATCTAACTATGTCTGAATATCGGCAGGAGTATATTACTTCGGTGGGCCCCTACAATCGGAAGCAGGGGTACGAAACCTTGTCTTTTCTAAATCGATGTGTGGTAGGTAACCAAAGTCTATGGTCAAAGTAAACAACCCCTTTCTTCACCCTTAATGACAGAGTAGAATCCATGCATTCTAGACAAGCTAAGTAACCTTGACCCGACCATCCTGAAGTGTATGACCTAGCGGGGTAATCATTAGTCGTGGACAACAAACAAGCCTTCATCGTAAACTCTTCCTTCTTGTGAGCATCATACGTAAGGATCCCTTTATCCCACAACTCGTCCAACTCATCTATAACAGGTCGAAGAAAGACATCCATGTCCTTAGCGGGTAGACAAAGTCCAGGAATCAACAAACAAAGCTGAAATGTCGTCTCCTTCATACATTCCCACAGTGGTAAGTTGTAGACGGTCAATATAACCGGCCACATGCTGTACGAGTTGTTCTGCATAGAGAAAGGACAAAACCCATCGATAACCAAACCCAAGAACACATTCCAAGGTTCACTAGCAAACTCAGGATGTAACTGAACAAATCTCTTCCAACTATCTCCATGAACCGGATGACGCAACACATCTGGATTTGTACTCTTCCATGTACGGTGCCAAATCATATTTACGGCAGTGTGTCTCGAAGCATAAAGTCGCTGCAACCTCGGGGCAGTTGTGAAATATCGGAGTTTCTTATGCGCTACTTTCTGAACCTTCTTCTGTCCCATCTAGATTCACTACATAATGGACAATTATCGAGGGACTCATTCTCCTTGTAAAATAAAGCACAGTCGTTCACGCAAACATCGATGGTATTGTACCCCATACCTAAACTTTTTAACTTTTTGTTGCACTCCTCGTATGACTCGGGCAAGGTATGAGGTTTAGGCAACACACGGCACAGAAGATCAAGCAACTCAGTGAAAGACGTGTTAGTCCACTTATTCTTCACCTTCACGTGCATTAGCTTCACAATGTAATTTAATGAACTCATTACTATACAACCAGGGTATAACTCGGTCTCTAATTCGGAAAACATAGTTTTGAATTCGCCACGTGTTGAACTGTTCTAGTCTATCATCTCGGTGTCACCTGAATGAACTCCACCCTCATAATTAAGTCTAACATCTTCGTAGACATTCGACATTTCAGTTTCTTCATATCGAGTCTCGAAAATTTCATCGTTCTCACGCTTTGTCCAAATCTCATACGTGGACAAAAACCCAAATTGTAAAAGATGTACCTTAACTTTGACCACGTTATACTGATGTCTCCCTATTTGTTCTAAATATTAACCCTTAGGAGACATCATTTTAGGTGAATATTTGACTTATTTGATAGACTTTAACGCTTATTTCATTATATTGCACTTTCTCCCCTTGGAATTAGACTATTTGCATTTTTAGAGCTTTTGTGCGTTAATTTGTTTGTTTGAGTACAAAGTTAGTAGGTTTATAAATTCATGAAGAAACCACTACAAGTAGTAGAAGTGAGAATTAAAGTCTTAGATCGAGTGGAGGAGCTAAAGGAAGGAAAAGAATTTCCAAGAACTTAATTAAAGAAGTTGCAGATCTGAAAGACTGTTAAAGATTACTGTTTTTGGGCCACTTAGGAGCGGATTTTGCCTTGGGCCGTGAAACATGGTTTGATAGCGACACAAAAGTTCACGGCCGTGAAACATGGTTTGATAGCCTATTGAGTTAGATATTAAATTTTATTAAGTAAATAAGGATTAATTAATGGTATTTATGATAGGTGAGGTCAGAAATGATTTTGGCCACCACTTATGTAGAAGATCTGGGTCAATAAAAAAATTGTAATATAATATAGATTGTTATTAAATTATTTGATGTTTATTATTTTTATCGTAATAACGTTATAAAATATAGATATTAATTTTTAATAAGTAAAAAAGAATTAATTAATGGTATTAATTATAGGTGGGGCTAGAAATGATCCTAGCCACCCCGTATGTAGAGATCTGGGCTGTTAAAAAAACTTTGTAATATAATATAGATTGTTATTAAATTGTTTTATGTTTATTATTTTTATCGTAATAACGTTATAAAATATTGATATTTATTGTTATTAAGTAAATAAGAATTAATTAATGGTATTAATGATAGGTGGGGCCTGAAATGATCCTACCACCACTTATGTAGAAGATCTGGGTCGTTAAAAAAACTCTGTAACATAAGTTTTTAATTTTGTTTGGGTATAAGTTTTTAATTTTTTTAATTAAAAGATAAATAATTAATGGTATTAATGATAAGTGGGGCCAGAAATGACCCTGACCACCACTTATGTCATATATTTAGGACAGTATTGTTATATAATATAGATAGATATATTTATTTCCTAAAATATTAGATGAGTTATATAAATATATATATATATCCTAAAATATTTAAATCGATGAAAAAACAATTATTTTTGGAAATTTGTTATTAAATTATATGATTTTCACTAATTATTTGCTAATAAAGTTATTAATTTGGATTTACTAATTTTATACTAATAACGGAGATATTTCCTTATTTTATACTAATTTTACTAATTTCAGAATTTTTCGAATAAATATATATATGGTCGTTTAAATATGTATCATTATATATATATATATATATATATATATATATATATATATATATATATATATATATATATATATTGTTTATTTTAGTCGATAACATTATTACGTTAGTTACTGAAGGCACTTTGAAAAAATTTAATTTAAAAAAATAAATATTTGAAATGATATAAATTGTGAAAATTATTAATTGTATAAATTGTATTAAAAATAAAAAAATTATAATAAAATGGCCTACATATTATCTAACGGTTGAAAAATGTAAACGGAAATCAAGACATTTCAGACTGTTGATCTAATTTATACAATCTTGACTATTAATTAAATTAGATCTAATTGCTAGAAATAATAAAAATTTGGTCTAAAACCAAAAAAATATTAAAAAAAATATGAGACATTTCGGACCATTGTCTTTTTTCCAATATTATATAGATATATTTCATTTTTTTTTTCTTAAAAGGGATAAGGTATAAAAAAGAAAAGGGAAAACGGGACAAATCAAAATTCCTTTATTGTGAAATCAACAACGGACCTAAGACAAAAAAAAAATGACTTCGACATCGACCAAATAGAAAACCATTTCACTTTCATTCACTCACTCACTCACTCTTAGCACATTTTTTTAAAGAGAGAGAGTTACCTCATTTATATATTATATTTTCATTAAAAAAAATGAAAGTTACTCAAGTCAAATTTCACTTTCATCTTAAATAAATAGCATCTTTAAATGAAGAAAATTGATTGTTTCATTTATGGGATTACAAAAATCTTAAAAAAGTAAGATTTTGATTCAGTGCGTGTTTGTCAAAACTCAGATGTTCAATCTGGGGAAGAATTAGAATTTTAATTTTCCCATTTGAAGGTTTTCGGAAACCTTTTCTTTTTCTTTCTTTTTCTTTCTTTTTCTTTCTTTTTCTTTCTTTTTCTCGTGTGTGTTGATAATGGTGATGAGCTTAGATGCTTGGAGGGAATTTATTAAAGGTTCCAATTCTGACATCTTTGATATAATCAAGCAAGCTATTAAGGTAGCATCCTTAGATAGTCCAGAAGAATTCAAATCAAGAAGAGATGGTATAACAAAATTAATATTTAGGTGTAGCACTAGTGGCGCAGAGTTGTGCCAAAACTGCAAAACTCTAGAACTCGAGGGTGGTAGGTGCAAGAATGTAAAACAAGTTAGCAATGGAGAAGTCAAGGCAATGACTGCTGAGCTAGAAGAAGAGTCCCAGTATCTCAGTGATGTTTTGAGGATTAAAACTATTCTAGATAACTATGAAGAAGAGGTAATCCAGATCCACTCTTCTTATGTCGTTTTTAAATCTTAATTATTATTCTCTGTTGGATCTATTGATTCTGGGTTTTTTTTTACTGAAATCTATGTTATTAGTTAGTTACACGTGCAATTTGGATATTCATTAGCTTTTTTTATCATTTTGAAATATATTCTGTCATTTTCAGTTGGATATTGATAAGGGGCGGCCCCAGGTATGAGTGTGAGTGATGTAGCCCTACTAACACTCAAGTTATACCCTAGAATTAAAAAATATTATAATTTTTTACATAAACAAGGTCAATTTATTTTTAGCCACCACAGTATATACATTTTGATCCCCTGCTATTTACTCTCTCCGTCCATCAATGTTTGTCACAATTTTTAAAAGTAAATGTCCATAAAATGTTGTCCATTTAAAATACCAATGAACTTTTTTACCTTTTTTACCAAGTTTATTCTTATTTAATATTTATAAACTTATCATCATTAAATGCATTTATGTAGTTAGTTGAGGGTAAGTTAGTAGAGTAGGAGGATTTAATTACTTTTCTTAATTCGTGTGAAAGAAAAAGTATGACAAACATTGATGGACGGAGGGAGTAAATAATAAAGAATTAATGCCCAAAATAAATTTCTCTCTGACCATCATTACTTTTTTTTATAAAAGATAAGAAAAATACCATACATTTTGCTTTCTTTTTTTTCAATAAAAAAAATCATTTAAGTTATAAAAAATTTCTCATAACTCAAATTGAGCATTAACCTTTAAATAAAACCCAAAATCTGCCATTGATGCTCAATTTTCAGTTCTTGTACGAAATCTATACAGATGTCACTGATTAGGCAATTAACTTGTAGTGTATTTTTATTTTTCCTACCAGACTGTTTCATCTTTATTAGATTCCTTAAAGAGGCTACAACTGATGGATCTCTCAATCAACACTCTGAAGGTAAGATTAATATCTTTGGCTTCTTTCTCACTATCGAATACCTTTTATTTCACGAGTTGTTCTAATACTTGAGTTTGTTTTATTTCTACTTAGGAAACAAAAGTAGGGAAGTCTGTGAATGCCCTCAAGAAACATAGCTCAAAAGAAATCTGTACGCTTGCACGTGGTCTACTAGAGTATGAACTCTTTAATGAAAATTTGCATCTTCATTATATATTTGTCGCTTTTTAAATGGAATTTATTTATTTACTGATGATTTTAGCGCTGCCCGTAATTTTATTCGCTCTCTTTGGTATCTTTTGTAGGATGATTTTATTCACTCTAATATAATTTTTGCAATATATTGTAGGATCTGGATTGCTAGAATGGATGAATATTTGGCTCAAAAATCTCACGAAAAAGAACTCCATATGTCTAAACCAAATGAAGAAGAAGACCCTTATTTACCTACACAAAATGAAGAGGTAGGCCTTGCTATGCCTCCAATGGATGAAGGGTTTTTGTCCGGAACACAAAACATTCCAATGGATTTGTCGCAGGTATGTGTATATTCCTGTCCTCGGTTAGAATATTCATTAACTTTTAGTGTACAACTAACTGGTTTTTGCTTGTTTTTCTTCTCTCAGTTTTTTGATGACATAGATGAGGATGGAAGTAAGTCTAATCGAATTTGTGTTTTAATATATAATATATATATATAATTAGCTTTATCTATGTATTAGTTTCTTTTACTGACATTCAATTTTTATTTCAGATACTTCAAACAAATCGTACATAACCAAGACCTATCAGAATCGTCCGGGAAAGCCATCACCTGAGCATATTCGCAGGCTTATCGCTGAGTCGTTAAATCCGGCAAAAAAGGATAAGAAACCAAAGAGAAAAGAGGCTTTCATTAAACCAAACAGGCCCTCTATCGGAGCATCTGACACTAAACCAGTGATGCAACCAAAGGCGAAGGAACAGACATTAATTAAAAAACAATGGACTTCTACACAAGAGGTGAGTATCACATAAAAATCATAGTAGAAGCTATAAATATATATTTTGATTTCGGATATCTTTTGTTATTGTTCTAACAGACACTAAAGTCTCCTGAAGAAGTAAACCTTGAGGATGCTACGAAGAGGATGAAGCAAAGATATAAAGAAGCCCATATTGGTTAGTCCTTTAAACTAATTGATAATCTATTTTCGTTACTCTTTTCATGTTCATTTGATGGTTTAATTTTATTTTTAACAGAGAAGAAGAGGCGGATGATAAAGGTAGTGGAGCTAAAAGATATACCCACCCCTCCTACTGTATCAAGATTTACAAAGAGGTTCAAGCCAAATAGAACCCGCTAGAGGAGATTTAATAGTCTTCATTAATGTTGAAGACATGTAATTAAGAACCTTGTTAGGCAATGCTTTTGAGATGTTGTTCAATTAGAGTATATTGTAGACTTTCAACTATTCTTCAGGAGTATTTATTTGGTCTGTTGCTCACTTTTGACAATTTTTCTGCATTTGAAAGTTTGTAAACTGGTTGTTCTCCTTTGTTATTTATGATATATGTGTTATATTATTTCTTCTTCATTTCTGTCCCCCTCTTTTCCTTTTCTATTTCTTTGTTTCTTTTCTCCTCTTTCTATCTTTCCTTCTTTTTCTCAGCCTCTACTATGCCTATGTGTTTACCCATTATAGCCTACTCTTTCTTATTGTTACTCATCATGTTTCGTAGTTGGCCTATTAATCTCCGGTTGTTGTTCTTATAGTACTAATTTAGTGTTAACTTAGCAAGCTCAGTATAAAACCAAGTAGCGTTCTATGAGTAGGAGATCTAGAGGAAGGTTTAGCCTATTCAAGCATATAATTGTACTTAAGATAGTGGCTTTGTGGTGTAGATAGACAACATAATTATTTGTGGGTACAGGTGGAAAATGATTGTTGGAAAAAAAATTATCAACACGTGATTAGAATTTATATGTGAAAACTATGTTTATCCGTTCAATAAACAAAGTAATTACAAAGTTGATAGGCTCCAAGTTTAATTGTCTAATTACTTGAAAACTTAAGCTTACACTTAAAATATATGAAACACTTAATAAGTAGTATGGTAGTTTATGAAGTGCATGTGAAGAAACTATATAGTTGTTGTAGCATATTTATAAAAAACAATGTTTATGTTTATCTTCATGTTTAAGTTTAGGTTTAGTGACTTATTAATTATATCTTTAAGTAGATGTTTAGGTTTAGTACTGACTTATTAATTATATCTTTAAGTGCATGTATTATGTATAACATTAAAATCAAACAAAATAAATTTTAGAGATTATCACATTAATTATCAATATCTTTCAATATACATGATTGAATCCCTTAACTGGTTTCAATTTTGGAAATTGATTCTATATGTCGGTTACTTTTATTAATTTGAATTGCAAATTAAAAAAATTTGGATAGTTTTGGATGTCAGTGCATGAGCATGAGATGTATAGTGCTACTATTTTTCTTAAGATTGGATAATTAAGAGTTATACAATTATTAAAAACTATTTCACTCTCGTTCTAAAATAAGGTTTATAGATAATTCTCGGCATTTTCCAGTCACATTTGTTTCGAGTGGTATGTTTCAATATTCCATAAATTTTATCTCCTAATGATATTTTTCGCACATATTATAGATCCCGTTTTGCGTCTTTCGATTAGCAGACACACTTCGCGTCATTCAATCAGCACACACACTTCGCGTCATTCAATCAGCACGCACACTGAAATCTCTGTAAATTTTTGTAATTGTGAACGATGCATTCCTTCCTAAAATATCTTTAATGGGCACAATCCATGGTATTATGGTTCCTCTTACTCGTACAGTTTGCTCCAACTCAAGTATGAATTCTTGGGATTCGGCATCAGCACACATGTCTTTAGATCCAAGTTCCTCGGCCAAATTCAAACCCTTGTGCAAAGCGATATATTCGGCAACAATCAAAAAAATTGTTGTAATCTTCATCGAAAATCATCCTATACACATCCCTTTTTCATCCCATATTAGTCATCCTACAGCTCCACAATTACGACTACGATCAACTCTCTCATCCGTATTTATCTTCCATCCATGGTGTTTACTAAGTCGACTTTCCCTTGCTGGTTTAAGAGGCCATCACTCAATCGCAAAACACTTGGCCTTACAAACTAGCGTCGCTCCTCTTGGAAAAGGTATATGTTATAAAATATACTCGTTTCTAGTCTTCCATATTCCCCATATTAGTGCTTTACAAATATATTCCACAAAATCCTTGCAAGAAGATATTTAACCGTAACACTCTTGAACCACCATTCACTAGATTCCACCTTGGATTGCAACAAGTAGGAACCTGTATTGATCTCTAAAGGTGGTACATGTCCTTGCTAGTGGATATTGTGCTCCAGAGTACTAGACAAAGGCCATGTAGTGACTAGGGATTTGCAACGGATCGGATTATTGCAAAAAAAATCCAAAACCATGTCCATATCCATTTAATTAATCAAAAACCAAACCCTAACGGATTTAACCAGCGGACTTACTTTTCAAAACCATGTCTGAATAATTCGGATTTGGTTTTTTTTAAACGGTTTTTTGGATTCTAACCATACCCAAACTATGACTCTATAAATATATTGAAACTATTGAAATAAGATCACAAATACAAGAAAAATCTCCAATATATAAAATATTATGTTGATCTTTGATTAAATAACGTTTTTGTTACTTTTTTTGGTTAAATCTAATACTTACATTTTAGTTTTGAGATATGAAAATGCTTTTTTATCTATATTATTATAAAATATACAAAAATAGATGATAATAAACGGATTTTTGGTTATTCGTTTTATATTCAATTAAAAAAATAACCTAACGGATTTAACCATCGGTTACATTTTTCAAAACCATAACCTAACGGTTTTGTCCATGGTTTCATAATCGGTTTTTAATCGGTTCGGATTTTCATCGGTTTTGGTTTTAAACCATAACCATTGACATCCCTAGCAGTGACGCTCATTGAATGGTCTACTAAATCACATAATGAAAAAGATATATGTCACGTTAGATGCACAATGTCTGTTTCTGCCCAGGATCATACTTAATTCTAGTGGTGCATCAAAGTCAAGGTTGGCTCCTCCTACGATGTATTTGCTTTCATCATTTGCTGGTAAAACAAAACCAAGGGATTTCCGCGTCTTTTTAATCGTAGTCTAAATAGCCTCCTTAAAAATTTAGGCCTAGACTCGTTAAATCAACGGGTGATATCAAACAAATGTCTTGTAGTTTCATCAAAGACTTTGTAATATGGGAAATCGATGAGATGCCAATCTTTTTTTTTTTTTGATAAATTCAAGCAAATAAGTAGTTTATTCTAAATACACCATAATAGTACCCTAAACTTCTGAGGGCACCGAAATTCCCATACCCTATTACATTATACACATTCACGCATACCCACACTATTATTACTTGCATGCTTCGTTTTCACCGAATTAACTTTGTTGGTCTCATTCCACCACAACAAATAGTTTGGTATTCTTCTATATCTCTCCCTGAATGTATAAATGATAAATTAAGAGCTTAGTGGCAGAGAGTAAATGATAAAATATCTTCCATTTCCACGAGGCATTATACCTCACAAAGAACACTACTTCCTAAAATAAGATGTCACTCTTGATTACTCGTAAAACATATCAATGAGTAGTGCATATCTTACCCAAACATTAATCCAGAATGCCACACTCTTTTCATTTTGAATAACTCATATGGATCCCCTTCTAAATACGGCAATACCTTCGACGGTAGCTCGGCATATTTACAAGTCAGTTGTTCAAAATGGTTGTTTCCTAAAATACTTTTGTCGTAAAGCTTGTGGCCATATAAAAACCTTTTCATGTACTAGTATTCACCCTAAATTTATCAATAATGCCTTGGTAATGTTTGACGCATCTCTAAAACCCAATCCTCTTTCGCATTTTGGCTTACACAGTTTGTTCAAAGCTATCTAGTGTATTTATCATTGGTCATCAAATGATCCCCAAATAAATTCTTGTTAAATCTGATCTATCTTTTGATAAACATAACTAGGTAACGTAACTGTTTGCATAATATACATAGGCATTTCACTCAGTATGGATTACGTAAGAGTGATTCTTCCCACTAATGATAGTTTATGCACCTTCAATCCTACCAATTTATCATGTGAGTCATTCATCTTATCCCCATAGAAACCCCTCCTTCTCTTGCCTGAAAGGATTGGAACATTAAAGTATTTTCCAACCCTTTGTTTCTCAAAGTACTACTCTTCCTTATGATATAGTTTAATATCCCATCCTCCGCATACCTTGAAAAAATGATGAGAGATTTAACACTAATAATTGTTTGACTCGCGTTCTGACAAAAATTTCATCGTTTCTTACAACAGTTCAAGTTGGTGAATAGATACCTCAGATAACAAGATTAAATTGGAAACAAATAAAATGTGGGATATAGATAACCCCCCTGACCATAGTCGTAAAGGCTGTCAAGCACCATTTTCTACAAGTTGTTGTATCAAGAGCGACAATCGTTACATACAAATGACTAACTGGTAAGGTGATACTGGGTCCCTTTTTGAATACCTATGAAAATAAAAATCCTAACTTTTTTTTTGATTTAGGTAATCTGAAAATTTGAGCCAACCCTGATCGTCATATAGTAATAGAAATTTGTGGTTGATATCAACATATAAATGAGCAAACATTTATGAGAAAATGATTTAATATTTATATCATTTAATAAAGGATTTCCAACTAACATAATTGACCAACATTTAATTTACTTGTATGATAGAAGACCAATCCTCATAACTATCCATCAAACGTTTAACACCCCACCAAGACGATATCTAAATTTAATCTTCTCTCCAACAACTTATATCTTCTTTCTTTATTTATGAAAGAGAAAAGGTCAAATTTTGGTTAGCCATTGAAGTATTATTAAGTTATTATATAAATAAAATAAAATAAAACTTCTAAATTTTAAATATAGATGACACCGTGTAATTATGTTACCATGTCAAAATATTTTGATAGTGTAAATATTATACAATAAATAATTATAATAAAACTTAATTCTTCAAAATTGATAATATCGAAACTCTATCTTCCCATGAATATTTGTAAGTTACATACCATATGCAACAATAGTTCGATCACTTTTCCCCCGGTCATTGGATTATTTTGAAACATTTGTTTGGTCTGCAAATTAACTATACAAGTGTATTAAAACAAGAAACTTTGCAATATTTCTATATCCATCTGATTTAGCCATAATCCAAAATATAATTTGACCTCATTTTATTGACTACCAATTGATAGAAAGAAAATGTCATATAAGTTATAACTTCAAAGGGGTAAAATACCAACAATGACGTACTATCTATAGGACGCTTTCCATAAATACCTTTAAGACCTCTGAGGTCTTCGAGGTTAATAGGGATGAATCACGCAAAGGGAGATATCGGATGAACTCGTCCATCTTGCTCAAATAAAACATGCGAGGATATCTCATCAAGGCCATTGTAAACAAACGTGGCCCATTATCTAGACAAAAAAAACCCTATGAAGAGATGATATCCATGAAAATTGGAGGAGCAGTTCAAAGATCGTGACTTTATGGGAGAATGATGAATAACAACTTGGTCAT
Source organism: Nemophila menziesii (assembly GCA_029959085.1). Lineage (NCBI taxonomy): Eukaryota > Viridiplantae > Streptophyta > Magnoliopsida > Boraginales > Hydrophyllaceae > Nemophila > Nemophila menziesii. Next base: position 69,550,484 of record JARWIR010000003.1, on the reverse strand, counting down.
ACACTATCAATATAAATATTTTCTATATTAAACATTATACATGTATACACAAGGCTCGTCAATGCCACACATATACAAATACAAGATAATTTCACTCTTCTTTTCAATTTTATTTTGATGATATAACTTAGTTGCTCTATTTTACTCAAACATAAACATTTCTACTCAAAAAATTCAGTCCATCTAGCTCAATAATTTCTATCTGGTAATATACGTTCATCCAGATTGCACCGTCTGCGGGAAACAACTAATATTTTCACCCATTGAAATACCACAAAACTTTAGAATGGTGATATCAAGTTGCTTCATAATGGTGAAGAGAATGATGGTTATAAGTCGTGCAAGAACATCTTCCTACATAGTGGATAGGTTGTAGCACCACCACTAGTTGGTTCAAGTGAAGTGAAGAAACATAATAAAAAGAACCTACCAAGCCAAATTTAGATGAAGTAACGGTAGAAGTGGGTAGACGATGTGGAAGAGGAGCTAGCCGAAAAACCAAAAGTGCGAGAGAAACCAAGAGTAGAACCTCCACCAAAATATATATTTTATTAGGTTATATCAGTTATTTGTTATGTTAGGTTGTTGCTTTTCTCAAGCTCTTATCTTGGTCAACCTAACTTGGTTTCGAAAAGCATGCGCCCTAAGTTAGGTCAATTTTGTACTTTATGTAGTGGGCTAGTTGAATTTGTAGTAATTGTATTGGGCTTAAACTTTAAAAACACATTTTATTGTATTGTCTAGGTCAATTTATTGGTCTAGACGACTGATTAATCGTGTTGAACGGTTAATTAATTGGGTTAAACTTTCTCTTAATCAGTTGATACCTAAAAGGACCTTCCAACTATCAACATGAGTGGTGTCTAGGTGATGGGGTATATTCAAGCGACTAGGTGATTTGGCGGGAAGTTTTTAAAAAATTGGTTATAAGTCACATACCTGACATTATTTTGATAAGATATACTTTTCTTCTTTTTAGTTTGACAACATTTTATAACAGTATTTCCAAATGAATAGAGATAGAAAATTTGAGTATCATATCATTTTCTATAAGGTACCACATAAGTAGGATAAGAAAGAGGATGAATGGGTAGTAGCTTATGCATCATCTCGAGTGACAAAAGTAAAATATCCAGACACAATAAAATAATCATCAAACTTTGAAAATCGTCAGATAAGTCTGGCTCTTCAGGATCAAATAATTAGACTTTAAAACAACCATCAATTAAGGAAATACTCATCTATGGATAATTCTTCAATGCAATAAAGAGACAAAGGTTGAAAAAGTCGGGTGCAGATAAGACATGATTGGGAGAGCAATCAAAAGGAGGCACTTGGCATACACAATGAATGGAAGGATAACAAGTGGTGTTCTTTGTATTTGCCATTTAACCTTTTTGCTAATGTTACTGTAACCCCGAGCGGATTTGTTTTTATAAAGTCACTGATGTTCCCTTACACATTTGACACATGGTGGTTGGTTCAGCAACATTTTTATAAATATCCATAGAAATTGGACAAATGGATGTCCTCTATTCATCAAAATTTGTATGTTATATTTAATTACATCATGTATTATAAATTAACATTATTAATTTTTGAATTATTTTATATAATAGAAATATGATTGCATTTTTTAAATTTTTTATGTCTAGATTTCTAAACTAATATATTAAAGTATGAAAATCGCAAATAAAACATTTGTATTAATATACTTCCACTCTTAATTTTAATTTTAAATTTGGTGTATAAATGTCAAGTATTTAATAATTTTAACTATAATTTAACCATAATTTCTTTCAAGTTTTAACCTAAAGTAGAATTAAATTCTATATAAGTATATTAAATACATATTTATGTAATTAAAAAATATAATTGTTGCTTTATTATTTTATAGATTAATATTTTTAAATTTACTGTTCTATATAAGAATTTATTAATAAGTATAACAAATTTTCAACTACTTAAATTACTCTAATTCAATAAATATGATGCATCCGTGTACACAGTAATTGATTTGTGATTGTTATTTTAGTATTGGATTATAAAGTATTTTTGAAGTTTTTATCAACAAATTTGAAAAGGTTAGTAACTGTCCTTTCATATATTTCAATAAGGATGGTATTTTTTTATGTATACGGTTTGTCATTGTTGTTTTTTACATATTTTATTTATGTAGATATGTTATTTTCATCATCTTAATTAGTAATTATATAATATATTAATATAATAAATCATATTATTAGGTAAATTTTTGAAGGTAGAAATGTATTAAATCATTTTTATATTAGGTAAGATATTGAAATTAGACTTAAATATATAGGTATTAGATATTATATATAGATATAAGTCTTATTTAAGTTATTCATTTCTTGATAAATATATATTGTAAAAATTATATGTGTTATTTAGTCTATATATAGGTAGAAGTGCCATTAGCATATTTTTGTCATTAGTATATTTTTGTCATTAGTATATATAGATATATAGAATATCAAATAGGATAGGGTAAGTCGTTATATGTAGAATATATATTTTTTTGAAATTATTGTTTTTTTTTCGAACGGACGGAATTAATGTTAAAAAATAATTATGTTATGAATATTGTATTAAGGTATACAAAATATTAATGATATTGGCCAATCTTTGGTAATATAATCTACAATATAAACTTAAATATACGCTCATGATAGAATTAATTTTTGAAAATATATATATTTATATGTATAAATTAATATTACATATATTTTTGGAGATTATTAAATAATTGAAGAATTATTTTTGGAAATATTACCGGGAAATTGTTATTAAATTAATTTGATGTTTATTATTTTTATGGTAATAACGTTATAAAATATAGATATTAATTTTTATTATTAAGTAAATAATAATTAATTAATGGTATTAATTATAAGTAAGGTCAGAAATAATCTTGGCCACTACTTATGTAAAATATCTAGGTTGTTAAAAAAACTAGGTTATGAATAGAGTATACAAAACATAAATGATATTGGACAATCTTTGGTTATATAGTCTACAAAATAAACTTCAATATAGGCTCACGACAGAATAATTGTTTTTGATAATATATATTCATATGTATAAATTTATATTACATATACTTTGGAGATTATTAAAAAAATTGAATAATTATTTTTGGAAATATTATCTTGAAATTTTTATTCAATTTTTTGATGTTTATTATTTTATTGTAATAACGTTACAAAATATAGATATTAAATTTTATTAAGTAAATAAGGATTAAAAAATGGTATTAATGATAGGTGGTGTCAGAAATGATTTTGGCCACCACTTATGTAGAAGATCTGGGTTAATAAAAAAATTGTAATATAATATAGATTGTTATTAAATTATTTGATTTTTATTATTTTTATCGTAATAACGTTATAAAATATAGATATTAATTTTTAATAAGTAAAAAAGAATTAATTAATGGTATTAATGATAGGTGGGGCTAGAAATGATCCTAGCCACCACGTATGTAGAGATATAGGCTGTTAAAAAAACTTTGTAATATAATATAGATTGTTATTAAATTGTTTTATGTTTATTATTTTTATCGTAATAACGTTATAAAATATAGATATTAATTGTTATTAAGTAAATAAGAATTAATTAATGGTATTAATGATAGGTGAGGCCTGAAATGATCCTACCACCACTTATGTAGAAGATCTGGGCCGTTAATAAAACTCTGTAACATAAGTTTTTAATTTTGTTTGGGTATAAGTTTTTAATTTTTTTTAATTAAAAGATAAATAATTAATGGTATTAATGATAAGTGGGGCCAGAAATGACCATGTCCACCACTTATGTCATATATTTAGGATCGTAGATCAAAAGTTTGTTATATAATATAGATAGATATATTTATTTCCTAAAATAATAGATGAGTTATATAAATAAATAAATATATATATATATATATCCTAAAATATTTAAATCAATGAAATAACAATTATTTTTGAAAATTTGTTATTAAATTATTTGATTTTCACTAATTATTTGCTAATAAAGTTATTAATTTGGATTTACTAATTTTATACTAATAACGTAGATATTTCCTAATTTTATACTAATTTTACTAATTTCGGAATTTTTCGACTAAATATATATATGGTCGTTTAAATATGTATCATTATATATATATATATAATGATACATATTTAAACGACCATATATATATTTAGTCGAAATATATATATATATGTTTATTTTAGTCGATAACATTATTACGTTATATATATATATATATATATATATATATATATATATATATATATATATATATATATATATATATATATATGTTTATTTTAGTCGATAACATTATTACGTTAGTTACTGAAGTCACTTTGAAAAAAATTAATTTAAAAAAATAAATATTTGAAATGACCAAAAATTTGAAATGATATAAATTGTGAAAATTATTAATTGTATTAAAGATAAATAAATTATAATAAAATGGCCTACATATAATCTAAAGGTTGAAAAATGTAGACGGAAATCAAGACATTTCAGACTGTTGATCTAATTTATACAATCTTGACTATTAATTAAATTAGATCTAATTGCTAGAAATAATAAAAATTTGGTCTAAAACCTAAAAAATATAAAAAGAAATATGAGACATTTCGGACCATTGGCTTTTTTCCAATATTATATAGATATATTTCATTTTTTTTCTTAAAAGGGATAAGGTATAAAAAAGAAAAGGGAAAACGGGACAAATCAAAATTCCTTTATTGTGAAATCAGCAACGGACCTAAGACAAACAAAAAGAAATAAATGACTTCGACATCGACCAAATAGAAAACCATTTCTCTTTCATTCACTCACTCAGTCACTCTTAGCACATTTTTTTAAAGAGAGAGAGAGTTACCTCATTTATATACGTCATCATCTAAACTTTTTTTTTCAAGATTAACATATTATATTTTCATTAAAAAAAATAAAAGTTACTCAAGTCAAATTTCACTTTCATCTTAAATAAATAGCATCTTTAAATGAAGAATATTGATTGTTTCATTTATGGGATTACAAAAATCTTAAAAAAGTAAGATTTTGATTCAGTGCGTGTTTGTCAAAACTCAAATGTTCAATCTGGGGAAGAATTAGAATTTTAATTTTCCCATTTGAAGGTTTTCGGAAACCTTTTCTTTTTCTTTCTTTTTCTTTCTTTTTCTTTTTCTTTCTTTTTCTTTCTTTTTCTCGTGTGTGTTGATAATGGCGATGAGCTTAGATGCTTGGAGGGAATTTATTAAAGGTTCCAATTCTGACATCTTTGATATAATCAAGCAAGCTATTAAGGTAGCATCCTTAGATAGTCCAGAAGAATTCAAATCAAGAAGAGATGGTATAACAAAATTAATATTTAGGTGTAGCACTAGAGGCGCAGAGTTGTGCCAAAACTGCAAAACTCTAGAACTCGAGGGTGGTAGGCGCAAGAATGTAAAACAAGTTAGCAATGGAGAAGTCAAGGCAATGACTGCTGAGCTAGAAGAAGAGTCCCAGTATCTCAGTGATGTTTTGAGGATTAAAACTATTCTAGATAACTATGAAGAAGAGGTAATCTAGATCCACTCTTCTTATGTATCATTTTTAAATCTGAATTAATATTCTCTGTTGGATCTATTGATTCTAGGGTTTTTTTTTACTGAAATCTATGTTATTAGTTAGTTACACGTGCAATTTGGAGATTCATTAGCTTTTTTTATCATTTAAAAATATATTCTGTCATTTTCAGTTGGATATTGACAAGTTTTACCCTAGAATTAAAAAATATTATAATTTTTTTACATAAATTAGATCAATTTATTTTTAGCCACCACAGTATATACATTTTGATCCCCTGCTATTTACTCTCTCCGTCCATCAATGTTTGTCACAATTTTTAAAAGTAAATATCCATAAAATGTTGTCCATTTAAAATACCAATGAACTTTTTTACCCTTTTTACCAAGTTTATTCTTATTTAATATTTATAAACTTATCATCATTAAATGCATTTATTTAGTTAGTTGAGGGTAAGTTAGTAAAGTAGGAGGATTTAATTACTTTTCTTAATTCGTGTGAAAGAGAAAGTATGACAAACATTGATGGACGGAGGGAGTAAATAATAAAGAATTAATGCCCAAAATAAATTTCTCTCTGACCATCATTACTTTTTTTATAAAATATAAGAAAAATACCATACATTTTGCTTTATCCTTTTTTCAATAAAAAAAATCATTTAAGTTATAAAAAATTTCTCATAACTCATATTGAGCATTAACCTTTAAATAAAACCCAAAATCTGCCATTGATGCTCAATTTTCAGTTCTTGCACGAAATCTATACAGATATCACTGATTAGGCAATTAACTTGTAGTGTATTTTTATTTTTCCTACCAGACTGTTTCATCTTTATTAGATTCCTTAAAGAGGCTACAACTAATGGATCTCTCAATCAACACTCTGAAGGTAAGATTAATATCTTTGGCTTCTTTCTCACTATCGATTACCTTTTATTTCACGAGTTGTTCTAATACTTGAGTTTGTTTTATTTCTACTTAGGAAACAAAAGTAGGGAAGTCTGTGAATGCCCTCAAGAAACATAGCTCAAAAGAAATCCGTACGCTTGCACGTGGTCTACTAGAGTATGAACTCTTTGATGAAAATTTGCATCTTCATTATATATTTGTCGCTTTTTAAATGGAATTTATTTATTTACTGATGATTTTAGCGCTGCCCGTAATTTTATTCGCTCTCTTTGGTATCTTTTGTAGGATGATTTTATTCACTCTAATATAATTTTTGCAATATATTGTAGGATCTGGATTGCTAGAATGGATGAATATTTGGCTCAAAAATCTCATGAAAAAGACCTCCATATGTCTAAACCAAATGAAGAAGAAGACCCTTATTTACCTCCACTAAATGAAGAGGTAGGCCTTGCTATGCCTCCAATGGATGAAGGGTTTTTGTCCGGGACACAAAACATTCCAATGGATTTGTCGCAGGTATGTGTATATTCCTGTCCTCGGTTAGAATATTCATTAACTTTTAGTGTACAACTAACTGGTTTTTGCTTGTTTTTCTTCTCTCAGATTTTTGATGACATAGATGAGGATGGAAGTAAGTCTAATCGAATTTGTGTTTTAATATATAATATATCTAATTAGCTTTATCTATGTATTAGTTTCTTTTACTGACATTCAAGTTTTATTTCAGATACTTCAAACAAATCGTACATAACCAAGACCTATCAGAATCGTCCGGGAAAGCCATCACCTGAGCATATTCGCAAGCTTATCGCTGAGTCGTTAAATCCGGCAAAAAAGGATAAGAAACCAATGAGAAAAGAGGCTTTCATTAAACCAAACAGGCCCTCTATCGGAACATCTGACACCAAACCAGTGATGCAACCAAAGGCGAAGGAACAGGCATTAATTAAAAAACAATGGACTTCTACACAAGAGGTGAGTATCACATAAAATCATAGTAAAAGCTATAAATATATATTTTGATTTCGGATATCTTTTGTTATTGTTCTAACAGACACTAAAGTCTCCTGAAGAAGTAAACCTTGAGGATGCTACGAAGAGGATGAAGCAAAGATATAAAGAAGCCCATATTGGTTAGTCCTTTAAACTAATTGATAATCTATTTTCGTTACTCTTTTCATGTTCATTTGATGGTTTAATTTTATTTTTTAACAGAGAAGAAGAGGCGGATGATAAAGGTAGTGGAGCTAAAAGATATACCCACCCCTCCTACTGTATCAAGATTTACAAAGAGGTTCAAGCCAAATAGAACCCGCTAGAGGAGATTTTATAGTCTTCATTAATGTTGAAGACATGTAATTAAGAACCTTGTTAGGTAGTGCATTTGAGATGTTGTTCAATTAGAGTATATTGTAGACTTTCAACTATTCTTCAGGAGTATTTATTTGGTCTGTTGCTCACTTTTGACAATTTTTCTGCATTTGAAAGTTTGTAAACTGGTTGTTCTCCTTTGTTATTTATGATATATGTGTTATATTATTTCTTCTTCATTTCTGTCCCCCTCTTTTCCTTTTCTATTTCTTTGTTTCTTTTCTCCTCTTTCTATCTTTCCTTCTTCTTCTCAGCCTCTACTATGCCTATGTGTTTACCCATTATAGCCTACTCTTTCTTATTGATACTCTTCATGTTTCGTAGTTGGCCTATTAATCTATGGTTGTTGTTCTTATAGTATTAGTTTAGTGTTAACTTAGCAAGCTCAGTATAAAACCAAGTAGCATTCTATGAGTAAGAGATCTATAGGAAGGTTTAGCCTATTCAAGCATATACTTGTACTTAAGATAGTGGCTTTGTGGTGTAGATAGACAACATAATTATTTGTGGGTTCAGGTGGAAAATGATTGTTGGAAAAAAAATTGATCAACACGTGATTAGAATTTATATGTGAAAGCTATGTTTATCCGTTCAATAAACAAACTAATTACAAAGTTGATAGGCTCCAAGTTTAATTGTCTAATTACTTGAAAACTTAAGCTTACACTTAAAATATATGAAACACTTAATAAGTAGTATGGTAGTTTATGAAGTACATGTGAAGAAACTATATAGTTGTTGTAGCATATTTATAAAAAACAATGTTTATGTTTATCTTCATGTTTAAGTTTAGGTTTAGTGACTTATTAATTATATCTTTAAGTAGATGTTTAGGTTTAGTACTGACTTATTAATTATATCTTTAAGTGCATGTATTATGTATAACATTAAAATCAAATAGAATAAATTTTAGAGATTATCACATTAATTATCAATATCTTTCAATATACATGATTGAATCCTTTAACTGGTTTCAATTTTGGCAATTGATTCTATATGTCGGTTACTTTTATTAATTTGAATTGCGAATTAAAAAAAATTGGATAGTTTTGGATGTCAGTGCATGAGCATGAGATGTATAGTGATAGTATTTTTTTCAAGATTAGATAATTAAGAGTTATACAATTATTAAAAACTATTTCACTCTCGTTCTAAAATAAGGTTTATAGATAATTCTCGGTATTTTCAAGTCACATTTGTTTCGAGTGGTATGTTTCAATATTCCATAAATTTTATCTACTAATGATATTTTTCGCACATATTATAGATCCCGTTTTGCGTCTTTCAATCAGCAGACACACTTCGCGTCATTCAATCAGCACACACACTTCGCGTCATTCAATCAGCACGCACACTGAAATCTCTGTAAATTTTTGTAATTGTGAACGATGCATTCCTTCCTAAAATATCTTTAATGGGCACAATCCATGGTATTATGGTTCCTCTTACTCGTACAGTTTGCTCCAACTCAAGTATGAATTCTTGGGAGTCAGCATCAGCACACATGTCTTTGGATCCAAGTTCCTCGGCCAAATTCAAACCCTCGTGCAAAGCGATAAATTCGGCAACAATCAAAAAAATTGTTGTAATCTTTATCGAAAATCATCCTACACACATCCCTTTTTCATCCCATATTAGTCCTCCTACAGCTCCACAATTACGACTACGATCAACTCTCTCATCCGTATTCATCTTCCATCCATGGTGTTTACTAAGTCGACTTTCCCTTGCTTGTTTAAGAGGCCATCACACAATCGCAAAACACTTGGCCTTACAAACTAGCGTCGCTTCTCTCGGAAAAGGTATATGTTATAAAATATACTCGTTTCTATTCTTCCATATTCCCCATATTAGTGCTTTACAAATATATTCCACAAAATCCTTGCAAGAAGATATTTAACCGTAACACTCTTGAACCACCATTCACTAGATTCCACCTTGGATTGCAACAAGTAGGAACCTGTATTGATCTCTAAAGGTGGTACATGTCCTTGCTAGTGGATATTGTGCTCCAGAGTACTAGACAAAGGCCATGTAGTGACTAGAGATGGCAACGGATCGGATTATTGCAAAAAAATCCAAAACCATGTCCATATCCATTTAATTAATCAAAAACCAAACCCTAACGGATTTAACCAACGGACTTACTTTTCAAAACCATGTCTGAATAATTCGGATTCGGTTTTTTTAAACGGTTTTTTGGATTCTAACCATACCCAAACTATGACTCTATAAATGTATTGAAACTATTGAAATAAGATCACAAATACAAGAAAAATCTCCAATATATAAAATATTATGTTGATCTTTGATTAAATAATGTTTTTGTTACTTTTTTTGTTAAATCTAATACTTACATTTTAGTTTTGAGATATGAAAATGCTTTTTTATCTATATTATTATAAAATATACAAAAATAGATGATAATAAACGGATTTTTGGTTATTCGTTTTATATTCAATTAACCTAACGGATTTAACCATCGGTTACATTTTTCAAAACCATAACCTAACGGTTTTGTCCATGGTTGCATAATCAGTTTTTAATCGGTTCGTATTTTCATCGGTTTCGGTTTTAAACCATAACCATTGACATCCCTAGCAATGACGCTCGTTAAATGGTCTACTAAATCACATAATGAAAAAGATATATGTCACGTTAGATGCACAATGTCTGTTTCTGCCTAGGATCGTACTTAATTCTAGTGGTGCATCAAAGTCAAGGTTGGCTCCTCCCACGATGTATTTGCTTTCCTCATTTGCTGGTAAAACAAAACCAAGGGATTTCCGCATCCTTTTAATCGTAGTCTGGCTAGCCTCCTTAAAAATTTAGGCCTAGACTCGTTATATCAACGGGTGATATCAAACAAATGTCTTGTAGTTTCATCAAAGACTTTGTAATATGGGAAATCGATGAGATGCCAATCTTTTTTTTTTTTTTTGATAAATTCAAGCAAATAAGTAGTTTATTCAAAATACACCATAATAGTACCCTAATCTTCTGAGGGCACCGAAATTCCCATACCCTATTACATTATACACATTCACGCATACCCACACTATTATAACTTGCATGCGTCGTTTTCACCGAATTAACTTTGTTGGTCTCATTCCACCACAACAAATAGTTTAGTATTCTTCTATATCTCTCTCTGAATGTATAAATGATAAATTAAGAGCTTAGTGGCAGAGAGTAAATGATAAAATATCTTCCATTTCCACGAGGCATTATACCTCACAAAGAACACTACTTCCTAAAATAAGATGTCACTCTTGATTACTCGTAAAACATATCAATGAGTAGTGCATATCTTACCCAAACATTAATCCAGAATGCCACACTCTTTTCATTTTGAATAACCCATATGGATCCCCTTCTAAATACGGCAATACCTTCCACGGTAGCTCGGCATATTTGCAAGTCAGTTCTTCAAAATGGTTGTTTCCTGAAATACTTCTGCCGTAAATCTTGTGGCCATATAAAAACCTTTTCATGTACTAGTATTCACCCTAACTTTATCAATAATGCCTTGGTAATGTTTGACGCATCTCTAAAACCCAAGCCTCTTTCGCGTTTTGGCTTACAAAGTTTGTTCAAAGCTATCTAGTGTATTTATCATTGGTCATCAAATGATCCCCAAATAAAGTCTTGTTAAATCTGATCTATCTTTAGATAACCATAACTAGGTACCGTAACTGTTTGCATGATATACATAGGCATTTCACTCAGTATGGATTACGTAAGAGTGATCCTTCTCACTAATGATAGATTATGCACCTTCAATCCTACCAATTTATCATGTGAGTCATTCATCTTATCCCCATAGAAACCCCTCCTTCTCTTGCCTGAAAGGATTGGAACATTAAAGTATTTTCCAACCTTTGTTTCTCAAAGTACTACTCTTCCTTATGATATAGTTTAATATCCCATCCTCCGCATACCTTGAAAAATTGATGAGAGATTTAACACTAATAATTGTTTGACTCGCGTTCTGACAAAAATTTCATCGTTTCTTACAAAAGTTCAAGTTGGTGAATAGATACCTCAGATTACAAGATTAAAGTGGAAACAAATAATATGTGGGATATAGATAACACCCCCCCCCTGAGCATAGTCGTAAAGGTTGCCAAGCACCATTTTCTACAAGTTGTTGTATCAAGAGCGACAATCGTTCCATAAACTGGTAAGGTGATACTGGGTCCCTTCTTTGGATACCTATGAAAATAAAAATCCTAACTTTTTTTTTGGATTCAGGTAATCTGAAAATTTGAGCCAACCCTGATCGTCATATAGTAATAGAAATTTGTGGTTGATATCAACATATCAATGAGCAAACATTTATGAGAAAATAATTTAATATTTATATCATTTAATAAAGTATTTCCAACTAACATAATTGACCAACATTTAATTTACTTGTATGATAGAAGACCAATCCTCATAACTATCCATCAAACGTTTAACACCCCACCAAGATGATATCTAAATTTAATCTTATCTCCAACAACTTATATCTTCTTTATTTATTTATGAAAGAGAAAAGGTCAAATTTTGGTTAGCCATTGGAGTATTATTAAGTTATTATATAAATAAAATAAAATAAAACTTCTAAATTTTAAATATAGATGACACCGTGTAATTATGTTACCATGTCAAAATATTTTGATAGTGTAAATATTATACAATAAATAATTATAATAAAACTTAATTCTTCAAAATTGATAATATCGAAACTCTATCTTCCCATGAATATTTGTAAGTTACATACCATATGCAACAATAGTTCGATTACTTTTCCCCCGGTCATTGGATTATTTTGAAACATTTGTTTGGTCTGCAAATTAACTATACAAGTGTATTAAAACAAGAAACTTTGAAATATTTCTATATCTATCTGATTTAGCCATAATCCAAAATATAATTTGACCTTATTTTATTGACTACCAATTGATAGAAAGAAAATGTCATATAACTTCAAAGGGGTAAAATACCAACAATGACGTACTATCTGTAGGACTCTTTCCATAAATACCTTTAAGACCTCTGAGGTCTTCGAGGTTAATAGGGATGAATCACGCAAAGGAGATATCGGATGAACTCGTACATCTTGCTCAAATAAAACATGCGAGGATATCTCATCAAGGCCATTGTAAACAAACGTGGCCCATTATCTAGACAAAAAACCCCTATGAAGAGATGATATCCATGAAAATTGGAGGAGCAGTTCAAAGATCGTGACTTTATAGGAGAATGATGAATAACAACATGGTCATACACTATCAATATAAATATTTTCTATATTAAACATTATACATGTATACACAAGGCTCGTCAATACCACACATATACAAATACAAGATAATTTCACTCTTCTTTTCAATTTTATTTTGATGATATAACTTAGTTGCTCTATTTTACTCAAACATAAACATTTCTACTCAAAAAATTCAGTCCATCTAGCTCAATAATTTCTATCTGGTAATATACGTTCATCTAGATTGCACCGTCTGTGGGAAACAACTAATATTTTCAACCGTTGAAATACCACAAAACTTTAGAATAGTGATATCAAGTTGCTTCATAATGGTGAAGAGAATGATGGTTATAAGTCGTGCAAGAACATCTTCCTACATAGTGGATAGGTTGTAGCACCACCACTATTTGGTTCAAGTGAAGTGAAGAAACAAAATAAAAAGAACCTACCAAGCCAAATTTAGATGAAGTAACGGTAGAAGTGGGTAGACGATGTGGAAGAGGAGCTAGCCGAAGAACCAAAAGTGCGAGAGAAACCAAGAGTAGAACCTCCACCAAAATATATATTTTATTAGGTTATATCAGTTATATGTTATGTTAGGTTGTTGCTTTTCTCAAGCTCTTCTCTTGGTCAACCTAACTTGGTTTCGAAAAGCCCGCGCCCTAAGTTAGGTCAATTTTGTACTTTATGTAGTGGGCTAGTTGAATTTGTAGTAATTGTATTGGGCTTAAACTTTAAAAACACATTTTATTGTATTGTCTAGGTCAATTTATTGGTCTAGACGACTGATTAATCGTGTTGAACGGTTAATTAATTGGGTTAAACTTTCTCTTAATCAGTTGATACCTAAAAGGACCTTCCAACTATCCACGTGAGTGGTGTCTAGGTGATGGGGTATATTCAAGCGACTAGGTGATTTGGCGGGAAGTTTTTAAAAAATTGGTTATAAGTCACATACCTGACATTATTTTGATAAGATATACTTTTCTTCGACAACATTTTATAACAGTAATTCTAAATGAATAGAGCTAGAAAATTTTAGTATCATATCATTTTCTATAAGGTACCACATAAGTAGGATGAGAAATAGGATGAATGGGTAGTAGCTTATGCATCATCTCGAGTGACAAAAGTAAAATATCCAGACACAATAAAATAATCATCAAACTTTGAAAATCGTCAGATAAGTCTGACTCTTCGAGATCAAATAATTTGACTTTTAAAACAGCCATCAATTGAGGAAATTATCATCTGTGGATAATTCTTTAATGCAATAAAGAGACAAAGGTTGAAAAAGTCGTTGACAGGGTACAGATAAGACATGATTGGGAGAGCAATCGAAAGGAGGCACTTGGCATACACATTGAATGGAAGGATAACAAGTGGTGTTCTTTGTATTTGCCATTTAACCTTTTTGCTAATGTTACTGTAACCCCTAGCGGATTTGTTTTTATAAAGTGACTGATGTTCCCTTACACATTTGACACATGGTGGTTGGTTCAGCAACATTTTTATAAATATCCATAAAAATTGGACAAATGAATGTCCTCTATTCATCAAAATTTGTATATTATATTTAATTACATCATGTATTATAAATTAACATTATTAATTTTTGAATTATTTTATATAATAGAAATATGATTGCATTTTTTAAATTTTTTGAGTCTAGATTTCTAAACTAATATATTAGAATATGAAAATCGCAAATAAAACATTTGTATTAATATACCTCCACTCTTAATTTTAATTTTAAATTTGGTGTATAAATGTCAAGTATTTAATAATTTTAACTATAATTTAACCATAATTTCTTTCAAGTTTTAACCTAAAGTAGAATTAAATTCTATATAAGTATATTAAATACATATTTATGTAATTAGAAAATATAATTGTTGCTTTAATATTTTATAGGTTAATATTTATAAATTTACTGTTATATATAAGAATTTATTAATAAGTATAACAAATTTTCAACTACTTAAATTACTCTAATTCAATAAATATGATGCATCCTTGTACACTGTAATTGATTTGTGATTGTTATTTTAGTATTGGATTATAAAGTATTTTTGAAGTTTTTATCAACAAATTTGAAAAGGTTAGTAATTGTTCTTTCATATATTTCAATAAGGATGGTATTTTTTTTTATGTATACGGTTTGTCACTGTTGTTTTTTACATATTTTATTTATGTAGATATGTTATTTTCATCATCTTAATTAGTAATTATATAATATATTAATATAATAAATCATATTTATTAGGTAAATTTTCGAAGGTAGAAATATATTAAATCATTTTTATATTAGGTAAGATATTGAAATTAGACTTAAATATATAGGTATTAGATATTATCTATAGATATAAGTCTTATTTAAGTTATTCTTTTCTTGATAAATATATATTGTAAAAATTATATGTGTTATTTAGTATGTATAGGTAGAAGTGTCATTAGTATATATAGATATATAGAATATCAAATAGGATAGGGTAAGTCGTTATATGTAGAATATATATTTTTCAAATTATTGTTTTTCTTTTTTCGAACGGACGAAATTAATGTTAAAAAATAATTATGTTATGAATATTGTATTAGGGTATACAAAATATAAATGATATTGGCCAATCTTTGGTAATATAATCTACAATATAAACTTAAATATACGCTCATGATAGAATAAATTTTTGAAAATATATATATATATTTATATGTATAAATTATTACATATATTTTTGGAGATTATTAAAAAATTGAAGAATTGTTTTTGGAAATATTACCGGGAAATTGTTATTAAATTGTTTGATGTTTATTATTTTTATCGTAATAACGTTATAAAATATAGATATTAATTTTTATTATTAAGTAAATAAGAATTAATTAATGGTATTAATTATAAGTAGGGCCAGAAATAATCTTGGCCACTACTTATATAAAAGATCTAGGTTGTTAAAAAAACTCGGTTATGAATAGAGTATACAAAACATAAATGATATTGGACAATCTTTGGTTATATAGTCTACAAAATAAACTTCAATATAAGCTCACGACAGAATAATTATTTTTGAAAATATATATTTATATGTATAAATTTATATTACATATACTTTGGAGATTATTAAAAAAAATTGAAGAATTATTTTTGGAAATATTATCTTGAAATTTTTATTAAATTTTTTGATGTTTATTATTTTATTGTAATAACGTTACAAAATATAGATATTAAATTTTATTAAGTAAATAAGGATTAATTAATGGTATTAATGATAGGTGGGGTCAGAAATGATTTTGGCCACCACTTATATAGAAGATCTGGGTCAATAAAAAAATTGTAATATAATATAGATTGTTATTAAATTATTTGATGTTTATTACTTTTATCGTAATAACGTTATAAAATATAGATATTAATTTTTAATAAGTAAAAAGAGATAATTCCCAATTAATTACAATTCTTCACTTTTCATTCCCAAAAAAAAGGAAGGAGGAAATTACTTCCTACTTACTCACAAAATTTTAACTTAATTACTTTGGACATATTTAGCTTCCACATTTACCCCTTATAAATACCTATTAAATGTTTAAATCAACTCATTCTTCTGAAACTCTCGCCATTAATACTTTTCCTTTTATCTTTTTATTTTTATTTTTTCTACGCTCTCCACATATCATCTTCTCTCTCGCATCAGCTAATCTCCAATTTCTTCTTCAAATTAGTTCCGAATTTCAGTTTATAATATTGTACTCCTTCATCTACATCTTAATATTACTTCACACGGTTAGTAATTTGTGACCTAATTTCATTATTTTTTATTTTTTATACGTTTATTTATTAATTGTTGATAATATGAAATACTGATGTCGATTTGTTGTTCGTATTTGTTTTTAATCATGTGTTAACTCATCAATCACTCTGAAATCTTCCTTAATTCATCCTGTTTGCTACATCCAGGTACTTTTTCATGTCTTCAGTTATTTCATATGTTTTTTTCTGATTTTTTGTTTATTAATTTATCTCAAATTTCCGTGTTTCGAATTTGTATATTTGTTATACACGAATGCTTACTGTTTTGAATGTTACTTTACCTTTATTACTGTATAATTTTTGGTTTTTGCTTTCATGTTTTATATTTTTGCACATATAGTCCATTAATCATGTTTTTTAGTTAATTTGATTCACTTTATGTTTTGTGATTATGTGATATTCAATTCATATGAGCTACCATTGATGTTTTGATTGTTAGTATACCATTAATACTTTATAATTTTTGTTTTTTTTTATTTTTGTGATTTTTCAATACATATATGTCATGCATCATTGATTCGATGTGCTTTGTTTTACCATATGTATTGTGTTTATATGAGATTTTGTTCTCATTAATTGCACAGTCTCTTCTTGATGATCATTAATTGCCTTGATGTTTTGACCTTTTATGTCCTTATATGTGTTTGACGTGTAATTTCAGAAATCTTGCTGATATTTGCGTGATTGAATTGATTGTGAACATTTTAGGGACATTTAGTGCAATTATATTATACACATTATCCACCTCTGCTATTGTATATGTTTGATTATCTACTTTTACGTATTCTATTGTTCATATTATGATTTTGTGGAATAGGTGCAACTTCTGATAATCTTTATGTATCGATCTCCCGTAATATATCACAGGGACCTCTGATGCAATTATATAAGTGTTTATATAATACACATTGCATTTTTTTCCATGGTTGTTAGTTGCAGTCTGCATTTTTTGTGTTGCATGAACACAACATTGTGGTGTTTGTGACTTACTGCAACACACAACTCTTGTATGTTGTGTTTTTTTATTTATTATTTTTGTCCTACTGGATTCTTACCTTTCTTTTATGATTTTGTTTATTTTTTTGTAGATGTCTTCTCCATCCAAGGATTCGAACTTTTCAATTGTCTAAGTTCCGTGGTTAGCTTTGTCGCTTCGAAGTGGCCATGTCTTGATTCCGACTACATCTCACTTCATTACTCAATCGGAGAGTCCAGTCGCTTGCTGTTAGATGATAACGATGCTTATTGCAACATGCTCAATATGTTGACTATCAAACCAGTCCCGGATTTTGAAATTGCTGTCACGGACTGTAGATATGTTCGTCCCGTTTCTTCGTTGTCCGTTTCTCTTTCCGAATCTGCTTGCCATCAACCTTCCGCCAATTCCTCTTCTTCGACCAGCTCTGTAGTTGTTCACCCGAAGATGATCCAACCGCACTTGCCACTACGTGACCAACTTTTTATTATGAATCGTTTGATATCACTTGATTGTTTGTGATTTTGATTTTTTATGTAATAGATACTTAACTTTTCGAATCAAACATTATGTTATGTATTGTGTTGTGTGTTGCAGCTTTACACAATATGTTTTCTTGTGTGTTGTATCTTTACACAATATGTGTTCTTGTGTGTAGCTATAACACATAATTTTACTAATCTTATACCTATTTCCAAATTACATATTCTGACGTCTTTTTTTGTGTTGCATCAACACATAATAATATGAATTATGACTTATAGACACGCACAATCTCATATGCCCATCCAATGTGTGTCTTTGTTATAAACTACCTTATTTGTGTTTTTGTATCCACACATCAGTTCTCAAAATTGTGTGTGTTGTTTTACATCAACCCAACATATATAGTTTTGTGTGTTCTACAACACACAATCAATTACATTTTGTCATGATTTGGTAACGTTTTGTGTTCCATATTTACACAATATTTGTTATTTTGTGTTGATAGAATACACAATTCTAATGAGCTTGTACTAATTATTGAACTACATATTATGACTCTATTTTTTTTGTGTGTTGTATCAACACATAATCATATTCATTATGACTTGTGTACACACACAATCTCACATGCACATAAATTTTGTCTTTATCCTATACTACTTCATTTGTGTCTCGCTATCACCTATTCAATCTCAATAATTTTGTGTTATTTCAACACAAAAGTTTTATGTTTTGTGTGTTCTACAACACACAATCAAGTATACATTCCTTGACGAAACACACTAATACACTCCCACATGATTTACTCTCACGACCTTCTTTACGGTTTGTTGTTTTATGATTATTGTTTAATGGGACAACGTTTAACTCTTACTTCATATCTCATATGCTCAAACCCCACATGCTCCTATGGAGGTGCTATGTCATATTTTTATGTTTTATTTTTAGATACAAGTTCACTAATTTAACACTTTTTAATTTCATTTATTATTTATTAATGCTTTATTGTATATAATGATTATTTATTGTTGTGATTTGGTGGTTAACTTAATGACTTAATGTTAGTTATATTGAATCTTGATTTTGTGTATTTTTTGTAGTACACATGTTAGTTATATGTGTGATGAGGAACCACATAAGTCTTTTGTTTTTTGTTTTTTTTTGTTTTATTAATTTGTTGTGTGTTTATTAATTTGTTGTGTCTTGAAACACATAACACATATGATTGTGTGTTGTTTGTAACACGTAACTCATATTATTGTATGTTGGTGCAACACATAACTCATATGTGTCATGTGTTGGTGCAACACATATAGCATGTTGTGAGTTTTGAAACACATAATACATGTGATTGTGTGTTATTGCAACACACATATCATATGATTGTGTGTTGGTGCAACACATAACTCATATGATTGTGTGTTGGTACAACACATACACGCATACATTTTTTGTTGATTCTGCAACATAAAAATAATATAAAAGCATACACATAATATCATTCATACAAATTTATTCCTTACCAGACATGACATGAAATTAAAACTAAACATACTGAATTGTCAAATCTAACATTCACCTAGTGACATTTGAAATAAAACAAACTACATGACTCCATTCCTATCATATTTATCAAACTTATGTATGACTAATCGGTCTGGTACACTTGAACTTTATAGACCCCTTTCTTTTGTTGATCCAGTTCTGTTCATCCATGATTAGTTTTTTTTTCGGTTTTTTTTTTTTGTGTTCTTGGAACACATAACTCGTGCATTGTGGGGGTTGATGCAACACATACACAGGTTGCTGAAACACTTAACACATACAACTTTTGATATGCTGGAACGCAAAACAAGTCAAAAAGATACACATAATATAATTTAACCAAATTTGTCACAAAACAATTCAAAAACATAAACATAATATCATTCAGCTAAATTTGTCACAGTCTTTCAGTTGTCCTCCTTTTACGCTTTGCTCCTGACTTTTTGTTCTCAACCTTCAGACTCTTTGGAAGTCGGGGCAGCCTAACACGTTCATCCTTTGTCTCTCCGGCTTTTGTCTTTTACATAACTGTATATGTATAAAGATAAGATTATAACTAAAAAACCAAAATCACATTGAATGATAAAAACTGATGAACACGTCAGATTCATGAGTCGTGACTTGCTGCAACACAAAATATGTGTTACACATACACACATTTTGTTTGACTGTGTGTTTATGTAACACACAACATTTCATTTATCACATCCAGTTTATCAAATATGTTCAAATTACTGCAATCACACATTATTAACTAACACCTACTCGTTTTGACTTACTGCAACACACAATAGTTGTTTCACATACACACAATTTTGTTTTTTTATGTTTATGTAACACACAACATTCCATTTATCATATCCAGATTATGCAAGATGTTCAAACCACTCTAATCATACAATATTGACTAACACCTACTCATTTTGACTACCTGCAACACAAAATATGTGTTTCATCTTATCACAAATGTCCATATATATGTCATAAGTACTTGTGTGTCATGAATTGATCTATCCCGTAATTTTTGTGTTACTGTTACATACACATATTGTATTTGTGTGTAGCTGTAACACACAATTCTGCATTTATCATATCAATATATGCAAGCACTCATAAACACATGCTCAATTTACACATACGCCTGAGTTTCTACTCTATAATACTCATTTCCACACAAATTAACCGTCCATACACTTTATCAAATATGTTTAAACCACTCTAATCATAAAAATTGACTAACACCTACTCGTTGTGACTTACTGCAACACAAAATATGTGTTACTGCAACACACACATTGTCTCATTGTGTGTAGCTGTAACACACAAACCTGCATAAATTATACCAATCTATGAACACACTCATAAACGCATTCTCAATTTACACATACGCCTGAGTTTCTACTCTATATTATTCAATTCCACACAAATTAACTGTTTATACACTTAATTATCATCTGCAGTTCTATATACAACATAACAACAAACAAATTACTCTAATATTACACTATTATCATCTATTAACACTTTTACACATTAATCTACCAGCAACTATTCACATTAAACATATACTTTTATAAATGTTCTATTAAAATGCTCATTTAACATCAAAAAGTGTTGTAAATTCAAGTACGAAACACAATATAATCATAATCGAAGCAAAAATTGCTGAAATAACTGCAATTTGAAGTTATAAGTGTTCGTTCATACCTAGGGTTTCACTGGCTGTCGAACAAATCCTTCTCTTCTTCGATTCTTCTACTGCTTTTAGTGCATCTTACTTTATGTTGAAGTGATGTTGATGATTTAACAGTTTATCGTCGCTTGAATAATGTTTAATGGTGAATATGAGATGGTTTTTGAATTAGTTTATCGCCGGAATAGGAGAGAGAGAGAGAACGTGAGAGCAGAGAGAGTGAAGTAGTGGTGCGTGAGTTTTGTGTGTGTTTTAGTGTGTGCACTTATGAACAATTTATTATTTATACTATTTTCATTATCTAATATTATTATTTATTTTATTTGTTTGTGTATTATTGAGCTAAAAGGGTATTATGGTAATCGGCTTAAAATTTGTGCTTAATTGGGAATTAACTCGAACTTGTAATTAACTAGGAATACTTACGCTCTCCGCGTAATTAACTGGGCGTTGTCCCAAGTAAAAAAGAATTAATTAATGGTATTAATGATAGGTGGGGCTAGGAATGATCCTAGCCACCACGTATGTAGAGATCTGGGCTATTAAAAAACTTTGTAATATAATATAGATTGTTATTAAATTGTTTTATGTTTATTATTTTTATTGTAATAACGTTATAAAATATAGATATTAATTGTTATTAAGTAAATAAGAATTCATTAATGGTATTAATGATAGGTGGGGCCTGAAGTGATCCTACCACCACTTATGTAGAAGATCTGGGCCGTTAAAAAAACTCTGTAACATAAGTTTTTAATTTTGTTTGGGTATAAGTTTTTAATTAAAAGATAAATAATTAATGGTATTAATGATAAGTGGGGCCAGAAATGACCCTGACCACCACTTATGTCATATATTTAGGGTCGTAGATCAAAAGTTTGTTATATAATATAGATAGATATATTTATTTCCTAAAATATTAGATGAGTTATATATATATATCCTAAAATATTTAAATCGATGAAAAAAGAATTATTTTTGGAAATATTTTTGGAAATTTGTTATTAAATTATTTGATTTTTGCTAATTATTTGCTAATAAAATTATTGATTTGGTTTTACTAATTTTATACTAATAACGGAGATATTTCCTAATTTTATAATAATTTTACTAATTTCGAAATTTTTCGAATAAAGATATATTTAGTCGTTTAAAAATATATTATTATATATAGAGTAAATTCACCTTGGGGTCTTGACCACACCCCCCTCTTCAAGATGGGGACCTGGCCTAGAGTCTCTTCTTACTAAAGACCTCAGGAAGTTTTTAACACATGAACCCCAAAACCCCTATTACGTTACTACCCTTTTAGACTTATATATATACTAATAATATCATTTTCTAAATTATAAAACAAAACACAACCAAACCCTAGGAAATAGGCTCTCTCTCCTCTCAATACAGCCGAGATGCCCACCACCATCAACAACCTCTCTCCGACTGCCGCCATCAGCCACCACCACCTCCGAGATCCGAGATCCAGCAGTGAAGCTCGAACCTCGCTGCTTTTCTTCTTTCCACCGGCGAAACAAGGCTGTAACACCACCTCCATAGCTCGCGAGGAGGCAGCAGATCTGGAGAGCTCGAGGATGCAGCAGATCGGAGCTCAAACTCATCCATGGAGCTCAAACTCATCGATGGGGTTTTCCACTCAAACTGCTGCTCCGTTTAAGAAATAAGCACCACCACCATTCTTTTCATCTCGCTGTTGCACAAATCGGAGCAGCCATGAAGCTTGGGTTCTCCGACACGAAACCTACCTCCAACCTCCGGCGAAGCAGCACGAAAACACGAACGGTTGAGCTTCGAACCAGCGGCGCTATTATTCTCCAGTTGAGCTTTGAACCAGCGGCGCTATTCTTCTTCTCCAGTTGAGCTTCGAACCAGCGGCGCAACTCCAGTGGTGGTACTGTTCGAAGCTTACAGCCTTGTTTTTGCCTTGTTTTTGCCTTGTTTTCGCTGGTGAAGCCATGGAAAATAGTTTCGAGTTGCAGCGCAGCTCCATGGAAGTGGTGGTACTGTTTGAAGCTCCGGTGAAGACAAGTCGATGCTGTTTTTTTTTTTTTGTTCAGCGTACTTAGTACGCTTTATTTGTAGTTTCTTTTTGATTTTTTTTTAGATTAGGTTTGACTAGATCTGGTCAATGTAAAAGATAATTAGATTTGTTCATTTTTTGTAATTAGAAATGTGAATTAAATAAAATATTTATTTTGGCTTTTTTACTCTTTGTTTTTTAATAATACTCATCAAATTAATAGAGTACTCCGAGATTTTCTTAGAGTACTCTGAGATTTTTATTAGAGTACTCCGAGTTTTTCTTAGAATACTCCGTTTTATTAGTTCACTCGAAAAACTTTAGAGAGTACTCCGCAAATTTATAGAGTACGCAGCAAATATATAGAGTACTCTATGTTTTTTCCGATACTCTATGTTTTTTCCGGCGACCGGTGACTGGTGGTCGGAGGTCGGAGGTCGGTGGTCGGTGGTCGGTGGTCGGTGGTCGGAGGTCGGTGGTAGATGGTCGGAGGCTGGAGGTAGGTGGGTAGTGGTAGGTAGAGGAGAGAGAAATAGTGACATCACACTTTTTTATCTTTTAGTGGTAGTAAGGGTAGGAAAGACTATTGTCAAAATTGAGGTCCCTAAGAAGAATAGCATTTTTGAAACTACTCTATAGAGAAGAAAGTGTGTCTCCAAGACCCTATATATAATTCACTCTTATATATATATATATATATATATTTGTTTATTTTAGTTGATAACATTATTACGTTAGTTACTAGAAACTTTTTAAATGGAACATTTCTGTTTTGAACGATATCCATTATAGTTTACAATTTGGTTAATGAAATCTGAATAATTAGTTGACTAATTTGCAATTTTGATTCTATTTGGGTTGAATATGTAAGATAAATAGATACCATGGTGCAGTTGAGTCACCGTAAGATTTTAGCGTGGATGATTTTATACTTTTGATATTCGGACTGATTACGAAGCGACGGGTCTATAATATTTACGCTAAGGTTAAGGGTTTTAGTGTAAGGAGATATACCACCCAGGTGAAAGAGGGATTATATGGTATAGATTGTTTACATGTTCAAACGAAGGTACACGGAGTAATCAATATGTCCAGATGGATAATAGACAAATAGAGCACAGTGCCTTGACGAGATGCGAGTGTCCTGCCTCTCTTTTATTATTATGAATAGAGTTCTGTAGATGTATACGGTCTTAAAAGTCGTACTTGGGCATAGTCATGCACTTATTCCTAAGTTTTGTATCATGTACTTATGATATCACAAGAAAGTTGACGCCCACCATCTCGCTCAAGCATTGAGCATGCATAATTCGGGAATAAGCATTAACCAGATCATGGATGTACTAATGTCCCAAGTCGGGGGTATGATAACGTTGGTTTTCTTAAGAAGGACTTGTACAACATCCTAGCTAGGGTACGTTGTGCAGAAATTAGCAACAGAGACGCTAACGCGGCATTGTCTTACCAAAACGAGAAAAAGGAAAAAGACAGTTCTTTCTACTTTGACTATATTGTTGACGGATCGAACAAGCTGGATAGGATATTTTGGGACGACTGTAGATCAAGAAAAGTATGGGTAGCTTTCAGCAGTGTCTTAATATTTGACGCGCATACAAGACAAATTCGTACAGATTATCGTTCTTGTTGGGGTAAACAATCATCGTCAAACTTGTATTTTTGGCACAACCCTGGTTAAAAGCGAGACAACTGAGAGTTACTCTACAACAACTGATGCACGCAACTAAAAATGTATGTCCCACATTAGTGGTAACCGGCGTTGACAAATCGATGGCTGCTACAATTGGAATTGTTTTTCTCCTAGCACGCCATCAGTTTTGTCGTTGGCATTTCAACCAAAATGCTACAACTAATATATCAAGAATTTTGTTAACACTTTTAGTTACTACACACGGATTGTACACCAAGAGAATTTGATCGGGGGTGGGCTGAAATGGTGCAACACTACCAGCTTGGTACCAACCAGTGGATTAGGAACGTGTATAATCGTAAACATTTTTGGGTAGAGCCTTATCTCAGGGGCCTTTTTTTGGATTGGTGAAGAGTACACAACGTTGCGAAGGAATCAATGCTACCTTAAATAGGTACTTAGGACAATATGACATTGTTAGCATTTTTTAAGGATTTCGATCGAGGGTTGGAAAATGAGGATGAAAGTCATATATCAAGAGGTCAAGTCAAACTACACTAAGGTGTTTGTGACTTTGAGATTGGTTGAGCTCGAGAGGCAAGCTTCGACAATCTTCACGGGGTATTTATTCTTCATGATTCGTAGACAAATGGAGAGGTAATCATGGCTAAGGCATATAGAGATGCAAGAAATATTTGGCATGCGGATTATGTCGTTTGTGATGACTATACACAAACCTGTCTTGAAACGTAACCATAAACTCATTACCAACCTTTACAATCAAATTTGACTGTCTGAAGTTCCAGTCACACAGAATTCCCTATGGTCAGATATTCTATGTGATGAGAGTGGAGAATATCATAGAGTTCCCCCAATGCTTAATTACTCTGACGTGGACATCTGGTAGTAGTTAGGCTCATCGAGATTCAAACTTATCCCGCTACACAGCCAATATATTCTCTTAAAGTTTTAAATGTATATTGAGTATATTAAAAATTTGGTTCTAGTTAAATTTTCTCTCGGTATTGAGTATATTTTCTTAAAATGTGGCTATGTCGATGACATTGTACAATCTGAAGAAAGATTTACCAAGCTCGTGTATTTTATAAATTCGACAAGTAACCAGACCTAAAAGAGATGGTGGTTGGTATGATTTCACTTCTGCAAATTAAACAGTTCTGGAAGAGGCACTTAACAAGACACTGGGTTTATATCATACAAGAAAGTTGAAGTGGATTTTTAGACTAAATATTGCAGAGGAGACATGTTGATGTTCTACCATTCTCTACAGATCCATCAGTAAAGCAAGAAATTTAGTCGTTGGGATGACTTGTACAAATATGAGTTCCATTTCAAGGTAAATGGAAATAAATACACTTTCAAAACTGAAAATTTAACGGCAATAGTGGGAGATTAGCTTGTATTAGTATGAGTTAGTTTGTTAGTAGCTTCTTAGTTGCTACCTTAAGCTTATGAGTCTAGGTAGGAAACTTTTTTGTATGGTGTACAGTTTTCTCCTTTTCAATTAATACAACTGTTTACTCAACCCCCAAAAAAACTAAGTTCTCTCAATGTTGAACCAGTAAGTTTTTTTTTGTCTAAACGCTTATATTGAAAAACTCAAAAATTACAAAGTAAATAAACTAGCCTATCCCAGAGGGTGATGAATCAAGGCATAAAATTTTGATCAATTTTAAGGGAATTTGGTTTGCACAGAAATCATAAGACTCGCCAAGTGGCATATTCTTGCAAACCCAATCTACAACTCTGTTTTTTCCTCTTCTAATGAAAGAGAAACTAGGCTTACAAAACTCAAAAATAAAATAGATACTCCTAACAATATTCTTAATACAAGGGGATTTAATAAAAGAGTTACAAACTAGCAGTTCCATAAGCTGTTGATTATCATTTTCCACAATACAATGGAAGTTCTTGAGTTCTTTAGCCCATAGACAAGCTTTAAGTACTCCTAATGCTTCAGCTTCTAGAATGTTATCTGCATTTATCCTCCATGTCATACACCTACGTAGCTTTCCTTGATGATTACTGGAAACACAAGAGATAATAGTTTTTTCTTTAATAAAAGAAGCATCACTATTTATTTTTATAGAGTTTTGTAGTGGTGGAATCCACTTACTGTTTGTTGTTATATCTTTTCTTATACAATTTTCTAGTAATTTACTTCATGTGCAAGGAATTATATTCTTTTCCTTTAGATTTTTATTATCATTATTAGGGTATCTAGTAGAGGGTCTTTTTTATCCATCTGGTTTTCATTCTTACCGTGCACATCAATAGGATCATCCTTGGAGTTACTTGAGGTGTAATCCTTTCAAAACTTTAGAGTTTTTTTATAGTACTTTGAGGGTCAAGCTTTGTTCTGTTAAAAACAAAAGAATTTCACTCCTTCCAAATCTGCCAAGCTGTAATACAAGCTAGCTCAAGTAAATATGCATGTTTATTAGTCTCTTTTTCTATTAGTTTTAAGACTCCAGCCATCCAAATATTCACTTCACAGTAGAATTGGCTGCTTGTCTTTAGTCCTAATGGGGAAACTAACCAAGTAGCCCTGGCCAGTGGCAGATGTCCACTTAGACTGGGTGGGCTTGAGTCCACCCTCAACTTTTTTTTTTTAAAAATTAATACTTTTAAAAACTTAACCTAACTAAATCGCCATAATATATCATATATAATATATGATATATTATATATCATATTAGCGTTCTTGAGTCCCGATGGATTTTCTTCTCTTTTCTTTAAGCGTTCTTAGAATATTATTATGAAGATGTCATATTAGCGGTATGTGGATTTTTCACCTCCGGTTATTTGCTTCGTCAGTTTAACACTACTATAATTGCTTTAATTCCCAAGATTGATGATTCGACATATGTTGATCATTTTCGTCGTATATCTTGTCGTAATGTGGTATATAAGGTGATTGCCATGATTATAGAGGATCGGCTTAAACCGGTTCTTAATAATTTAGTAAATAAATCTCAAAATACGTTTATGGAGGGAAGATCAATGGTTGAGAACATACACTTAATGCAAGAGTTTTTAAGGGGTTATAACAATAATAGTAACTCCTCGAGATGCATGATTAAGATTGATTTTCGAAAGGCGTATGACTCAATTTATTGGGATTTTCTCAATGAGGTACTTAAGGGATCGGGTTGGATTATGGCTTGCGTATCATCTCCTTATTACTCGGTGGCCTAGGGGTCGGAGGTACGATAAACTCGGCCATAGCATGACATCCGAAGGGCCCGGCACGCACTACTATAAATGGATAAATTCATGGTTTCTTCAAATGCGAGAAAGGCTTAAGGCAAGGTTACCCTATTTCTCCTTATCTCTTTATCCTTTGCCTTGAATGTTTCTCTATATTATTAAAGAAAAATACAAGTACTAATTTCACATACCACCCGAAATGTGAAAAGGCAAAGATAACTCACCTTTCCTTTGCGGATGATTTAATGCTTCTTTCGAAAGAAGATAAAAATTTGGTAAAAAATCTCATCGATAGCTTGAATTCTTTTGGTGTGTTTCGGGATTAAGATTAAATATTGAAAAGTCTAATATTTATTATATTGGGGTTTCAAATGATGATATTGAGAATGGTTTGGCGCCAACACTATTGGAAAAAGGTGTCATGTCATTCGTTATCTAGGGGTCCCACTTGGCTCTTACGTTTTTCTTTTGAGGGATTATAAACCGTTTTTGACAAATTGGAAGGTTATGTGAGATCTTATAGAGCTCCCTCCCTTTCATTTGCAGGGAGATTGAAATTTATTAGAGCGGTCCTCGAAGGGGTAATTTGCTTTTGGTTTACTATTTTTCTGGTTCCAATTGGTGTACGCGATCGTATTATTAGTATTTGTCGAAATTTTTATTGGGATAAAAAGCCACCTCAAATTAGTTGGAGAAAAATCTATATTCCGAAAGACGAAGGCGACCTCGCGTTGAAAGACTAAGGAGTTGGGAACAAATCATTACTTCTTAAAATGGTTTGGAAAATTATGGAGAAAAAAGACTCACTATGGATTACGTGGATTCATGGGAACTAATTTCAAACTTGTGGTTTATGGGAATGGCACCCCAAAAAGGGAGATTCTCCTCTCTTGAAGAATGTTTGGGAGTTAAAAGATATTATACGTGGGTCTTTAGAAGGCGAATGTCGGAAAAACATCTTGGCCTTATGGTTCTCCTCGGGAAATGCACAACATACAAATCATGAGGTATCGAGTTAAAAAATTTATGCTTTTTATAAAAAAAACCTTATGATTTATTTCGTCGGAGAACTTTTGTAAAGCCTAGGGCTAATATTATTTAGGACTCGTGCGTAATTCCAAAACATGTGGTTATTGTTTGGATGACTTTGAGGGAGAGACTTAAAACTAAAGATCGCATGATTTACTTGGATTTGGATCCACTTTAACTCTTTGTGGTGAAGACTTTGAGTCAAATAAGCAACTTTATTTTGATTGTGCTTATGTGAGGGCGATTTGGGATGAATTAAGTCTTGACTAGGGATAGATAAGAAAATGAATACGCTCTTTAGTGCTTTGAAATGGTTAAAGAAGCTAAAAGGTAGAGAAAATTGGAGAAGAAAAGTTTGGAAGATTGGTTTGGAGCTACCGTTTATTGTGTGTGGAAGGCGAGAAATCACCTAGCTATTAGGTAAGATTCTACCTCAAGGGAAACGGTTACCAAGAAAGTAAAGTGGTGTGTGATTTCCATTTTAATTTCTTGTTCCCTCATCACTCCTATTTGGATGATAGTGGGAGATTAGCTTATATTAGTATGAGTTAGTTTGTTAGTAGTTTCTTAGTTGCGACCTTAAGCTTATGAGCCTAGGTAGACAACTATTTTGTATGGTGTACAATTTTCTCCTTTTCTATTAATACAACTGTTTACTCAACCCAAAGAAAAAAAACTAAGTTCTCTCATGTTGAACAGTAAGGTTTTTTTTTATCTAAATGCTTATATTGAAAAACTCAAAAATTACAAAGTAAATAAAGTAGCCTATCCCAGAGGGTGATGAATCAAGGCATAAAAGTTTAAACAATTCTAAGGGGATTTGGTTTGCGCAGAAATCATAAGACTCTCCAAGTGGCATATTCTTGCAAACCAAATCTGCAACTCTATTTTTTTCCTCTTCTAATGAAAGAAAAACTACGATTACAAAACTTGGAAATAAAATAGATACTCCTAACAATATTCTTAATACAAGGGGATTTAATAAAAGAGTTACAGACTAGCGGTTCCATAAGCTGTTGATTATCGTTTTTCACAATTCAATGGAAGTTCTTGAGTTCTTTAGCCCATAGACAAGCTTTAAGTACTCCTAATGCTTTAGCTTCTAGAACGTTATCTGCATTTATCCTCCATGCCATACACCTAAGTAGCTTTCCTTGATGATTCCTGGCAACACAAGAGATAATAGTTTTTTCTTTGATATAAGAAGTATCGCTATTTATTTTTATAGAGTTTTGTAGTGGTGGAATCCACTTAATGTTTGTTGTTATATCTTTTCTTATACAATTTTCTAGTAATTTACTTCCTGTACAAGGAATTATATTCTTTTCCTTCATATTTTTACTATCATCATTAGGGTATCTAGTAGGGGGGGTTCTTTTTTATCCATCTGGTTTTCATTCTTACCTCTCAGATCAATAGGATCATCCTTGGAGTTACTTGAGGTGTAATCCTTCCATAACTTAAGAGTTGTTTCTATAGTACTTTGAGGGTCAAGCTTTGTTCTGTTAAAAATAAAAGAATTTCTCTCCTTTCAAATCTGCCAAGCTATAATACAAGTTAGCTCAAGTAAATATGCATGTTTATTAGTCTCCTTCGCCATTAGTTTCAAGGCTTCAACCATCCAAATATCCACTTTACAGTAGGATTGGTTGCTTGTCTTTAATCCTAATGGAGAAACAAACCAAGTAACCCTTGGCCAGTGGCGGATGTCTACTTAGGCTGGGTGGGCTTGAGCCCACCCTCAACTTTTTTATAAAAAAAAATTAATACTTCTAAAAACTTAACCTAACTAAATCGCCATAATATATAATATATATATACAAAACCTTCTAGGTTAAACACATTTAACTTAAACAAAAAAAGCCTACTTATTATTTATCACTTTTTGATGATTTTTCTTTCAATATATGGTAATTTATTATTTTAATTTTAATATATAATTTAAATTTGTATAATTCTTGTATTAATTTATGAATTTTTTTATTAAAATTATAAAAGAAAAAAATTAGAAAAAAAATTTATATTTTAATATTAATTATTTAATTTATATATATTTCTTGTTTTATATGTTTTTTTTTTAGCCAATTAGAGAGAAATGCCTATTAGAAAAAATATTAAAAAAAAGGTGCCTCCAATAAGACATTTTATAGAAAACACCCCCACCCCAAAATACCCTTACAAATGATAATTAAAAAGAAAAAAAGAAGTTAGATACTTTAATAGTTATTAAAGTATAAAAGAAAAGAAAACAGTTATACACACGGCACACAAACACACACACCACACACACTGGGTCTCTGAGAGCAGGAGAAGAATCAGCGGCGAACGGCGGTGAACGGCGGCGACGGTGAACAAGAAAGAGATACTATACTCCGGCGAGCAAACTAGGAAGCAACATCTATCGATCAAACTAAAGATTAGACTCCAAAATCCAAAAGAAACCCATAAGTAAGTAAAATATAATCCTATTTTTATGTTAATTTTGAGGTTTCGAATGTGTTTTTTGGATTAGAAACTGTTTTTGTGTGATTCATGTTGATTTTGTTTGATTTGTTACACATTTCTTGGGTTTCTAGGGTTTAAAATAGGATTATTTGATGAATGTGTTCAATTTATCAGTGATCAACATGAACGAAAGATGGATTAGAGTCATAAAATGTGAATAAATGTGTTAAACAGGGACCTAAAATGCAATTACTGCATAATGCAGAATTCTGCACAATGTTTTTCGTAACTGTATTAAACATGGAATTCCATGTTTAATACAGTTATCAAATCATGAAATTACATGTTTTGAAAACTGTATTATAGACATCATGTGTAGTTTAGGGACCTTATAGTGTAATTACTGCATAATATGGAATTCTGCACAATGTTTTTTTGTAACTGTATTAAACATGGAATTCCATGTTTAATACAGTTATCAAATCATTAAATTCCATGTGTTGATAACTGTATTATAGATAGAATGTGTAGTTTAGGGACCTTATAGTGTAATTACTGCATAATATAGAATTCTGCAGAATGTTGTTAGTAACTGTATTAAACATGGAATTCCATGTTTAATACATTTATCAAAACATGAAATTACATGTTTTGATAATTGTATTAAACATGAAATTCCATGTTTTGATAACTATATTAAACATGGAATTAACTCAATTCAGGCTACTAATATGTTTTCTTGTGCTTGGAGTTTGTGTAAAAACAGGTGAAAATGGCACCAAAAAGAAAAGTTATCAAGTCAAGACTACTAATTTGTTTCTTGTGGTTGGAGTTTGTGTAAATACAAGTAAAAATGCCTCCAAGAAGAAGATTTACTGATTAACAAGAAGATGATAAGATACAAGCAGTGAAAAGGAAGAACTACTAGCTTTTCTAAGTGATGAGCAGCCCCTCAGTGGATTGTGTTCATTGAAGAGTGTATATGCAGTTCAGCAAAAACAAAGATCAAATACTCAGTTATCTAAAAGAATATTGATGAATGTGTTGACCTTTTTATTATTATATTGAAAAGAGTATTTCGTATTTAATTGTACTTATTTTAGAATTTTTTAGAATGTAATGTTTAAAATGACTTGTAATTTATTAAGTATTATGAAGGATTTGATTAGAAATGGAAATTGATTAGTATTTCTTATTGTGAAGGATTTGATTAGAACAGTTCTGATACCAACAAAAAATTCAATAAAGCAGGCAAAATCCGCAACACATTAAAATGACATGTAAATTCCATGTTTGAAACATGGAATTCCATATTTGGAACATGGAATTCCATGTTTGGAACATGAAATTCCATGTTTGGAACATGAAAATTTACTAACCTGCACACTAACAAGTTAAGCTACTCGAATCGAAACCTATACAGAAAGATAATAATTATAAAGGAATGAACCACAACACAATATAAAAACAAAAAGGATCCAAAACATAACAATAGAAACTGTAAAAATCGTTAAACCAGTGAATATTAAAAAACTATTACAAGAATATAATGATCATAAAAAATAATCATAGAGCAACTTGACAATTTTTGGCGTTGATTGACGTGACTGATTAGTTGACTCAAACGGTTGCTTTTCAGAACCAAATCTTTGTGACTATCAAATGTATGCTACTTGGGATCGTGGAAACACGTAATCGAAAACAGAAACGAGAGTCGGAAAAGATCAAACGAACACATATAACGTTGAGAACCGAACTTTACTACAACCATAACCATCTGCAGAAAACAAGTCATGACATAAGTACAAGAATACAATAACACAAACAAAGGAAGAAGTAGAAAAGGGAAAAAATTATGTGCAGTCGCAGAATTCCATGTTTTAAACATGGAATTCCATGTTTCATACTGTTTTAAACATGGAATTCCATGTTTAAAACATGGAATTTTGCGACTGCACAAACCTCTTCACAAAATTAAAGCTCAAACACACTCTACTCCGATTAAAACAGTTTAAACACAGAATTTAGCAATGTAGAAGCAAAATATGAACAAAATGAAGAATATAACACATAATTTACAGAAAATAAGGCAAAATATGAAGAAATGAAGAATGTAAACACATTATCATAACAAAAAGAGCTTAAACACAAAATTTTGCAAATATCAAAGCAAAATATGAACAAAACTAAGAATATAAACACAAAATCATAACAAAACAAGCAATTAGAAGAGAAAAACCTTCAAAACAGTAGAATTGCTTCAAGTTGCAAAGTAGGATGAAAATGTGAATTAGCAAAATTCCATGTTTTAAACATGGAATTCCATGTTTCATACAGCTTCATACTGTATAAAACATGGAATTCCATGTTTAAAACATGGAATTCTGCGCCTGCACAAATCTCTTCACAACATTACAACTCAAACACACAATCTACTGCAATTAAAACGGTTTAAACATAGAATTTAGCAATGTAGAATCAAAATATGAACAAAATGAAGAATATAACATAGAATTTACAGAAAAGGAGGCAAAATATGAAGAAATGAAGAATGTAAACACATTATCATAACAAAAAGAGCTTAAACACAAAAATTTGCTAATATCAAAGCAAAATATGAACAAAACTAAGAATATAAACACAAAATCAAAACAAAACAAGCAATTAGAAGAGAAAAAGCTTGAAAACTGCAGAATTGCTACAAAGTTGTAAATTAGCATGAAAATGTGAATGAAAATGCTTTAAAAACAGAGAATACATACACATGTATATGTATATATAGAAACTAAAACCTGCAAATCACCAAAACAACAAAATGAAACCAAAAATTCAAAAAAAAAAAGAGGAAAAAACAGAGCCGAGAGAGATAGAGAGCATGAGAGGAAAATGAGATGTTAGTTTACCATTAGAGAAGAAGAAGAAAAACGAGTAATCTTAGTAGCTTAGCAATGGAGATGCGTGAGCTTCTTAGCTTATCAATGGAGAAGTAGAATTGGAGATGCAGAATCGGTTAGAGGAGAGAGAAAGAGAGAGAGAGAGAGAGAGAAATAGATAGAGAGAATCTGGATGTGAGTGTGTGATAATAATTGGGGAATTAATTACCTAGTTTATAATAAGTAGTATTTATATTGGGTAAAAAGGGAAAAGAAATAATTAAGGGGAGTTTTCTCTAATTACTTAATTAAGAAGGCATTTATCTCTAAATAAAAAAGTTAGAGGCTTAAAAAAATTAGTAGTCTCATTAAGAAGGCATTTTTCTCCAATTACCCCTTTTTTTTTTTTTGTTGAACATCTAAATTTTTTTTGGGTTGTTGCCCGACCCTATACAATAATAAGTCTACCTTACCTTAGTTTGTAATCCTGGATTCGCCACTTGCTCTGGTCCAATCACATTTAAATAATCTAGTAAATGTTCAACACTTTACTTTCATTACAGTAGAGCATATTTTACTAAC
The DNA here is from genome assembly GCA_029959085.1 of Nemophila menziesii. Classification (NCBI taxonomy): domain Eukaryota; kingdom Viridiplantae; phylum Streptophyta; class Magnoliopsida; order Boraginales; family Hydrophyllaceae; genus Nemophila; species Nemophila menziesii. The sequence goes on along the minus strand of JARWIR010000003.1, from coordinate 69,515,005 downwards.
AGTAAGTTAACTTACCAACTAAATTCTCTGCGATTTTTCAAGAGAAAACGAACTAGGAAACCAATGATCATTCCCAATATCAATATTTGGGCCCATTACTGATCTGATAGATACATCCCAACCTACACATTTCTTTCCTCACAAAAATGACCTAGTCCATATCAGATACCAAAATTTATTCAAAAATTATCCAGATTTATAAAAAAAGAATGGTAGAGAAAGAAAACACGTGAAAGAGGTAGAGTTCCATGTGATAATAAAGATCTCACAACATGCACCTTATCAAGTTTCTGATAAGTTTCATCTTTAGTACGTCCCAACAAGAAACGACAATAATGTCACACAATTGTCCTTTTTTGAACTACGACATCACATGATGAACACCTTCTCTTGCCTAAATTACCTTATACACCCTCTAAAGTCCACCAAGATCACATTATATACATGATCTTTTTTGAACTACGACATCACATGATGAACACCTTCTCTTGCCTAAATTACCTTATACACACTCTAAAGTCCACCAAGATCACATTATATACATGATCAACTTAGTATTTTATATCCCGTAAATTCTCTACGCCACACATATCTAAAATCAAGAAAAGAAGTACTAGTAGTAATTTCAACTAAAATTGCATATTAATAGAATAAGCAAAGATTTAGCAAACACAATTCCAACAATAATATCAAAGTACGAAATTTAAACTCAAAACACATAATAAAACTTCACAAAATATGTAACACAATCAATCAATCACTAAACCTCACCCTCATATTCACCCTCCTCTTCATCTTCATAATCCTCTTCTTCCTCCAAAGTAGCATCTTGATACTGTTGATACTCAGATACCAAATCATTCATATTACTCTCCGCTTCAGTAAATTCCATTTCATCCATTCCTTCACCAGTATACCAATGCAAGAAAGCCTTTCTCCTAAACATAGCAGTGAATTGCTCACTAACTCTCCTAAACATTTCCTGAATCGAAGTTGAATTTCCGATAAAAGTAGACGACATTGAAAGACCAGTAGGTGGAATATCACAAACACTTGATTTCACGTTATTTGGAATCCACTCCACAAAATAAGATGAGTTTTTGTTTTGGACATTAATCATTTGTTCATCTACTTCTTTAGTTGACATTTTACCACGGAACATAGCTGAAGCTGTTAGGTATCGTCCGTGACGTGGGTCCGCTGCACACATCATGTTCTTTGAATCCCACATTTGCTGAGTCAGCTCCGGGACTGTTAAGGCTCGATATTGCTGGGACCCACGAGATGTGAGTGGAGCGAAACCCACCATGAAGAAATGTAGACGAGGGAATGGGATTAAGTTGACCGCGAGTTTTCGTAAGTCTGAGTTGAGTTGACCCGGGAATCTAAGACAACATGTTACTCCACTCATTGTTGCAGATATCAAATGGTTTAAATCACCAACTAAAATTAAACAGAATTAAGAAAAGATATTAATTATACAAAATTCAGAAAAAGTCATTATTAGATTTACTTACAGCTAGGAGTAGTGAGTTTGAGAGTTCTGAAACAAATATCATAAAGAGCTTCATTATCAAGAACCATGCATTCATCTGCGTTTTCAACAAGTTGATGAACCGAGAGAGTAGCATTGTAAGGCTCAACTACAGTATCAGATACTTTCGGAGATGGGAAAACCGAGAAAGTAAGCATCATTCTATCAGGATATTCTTCTCTGATCTTTGAGATCAGTAACGTACCCATACCAGAACCGGTCCCACCACCAAGAGAGTGACAGACCTGGAAACCTACAAAACAGAACAAAAATCGAGTTAGAGTTATACTCATCTGTCTTGTACTATACAAAATTAGGGATCGAAAGTGTATTACCTTGAAGACAATCACAATTTTCAGCTTCTTTTCTAACAACATCGAGAACAGAGTCGATTAGTTCAGCTCCTTCAGTGTAATGACCTTTAGCCCAGTTATTTCCGGCACCGGATTGACCGAAAACAAAGTTATCCGGTCGGAAAATCTGACCGTATGGACCAGTTCTGACACTGTCCATGGTACCTGGCTCGAGATCCATGAGAACTGCACGAGGAACGAATCTTCCACAAGAAGCTTCGTTGTAGTAGACATTAACACGCTCGATTTGTAAATCTGAAGTTCCGACATATCGACCAGTTGGATCGATTCCATGTTCATCACAAACAACTTCCCAGAACTTGGATCCGATCTGGTTTCCACATTGTCCACCTTGGATGTGAAGGATTTCTCTCATCTTTCCTGTAATTGAGAACACGATTTATCAAGTTAATTTCATAATTCCCGAATCAGATCATTACAAAGTAGAGCATATTAACGAGTATAGAGAACATATATACATACTTAACTATTGACAGTCGCTGATTATACAGCATAATGACCTAGTACACTTTTCAAATGATCAGATCTCTAGGTTTAACAAGAAAAATTCCATTAATAATTAATATTTCAACTTCAAATGCCAAAAAAGTAAATTAGGAACACATTTTATAAAGGCAAAGCAATTAAAATCACTAAAAACATGCATTGAGTACAATAAAATTAGGTTTAATTACACAATTGGTCGATGTATTATGTGAATAACCAAATATAACCTGTTTTTTAAGAGGTAGCCATTATATTACACGGCAAGTAGACTTGCAAGTGTATATTTGCTACTTCTCGAAACACTGTGGGTATGTTAAGGCAATTTTACATTACACGAGGACTATTAGTGCAATTAGCCCTCAGAACTCAGTATACAGATATTGAAAAATCAAAACTCAAGGCGATTAGCAGAAAACTCTAAATTAATAGATTAATGTAGTAAATATATGAAACAATAAAATAGATCTATACATTTAAAGCTTCAAATACAGGTTCTACTTAACAATAACAGGAGAAAAAGAAGATTTAACATCATTTTCAAAATAAGATGAGCAAAAATTTAACGAAAATGCCACATTAAAATTATACAGAAAATATCATTACCTTTAAAAATGTGAAGAGATCTGAAGAGACGGTGATGGAGTAAGTATGAAGTAGAAAGTGAGAGAGTGAGTGAAAAATGTGAGCCCTAAGGTGGATTTTAAATAAAGCAGAGAGTTGATCTACGGTTGCAAATGTTTCCCTCCTATTTGAAATCAACCGTTAGATATCGTACGATCATACGTACTAACGGTGGAGATGAAGCGGGCCAAGTGTGATTTGATTTTTTGTTTTAAAAAGAAAGGTATTTTGGGACAGATATATCCTTCTTTAGTGAATGACGGAAGTGCCATTCCGTGTCAGATTACTGTGTGAAGGAATGAGGATTTTTTTTTTTTTTTTTTTTTTTTTTTTTTGGACACAGAATGAGGATGTTTGCTGATAAGTAAATTGCATATCCCGTGACCCCGTCCAAAAAAAAAAAACTTAATTGCATATAGAATTTATATTTATTGGTAAATAGAGGAAAATACATTCTACATTGAAAAAATTTCAATCTTTATATATACATCCAATTTTGGAAAAGTTCTTTTTTAAAGCCATTCCTAATTTTTTGGTTGGGTTTTTTATCTCTTTACCCTTGTTCGTGATGGATACGAACTTATACCGTATTTCATATTCATTCCATTTTCATATCCTCTTAACTTGCTTATTAACATTAGTCATAGGTGTACATGTAAAACATATAGGAGTACAGACCTATCTGGGTTTATTATGAAATAGACTGTTTTGAGGGCTTAACAACTTGTCCATTTTCTCGTGGGGCTGAACCCTTAATGAACCACAGCTTAACAAATAATCCAACACTAATTCTGGGTATGCCCAACAAGACTAAATCTAAATTGGGCCTAGCCCCAGCAAGCCTAATCCAAATTGGGCCTAGCCCCAACTCCAACAAAATCAAAAACAAAATGAGACAACGTGGGCTGGGAAATGCACTAAAAAATTGAACAAAAACCACTAAATGAAACACGCTTTTCTTGAGGTGATAATGGTGATGTTGAGGATGGTGGTTCGTGGTGATGTTGATGATACACACTGAGAGGAAGAGGGTGATGATGTGTGATGATGTTGATGGTGATGGAGATGGAGATCGACTTTAAACGGAGGTGTTCAATGGCCAGAGTTCAGCAGCTACTCTTGATGGTGGTGGTGCGAATCATGATGCAGATAGCCCATGATGGGGCTGAGTCCATGATTCCAATTGTTTTCTACGGGCTAAGCCCATGAATCAAATTGACCTCAATCGTGACTCTATTTTCGACGGGTGATGTTGTTGATGGTGGTGGATTAGGGTGTCAGGGCGGTGGAATTTCTGCTGGTGATGAAGTTGATGGTGGATCTAGGTGGTGATGTTAAGGGATATGGTGATCCAGACAATAGTGGAATGGTGGAAGGTGTGGGTTTCAAATGGTGGGTGATGGTGGTGGCGCAGGGGTTCAAATGGTTGGGTGGGGTTCTGCTGATGTTGAAGATGGTGGAGTAGTGGATTTGGGTGGTGATGTTGGTGGAGATGTTGATGCCGAGAGCAGAGAGGGAAAGGGATGTGGTGGTGGGAATCTGCTGTTGTGAAGATGATGGTGGAGTAGTTGATTTGGGTGGTGATGTTGGTGGAGATGTCGATGCCGAGAGCAGAGAGAGAAAGAGAGGTGGTGGTGGGGTTCTGCTGCTGCTGAAGATGTTGGTGGAGTAGTGGATTTGGGTGGTGATGTTGATACCGAGAGCAGAGAGGGAAGCGGAGGTGGTGCTGGGGTTCTGCTAATGCTGAAGATGATGGTGGGGCGGAAGGAGGCAGGAGGGGTGGGTAGGTTGGTCAGATATTACAGAGAGGAGAGGGGAGGTGGTGGTGGTTTGATCAGATATGATGGAGAGGGGAGGGTAGGTGGTGGTGGCTTGATCAAAGATCACAAAGAGGGTAGGGGGCGGTGGTAGGTTGGTCACTATCATAGAGAACGGAGGGGAGGAAGGGGAGGGGGGTCGTGTATGCTGAGAGAGAAGATAGGGGGTGGGTTGGGGTTATATATTGGTGGGGGAAGGGGGTTTTTGGGTTTTTTACCTATATTAGTTGGGCTCCCAACTACTAGTTGGGAAGGTGGATGTATTTCAGAAACACAAATGGCCACATGCCTTATAAACTAATTACTCCATTAAATTAGGCTCCCGGTTATACATGGCTTTGGTAATATTTCAAAAGAAACTATTGGTTTCAAAAAGGAATATTAGGTAAAAGTAAAACAACTAATTTTAGCTTTGATGTTGATTAGATCTAAATTTGGAGATTAACAAATAATATTCTTTTTTTTTTGTTACATCCGAAAATATATACACTCATATTTTATCCTACGCCATTATATCTACAAAAAATAGAGAGAGAAACAAAAGAGTCGGTCAGTGAATTATCAGTCCATTCAGATAAGTCGATATTTTGTCTCACGTATTTGGCAAATATGTCGGTTACCCTACCAAATTCTCTTTTAACATGCAAGACCTTCCATGCAGAAAATTTATCGAATTATCAAGATATCAATAGTCATCGGTTTGATACTCTAATTATTCTCTTTCTCTTGTTAATGCGTGTAATGATTTTAAGGTTATTAGATTAGAATGAGCAACTCTGAAGATCAAAATCTGTTGCAGATCTCATAGTCCTTATAATGTCCCAAATTTGTCTTCCGCTACACAATTGATTTTGTAACGTTTTGTGATTCTATGCTCTATATCTCTAATTCTATGCTTTTTGACGAATTATATTCATTCTACATGACATGATATATATTTTTCTAATGTAAAAGTTGGTTTCATATTTTAAAGAAAAGAAAAAAAATGATACTTTAGAAATTAAAAAAAAAAACTTTATTTAGATTAAATTTTTAATCAAATGAAAATAATTCAACTAATTGTACGATTCTTAAAAAAATTTAAAAATAAAACTTTTAAATCCTTTCATATTAGAATTATTTTTAAAAAAAAAGTTTGTCTTTTAAACGTCGTAAATAACCTTATAATTTAATATATATGATACTTGAGTAATGATATTTGTCACCCTTTTTGTATCACCCTTTTATCACCTCCTACGTGTATGCCTACATGGACCAATGAATTGATTTCTCTATCCTATTTAATTTTTCTCTATCTTCTATTCAAGGAAATCAACACATATATATAGACGGGTGATAAAAGGGTGACATGAAAAGGGGTGACATATATCATTACTCATGATACTTTACATAACATAAAAATGGTATACGCCTATAATCCATTCACTTATTTAATAATCAGAATCCAAACAATAGATTCCTTAATCAGTTGCCTTCTTTTTTTATTATTATTTTATAATCCAAATATTGTTATCACTTTTTTTTTCTATTCTTTTACTATTTGTATATTCCTATCATTTCATTTTCTTTACAAATGTGAATCCAAACTATGCATAAATGATCGATTTTGATAATTTAATAACTGAACATCTATATAATGAAACTGAAATATAGAAGGATTCGTGTTATTCTGGCAAAAACTAGGTCATTTGTGATTAAAAAATATGTAGAAAAGTTAACATGTGTGTCGACTGACTAGTTCGGTTGGGTATTCGTTAAATACATATTTATTCTACATAGATTAACCTTGTTGACGGAATTTAGAGAGTGATTACGTGAGATGTATTTGGTTGAAAATTTCTAAGAAGGATCGATAATCTGGTTTCAGGTTGATATTTTGAGTGCTCTCTAGATATTGTTTACCAAACCTTTTTTTGTAGAAGAAAAGAAAAACTTATTATAATTAAGCCTTCTTGTTGTCATTTTTATTAAGACTCCTCCATAGTTTTAGGGCAATTGAGTCAATATGGTAAATCCGGAACAATCATTGAATTACCTTTCAATAAAGCCTAACAACATACTAGCAGATCTAATGTGCGTTTTCCAAGCAATTCAATAAGTGAGAAAGCAACACAAAACTTTTGTTTATTTGTCAATAAAGCAACAAAAACTAAAAGTGCGTATTATCAACTTTCGTTATACTTGGTTAAGGTTTTCTATTCCGTAATGATTCTACTGTTGTTATTAGATTTCATTGCGTCAAACGCAAGAAAAAGCGAGTGATGCTAGCACACATGTAATTGGAAACACAAAAACCAAGTCTCACGTGAGAAAACCTGTCTGGCATCTAGCTTACCAGCCAAGACAATCCATGTTCTATATCACTCGCTGACTCCATATATAATTATGTATTGATTTATAATCCGTTTTATGGAGTTGCATCGGATTCGGTGAGTTCACTTGTTTTTCAAGTACGGTTTCACATATGATTATTGGGATGTGAGACGATGGTTAGGTATCCCAAGAAAGATAAATACCATATCGACCTTTCTTAAATGGCTAAAAAAACAAATAAGAGCGGGTTAGGAAAGAAAAGTGTGGCACATGGAATTTCCCACTACGGTTTACTTTCTCCGGACAGCACGGAACAAGCGAGTTCCTGGGGAAGTGGTCACTACGCATGACACCATTCTCAAGAAAATTCAGCTTTGTTTATTTTGATCTTTACGCCTTGTACCCGCATCTTCTATTTTCAAATCTTTGTGGGTTTTTATTAGAGCAAATTCCATTTTTAGTCCATTACCTATGACCTAAAAACATTTTTAGGCCAAACGTTTCAGAAGTCACATTTTTAAACCAAACGTATTCAAAACGCCCATTGTTAGGCCATTTTACTAATTTCGTGAGATATTTCATTGATTATAAGGACAATTTAGGCATTTTAAATAAACTTTATGTTTATTTGGACGCACTGAACTTTATCAAAAGTGTCCAAATTGTCCTTAAAATCTACGAAATATCTCACGCAATTAATGAAAGAGAAAATTCCATTTTTAGGCCATTACTTATGGCCTAAAAACATTTTTAGGCCAAACGTTTCAAAAGTCACATTTTTAGGCCAAACGTATTCAAAACGCCTATTTTTAGGCCAGAAGAAGATGATAACATTAATAAAAAAATAAAAAACGGTTTGGAACCGCTAGGAACCGAACCCGGTAGAGGTGGTTCCTTTAGCGGTTCGGTTGTCACCTTCTTCCATTCTAGAACCGGACCAAACCGGAATTGGTAAGGGGGAGTCGGTAAGCCGGACCAGACCGATAAAAGCATCTTTAGTGGTCATGGAAAATAGAGATAGCATTTTGGAATAATGGAGGTTCAAAAAGTAGATTTGCAAAAACTTTGTACTTTTTAGAGATAGGAACTTTAGTGGTATCTTGCAAAATAGAGAAAAGCTATATGATTTATTTGTTTTTTATTTTTTTATATTTCATATATATTTTTTATATAATTTATATTATAAAATTATTTCATATATATTATATTATGAAATTATGTTGATCAAATTTTTTTAAATAAAAATTTATAGTGTTAATCTTTTTTCGTAATTAGTATAAAAAATTGTAAAATTTTCATTCAATTAATTTATAACAAATTAATTTAATCTCATTCAATTAATTTTTTTATATATAATATTTTTAATAATAAAATAAAATATATTCGATCAAGATAGATCCATAAAATCTCACTCAATTATTGCCTTTATACAATATCTTTTTATCGTGTACCAACCGTTGGATACAAGATCTTACCTTCAATAATATCCATTCGATTCTTATCTATATAAAAATATTTTATCTTAACATCAACCGTTGGATGAGATCTTTTATCTTCGATCTTTGACGTCCGATCATATTTTCTAATCTATAAATGAAGGCCTTTATTCTTTCATATCCACCACAACCTTCACACTTTCAATACATTCCACTTCACACAAAATTTCGTTTCACTATGAGTCATTATCCACCATTTAGTTATGTTTATGATGATTAAAGTGAAGATGATGACGATATAGCCTTTATATGTCTTTTGGAAGAGGAACGTCGCAAAAAGCAATAACAAAAGGCACGTCGAGGTTCTATCTCGGGGCGTGTTACTATTCACCGTGATAGATCGGAAGGTCATGTAAGAATTTACTGTGATTACTTTGCAGGTCCTCCCGTGTATCCAGAGCACATTTTCCGAAGGAGGTTCCGCATGAGCACCAAGTTATTCACCTATATTATGAATGCAGTCTCATCATATGATGAATACTTTGTCCACACTCAAGATGCTGCTGGAGTTTGGGGTTTAACTACGCTACAAAAGGTGACTGCTGTTTAAAAATGTTGTATTACGGAGTTGCCGCTGATGCGGTGGACGAGTATGTGCGTATTGGAGAATCCACTACCATATTGTGTTTGAGAAGGTTTGTTAAGGCAATGGATGAAATATTCTCTTAAACATATTTGAGATCTCCAAATGAGGAGGATACTGCGCGTCTCTTAGAGAATAATGAACAAAGAGGCTTCCCTGGCATGTTGGGAAGTATAGATTGTATGCACCGGAAATAGAAAAATTGCCCAACTGCATGGCATGGAGCATATACCGGTCATCACCCAGATCCATATATTATTTTATAGCAGTGGCTTCACAAGACCTTTGGATATGGCATGCATTTTTTGGAATGCCAGGTTCTCATAATGATCTAAATGTTTTGCAGGTATCAGATATATTCCAACCACTTGCCGAAGATCGGGTTCCTCCGGTGAGTTTTACCATAAATGGACATAACTATACTATGGGATATTACCTAGCAGATGAAATTTACCCCAATTGGCCAGTGTTTGTCAAAACCATTCCAGCAAGAAATTGTCTCGGTCGTGCTAACAAACTCTTTGCCACACAACAAGAGGTTTTTCAAAAAGATATCGAGCGAGCATTTGGTGTACTACAAGCTCGTTTTTCAATAGTGTGTGGACCAGCTCGTATGTGGGACGTTGACACGTTACGCTTGATCATAAAGACGTGCATTATAATGCACAATATGATCATTAAAGATGAGCGAGATAAACACAACATAGACCATAACTATGAGCATCTTGAAGGGAGTACGCCTGTAACCGTTGAAAGGAGTGATACAGAGGTACTTACAACATTCATCGATTGAACACTTAATATGTGGAATAAGGGTGCCCACCACATCTGCAACAAGATCTTGTTGCACACATCTGGAGTTTACATGGAGTTGATTAGCGTTGATATATCTTGCAGTATTAATTGTTGTAATTCATGTCATGTGATTTGTATCCTCAAGGGTGTTGGTTAACCTATTTTCATTTTATGCAAGTGTTTTATTTTTAAAAATTATATATCTCGACTTAACATTTTGAAAAATGAAAGACAAATATAAATATAAGAGTAAATAGCACTTTTGCCCCCTGCGTTTATACCCGATTGACAGGTTGCCCCCTAACCTTTAAAATGCGACTCGTCCCCCCTTAAGTTTTACTTTTGTGCCCCGTTACCCCCTGAGTGCGTATTCCGTCCATTTTTGCCGTTAACTGTGACGTGGCATTTCCATGTAACCTTTTTTTTTTAATATTAATCCTAATTAATCATTTAATTAAATTAAAGTAAGGGTAAAATAGGTTTGTTATCAATAGTTTTTATACTATTAAATATAAATAATAAAATAACCCCCCCCCCCCCCCACCGCACCCCCCCTCCCCTTCTTCTTCTTCCCCATTCTTCTTCTTCCCCGACCTGCAACTTCTTAAAAAAAAATCACAGGAATGACCCAATAAACCAATTCCTTACTCAACCTTCATCATCATCATCGAACCACTTACTCAGCCTTCATCATCATCATCGAACAATTGGTTAATAGCTGTTGAAGAGTTTGAAGATGGCCAAAAAGTTCATCTTTTAGATCCATTTACAGGATTACGTATTCATCCACTTCCTTCTATTTTCCCCACAAAATTAGACCTTGGTAATTTTCATATCATTGAGCTTCAGAAGCTATATGCGATAGAGCCTAATAACATAGACAACAGGAACGATAGAGTATTTAATGAGATCAGGGATTATGTGGTGCGAAAAATGGTTATCTTACCAAATCCAACTTATGATCAGCCTCTGTTAGCTGCGAGACAATATTGTGGAGATTTGAGTTTCTACAACTTGGAAACAAAGGAGTGGATAATCCTTACACATGATAATAATTTACATAATAATTTTCGGGCACTATGAAGATATTGCAAGCTATAAAGGAAAAGTCTGCGCTATAAAGCCGGATGGAAATTCAATAATAGCTGATTCTTCTTTTCATGTGACTGAAATTGAGGGATTAATGCACTTTGGAAGAGACTCCACGTGGCATTTAGTTGAGTCATCAGAAGGTTTATACTTAGTTGAAAATTTTGAGTTGAATGCTGATTTAGAATATGAAGATGATATAGAGGGCTTATCCATTGATATAGTGGGCTTATCCATTGATATAGAGGGCTTATCCATTGTTTTTCATTGATAGGTTTTTCAGGAATTGGTTTATTGGGTCATTCCTGTGATTTTTTTTTTTAAAGAAGTTGCAGGTCGGGGAAGAAGAAGAATGGGGAAGAAGAAGAAGGGGAGAGGGTGGGGGGTAGGGGGTGCGGTGGGGGTGGGGGGTTATTTTATTATTTATATTTAATAGTATAAAAACTATTGATAAAAAACCTATTTTACCCTTACTTTAATTTAATTAAATGATTAATTAGGATTAAGATTTAAAAAAAAGTGACATGGAAATGCCACGTCACAGTTAACGGCAAAAATGGACGGAAAACGCACTCAGGGGGTAACGGGGCACAAAAGTAAAACTTAAGGGGGAACGAGTCGCATTTTAAAGGTTAGGGGGCAACCTGTCAATCGGTATAAACGCAAGGGGCAAAAGTGCTATTTACTCTAAATATAATTGAAATTAGACTACGTTCAATTAAATAGCATGAAAATTACAATAATTTATATTTGTTCGTAATGTTGTGTTGTCTAATCATCCAGAATTGTGCCATCTCTGGCGTCATCGCTGATAAATCCTTACTCATAATCACATCTTCTTGTGCAATTTCTGCTCGATGGTGGTCCTCTTGTCGGTGCCTTTCACGGTCTCCTCGATCTCGTATCGCTTTCTCGTGTACCATATTTGCTCGTATAAGATCCTCTTGCCGGTACCTTTCTCTGTCCTCTCGATCTCGATCTTGCTGGGCTAACCTCTCCTGATGGTGCATATTCTTGAGATCAATAAACTGTTGTTTCCAACCATCGTCTTCAATGTCAATTGATTTTCCCTTACCACGTAAAAGTTTTTCTGCTTTTCTACCACGTGGTCTAACCTAGTCAGGCACAGTTTCGGTATCATCATCGTCTTCATCTTCACCATCTTTTCCTAAATCTATACATGGTCCCGGTGTTTTGCGGGCTTTAGCTTGCTTTGTCTTGTGTTGTTGTGTTGCAATATACGTCGAAAACTTTGGCTCGTCTTTCAAGATTTCCCAACTATGAAACCACTTAAATTCAGCTCCATTTAGGGCTTTAAATAGTTTTTTAGCGTCTTCAATCTACATAAAAAGTGAACAAATATATTCAAAGTAAAATAGAGATAATTATAATTTTGTTAATCAAGAGATAATTACCCGATTTTGTTATGTTTTTTCACTTTGATTTAATCTCACAACACTCATATAACTCTCGTTCCACTTTGACAACGTCTGCTTTATCACTCCCATCCGTGTAGTAAGCGATTTAACCGATCTCACCTTCTCTGAAACTGGATGTAGCTTAAACTCATTCTCGATTCATGACCAGTATTGTTGCCCTGTTTGATCATTTCCATTGATTGGATCGTTCGAGTGTTTGATCCACGCTTTGCACAATAATTTGTCTTCAATGGTTGAATAGTTAGAAGTACGTTGAGCCTTCTTTATATTTATTTGTGTGGGTGGAGGTCTAGGAGTTTCTGGTACTTGACTAGGACTTTCCGGTACCGGAATGCTTTCACCAAAACTATTATCGACAGTAACTTGTTGTTGATTGTTGGTAGTCATCCACTCTTCGTATTCCATATCTGTGCAAAATACATTTACATATATATATATATATATTAAAAATTTAAAATTAATAAATAAATATACATTTTTAATCAATTAATTAAGAAAAAATATACTTAATAAACTTACCTATTTACTACTAAATGTACACCTAATTTGATTTTTTTAATTTATTTAACTTATTAAACAAAGGGTCAATGACCCAAAAAATCAAAATAATATTATACTTGCCCCAAAGAATCATCCATTAACTTACTATTATAAGATTATATGTTTACCCGTCAAGGACGATTCCCGTCAAGGACGATTCCCATCAAGGACGATTCCCGTCAAGGACGATCCCATCAAGGACGATTCCCGTCAAGGACGGTTCCCATCAAGGACAAAATTTAGTTAATGATGTTATTGGGAAGAAATTTTGTCATTGATGTTATTGGGCTGAAATAATATTATTTTGATTTTTTGGGTCATTTTCCCTTTAATAATTAATAATATAATATTTTATAATTAAAAATTATTTTCATAATTAAAAAAATTATAACTAATAACTAAATATTTTATAACTAAAACATTTCATAACATTTTCTATTCCATCAAGAACAATCAAATCGTTTTCTTAAATCGTCAAATCAGCAATATTTAAAACCAAACATGTATGAGTATAAAATAAAAAACAATAGTTAAATATCGGGAACTTAAAACGTAAGTAAAAGGTAACAGGTTGATAGTACAAAAAACAGTGGGTTGACAGTACAAAAAAATGGATTACATACATATTATATAGGTAGTACGTGTAACGGCACTGCGTTGTTGTAATGGGTCGTATTTGTAATATTAGATGGGTTATACGTGTAAATTAATGAGTTGTGTCTGTATTGTCAATGAGTTTTACGTACTACTATCATTAACAAGAAAAATTTTGAACATACACATAACTTTTGACTTCAACACTATAACAAAATCAGACGATAAATGATAAGCAAAAAAATATAAGAACACGTAATGATTAAGATAAACAAACACAAAAAATGATTAAACGAAGCAAATTTATATAACAAAAAAAAAGTGGATACAAAAACTCAATAAATTGATAGATACAACACATGTAATCAAATCAATGAGAAAACAACGAATATTGATAGCGAATATACCTGGTAAAGTGAAACTGTAGCTTTATTATAATTTTTTTTATGAAGACTTTGAGAGAGAGAGAGAGAGAGAGAGAGAGAGAGAGAGAGAGAGAGAGAGAGAGAGAGAGAGAGAGAGAGAGAGAGAGAGAGAGAGAATCACACCACTGATATGAGAAGTATGTTCTTTTGATATCCTTAAATTATAGGATTTGAATTTGTGCATGTAATTATAAATACATTCAATTTATATAGTAGAGGAAAACGTCTAAACAAAATCAAACTTAGTAACGGTACATACGATAGATCACAAAATATTTTGATATTTTTAAAAGGGAAAAATAAGATTGATTGCGTGGAGGTATAATATTGTGTTTTTGAAAGTTATAAACTAATATCTCAAATGTTAAACATTAGAATCAACCACCAATAATCAACATTTATAAATATCATACAATTCAAAACATCGTTTTAAGATATAACCACATCATAACTGGATGTAACTTCTTCAATATGTGGAACAACAATGTAAATATATGCATCGAGTGTCAGATTTAAGATGTTTTGTCTATGAGAGAAGATAAAATGGGACTATTTTTTATATGTTATTAAATATTGGTTAAAAATCACTAGAAATAAATTTATAAGAGTTAAATCTATGTCTTGTACAAACTAAAATCCGAAAAAATATACAAAAAATAAATAAATTTATGTTTTGTGAAACCATGAATGAATTTTTTATTCATGGTTTCTCTCGAGAAAAAATACGATGCATTTCAGATCCCCAATGCGCATCCCATGGATCTACCAATGTGTGCATCTAGTTTCATATTTTATAACTAATCGTTGGATCATCTAAGGATATAAATCCCTGATTTTATATTGGTTATTTTGGTGTTAAGTTTGCACCGCACTTTCAACATGAGTTAAATATCCATGGAACTTATAGAATCGGCATCGAAACGGGGTATGTGATTTAGGCACCAAAGGTTTCATCAATGACGGCAACATATTCCTCAGACTTACACCAAATTGGTTGTTGGTTGTAATTGGAAATGACTTTTGCCTTACCTCAAAGCCAGGAGCTTCATAGTGAAGGATAAGGTGTGAGTGGTTGACCAAATTGGGGAGGCATTGTATACCTTAGAATCAAGTAAGGAGTCATGCCATTGGAGATTTCCCAAGGCCTGTCCAGTCGTCGGAGGACTAAATTTGATCAATCACTCTTGTTGGACCAATTATATTGGGTCCTTTTTGTTGCATATCTATTAAGTCTTCTTTGCTAATGAGGTTGCTAAAGAGTTCCATTCTAGAAAAAAGATTTTGCAACCCCTACCATCTCCACTGAAGGGTCTTGAATTGCATTAAAGTCGCCAATGTAGTAGGGGGAACCACTATAAAGATGAGATTCGTGTATGTAATTCTATAAAAATTGTTTCATTGGGAAACGCATAACAAAGGAGACCTCCCAAGCTTTGGTGATGTTAGGTTTGAGTATATTTTGTCTATTTGCAATTGTGCGGTTTGACATAAGTGATAGAATTAAGAAGATGTCGTTTCCAAAGAGATTAGCAAGGTTGAAAGTGGATTGGTAAGAGAATTAAGCTACTACGGAAATAAAAGACTAAAATGCAACTAATTAACAAGAATACGAGGACTATAATGCAAATATGAAAGATATGAAGGGGATAAGTGAACTTTGGATGATCAACACCTAAGGTTTCTGATTGGGCAATTTATATTAAATAGGGCAATACCGATAATTCATACTAATCGGAATACAAAATTACTCTGAACCTCTTCTAGGTGATTAGGTGCTACTCTTAAGTTAAAGGAACTTCTTCCTGATGAACCTAGATACCCTAAAAAGTGATCAAATCGCCTACCCATATAATGACTATACATTTACTTATGATCTCCTCATTATATAGGAAAAAACACTATCTATTACCTAATTATACCCATAAACCCCCTTTTCAGGTGTAATTAATGAATTAGGTTCAATCAATTATGTGACCAAAATATTCAATTAATTGTTTATTGGTCTTTCCATATTTTTTAGTAATCAATTCACTTCCTTCGTCTCCACTAATTGTTACTTAACCACGTTTTAGGGTTTCATAAGGTCTTTCCAGGTTGTAGCGTTAAGCTTAGGGACGGTATGATATTTCTTTTTGGAAAACGTAGAGTGGGGTTTTGACCCTCTCCTCTCTAAACTGAACGAACAAACCTACTAAGAGTTTGGGTTCCTCTCATATGTTTTCTCACTCAAACCCAATGATGCATAATCGAGTATCCCCGAATCCATAAAATAATACAATCAAGCATTTATTCAATGAGGCATTTAACTTTCAATTGTCGGGTTCACACTTTTCTTCTTTCTTTTTCATTTCTTTTGGAAGCCAAGCATAACCTTTTTTTTATTTGTATGGTTGCTAGCTTGCTTACTTTTTCTTGTTCTTTCTTTTCATTTTCTTGTTTGTCAACATTTTTCTATTTTCTTGAATAGTTGAACCTGAAATTTGTAACTATTTTATCATACACATGCCTCAAAATGCTAACACAAAATAATCACAATCTCAACCCCGTAATATACCAATAACCTCCCACCATCCCAGACTTAAGCTTCGAGATGGTCAATTTATTAAGCGTTTCAACTCATTTTGCACCTTTCTACAAAGTTTTGCAAATTCATTGAAGGCTTGGTTTCTTAAAGTAAGCAAACAACACCCACATATATCTAGTAAAATCATCAATAATTATAACACATATTTGGATCATCCGACATTGGTCACATCTATTGGACCAAAGAGATCCATGTGTAATAATTGAAGAGCTCTAGAAGTAATAACTCGGCTAATAGAATTAAAAGAGGTTTCATGTTGTTTACCTAAGACAATACAGTTGGAGAGCATCACACAATCTATCCTTATCAAACTTGATTTTATGCAAACCCAAGACAAAAGTCTTTCCTAGAAAGATTTGCAAGCAAATGACCAAGGCGTCTATGCCACAACCAGGGATTATCTTTAATAATGGATGAACATTTAACAGCTTTGTCACATAAAACTCTCAAAGTTAACTTTTTAAATATCATTTTTCCTATTAAAACAAAAAATACCTCGTTTCCATCATCTTTGTAAACAACACATTTAGATGATTCAAATTTGACTTTGTAACCATCATTAAAAAAATTGACTAATGATAAGAATATAAAAATAAATACTATCGACAATCAACACATTAGTAATAAGAATAGAGTCCTTACTACCAGCAATTTCTTTACCCATTACTTTTCATGTATTACTATCGGCAAAGGTGATTTTCCCCCACTCTCCTTCTTTCTTTGTAAGTTCGTATAATAGTGATTCATTTCCCGTCATGCATCTAGAACATCCACTATCTAGAATCCAATTTTTCTTCTTGATGTTATTTTTCCACAAACAAAAGAATTAGATCTTTAGTATCCAAGTTAGGTCAATGTGGGTTAGTTACTTAGTTGTACCCATTTTTTCACCAATATCCATATTGGCCTTTTCCATAATGGCACAAGGGATTCATATTCATGTTGTTTATTATATTCGCAATTAGTCACTACATGACCATCTTGTTCACAATAAGTGAAAGTTATCTAGGTAGTTTATAAAGAAAACGAAGTAGAAGAGAAAGTCTCATTAGATTTATTTACAAAATATAATTTTGAAAGTTTTTGTTTAACAAATGGGTCAAAATCCAAACCACATTTTCTAAGACTCGCGATTTGACTACTGAACTTTAAGTCAAAATTTTGTTGCCTTTTCTAGGTCTTTGGACTCTTCTAAAGACGAGGCATTTTCATCCTCAATAGTGGTGATTTCATATTCAAGTTCGTCATTGTTTTTCAAAGAGGATCGTAAAAGATTTTCAAGCTCTTGGTTTCACTTTTGTAATTTTTTCAAATTTTTGTCAAAAGCTTATTAGCTTCAAGAGGGTTTTTATAGTCAAACAAGAGTGAATCATAAGCACTTTCAATATCATTTTCTAATCATTCTGAGATAAACACAAGCTAGCATTAGAGTTTACATAATCACTTCATTGCTAATGTCCATGAAAGCTACATAGTTGGCCATCATCCTTGCTCTGATGTGAAGTTACATCATCCCAAGTGGAATTCATTGTTTTTTTAGCTTATCTTTGACAATTTTGGGGCGATTAGGTTTGATATGTTCAAGAGTTTATTTGCATACATTTGCAATATATCATCATCGCTTAGTTCGTCACTCCCAGATTCTTCAACAATTACTTTTTCTTTCTTGCTGTGTTGAAAATGAAAAGCAAGATTTTTCTTGAATGTTTGTTTTTCTTCTTCTTTACGTAATTTCTCTTATCAAGAGTTGTTTCTTTTGTCGTAATATTACACATGAGCTCATGAGTGGATATATTGGACAAGTCCTTTTCATCTGTGATAGCAACTACCTTTGGCTTGTACTCCTTTGGAAAAGCACCAAAGATTTTTCGGCAAAACTCTTGGTTAGAATAAATCTTTCCAAGAGAACCAAGAGTCTTGACAATGGTGGTGAATCCTTGATGCTCTTGATTCGAGTTTTCTTCAACCTCCATCTTGAACATCTCATATTGAATGATGAACAACCCAACCTTAAATTTTCTTCACGGTAAGCTTTGAGACATTCCCAAATCTCAAATGTCAATGAGCATCCACTAACTTGGCTATACTCTGTTTATTATGTATTCCTCAAATATTTTTACTTGATTCACATACTCTTCTTCCAACATTTATATTCCATGTCATTAACATCAATATAAGTTTTTTTGTCGGCTAAAATCATAATCCGATCTCAAACACCACAAGCTAAACAAAGAGATGAAAGCTATTACGCTTGATTCTAGTGAAACCAATCCTAATTTAGAGTAAGAGAGTATATGAATTGTACTCCCTCCGTCCCAAAATTAATGTCCACGTTACTAAAAATAGTGTTCCAAAATTATTGTCCACTTTAAATACCAAGACTTTTCTCCAACTTTTTCCATTATTACCTTTATAAAATTTACATTTCCAATGCATATTTAAATTATCAAGACACTTTATGAAGGTAAATTTGTAAATGGTGTATGTAATTATTAGGTTTCTTACTTTGTGTGAAAAGCAAAGTGGACATTATTTTTGGGACGGAGGGAATAATGAATATGACAATGATTAATGCTTGAGAGATAGCTCTTCTTGGATTTAATGCTTTAAGATGACAAAAACTGGAGTTTCGACTAGATAAAAGGGTTCCAACTGAGAATATAGGACAAGGTATTTATTTTGTCCATTTTATTCTCTTCGGTTTGACCTTCTTAACGGACCAGTACAATTGGAAAGAATTCTTAAGGTCTGACCTTAACGCTTTCTTAATGAAAGAGATTTTGATTGTTTCAGGGCAGCAAGATTACATTATTAGAAGAAAAAATAAATTTAAAGACAAAATGAAAACGAAATAACTCATGTATTAAAAATGTAAACTTGCATAATGTATTAAAATTGTAAATATTGCTAATAGAAATTAACACGGGTAATTTAAACAAACAAAAAACATCTCTCATCATCAGACTTTGGGATAACTAGTTAATATCCATCCTCTCCTCTCCTCTCCACTTATTCAACAGGCAAAAGAGCTTTTGCAGGTGGAAGAAGCGCCACTGCTCCACGTTCAGGACTCGAATACTTCCTATTTATCACCTTCAACTTATGTTCACCAATCGCTACATGATACTTCGCAAGTAACTTAGCACAATCCCTGAACCACCACAATAAAAACCCATATCAGTAAGAAAAAATTAATTTAAAAATACACACATTTAAAATACAATACTTACATTAACTGTGATTCCTTAAACCCAGTGTGCATCTCAAGTGTCTCATTCCAAAGAGGAGTTTTATTCAACGTACACCTAGCAGCATACACAGCCGAAGCAGCTATCATTGAAGGACAGTATATTACCGTATAATTCATCATCGCCAGCTCAGCCAAGAAATACACCATACTCTCCATCTCCTTATCAGGTACCAAAACCGAAGCTTTGATAAACCGAACTAAGAACACATAAGGTGTAGGTACAGTTAAATACCACTCCAACTCACCCAATATACGCTTCTCCATAACCAATACTTGTTGATGCGAGTATGCTCTGTCTGAAATGCATACAAAATCATTCACTTCAGGTGCCCAGATTTCTTCGTATTTTGAAGCTATAAGCATTGCGCTTATTCCTAGTAGCTGTAATTCACGCCTTAGTGTTGTTTTTTTCGCGAGATAACGATCAACTATGTTGATCGTGAGGTAAAGTGTTTCTGGGTTCAGTTCAAATTTGTTATGAACTTCGATTAACCAATCAACTAGTATAGCACGCATTTTCTCGTTTATTTCTGGTTGTGAATCTATGTAGTCGTGGATTCTGGTTTCATTCTACATTAATGAAAGTAAAATATATGTAAACAACCTTAAACAAAACTAAATTAAGAAAGAGAAAGTAAATAATACCTCAGCAAGCTTGTAGAAATTGTACATGTCTTCAATGTATTCAACAACAGCTAATTCATTATTGATATCTGCAGCATCGATATCGAATATCTGGGCTTTTGGTTTCTTAGTTAAACCACACGCAGCCTATATATATACAACATTTATAGATTAGAAAGGGGAAAATTACGAAACTATCCTTTATCAAGATTGTATTTTTTAGATAGATCAAGATTTACCTTGCTTCTAGCAGTTAGAGTAGCAGTAAGTGTTGGGCCTTGCTTTTTGGCTGAAACTCTTTTCACGATTGGCTTCTCCTTCTTGATTTCTTCTACAGTCACCTTCTCGGGTTCGGGTTCGGGCTTCTTTGGTGCGACGGTGGGCTTTAGTTTTATTACAGCTTTCTTCTTCAGAGGTTGAGGTTTCCTCACTTTACCCGCTCCATCAGCATCCACGTTAACGTTAACTCCTAAACGTATCTGTAAATCAAGAAAAAATTAATAAAAATTAAATATAAATTAGGAAAGTTGAATCAATTTTAAAGAAACTAACATTGTTATCTGCTGCTGCTGCTGCTTGTGCATTAGCAAGCAATTGTGCACAGAAACTTCTTGTGACAGGCCTTGAAACTTGAGGTAATGGCTTTCCATCGATTCCACGGACAGTTACCAAATTTCCGATGTCACCAAGTGCTCGACGATTTCTCCCTGCTGCTGCCATGTTCTTCTGCTTCAAATCCCTTGGAACCGCCTCACCTATTAGAGATATTGAATATTCATATGATTAAAACTCGCAATAGCATAAACTCAATTCAAATTTGGATAAATCAGGACTGTTAGATTCATAATAAACGTAACACGATCGATAAATTAATCCAATACACAAGAAGGGGAGAATCAACAAATCAATTCCTGGAACAACCCATCATATATGCCTCTCTGACCACAAGAAATCTAAGAACTAGAGATCTGTATGATCAGAGAAACGGGAGATCCAGAAATTACTCTCAATCAGAGGGCACAAAACAATTATTATCCGCACATGATCGGAGATGAAAACTATTTCACCAAGAAACATATAAAGAATCCGATGAAGAAACAATTACCCCCGCCCCACAAAAATTATCAAGTAAAATAAACCCTATAAACTATAAAGCAAAATAATTTCTAACTACCTCTGTTTTGTTGTTGATTAACAACGTCTTTTGAAGCCATTGCTGTATAAACTATAAACCTTTACGTAATCCGAGAAATTGCTATCTTCTATCTCGACTGAATCTGTTCTTTCTCTCTCTTGCTCTACAAGAAAGAAGATAGCAATAATACGATGCACATGAATTTGAAATAGTGTAGAGGGGTCCCTTCTTTTAAGCTAGATGAAGAGGCGCAACGGTCGTATTTTCCTTTGGTAAGATAGCCGTTAGATGAAGTTTTGACTAATCTAAGGGCTGCTAATTGCTGTCTTATTTCATTTATTTTGTTTAACGAAAACTAGCCGTTAGCGATTGTATACTATTGTTTTCCATGAGTTTTGTTATTTTTTTTTTTTTTTTGGTCGAGATGAGTTTTAAGACATATAAAATAAAAAGTAAAGATATATATACTCTTTTTTCTTCATCTCTATATTACCTTTTATGTGGAGGTTTTAAAAACCTATCAAATCATTTTTCTTTCCTAATTAATTAATTTATATTTCTTTTGTTTGATACTACATAGTATGCTACATAAGAAGTGAAACAAAGGTGAAGCAAATAGGGATGATATATAGCAATTCTCAATAAACTATAGTCATAATAAAAACTAGGGTTGGTAGTAAAATTCACATTATATTGATTTAATTTTTATAATATTTTATGAAACAAACATTATACAAATTGAAAACTGTGCTAAAAAAATTGTAAAATATTAAGATGCTATAAAAATGGATCAATTCAGATTTTTTATATATTATTATCATGTTTTAGAAAAATTACTTGCATTTTTAGTTCTAAAGTGGTGTTTTTTTTTTTGTCAAAAATAAAATATTAAAAGAGTGGTACTTACTTAAGTTTCGGTTTTCCAACGAATCTCTATTACTAGATTTTGAATCTTGTTTCGTTTTCCAAGACATGCAAAAGAAAAATAGGAGAATTTTTTAAGTATCCAATGGAGACTTTCGTCTAATGTGTGAGAGAAAGAGATATTTTACGCAATATTAGATTGGTGTCGTCTTTGGAAAGTCACAATTAACCTATGGGGTAGGACCTTAAAAAGTAAGATTGTCGATTGGGTAAACCACCCATACCACTTGATTATCACACCAGAAATGAATTTAGGGTCTAGATGTAGTTAGAGCCCAATCCTATACAACAGGTGATAGAGCGTGAAATGCCTAATCAATAGAAATGTGTAAACAGTAGTACTCTGGTAGACTTCGTTCGTGTTGTTCTTACTGGATCTGTTTTTGGGCGAGTGTGGCGACTGGAAATCAAAGAAAGGTTAGGACCACAGGGAGATGTGCCTCTTGATGGTACTTTGACGGTCAATGCAAGATTGGGATAGAGGAGAATATATATTGGACTAAGTACTATGATATGAATAGTGAAAATATAAGTGATACCTCTTTAGGTGCATGACATATGTATCTATAAATAAAAAAAAACCAATATACCTAGTTGGACTTTTGTCGTATTCTTTTAGTAAGTGCCCGTGAGCTATTGTCCTTAGTTGTAGCGAAACATGACATTTATCCTTGGGCTCTATTTGAAGATCTTGTTGAGCTTGATTGTTTAGGGGAATGTTGTTTGTTCAACTAGCCGAGGGACGAATATTAATCATCCCACTTAGGGGAATATAATAGGAGTTGACAATTCTCATCTCTCACATGCTATTTGTTAATCGCACCACGTCGTATGGATTTCCTAATTTGATATGACAATTGACAACTGATTAATATTATGGTATTTCAACCCCAACACTATTGTGGCTAACGATATACCTTCCCTTATGCCTAATCGTAGCTAAAACCAATATGTGTGGGTTTATATCCAACGTATCATAACATTTTTGTCGTACTACCTTCAAATTTTATCATAAGTGAACTCAAATGCGCTAGTTTACCGGTTACCACGGGTTTAGCGACCCAATACGTTAACTTATTCTTGATTTGGCTGACGTTGATCTTGTTTACGTGTATTCACTGCATCAACCTATACTGAACATGCCACTTCTTTACCTTTTGATCCAACTCTTCTCCGAGCTTTGGCCTCAATTTAACTCAATCTTAAGGTTGCTTTGGGAATCTTCTAAACTTCAATCTTCATGAATTTCACCTTTTAAATTTTATCCTTAAATGTTTGTGAACTCTTGCATCATAACTTATGAATGGTTTTTTTGGGGTTCAGATTATTTTGGGAAACTACTCTAGAAGTTATTAATTTCTTTGTGAACAAACAAAAAAGAATTGAAAAATGGTCATCAACACTTCATCTTATAGTTGGTAACATCTACACTGACATAACCTATTAGTAAGGTCATCAACTAACGATAGATGTTGAATGTTTGGAAACCTCTAATGTAATGTTTTGTCTATCTAGATGCAACAGATGTAATAATTGTTAGGATTAAATACATGTTACTATAATATGATACTTTATTTAATTATATATAATCATGTGTGAATACGCAACAAAAGTCAAAATCAGGCATAATCATATACATGTATGAATGCACATAAGAGATCATGTAATAATCTGAATCCTATTTATATCAGGTAATTAATATAATGGAATTATGTTAAGATTTATAATACTTACCTTGTAGTAAAATTGTTTGTTTGAGATCCTTACATGTTGTAGGAGTCCTGGATTCATGACAAGACTTGATTGCTAAAAGAATAAGCAACTTCTTTCCTCTTTTTGGTGATGGTCGATTATTGGCTCCATTGGTTCTCTTGGGGACCGAGTTTCAGCACCCATGACTCCTTCGAGCTGTAAAAAAATAGTCCTTATTTTTAGGAGGATATAAGGATTTTCTTAGGTCCTAAAGTATAGAGAGAAGAAAAGTTCCCGATTGTTTCAAATAATAAGTGTTTGTGATGTTTGTATTACTCTCAACTATAGAGACCCTACAACCCTTTATAGAGTTAGTCATGGGTTTGGAGTTTCTACCATATTACAAGCCTATTAGTCCATAGGCCTTGAATTAATTGGTCTAACATTCCTCTGTATATTATTCCTTAAGCTCAACACATGGTGGATCACCATAGGAAACATCATCAAACAAACTCGAATGTATAGGGCCAATAGTAGGTTGTGGTACAAATAATAGATCCAGGGATTACCAATAACACTACTAATGATATGTGGAAAATACTATAAGAAACATGCAATATTCGAAATCAAAAAAATGTGTCCTTATCGGTGTTATCATTTGCTAATTAGATTCATATACCATACATTGAGAATATTTTCAAATATAAGAGGTACTGAAAACATTGATATGCACCTTAAGAGTGACCCAAAACAAAGCATGACATTACAAGACACATTAGCACTTTACCATGTAACTTTATACGTAAGATATTAGGCATGTTCAGAAAGTAGTCACTGATGTCTCCATATTTATGATAGAACAATCTAGTCACGAGACATCATTTTAGGGGCATTTAGGACTTCGTTGAGGGATTTTTCCTTGTTATTTGATGTTATACACTTTCTTGTCTAGTTTTGGTGTTTAGCATACTTCTAGAGCTTTTGTGTGTAATTTGTGTATTAAGTGTGCAACTCTTAGGTGCTTGGGTTCTAGGATACTCCGAGATGATGATAAGAAGTGAATAAATCGCAATTAATCCTTAGTTCTGGTGAAAAAGGAAGATTTAACCACTTTTAGAAAGTGAAAGCATGTGTTGGTCGGATTTGGAAAATGGAGTGTTCGAGTTACTATGCCAGATTTATAAAAAAAATCTGGAGAATCCCTTTCATATCTTGATAGTAATTGAAGTCAGGAACACGTAAGAATCTACGGTTTATGATTCGAAGCTGAACTGGAGAAGTTATGTAATTTTGTGCTGCCATGGTTCGAACTAGTCCCCTCTTTAGTAAAACGTTTTTGAGTTGGACTTGGCCACTTAGAAGAAGCACACAACCCATAAACCGCGATGTAATTTTTATATACTTGTTTTTTACATTAGAAGAGGGTCCCCATCAGAACTAGAAGCTAGAAATCGCCAGGAGTAGAAGAAGAGGATTCTGGAAGCAGTTCATGACATTCCATCCCATTCGTCCATCGCTCTTAAGCAATTATTAGAGTACATTTTATATGTTTTATCTTCTGAACATGAATATTGTACTTTTAATTTCTAGTTTTTATTTTCTTTGTATGAACTAAACCTTAATAGCTTGAGAACATCAATAATGTGAAAACCCTAGAATTGTTTTTATGCATTTATTGAATTTAGGATATTACCTTTATTAGAATTGTGATTATATTGATTTATATTATGTATTTGCCATATCTTTGCAACACTTTCTATGCGCAAGTATGGGCTGCCCCTTTAGTAATTTAGACTATCACCCTAACGGGCGGTTTCGTTGCTTAAAGCGGTACATAGTCATCTATTGTGAAGTAGTGAATCTAACGAGCTTGCCCAACTAGATAATCAATAGGTTAGATTCGACCACTGATCATTTCTTAGGGCCCCCTTACCCACGTACCCTAGTAGTGTTGAAGCGGATTTCCATAAACAGTTGGTATTGAAGAATGTGTTTGGTATGAAAACGTATAAAACTAATATTAATGAAAAAATAAAAATCTAAAGAAAAAATAAATGTATAAGTTGATATTGAAGGCTTAATAATATAATTAACAAGTAAATAATATGTTAATCTACAATTTATAAATATAAATGAGTCGTTCACGAACGAATTCGAGCCGACTTGTTTACCTAACGAGTTTAAATGTGAGTTTGAGTTTGAACTTGTTTGCACACAAGTTAAAACGAGTTTTTCCTTGAACAGAGGCGCGTACCCAAACTGCCCGTGAATGATTCGGTTCGTTTACCACCTTACTTCTTGGTTTGGTTCGTTTTCCCCCTTACTTCTTAGTAATCAAATTATAAAATAATCTATAGAATTCACTAAAATAAATAATTGTGCTCTAAAAATCGCTATACATGAGACCCATATTTGTATCCCTTTTTTTAATTATTTTTTGGACGGAAAAATATAAAATCACAATTTCAAACGCAGTAGGTGTTTTTAACTTTTTATTTTATTAAAATATATAATAATGATACGGTGAATCGTGGCATTAGTTCTTTAATGTTGATTTTGATGTTTAAGTTGACAAAAATAAAAAAGATTTTTATGTTTAAACAAACAAAACAAATACTTTAGGAAATTCTTGAACCTCATATGAAGCAAGGCTCATCAAGATCATATCACAAATCAGCTATAGAACTCTACAGGTTAATTCTAATTAGCGTTAAATGACATATTCATTATAATAAGGATTTCAATAAAAATAAACAATTTATTGTTACCATACAGTTTTTTTTTCTCAATGAATATAGACGGAAAAAAAAGAAAAATAGGTAGATTCTATTGTAAATCAGCCTGACTAACGGTCCATTCCGGACCGGTTCTTAGCAAACCTGTGCCTTAGAGCATCTTTAGTGGTATCCCTTTAACCCTCTCTATCTTGCATAAAATGTAGAAAAGTCACCTGCAAAAATAAATTGACACTCCAGCAATAAAGACATCACTA
Organism: Nemophila menziesii; assembly: GCA_029959085.1. NCBI lineage: Eukaryota > Viridiplantae > Streptophyta > Magnoliopsida > Boraginales > Hydrophyllaceae > Nemophila > Nemophila menziesii. The sequence goes on along the minus strand of JARWIR010000003.1, from coordinate 69,487,698 downwards.
TCTGCAAAATAGAATTCACTCAAAAATGCTACAGTAAATCTGTATCTTTACAGATTTACTGTTCACTTTGCATATCAATTAAAGAATAAAAAAAAAAAAAACAGAACAAAACGGTAACAATGGGAGCGATTGTGGTGGCCGTGCTTCTGGTCGCCGTGGGTATTGTTGGGCAGTGAATTGGATAATTGTTTTTTGATCGATGGATTATGAATGAGAAGAAGAATTTATTTTATATACGATGTGTTAGTTAATTGGGTTTGAGCATGGGTTATAAATTAGTAGATTGGATTAAGTTAGTGGGTTTATTTTGCTGATTTGATTAACTTAGTGGATTTGTTTAAGGGAAAATGACCCAAAAAATCAAAGTATTAATTTTTTATGCTCAATTAAATCAAGATAAAAAAATCTGCCCAATAACATCATTAACTTATTTATTTAATAGATTATTTTACTAAACTAACCTTACTTACTTTTTATACTACAGATTACTTAATATATATACCCTAGTTATTATAAAAGCTTATTTCATTTTCATTCTTTTTTCTCTCTTCAGCTGTCTTTCTCTCTCTATCAACCGTGTATCTTCATATCTTCATGGCTGATTACTTCTCTCTCTCCACGATTCCTCTCTCTATTTTTGATTAAACATTTTATGTGCAGCTTGATTTCTTCGTTCTCCTCAAGTGTTTAGAGTTCTCTTCACCAAAATAGTGTTATTCTTCTTGTTTCACTACTAGTAAGTAATTTATTAAAGCATTTTCAGTATTTTTTTAGTTTATTTTACAGTGTTTTTGTGATGGAATTTAGACATCAGATGGGATTTAAGAAGATGGGATTTAGATGTGTGATAGGATTTAGATGTGTGAAGGAAGTTAGGTTTGTTGATGGAACATCTGATGGGACTTAAGATAGTTATGGGATTAAATTAGTTGGGACTTAAGATAGTTATGGGATTAAATTAGTTGATGGGATTTTAGACTTTTGATGATGGGATTTATGTCGCTTTAATGGATTTAGGGATTTAGATGTATAATGGGAATTAGGTTTGTTGATGGGATTTTGGACATCTAATGGGTTTCGTCGTTGTGAAGGGATTCGCTTGACGGGATATATCGCCGTGACGGGATTATAAGTATAGGAAGACGAATGAGTGAAGTGACCCGGTGATGAGATTCATTCCATCGACCCGGTGATGGGATTAATTACTGATGCCTTACAAAAGTTGAAGGCAAAGATGATGGAGATTGCTAGATGCCAAGTTTATTCTCGTGTTCTTCAGGTAATTAATTGTTACTTGATATTGCAAAAGAAACGATGGATTGATAAACTTGTAAAACTACTGATGAACATTTAGATCTCAATTATTTTCCTTCATTTGTTGCAGGTACAAATTTGTGATGGATTTTACTTCTTTTGTTGTTCTTAAATTTGGGGGTGTATGTGTCTTAACCCAGTTATCGAAATTTAAAACATTTGAATCGGTTGTTAAATATATTAGTAAGAGATTTCCTGTGTCTTAACCCGAAATTTCGGAGCTGTTACTACTTCGAGGACCATTTTGCTATTTTCTAATTCTGCTCTTGGTAATTATTCGAGACTTCGGAGTATTTTTTCGAGTTGTTGTTCGAATGTTCATGATATTTTTCCGGTTTATTGTTCGAGAATTTGTGGGCCTAATCTGCTTATCTTGGATAATTTGGGGCCTGAACTATTATTTGGTTTGAGCCCTATATCATCAAGGACTATTTTGCAATTACCAAATCTTGTTTCCAATACTGCTATGGAGGATACTCACGTATCATACAACTTGGGTAGCATTCATCAACTTTCAGGTGATACAAATGGCCATTATTCTTTTTATATTTTATTTTATATAAAGATGCTGCAGAAGTGCTTTCATATTAGTAATATCTTTAAGTCAACTTTGGACTACTTATTCCATGAATATGAGAACACACGTTGGATTATTAATTATGAGGCTTTTGGTCACTTCTTTTTGAATAATATTTGCTGGGCGAAATATAAGTCAACTTTGATGCTTAACAATTGGTCAACTATTGCTGCTACTTTATTTTACTTTAATTGTGAGATTCTTATTTTTCAAAGGGCCTGTGACGCAATTTTTCAAATATATTCATAAATTTGCGGTAATTTTTCGGGTTTATGTTTGAAAAGTCGCGGTATTTTTACGGGTTTATGTTCGAGAAGTCGCCGTATTTTTTCGGGTCTAAGTTCGAGAATTCACGGTATTCTTTCGGGTTTATGTTCGAGAGTTCGCGGTATTTTTTCGGGTTTATGTTCGAGAATTCGCGGTATTTTTTCGGGTCTAAGTTCGAGAATTCACGGTATTCTTTCGGGTTTATATTCGAGAGTTCGCGGTATTTTTTCGGGTTTATGTTCGAGAGTTCGCGGTATTTTTTCGGGTTTATGTTCGGGAGTTCGCGGTATTTTTTCGGGTTTATATTCGAGAGTTCGCGGTATTTTTTCGGGTTTATGTTCGAGAGTTCCCGGTATTTTTTCGGGTTTATGTTCGGGAGTTCGCGGTATTTTTTCGGGTTTATATTCGAGAGTTCGCGGTATTTTTTCGGGTTTATGTTCGAGAGTTCGCGGTATTTTTTCGGGTTTATGTTCGGGAGTTCGCGGTATTTTTTCGGGTTTATATTCGAGAGTTCGCGGTATTTTTTCGGGTTTATGTTCGAGAGTTCGCGGTATTTTTTCGGGTTTATGTTCGAGAGTTCGCGGTATTTTTTCGGGTTTATGTTCGGGAGTTCGCGGTATTTTTTCGGGTTTATTTTCGAGAATTCGCCGTATTTTTTCGGGTCTATATTCGAGATTTAGTTCGAGTAGTCGCTATGGTGCTTCTGTTATTAGTAATGGAGTTATTTTATACTATCTTAATTCTGAAGTTGGAATTTTTAATGCAAGGACCAATTTGCAAAAATTGGATTCTTTGAAAATTCCTATTTTGGAATTCAAGTTACATGGAGCTGCTTCATCCACTCCCTCACTAAGTGATGTTCTTTTAATGTTTACTAAGCCTCACTTCTTTATGCCTATTCGTGGAGCTATTATTTATATTAATGAAACTACTGTTGGAATTTTTAATGCAAGGACTTTAGATTTCTTGGAAATTCCCGAGTTTCGGTTGAGCTATAATCCGGGGTCTTGTTCGAGCTTTCTTGTTTATTCCGGACCTGTTTATATTAACAAGTTTGTCACCTCAGATGGCCATTACTTTTCGAGCTATAATAAAAAAGTCGACTTATTCTCTTTTGATGCTGTTAAAGGGGTTTTTAATGCAAGGACTAAATTGCAAAATTTAGATTCCTTGGAAATTCCTTTTTTCGGTTACGTTCAGCCGTTGACTTCTTATGTGGGACTATGCGATTCATTTCCCATAAACTTTAACTGTTATATAGTCGCCTCCAGGTACCTCTTTGCCTCAGGGACTATTTTGCAATTTTTTAAATGTATGGTGAATAAAAACTATTTGGATGCTACATTAAATATCTGTTATTCTGGGACATATCTTAATCACCATACTAGTAATGGGGTCCTTTTGCACTCTCTTAATTTTGATAATGGAATTTTTAGTGCAAGGACTAATTTGCAAAAATTAGATTCTTTGGAAATTCTATTCTTTGATTATGACTCGACTTTGGGTTACTTCTTTTTCTATGTAATCGAGGTGGCTGCGGACTGTTTTAATAATTTTCATGAAGCTATTTTGGTCACTCGTGGACCTGCTCTTCATACCATATTTGGTCATTTGTACTTGAATATTTCGAAACCTTATGGTGGAGAATTATTTGAGCTAGTTAATCAAATTGAGTTAATATTTTATGGACCAAAATTTTCATACTCTTCACTTTTTTGCAGTTGAAATCATGCCTAAGGTGAAGACTAATCGTGTCAAATATCCAGAAGGTTGGGAGTTAATTGAACCAACTCTGCTCGAACTACAAGCAAAGATGAGAGAAGGTATTTATCATGTCAATTTTACATTAATACCCCTCTTCCATGCAAATTTAATTTTCCTTCATTTACTTTATAAATAACTATTTTCAGCTGAGAATGATGAAAATGATGGTAAAAGAAGATGCGAGGCTTTATGGCCTGTTTTCAAAATTGCCCATCAAAAGAGTCGCTATAAATATGATCTCTTTTACAAGAGAAAAGAGATTAGCAAGGAATTGTTTGAGTTTTGCTTGGATCAGGGTTATGCTGATCGTAACTTAATTGCAAAATGGAAAAAGTTTAGTCTCGTTCAATTCCTGTAGTGTAATTTTGTCTAATTAATTTTGTTTAAATTTGCAGCCTGATTATGAAAGACTATGTTGTTTAAGGTGTATGCAACCTCGAGACCATAACTTTCAGACAACATGTGTTTGTCGAGTACCTAAGCATTTGAGAGAGGAACATGTTATTGAATGTGTACACTGTGGATGCAAAGGTTGTGCAAGTGGTGATTGAGTGTGTATTTTAACTGAGTTTCAAACTTTTTACTGTTCTTGGTAATTGAGTTTTAATCTTGTTCAACTTTATCTAAACTAGATCGTGAGTACTATGTATGAAGTGATAATCTTGAATTCTTAATATGGATTTTTCGACTTTGCGAAAATATTATGTATTAAGATAAATTGATATGTTAAGACTGTATTCTTTATGATTCTAATGCTTGATTACAGCTCAAACTAGAATTTTACATACAGTGTTTTGTTTGAGAAGCTCTTCTAGTGTACCTGTTTGTGTAATTATTCCCATCAGCGCGATTTATTCCCATCAGCGCGATTTATTCCCATCAGCTCGATTGATTCCCATCAGCGCGATTTATTCCCATCAGCTCGATTGAGTCCCATCAGCGCGATTGATTCCCATCAAGAGATACACACTTAGCTGCATTCCGTGCAAAGTAACCCAACAAGAGATAGAAATGCAAAATATTTCCAGAGACTCCCTCAAAGAAGGATAATGTATGGCTGTGACTTTTATGTAAATGTATATATAATGTGAGGAACATACTAAACGAGTCTAGTTCACATAGTGATTCTTATGAAGCAAAAAGAAGTGTAACTTGTGAAGTTAATTTGATATGTGATATTAATATGATCAATCTGTTTGTACATTCTTCATACCTTGATATTATTACAATTTTGTGATATTAATATGATCAATTTGTTTGTACATTCTTCATAGCTTGATATTATTATAATTTTGCACAGAAGCAACAACTACTCAATATAGATTATGTTTAGTGATTTTATATAGCTTATTCTTATACAACTTAGATTTGTTGTACAACATCTTATTTCAAAGGAATGAATGTAAACCACATGTATATCTCCTACTTAATCAGAAATTACACAAATATTTAGACAATTAGTACTTAAATAATTCTACAACCTGTAGTTGAAGTTGTGTAAAATTGAAAAAGAAAAATCCATGTGTTTTAAACGGTAGCAACTATACCCTTCCCATCCCATCAGTCCCATTTAATATATTTGGTTATTTTGGCATTACACCAAATCACCAATGGTGCAATTATTCCACGACATAAAACAGATAACTTATATAATTCTATAGAGTCCCATCAGCACGATTGAGTCCCATCAGCGCGATTGAGTCCCATCAGCGCGATGAAATCCCATCAACGTGATTGATTCCCATCAGCGCGATAGAGTCCCATCAACGCGATAGAGTCCCATCAGCGCGATGGAGTCCCATCAACGCGATTAATTCCAATCAGCGCGATGGAGTCCCATCAGCACGATTGAATCCCATCGGCGCGATTGAGTCCCATCAACCCGATAAGTCCCATCAGCGTGATGAGTCCCATCAGCGCGATAGAGTCCCATCAGCGCGATAGAGTCCCATCAGCGCGATTGTGTCCCATCAGCGCGATAGAGTCCCATCAGCGCGATTGAGTCCCATCAGCGCGATGGAGTCCCATCAGTGCGATAGAGTCCCATCAGCGCGATTGAGCCCCATCAACCCGATAAGTCCTGTCAACCCGATGAGTCCCATCAGCGCGATTGATTCCCATTAGCGCGATGAAATCCCATCAACGTGATTGATTCCCATCAGCGCGATGGAGTCCCATCAACGCGATTGATTTCCATCAACGCGATTGATTCCCATCAGCGCAATTGAGTCCCATCAGCGCGATAGAGTCCCATCAACGCGATTGATTCCCATCAGCGCGATAGAGTCCCATCAGCGCGATAGAGTCTCATCAACGCGATTGATTCCCATCAGCGCGATTGAGTCCCATCAGCGCGATAGAGTCCCATCAGCGCGATAGAGTCCCATCAGCGCGATTGATTCCCATCAACGCGATTGATTCCCATCAGCGCGATAGAGTCCCAACAGCGCGACAGAGTCCCATCAGCGCGACAGAGTCCCATCAGCGCGATTGATTCCCATCAGCGCGATTGAGTCCCATCAGCGCGATAGAGTCCCATCAGCGCGATAGAGTCCCATCAGCGCGATAGAGTCCCATCAGCGCGATTGATTCCCATCAGCGCGATAGAGTCCCATCAGCGCGATAGAGTCCCATCAGCGCGATAGAGTCCCATCAGCGCGATAGAGTCCCATCAGCGCGATAGAGTCCCATCAACGCGATTGATTCCCATAAGCGCGATTGAGTCCCATCAGCGCGTTAGAGTCCCATCAGCACGATTGAGTCCCATCAGCGCGATAAAGTCCCATCAGCGCGATTGATTCCAATCAGCGCGATAGAGTCCCATCAACGCAATTGATTCCCATTAGCGCAATGAGTCCCATCAGCGCGATAGAATTCCATCGGCGCGATAGAGTCCCATCAGCACGATTGAGTCCCATCAGCGCGATAGAGTCCCATCAGCACGATTGAGTCCCATCAACGCGATTGATTCCCATCAGCGAGTCCTATCAGCGCGATAAAGTCCCATCAGCGCGATATAGTCTCATTCGCACGATTGAATCCCATCAGCGCGATAGAGTCCCATCAGCACGATTGAGTCCCATCAGCACGATTGAGTCCCATCAGCGCGATTGAGTCCTATCAACGCGATTGATTCCCATCAGCGAGTCCTATCAGCGCGATAGAGTCCCATCAGCGTGATAGAGTCTCATCAGCAGCGTGGTGAGTCCCATCAGCGCGGTGAGTCCCATCAGCGCGACGAGTCCCATCAGCGCGTTTAAGTCCCATCAGCGTGGTGAGTCCCATCAGCGCAGTGAGTCTCATCAGCGCGTTGAAGTCCCATAAGCGCGGTGAGTCCCATCAGCGCATTGAAGTCCCATCAGCGCGACGAATACCATTACGCGGTGAAGTCCCATCATCGCGACGAATCCAATCAGAGCGACGAGTCCCATCAGCGCAATGAAGTCCCGTCAGCGCGTTGAAATCCCATCAGGCAATGAATCCCATTAGCGCGATGAATCCCATCAGCGCAATGAATCCTATTAGCCGAATGAATTCCATCACCGCGATAAATCCCACCAATGCGATGAATCCCATCAGCCGGATGAATTCCATCATCGCTGATTAGTAATAAAGAGTTTCTTCAAGGGCCACCCCCGAAATTCTCTTGATGAAGAGGATTATGTTTTTGAGTAGTTGTGATATAAATCTTGAGTTTAATTAACCATTCCATCTCTACAATGTCTGTTTCAACAAACAACTGAAAAGAAAAAGCTATAATATCCTTTGTAGATTTGTTTAGATCATCAGTATGTATTTTTCTTTTTAGTCCTTTTTCCTTGTTTATTAACTAATTTACTTTTTTATATTTAACTTTACATGTGTATCTTTTTCTAGGCAGCTTGCATTTGTTTCCGATAGGGAGAATCAGTGTCAGCATATTATAATACTTTGTTGGGCACAAAATGATGAGAATAACGAAGATGTAGCCATAGAGATTTTAAATGATAGTTGGAACCCCTGGTTTGAAAGTCAAGGTGCTCTTATTATATCCAAATTTTTCTTATACCATGTTTTGTTGATGGTTTTTATTGACTATATTTTCATTTTTGGTTTATATATAGGCAATGATACATTTGAGATTTCTCAATCTGAATCCGTAAAACAAAATCTTTTCAAGAAAGACAATTCAGCTACTTTTGAAACTAAATCTAGCACTGGGCTCTTTAATAACACATCGAGCCAACCAATAAGACCAGCCAATTCTTCGAAAACTTTTAGTGAAAAAACTTTGATTTCTCCTCTTGATGGTAGAATGATACAGACATTGTAGAGAAGCATTCCTAAAGCCATACCAATCATTGTTGCAATTGTCTCTTGGCTTCCTTCCTAACAAAGATAAAAATATACCTTAATAATCATAATTGATTTATCATATTGAGCGATACATTCATACTGGATGCAGATATATAAACACCTTTTGTAGCTTTATATTTTATCACAACTTCAGGATCACTTTCAATGCAAATTCTGTTATCATATCTATCGTAACAAGCAACACTGAGAGGAGGTAAACACAAGCCAGCCCTGTTCACAGTTTATACATGTACGATTAGTTACTATCAAATCAATAATAGTTTTTTTTTCTTTTGCATTTTCATCCCTGTGATTTACAGTAAATACAAGCTAGCCCAAAAATCTTACCTTACACTAAGATTTACAATTTGCTCATTACTCGAAGGTTTCCACTTTCCAACTTCACTCGATGGCTTAGCCTGCACCCTTTTCTCACAAGCCTAATTCACCTCGGTCTAGCAAAATAAAAATGATAAAATGAAATAAATATATTTGTCCTTATATTAAGACCAGATAATGATGTGTTAATTGCGTAATATATTAAGACTAATAAAGCTTTATACTCAATAAAAATAGTCTTTCAAAATATCACTATTTGTCTCAAAATAGTTCAGGTTTATAATTTGACAAAATCACAATGAACTTCTTCACCTACATCTTCACCTTCAAGCTTCTCTTTACGTTCAATATCATAATTAGGCTATATTATAAGATTATCAACTACACATGTAAACCCATGTGTCTGTAAACATATATAAACATAAAACATAAGCAAAAACACATCAAAAGAGAACTCTAATGTTATAATAATGACTAACCTGCAAGAACCAAGGGTTTTATGCTTTTTTGCATTTAATAGAACCAACCCTCTAATTGCAACCAAATTAAACCATAACAAGAAGCACAATTCATCTTAAAAGTACGAATGTTTCAAGAAATCACTATTTGCATTTGATCGAGCACTTTAAGGAAATCAAGACTACTAAGGAAAACATTAAGCTTAATAGAATCGATATATATACCTGTCTCCGAGTGGCTTATTAAAGATCTGAAGAAGAGTCCCTTAATCATCCCTGTCAACTAAAAGCCCCAATTCCTCACATCATCACCTACCCTACTTTTTAGATTCTTTTAGGCATGAAATCAAACCCACCAACAAAGAAATGAAGGAGAGATGAAATCCCATCAACTGTTGAGAGGGACAAAGATATAGCGTGTATTATTTCAGGGTCTCTTGGGAATGAAGCAAACTATGGACCTTTGCTTGGAGACATGTTAGAATTTATACCAACAACTCAAAACGCTAAACTTAGTTCTTCAGTTTCTTAATCAAATTCTTCATCTTCTTCCATAAATTGATCCAATATTGCTCTCTTTCCATTAGGTAATGCAACTTCAATTCTCTTGTATTTATAATTCATCTTCACTAGTTGATTTTTATGAATTTCTTATGAAAATCTAATATATTTGACCAATATTTTTGTGTTTTCCCGTAGATAGATCGTGAAAATCAAAGAGAGAAAGAGTATTGTGTGAAAAAAGTGTAGTGTGTGAAAAATGTGTGGAAAATGAAATGTAAGTTTAGACGTTATGTTTTTTGTTTTGTTTTGTTAATTGTACTTTAGGGGTAAATAAGTAATCTAAACCTAATAAATTAAATGATGATTTTTTGAGACAAATATAATATTATTATGATTTTTTAGGGCATTGACCCTTAATTAAAATATTTTAATTATTTTATTAAGTTGAACTTGAACAAAATTATTAAATTATGAACCTATGAATAAATCATCTTTAATTTAAAACCCTAATTTATTTATGATTTAAAACTAAAACCCCTTCGAGGTTTAAAATTTACATTACAAATGTATCTCTTTGCCTCCATTTTTCTTTAATCGAGCCTCCAAAAACAACAATAACACAACCAACAATTCATACGAATTTCAAAACATCAAATCTTTTTTCTTCAACTTACAATGCCTTCATCATCAGCAAAGAGCAAGAAGCAATCAAAATCAGCAGCCTCAAAGCTCTCATCAACCCAATCAACAGACACAATTCCTTCTTCACCATCATCAATTTCCATCGATGAAGAAGCATTCACTGAACAAGAGCTTTCACAACTCCTCCAACAAGCTTCTAGAAGATTCCCTTCTCTCATCTCTGATTCAGCTTTCACTGGGACCATTTCACAAGCACCTTCTGCCCCATCTTCCTTTGATATAGGAGGCTGCAAGGTTTGGTTATCAGAATCTGCTATGCTTACTGCTAATATATCTCCTGGCTCTCTCGTCTCGGTAATTATCACTTTTTTAATAATTTTTCCCAAATTTACATTATTGTTATCAAACGATCAACCTCAATTTGCCTCAATTTATAGGTCTCTATGGCTTCGTCAAGTAAATTTGCGAATGAATTCCCGTTAAGTTCTTTATCCTTAGAATGTGCAAAGCATTTCGGGTTTGAATTAACAGAAGATATAGCCGATGAAGCAGGAAATTATTTCACTCTTGCAACTGTTTTCCCTTCCACTAAGGTCAGGAAATGAATATTCGATTCTTATATTTAATCTCCTTTGCTTAAATCAGGTTTCAACCTAATTGATATTGCATTATTATATGTACAGGTTCTGAAAAATGAAGTGAAATTATCTTCAAATCTTTCATGTTCAATGGGTGTTCCTCATATAGGGAGTATTATTTTTCTATATCCTCTACCAAAAATTGTAAACGGCATTAATAATTTACATGGTTTAGTTGAAAGCAAAGAATTACATCTATCTCTAGTTACTTCAAAGGAGAAATCTACTATAAACAGTATGAAATCTTCTAACATTCAATTTTCCATTGATTCATCACCAAAAACTCCATTACGCCCTCAATCAAAGCTTACCTCTTTAAGTTCTAGTCAATTAAGTACTCCAGCTTCAAAAGGAGCACCTGAACAAAAAGAACCATCTATTAATAGCCTTAATATAAAAGACATTTTGGAAGTTGATGCATCAAAGAAACTTCTTCAAACCTGCACAATTTCATGGTTATATTCACGGAATTTATTATCTGGAAATCTTGTAATTATCCCAATAGATACTAGCCATTTAATTTTCCAGGTCCAAAATTTATCAGACAAAAATAATTCAGGATTCATCATTTTTACTGTTGGACAAGGAACGAAATTAAAGATAAATTCGTTAAATAATAACGACTCACAAACTCCAAACAGTAAAAGTTTTTCATCTACAGAACGTGAAAATGGTAATCAGAAAGCTAATTCCGAGGATAATATCTCGAAATTAGGTGGTCTTTCCGAAGAATTTACAGTCTTGAAAGATATTATAGTTTCTTCAACAGTAAAGGGTACTTTAGCAAGGTAAAAAATCTAATAATTTTACATTTTTTTACTTCTCACGCTAACATAATTTTTACTGTTATAGCATGGGTTTACGCCCTACTAAAGGAGTACTTCTTCATGGTCCACCTGGCACTGGAAAGACATTTTTAGCTCGTGTATGTGCTAAAGCTGCTTCGGTTAATCTCTTCACTATAAATGGACCTGAAATTATAAGTCAATATTCCGGAGAAAGTGAACAAGCTTTACTTGATGTGTTTGAATCAGCTTCTCATGCTTCACCTTCAGTGGTTAGATTATATTTTTTTCTCGAACAAAATTAATGTTATAAGATTTATTAATCTTAATACCTTTTAATATTATGATTTGTAGATCTTCATTGATGAGTTAGATGCTATAGCACCTGCACGTAAAGATGGTGGTGAAGAGCTTTCACAAAGAATGGTCGCAACTTTACTGAATTTAATGGATGGGATTAGTCAAACCGAGGGTATTCTCGTAATTGCTGCAACTAATAGACCCGATAGTATCGAACCTGCACTTAGAAGACCCGGTCGACTCGATAGAGAAATCGAAATAGGTAAAATTATCTATTTTTTTAACCTTTGCTTGTAAAGTGTTTGATAAATTTACTATATATATAAACAGGTGTACCATCTCCAAAGCAACGAAATGAGATTTTACACGCACTTGTAAATGAACTTGAACATTCTTTATCGGATATTGATATTCAAAATCTCGCTATTTCTACACATGGATTTGTGGGGGCCGATTTATCGGCCCTATGTAATGAAGCAGCTTTAGTTTGTCTTAGACGATATATTAAATTAAATGATGATCAAAACTTGAGGGTAGTTTTTGAAGATTTCGAAACTGCGAGGATGAAAGTAAAACCAAGCGCTATGAGAGAGGTATGTATTAGTATTTACTATTTTTAGCCCTATGTTTTCGTGTATTATCGTTTTATACCCTATATCAGGTGATACTTGAGGTTCCGAAGGTAAAATGGGAAGATATAGGAGGATTAAGTGAGGTTAAAATGCAATTAATGGAAGCTGTGGAGTGGCCGCAAAAACATAGGGATGCTTTTGTAAGAATTGGAACTAGACCACCTACTGGAGTTTTGCTATTTGGTCCTCCGGGTTGTAGTAAAACATTATTGGCACGTGCTGTAGCTTCTGAGTCAGGGTTGAATTTTCTTGCGGTGAAAGGTCCTGAACTTTTTAGTAAATGGGTAGGTGAATCTGAAAAAGCTGTGAGGGGTCTTTTTGCAAAAGCAAGAGCTAATGCTCCGTCTATTATTTTCTTTGATGAAATTGATGGATTAGCTGTTATTCGTGGTAAAGAAAGTGATGGTGTTTCAGTTTCTGATCGTGTTATGAGTCAACTTTTAATTGAATTGGATGGTAAATATTAATAACTTCTAATATTTTTTGGATTGAATTTATATTTTTTTATTTTTATTATGATTTAGGTTTGCATCAAAGAGTTGATGTCACTGTTATAGCTGCAACAAATAGACCAGATAAGATCGATCCAGCTCTTCTAAGACCAGGTTTAGTTAATCATTATCTTTAGTTTAAAAACTTGATGACTTTTCTGATTTAATTTAATTATATAGGACGATTTGATCGGCTACTATTTGTGGGACCCCCAAATGAAAAAGATCGTGAAGAAATATTCAATGTCTGTTTAAAAAAAATACCTTGCTGTTCTGATGTGTGTATTAAAGAGCTTGCTTTACTCACTAAAGGCTTCACAGGAGCTGATATATCACTTGTTTGTCGTGAAGCAGCTATTTCAGCTATGGAAGTATGTTAAATTATTTATTTATATATTATGAGTAAATGATTAAATGATATTTATTGGTGATATTAGGAGAGTATTGATGCTTCGGAAATAACGATGAAACATTTAAAAACTGGAATTAAACAAATGGAGAGATCTGAGTCACAATCGTATCAGAAATTGTCTACTAAGTTTCAAAGGCTTGTTCGATCAAGTCCTGGAGAAGATGATCAGAGAATTCAAGTACAAAATAATCCTCCCCGGTAATTAAAGCATTTTTTATAGATCATGAATCTATTTATAAATGGTTTTATTTTGAAACTTACGAAATTTAAATTTCTTTTGGAGTACAGGACTATTATAGGTTCCATTGTGAAGTTTCTTTTTCAGTTTCCAGCATCGTTGTTACAGTCTGATTCGACTTTTGTTAGATAGACACTTAATTTTTTTTACAATTTTGTTTATGAAAAACACCATGGTTTGTAATTTTTGATTGGATGTGATGTTCGATAACTGGATTAGAAAAGATGAGTTATGTATGTATACAGGTATAGTTTTACTAAGTACATGCGTTAGATTGGGTTTCCAAGGGCTATATGTTAGTGTGATTCCGGAGAGAGTAAATTGATAAGGAGTAAACGTTATTACCAACACCAACACTAGAAAAATTAAATGCATAATTTACATTCACGATTTATTAATTTACAAGACTGAGTTTTTTTGGGTGTGTCTCACCATACAAGTACGAATATATAATCTATACACGACGTATCATTTCATATACTCGTGAAACTTTCAACTTGTGTCTACACGTACACAAGATCTAAAACCATTCTTGTCTAATTTATAGAAGACTTCACACTAGATCAAGATCACCCTTTGTTTCGACTAAAAAAAAGAGCAACCTTTGGATTTACGATTAAATCTAATCAACTTAATCTCTATACCTTTTTATGAGTAAACATATATAAAAGTGGGTTATGTACAAAGCAATATAGATATTCGCACTATTGATTGTTTTAGGAATTTTTGAAGATATGTTTTTGAAAATTTCAATTTTTGTGTAGAAAAAAGTTGTTTTTTAGAGTTCTTTTAAAAAAAATAATAATCTCTCCAACAGATTTTATCCACGTATTAGCCCCTTATCGGTTGAATTTCGTCTTTTCAAATATTCTAACTTCTTCTAGTCGGATGGTCGACTAAGACGTGATACCCGAACTTCCAACGTATCTAAACATTCATACAACGACTCTTTTTTCTTTCTCTGTAGCCTTTACTTTTACTCCTTGGGTACACATATTCCTTCTCTTAGGGTATCAATCAAGTCTTTAAAAACCACACATGTACTCGGAGGTCCCATTTTCAATACTCTTGACACTGTATCAGATACTATGTGACAATCTGGTTCTTCTCTTGTTCGAAGGTTCGACGCCTTTCATTGTGAGCTCTTACCTTGGATACTCTGAGGCAATCCAAACACTTATCAGCTCGGAGGTCCAATGACTCTACTTCCTTGGCTCCTTCTTCGAATGCTTACTAGTGGTCTGAGATGTGGCTTCTATTGAGGTAGGATGACTCCGTCACAACACCAATTCCCTGTCATTTTGAATCTGCAAGACATATACACAAATCTCGGAACTCTCAAGCAAGTCAATACTTAATTTTTTGTTAACAACACATCAGTCAAAATATGGTCTTTAAGCCAACAACCTGACAATTCCAAACCAAGATTGTCAAATATGAGTTTTGAGTTGTGATGGTGACTTTTTGTAATCGTAGCTTCATCTTGGGGTCTAATATCATCTACCTAAAATTATCTCAAATTGCTAAAAATATGTCTTAATCCAAGATTAGCTAAAACTCAAATAACATCAAATAAAAGAATATATCCCACAATTAAACCTCAAAAACCAACCCACCACTATATCTGATTGCGTAATCTCTAACCCTACTTTTACTTATTACTTTGATTTGTGTTAGGGTATTAGATTCTTTTTCAACTCTCTCTCTCTCTCTCTCTCTCTCTCTCTCTCTCTCTCTATATATATATATATATATATATATATATATATATATATATATATATATATATATATATATATATATATATATATATGTATAGCTCAGTATGTGTTTGATAAATTGCTTCAACTAAATTTTAAACTTATACTATCTTTCAAAATATTTTAAATTAGTAGTGTATTTGATTATTGTCCTATACACCCCCTCCTCAATAGGACTCACGAAGACTCATAACCTAAATATTCTAAAGATTAAACTTAAGAAGTCAGTGCATTATCATAACACTTGGGGTAATGATACCTCAAACTAAGGTGATGATCAAGATCACTTGGCCACTTTCGTAGATTTCATGGCAAATGATAATGATGATGAGGTAAATTAAAATTCTAGTATTTTCGTATCTAAATATGTTCTTAGTGATAATATTCAAAATGATTTTGACTCTCTTTATATAGATTTTGATAAATCTATTAAAACCAACAAAATTTTAACAAAAAATTTAAAAAATGAGCAAAAACATAACAAAGAACTTGTAAAATCTATGAAAGAAAATATTGAGATTTAAAATTAGAATTCTTACATTATTGATGAAAACAACAAGCTGCTAAATGGAAATGGTTTATTTTCTATTAAAAAATCAAGGACCTAGAAGAATTTGTTTTAAGAAATTTACATATGTTCAACAAAACTTGTATCTGATTTTGGGAGTTCAAAGAATGAGCTTTGAAAAAAATGGGTTAGGATTTGAACTTATGGTCATACAAAAAATACTGAAACATGCCTTTATAAAATCATCTCATGTTACTTCGTCTTTTAAAAATGTTATGCTTACTTGTATTTATTATGAACAAAATGGTCATGTTGTGTCAAACTGAGAATACCATAAACAACTTGATTTTGGCTCACACGTGCCCTTATGTACAAGACCAAAATAGATCTTGATGAGGAAAGGTACATGGCCCCAACTTGGATAACTGAAATCTAATTCACTGTGTTCGTTGAAAAAGAGTATTAAGAAGAAAAATTATTGGATTCTTGATAGTGGATGATCTAGGCACATGATGGAAAATGCTTATATTTTCTACAGATTGACAAAGAAATATAAAGCCAAAGCCACCTTTGTTTATAATTCCAAAGTAAAATTTATGGCTAAAGTTAGTATTGGTGGTCAATATTCTATTCTCATTCATAATGTGTTACTTATTGGTGGCCTCTCCTTTGACCTACTTAGCATTT
Source organism: Nemophila menziesii (assembly GCA_029959085.1). Classification (NCBI taxonomy): domain Eukaryota; kingdom Viridiplantae; phylum Streptophyta; class Magnoliopsida; order Boraginales; family Hydrophyllaceae; genus Nemophila; species Nemophila menziesii. The sequence continues at coordinate 69,471,047 of JARWIR010000003.1, read as the reverse complement.
GTGAATTGTGTTATGTAGGTTATTAGGTTAAGTTTGAACCCTCTATATGTGTTGTTTATAAGCATGAAAAAATGATGTGGTATTTTTTTCTAATAGGTTAAATTATGTTTATAAGGTTAATCTGGATAATCTTGTAAGTTGTATGCCAATGTGTTAACTGCTTGTCGGTTATTAAGGATATCCTTGGTTGTGGCATAGACTCCGTGGTCATTCTAGTACAGATTAACTTGCAAATATTTTTAGAAATGACCTTGTTGTAAGGTTTCCTAATCTCAAGTTTAATAAGGGTAGATTATGGTGATTCATTCCAACTTAGAAAATAATATAAATCGTCTATTATATCTATACACCGGGTCATCACCTCAAGGGTTCTTCAATATATTTTTGTTAGATATACTTAGGTGATATTCCTTACTTTGAAAAATCACGACTTTGATGAATTTGCAAAACCTTGTAAAAAGGTGCAAAATGTGAAGGGTTATTCTTTTACTTGCATTGGTAACGTTAATGGTACATATTATGTGAATTCTCCTTTTATGTTTTTTTGTGATGAATTTGGCACTGAATAACTTATAGAGTAGTTAAAAAGAAAACCTGAAATATACAAGAAATGACGATGACAATGTTGAAAGAACATAGCTTGGTTACATATTTTTTTTGGGTGAAGCCGTCAATATAATGTATTATTTTTTAAACCGTGTCTTGGTGAACCCATTATTTTGAAATCCACATATGAGTTTTGGAATGATATAACTCTTCGTATCTCTTGTTTCTTTTAGTTTTGGTTACAAATATTTTTATTCTTAAAACTAGAGATTACTTTGCGAAATTTGATGCTAAATCAAACGAATGTATATTTCTTGGCTATTCAAAGTTTATCGTGTGTACAACAAGCGTACCAACATCGTTGAGGACTCCATGCATGTTGACTTGGATGAGACCAAACCCTTTGATCATAAGGATGATGTGGTAGTACAACATCCAGCCTTTCATTAAGTTGAAGAACAAATTCAACCCATTGTTCCACCAAATCAAAATGATGCAACTCAAGAGGTGGAAAATGTTTAAAAAGTATGGAAATATGCTATTGAAGTGCACAAAGATCTACCAAGGTGTTGGGAGAATTTTAGAGTCCACTCAAAGGAACTTATACGTGGTAATCCAATTAAAGGGGTAACATCACGTTCGAACGTTGACGTTGTATGTACTCATCATGCTTTCTTATCTCAAATAGAACCCAAGAATATCAAATAAGTATTGTTTGATGACCATTAGATTTATGTTTTTATGCACGATGAACTTAACCGATTTGAGAGAATTCAAGTGTGGAATCTAGTTGAAAAATCATTAAATTAGACAATCATTGGAACTTGATGGGTATTTCACAACAAGCTTGATGATTCCAAAATTGTCATAAGGAACAAAGCTCGTCTTGTATCCCAAGGCTACAACCAAGAGGAACGTATTGATTTCTATGAAATTTTTTTTCATGTAGCTAGACTTAAGTCTATTTGTATGTTACAACATCCTACATCTTGGTGCGATAGATTGGTTTATTTCTTGTTCAAATATATGTTGATAATAATAAATTTGGTGTTGCTAATGAATCTCTTTGTGAGAATTTTTTAACAGTATGCATAGGGTTTTGAAAAAAGCATGATGAGTGAGCTGAATTTATTTCTTGAACTAATACTTATACAAACCAAGAAAGGAATATTTGTGAATCAATCCAAATACACCAAAGATCTTATAAAAAAAATTTGGTCTTGAGAATGCGAAGAAAATATGTACTCCTATGAGCACATCCACAAAAATTGACAAAGATAAAAATGGTAAGGTTGATGAGAAGACATATCAAGGTATGATTGGGAGTATTTTATATTGTACTACTTCTAGAACCGATATTATGTTCTTCGTATGCTTATGTTATATATTAGAACATTTTTATTAAGGAGCACCATCTTAGTGTTGTTGAATGTATCTTTAGATATTTGAAGGGGACCACACACATAGGCCTTTGGTATCCTAAACACTCTTCCTTTGATATTATAGGTTACATTGCTTCTGATTATGCCGATTCTGACTTGATAGGAAGAGTACTAGGGGTAGTTTCCAATTCTCAAAATATGCCCTTGTTTCTTGGCATAGTAGAAAGCAAAACAGTGTTGCCTTATCCATGGTAGAACCTAAGTATGTTGCTGTCAGAAATTGTGTAGCTCAAATAATTTAGATGAAAGAACCTTGCAAGATTTTGGTCTCCAATATGACAGTATTTCCACAGGTCTATCAAAGCTTGTGTCATCAACCTTACAAAAAACCAAATTTAACACTCTAGAACCAAACATATAGTGATTAGGCACCACGTCATTAATGATCATACTCAAAAGGGTGATATTATGTTAGAGTTTGTTGATACCTTGAACCAATTGGTTGATATCTTTACCAAACTCCTTCCTCAATATTAATTTGAGGTCAATCATTGTGAGATTAGGATGATTATCTTGTATTTACTTGTGCTTGATTTTTAGTATATTATTTAATTCCCATATCTAACTTTGTTTTATGAAAACAAAAGAGGATAAGGAATTATACCATTTCTAGGAGAATTGCTCAAGAATGGTAAAGTTGTAAAGTTCTATTGGGGATATATGATATATATATATATATATATATATATATATATATCTAGTTGCATTTTATACTTTATATATGTTTTCATATAATATATGCTTTATGTGAAGGGAATTCATGCCTTGTAAAGACTTGATATGTGCTTACATTCTAAATCATTGAAAAATTGTGATATTTTGATTGATAGCATATATGCATAATGTTAGGGGGATTCATGTCTTGTAAAGACTCCATATTTGTTGTATAACATGTCATTATATATGGTATACTATTGTAATATTTTTCATCATTAAAAAGAGAAAGAATGTTGAAAAAAAATCCATTTCTAGTGTGTTTTTATGTGACAAATCTTGATATGTTTAGTATCTCTAAATATTAAACATGCTCTATTATTATATCTTGATTCGATTTGAAACTGGAAAAAATCATGATCCACAATCAATCTTATGAGTACATTTTTAAACATATCTAGTGAAGAAATTTTTTGCATTTTAGAAATATTACGAAATATCTTATGTCACAATATAGGAGAAATATCAAGATGCCGGTTTTATAAGACTAGAATACCGACCATCACCGGAGTGCTGAAACTAGTCACATATCAGACATACAATCCAGTATCATAGCCGATGTAAATATAGTTGTTGAGATTATTATTAATAGTAGCATTTATTAATAAACACATTATTTGACACAAGACAAAATTGGGTGTCATGTTTGAAATCTGGAATGCCGATCTTTACATGTTTCAGCATTTAATGAAAGCATGGGTCCTCAGATCGTTGGGGACTTAAATAACTATATAAGATGGCTCAGTTGACTCATTTATCCATCTCTTAAAATACAACATATACTCCCAGCATTCAAGATCAATAAAGAGATACCAAGCTACTTAACTCAAGTTCTAATCTCATAATTATATCCAATCTATATGAGAGTTTTAGATCATTTGTAATCAAAGTTAAACACTTATGTCCTCTTGAGCTAGATTCAGAATTGTAGTTCTAAAGTTAGAGAAGAGCAAAGGTTTCATTGGGTGAAGTGTTGTGATTCCTTCGTGTTGATACAAAGATAAGGTTGTGATTAAACTGTGAAAAACACGAGTATAGGTTGGTTATTAACACCTGAAAAATTACATCGTAATTGGTTTGTGTTTCACAATTAAAAAGTATAAATCTTAGTGAAAAAATTTGTAATCCTAAGGTAGCATTGCTTTAGGTAGTGTATTAGGACCTCGTAAGTTCAAACCCCTTAGAAAAACTTGTGTAATCTCAATCCCTTAGTCTTTACATTTATATTGTATTGCATAGTTGTTTTTCAAACTTAGACTACATTGTATATATTGTATTCTCATTGTGTTTGATACATTTCCTAGTAGAATCCCTTAGTCTTTACATCTATATTGTATTGCATAGTTGTTTTTCAAACTTAGACTATATTGTATATATTGTATTCTCATTGTGTTTGATACATTGCCTAGTAGAATTTCCCATTGCTAAATTTTTTAACTAAGCATAATCTTTATTGGTGTCCTATTGACCCACACATATAAGACCACACCTTCCATTATTATCCTTACTACTTGCTTTAATAATTAAGAAACAATTAAACGTAATTGAACGTTTGGTGATTGGTGGTAGAGTAAGAATATGGAGCACTAATCTGTTCACGACTATTCCATAGGAAATATACATGCCTCCTCATGCATATTCCCACTTAATCAGAACTAGGTTACCCATGTTCAGGGAGGGGACTCGAACCTTGCACCTCTTGCTTACCCCCTATAAGGGCTCAAGAAATAACAAGGCTGAGGGGATTCAAACCCTGTACCTCCTAGATGAGAGACAAGGTCCTGGCCATTGAGCTAGTCCCAATGGTTGAGATTCCTCCACACTTGTTAATGGAGGTAGTGGTTCAAAGGTTATAAACTTTCCCATGGCAGTGACAGACTGAAAAAAAAGGTGGTGGATGAGCTCGCCACTGGTGGTGATTATGGAGATCTAAAATTTCTTCGAGCTTCTATGGCTAATCAGTGGCATTAATGGTGGTGGTGGTTGGAAGGCTTCAAGAATTTACGGTATGTGGTTGCGGCAGAGTTATCTGAAATCCTTCGACCTTATATGGCACATCTGTGACATTAATGTTTATGGTGGAGAAGTTGTCTAAAATTCTGTGAGCTTCCATTGTTGATGAAAGAGATATTATAAATGAAGGGGATACAAGCTGTTTTTGAATGGGTTGCACGATTTATGAATGAGTTGTGTGTGTATTTTACTAATGGTTAAACTTGTTTTAATGAGTTGTGTGTGATAATGGTTACACACTATTTTTGAATGGGTTGCACGATGTTTACAATAGGGGATGTGTGAGTTGTACGGACATGATGCTGCTCATGGGATGCAATGCATGAGCAAATTCGTCCAAAATTAAATTAATATCTTTATGAACCCTTTGGGAAACCCCATTTATTATGTGTACTCTTTCGATCCAAGACCATATATAAGGGTGGACCTAAGGGGTTGCAGCCTCCTATTCCCGGGGTGCAGTGAGAAATTTGCCTAGTATTTTTGATAAAAAAAACTTAGTAAAATTGGACTTTAGTTCTCACCAACTAAATTTTAGAGCTACCTCCTCGAATTTCTCTTTTTATTCTTACTTTTAGTTCCCCAAAACAAACTATTTGGATAGGAGACAAGGAAACATAAGTCCCACCATAAACAAATGTGATTTAAACCAATTAGTTGAGAATAACAATAATAAAAACAGTAAAATAAGAAATAATATGACTTTAGACAATAATACTAAAGACAAAAAAGAAAACTGGACCAAACCACCCGTTAATTTATAAAAATTAATTGTGAAGCAACAATTATGCCTAATGGATCAGCAATTGCTTGCATTATAAGTAACTCCAATGGCGATTTGGTTACAAGTTCATCTTGAAAAAACATGCACACACCAGTTTTGGAAGCAGAAGCACTCAGAATACATAAAATGACATAATTAGTTGCAAACTACCCAAGTGAAAATGTGAATATTGAAAGTGATGCTTAAATGTTATACAACCAATTGTGGAAAATCGACCAGTCAAAATTCTGAAAATTTGTAATATTGTACGAAATATCTATGAGATAGCCAAACTACGTAAGCCTATTTTTGCTCCTATTATAAGGAGAAATAATGCAACCGTCAATTAGGTTGTCAAACAAAAATTTTAGGTTGTCAAACAAGAACTTGGACATTTTATTTGACAATTGAATCATTTCAAGACCATCTCAGTTGATTCTAATCGTTTTGAATGATAATTCCCCTCACAAAATTAGATAGAATTGTAAATTTTATTAGCTTTTAATAAATTTTCTTTGAAAAAAAAGTTCTCCCAAAATAAAATCCTAAATTCTCCTCCATATATATTTAAACTTCTCAAATATTATATTTACAATCTTTGGCTAATTCATGTGCTAAAATTTAATAATAGTTTCTTTAGTTCTTTTAGATTAAAATCTTTGCACACATGTCAACTAATATAAATGATTACGCTATTAGGCTTAGCTACGAAATCATTATCAAACTTAAGGGGAATCTTGATTTCAAGGTCAATCTTAAATATCCTCCATATGTTATATGCCTAATAAAACAAACACACCCCACTAACTGCATCGAGCAGCTCAAAATATTCCTTCTCAAGTCATAATCAAAGAAATACTACATTAAATAAGTTATCATATAGCTAAAAAAGTAATTTGATTCTCACATCAACTGGGAAGAAAAATAATTAGTATCTAAAACAGTTGTCATTCAGAGTTTAGGCCACTTTTTCATTTTACTATGTTTATGCTGTTATTATTAAAAGTAAGGATTGGTATCACAAAAGAAAAAAAATATCACTTAAATATTATTTTTAAGTGAAGTTTAAATTATCTAATTATATAAAGAATTTTTTTTATTGTATATAGATTATAGAGTGTTAAAAACACCTCTTTAAAATCTAACCACACTTTCTTATTTTCTCTTCTTAAAAAAAAGAGTTTCAAATAAATTTTAACGCTATAGATCAAAATCCTATTTACTTTTTTACCTTTTTGTTTTTTTTATTCCTATATATACTAATTCTTTTATTTCTTAACCCTAAACTACTCTCTCTTATCTTTCTTTTCTCCCGTAAACTTACCTTCTCTCTTCTCTCACCTCTCACTTTCCTCTCTTTTTCTTCCTCACCCAAGAAAAAATCTGTGAGCTCCCCATGAGATTGGTTAATGAAGCTTGGACTTGTCCTCACCGTTCGTTTTGCTCGTCGAGATCGTGAGGTGCCATTGCCAGAGTTCGAGAAGGTGGCAGCCATGGCCGGAGCACTCCGTACAAGCTTCTTCGCTGCGTCGCCGAGCACTCTGTTTGAGACATGGATGGAGTTCGCATGAAGAGTTCGCTTGAAGAATATGCGTGAAGACAAAGCCATGTATTCCTGCAGTCAATGTTTTTTCTCTGAGTACTCAACAAATATACCGATACTCATCCGTATTTTGTTTTCAATACTCTGTGTTTTTTCTAATACTGTGTTTTTTCTAATACTGTGTTTTTATTCTCTGAGTACTCTGTAAAATCAATGAGTACACCATTGGTGGCGACGACGTTTGGTGGTCGGTGGGTGATGGCCAGAGTCTAACAGTGCCAACACTCAACAATTTTTTTAGTCTTTTAGTGTTTTTTGTATTATATAAGGTATTTTAGTATTTGGTCATTCTAGTGGTCTCCTTAAGGAAAAATCTTTAATCAAGGTCCACATAGGACACAATCTCTCTTTCCATTACCTCATAGATCAATCGCCCTTGTATAAAAAGAAAAAAAAATTAACCAAGAAAAAAATAATATCATCGAACAATTTAAGATCATGGGAACATGAGCCAACTAGTATCGCGATTATCGGCAAAGATGAGTCATGTGTTCCCCTTTTTTGTGATGGAGACACACTTTTGAGTGGTGATCTTGTGAAAGTTGAAGCAACAACACTCTTCAAATCTTTTATCCCAATAGTTACCTTTAGTGAGCTGTCAATCGTGATTTAGATGCATTGCCTCTGGATCACCCAAGACCTCGTTCCTTCATTTGTATCTAACATGAGAGTTAGACCTCGTATATGTAGAATTAATGAATCAATTCTTTATAAACCCTTTATTTCCATTAGGCATGTTTATAGGAAAATGTGGAGACTAACCTCTTAGTTAGGAGTTCTAGTTTTAAGTATATAACTCCCTTCCAGCCAATGGATCCTCGGTCTTTATCACCAATCTGATTAAAGTGTTGGTAGATTTTGATAACCACTTAGATTTCGCTTAATTTATTTTGTTTTTTGTTTTTTTCATTTTATTTTATTATTTATCTTTTGTTGACGAAAAACAATTTAGGATTCATTATAAACGATATTTTGATATTACCCAGTGGCGAACATTATTTTTTATTCATTATAACAACACTACTCTGTTATTATTGATCAGCGTCATACTATTCTCTTTTGCACAAATAGAGAAAAACAATATCTCCTCCAATGGGTGGATCCAAGGGATCCCATTAGTCTTGAAATGCAGTATAAATTTGTCTGATTTTTTTTGAAAAAATGTTAATAAAAACACATAATAACGTCCACCAATCCTAGATTTATCGCTTATAAATAGAAATTTGAGATTTTTAACCCTAGTTTAATAATTTAAATATACAAACTAACCTCCATTTTTTTCCAACTCACCAATTTTAAAATTTGTAGTTCCACAAACAATTTTTTTGGATTCGTCCTGCTTTTTGCGTCTCCAAACAAAGATCCATATTATAAAAATAGGTGTCCATAAAAACAAATATATGATACTTTAAAAAAAATTCTACTCACTTTACCTTGATTCAAATTTTATATTTATATAAATACTTAAAATATCTAGACATTTTACGAAGTATATTTTTATAGTCGTGGTGTAATAAATTACATCTATTAGTTTGTGTGTGAGAGAGAGAGAGAGAGAGAGAGAGAGAGAGAGAGAGAGAGAGAGAGAGAGAGAGAGAGAGAGAGAGAGAGAGAGAGAGAGAGAGAGAGAGAGAGAGTCAAATAACCACAAAAGAAAGCGAAAAAAAATTACAAACTCAAATAATATAAAGAAAAAAAATTACATCTCTAGTATTAACAAAATTACAGTTTACTAAACATATTCTAGTTATATGTAACATATCTGTCAAAGCAGACAAACTTAGTAAAAAAAAAAAAAAAGAATAACAATGTCACATTTGTAAATTTTAATAGAAATAATGTCATTCTTTTAGTTTAAGAGGATAAACCACTATAATGCAAATAATCCTGGTGATAAATATGATATTTATAATTTATAAAAATGAACAAAATAATTATTATAATCAAAATTTATATGTAATGATGTATTCCTTCCATCAACGAATGAGAGGTTTTTTCGATAAGAAAAAATGAGTTGTTCATCAAATTACGCAAAATACTAATTCATTGATGAAAAATTCTTCGAAGCTAGACAAAGCACACATAAGGAAAAGACAAATGTGAACAGTGGTAATAATCAGAATGACAATCCAGCAGTCGACAATGATGCATAAATGATTTGGTTCAGTGACACGTCTTTTACCAAGGAATGGGAACCGGCGGCTGTTGTAGCAATTGGCATCAATTGGGCTCTTGTTTTCGCGTTGAGATCCGCATGGGCTCTGAACTTACAGAGTAGCTCTTTTGACTTTGATAACCTTGAGCTAGTTCAAGGTATTAACAAGAGGATCGGGCTCCACTAGAGTCTGAAACCACTCATAGATAAAATTTATGGTTGGATTAACAAACTCCCGCTATGGAAAATATCGTATATTAGTAGGAAACACAATTTCTTGGCTGATTCAATTGCTAAATGCACAAGGAGTATAGACATCTCAGGATGGAAGGACTCGTCCGGTATTAGCTCGCATAATTTCTTTAGTAGTATTTGTAATCATTATAAGTTGTAATCTTTTTAGGTGTACTTGACAAAAAAAAGATGTATTCCTTCCATCTAAATTTATTTGTCCATCTTTGTGGTGCACAAGTATTAAAAGAAGCATTTCATACTTTATTTTTTTACACAAATACCTTAATTAATATACATGATATCATTTATTATAATACGATTTCTACTATTTAATTAAGGGTAATATTAGAAAAAGTAGAAAAAAATATTTTGATATTAAAAAAGGGACAAATAGTATTAGACACCTTTTTTTTTAAGAAAGTTGGATAAATAAAAATGAACGAAGCAAGTAGTAGTAGTTTCCTAATATACTTGAGCAACAATTCAAATCTCAAGAAAAATGAAATTCCAAGTCTTAGTCTATAGTTGTCCCTTTATTCCACAAAATATGTTCACTTAGCTTTTCACATAAATTAGAAAATGTAATTATTCAGTTCAACATTACAAAAACACCCCTTTTAAAGTTGGTATTATTATAATACAAAATATATTACCTAGTAATGATTCTTGATTTTAGTGTATATTTAATCATAGATATCTATTCTACTATCTAAAAATGTGTGATTAGTAATAAAGTAATATTTTAAATATTTATAATTAAAAGTTTTTGTAAAGATAATAATGGAAAAATATTCCAAAATTGTTTTAAATGCTAAGTGGACAATATTTTTAAAACAAGACTTTTAGTAAATAGACAATTTGTTTGGATCAGGGAGTAATATTTTCGAAGAGATATATCATAATCGTGTATAACTAAGAAATAAAAGTAATATATTAATACTCTCTCCATTCCATAATAATTGACCTTTTGAGTTTTTCATACATTTTAAGAAACCTAAAAATTAAATTTTTTTTGATTAAAAATGACTAATATATCTCTTAGTATAAGAGAGAGAGAAAATTAAATACTCTCTCCATTCCTTAATAATTGACCATTTAGACAAAAAAAATTATTCCACAACACATGTTATATTTAAATTTTCACTGCAAAATAAATAATTTTTTTCCTAATCTTTTAATAATTAAGTATTTAATTTCTTTTCTTTTATAATTAAGGATATATTGGTCATTTTTCATTAAACTTTTTCTAGTTTTTAGGTTTCTTAAGATGTGTGAAAAACTTTAAAGAGTCAATTACTATGGTCCTAAAAGGTTGCCACTTATACTAAATATAGTTGTTTAAAAAAGGTTGTTACTTTTGAAAATCAAGACACTTTATTTTCTTTATACCACTTTTATCTTTAATTAAATATTATAATATATGTTCACAATAAATATTCAAGAAATCAAGACACTCTATGTAAGGCACTTTAGTAATCACATGGATAATAAATTATATTTCTTAGTTTGTGGGCAAAAACAAATGTGACAACTGTGTTGGAACAGAAGAAGCATTAAAAGATGTTAGAAAAAGGGTAAATTAGGAAAAAAGATATTTATTTTGTATTGAAAATCTAAATATAACATGTATTGTGGAATAATTTTTTTTGGCTAAAGAATCAATTATTAATTGTCAAAAAAAAATCAAAGAATGAAGGGGAGTAATATAATTAATGATGGTATAAAATGATTTTTAAATATTTTTATAATAAGAGAAAAAATTTGATTAAGGTCAAGCGTAGAAAGTGACTAACAAATATTAAGTAAATTATATTAGTATTTCTTTAGGTGATAATATTTTTAAATTAAAAATTAATACTAATTTTTATAATTGTTTTCCTTTCTCAACCCAACCCTTATCACCCGTCACCCTATAGTGCACCACCACGTAGCAAGAGGCTCCATCCGGAGTGAGATGGTGGGTGGTCAAGTTGGGGTGCGCAAGAATGAGAAAAAAAAAAAATTGTGACTTTCAATAAACGAAGCGAGGGACCTAAAATAAATAAAAGTAGGTCATAGTACAAAGTGACCTAACTTTGTATTTCCACGTATTTCCCTTTTCTCTATCTGTAATTTCCTTTTCACCAATCCTAAACAAGTTCCCGTACAAAATCCATCTCAATCCACAGATGAAATCTAAAGCCACCGAAAAGAGCGTTTGTCTCACACGCTCCATCCCCGGAAGCATATCTTTGTACGAGTACTTTTTTTTTTTTTTTGGTCAAAGTACGAGTACTTATTATTCCTTGTTTGTATCCAGACCTCAAAAAATCTATCAGATTTTTACTTCTTTAATTCCAACAAATCTTTTGCCATTTGCCACCTCATCTATAGGACATTATAATATTTATTTATATAAATTTTAAAGATAGACAAGATAATAATTGTAATTTTATAAGTAATGAATTTTTTTCTCTAAAATTTCACTCTCCAAAGTCACAACTAAAAATATTTAAAAGATGTCTTTTTTCCTGAATTTTTAATTTATTTTCATCCTTAAATGAGAAATGTCGTAATTATTAACTACTAAGAGATGTTATCTAATTATAAGATCAAGAAATGGAAAACAATAAGATTGAGACAAGAAAAATATTAAAGATCTTTGAGTTTTGAGGTCAACTACAAATATATGGACAAATCTTGACAAAGTAATATTAGATTTTTTTTTTTTGAAAAAACTAATTAACTATATTTTGAATGTATTGTCATTTTTTACGAAATATAATTATTTAATGTTTATATAAAGGAGTACTAAATGTAATTTTTTTTTTAAAATATACTGATTAACAAATATAATCAAACAACTAACTACATCAAATTTATTTAAATTCGAAGATTACGATTCTTAAATAACAAAATCGGTCAAAAATCTAAAAAATATACACAGATATGATTATTTTAACCTAGAGAAATTTTGGCTTTTGTATAGGTTGGGTAAGTGGTTGTAAAAATGGGAATGAATTGTGCAACCATTTAAATCCATACTATCCAATATACCATTCATAACGTGGCGTAAATTCTGTGGAAGTAAATCGTCAATCTCTTTATTTCCTCGATTTGATTGACGATTTACTTTTATTCAACTCATGCCACATCATAGGTGGTATGAATTAGAATGACATATATCATTTCTCATTTAAGTATAACGATTGTCCAAACCCAAAAAATTAAAGTAGTAACAAATCTATACATCTTGATCTAGATTCTAGATACAATTAGTGCACATTCCCAATAAATCTACTATCATGTATAGGGGTGGAAATCGGAAGGAACAGATCGGAAAAGGGGTCTTTCGGAAAATTTCCTATTTTTTTCGGAATAGATTTTTTCCATTCCAATTCCGTTCCTATTTTTCGGAACTGGAAAAAAAATTCCGAATTCAGAATTTCGGAATTTACCAGAAATTCGGAAATTTCGGCGCGGAAGTTTTGGAACTTTTGGTTCGGAAATTTCGGAACTTTTGGTTCGGAATATCGGAACTTTTGGTTTTGAATTTCGGAACTTTTGTTTTGAAAATTTTAAAACTAAGAGCAATAGTTATTACAGCAGTCATTAAGTTAAAAATTAAAAAGTAACAATCGTTTTATTGTGTATGAGAGTGGCTTGGTGGGAAGGTGAGACAGTAATTTGTGAAGTGATTTCTTTTCTTGTTCCAATGAGAGTGTGAAAAGATGCGTTTTAGCTTTTATCATGTTTCATTGTTTTATTATTCTATTTCTTTTACCAAAAAAATAAAAAACGCGTCATTGTTTTTCAATTTTTAGTATTTTTTTTATTTTTGTTCTGAAATTTTTCAGTTTCCTGTTGTACCTTTTTCTTTTATCTTATTCTTAGTATTCATTTTTATTTATTTAATATATTACATTTGAAAATAAAAATCGGAACAAAGATCGGATCGGAAAACCCGGAATATTCGGAAATATATATGTAGTTCCAATTCCGATCCGATTTTCTCGGAAAAATCGGAAATCGGAATTTCGGAATTTCGGAACCTTAAAAAGTTGTTCCTAAATCGGATTTTTCGGATCGGAAAAGTCGGAAATCGGAAATTTCAGTTCCGATTTCCACCCCTAATCATGTATAAAAAAATGATAAGTGTACAAAATAAATGAAATATGAGTTATACAAAGTTTAATTATTTTAACGTGAGAAACAGACTCTGTGGGTACCTATGGAATTCGAAAAGGGACTTCTTAGTACCCATACTTAAAAATAGGACTTTTAGGTACTCAACGTTTTCTTTTTATCCAACCGTTAGTGTTTTCCGTTATCTCACACATTAAGTATGATGTGGAGCCTATGTGGACTTGGTTTCCTTTTATTTTGAAAGGTATACTTAATGTGTGAGATAACGGAAAACACTAACGGTTGGAAAAAAAAAGTTAAATTCTAAAAGTCCTATTTTATAGTATGGGCACTAAAAAATTCTTTTTTGAATTTTATGGGTACCCACGAAGTCTTTTTCTCTTTTAACGTGTATTCATGAGATGGAGTCACGTTTTCAAACACTATTTATTTTATCGCTTTTTTTTTAACATAATTTTTTATAACCATAACTCAAAAAACAATGAATCTTTCTTTCTTTACTTTTTATAATTCTTCCATCTGTAATTATGACTTTATCAAAAAAAGATTGACTTTTTTTTTCTTTTTCTGTTCCAAAGACTTTATTATCTAATCATATTATTTAATCGATAAATTATTGTTTTTATGACCATTGCTTTAGCATCACTGGACCTATTATTACATATTCATATCAAAATACTTGCTAGATCTTTTTTTTGTCAACACTTGCTAGATCTTATCACAATATATAATTCCAGTTACTTTAGTGAAAATAATTATGCCGTATCACATCATATTATAAGAAAATAATTAATTTAAGAGTATTAACAATAATTAAGAAACCTAAATAAGTTATGACCTAGGTAAAAAAAAAATTACGATAAGTTTTCTTCTTTACATTTTCATTCATTTTTGTCTCAATTCAAATATAAGCATTGCTATACATCATCTTCTATTTAATGAATAATAGAAAATATGAAAAAAAATGTAATATTGTGTATTTATATTTTACACTTTAAACTATATTTATAGACTATATGGCTGTCACATGCTATATTTGTTCACTAACAAACTAACTAGTTTATCAATCTTGCTCAACAAGTTGTTCTTTTAACCCATGTAATGAGTTACTTAACTCATCTATGGTTTGTATCTTATCATCCCCCTCAAGTTGATTTGGCGAAGCAAAGGAAGCATGGAAACAATGGATTGAAGAATAGCAATTGGTAATCCTTTAGTAAACACATCTGCAAGCTGAGATGAAGAAGGAACATGCACTATATGAAGAAGTTTAGTCTGAACTTAGTCCCGTACAAAATGAAAATCTACATCAATATGTCTAGTACGAGTGTGAAACATCGGATTTATAGCCAAAGCAATGGCTGAAACATTATCACAAGCAAGTACGTGAGTAGATAGAGAAATATGTAAGTTGTGAAGTAAAGATTCCAACCATTTAAGTTCAGCTGAAACATACGCCATGACTCTATATTCTGTCCCTGTAGAGGAAAGAGACACGGTGCTTTGCTTTTAGAACCCCATGAAATGAGATTAGACCCAAGAAAGATACAATAGTCCGTGGTTAAACGACGATCAGTTATGAAGCTAGCCCAGTCAGAGTCCGAAAAAGCACGTAAAGGTGCATAAATTTAGTAAACACTAACCCATAGTGAAGTGTACCCTTATTATAACACAATAGTTTCTTCAAAGTATCAAAATCTGCATTAGTAGGCTTATGCATAAACTGACAAATACGATTAACTGCATACGCCAGATCAGGCCTCGAGATGGTTAGGTATTGCACCTGTAATACTACGAAAAAGAAAGATATCCTTAAAAGGTTGCATACCAAACTCAGAAATAACAACATACTTATTTACAGTAGGAGTAGGACTAGACTTGCAACTATCCATCCCAGCTTTATGCAAAATATTTAACGCATAATTCGCTTGAGAAACCATAAGACGCGAGTCAGAACAAGAAATCTCAAGACCCAAAAAATACGACAAAAATCACCTAGTCCTTTATATTAAATCTCAATTTAAGAGCCAAAATCACTGATGAAATGAGCTCAGACTAGCTCCTGTAAAAATTATATCATCAATGTACACTAAAACAACTGTGAGAGTACTCAATGAACCACATACAAACATTGAAGTATCAGCCACACTAACAACAAATCCTTGAGAAAGTAAAAAAGAATTGAGGAGTTGATACCATGCACGAGGAGCCCGTTTCTATCTATAAAGAGAACACTGCAATTTACACACATAATTAGGATTATCTTTGTCTATAAACCCTGCAGGTTGGTGCATATAAACATCCGCATGAAGAACCCCATGAAGAAACGCATTGGATACATCTAATTGGAGAATAAGCCAATTATTACTAATAGCAAGAGATAAAATAATACGAATTGTTTGATGCTTGACAATAGGACTAAAGTTTTTCATGTAGTCCAAACCATACTCTTGCAAGAAACCACGCGCAACCAAACACACCTTATAAGCAATCTTACCATGTGCATAATGTTTTTATCTCAAAAATCTACTTACACGTAATAAGAACCCTAACAAGTGGAGGAGGAACCAACACCCAAGTATCTTGACTTAACAAAGCATCATATCTATCCTTCATTTCAGATTGCCAACACGGGAATTTAGCAGCTTCTTTGTATGACACGGACTCTATTTGAGGGGTAGAAAGCAAGGTAGATTGTAACTTATAGGAAGGACGAAGTGAACCGGTTTTATACCTAGTCACCATAGGATGAATAGAAGAAGTAGAAGCTTGAGACATAGACTGAATAGGAGTCATAATAGGAGGCTCAAGATTCCGACTAGGTGTGGAAGCTATTTCAACTTGAGATACAAACAGTTGACTAAGAGAATGAGGATTGATAGGAGAAGGAAAAATATCAGTATACGTAGTGGGATGTACATTAGTTGACTCAGATGATGTCACATTAAAAGAAGAAGGATTACTATACGGAAAAGAGGATTCATGAAATACAACATGGGGAGAGATAAACACACGTTTATTTTGTATAGAGAGTCACTTATACCCTTTTGAGAGAGTAATACCCCAATAATACACAAGGAGTAGACCTATGAGAGAGTTTGTGTGATGTATAAGGACGAAGCTAGGGATAAAAAAGACACCCAAACACTCGAAGATGAGTATAAGAAGGTGAGACATTATACGAAACTTGAAAAGAACATTTATGAGCTAAAACATGTGCGGGTAATAAATTTATGAGATAAACGGACACAGAAAGAGCTTCAACCCAAAATGTTGTGGGAAGAGAGCTATGGCTTAATAAAGACAATGTAGTTTCAATAAGAAGTTTGTGCTTTCGTTCTAAGACTCCATATTGCTCAAAGTATATGGACTTGAGGTTTGATGAAGAGTACCTTGAGACTGAAGAAAAGTTTGTAAGGAATTACTCATGAACTCACCACTATTGTCGGTCCGAAGTATTTTTATTCTATATTTAAATTGAGAACAAATCATTTTAGAAAATACTCGATATACTTCACATAATTTTGATTTAAGCTTATGGGGATAAATCCAAGTTTAACGAGAGAAATCATCTATAAACACAACATAATAATGAAATTAAGAACAAGAATATACGGGAGATGGACCTTGATGTCTCTCTATTTGTGATGAATTAATCTAGGTTGGAGACATAATTTTTGGTGTATTTAGGAATTTAATTATCGATTTTTATTCATATTTTTATATTTTCCTATTTCTTGTCGTGATTTGATGATTTATTATTTGTAAAGAATATTTGGTTTCATTGTTTGTTAATAGTGAAACTTTAAAGATATAACGTAATTAATTAGATGCCAAATCAATTTTAATAGATAAGGTAAAGAAGATATTGATGGAAATTGGAGATAAAGGAAGTAAAAGATAAGATAGGAAAGGAAACGTTGTCAAGTAAATCTGAATTTCAGCAGCTACGCCCATTAAATTGATCATAACTAAAAAACGGTTGGAAATTTGGAAGAATGGTATGGAGCAAAAGTGTAGAGCTTTACGAGATGATCAGTTTTGATACAAAAAACGCGTCAATCGGAGCAATATTGAAGAAGTTACGGCCAGAACAAGACAACAACAGTTTCTTACCTTTTTTATATTTTAGGGTTACGAATTTGATTTGGAAAAAAGTCCTATTACTTGCCCTCTACTCCAAGAATCGGACCTAGGGTTTAGAATACCCTATAAATACACCCTCTAATCAGTAGAAACACATCCTTGGCCAATACTTAAGCCAAGAGGAAGCTTACAACAAGAGAAGAGAAGTCTGGAAGGAGCTGAACGTCACATTATGTCTTCACAAGCCTTCAAATTTGTAATTGTTTTCTTTTCTTCCTCTAGTATGAACTAATTTATTTTAGATTGAGATTTAGCATATGGGTATGAACCCTAGACTTGTTTTACATCTATTTTAATTTGGGATTTTAATTATTTAAATGAATGACTGTTTTATTCTCTGTTTTATGTGCTTTGACTTATTGTCTGTTTTCCTTGCGGTGTACAACGTATAGAATTACCTTAATAGTAGTTAGATGGTCACCCAAAGGGGTGTCTAATTATAGAAACACCACATACACGTCTAGTGTGCGGTAGTGACCTGACAGGCTTGCCTAACTAGATAACCACGAGGGTTTGATTTAACCACCGATCATCATTAGAAGGCCAAACTCATCTAAGAACCTAGTGGCGTCAGAGTAACTTAGTTAAGTCCCCTGGTAACTATGAGGTCGTCACCTAAGTCCACCCGGAAGGGGGTTAGGAGGAATTTAGAATCCTGGTTATTGTAATTCTACATAATTCTCCCTTACATGATTAGAATAAACAAGGCTAGTGGGGATTACTTGCTATATCTCGAGCTAAACTCTCCTACTATATGCTTTTTTTATTTACTTTTTTGTCTTTATGGTACGTAGTTAATTTCTATTATAAAAACCAAACAAAAGTTACTGTCTTTTATTTCTTGCGTATTATTCTTCTAGCTTTATTAAGTGCACTTGATATTTGCATAAGTTTTCTCTAGCTTCCGTAGTCTCTGAGGAACGAATTCACTTATCATTAAAACTTGCATACATCCTGTAATACTTGCGGCACCGTGCTAGGCTAGGGTATTTATTTGCTTTATTTATATCTTATTTTTATCACACCTTAGCCGACATCATACCTCAAACATCACTATGGATTAACTCAAAAGGTTTACACGTAATTGTTTTAGATAAAGAAAAGACAACTTATGAGATTTAGAAACTGAACAAGAGTTACATAAGACACCATGATAATCTAATTTTGTATTTAAAATAGAGGATAATGGAATAGAAGCTTAGGTAGATGGATGTCCAAGGTGATGATTCCAGAGCTTAGCTGATGAAGACACTGTAGTAGATAATAGACAAAACAATGGTGAAGAAGAAGTAGAAGACGCAGAAGAAGAGCCAAACATTAAAGGATAAAGACCATCTTTACATGGGTCCTGAAATAGAATACACATAGAATGAGAGTCAATAATAGACACAGAATCAGAGGTGAAACAATAGATCAATTATTATCACGGGTAAAAAGTGAAATAGATAGTAAATTTGATGTAATATGTGGCACATGTAAGATAGAATTGAGTTTAAACGAAGAAGAAGGAGAGAAAAGCTTACTATTCCCTATGTGAGCAATCTCCAATGCTTGACCATTCCCAACTGCTACATTCTGAGAACCGTGACACAGTGTAGATTGTTGAAGTAAGTTTGCATCATGTGTAACATGACTGTTAGCACCGAAGTCAAGATACCATAGCTCGGGATCGTAAGGTGAAGAAGATGAAGACGATGTAGAGGCCTGAGCAGATAACACCATACGCTGTTGAGCTTTAGGACATGGAAAAGCAGTAAAATCATTACGTGAATAACAATCTATAAATCTAATGCAGAATGACCAAAACGGAGGCTAATCTGACAGGTTGGAGGTCCAGAATAAGGAGCTGAAGACGGTGATGGATAATTTGACCGGCCACGTCCTCTACCACGATTAGAATAACCTCGTCCTCTTGAATTCGAATTCGAATAACGAGGATTTGAATTTGGATTATTATTGGAAGAAGGCGTAAACAAGGCAGTATGTGAATTCATCATCGATTCTGAATCATTCATCTTCATATGAAGTTCTTCGGAGACGAGTAAACTTCCCAATGAATGAAATCTCAATGTAGAGAATTGAGCATTTGTAATCCTAATGCTTGACTTAAATTAATTGTACTTAGCCGGTAAGCCTTTCAACGTGTACATTATAATGTCTTCAAGTAGTAGTGTTGACGCCGCCGTGTCTAAACCATCACGTAAGTCTTGAATCTCTACAAGATAGTTACATCATCGTTCAATTCTCTTTCTGAGTGTTGCATAATTTCATTTTGAGCTGGTGAACGTGAGTGTGACACTGATTTACAAAGATTTCCTCCAACTTATGCCATACATCAACGGTTGTGGATAATTTTACCACTTGTCAGAGAATCGAGGGAATCATAGCAGCGTGTAAAGATACTTTGAGTTGTTGATCCTCAATAACCCAAGGGGAAAATGACGGATCGATAGTCGTAGGAATAGGACGTGTTCCATTAACACGACGTAAATAGCCATGAGCTTAGAGGATCACCTCTAGTTGAGCTCGCCACAAAACATGATTTGTGGAATCGAGCTTAACTTGAACCAAGGAAGCCCAATTTTGGCGAAGAAGAAGAAGGTCAGCTGGAATTGATGAGATGGAAGTGATTAACGACGTTGTAACGAAAGAAGAAGATGACGCCATTGAAAATTAGAGGATCGAAAATGGGTTGAAAGCTTAGAAGCCCGCCATTGATGGCGTGAAGAAAAGCTTCGAAGCTAGATAAAAAAAATTGGCTCGATACCATAGTAAATAATAGAAAATATGAAAAATGTAATATTGTGTATTATATTGTGTGTTTACATTTTACACTTTGAGCTATATTTACTGACAGATATAAGTCTTCACATGCTATATTTGCTCACTAACAAACTAACTACTTTTTCTATCTAGCTCAACAAGTTGTTCTTTTAACCCATGTGATGAGTTACTTAATTCATCCATGGTTTGTATGTTATCACTATTTATTTTACCTTTATCTCACCTTTTATGTGTTATCCTATGTGGCATTAAATAAAAGAAAGAGAAAATAATTAATTATGAAAGATAAATGATTTGATTAGTTTTTAGAACCTCCATGAAATGATATAGAGGTAAAGAAAAAAAAAGATATATATCTTTACTTTTCAATTTTTCAAACATATCTTGTTTTTAAGGTTATTTTCCTTTAATCTTATAAGAGATATCATAATTATTAATAATTAAAGAATAATATGTATTTTCCTACAAAAAAAAAAAAAAACAGTATGTATTCAATGTTGCGTTAAAATCGATATATCGTAAAGTAAAGACAAACGTTAGTAAAAGATAAGATTGAAATAAGAAATATATAAAAATTAATAAATTTTAAGGTCAAATATAATTATAAAATAAATTAATGTGTTTAATTTAATCTTGATAATCAATATTAAATCATTTTAATTTAAAAACAAATTTAATTATTTTTTAATGATTTGACTATCTCTTATAAACTGTGCTATATTTTGTTGGTTTTATGCCACAATAATTGTAGTAAAAGTAATTAGTTATTTCATTGAAGAGTAAGGTTATGTATCATCTTTTTAGATCATTTTTCTTTTCTTTTTTACATAGGATAGTCATTTTGGATTCGGAATCACTGATTCGGTTTGAACCTACACCATTAGATTGGATGACCAAGGCCCTAGACAGTGAGTTATTTATTTTTTATATAACGTGATTTTATTTAAAATAAATTATTGATTTTTTATATTTTTTTAATATTTTTTTTTTATTATCATCAATTAACTTACATTATCTCAAACAATTAAATAATTAAAATTACTTTTTTTTTATATAAGTCTATTTGTTTGTCTTAAAAAAATTATGTCCAATATTTTTGTTTTTTTATAATATGATAAGATATTTTTTGTTTCTGTTTTAATATTATCTTTATTAATAAAAAATAAATGATAAATAAGAGTAATTTATAAAAATAGAAATTTGTATCTAGATTTTTTAACGTGCACGAAACAAACGAACAAATAATCTTGAAGAGAGAAAGAATTTGAATTTGTGGATTACCATCCTTCGATATAACTATTTTTTTTTTGTTCGCAGGAAATCCTAAATACATGATATCAACCTAGATTTTTTTTTTTTACATAAATTAGAAACGGAGCAAAAGGAACTAATAAGTGACAAGTCTTGTCATCCAGAAATAGCGATGTTTTGTCTAACATATTGGCTAAGGTCTCCGCAGCTCCGTTGAACGCTCTTTTGATGTGTAAAACTTTCCAGTTCAAAAAAAATTTTCATTCATTTCTAGATTTTGTTAACCATAAGCTATATTTTCCAATTAATTCTAGTCCTTTAACGAATACCTTGAATAATCTCAAGGTTGTTAGAGTAGAAAAAAAGAAGAACAACTCTAATGATTGGTCTCATGGCCAAGAGGATGACCCAAATCCTTGATGGTTGTTTTAACTCTACATACCTTCATAAGTATGTGTGTGATTTCACCTTGTTAATTCACTGCAATAGATACCACTCCTTCCAGTTCTCATTCTTTTGTAAATGATGTATTCATATTCGTCTTGCATAATTGAATTGTCATGTCCCTCAATCTTTGCATTTTCCTCCATCTCACACACGATGTACCAAGCAAATCGCTAATAGTAGAATTAGTTCTGTCAATGATTTATCTAAAGTTCCATTTTTTATTATCGGAAAACCTTGCATCCCTGGCTTCCAAATATTTCATATTGTGTAGAGATATACGATGCAATGACTCTCCTATCACATACATTACTAGTATAACTATTGATTGTCATTGTAATCCATTCTTTAATAGATCTTATAAAATTCCGATCAATTTTTTATTTGCATTGTTGATGATGCCCAAAGCGCAACACTAAATAGACATTTTAAAAAAGATGTTTCATAGATTCATCGCTTAATTCACACCATTCTCAAGTTGAACTTCGTGCACATTTCTTTTTTTGCAAGTTCTCTTGGGTGGGTAAAGCACCGTTAAAGATTTTCCACACGAATACACTAACTTTTGTCAAAATAATTGAACCAAATAGCTTTCTAAATCTCATTATTCAAATATTCACCTGTGTTTAATGATTAACAATCTTTTGAGATTTCATCTTTGGGAGAATGTGATACCCTAATTTAGTGTTATATTTTGCATCTTTAGTGTAAGGTCAAATTATTTCATCTTCTTTGTCTAATTGCATAATTGGGATCTTGGAAATCTCATGATCTTTCTCTTGGGTACATAAGTCATTGACTATATCCATATTACGCCCAAACATATATTTATTGAACAATTTAACCACCAGGTTCAGTTTGCATATGTGAGGCTTATCAATCTTGACCCATTCACCAATCCATGCATGATCCCAACTATTTGTTTTCAATCCATCTCCAATCTGCCATATGCAATCTCTTTTTAGGATTTGAAGACCGTTGGAAACACTTTTTCAACTCCATGATCTTTTTTTGGCTAGTTTAGCGTCCCACATATTAGAATTCGGGTAATAATTTCCTTTAAATACTTTTGCGACCAACACATCCAGGTTAATAATAATTCCACATAATTGTTTGGCCAATAATGTCATATTAATTTAGTGAAAATCTCCAACTCATATTCCACCGATTGACTTCGATCTTGCAATTTTTCTAAGCTGCCCACCGAATTTATGTTTTATGACATGAATCCCAACAAAGGTTAGCGATGGGTCCAGACATCTTCTTACATAGTTCTCTTGGGAATTCAAAAATAGACATCGCATAATTCTGAATGGCTTGCAAAACTACTTTGATCAAGACTTTTTTCCTCCATCGGAAAGTATATTTGAGATATAGCTGGCAGATTTTGAAAGAAGTCTATATTTAATATAATTAAGATTTACTTTTTTTGACATCTTCAATGATAAAGGAATACGTAAGTATTTACCCTAATCTTTCGTGCTACCAATGTTAATTGAATTGGAGAGTCATTACATAAATCACCTGGTGTACTATTACAAAACAAAATTGTCGATTTATTAAAGTTTATTTCTGAATTGTTGCTTGATAATATTTCATGGGCGTCTGCTTGAAAGTTTTAATCTCGATATTGTTAATGTCCACAAAGAAGAGAGTATCATCTGCAAATAAAGATGAGTGGGTTTTGGATAATTTCTAGAGATGGAAATACCTTTGATATTACCTTCTTTACATTTGTTATTTAACATCCCAATAAGACCTTTTGTCATGAGTGAGAAAAGAAGAGGAGATAGAGGGTCTCAACGAGAATTTTAATACTAGATGTGGGAATTGTATCACAAACTAAATAATGCATGTAATAACAACCAACCATGTGTTTAAAACTTGCCAGAGATTTTGAAGTTGACGTGAAGACATGGTTAAACTTACATGGGGAAGATAATAGAAATCCCACACGTGAGCCAAAAGGAGAAAAAAAGAAGGTAAAATCTTTGCATACCTTAGCGATTTTATCAAAGAACCCCCCCCCCCCCCCCCCCCCCCCCCCCCCAAATTTGCATGCTTTCAAAACTAAATAACAACAACAGAGAAAAAATTCGCCGCTGGTTCCCATGATATAATTGTTTATATAAACTCGATTCCATAACCATAGGTTAATTGTTGGTTTTATACTCCATGATCCTCTCAAATGTGCCTTTTTGCAACCAATCCCACTTGCCAAAGTTGTCATTTAGGAGAAAAAAAACAGAGGAAGCACTTGGAAAGCCAAATCCAACTTTGCATGTTTGAGATTAGGCAATCTTTGTAGTTTTCAACAATAATTTTGTGCAACCAGGTTTTCAAAAATTCAAAAACACTCGTAATGTCCCATTGCATGTGAAATTAGGCAATAAAAAAAAGAAAATTTGTCTATAAGGAGATAAAAGACCTTGAACCAAGTTTTCAAGAAGTTACAACCACTCTTAATATCTCATTGCATGTGAAAAATAGACAATAAACAGAAGAAAAATTGTCTAGAAGGGGATAAAAGACCTTGAACCAACATAATGAGGACATAACCCAACAAAAATATATACATAAGCAGGAAAGACATTAAGTTAGATGATTTATGCAAAAAAAAAATTAGGAAAAGAAGAATCGAGATAGAAATAAGAAGCTTTTGATTTCGAGTGAAGAAATGAAAAGAAGAAGAAGGAGAAATTTACAGAGGAGTTTAAGCTACCATTTTTCTTTAGGCGTATATATGTTGTAGATCTCGGTTCCGCGGCCTAGGCGGTCGACTGGGGCCTAGCGCCTAGGAGGGACTACGCGGGGCCTAGGCGGGATTACACGGTTTTGAATCCTGCTATGTAATTTTATATATTTAGTAATACGTGTGTATAATTATGATAATTTTATCTATTTAAGTCATAAAATTCACCTAACACCACTATATTGAATATGAAAAATACGAAAATTAGAGTTGTAATATCAATTCAAGAATTTTCGAGAGTAAAATAAATTTAATGGAGGGCCTAGGCGGCAAGTTTTTGCCATTAATCGGTGCCTAGGCGGGTTAGGCGCCTCTTCCACGCCGATTAAGTCGTTGGGAAAAAATGCCTAGCATTTTTACTAGGCGTAAGCGGTTGAGGGGGGAGTTGACGCCTAGACGGGGCCTAGGCGCGCCTAGGCGGCGATATCTACAGCATAGGGTGTATTCAAACTTCCCTTCCATATTACTGTCACTAATTTTTTTTTTGTCAAATGAAACACGTTAACAATAGTTACACATCTGCGTCAAAAAAAAAAAAAAAAACAATAGTTACACATCTGATTTAAAAAAGTAAAAGCGCCTAAAATTGTATAATACATATACACATTTCATTATTTCAACTCAACGATATTTAACTTAATTTTAGTTATACTATTATTTAGTGTTAGTTTAGAAATGTTTTTCTAAAAAAATACTGAAAACACTTCTAGATTTTTAACCCGTTTGGAAAAACACTTCTAGGATAATCTCTAAATATGTGTTTCTTAGGATACGTTTGGAAAAGTTTATTTTAGAGTTTAAAGTATTTTTTGAATATAAAATTGAACATTTAAAAATTATTATAATATATTTTAAATTTAAAAACACTTAAGGTGTTTTGTATTAAAAAGCACATATTTGGAACATTTTTTTTAAAATACATCGGAGAGCCACTTTGGACTCGAAGTCATTGATTCGGTTTGAACTTATACTGCTTAGTAGGAGAATAAAGACGCTGCCTTGTTAAGCTAACACTAACTGGTTTGTTTGGTATTTCTCTTAAAAGTGTTTTTAATAGTCTCTTTTAAAAATTTAGAACCACTTTTTAAGTTCTTTAAAAAAATAACATTTCCAAACATGCATTTTTAAAAACCACCTAAAATAATTCCAGATTTTATTATTAATAATTTTTCTAAATATTCTAATTTTATTTTAAAATATTATTTTATTTTAAAATACTTTTTTATTTTAAAATACTTTTTTATTCTAAATAAGCTGTTCTAAACGAATTCTTAATTGGTGATCATCTTTTTATTATCATGTCTTATCATATCCATTATAAATATTCTACATTTTGTCAAAAATACTATGCAAGATACCACATAATTTGTTTTTTTGATTTTATTATCAAACTTTCTACAAAAATATCTTATATTATCTGTTCCATTTTAAAATACTTTTTCTTTATTTTTTACAATATTACTTTTATTAAATAGTCTAAAAAAGTATTGCAATAAATACTTTATACTAAAGAAAGATAATTCATGAAGAAGAATGTTATTAATTATATTTCTATTTCTCTGTATATCCAAAAAGAGGCCGAATAAAACTGAACTTAAAAAGTATAAATTCTAATTACTTTCTAAAAAAAATCAACTCGTTCATATCATATCCTATAGTAAAAACATAGCATAATTAACGTTCCATAAAGAAAATTAATAATAACAATAATTAAGAAACCTAAATGGCTTGAAACCTTGAGAAGAAAAATAATAATTACAATAGTTTTATTTTCTTAAACCTTCACTCATCCTTATCACGATTCATAACTCGAAAATAGATATTGTATCTCGAGTTTTAATTTATTTTAATTCTGAAAGAAAAATACTATAATTATTAATAACTAAGAGATAATATTAAAGTAGTATTGCAAGTATAATTAATTTTGTTATAAAAGATAAACAAACAAAAAAGAAATCCAGATACAAAAATTGTAGAAAGATATTAAATTTTAAGCTAAAACATGTGTATATGAATATACAGACTAGTCTTTAACTAATTAATTTTAAATTATTTTAATATTAAAAAAAGACTAATTTAATTAAATTTTAAATAACTAATGTTTTGCATCAATAACAATCGTCAATAAATTTAATTAGGATTTTCTTTTTAAAAATATATTCATTGTAACTCAATCAACAAAATATTAAATTTATTTAAAATTACCAATAACACTGAAAATACATATGTACAAATATCAATAATTATTTTATTATTGTTACAACAAAATTTAAGCCTACATGTCAAATCTTATTTATAGATTTTTTTTTTTTTTGGACAAAATTTATTTATAGATTTTGTCATGAGATTTTACACCAATATAAAATTCAAATTAGTTTCCAACAAAATTTATGCCTCATCTTACCATCATACCATAAAAGACATAAGGAAAAATAATAAATTACAATTTATTAAGAAACCAAAATGAGTAAAGAAAGATAATAATTACAATAATTAGAATAATAATGGAAAATAGGTATATAACTAACGATAATAATAGATGGGAAAAGAAGAAAAGAAGATCCACCTCGAACACCCCTCCCACCAACAACATCCTTTCTCATCTCTCTCTCTCTCTCTTTCTCTCTGCAAACCCACTTTTCTGAGTGTGTGTGTGAGAATGAGAAAAATCAAAACCCCATCATCTAAAAAGTGTGTCATATAGAGTACAAATCTCCTATTTGTCTCACTGTATCAATTATAATTATGTTATTATCTCCTAAAACCCAATAAATATTATTTACTATTTTCCCAAAAAAAAAAAAAATGAGGGAGGAAGATTCAAGGTGGGCTGAAGAAGAAGAATTACCTTCTCCAGATGAACTTATGCCATTATCTCAAACCCTAATCACTCCTGATCTTGCTATTGCTTTCGATATCAGAAACCCAAATCAGAATCATCATCAAATGATTACCCAACACCATCAGGGTAATAATACTCCGGCGCCGCCGTCTTCTTCTCTGCCACCACTAAGTGGAAATGGAAACGGAAATGGAAATTCATCAGGAGCTGAGTTCGATACGGTGGGTTCAGGTGGGGATGAGCCAGCGAGGACTTTGAAAAGACCCAGGTTAGTGTGGACCCCACAGCTTCATAAGAGGTTTGTTGATGCGGTTGCACATTTGGGTATCAAAAATGCTGTTCCCAAAACTATAATGCAGTTAATGAGTGTTGATGGTCTTACTCGTGAAAATGTTGCTAGTCATTTACAGAAGTATAGATTGTATCTGAAACGTATGCAAGGGATTCACAGTGGCGGCGGTGGTGGTAGTAACGGTGGTAATGGGGTTGATTCCGCCACTGACAGGTTGTTCGCAAGTTCTCCTGTACCTGCTCATTTTCTCCGGCCAAATGCAGATCACTTTATGCCGCCTTATGTTCCGGTGACTGTACCTGTCACCGCTATGCAGATGTCAGTTCCGATGGTGGGACATCATGGTCATCACCAATTTAGGCAATTTGGTAATTCTCCACCAAGTAATGGGCAATTTGAGCAGCAACACCATTCATTCTTGGCTAGACAATCACAGAGGATTGGGACACCATTACATGGTAATCATGTAAACAATCTTAGTAATGTTGTAATGGCTCAATCATCATCTTCGTATGTTGAGGATGTGGAATCAGCAAATGGGAGGAAAGTTCTCACCTTGTTTCCTAATGGAGATGATTAAAAAGTCTTCATCTTTGGGTAAAATCATGTTCAATTCACATCATTGTGTGCTGTTTTTCATCTTTTCGAATTTCGGGTATTGTTAAAGTTTGTCTTTTTAGCACATTTAGCTTTCGGGTATTGGGTTTTTCTTAATTTATGAACTTTTTATTATTAGTCTTGTTGTTACATTGTGGGGTAATTTTCGATTGTTCGTTTGATACAAAGTGTAATTAGTTCGAGGTAGTTGCTTTCTGTTGGTGAATAGATTATTCGAATTGTCTGTAATTACTTGGAAGTTTTTCATGGATAATTCAAGGCATAAGTTAATTGCAAAATAGCCCTCTTTGCAGCTTGATCGTGCAGAAGAAGATATGAAGAAATACTAAGTCAATCTGTTGTGCTGTAATGGAAAGCAAAAAAATGGTAGTCTGTTTTTTCTTGTTGTTGTTGTTTTTTTTTTTTTTGAAGAATGGTGAGCTCAAAATGTCTTGTTTATTAGTTTTAGTATCTCATGTAGAGCTGAGTCTTGCTTGTTGTAAATTGTGTTTTTATACAGCAGACTGTAAGGCATTAATTAATATTCTATAGCTTCAAGAGAAACGTTAAAACAGTTGTTACTATTATTTCAGTGTTATTTTTAGATCATATGCCCTGTAAAATATTGCTTTATAAAACTGCTTAGATTTTTTATCATTTATCCGAAATTCAATTATTGTTATCGTCGATTACATTTTTAAGGTTGTTTATTTCCACAATATTTGAATATGATATTTAAGTTTAAATTGTTTTCTGAAGTTAATTCTACCAGAATCTATTCCTTTTATTCGTGAAAAGTGTAATGCACGGTTTAAACTTTAGGACTTGTAAGATCTAAAGTGTAATGGGTGGATTCAAGTGTAATACTCGTAAGAGAGATTCATATCTGATTATCTGAAACTAGATTTGATTATGTGAAACATTGATATTTGATTATATATATATATATATATATATATATATATATATATATATATATATATATATATATATATATATATATCTAATATCTCCATTCTCCATGCAAATAATGGCAGATCCATTAGGGGGTAGGGATTGAACAATGAGTTTTTGTTTGGGGGTAAAGGGGTTCGGGGACATTCAGATGGATTTTTTTAAATTGATTGCACTATAGTTTCCAATATTATGCAAAAGTTGCATTATGGATCATTATACTGATCGTTGTGTTCAGTTGCACAATCAATTTCTATATTAAATTTTCTGAGTTAATTGCTTAGTGTCCCTATATTTTCTTTTTGCGTTTTATGAGTTTTCATTTCAAAAGGGTGAGTATCGTTATGCCTAGTCAATTGTTGCAGTTCAAGGCTATCAGGGCATTTATTGTTTTTTCTTTCTGAGATGAAAACATCATATTTAAAGGGGTTTAACTCTTCATAATCGAACGAATGAATATCGTATTCTAACTAAATATGCCGTTAAAACCAAAATTTTCCAATATATCGTAACCATTTCTCATGTCTAAAATATTTTTGTTTAGGATATTGACCCGAAAAATTCATAACTACTTTAAATAAAAATATACACGACAATCCATGAAAAAATACATACTACCCATTAAAAAAAATGTATGCGACCAAGATCGATAGTTAGTCTAATAGTTAGACTATTCCGCAGAGAGCAAGAGGTCTTTAAATCTTACTGGAGGAAGCATGGATTTTTGTATGAAGCATGAAATAACCTCACCCTTTCAGTTACGTACAACTACGACAGTTGTAGCTTTCCCTAAGTTATATGATGCGTTAACGTTGATCTTGGTATTGTGTTGTGATGAGGGAGACCAGATAGACGAGGTGGAGCGGCAGTAGGGAGCATCAATGATTGGAGATGTTAGACCTTAACTTCAGGTCCATATATTTTTCTGCAAAAGGTGTTAATAAGAATTAAGCAAGTATCAACATTAATAGGAATGGTTTCAAAGATAAATTTGGTAGGCATATTCCAGATAATCCAAAAATAAGAGACAATATGCATAAGTGTTTTAATTTTTGTCTCTCTAAGGTGAATCTATCTAACATAGGCCTATCCAGCTATTAATACCTAAGTTTAAAAATGGGTCAATACAGCATACAAGGGAGACAAACACCAAAACTTCCTATTCCATTCACACTTACGGAAAATATGTTCCACAATTTTCTCCTCCTTGATACAAATTTTACAAAGATCAGAGCCTGACTACCTTTTAATGAACCTATTACGTTTTATCCATTCATCATGATGCGCCATGATCGGAATTAAATGAATTAGGGTTAGATAGAGGATTTAAGAAAGACCCAACATCATAAGAATATCCTGATTTACAAGTATAGACCCTGCTTTTGTTGTCAGGACACACAGAAAAGAGAGAATGATTAGACCAGGGGATGTTCAATTAACCGCAGGACTTTAAAGGTATTTTTAGATTTAGAAGGAATTTTTAGTAAAAGAAAGAAAGGGATAGTATATTAAAATTAGGGTCAATGACCCAAAAAATCAAAATAATATTATACTTGCCCCAAAGAATCATCCATTAATTTACTATTATAAGATTACATGTTTACCCGTCAAGGACGATTCCCGTCAAGGACGATTCCCATCAAGGACGATTCCCGTCAAGGACGATTCCCATCAAGGACGATTCCCGTCAAGGACGATTCCCGTTAAGGACGATTCCCATCAAGGACAAAATTTAGTTAATGATGTTATTGGGAAGAAATTTTGTCATTGATGTTATTGGGCTGAAAATAATATTATTTTGATTTTTTGGGTCATTTTCCCTTAAAAGTATTTAATTTTGTTTTGATGAATAGAAAAAGAAAAAAAATATTACTAAATAAATGTTTTTTAAAATTTTGTATTGGATTAGAAAAATAATGGAAAATGAATTAATTTTATAACTAAATTACAATTTGCATCCTTAAAAAATATTTTATAAGTAAAAAATAAAGATAATAAAAACATTTTATCGTTAAAAAGATTCATGTTTTTTTGGCATACATCTGAGCCTTAAAAGACGATACGAACACGATTACAAGAAAATTATTAATTTATTGAGGGTCCAGTATACTGTAACAGTTGAACATTCACTCATATCTCTCGCAATAGTATACCAAAGGTAATCAGGAGGATCATCAAAATCCAGTGGCTCTATTTGCGCATTCGCTCCCTCCTTGGCTAATCTATATGCACATAAGTTAGCTTCAAGAAATATATAGAACACTTCAAAGTTGGGATGACCACGTAGCATGTCCCTACACTCGCGTTCTATGTGAAAAAGACGACTACTTGAGCTCTCACCGCCCTTCACTAGCGCATGGAGCTCCCTCGAGTCCGTCTCGATATGAAGTTCTTTTCAGCCCTTCTTAATTGCCCAACATAAACCATAGTGGAGTGCAAGAAGTTCCGATGTAAATGGAGAGTCAACTATGCACGCGCCAACATAACCAGCTATACATGAGTCATTACTATCTCTTAAAATACCCACAATACCCGCTACACCCCTAGTCGCATCAAAACAACCATCCACGTTGAGCTTTCCCTCATTCTTTGGCTTTACTCAGTTTACCATTACGTCCTTGCGAGCTTGATTAATCCCCCATCACATTCTTTTCCCAATGCTAAAATAAAGTTGTTTGTGATCTGCATTATTTTCTTTTTAATTAACTCTATTCGTGGCACACCATTTAATTCATTAAATATCATCAAGTTCTGAGTAGTCCAAATAACCCAAATTGTCGCGACAAAAACCAAGGACCATTCGATTCCGGCATATCTCGCTCTCGTCTTTAGGTGGCCTTCAATCCATTTTTAATTACTCTAAGTTAGAGGGATTGGATATAATATGAAAGATTAAAAGTATTCTTATAATCATTTACTTACCTTTTTTTTTGAATTTTTATAACCAAAACAAAAAAGGATATTTACTATAGTTTATAATTCCTCCTTTCTTTCACAATCCCTCCATACAAATAAAATTTAAGATAATTAAAAAATAAAAATAAGTGAACATTTAAGAGAAATTATTTTGGAATTATATATATATATATGGTTTGCAACCCTACCCCTGTCTAGGATTGTAGTGCGTATTTGCCTGTTTTTTTTTTATTTTAGAAAAAAATAATAGTAAAATAATCGTTAGTTCATCTAGAATATTAAAATTTTAGCCATCCACAAATCCCATTGTGTTTTAATAATTATACCCCTCACTCTTCCTTCCTCGGAAAAAAAATCATGAATTCGTCCATGAATTTCGACCAATATTTTTGATCGACCACTTCTTCCCATTACTTTTCGGCCGGGTGAATTATCTATAGGGTCTTAGGAGCACTATTTTTTCTCTATAGAGTAGTGTCTTGAAAGTTGTTATTCTTAGGGACCTCATTTTTTACAATAGTCTTTCCTACCCTTACTAACACTAAAAGACAAAATAGTATGATGTCACTGTTTCTCTCTCCTCTATCACTGCCCACCTACCACCTACCACCCATCTCCGACCACCGACCACCGACCACCGACCACCGACCACCGACCTCCGGCCACCAGTCAACGGAAAAAACATAGAGTATCGGAAAAAACTGAGAGTACTCTATGAAAAAGGGAGAGTACTCTCAGTTTTTTCGACCACCAGTCAACGGAAAAAACATAGAGTATCGGAAAAAACTGAGTACTCTATGAAAAAGGGAGAGTACTCTCAGTTTTTTCCGATACTCTATGAAAATAGAGAGAGTACTCCGAGAATTAAAAGAATACTCTAACAATATAAACGAATACTCTATAAAAAAAAGTCGGAGTACTCTATAAAAAATAGAGAGTACTCTATGAAAAAGAGAGAGTACTCTTTGAAATTACATAAATACTCTATAAAAAATCATGTGTATCGTTTAATAAACATTTCTATTCAAAATTAAACCATTTACAATATATATAAAAAAAAAACTAAACTAATCACAAGTTTTTCAAATCTGGTCAAACCAGATCTGGAAAAAAGAAAAAAAAATACAATTGTGCGTACACAGTACGCGAGAAAAAAAAAAGAGGACAGCTCCGATGGTCTTCAGCTCCGATGGTCTTCAGCACACCTTCACCACCGAGAACAGTACCGCCACCAACACTGTGCTAGGGAACAAAATCGGAGGTGTTGCTGCGCATAGCTCCGGCGAGGCTAGATCCGAAGCACCATCACCACTGCACTGAAACATAGATCCGAAGCTCAAATCAAACTTTGCTGCAGTTTGTATAGCTTCGTTTGTATAGATGCGAACCAGATCTGGAGTTTTTCGGAGTACTTTGCTGCAGTTTCGAAGCAGCCATGGAAAACCAGATCTCGTCACTGCCATGGCGGCGCTATGGTGGTTCTGCCATTGTTGCTGGTGTGGTGGAGACTCGAAGCTTCGGCAATGGTCTTCACAGCTAGTAGTCTTCGAAGCTCGTTACAGCTGGAAGAAGGAGGATAGCAGTACCACCGAGATAAAGAGGCGCCGGAGTTTTATGAGGGAGGATGGAGGAGGGAGGTGGTGGTGCAGATCGGCGGTGGTGGTGGTGGTCATTTAGGTAGTGTAGGTGGTTGTTGAGAGGAGAGAGGAAAGAGAAGTTGTGAGGTGAGGGAAATTATAACGTGAATAATGAAATTAGAAATAGCAATTAGTATATATAGGTATAGAAAGAACAAAAGAAGGGTATTCTAGTAATTGGGGTTTTGGGGTTCATGTGTTAAAAAGTTCCTGAGGTCTTTAGTAAGAAGAGGCTCTAGGTGGGGGTGCTAACTCGAAGAGGGGTGTGTCTTCAAGACCCCTAGTGTCATTATCTCCTTTTCGGCCACATCCTTAGGCCTAGTTTCTTACAAACGCACAAATAATTCATAAAAAATAAACGATTAAATTTTTTTGAATGTATTCGAGCTCCTAAATATCATATCTATCATTGGCAAAAATTTAATATTTTTTTAAAATTAATCTATGACCTAATTTCTTACCAGCGAATCTGAAACATGACATTTCATGTTCTCGGAACATAAAACTGCAAAAAAACAGGAGCTTTCATGTTTCAGAGCATGATAAGGATTTAAAGCTTTAAACACCAGATGGAATATCAGTTTAAGCAAGTATCTTTATATTTCATTATTGGAAAAAACATTTAAAACTATAAAGACCAACAACTATAATTAAGCCGTAAAATTATAGTTCTCGATAGAATGAGGTGGAAGTCGCCACGGATGATACATAGTCCGGGATTACTTCTCGATGTTCTAGACTAGTTGTGTTTTATCTAAGTTTTATCACATGATCCTCTGATGGATCTCCTCTGTAACAAAAAAAAAATTAAGCTGTAAAATTTATCAATACAATGCAATATTTATTATCAACACCAAAATACAATTAACAAAAAGTTTCTAATAAACAAAAGTCCGTGTATATAGATATTAAAAAAAAATTCCAATGACTAATATACATATATATATTGTATGTGTGTATGTGTGTGTAAAATAAGAAATAAAATAAAATTAATCGTAACATCGATTTTTTAGCGATAAACTCCAACACAGAAAGAGAGAGAAAACGAGATGGGTCGATGAGATGGTGG
Source organism: Nemophila menziesii (assembly GCA_029959085.1). Taxonomy (NCBI): domain Eukaryota; kingdom Viridiplantae; phylum Streptophyta; class Magnoliopsida; order Boraginales; family Hydrophyllaceae; genus Nemophila; species Nemophila menziesii. The sequence continues at coordinate 69,435,768 of JARWIR010000003.1, read as the reverse complement.
TGGGGGCAGAGGAAAGAATTGGCCTGGTCCTTTGTGAGGGGATATATACATATATATATATATATATATATATATATATATATATATATATATATATATATATATATATATGTATATATATATTTGTATGAGTGTTTTAGATTTTGACAGTTAAATTAGTTTTTGTAATAGTTTTTAAATGGTGCTAGCGTGACATAAAAACGTTAATCGTGATGCTATAGGAAATTATTCTTTTTTTTTCTCTTTTTTTTTTCTTATTTCAGATCTTTCTGTAGTACTTTTTATTCATCTCCATTAAATATTTCTTTTTCTGTGAGCAATGTGTTTTGCCTCTTGCGTTTTGCTTCTCTCGTCTAATAGGGCTTATTGACCTAGACATCATCATAGTGACAATAATAAAATTTCACTCAATTAGTTTCGTCATTCAATACTCGTTTTTAAACTTCTTACCTTTTCTCTAATACTTAGAATTTATTCATTTTCTTCATACAATATTAACGCCCTATGCTTTCGAAGCTTGCACATGTTTGATTGTCTTCATAGGAAATCAACTAATATTTTTATTTTTATTGGGTTTGTGAGATTTTGTATACCCTTCTTATTGTATCCAAATCCATAAAAATTAATCATTGCATGTTACAACCAGATTATCGTTTGTCTTTATATTCATACTTTAATTTTAATTATTTTTATTCATAATGGATTTTATATGCTACCATAACATCAATAATCACACGGCAGTCAGAAGTTCTCACAATTAATTAAGCCATGCATGTCACAATTTTCCCAACAATCACAATTAACCCTTCACCTAATTAGTTTAACTCAAATTTAAGTACATAACCATTATAATTCTTAGATTCATTGTGTCATTAACCCTCACGAACAATTACTACACAATGCATATGAAATTATGGTAAAATGGATGTCATGTCACTTTGCCTCCCATATGAATCTCTTTTGAAAGGCTCAACACAATACTTAATGTTAATCAAAGTTGTTGTATACGTGAAGTTTTCACATTGCATCCAAGAGAACATTGGATAACTTTTGGAGAATCTCTACGTAAGTCAGTGTTCAAGAACGCAACCAAATATTTTTCAACTGACTTCAACAATAACGCATACCAGGATTTCATGTGGGATAATATGTTAGGATTCCTATAGATTTGATATAATCCAAGATTCAGAACACGATATGCATAACATATATGAAAAGTAACCAAAGAGATAGATTTAAAAATTGATTAAGGCCTATTTTCATAATTACATAACTTACATTGAAACACATAAGAATCAAGTAAAATTTGTGCTACACAAAAGATAAAAGGGAACTCATGCATAACCAAAAAGGGTTCGAAAATCGAAGTTTATAATGGAAGAAAAAAGAGATAGGGCGAGACACCTTACCTTTAAGGGTGAGGTATTAAAAACTGTAAATAAACATACCTTTGTACATATTTCAGTCCCACCAAAAAGTTTTTCATATCAATTTGTTTTACTCCTAAAGCTATGATCTTGAGAAAAATTTGTTCTACCTTATCTTAAGAGAGGTTGTGTGTTATTAAAGTAATAGGACTAGTATAATGCTATGTCTTGACTAAAGTAGTGACCCCACTCTCTTATTTATAAGAGTTTGTGAGAAAGTGTTCAAATTTCTATAATTAGTTGTTCGAATCTTACCTCAAAGTCTATATCTTTATTTTTGTGACTACATCGACATTTTAAATAATCGATTTAATCCTAATAGATTGCATTGACCTGCCAACATATTCTGTAACAGGATTTGGACTTTTGATGTTTAGTAATCCAATTAATTACTTAAGGTACAAATAGAAAACTAGAAATTTATTAACAAAATAGACATGGGTAGGTGCAAGCTCTGAACACATTAAGCAAACAATGGAGTTGCATGTCCACATTTGCAAAATAGATCTATTCGGTCTTGGACCATGTAGGTGGTTTGCTACATTAGTAGTGCACTCTTCGTATTTTCGAATTCCTTAGCATGTGTCTTAGTGAGATTGAAAAGATTGACTACCATGATCCAACGAATTTATGATAGCCATTTTTATAAGATGTGGGTAGACTTTTGTTGTGAGAATCTAGGTCTCAACTATTTTAGGTATGGCTTTCTTGGGCACAATCGATGTTCATATGCAACATCTTTTATGAAACTAAAACCATGTGATTCAGTGTGTTTTTTGAGAAATTATGGGTGGGAATTTCAGTTCAAGCCAAAGATAATCTTTTTCATTGCATAATGACATTTGATTTTAATGAGGATGGAAGACTAGCTAACTAAATAGAAAGGGTGTAGTTTTTGGACAACCTTGTGGTTGATCAAGGTATGGGAAACAATAATAATATGAAGTAATTGGAGGAGGAATTATCCATAGATAAGGTGGTTAGGCGTTACGAAAATGTTGGTATTAAGAATACTGCACAAACTAAATTATTGACTGTGGATTTATACAATCTAGAAGTCGGTCCAGCTTTGGCTAAGATAAAACTTGCGCAACAATCTTTCATTTTGGGATGTGAATGTCACTTGTATTAAGAAAAAGGACGAGACTCATGTCATAAATAAAAGACAGTCTTTCTTAAGAAGTGTAGATGATTTAGTTGCTAACTACTAAAAGACAACAAAAAAAAAGATGAGTATTTGTTTGATTTTTTTTAAGACTAAGATGAAAGAATTAAACTACTAAGCAAATAAACTACAAAGAATAAGAGATGAGAGTATAGCACGAGTTTGCTAGAATTCTCCTATCCTACTATGTCAATGATTCCAGTTGTACGGGTGCATTTGGTCGTTATGCTAATCAAGATTCTAACTCTATTCTAGCTCCCATCAGGGTGGATTAGAAGGCTTCCTAACTATCACTAGAGTCCTCAGATGAGATTGTTCTATACAAAAGATCAGAGCTACAAAGAAATTAACCTATATGATTATACGGTTAGGCAAGTCTGTTACGATCACTACTGCATAACGGACGTAAATGAACTAGTTGTGTTCCTTAACCCCCCCCCCATCACGGTGACCGATTAAGATACTAGGGTCAATCTTTATATGATCAGGATATAGAAATCATAAATTAATTTAATTCATAAACAACTAATGACAATTATCTAAATTAATTGAACATCAAACAAACCCAAATAACATAAAAGTATCAAAATATTATTCAAGGTTCATACATAGTTGCAAACTCAAACTAAACTGAATTAGTTCATAACGGAAATAATAAAACTAAATGTTAGAAATATTAGAATCATGTTTAAGACAAGAAACTAATACTATTTACCCTAATACTGAAGGTGGAATGGTGTAGAAATTTTGCAGTAGAGCTCCATCTTCTAATCTTCTTCTCCTCCAGGCGAGTTCTCTCCTCTAACCTAAATAATATGACTCCTACCTGACTAAGGACTCCTTTATAATGATATAAACTCATATATAAAGTTACAATTATGTTTTATGGGTTGTGGGACCCTTTTAAGTAACCCCACCCAACCCAAAAACGTTTTCAAGGAAGAGATAACTCGTTCAAGCCACGACAACTGCAACTTTAATAACTTCTTTAATTCAGCTCCAAATCATAAACCGTTAGTTCATATGCGCTTATGACTCCAATTAATATTTATAAAATAAAGGGCTCCTCCATATTCTTCATAAATTTCATGTGGTTAGTTGATTTCGTCGATATCCAAATCTGGCGGACAACTACTCTCACTTTCCAAAAGGGGATTTTTGGTCCTTTAACTCCTTGAAATGGGTTTTACCTTCCTTCCTCGACTTATTATCATTGTTTTTTGGATCTAATATCACTTAAGTACCTAATAGATGCACACTTAACACAAATATTACACACAAATAACTCTAGAAGTAACAATTCTCCAAAACTAGACAAGAAATGAGAACCTATCAAAATATAGGGAATAATCCCCCAAATATGCTCTGAATAACCCTAAAAATATGTATCATAACTATATTAATATATCACAATAAAGGAGACATCAACTCCATGGAGGTTATTGAACTCTATTGTTCTTGTTCTAGGCATCAGGTTAATTTCCTCAAGTCTTGTATTTGTTTCCACATAGGAATTATAGATGACTTTAGACATATGGGTTTATCGATTCATTTGGGATATGCACCTCAAGATCTATATAAAAATACATTTCTGTTCCAACTGAATCAGATAAGTCAAAAGTGTTGGCTTCGTAATTGATTTGCGAACGATTCAACTATACAACTCAAGGATGGAAGAAAAAGGTGTTATTTTAAGGGGGGAAAATAGGACTTTATCATATATTTTATTCAGGCTACTTATAATTATGAAATTTCGATCATCCTCTTACTTAAGAAAATGTGTAAACTAATGTCTTGGTTGCTAAGTTTTGATGGGGTTCCAACTCCAAGAATAGAATTTATTAAGTTACTTAGTCTTTGATACCTTCCCCTAAGGTTAAGTGTGGGTTGAGCTTCCACGATTTTCATCTTATGAACAAATCTCTCTATGGGAACAAAACATGGAGGCTTGTCTACAATCCGAATTTATTGGTCTTCAAAATCCTTAAAAGGTATTTTTCTCTATTATCCCTCCTTCTGGATTTGTTAGAAATAAATGTGTTCTTGGATTGGATCAACCTCCTTGGTGGAAGGGATGTCACTATATTAGGTTCCCAAAAATTCATCAAAAATCGGCCCATCTACGTTAATTGGGGACACGTATTGACTACCAAATGATATGAATCTTGTTCAACCTTACTTCATGCTCCGACTGTGGCGAATGACCTCGTCAGACCTTCCGAATATAGGTGAAACTTTAAAAGTATTGATTTTTATGCCTCAAATTGCTGAGCTAATTATTAGAATATTCTTACAGCCTTGATCAAGAGGACACGTCGGTTTGGCCTTTCATTAGGTTTGAGGAGCACTCGACTAAATTTGGATAATTTTATTAGTTTACAAGGAAAAGGAAATATGGGTATTCACGCTTCATCTTCATGTCATGGGAAAAAGGACTAATGGAACCTTATCTGGCACTAAACCTATCTTTCTAAGGCAAAGAACTTTTTATAGAAATGCATTTGAAACGCCTTTCCAACTAGAACCAACATTATCAAAAGCAATTGAGCATACATTATATCATGTCCATTTTGTATTAAGGACCATTAAATGGTTACACACACTCCTTACATGCCAACTTAACAAAAGATACTAGAATATGTTTGTCCTTAAAATTCCCATTAACCTGAATAGTTTTGTTCACCAAATGACTGGTTTATCAAGATCACTAAGACAATTGCTACCTATAACTGACCTAAAAAATATGTAGAGACTTTTATCATCGTGTCATGATGGAACATTGGGTTACAAAGATGAGATGCTACTTCGACTATATTACTTAGGATGAAGGCCAGGTTGACATGATCACCATAAATCATTTAGGAAAATTTTTTCCTCCTAGGGACTCCTAAATTTAGGTTTCCCAAGATCATGCTTCTATGAATGATAGACCCTTTTATGCTGGGGTGCATGCCTCCGTTCACAAGATCTTCTGTGATGTCTCTTTTATCTATAAATGATAATGGGTCTATTGACATTGCAACAATCCTCAAAGACCATTAAATGAATATTAATGATCACTATGTCAAATCAACCAAGGGTTGTTTTGTCTTCGAATGGGGGTCTTTGGTAATCTTTAGAATGGTGTTAACAGGCCTAGAAAGCAAATTCTAGACACAATATGAATTGTGATAGACTTGATGTTGTTCAGAGTATTAATCATCTGTCCCGAGTTAGATGAAGCATCAATTCTCTTTTGGGCAAAGCTTTACGCATCTTTAGGAACCGATGATCTTTTCTCCAGCCGTTAAGAGAATGGGGTTCTAGATTTCCTCTCTAATTGTGTGAAATGCAAATTGTCTTCGAAAAATGGAGAGGGTTTTATTTGTTATTTCATGACCTCTTTCCTCAAGAAAAATTTGGCTTGTATTGGTATTAGTTAATTTTGGTCATTTTTGGTCATTTTTCTTATTAATAAAGAATTTTAGACGAAAAAAACAAACATCGCAAAAGGTAGAAACAACACTTATCGGAAATATAACCAGTTGAGATTGACTCAACTAGGCAGAACTAGTTCTCCTTCTAAACGATACACTCTAAATCCAATTTGACTCTTCAATAATATTAAAAAAATAAAAACAATTATCTCAAATATACCAATAATGCATATATAGTAATAAATTTACATAGGGTATATCACATAGAAATGCTCTCTCCCCCTCCCCCTCCCCGTACCACCACTAAATTTTCACAAACACCACCTTAACCACCACTATTACATAGATTTTCAAGCTTCCATTACAAAATTCTTAAGTTTGAGAATCCTCTAAGCCTTCTAAACTCTTTCCTCTCCCCTCTTTTCCTTGCTTTACTCTTTCACTTCGGTTTTCTTTCCTGCAAAAGCTATGAAATTCTACTCTTCCAATCATCCTCTTGCTGGAAACAGTAAGCTCAATATCACACCAGAGAATAACCCCAAGTATAAAACTGCTGAAGAATACAAGCTCATAGCAAAGCTACTTAACAAAGAACCTGTTAATTTCATCTTCATAAGAAACCACATCAATAAACACTGGAATCTCACTGAAGAGGTAGAAACAGAAAAATTGGCCTCAAACTCAGTGATTATTAAATTCAAAAGTGCAAAAGATCAACAAACTGTATGGGAGCAAAGACCATGGACAGTCATCGGAAAACATTTCGCTATAAATCAGTTTAAGAAAAATGCTATAAACAAGGTACCCAATACTACTCTCTGGATTCAATTAACGGGTACACCGATTACCATACTTTCAGAAAGCTGTTTAGGAAAAATCATGGAAAACTTTGGTAAAGTCCATACTATTATTCTACCAGAAAATCAAATTATCGATGAAAAATCAATTACAAAAGTACGAGTTGATTGGGATTTACAAAACCCACTCATCGGAGGTTTTAATTATTTTGAAGAAGACAACACCATATCGTGGATTAATTTTAAATACGAAAACATAGGACAGGTTTGCTATGGCTGTGGTCTCTTTGATCATGAGGAATCGATCTGTAATAACACAAAAATCTCACCCAAACTGGGTAATTGGATCAAAATCTCAACCAGAGGCCCCTCAAAATCATCAACTTTGTTTAAGGGAAACTATAATACTAAAGCTAAGAAAATCAACAATGGCGGAAAAATTACCTTCAAACCTAGTTGGAATCAAAAACTCGGAAAACACAACTCACCGTTAACAAAAAAAATTGGGTTAACGGCAAATCTAGTGATGCCGTTAGTAACGCCGTTAATGAGGTACAACTTGTTTCTGATACAACCATGAAGGACGCTATTCCACCACCACCATTTGAATTCAAGGTACAAAAGGACATTAGTACAGGAAGTGGCATTGGTAGCAGCACGATGAGTACTAAAGAAGAAGACAAAAATGAAACGAGTAGGAAAGAGAAAAGGTCGGAATTTATAGAAAAAGAAAAAATACTTTCGGATCTGGCCCATGTCATGGCTGAGAAATTAAAAAACTCTCCAAAGCCCATTGATATAGATGACATATCATTTGGCTCCTTTCCAAGCCCAAATCAAGGAGGCCCAACTCCGAATTTTAAAAAATCAACACCTTTTACAAAAAGCCCACTTCAGTCTGATTCAACCCAAAACTTAACCCCGCATCACCTAACCCCCCACCACATAAGCCTAAACCAAACACCTAACTCTATCGACCTTACCCATACCCCAAACACAAATCTTATCCCAAATCACTTCTCTGAAACATCAACCCCAATCCCTAACCCTAACCTCAATACAACAAATCAAACAGACCTAATTAATCCACAAACACCACAAAACAACCACTATCAAACCCCCAAACCAGAGCCTAAAGCTCAACAACTCACTACCACCCCACAATTAGAAAACACAAACCTTACTGATAAAATTACCAACAGCTATCCCATTACGACTGAATACGAATATGAAGATGAGGAGATGTACGAATCAAGAATGTCTCTATCCAATAGAAACAAGAGACAAGAGGAAAAGAAAGCGTTCTCGGAGAAGAACCGTCGTATTAAGCTTTGGACTCAACACTCAAGTACCAAGTTACAAGTCAAAGAGGAAGAGTCTACTACAAACAATAATAAAATAGAATCAAACCCAAAAATGGAAGAACAAGTTTCTAAAGAGCAGCTTGAAGAAGGTGAGGTTTGCGGGATTGACCGAATTCAATCCCACGAAAATCCATGATACAAATAGCCTGGAACGTTCAGGGGATTGGCACACCCCTGACGGTCCAGACCCTTACTGATATCTGTAATAGATATCATCCAGAGGTACTATTCCTTTCTGAAACTAAAAATTCTTACTCTACTCTTAAAAAGTTGGAAAACATTATTAAAAATTGATACGGTTGAGCCTATTGGGGCAAGCGGGGGTCTAGCCTTATTTGCATTACACAAGAATGATATAAAAATTCTTACTTAAGATGAAAATTTAATTCACACTGAGATTGTTACTAAAAACTCAGAAATTTACACCACAAATTTAAGAAATTAAGTCTGAAAAAGTTTACAAATTGCGAGCCTGACCCAAATACCCCTTGGAATTTATTAGGTGATTTCAACAACATAAGATTCTCTAATGAAAAACTGGGTGGAAATGACTCGAATAAAATAAATATGAAAAGTTTTAATAAATTCATTAAGAATCTTAACCTTATCCAGTTAGATATTAAGGGTTGTTCATACACTTGGTCTAATAGAAGAGATAAGGATAAACTTATTAAGATAGTACTAGATAGAAATCTTCATAATAAAAAGTGGTATGATTTTTACCCCAATGCATGGATCAATGCCTTACCTGCTGTAGGGTCTGACCATAGTCCCATTGTCCTCCTTTGCGAGGATAATAACAATGGTAAATATAAAAGATTTTACTTTGAGAACTTTTGGAAAGATTAAATAGATTGCCTTAATATTATCACAAATGTATGGGAATCTAGAAATTCTATACACAAAATTACTAAAAGTAATCTTATTACTAAACTAAACATGTGTAAAATAATCCTCATAGTTTGGAGTAAAAGAAAATTCAATAACTCCAAAAAAAGGATTGATCTCCTTATGTCTCGGCTAAAAGATATTACCAATAATAAAAACCCAAAATCTTCTGATAAAGATGATTATAACATGATAGTAAAAGAAATAGAGGTCCTTTGGAAAAGAGAAGAGGACTTCTAGTCAGCTAGATCAAGAAATAATTGGCTTAATAAGGGTGACAAAAATACAGCCTATTTTCAAGCTACTACAAAAGAGAGAAGAAGTTTTAATAAAATCTCATCCATTATGGATGATAATGGGACTTGGTTAAATACCCAAAATGAGGTAAATAATAATATATTAAATTACTTCAATGGGGTTTATAAAACTGTTGGTTATAGAAACTTTAACCCTATACTTGAAGTAATCCAAGCTAAGGTTACTAAAAATATGAATGAAAACCTCCTTAAACCCATTCTCATCACAGAAATTGAGGCAGCCATTTCAGAGCTAGGTGCTTTTAAAGCACCAGGGCCTGATGGTTACCCTGGGTTTTTCTTTAAGAAATACTGGCATATTATTAAATTAGATGTAATTCGAATTATAAATGAATTCTGGTATAATAATGGAAGTTTAAAGGATATTAACCATACTTTCATCTCGCTTATCCCAAAAATTATTAGACCTGGTCATATTAAACATTACAGACCTATTAGTGTATCAAATTTTATTTATAAAATCATTGCTAGAATTTTAGTAAATAGGTTACAGCCTATCATGAGTTATATAATTGATGAAAATCAATCAGCTTTCATTCCAGGAAGAAGTATTCAAGAAAATTCATATATAACTCATGAAGTATGTAACTACCTAAAAAATAAAAGAATCACTAAAAATTATAGTATGGTTATTAAAGCAGACATTCAAAAAGCTTATGAATTTGTGGAATGGGATTTCCTTAACCTGTTAATGAGAACTATGGGCTTTGATAAGAAATGGTGTGATAGAGTCATGAACTGTATTACAATTGTTTCATACTCTATCCTTATAAATGGTCAACCTATAAAACTGGATAACCCCCAAAGAGGGTTAAGGCAAGGGGACCCACTGTCCCCTCTAATTTTCTGTATTATAACTCAAACTCTCTCAGATTTGGTTAAGTATAAAATCCATACAGGAAGTCTAGAGGGTATAAAAATTTCTCAAAATAGTCCCAACTTAACACACTTACTCTTTGCTGATGATAGTGTCTTTTTCCTTAAAGCTAATAATAGAGATACTGAAAGTTTCAATGATATAATTAATAAATTTGGACACTCTACAGGCCTTACTCTAAATCTTCAACAAATGTGGGGTAAAATTTAGTACCAATACCCCACATTATATTCAGCACATCTATGCCTCTAAAGTGAATATGAAAATTACCAAAAATTTAGGTAATTACTTGGGTCTACCCTCGGAATGGGGTAGATCAAAAGTAAAAGACCTAAATATACTTATTGAGAATGCTATTAAAAAATCTCCAACTGGAAAAACCTTTTTCTATCTGAGGCAGGAAAAGAAATACTTATAAAATCAGTTTTACAAAGTATACCCAACTATTTCATGTCTTCTTTAATTCTTCCAAAAAAAAATTGTGAAAATATTACCTCGCAAATATCAAAATTTTGGTGGGGAAAAAATAATAATAAGGGAATTCCATGGAAACAATGGTCTAACCTTACTTTTAGTAAGTATGAGGGTGGTCTAGGTTTTAAAGACCTTAATATTATGAATAGAGCTTTATTGGCAAAACAAGCTTGGAATATTTTGAATAATAAAAATTCACTCCTATACAAACTACTAAAAGGAAAATACTTCCCAAATGGTTCATTTATTAATGCAAAAACTGGAACATCCCCCTCTTGGGGATGGAGAAGTATTTTAGCAGGTAGAGATGATCTTTTGAGTAATTTAAAATGGAAAATAGGGGATGGAGAAGATATCAACCCCCAAAATGATAATTGGATTGAAATCAATGGTAAAATGCTTGTCCCTAAAGATCCTAATATCACTACACTTTCGGAATTTATTATTAAAGGCACTAGAAATTGGAATATTGAAAAGCTTATGGTAAATTACAAAAAAGAAGAAGTGGAGAAAATCACAAAAACCTTCCTTCCTCTTATACCATCTCGTGATTTACCAACATGGGCTCTAAACCCAGATGGTACTTTCTCAGTTAAAAGTCTATACCATCACTTGATTACAAAGAAAATTGCCTCTTTGAATAACAAAATTAAAAAACCCTCTACCTCTCACATAACTGATAAAGAGATATGGAAAACAGTTTGGAATATGAATACCCTACCTAAAGTAAGAATTTTTTTTTGGAAGGCTATAAAAAATATTTTGCCTACAAATTTGAACATTTACAGGAAAAAATGTACTGATAATAGTAAATGCCCCATTTGTTCTCTTGAAAATGAAACAGTGGAACACTTACTTTTTGATTGCGAATGGGCTAGAGTTACTTGGCTAGCTTCCCCATTTGGTTTCAAAACTAGCAACCATTTCTATAGTAAAGTAGAAATTTGGATGGCTAATATTTTGAAACATATGGCTAAGGAGGCTGGAAAAGATAGCTATTTAATTGAATTGGCTTGCATCATAGCCTGGAACATTTGGAAGGAAAGAAATGCTTATGTCTTCAATAGACAAAATTAGACCCTTTACAAACAATTTCAAAAGCTACACAAATGTGGAGCGAGTATTTAGTAGCTAATTCTAAGGATGTTTTAATGCATCCTAAAGCGCAATTAATGGAAGGTGATAAAGGAATAAATCCTAATGATGAAACTATTCTGAAGGAATTCCAAAATAAGAAGAAGAAATTGGAACTCATTAGCAAAAACTTTACTAAACTAGAAAAAAGTAGTAAGTGGATTCCACCTCCACCAAACTCTATTAAAATTAATAGCGATGCTTCGTTTACTAAGAAACATAGTAATATATCTTGTGTTGCCAGGGATCACCAAGGCAAACTCATCAGATGCATGGTTTGGAGAATAAGCGCTACAAGTGTACTAGAAGCTGAAGCATTAGGGGTCCTGAAGGCTTGTCTATGGGCTAAGGAACTCAACAATTTTACTGTTATTGTGGAAAATGATAATTTTCAGCTTATGAGTCCTTTAACTTGTAACCGTATTTTTAATTTTCCTAGCATTATGAACATTATTAGAAGTATTTACTTTGTTTCTGAGGTTCGTAAACCTAAATTCTCACTCATTTGTAGAGAGAAAAATAGTGTAGCGGATTGGGTGTGTAGGAATTTGCCATTTGGTGAAAGTTTTGATTTCTGCCTACACCCAATCCCTGTAGAGCTTGCTAAATTAGTTAGCCTTGATTCGTCCCCCTCGGGGATAGGCTTACTCCTTTGTACTCGTTTAAGTTGTTTTTAATATAAGCGTTTAGAACAAAAAAAAACTTTGAATAAATAAAATCGTCTAAGTGAAAATTATGAAAAATTGAAAGATCACAAGGTATTAGTATTATTTTTATTTTATTTTTGAGAAATTAACTAAGATTTACTTTGTCCCTCCTATGCATAACGTGGATCTGTCACTGAATAGGGGTCACCTAGGCAACATATATTTTGTCGACAGTACATTCACGATCATGACTTATTTATTAACAATCTTATCTTCTTTGATGACCTCCAACTTGAAAATATAATGAGTTGCTACTTGCTAGTACGTTTCTTTTTGTGGTCAAATTGCTAGTACGCTTACATCAATAGCTCATCATAGGGTTGAGCAGAATAGTGGTAAATGGTAAACCGACCCGTTAGGGTAATAAAAACCGACCTAAAACAGGGTAAAAGTTACCCTAGCCCATTTTATAACATACCTTACCCTTCAATTTTGGGCATGTTAATTTTTTTACCACGGGTTTACCTTCTATACATTACCACACGGGTTGGACCCGTCCAACCCGTATACTGTTCATTTAATATATATATATATATATATATGTGTGTGTGTGTGTGTGTGTATATGGTCAAGACCTGGCCATTTGACACATTTGGCTACTTCGTTCACCGAAATCTTATCCTCGTCTCTTCTTTGAATTTTACCTAATATGTACTTTATTTTGAAGAACAAAAATTCTTTTAATTGAATAGTAGCATTTAAACTTTATTTGGTTTTATGTTTTTTATTGTGATTAAATTATGAATTTTACCAAGGGTAAAACCCGGGTGACCCGTTAGTTAACTCGTCTTAACCCGTGGTAATTTTTATTTTACCATTAACACAGGTTTACCCTCCAACATTTACCACTTTCCAATAATTACCCTACCCTTACCCTAGACCCCAACCCGGGTAAACCCGACCCATGCTCACCCCTAATCAATAGCAGTTATTCTTTTGTTTGCTAGTAATTTTGGTCAATTATTAATTCAGTTAATCTTGCTCTACCACTCAACAATCAAACTCCTTATTTTGTTTTTCTTGACATCGTCTTGTCCTTCGTCGATCATAAATTTATCTTGCCATTTCGTCTTTCCTTTTTTCTTTATTGATTTATGTACTCATCATCTATAAAGTACAAAGTAAACCTCATATACATTGAATGATTAGATACCAATGTTTCTTCGATTAATCTTTTTCTTGAAAACATTAAACTTCCCAAGGTCACACATGCAATTCGTGCCCACATATACATATAAAATTGCTCTTTCAAACCAAGTGGAGAATATATTTTCATGAGAAGTTGGAGACCTATTATTAATAATTATTTGATTTGCAAGACACTTTGATTCCATACAGCGAACAGCCCACTGTTCCCCCGGACTATTAGGGACACCATCAAATTATCCAAATAATAAATTAAAAATCAATTATATTTTATGAATGTTTAAGCAACTTCAGTGTCACCTACCTACAAGACCAGATCAGATCTATTTGATTAAACAATTTAGTGGTAGAACAAAGCTGGATATCATGTATACATAATTGTTTCGATTCATTGTTTGACAGTTCACTTCAGATTAATGAAGCTTCTTCCATGCTTTCAAGTATCATTAAATATTAAGTGTAAATTAATTGCTTAATAGTTACAGAAAATTAGAGATTAATGTATGCAAGGATATCAGATTCTTACTGATCCAATCACATTGCATTATTGGGTTCTTGTGACAACCAACCAATTTGCTTAATTTCTACGAAAAAACATGTGTGGTTCCTTTCTAGTTTTTTTTATTACATTATTGTTGTTGTGTTCAAATATATTTTAAGGCGCCCAAAAAAAATTATATATATATTTTAAGGTTTCAGAAATAGCAAACATATCATATTTGTACTTTACATTGCAAATTTATCCATCCACGTGAATATATTTGATATTTTGTGGAATAGTAACCGTTACATTAACTATTTTTTACAATATAGATCAATTTTTTTTGATGTATTTTTTTTAAGATTAATGTTCAATAAACCTCCGCAATCTTATCCACTATCATGTAAAAAAGACACTATTTTTTTTAATGAACAATGAGTTATGGAAAGCTTCCAAAACTCAAAATCTAAGTTCTAGGAAGCTTCTCATAACTTAAACTGCTTCTTTTATGGACATAAAAAGGAAATAACAAAATATATGGTGTCTGTTATGAAAAAAAATAATGGTTGTGTTGAGGGGGAATTAATTCTAACTTGAAGGGTTTCTTGGTCATTAATCTTTTTTTAATATATATCAGACATATGGTAATAAGATATCGTTATTAATTTTTAGGATGATCTTCGGTCGTGGTGTCACTTCCCAATTCTTCTGTAAATCCACATATTGTATTGGTCCAATCACGAATTATGTTTCCCATTTTGCTAACTAATTTGCGCTTATGTTTACCTCACGAATTATAAGGTAGCATAGGCTAATATAGAAGAAGCAAAACAATAAACACATGACATGCATGATGTAAACGTGTAAGGGTGGAGAAGCTCCCTGAAGATTAATCCACTACTTAAGGTCTATTTGACCTTTAGAATTTCAAGATCTCCATTTATTTCTCGTGTTTCTTCAACAAGGTAAGAACACAAACCTTTACAACACCACTTTACACTCCTGTTAAGTTTTCTCTTGTATGTCACGACACAAGGATCCAAGTATCACAACTAATACTCAAAGAACTCTCTTCTAGCCTATTAAAGATCTCATTTTTCATCTAGAACAAGAGAAAAAACCAAGGGTTTAAATTTTTAACTAATCTACCTAACACCATTACTTCTTGATGAGAAGAATACACACGTGAAACTTTAAATTTAGCAGTGAAAGATGAATACAAAGTGGCTTTAATTGTTATAGAACTCTTATTGAAGATTTGCCTTTTAGAGCTTGAATTATGTTGATTGCAAAAGTTATTTTTCCCCAAAAACGGCCTTGTATTTATACAAAATGAGAGCTCCAACGATCATATCCTACTTGTTACCTCTTGGATAAGATCGAAATTTTTGCTCGGAGGTCTGCACTAGCTCCTCGGAAGTATATTGTTTAAATATCGGAAATATGGTCTATGTTTTGGAGGTTCGAGATTCTAACAATTTGATTCTTTAGATACACCTTAGTTGTCCGGACTTCTTGAGTGTCATTGCCTATGATCCTTCTTCAAATTTTGGGTCTTCTATTCTTCGGAGGTCCGACCCCTGATATGCATTTATAGATAAACTTTTGGGGTTCGGTACTCTGGTCACTCGTAGGTCTAGACTTGAGCTGCTATTGATTAAATTTACCATACGAACTTTAGGGGTCCATTACTACAATCTTCTGGATGACCTATGTTGCACAAATTCTTCAAAACTGTGAAGAATCGCGAATCGGATATGAAAGCGATTCTTCTCGGATTCACTCGGATTTGCGAATCCTAGTAAGAAGCGACATGATTCTTGTAAGAAGCAGTCAGAAATTATTTTAGGAACAATTTTTTTTATTAGAACTTAGAAAATAAGACTGTTAAAGAAAAATAACTAATTTTTTAATTATATAAACTAAAACATATTCTCTCTATTTCTCAACACAAAGACATGAAAAATAGATAAATACAACAAATAAGGTCAACAATAAACGTAAATTAGTCCAAGGTAAAGTTAGTACTTGATTACATGAATTTTATAATTACCATTTCATATTATATTTGACTTGGTCAAGTTTTGATCATATATAATTATTTTATGAAAAATTGTTACATAAACATAGCTCTATTTTTTGGGATAAAAATATGATTATTGATTTTATGTAAAAAGATATAACTAATCAAGTTAAATTTTTCATACAAGTTGGTTTCTAAGTAAAACTAAATCTTTTTCGAAGCTGATAATGACTAATAACTATTTACAGGTATCTTAATGAAAAAGGAATTTTTTGAATATATGTGTATTTTAAATATATTAAAATATTATACATATTGCCGCACCCGCATCAAAGTATTTTTGAATTTTTCGAATCGTCAAGTTGTATCGTATCGCTTCGTCGTTCCCGCACCCGCTCCTATGCAACCTAGTGGAGGACCGACCTTGAATTGTTCTTAATCATCTCATTTGCGTAGTTCGGTGATCTGATATCTTCATCTCTCAAGGCCTGATTGATCATACTTGCAATTATTTATATGCAATGATGTCTTGACATCTTTTGGCTAACTTAAGATAGACACACATGATTATACCAAATTACAAGGAGAAAATTGACACATTTAATCAATAAAAATAAGTATCGAGTCAATAAACTATGTATCACTGGCGTTTCATCAATGTAATCAATGTCATCAAGAAGGTGCCTAAATATTTAACGTTCGTGAAGGAGGTGTTTGCCAAGAAGAAGAAGTTCAAAGAATATGAGGATGTGATTCTACACAGAATGGTAACGATGTCTGCAAGAGTAAGTTAACTCAGAATTTGAAGGGTCCAGGTAGTTTTCTGATCTCATAGGTTATATGTAATTCATAATCTGGTAGAGGTTTATGTGATCTAGGGTCAAGTATTAACTTGATACGAATTTGTGGGTGACTCATTAAATATTAGAGAAGTGCATTAGTCTACGGTAGTTTAAACGACAGTTGATACACGGGTTTCAAGTCTTTCTATGGGGTAAAGTTGAAGATGTACTTGTCAAGGTTGGCAATATCTTTTATCCTATCGATTTACTATTCTTGATTACACTGATCAAAAGACAATAGATGCACCTATAGTTAGGGGTAGGTCATTCTTGCCTAACGAATAGTTATGATTGACACTCCATCTGGAAGTCGGCAATGTACGTGGTAGATGAAAAAATGACGTTCAAAGTGCCCTAAGAGGTAAACTACTTTGTGGATGTGGTGGAAAATTGTTATGTGATTAAGAGTGTAGAGGTAGAGTTTGGGGGTAATGCCCCAGTTTGAGAGGAGATGCTAAGGATCCTCAAGGAATGAAATCTGGGAAAATTCTGAAGACTACGGTAGCTGAGAATCTATAAATAAAAGAAGTTCAGAAGAAGAAGACAGTGGCACGTAGCGTGCTAGGTGACGACTTCATGGAGGCTAAGTTTGGGTTAGGGAAATGATTGTTCTTAAGCCAGTGGACAAATTTCAAAGTGGTGAAGTTTTATGTGGTTTGGTTCGTTTGTGATGCATAATGTGATCTCTGATTTTGTGATGGAGATCGAGAAGTCTAACATGAAGAGATCCCGTTTTGTGGATCCAAAAGACTCCACTCCTCCTCTAACCGGTGTAAAGTGAGAAGTGCAAGGTTCAAACCCCTACCTGAACATGGGTAACCTAGTTTTGATTTACCTGAGAATATACATAGGGAGACGTGTATATCCCCGTGGGATTAGTCGTGTTGCGCACAAGCTGGCCCAGATCACCTACGTAAAAAAAAATGAAAAGACTCCACTCACTATTAAAGAAGGTTACATCTTGAAGAGGGTCAACCATCCACCACACCACCGACGTGATTCATTGAGGTACCCACGTTGAACTTAAAAGCATTAAAAAAATACTCTTGGGAGACAATCCAGTTGTATTGCTTCATAGATCACTCCTATCTATTTTTACATATCTCAGATTTTGTATATCATTCAAACCTATTGTGAGATATTTAAATTAAGTGGGATATTTAAATAAGTGGAAGAGAGAAAAAGAGGAAAATAATATATTGAATGAAAGAACCTTAAAGGCTAGAGAACAAGTGAATACTAGAGACTACATTGTGAATGAGTTGGTGTCTAATACAATATAATGAGTCCTATTTATAGGACTAACTACTTGGTGAACAAGAAAGGTAAAACTATGTTAAATAGGAATCAAATCTAATACAAAAATAAATTAGTCTAATAAGGTAATAATATATTATAGTAATAATATACTATGGTAATAATATATTATGGAATAATATATTTAACACCCCCCCTCAAACTCAAGTAGATCGGATGGAGAGCAACTTGAGTTTGAAATCTGAATAGTTGATGACGTGTCTTGAGCCTTGTTGATTGAGAAGCATGACAAATGAGTTGGCGTGATGACAATGTTGACGTCGTGGCGTGACGGTGAGGTGGAGTGATGAGAACCGAAAATCAAAAATCGAATGTTGAACGAGCTACCGAGATGAGACCATTTGATGGTCTAACAAGATACGGAGATGAGACCATTGGATGGCCTAACGAGAGGAGACCATTGAACGGCCTAACGAGACGAGGCCATTGAACGGCCTAACGAGACGGGACCACTGAAGGGCCTAACGAGACGGGACCACTGAAGGGCCTAACGAGACGGGACCACTGAAGGGCCTAACGAGACGGGACCACTGAAGGGCCTAACGAGACGGGACCACTGAAGGGCCTAACGAGTTGCGACCACTGAATGGCCTAACGAGACGGGACCCCTGAATGGCCTAGGGAGACGGGACCACTGAATGGCCTAGGGAGACGGGACCAACGAGACGGGACCACTGAATGACCTAACAAAACGAGACCACTGAAGGGCCTAACGGGACGAGACCACTGAAGGGCCTAACGGGACAAGACCACTGAAGGGCCTAACGAGATGCGGAAGCGAACGAAACGATAACGGGAAACCAATTTAGATTGTGGCTCTGATACCATGTGAGATATTTAAATTAAGTGGGATATTTAAATATGTGGAAGAGAGAAAATAGGAAAATAATATATTGAATGAAAGAACCTTAAAGGCTAGAGAAGAAGTGAATACTAGAGACTACATTGTGAATGAGTTGGTGTCTAATACAATATAATGAGTCCTATTTATAGGACTAACTACTTGGTGAACAAGAAAGGTAAAACTATGTTAAATAGGAAACAAATCTAATACAAAAATAAATTAGTCTAATAAGGTAATAATATATTATAGTAATAATATATTATGGTAATAATATATTATGGAATAATATATTTAACACCTATGATGCAATACTTAAAGAGGTCTCTTAGTTTTGGTATATACGATTGTGAAATGTTAAGTTTTTAGTTAAGACCACACAGGGCTGGACCTGGGCAGGTGCAACCAGGGCGACCGCACAGGGCCCCGCGCTGCTCGGGGGGCCCAAATTTTGTCGAGTATATAAATTTATATATTTATTATTTATATAAGATGTTCAAGGTTCTTTATTTGAACAATAGCATTCGCTAGTTGAATTGGTAGAATTGCCTTTCTTCTATGATGCTGATCCAAGTTCGAATCCCTCACACTTATGTTAGTTTTATCAATCTCATTAGAATAAATGAAATACAATTTTAATAAAGCTAACTAATTTATTATTTTTATATTTTAAATCAAATAAACTTATGATATTTATTAAAACATTTATTAATTTTTTCATATTTCAATTATAATTTAAGAAATTATTTTTTAATTTCTATAATGTTATAATGAATGAAACAATATTATAATAAAAATATTTTTTTTATAATAAAAATATTTTTTTTATAATAATAGCGTGCCACCACAATTTTGTACCGTGTATATTTAAAATCAAATTAATATATAATACTCATTAAAATATTTAGTTAAAAAAATCATATTTCATTTAAAAACTATTTTTAACCAAAAGATGTATAAATAAAAAATTGTTGTCTAATAAAGTATTATGTTTGTTTTTTATTGTATTTTATTATAATTAATTAAACAATATATTAACAAAACTACGTAATATAATATAAATTAGAAGTCGTCGGTTTCGTTGAAAATTTTGCACCTTAATTTTTTTTCAAGATTAACCGTTTTAGGGTCCAATTTAAAGTTTCGCCCGGGGCCTTCAAATTTCGTTGATGATCAGTGGGATGGAACCAAGACCCAGGAGGAAGTGACATGGCTGTCAGTATGCGATAGCAAAAACAACACCTTCAAGTCATCTGTTGCGCAAAGAGGACCTGTTTGTTTCACATGATCAGAAAAATAAACTTTAAATTCTTTTAAGAAATTTTGACTTATGTTCGAAAAATTTAACGATCGAAACCCTAAATCAAAGCCGACCACATGGTCCATATTTAACATGATTCAAGACCCCCAAAGATTGATATCTTTTAGCAAATTTTGGTGTTTTAGGTCTCTCCATTGAAACCCGATACGTGGAAAAAAGAGAACAATGGTGAAAAAATTTCAAGGTTCTTAGCCACAGAGTAGCTCGCCAACATGGGAGGAGAACCTCGTCAACATGACAAGTCAACAAGAGCTTTGCTACCATGTAGGTCAATGAGGCTCGATCATAGCACTAAGGTAGAACTGAAAGATGTCAAAGTTGTTCAGTTTCAGCACATAACACTAAGACATCTCACCTTTATCTAATTTTTTTTCTTCTTCCTTAGGTCGACTTCTACTCCTAATCCATTTTTAGTTCCATTACACTAAAAAATCAACACACATTACATCTAAAAGACTTATAAACATCAAAACATCCATAAACACAAAAAATTCAATCAGAACATCTAAACTTGGAAAAACCAAGAACATGTTCAATTTCATCAAGAAAACTTGGAGTATTTAACAAGGTTTTCAAAACCTTCACAAGGTGTCATTTCAAGCAAAAATCTAAACTAAGCTTTTTGATTGATGACAAGTCGTAAATTTGAACTATTTAGTTAGAGTTCCATAGTTATTGTGAAGCTTGAAGTTGCGGTTTTTCATACATTGTTTTTGTTATTTCGTAGTGTTGTGAGATACTTTTTAAATGTGCTATTTGTTGAGCTATGACGTCTAAGGAGAGAAGTGGGATGTTTTTATTAGGCAAAAAGGTTTATATTACTCCTAAAAGGAGATTAACCCACTCCAGTTGACACAAAAGTAGAGTGTGAGATAAGCAAGGAGTAAACACTTATTGATTAATACAAGTTAAAAGGCGCAAGGCATATAACCCACTACTATGCTCTTCGATAATTTTTTAAAATCTAAGTTATGACACCAAAATCAAGGGTAGGGTCTCATTTTCCTAAAAAAAATATCTATAGGTTTCAAGACACAGATGAAAAATATTACTTCGTGAGCATCACAAATCTAAGATACGCAAATAGCCACAGTATCCATCATATAATATAATAAAATCTTATATTAACATAGCAAAGATATAATAATCTCAAATATCAAAATGAAACTAACCATAACCAAAAACATGAAATATTCAAGTCTTTAAACCATAAAACCTAAATCAAGATAATAATACCCCTAAACAGGAGAGAGAGAGAATCAAAACTTCTTTCAGTATTACAGACATTCTTTCTTTTCTTACACCACATCATCATTAATGGTTTTGCGAATAATCAAAACTTAAAGGCTGTTGACCAATCGGAACCTACAATAAATCCAACACATCCTCTTAAATCATACTTAATCAAGAAAAGGTATAATAATAATAAAATAATCACCTGAAAAACACCATGCCTAAGTTGATCATATGATTGAGCATACATCATGGCTTGAGTGGGCCATTGCATATATACCGGATTTCCAGGTGTCTGATTTACACCCATTGCACAAAAAGGACTCATAACAGGGACTTGATAGTTAAAAGGAGCTTGACCTTGAGGCATCTGAGGAAAAACCGAATCATATTGCACATATGGTAATGGTGCCATGTTAAAAGGACCCAAGCTATAGTTTTGAGTAACCGGAATGTTCTTAACATACCTACATTAATTAATTAATTTAATTAATTAATTAATCAATCTTCAAGAAATGACATAATACATTACCTTTGATAATTTCGATCATAATCAGGATCAGTACGATCCTTCTCTCTATCCCTAAGTATAGCTACTTTCGAAGCACCATTAATATTCCTCTCATACTCCATTATCGAGTTCATCAAGCTTTCGTTTTCGGATTCAGTTCGGGCCAAATCAAATTCGGACTCTGATCCACCAGGCCCGTTGAAGATACGGGCCCGTGCTTTGTCATAATCCTCTTTTCGCTCCTCCATGCTTTTTACAGAATTGCGGTTAAGTCCTTGTTCACCGTTTTCATTAGAGGAAGTGATACTTGGTCTTGGCCTTAAGACAATTTTGACCTTTTCAAGTTTTTCGTTTTCGGATTGTTTAGCCGGTACTTCGGATAAAGAGACGGATGGGTATTTAATTTCTCCGTTTTTTCGAACTAATATTCGAATTCCTTGACCATCTATAACATTGTCTTGAGCTATAGTTTGTAAACCATAGTGTTGAGCTACTCTATGAGCTGCTAAACGAAGGTATGAAGTAGCAAAATGTGGAAATTCAAATTGTTGTGCTTCTTGAATCTGTATAAACTGTTGTATATCTAGTTCCATACGCAAAACTGAAAAAAAAAACAAGAAAAAACATAAATTGCACCATCTCTATGCGAAATGCCAAATATACACAAGGACCAATAATGCAATTAGCCAGTCAATTTGTAATATTACCCAATTATCATATAGAAACATATAGAAAAAACTACTAACATTGAGCTAACATTAGATCTAAAGCTGAATAAACAAAATTTACTTTAAAATTCAACACCCAGATATCAAATCAACGAAATAAATAAACCCCCATTTTCAGATCTAAGACAATAATCGAACACCCAATTCACATCACTAAAAAACCCTAATTCCCAATTACACAAACAAACACCAAATTAAGAAACACGAAAAATATCATTAAATTGCAAAAGAAAAAAAAAGAAATAAGAAACTCACTGGTGAGACGGTGGCGAGGGTTTTGAAGAGCTTCAACTAGGAATGGATCTACCATTGACAGGTAAGCAGCAGCAGAACCACCATCAACAGACTCCTGTTTCTTGTCCGTTTCCCCTGGGAGGATTTGTTTGGATATAGCAGAAGAATCCATGTTATAGTACCTATGTATGTATAGGTGGATGTAAATATTTTTCCTTTTTCTTCTCTTTTCTCTCTCGTCGGACGGAGGAGGAGAAGAGAGGTTTGCTGCTCTCTCTGAATTTTATTTTTTTCTTATCTCCCCAATCGAAAGAGAGAAAGAGATAGGAAAGAGAGAGAGAATAGAAGAATACGAAGAGGGTATTATTTATTGACTTATTTTGTTTTTTCTCTTTCCTTATTTATTATAGGAAATTCTCTTCTATTTGTATTGTAATGACATTTTTCACCCAAAAAAAGATAAAATAAGGAAAGGAAAGAAAAATGTTGAAGTTTTGGACACAAATTTATATATTCCAGCTATATATCATTAGAGGAATCTTCAAATTACAGCCTATTTTCCTCTCCCACCCCATTTTAAAGCCCAAGTTAGTAATTGTTCTATATAAAGCCTAACTAGATGAAACAAGTAACTAATTCATTTTCTCTCTCTTACTTTTACTGACACACATGTCTAGAGAGATAAATCCGTGTACATGGGGCTGTACCTAAGCCATATTTTTTATTCGTGCATTGTTTGTATATGTTGTAGCTCGAGTTTTTCCAAGTCCAAATCCGTGCTTATAGGGCTGTACCTAAGCCATTTTTTTGTCCATGTCCATGTTCAAAGTGTTCAATATTATACCCAAAGGGCTGTACCCAAGCTCGGGATGTACACAATGGGCTGTACACAAATCATTTCTGTCCATATTCATGCCAATGTATGTATAATAAATAATTTGTCCAGACCTAATGGGTCGGCCTTAAAATACATGTCCAATAGAATAATGTATGAACACATGTCCAATGAACTAATGTATGGGCTAGATAACAAAGTCTAAATACACCTAATGGGCTGGACAATGTTTTTAAAAAAAAATAAAAGACAATGGACTGGACAAAGCTTTAAAAAAAATTAAGACCAACAACAAGGGGCTGGGCTGGAGGGGCTGGGCTATTGAAAGTTGGGCTCGCGAACGCGATCTGGACACACACGCCAAATATGGCTTGGCTGGACCATGGTGTAACGGGATAAAGGGCTGGACCATCAAAAAGAAAGGCTGGACACGAACCTAGGCTGGACCTATCTCACGGCAACATCACAGCAGTGCAGCAACGTGGAAGGTCAGGCTTCGTGGTGGTGGTGTTGCAGGTTCGCAGAAGAGATCTGAAGGTGGTGGTCAGACTGTTGCAGCGAAGATCTGAAGCAGCGTTTCATTGGGTGGAGCAGCAGCAGCAGTGCAGCAGCGAAGGGAGGTGAAGTCAGATCTGGCGTTTTCTCAAAGGTGCAGCAGCGCGGTTTCTGATGAAGCTCTGGCGTCGAAGATCTGAAGCAGCGCTGGAATGGTCTGAAGGAAGGAAGCAGCTAGGGCGGTGATGATGGTTAACAGAAGTGGTGCCGTGGAGGGTGGGGGTGGCTCTAGGTGGGATGGTGGAAGATGGAGATGGAGAGGGCGATGTGGGTGGCTCTCGGTGGGGGTGGATCTCGGTGGAAGGTGGGGGTGGCTCTAGGTGGGAAGGTGGAGATGGAAGGGGGTGGGGGGCGGCACAGAGAGAGAGTTGAGAGAGAGAGGTCACAACCCTATATGGGTTCTTTGTTTTAGTTTTTCGTTTCTCACTGTGGGCATTAGATTATTGTATATAAAGGGTAGGGGTTTTTGGGTATTTTGCTATATACTAGTTGGGTAGTAACTAGATAGCAACTAGTGTTTGGGTGGGGCTTTTGTTTGGTAATCTAACGTTAGTGGGGCTGTAGAAAAATATTACCCCATATCATTAACGACAACAATTATCGTCACTAATGTTTTTTTTTTTGTGTCGGGTAAACGGTTGTATTAAAATATCAAAACTGTACACTATACATGGGTGTTACCTACCTAGGCTCGAAAGCTTAAGGTAGCAACAAGGAATATAAAAAAACAACTACCTCATACTATATTAATACAAGCTAGCCTTCCACTCACATCCAAAAAAGAATGCCGAGGGAACAAGGAAAATAAGATTGAATAAACACACCATTTAATTTCCTTGGTTACTATTTCTCTAGTCTTGGAAGCACCTCTCATGGCTAGGTAATTTCTCGCCGTCCAAATACAATACACGGTAGCTCCAAAACCCACTTTCCAAGCCTTTCTTCTCCAATTCTCTCTAGCTTTTAATTTTTTAAGCCATTTCAAAGCGCTTAGAATAGTGTTCATTTCCTTGTCTAGTCCAAGCCACATTTTTATATCATCCCATATAGCCTTAGCAAAAGAGCATTCAAAAAATAAATGCCTATTCGATTCAAAATCTTCCTTACACAAATCACAAAGTGGATCAAGTTCCATATAAGTAATCCTATTTTTAGTTTTGAGTCTTTCTTTTAATGCCATCCATACAATGATTGCATGTTTCGGAAATACACTCGGATCCCACACAATATTTGCCCAAGGTTTAATAAAAGCTTTACGACGAAATAAATCATAAGGGAATTTATATACATCATAAAACTCTATTGTATTTACCTCATATGTTGATCGAGACGCCTTAACGGAAGCAAACCATAAAGCTAATATTTCTTTTCTTCCTTCTTCACCTAGGGACCCACGTATAATTTCTTTTAACTCCCAAATATTTTTCAAAAGTGGGGAATTAATTTTTTTAGGAATCCATTCCCAAAAACCACTACTATTAAAATACTCACCATGAATCCACCTAATCCAAAGTGATTCTTTATTTTCCACTGTTTTCCAAATCATCTTTAGAAGTAAAGCTTTATTCCATGCTTCAAAATCTTTTAATCCAAGTCCCCCTTCATTTTTAGGCATACAAATATTTTTCCAACTAACTTGGGGTGGCTTATTATCCCAATAAAAATTACGGCAAATACTAATAATTCTCTCTTTAACACCAACCGGAACCGGGAAAATCGTAAACCAAAAGCATGTCACCCCTTGAAGAACCGATCTAATCAATTCCAATCTACCCGCAAATGAGAGTGAAGAGGCTCTCCAACTCCTAACATAACCTTCCAATTTATCAAAAAGAGGTTTATAGTCTCTCGATAATAATACGGAAGATCCTAGCGGGACCCCTAAATAACGAAAAGGCATAGTCCCTTCCTCAAAATTCGTAGGTATAATCCCATTAATCAAATCATCATTTGAGATACCTATGTAATAAATATTAGATTTTTCAACATTTAAACGAAGCCCCGAAACATCTCCAAACTCATTTAAACTATCCATAAGAATCTTAATCGAACCTTTATCACCTTTAGAGAGTAACATTAAATCATCCGCAAAAGCTAAATGTGTTATTTTTTCCTTCTCACATTTGGGATGATAATTAAAACCATTACAAGAATTTTTTTTTAAAAGCCTAGAGAAATATTCAAGACAAAGAATAAATAGATAAGGAGACATAGGATCACCTTGTCTTAAGCCTTTTTCACCTTTAAAAAAACCATGCACTTCTCCATTTATAGCCAAAGAGTAAAACGGAGATGAAACACACACCATAATCCAATTTACTATTTTTTCCGGAAACTTTAATCCCTTTAAAACTTCATAAATAAAGTCCCATGATATAGAGTCATACGCCTTTCTAAAATCAATTTTAATAGTACATCTTGATGAGCTACTTTGATTATTATAACCTCGAAATAGTTCTTGCATAAGGTGAATATTTTCTATCATAGATCTACCCTCAACAAACGCATTTTGGGCTTTATCCACTATATTATTTAAACAAGGTTTCAATCTATCCGCTAATATCATAGTAATCGCTTTATAAACCACGTTACAACACGAAATAGGCCGAAAATTATCAACACTTTTAGGATCATCTATCTTCGGAATTAAAGCAATAAGAGTAGTATTTAATTGCTTAAGTAAAAAACCGGAGGTAAAGAATTCACGTACCGCTAAAATAACATCTTCCCCAATAATATTCCACGAACTCTTAAAAAATAATGAAGAATAACCATCGGGTCCGGGCGCTTTATCATTCGCTATTTTAAAAATAGCTTTTTTAATCTCCAAATCGGTTATGTCACGGCACATATCTTCTCCTTGCTCTAAAGTTTCGGAATCAATATGTGTCGTGTTATCTTTAACACCAAATAAACCTTTGAAATAATTTAGGAACGTTTCATTGACTTGATCTTTAGAAGTAGTTAAATCACCATTTTCCTTTAAAATATTCGGAATAAATCTTCTTCTATTTTTACTTTTAAGGAGCCCATGGAACAATTTAGTACACCTATCACTCTTAAGGGAATAACCGAGCTTAGCCTTTTGTTTAAGAAAACTAATCTCGGCCATTTCAAGAGTTTTAGATCTCTTCCGAATCTCAACCAAGTTATCAAATGAAGAAATAGGTAAATTTTGTTGGAAATGTACCTCGCCTATTTCAAGATCCTCCTTAGCTTTCTTTGCCCTTGCGGAAATATGAGAAAAGTGGATCTTATTTAATTTCCTCAAGTCGAACTTCAAAGCTTTCATTTTATTACATAGAATATATTGTTTAGTACCCACGACCATGGTCTTGTTCCATCCATCTTCAACCGTTATATAATAATCTTCATGTTGCACCCACTAATGTTATATTTAAGTATTCTTTTTTACCACTTATAAGGGCGACATACGTGTATCATTCTTATAGACGAATCACTAGTGACGATATAATGTGGTCGTTAATGATATCGCTGCTAAAAGCTCCAATATAGTACAATGGTGCGTTTTTCATCACTAACGACGACAAATGATTAGGAATTTTGTCTCTAGAGATGTGTATTATATTTTGTGACGAAATGTCATCGCTTGAATTTAGTCACTAGTGTTTTGTCGTTAGATATCACGAATGATGAAGACTTTTTGTCTATCATCGCGAAAAATCACTATTTATAGCTATCACACTTTTTGTCGCTAGTAATATGATCTCTTGTGACGGCAATGCAGTCGTCGTTAATGAGTTATTTTCTAGCGACGAAATTGCCGTCGCGGGTACCTAGTTAAGAAAGACTACCTTGTTGTCATTAGCCACGAAAAATGACGTCGCTAATGTTTTTTTTCAAATAAAAATTTATTTAAATTAACAATTATTTTTATAAAATTTGGTTTGTATTTCTTTTTTGCATTTAAACTCTTAAACCTAATACAATAGAGCATTAATTTGTTGAAACAAATAATATTATTAAATCATTTCAGATGAAATTAATAATAACAGTCTAAACAAAAATATGAAAAACATCAACGGAAATAAAAAGATAGTTTGGTAATGGTTAACGTGACAACAAAAAAACTAAGGATCATACAGACGTTCTTTTTCTTCATCTTTTTAGTCTTTATCATGTACATGTCGGCTACTAGGCTTACCTTGTTGACTGCAGAGGGACCTTGTGGAGGATTGGGAGCTTGTCCTGGAGTGAAAATGGAAAGTTATGCGGATGGCCTTAGCTTATTAACAAACGGTAGTGCCCCACTCATGTCGACCATCGTAAAATTAGGGGATAGGCGACAATAGTTGAACTCGTGCTTGTGGATTGAACGCCTTGAGAAGTGTACGGCTGGTGGCCCTATTTACCAAGAAATTCATTCAGCGCGGCCATCATCTTGTTTAATTCTTCATCCTTCTCACGTGTCACAACAGGTGTGGCAGTGCATCCATTCTTGCGAGGCGGTCCTACTCGCTTTAGAGACAGGCGGGTTCTAGTTCATTTTAATAAAAAACTAATAAAATATAGTAAAATCATATCTTACAAGTTAAATCATTATTGTCTAGGTCTCGTTGTCCCATTGGCACAACTCTTCACCCAATCCTCATCATTAACGTCGTCGGGCTTTAACCCCTTCCTGCAGTGGTTTTTCTTCACGTTATACTTGTATTCCCCGTACCTCTGGGAACAAATATGATCGATGTTATATTGTACTCTGGGCCAGTCAACCCTCCTCTGCCACGCCTCAATATCCAAGAATTCATGTAACGAACAACAACACGTAAACCATCATCTAAATTAAATATTAATGAATGATTTAGAAAATGAATTTAAAATGAAAATTACCCCCAAACGATTAAGAGTATGTTGCTTCAGCTCTTCTGGGACATCTTTCCACTACCTATAGCACGGAGGAATTATCTCCCTAACTGTAATCCCAATGATCTGGCTAACGTATTTTCCATACACGCCCGTCAGATTCCACGTATCATCTAAGACACAGAAAATCCATGGGTAGGTAAGTATCCAAAGCCTTAGTCGCTAACGTCGAGGATAACTTACCCCTAGGTAAGGAACTTGTTCCAAACAAGTCCTACACGTGCCTAATGCATGGTTTGGGAGATGAATCGCAAAGCTCTCAGTAGATACCCGCCTATTAGCGACCCTAGTGGGAGTTTTCAGGGACCCGAGTGCATCTATCATATAAGATTGGGGCAATAAGTGTCGTTAAGTTATTCCCTATACTTGTAAAAAAATATTTTAGTCCCTGTAGTTTTATAAAATTATAATTTAGACCCTAAAAAATTTTAAAAAACCTAAGGCATCTATTGTTTATAAAAATTACAATTAAGTCCTTTAAAACTTTAAAATTTATATTTAAACCATTATTTATTTAGACTTAACCAGCATCCCATAAATTATTTAAAATTAAAACCAACGACCCGTTAATTTTTTTATTAAAACTCTAAGACACCTATATGTTTATAAATATACGATTAAGTCCCTTAAGTTTCTAAAAATTATATTTAACCCCTTTTGTTTATAAAAATTTCACTAAAATCCTTATATTTTAAATTTTTTCGTTTTAGTCCCTATAGTTTTATAAAATTATAAATTAGACCCTAAAAAATTTAGAAACCTAAGGCATCTATTGTTTTTGAAAAATACAATTAAGACCCTTAAATTTTTAAATTTCTATTTAACCCATTTTGTTTATAATAATTTCACTAAAATCCCTATTTTTAGTCACTATAGCTTAAAAAATCATAAATTAGACCTCAAAATTAAAAAAAACCTAAGATATGATATTTAACCCCTTATGTTTTAAGAAATATCAATAAATACCCTATATTTTTAAAATTTACTTTTTAGTCTCTATAGTATTAAAATATATATTACTTCACCCTACTATTGTTATTAATAATTATACTAAGGTTCCTATTAATATTTTTAAAACAATCACAAAAAAAATTCCAAATAATTTAACAAAACATAACTATTAAAAAAATTATAATTAATATAACAACACTTATTTATTAATAAAAAATATATTTTAAACCCTAATTTTAATCAATAATTTCATTTTAATATTATAAAATTAATCCACACACTAACAACTTAGTATTTGAACTTCCAATACACCTAAAACAATTTTAAACACATACATTGGAATATGGATTTAATAAAAATGTAGAAACAAGCAAAAATTTATAATATAAAAAATTTAACAAAAAAAATTAAATACACTAAGATTGTTAAAAAATGTTCCTTTATGGAGAAAAGTGTTCCTCGATTTTGCTACAAGCCTATGCCAATACCATAAAAACATAACAAATGTTCTAAAATTAAGTTTTATTTGAATTATAAAAAAGATGAAGAAATATAATAAAAATGGAAGATTTGGTTACCGTTGTTGCTAAATTACACTAAGATCTCTCTAAATATGAAGATGCTCTAGTTTTTTTTTTTTTTTGTTATGGTTGGTTATGACTGAAAATGGCCTCAGCATTTTTATTATAGAAGTCATCATTAGCGGCGATTTTTTTGTCGTCGTTAAAGATAATTTTCATTACCACACGGTCAACCGTAATTTGTAACCTATAAAAATTAAATTCGATCTTTAACGACGACTTGTCGCTAAAGATCAAAGTCGCCGCTAGTAATAAATGGGCGGTAAAATAGACCACCCATCGAATTAATTGATTAATTAATACGCACTAGCAATGAATTTTTTGTCTCTATTAAAAGAAAATTCTAGCGACGAGTTCTTCAACATGACCCCGTCACTAGAGATCACTATTAGTGGCGACAAGTTTCTTAATCTTTAGCGATGACAATGTCGCCGCTAATGATAAAAACTATTTTTTTTAAAACTAATCGATAAAAACATTCATTTCAAAACAAAACGATCTGTCTCATAACCACTAGTGCCTACAATTTCATCATACCTATGAATGTATATAGGGTCTCCCAATTGAACATATGTGTACACATCTCATGTGTCGACGTATCGCCTTCAATCAAGGAATCAGTTCCCAACAAAGTTGGATCAAATTTGGTTTCTTCACCAGTTGTCAAACATAATCGGGAGTAATCCATGTCTAAGTTAATCCCAGCCAAAGGAATGGTGATCAGATCTGTAACTGTCGATACTGACTCTGCACCCTATAACTCGGGTCTCCTTATGTGTCGATCATTAACTTCCCACACAACTTTCCACCCTTTTTGCGATTTCTTTGCATTAGTTCAATCGATGTAAAACACTTTTTTGGCTTGGGTGGCTAACAAGTAAGGATCTTTGATCCACCAAAAATAATTGGTGTTGATAATGGTTACCTCGTCGTCTGCCTTCCTCTTTTTGTTTTCTCGTTCGTGTTATACCACTTACGCTCGAACAACACAACTAAACAACCACCACCAAATTCAACCTCCACAATCTTGACTAACTTAACATAATAAGGTATTCCATCCATGATGGTACACACTCTGTAATCTTGAGTCACCCTATTTTCTCTCTTTTCACGAGTAATCCATTTGACACCGTTTATAACACATGAATCGTATCTATACCCGACTATGAGACATGTTCATCAACGAAATAACTCAGGGGTATCTAATGCATCACCAACCATGCGCATTAAATAAACCTATACCAACAAAAACACTTATTAAATTCATTATAGTCGTGTTTATGTTAAAATTAGAAGATATATACCTTCTCCATAAACCACCGCCAAAACTTCTCTCGGTGAATACTTTTGATATCAATAAGAGGGACCGATAGCATGGATGTTCACTACAAATTAAGAATATTCTAAAGATTTTTACAAAAGATAAAGTAAATTTAAATGTCACTTACATTATATACAGTTGGATCTCGTTGCAATTAATGATGATGTACCAATCAATTTTCTCTTTCTCTTTGTGTAGTAAAGAACACAACTCTTTTTCACTTACTGGATGACACTGTCTCTTAAACACGGATAAAATAAATAAGGGTTAGGGTTTGAAAAAAGGTTGGAGAATTTTTTTGGAGATTTTTGTTTTTAAGATTCTGCCAACTGCTATAATAAAAACATTATCCTGTCGTCGCCAAGGACATCGTTTTCGTCGCTAGTAGCGGTTATCAGTGATGACATATTTTTGTCGCTAGTAAATCAAATCATTAGCGACGAAAATGTTAAAGAATTAGATTTTTTATTTATTTTCCAGTATCTTCGGCACTAATATTACTAGTGACAAGATATTTTCGTCGCTAATAATCATTGAAACAAGCAACGAACAAAGTCGTCGTTGATAAAAGTTCGTCGCTAAAGAGTTTGTCGCGAGTATGCGTTCTACTAGTGGTAATGCATGACATTTATCTAATTATGTATTGAGCAATGATGTTATAATATATTAAAATGTACAAAATATCTGAATCTCAATCTTAACATCTCTTTATTTTACCATCATAATTTATTACGTAGATAGTCATAAAATATTTGATATATTTTCACTTCCTTTTGGATTAATCCCTTCTCAAAAGTTATAGAATGGATGGTGTTGAGTTAATATCTTGCCATCCCATAACTTTGCTAAATTATCTTTTTAGTTTTTTACCTATATTATTTGTATGAAATTACTACGATAAAATAAATATAAATTATCTTTTTAGTTTTTTATCTATATTATTTGTATGAAATTACTATGATAAAATAAATATAAATATTATTTTGTATAATATAAAAACTTGTAGTGCAATTAATTAAAAAGATAATTTTTAATTAAACTCATATCTCATCAAAATATTTTTTCTAACTAAGGCTATCCCGATAGTTTAACCTTACAAAGTCTAAAAATAATATTTCTACCATTTTACTACCTATTATACCTCTATAATAATTATTATAATATTCTAATATTAAATGTCTTGAGAACCAAACCCTCCCCAACCTTTCTTTTCACAATTTTCACCAACCGCTCTTCCTGCAAAGCAACCGCCGCCACAACCAAGCCGCTCTCCTATTAAGCAACCGCAGCCACAACCAAGCAATGTCGTTTTCTAACTGTTATCTGGTTCTTATATCAATCTTCTTTTTCTTGTCTCAGTCGAGAGCTAAAACAATGACAGCTCTCATCACGGTTGATCAATCCGGGCATGGAGATTTTAAGAGAATTCAAGATGCAATTGACGTTGTTCCATCTGGTAACTCAAAGCAGGTCTTAATTTTAATTCGTCCAGGAATATACGAAGAAAAAATAACTATCCCTGGCGATAAACCTTTTATAACCATGAGTGGTAAAAAGGCAAACAAAACCATAATTACATCAAACAACGGTGGAAATCTAATTAAATTTGCAACTTTCACTGTTTTCGCTTCCGATTTTATGGTTCATTCTCTCACAATCCAGGTCTTTATTTTGATTTTTTTCCTTCAAAGATATATTTATGTAGTGTCAGTATTCAAAATATAACTATTTATGTTAATATTATATATTTTATGTGAATGATTAGTGAATTTTAATTCACTAATCGCTTTTATAATTAGTGATTTTTATTTGTGAATGGTTAGTGAATAATAATGATTAGGGATTTTGATACTGTCTTTGATACAATTGATACAGACTCGTGAATGATTAGTGAATTTGTTACCCGTCGTTTAAATCTCCAAAGGGAAGCCGCTCACCTGTACAAGAGCCCACCAAACATGTGTACATAGCCCACCAAAACGTGTGTTCAGAGCCCACCAAAACGTGTGTTCAAAGCCCACCAAACATATGTACAGAGCCCACCAAACATATTTACAGAGCCCACCAAAAATATTACTAACTATGAATATTATAAAAATGGGTTGGACCTGCTAAAAAAAATTATTTTAACTGAGAAACTTTTGAATTAATCACCCTTAGCTAAAACAAGTAAAACACTTAGTTGTGCAATTAACTAAAACAAACTAACACAGAAATCTATAGTGCATTTTTTGCATAATATAGGACCTCCTCCAAAACCATGAATACCCGTGAGGATATTGTTGAGATAAAGAAGAAGAGTTGTAGTTGGAGACTAATAGCTAGTTTTTTGTTTTTTTTTTCAACGATAACTAGGTAGGTTCCTATTAGGTTTATGATTCCTTCTTTTTGTACAACTCGTACTTGTGTATATAAAATATATATATACACCACCACCAGCCATAGGCTTTCTATAATATTCTCACAAAATCAGTAGACAATGGCCTTTAAGCATATTGTTAAGAAAAGAAGATACGATGTTCCTGAGCATTTAATCTTCGAAGTGCTTTCATGGTTACCTGCAAAGAGTGTTGCACGTTTCATGTGTCTATCAAAATCATGGTATGATTTGATAAAAAATAATGAATATTTCCATCGCATCAATTTAAATCATATTAATATTAATTTCATGATTATTGTGAGTTCGTATACTTGGGAAGAAAAACCAGGTTTGTATACCATAGACTACACCACAAAGAATATAAAAGAGTTTAGCTATCCTTGTGGTATAAAGTACGACCAGATAGGCAGAAGACCTGCCATAAGAGTTGTGAGTTCAATTAATGGTTTGCTTTTTCTGCGTTATGAACTTGGAGAAGACACTAAAACTGCTATATGGAATCCATTATCAGAGAGGTATCAGGAGATGTTGTGCCCAGGCTTGCATAGCTCTATTGGATTGAAACCCATGATTACCTTTGGTTTTGGGTACGAAAAAACCACTAAAGACTACAAGGTTGTGGCTTTAATAAATCAATTTAAACGTAAGAACAGCTATGGGAGGGCTGGTGATTATCAGGCTTGGACCTATAGCCTAAAATTGAATACATGGAAGAGACTTGAAATTTTTTCACATGCTATTGACCGTCAACAGGAGCACAAACGGAATGGGGTCTTTTGTAATGGTGCTCTTCATTGGATGATAGTAAAAGAAAAAGAAAAAGAAAACGAATCCTGTTTTCTTGGATGTGAGATTCTTCGGTTTGATCTTGTTGATGAGAAATTTGATAAGGTTGCGCTACCAATAAATAATTGTTGTTCTCTGCTTCTTTCGGTTCTTGATGATCATCTTTGTGTGACAAAGCGCAAAATTTTTGACAATGATGGGATTCAGATTTGGGTGATGAATAAAAATGGAAATAAGGATTCCTTGAGTTGGAGCATGATGATCAATTTGGATCATTGTAATTTACAAAACTTTATACGAGAACGAGAGTATTATTTTGTAAAGCCTCTATTATATCTAGTGAAAAGGGAAGTAGTGGTTTTCATTAGCCAAAGTTCTGGAGAGACTATCTTTTTATATGACCTCATTAATCACTCAATTGAAATACTTTACGTTGCACCTAAACGATCCAATATTGTTGTAGCATTTCCTTATATGGAAACCCTTGAATTGTTGTGATCATCAGTGATATCATTATTGAGACTGACACTACTATCTCAAACACAAGATTGATACACTTCTTCTACTTATAATTTATATGAAAAGATATTTTTTGTTGGTTATGTTATGTTATTTTGATGAATTAGATAAAGATACTCTTGTTATTATTATATAAAATAGTATTATGTATGATTCTGAATGGAAAACAAACAGTAACCATCATTCCAAAATTTGATCCGTCCAGGCAGCTCGATGATTAACTGCTACAACACTTTACCTTGATTTAAATTTCTAGTTTAAATATATATGAATAAACCATTCTATAATGGGGTCTGCAGCTTCTACTGACCCTTATATAAATATCAAGACTTAGCTTAAGGCTCCAGAACTTTGGAAAAGGAAATTAAGCAACACGACTTTATAGTAAAAAATTTGCAAAACATATTAAGTTATCAGTAGCCACTCATAAAATAATGGAAACTATATTTCTAATTGAAGTTCACAAACAAATGCACTAAAATCAAGATTCATTCACAACATAAGTTTATTATATACATCAAACCAAAAACATTAAAAAAATCCATTCATTCATTCATCATATATATCTTCAGCAGCTTCAAGGAAGCTATTGAAATTAACCACATGCGGTTCAATTGTGTACCTGCAGTTGACCAGTAACATCTAAACATGTGGAAAATTGAAAGAAGATTTGGAGATAATCATGCTTAAAATGCATTGTATGAGTCTTTCCACTGCTTGTAACACCATAAGCAAAAATTGTGCCTGTAGTTAATAAATAAACAAAATCATATATTCAGAAATATTAAATATTGCAAAACATATAAGGTTACTGATCGAACACACAATTACCGTCAACCCTTGCATGAAAGTTGAAACCACTATCTGCACAAAAAGAAGCAAATTGATTACAAACCATGTACCGAATCTAGAATCAAATTAATAATTGACTGTATTATTGATCATACAGTCAATTATGACAAATCATCAAACATACCATAAGCATAAGATATGGACTAATTATTCTCATTTCTCACTACATTATCATCATCCGCATACCATGCTATTTCCTCTCCATGCCTAATTTCTCTCTGTCTGCATACACAAACACCACCACGTAGGAAAATCAATAGTCTCACGAAGTTTGCCGTCTAAAAAAAATCTCAAGATATATTTTTACCTTTAAATTTTGGTTTTGGAGTTGTTGGTACACCGGAAACCACCACAGGCCGTGCCGCGAACCACCATCGTGGATGTTTGGAGAGAGGTTGAGCAAGAGTTAATAAATGGAGACATCATTCTCTTGATCATTTGATCAAACAGTTTGAATTTTATTTGAGTAAGATATGTGTGGTAAGTTTGTTTAGAGACCGTTGGTGAGGTTGTTTTGTGTGTATTCTTTTTTAACTGATTCGAGAAAGAGAGGGTCAAATCGGTTGTTTTGGATATAAGGTTACATATATAGCATAGCAGGGGCATAGTAGGTATTTTCAAAGTTTAGATGCGGATAAATCTAGATTGTAAGGGTATATTAGGTATTTTTAAAGTTTAGAGGTGGATAATTTAGATCGTCGATTGTAACATATTTTTAGTCGATATTAAATCTCGGCTCCTCTTTATATCTTCTTACCTCCTTATTATATATCTATATATATTCTCGGCTAATATTGTGTATCCGAAAATTTTGATTTAGTGTATCCTAAAGCTATGCGAATAGTGATTAAGTGTATATTTTTGTTCGTCTCATTATAATATAACTAATATTATGTATTTTCAGGTTTCTCCAATGGGATGATATGTGTACGTTGACACAGATTCCTTTTCTAGAGTTATGACTTCTTTGTATTCCAGTTAATATTTGACGATTTATGATTGAAACATTTCACTTCTGTTAAAATGTTGAATAATTTGTGTTTTTTAAAGTATTGCCTGTATGTTTGATAAATTATACACTGATGTTATGATTATTCGTGTTGCTTTCATATTCAATATGTATAATAACCTTAATTTTGTTTATTTATCATGCTTATAATAACGTGTTTCCTTCAATTATTGACTCAAACATAAGTTTCATAGCATACTGTGAACGTGATACATTATTTGGTAATTACGGTATTAAGTTACACATTCTATTTAATACACGATCTTGGTGCATTTTTTTATTATATCTTAGCTTCTCAGCGTGCCAACTTAAAATAAGAAAAATTGACGATTGATTGATTTTTTTTCCCGAAGTGACTTCAGGCACGGGCAAACCTAGTATATATATATATATTCTCGGTAATAATCCGAATCATATATTCTTGATTCACTGTATTCGTAGATTTAATTAAATCATTGTTGAGACGCGGTTAATTTAAATAAAACAAATAACGTATAAATGCGACAATCAAAATAATATTTCGTAAAATTATTAGGTAAGCAGATATAAAATATAATATTATTTATATAATTCCTATTAATACACAATATGTATCTACAATCGAAACAAAAGCATAGAACTATTTAAATTATATATATTCGAAAAAGATTGAATTTGAGAAAATACCATTTTTCAAAATATTAGCAGAATTTTTGATTTCAAATGGTCCCTACACGTGAGGAAGAGGTTGGATTCTCTATTAATTGGTCGAACTTCGGTGGCGTGAATTAGTGATGGGAAAGACAGATTTTTGGACTAGGGTTTTTATTTGTGGTGGATAATTTTAATGGGTATAATAAAAGATCAAAATTACCAAGCCTCTGTTTTAAATTTCCGATGATTATTAGCGACGACAAAAATCGTCGCTCGTAATCAACTTTTTGTCGCTAAAGATATCAATAGCGAGGATAGGTTGTCGTCATTAATAAGAAAGTAACTGTTGCGACGACAGTTGTCACTAATGAAAAAATTATTTTTTTGATTTTTTTAATATAAAAGTTCGTCGTTAATAACATGAATTGCAACAACATAATTTCCTTGCTACTAATTTATATCATTAACGACAACAAATTATCAACACTAATGTTGTATTTAAATTTTATTTTACCACCAGTAAGGGCGAAAAACGTGTATCATCCTTATAGACGAATCACTAGTGACGATATAATGTCGGCGTTAATGATATCGCTGCTAAAAAGCCGCGATATAGCACATTGTTGCGCTTCATCACTAGCGACGAAAGATGATTAAGAATTTTGTCTCTAAAGACGTTTATTATATTTTGTGACGAAATATCATCGCTTGAATTTAGACGTTAGTGTTTTGTCGTTAAAAATCACGAATGACGATGACTTTTGTGTATCATTGCAAGAAATCACTATTACTAGCGACCACACTTTTTGTCGCTAGTAATAGGACCTTTTGCGACAGCAATACAGTCGTCCTTAATGGGTTTTCTAGAGAAAAAATTGTCGTCGCGAGTACCTAGTTAAGGAGGACTACCTTGCTGTCATTAGCGACAAAAATGACGTCGCTAATGTTTTTTTCTCAAATAAAAGTTTAATTAATTTATCAATTGTTTTTATAAATTTTGGTTTGTATTTCTATTTTGCATTTAAACTTTTAAAACTTAATAAAATAGAGCATAGATTTGTTGAAATAAATAATATTGCTAAATCATTAAAACTCAAATAACATTGATAATAACATACTAAACGAAAATAAACAAGCCACAACGAAATAAAAAGATAGTCTGGTAATGGTTATATATTAACGTGACAACAAATAAATTAAGGAGCATACAAATGTTCTTTTTCTTCTTCTATATCTTCATATTTTTTGTCTTTATCATGTACGTGTCGGTTATTAGACCTACCTTGTTGATTGCCAGAGGGGCCTTGGGGAGTATTGGGAGCTTGTCGTGGAGCGAAAGTGGAAAGTTTTGCGGATGCCCTTAGCTTATTAACAAACGATAGTGCCCCACTCAGGTCAGCCGGATAGGAGGAAATAGTTGAAAGCATGGACTGAACGCCTTGAGGTGTGTATGATTGGTGGCCCTGTTTAACAAGACAGTGCGGCCATCATCCCATTTAATTGTTCATCCTTCTCACATGTCACAACAGGTGTGGCATTGCATCTATTCTTGGGAGGCGGTCCTACTCGCTTTAGCGACAACCTGAATCTGGTTCATTTTAATAAAGAATCAATAACATATAGTAGAATCATATTTTACAAGTTAAGTCCTTATTACATGGATCTTGTTGTCTCATTGGCACAACTCTTCCCCCAATCCTGATCATTAACGTGGTCGGGCTTTAGCCCCTTCCTGTAGTGGTTCTTCCTCAAGTTATACTTGTAGTCCCTGTACCTATGGGAACAACTCTGATCGACGTTATATTGTACTCTGGGCCAGTCAACCCTTATCTGCCACGCTCAATATCGAAGAATTCATGTAACCAACAACAACACGTAAACCATCATCTAAATTAAAAATTAATGAACGATTTAAAAAATGAATTTAAATTGAAAATGACCCCCAAACAATTAAGAATTTGCTGCTTCAGCTCTTCTGGGACATCTTTCCACTACCTGTAGCCCGGAGAAACTCTCTCCCTAACTGTCATCCCGGTGATCTAACTGTCGTGTTTTTCATACACTCCCGTCAGATTCCACGTATCATCTAAGGTATAGAAATCCATGGGTACCCAAGTTTGCAAAACCTTAATCTCTAAGGGTGGGGATGACCTGCCTGGGTAAGGAACTTGTTCCAAACAAGTCATACACGTGCTTAATTCATGGTTTAGGAGATGAATCGCAAAGCTTTCGGTAACTGCCCCCTATTAGAGACCCTAGTGGGAGTATCTAGGGACCCTAGTTCGTCTAACATATAAGTAGTGGGGCAATAAGTGTCATTTAGTTATTCCCTATACTTTAAAAAAATTATTTTAGTCCCCATAGTTTTAAAAATTATAAATTAGACCTTAAAAATATTAAAAAACCTAAGGTATCTATTGTTTTCAAAAATTACAATTAGGTCCCTTAAGTTTTTAAAATTTCTATCTAAACCTTTAATTATTTAAAATCAAAACCAACAACCCAATAATTACTTAAAATTATAACTAGGGGTGGAAATCGGATCCGAAATTTCCGATTCCGACTTTTCCGATCCGAAAATTCCGATTTAGGAACAGATTTTCAAGGTTCCGAAATTCCGAAATTCCGATTTCCGATTTTTCCGAAAAAATCGGATCGGAATTGGAACTACATATAAATTTCTGAAATTTCCGGGTTTTCCAATCCGATTTTATTTCCGAATTATATTTCCGATCCGATTATATTACTGAATTATAAATCATATTTCAAAATAATATTGCATGGAGGATTTGAAACATGAAAATTAATGGCATGTTTCTTTGATCCTTGAAAATTTTTGGAACTTGAAAATCAACTTGGTTTCAGTATCCAATGTCCAGTTATATTTCCGAAACTTTTTCAAAGTATACGTATAAATCAACTCAAAACTTGGTTAATCAAAAAAAAACTTAAGTTTATTAGCTTCTCCTTTCTTTGTATTATTTATAATATTTGTAAGAAAACCTTTAACAGAGAAACAGATTCATGCCGTTGCCAACAAATTTCATATCACTAAAAATACCTATAAACCTGTTAATGTTCTTAACTATTTTAACATCCTTAACCGTTTCAATGAAGCTTATGTTCGAAACAAAGGCAATCCAGCAATGCCTAGTGTGATCTTCTTTTCAGAATATTGAAGCAATGTTTTTGCATTTTCTCTAATACCTTATACAATATTGTTTTCGCACTTTTTCTAACAACTTATATAATATTGTAGGAGCATTTTGAGACTCGAAGGCAAGACTTATTTGGAACAAAATTGCAGGATTATTTTTTGAGACTTTTTTGAAATATTTGTTCTTTCATGTAATTAGAAAAGTAACAGTGGTTTAGCATTTTTTTAACTAATGTTAATTTGTTACTTCATGTAAAATTTAAGTTTAGTTTTTAACTACGGTTACTCTTCATGTAAGTTTTATAAGTTTAGTTTTTTTACTACTGTTACTCTTTGTGTAAGTTTCAAATCACTGTTCCGATTTATAACCCTTAGTTCCGCAATTTCCGAACCCAAACTTCCGAAATTTTCGAACCAAAAGTTCCGAAATTTCCGTGCCGAAATTTCCGAATTTCCGGTAAATTTCCCAGTTCCGAAAAATTGGATAGGAATTGGAACGGAAAAAATCTATTCCGAAAAAAATTGGAATTTTTCCGAAAGACCCTTTTTCCGATCCGTTCCTTCCGATTTCCACCCCTAATTATAACCAACGACCCATTAATTTTTTTATTAAAACTCGAAGGCACCTATATGTTTATAAATTGATGATTAAGTCCCTTAAGTTTCTAAAAATGATATTTAATCCCTTTTGTTTATAAAATTTTCACTTAAACCCTATCTTTTAATTTTTTTATTTTAGTCCCTATAGTTTTAAAAAAATATAAATTAGACCCTAATTTTTTTTAAAAGCTAAGGCATCTATTGTAAGACCCTTAAATTTTTTATATTGCTATTTAACCCCTTTTGTTTATTAAAATTTCACCAAAATCCCTATATTTTTAAATTTTTTATTTTAGTCCCTATAGCTAATTTTTTTTTATAAATTAGACCCTCAAAATTTAAAAAAAAACCTAAAATATGATATTTAACCCCTTATGTTTTAAAAAGTATCATTAAAAAACCTATATTTTTAAAATTGACGTTATAGTACCTAAAGTATCTAAATATATATATTACTTCGCCCTACTATTGTTTTAAAAAATATACTAA
The DNA here is from genome assembly GCA_029959085.1 of Nemophila menziesii. Lineage (NCBI taxonomy): Eukaryota > Viridiplantae > Streptophyta > Magnoliopsida > Boraginales > Hydrophyllaceae > Nemophila > Nemophila menziesii. The sequence continues at coordinate 69,392,973 of JARWIR010000003.1, read as the reverse complement.
GGTTCTTTTTAAAGTTTTCAAAACAATCACACAAATAAAATTCCAAATAATTTAACAAAACATAATTATTAAAAAAAATTATTATTTGGCATCACTTATTTAGTAACAAAAATTCCATTTTTAACCCTAAATTTAACAGATAATTCTAATGTAATCTTATAAATTTAAGGGTTAATGCTCAATAAACCTTACAGCCTTATCCACTATTCTGGAAAATGCACTGTCTTTTTAAAGAACAATGAGTTATAGAAAGCTTCCCAAACTCAAAGTTTGAGTTCTGAGAAACTTTCCAAAACTCAAAATCCCATAACTCAAGCGCCTTTTTTTATGGGAAAAAAATGAAAAAGCAAAATGTATGGTGTCTTTTATGGGAGAAAATGATGGTTGGGGTGAGTAGGAATTAATTCTAACTTGAGGTGTTTCTTAGGCATTAATCCTAAATTTAGTCCACACACTAATAACTTAGCATTTGAACTTCCAATACACCTAAAAAAATTCTAAACACATACACTGGATTTTGGATTTAATAAAAAAGTAGGACAAACAAAATTTATAAAATGAAAAATTTATGAAAAAAATAAATACACTAAGATGGTTAAAAAACGTACTTAACTAGTTGAGGTTAGCTCAACTGGCCAGAGCCTTGGTTATCCTCATAGGCGGTACAGCTACGAACCGTGCCAACGACACCGAGTCCAGAAGTGGCTCTCCTATGTAACAAAAAAATATACCTTTATGGAGAAAATTGTTCCTCGGTTCTGCTACAAGCCTATGTCAATACCATACAAACATAACCAATGTTTCGAAAATTAAGTTTTTTTTTTAATTATAAAAAAAAATGAAGACATATAATGGAAACTGAAGATTTTGTTACCTTCTTTAAGTTTTTGTTTTTGGATTACACCGGAATCTCCCTAGATACGAAAATGCTCTAATTCTTTTTGGGTATGGTTGGTTATGGCTGAAAATGACCTCCGTAGTTTTATTATAGAAGTCAACATTAGAGGCGACTTTTTTGTCGTCGCTAAAGATGATTTTAATTACCACGCGGTCGAATTTCAACCGTCTTTTATAACCTCTAATAATAACGGGCGATAAAATATACCACCCATCAAATTAATTGATTATTTAATTTGCACTAGCGGTGAATTTTTTGTTGCTATTAACAGAGATTTTTAGCAACGAGTTCTTAAATATGAGCTCGTCACTCGAGATCACTATTACTGGCGATGAGTTCCTTAATATTTAACGACAACAATGTCGTTGCTAATGATAAAAACTATTTTTTAAAACTAATCGATAAAAACGTTCAGTTTTAAAACAATTTGTCTCGTAACCACTAGTGCCTACAATTTCATCATACATATGAACGTATATAGGGTCCATCAATTGAACATATGTGTACACATCTCATGTGTCGACGTATATATCTTCGTCGACTTCAACCAAGGAATTAGTTCCCAACAAAGTTGGATCAAATTCGGTTTCTCTCCAGTTGTCAAACAATATTCGGGAGTAATTCGTGTCTAAGTTAATCCCAACCAAAGAAAGGGTGATCAGATATGTGACTGTCGATACTGATTCCGCGCATTATAACTCGGGACTCCTTCTGTGCCGATCATTAACTTCTCACACAACTTTTCACCCCTTTTGCGATTTCTTTGCATTAATTTAATCGATGTAAAACACTTTTGGCTTGGGCGGCTACTCTTAGTCCACCAAAAATAATTGGTGTTGATAATAGTTACCTAGTGGTTTGTCTTCCACTTTTTTGTTTACTCATTCGTTTTATACCACTTACGCTCGAACAACACAACTAAACAAGCACCACCAAATTCAATCTCCACAATCTTGACTAACTCAACGTAATAAGGTATTTCATATGTGATGGTACATACTCTATAATCTTGAGTCACCATTTTTTCTCTCTTTTCACGAGGAATCCATTTGACACCATTTATAACACATGAATCGTATCTATATATCGGACTATGAGACATGTTTGCCAATGAAATAACTCAGGGGTAGCTAATGCATCACAAGCCACACGTATTAAATAAACCTACCAACAAGAACACTTATTAAATTCAGTTTAGTCGTGTTCATGTTAAAATAGAAAATATATACCTTATCAATAAAACCAGCGTCGAAACTTCTCTTGGTGAATCCTTTCGATATCAATAAGAGGGGGGCGATAGAGTGGACTCGTGTTCACTACAAATTAAGAATTATGTAAACATTTTTACAAAAGATAAAGAAATTTAAATGTCACTTACATCATATACTATTGGATCTCGTCGCAATTAAGGAGGATGTACCAGTTGATTTTCTCTGCCTCTTCTATCAGGGGCGGAGCCAGGATCTTGTAGTAGGGGGGGCCAAGGGGGTTCGGGGGGGGGGGGCATGGCCCCCCTTACTCCTAACGTGGCTCCGCCACTGTCTTCTATGAAGTAAAGAAATAAACTCTTTTTCATCTAGTGGATAACCCTAACTCTTAACCACAGATAAAATATATAGGGTTCGGGTTTGAGAAAAGGGGTGGAGAATTTTTTTGTGAATTTTTTGGTTTTAAGATTCTACCCAACTGCTGTAATAAATATGCTGACATCATCTGCGGATAATTTTGTCGACGCTATGGACATCGTTTTCCTGGCTAGTAACGATTATCAGCGACGACATGTATCCGTGCTTTAGCAACGACAATGTTCATAAAAAAAATCAAGTATCATCGGCACTAGTATTACTTGTGACAAAATATTTTTGTCGCTAAAAGCATTGAAACAAACGATGAACTAAGTCTTCACTAATAATAATTCGTCGCTAAAGAGTTTGCCGCAAGCAAGTATTCTACTAATGGTAATGTATGACATATATCTAAATACATATTCGGTAATGATATTATAGTATATTAGACAACAATAAAATCTCAATATTAGCATCTTTTTATTTTACCATCATAATTTTCACTTCCTTAAAATCCCTCCTCAAAAAGTTATATGAATGGATGGTGTTGAGTCATGGCTCTCTTGAAATTTCGGTATCTTGCCAACCCATAACTTTGCTAAATTATCTTTTTTAGTTTTTGTTTTATATTATTTTTATGAAATTACTGTAATAATATATATATATATATATATATATATTATTGAGTAATGATATATATTATTCTTTCTCCTCTTCATCTCCTATATGAAGTTTATAGGAAGATTTTAAAAATTAATCATAATGTTTCTTTTTTTAAATAACTTTTCTCTTATTTAATGTCACGTAAGCTTCACATATAGAATGAAGAGGTGAAATAAATGATATATAACATTACTCCATATTATTTTGTATACTATAAAATCTTGTAATGCAATTAATTGAAACACTTGTGGTACATTTAACTAAACAAAACTAACATAGAAATCTATAGTGCAATGTTTGCATAATATAGGGACTATCCAAAACCATAAATAAAGAATCAGCCCGTGAGAATAGTATTGAGATAAAAAACAAGAGTTGTAGTTGGAGACTAATAGCTAATCTTTTTGTTTTTTTAATGATTAATAGCTAGGCTCCTATTAGGTTTATAAAATATATATATATACACCACCACCCGCCGCTTACTATAATATTCTCACAAAATCAGTAAATAATGGCCTTTGAGTCTGTTGTTAAGGAAAAAAGATACGATGATGATGTTGTTCATCAAACAGAAAAGCCGACCACTGTTCCTGAGCATTTAATCTTTGAAGTGCTTTCATGGTTACCTGTGAAGAGTGTTGCACGTTTCAGGTGTCTATCGAAATCATGGTATGATTTGATAAAAAATAATGAATATTTCCACCGCATCAATTTAAATCATATTAATACTAATTTTATGATTATTGTGAGTTTGTATACTTGGGGAAAACCAGGTTTTTATACCGTAGACTACACCACAAAGAATATAAAAGAGTTTAGCTATCCTCGTGGTATAAAGTACGACCTGACAGGCTTAGAATATGCAATAAGAGTTGTGAGTTCAATTAATGGTTTGCTTTTTCTGCGTTATGCACTTGGAGAAGACACTAAAACTGCTATATGGAATCCATTATCAGAGAGGTATCAGGAGATGTTGTGCCCAGGCTTGGATAGCTCTATTGGATTGAAACCCATGATTACCTTTGGTTTTGGGTACGAAAAAACCACTAAAGACTACAAGGTTGTGGCATTAGTAAATCATCAATTTAATCGTAAGAACAGGGCTGGTGATTATCAGGCTTGGATCTATAGCCTAAAATTAAATACATGGAAGAGACTTGAAATTTTTTCACATGCTATTGACCCTCAACCGGAGCACAAACAGAATGGGGTCTTTTGTAATGGTGCTCTTCATTGGATGATAGTAAAAGAAAAAGAAAAAGAATCCTGTTTTCTTGGATGTGAGATTCTTCGGTTTGATCTTGTTGATGAGAAATTTGATAAGGTTGCGCTACCAATAAATAATTGTTGTTCTCTTTCGGTTCTTGATGATTGTCTTTGTGTGACAAAGCGCAAAATTCTTGACAATGATGGGATTCAGATATGGGTGATGAATAAAAATGGAAATACGGATTCCTTGAGTTGGAGCATGATGATCAATTTGGATCATTGTAATTTACAAACCTTTATACGAGAGTATCATTCTGTAAAGCCTCTATTATATCTAGTGAAAAGGGAAGTAGTGGTTTTCATTAGTCAAAGTTACACCAGTACTGGAGAGACTATCTTTTTATATGACCTCATTAATCAATCAATTGAAATACTTTACGTTGCACCTAAACGATCCAATATTGTTGTAGCATTTCCTTATATGGAAACCCTTGAATTGTTGTGATCATCATTGAGAATGATACTGATATCTCAAACACAAGATTGATACACTTCTTCAACTTATAATTTATATGAAAAGATACTATTGTTGGTTATGTTATGTTATTTTAATGAATTAGATAAAGATACTGTTATTAATGATGATTTATAATTTTATATATAAGATAGTATTCTGTATGATTCTGAATGGAAAACAAACCGTAACCATCATTCAAAGTTTGATCAGTCAAGGCAACTTTATGATTCAATGCTACAACAGTGTACATTGATTTAAATTTCTAGTTTAAATATATATGAATAAACGATTCTATAATGGGGTCTGCAGCTTCTACTGACCCTTACAAATAGCTCCAACCAATATAGCTGTATAAAATACATCGGATATCACCATAAATTGCATGATAGTAACGAGTAATCTATTTCGCAAAACATATTCAGTACAAACAAATACACTAAGATCAAGATTCATTCACAACATAATCTACTATATTTATCAAACTAAAAACATTAAAAAAGCTATTCATTCTTTCATAATTCATAATATCTTCCATATCTGCGGCAGCTTCTTTCAAAGAAGCGATTGAAATTAACCACATGCGTTCAATTGTGTAGTAGTTGTGGGCCCAAAGACTCTCTGCAAAAAAAATAAGCAAATTGATAACAATCCATGTACCGAATCTAGAATCAAATTAATAATTGAATTATCTCAAGTGTGACAAATCATCAAATATTAACGGATTATCCTCATTTCTCACTACATTATCACCATTCGCATACCATGTTATCTCCTCTTGCCTAAGAAATCGCAATCATGGTTATATCAAATATATAAGCAGCGGAAACAAGTGATTGCAATCCTAAGCCAATCTAGTACAATTTAAGAATTCAAACAGAAACAAAGTTTCGATTACATACCTTAATCCGTTGTATGAAAATCGAATTGCCGGATCGTAGCTTCAAAAACTTGAAGCCTCCACGCTTTGCACACCGAGCTTGATCCTTGCTTTCAGAATCCAATTCTGACTTGGAGACAAAAGACCTTTTATTTTCTGTGGGTTTTTTTCTTGGGAGAAAAACTGATGGAGGAGTTACATGTATCTATTGATTTCTCATTATACATATATTAACTCTTGAAGAAAAATGAAAAGCCAAGAAGTGGAAAAGCCAAAAGCCAGGAACGTATAATGAAAACTAATTATCTTAATAATTTGGTCCACTACCCACTTATGAAGTGGACTTGGACATTTTACATTATACAAAAAGACTTGAGTAGCCTAGCGGTTAGTGACATATTTCACATTGCTAGAAGTCCATGGTTCGATCCACGAACCTATGACCTTTTCCCCCCTTTTTTTTTCTTTTGCCTTAGATCGGTCTTATATTGGAATATAAATTTGTGCTAGCAAATCAATATACCAATATTTCAAGTATATAATTAATTAATATTTATTATCTAATAATAAAATTAATTAACGTCATGAAGCAAGTACAATGCACTCGTTAGTGTGCGACTACGTGGGTTCATCGTTAAAGCGGTAGTAGTTAATTAAATTAACCACTAATCGAGGTTGGCGTCTAACAACACTCCCCAACGACCGGATAACGTGAAGTAACTCTGTACAAGGAACCCGGTGAAGAATCATACATGTATTCCCTCTATCTTTACAGCTCCGGATCATCCTGGGATATGGTACAACTGTCAAATCCCATTAGAAAATCAACTACGTTACACGTCGATTATCAACGATTGACGAATGACCTAAGAAACTCATTTCTTCATTCATTCTATCACCTTGGCCAAGGATTCGATACAATCGTTATAATCTTATGACATCGTAGAGCTCAAACTCTTTACCTAGAGTTGATAGATTCCATCTTGACTCATCCCTAGGAGCATATATACTTAGCTACGTCCAATATCCTTTCGACTAGTATTATGACACACTAGTAGTCCAGTATCAAAACATAACAAGCACATACACAACTAGTAATGATCTCAGGTCAAAGGATTACAAGTATAAAAATCCTTATAGAGATTAACCTACTTGACAGTTCAAGGTAATTAACCATTAGGAATCTCTAGTTTTAGTCGGTTCGATAATCACATCTCTATGTGCATTATCTATGCACCTAACTCGGTAAACGAGAACTACCGATATTTATCCAATAAATACTTGTTAGCTACATATTAATCTAACCGGATTATCGAGGTCCTAACTCGATGATCCTACGATTAAGAACAAGTTTAGATTAAGTCCTCTAAGCTAGATTCTCATTATCATAACACCTTATGATATCTAGTTCGTAACTTAATCAAGGATTTGCCTTTATATTATGTAGATTAATACCATAATCATAAAGGATTGCCACAGATTCAACGAAACAATTTCTTTAATCAAAACTGTAGGGATAACTATTATCGTGTACAGTAAACACTTGTGTTCAATTCATTACAAGACGATCGGGGCTAGGGCAGAATTCCAACATAATTTCCCTCTGACTTAATAAACGAACACCACCACTTAGGAAAATCAATAGTCTTATAAAATTTGCCGATGAAAAAAAAATCTCAGGATATATTTTTACCTTAAAATTTTGGTTTTGGAGTTGTTGGTGCACCGAGTATTAGTGATATTAATGGCGCGTCGCCGTCAAATATCACCGAAAATCACCGCTGATCGTGCCGCAAACAACCACCGTGGATGCTTGCTTACTGGAGAGAGATTGCGCGCGAGAAATAATTAATGGAGACACGTTCTTTTGTCTATTTGATCAGAACAGTTTGAATATTTGAGTAGATATATGCGTGCGCTGTGTGTTTTAAGAGAAAAGAGAATGAGGAATCTACTGATTACCGCCCATATCACTACTTAACTAACTAGGAATTAAAGCCCATCCCCATAATACTACGTTTTAAAGACAGCTAATTCTTTTTTCTACTTTTACTCAGATGCAATAGACTACATAATAGATTTTTTTATTTGTTTATTACATACCACTCGTGCATACTGATCAAGAGCTCATTCTCTCTCTTACACTGTGTACACTCTCACTTTTTCTTTCTCGTCGGTTTTTTTGAAATTCAAATTCTGAAGAATTGTTCATCCAAGCGCCTACTGTGATCAGGTATGTTTACGAACAGATTTACCTAGTTGATTACCAGGCGCATTCTTGTGTGTTATATTATTATGATGTTGTTGTTTAAGAGTGTAATTCCAGATAAGATAACTAAGTACTCCATTTAAGAACCATGTGCATAAGGTGTGAATCCATGGTGAGTTATGAGACGAGTATAACGTTTAGTAAACAAGATTGTTAACATGTATCTGATATCGTTTGTGGTTTATTAGTGAGAATTTGTTGTTGTGTATAGTTTATGGTCATCTGTTATTACAAATGTATATGGAAAACGTAATAGCATATATATATGTTAGACGAACACATAATAGGTGACACGTTCACATGAACACATAGTATAGAGTAGCACAGAATAGTTGACACAGACACATGAACACATACCATATAGGACAGACCATCGTTATCACAGACTGATTACGTACAGACAGTCACATATGTGTTCATTCTCTGCAGGTATGAATCAGGTTCTTGCAATCTTCAAACATGGGGCTCAAAATACATGTCAATATTGTCAAACATCCCGTCGTTGGACAAATGACAAGAGTATATCCTATCCAAATGGATTTCTCTCAATAATGTTGAGTTGCTTTTCCATTATTCAATAACAGGTCATGAGAATTGCTCTCTTAGTTCAGAAGACAACTACTGTACGCTGTTGTGGTTGGTTTCTCGTGACAGCCTTAATCAAGTTGAGTTCAATGTATCTACTAAACATCTGTTGCACAATTCTACCAGTATTGACGCATCACCATGCCCGATCAACACCAGACCGAGTTCCACTGTTACTGACGTCGATGTTCAACCTCCTGAATTCAATACTCACCGGACCAAGGACTTGCTTAGTGCTGGCTGGGGGAATAGTCTAGGTGAAGTAGGTACATGTTTTCCTAATGGTCATACTGAATTCTGTTACGCCTTACGTAAGTATTCATGTGAGACTGGATATGGTTATACTCATTCGCACAATAACGGCCCGAAAATTGCTGCATTCTGCAACAAACGAAAAAAAACTGGGTGCAAATGGTGGATTTATGCTACTCAACATAAGGTGGATGGCAAGATATATGTAAAGACTTTCGTCAATCATCATACATGTGGCACCCCCACGCGTACGCTGAAGAATAAGAGGATGTCATCAGCTTTAGTTACAGAACTAATTCTAGATGAGGCTAGGGCCAAGTCTGATCTGAAGGCTAAGGATATAATGCACCGACTGAAAGAAAGCTATGGATTTGTTATATCGTACAAGTGTGCGTACGATGCTTTACAACAGGCCAAGGACGAGTTAAGTGGTGATGTTGGGGAGTCTTACAACGATATAAAAGCATACTTTGAGAAAATGGATACGCTTGATCCAAGCGGTACATATGTTCTCGAAACTGATCCAGAGACATCAACGTTCGAGCGTGCGCATTTCGCCTTTGGTGAGTCGTTGGACGGGTTCAAGTTTTGTCGTCCAGTGTTGTTCTTGGATGGGACCTTTTTGAAGGCGAAATACAAGGGAACATTCCTTGCTGCCGTCGCAAAAGATGGTAACAATGGTTAGTTATGTCTTCTATTTATCATACAGTTGTCACAGTATGTGTCCACAGGGGGTCCACAGTTTGTCGAGCTCATATCACGTTTAGCATGCATATACAATCTTGTTAGCTTATTTTTTTTTTCACTGTGCAGCCCAGAAGGTACAGACAATATGTGTACAGTCAGTCCTTTAACTTGGTGTATTGTTGTGTTCATGCAAAATAACATGGAGTGTTTCATAAACTGAACTTACATATGCAATGTTCCAGCAATATATACAATCAATCAGTTTTACTGTTAGCATTCCTGATATACTTTTATATTCGCGCATGGTACAAACAGTACAAGCCAGCCACTTGGTTTCAGTGATGAGCATGATTGAGTACAGCCTGTTTTGTTGCATTTTGAACTTAACATATCGGTAAATGCAGGTCTGGTCCCAGTCGCCTTCTCGATTTGCCGTGCTGAGGACAACGTAAACTGGGAGTCTTTCGTCAGGTTCCTACGGCCTCTGATTTTAGGACGACAACTTGTTTTTGTGTCAGACCGGCTACACGGAATAATAAACGGGGTACATAATGTTTTCCCCGAACACCACTATTCCTTTTGTATAAAGTACATACAAGGTAATCTTGAGACCAGATATGGTGCTGAGATGAAGGCTGCTATGGTGTCTCTTTTTAATAGGGTGGCATATGCGCCTACGTTCGAGCTGTTCGACCATCACATGGACAAATTCCTTCGAGTTGGGGGAGCAGCCGCTTCTAACTTTATGGATAATCTTCCCATTGAGAACTTCTCGAACGCGTATTTCGGCGGTCAACGGTATGGCGAAATGACATCCAACGCAGTTGAGTCTCTGAACAGCTGGATTGTCCATATCTGGCCGCTACCTGTCTGCGATATGGTGCATAAGCTTCGGATCAAAATCATGACACAAACATACGACCGTTCAGTGGACGTTTTAAAATGGGCTTCCCACCTATCTCCTGTCCGTCAGAAAGAGTTTGACGCAAATTACCAAGTATCTCGCACTTGGTATGTTTACCAGTCGAGTGAGTCAGCGTTTGAAGTCCACAGTGATCCCAACATGAAGGTTGATATCGAATCTCGGGAGTGTTCGTGCGGTAAATCGAATCTCTCTGTAGTCAAGTCCGGGAAATGTTTTCTAAACCATTTAGAAGGTTCTTGTTCTCCTTTCTTGTATCTTGGAACTTTCACATCTCCCCCTTCCACACCCATAATTAACCTGACATCATTTGGAGTAATTCTTAAAGCTTCGCCGCCCAGAACAAATGCCCGCCTACTTGAATCATACGTATCTAGTATGTCACATATATGCACCTCGTGTTTTCCTAGCCGGCTCTCACGTTCCATGTTGTGTAGTCCCCGGAAAAACCCATAAAAAGGAGAGCTTGAAAGAGCATCCATGTAGTTCAGCGGAATAGCGTTTTCACTGAACACGGTTGCGAGCGTTTGCAATGTCCCTCTCTTATCCGTCATCCTCCTGCAGGTTAAAAAAATTTGTCCGTATGATTAGGTATAAGGCTCATACACTCGACTGGACTAATTAATCTAGACCGTGATATGGAGTACTCCAGACACATATGTACAGATCAAAAAATATACTATTAAGACAACTCTAACCATCACTGTGCAGACACATATGTACAGATCAAGCAATATAACATACCACTATACACTAATTACACAGATAGAGCATACATACATATCAATTATCCAGCGCCATCTGTCTGTTCCTAACCTACTGCGCTTTATTTGAATGATCTATGTCTAGCCATTACATCTAATGACCCATTACACCTAACCCTAACATACAACAAACATAATAAGGCACATTTTAATTCATTTCTTTACATTTTCTAGGGTTTGATACACATGTGGTCTGTGTTATACAGCAGTAGTGCGCGTACAAAATATTGTACCACATCCATCTGTCTGGACAATCTCACATACACTCTTACTCACTAGCACTCTATCTCTCTCTACTGTACACTAACGCATGTCATAATACGCTCAATCCATACACATTTCAGTTCGATTCTTACCTTATATAGTGATTTTCGCTTGATGTTTGTATAGCCAAATTTTTATTTCGCCTAGCTTCCTTCGTTCTCTATCTCTTTCTTGTAACTGGGTCCGTGAACTAGTTTGCTTCGCTTCACACAGTGGGGTATGGCATGACAAAAAAAGATCCTATATTATGTTTTTGTTTTCAAAAAAGACTTTTCACTGACCCGTACATCAGTACCTATACGTGTGTACTGACTCCACACGTAAATGGAGAGAGAAGGTTACCAAAGGGCTTTTCTGTCTTTACCCAATTACTCTTCACGCCTATTATAGTTGACCAACATGGAGGCCTTACTTTATTAACTACTTTTTTGGGGGGCTGTAATTTATAATTCCCCCAAAGAGAATTGGTGAGGTCAATTATATGTTGGCCGAGCCGGTCCTGCTATAGTTGGGCCTACGCGAAAATTTTAATTGGGCTTTTGATAAATTAAATTTTAACGAATGAAACATTTATAAAATAATAATTAATAAATTAAAATTTAAAATTCTTTATCAATATAACTTTATTTTTATTAAAATTGTAAAATATACATATTATGAGTTCATAATTATTTGTTAGTGATTTTTTTCCATACATATGAAGTCTAAAGGACCAATAAACTTATATTAAGTTTACTATTGCTCTTGAGGATCACACAATGTTAACAGAGGTGGACCAAAATATGTATTTATCCTTGGCTAATAAGTATGAAAGTCCTAGATGGGGGGGTGAATAGGATTACTAATAAGATTAATGCCTAATTAAAAAACTTTTGGACAATTATAAGTTTCAGAAAGAAACTTCTAAGTCAACTAATATATCAAACTCTTAAGGGATCATACAATGGATAAGCTAAGAGGTTCGATATACAAGTGATACAAGTAAAACGAGTTTCTAATCTCTTACTACTGTAGATGACAATATGTTAGATAAACTAGATAATCAATATCACAATATTCATACTAGAATATTATCAAACATATAAAGTGCGGAAAGTAAATAGAGTAGGGATAGAAAGATACACACGATTTATAGTGGTTCGGTTTCCCTACATCCACTACCTAAGGAAGCCTCCTTAGGATTTCAAGCTTTTCACTAAGCTCCCGTGTCTCTCTTAACCGGGTCGAGAACACAAAACCCTTACAACCTCTTCGATAACACGAAGAACAACCTCTTCGAAACCACGAAGAAAACACTTGTGTAATCACAACACAAGGACACCGAGTATACTCCCGATACTCAAACACTTGTGCTATCTCAACACAAGGACACCGAGTATACTATCGATACTCAAATTCTCTCTTAACCTATCTATTACAAGAACTAGAATTAAGAGGATAAATACAAAGTGTTTAAAGGGTGAAACAACTTTGCTAATGAACTCCTAAAGAGATGATATAACTATAAGCTTAATACTTCTCTTGAGTAGATAATAACTATGAAGCTCCTTTTATTTACTCCTTGAATGAGTAGATATGACAATTATAGCTCTTGACACCTTCTTGGATGATAACAATCAAGCCCCTTAATGTATATAGGTTGAAGGTGTAATTGTAGCCTTGAAAGACCTTCAATTTATAGCTGCAAAATGCTCCCAACGGTCATATGATTTGTCTCCAACGGATCTATTCCTTTTGTCTTCATTTTGCTGCAGGAAAACCTTCTCTGCGGTATACCGCGGATATGGTGCAGCGTACCGCGCTTCTCATTGTATTGATTTCATAGCTGACTGACGGGCTACCCCATGCACCGTGTCCTTGGTCCGCAACCTTGATCCGGTGTACCGTGCCTTCAGTCTGGTGTACCACATATTTTCTTGCTTACTGTTCGGACTAGCTTATGCACCGCGCCTTTGGTCCGTGGTACTGCGGTGTACCGCAGGTGTGATCCGGTGTACCGCACCAAAGGTTTAAAACACCTTCTAGTGAGTATATCTTTTACTATGATGCTCGGATTAGAAAACCTTCTTCACGAGAGTTGTAGAGAACATCATTCTTATAAACTTTGTAGTTGATCACGAAAGCTAATTCTCAATGTACACAAAGATAAGGTTAAAACTATTTGTATGAGAATTAGTTTCTTAAGATAAAACAATAAAGCTTTGATCTAAAAGATAAAGAATGTGCTTTTTGATGAATTAGAGTGCAAGATAGAATGTATATAACAATAGTAATTAGCACACTAAACACAAGAGGATTTGTCACATTAAAACAACCTATTGAGGGAGGCTATATGCCAACAAAGTATACTAGGATAAGTCAATTACGATACATGGGATCGTATAATTGTTTCACTAAAAAACACGATCAAACTCCATCTGGTAAATGTAACCATTTACAAAGGGTCTAATTAAATTGTTTAAGCAATATTTGTTCTCAATCTACCAAGTTTTTTGTTGAAATGAATATACATTTATATTTTCACTAGTAAACTATCAATATTAGATCGTGCGTGGCTATTAAAATAGCAACCAAATTTACTTTACAAATTTTTCCTTAATCCGCGAGTAGCAATTTAAAATTGACAATATTAGAATATGTATCTCAACATATTACCCGACGGGGTTAGGTTTATCAATGTAAGCCTACCATGAATTTGATATCTCACATATACTTTTTATGTGTATACGACATGCCTAATCAAGTCATGTACCAAACATACTAAATATATAGGGTCGTGATTGTGCTATGCAAATGTTACATCTAAGTATACGTACTTGATTTCATCATTAAATATGTACATGCTCAAGATTAAAATTATTTGATCCTTGTTAGTTACTAAACACTTTTAAATTGGTAAAGTGGTCCTAGTAAGTTTATCATATACATATCAAGATATAATGGTGAGAATGATTATGGAGATGACCACTTCGGTGACCATATACATGTCAACTATAATTATAATCAACCTCAACCATGAACCCCATGTAATAAAAATACCAAATAAGGGTTACTTGGTCAAGATTTTGTATGATGCTACTATCGTAGGATACCGACCGATGACATGCTCCCCTATAACATGCACAGCCTGTCATGACCTTACACTCCAACTATCATGTGGCTTTATATATTGCCATTGCTTATGATCATTATACTCATTATGTGTACATTGCCTAAATCATAATGACCGTGTTGTTCTTTCATATTGTACAAGTAAAGTAGAAAGACATTGTCTTGCATATAAGATTCCAATAAAAACATCGACGAAATTCTTAATTGCAATAGAGGAGTGGACTCAGTGGAGTAAGAGGCAGGGTAGTGTTGATGAAGAAAGAGGGTATATTATATGGGGTTTAATATTAAGTCTAATTAAAAATAATTTTTAATATAATAATTAATTAATTAATTTAAATAAGGGTAATTTGATCAATTTGCATATCTCTATTAAAAATATATTTTGTTAAGTATTTGAGATATACAAGCGCATATTACATAAGATTAAATTTTTATGATATTGTTTAATTACGATTTTGCTGTCATTCACCCTTAGTTAAATTTAGTGAAATTTTGCTTATTGGAAAAAAAAAAGTACTTTTTTTTTATTCACATAAATACAAATGTTCTACTCACAAAATTAAATAGTCACAACTAGTTATAGTTAGGACCCGACCAAATAGTGACAGAATGTCATTCTTTTTGTACATGGGTGGTCCGGGCCAGATTGCGCGCACCACAACTAATTCTACAAGAATATGCAAGTCTTCTCATGCATATTTTCAGGTAAATCAAAACTAGGTTACCCATGTTCAGGGAAGGTTCGATAGTAAGACTCTGACTAGTTGAGGTACCCCAATTGGTCACATGTTAAAGTTTCGACCTACTTCAATCAAAACAAGCAAGCCTAAGCTCATACCACATGTCGTCAGACCTTTTGAGTTGTTAAGCTTGAGATTTAAATGATGACATATAACGGCTCCCAGAATTGCATTTCACAAGACCTAAAATGTCTCGAGGTCTCTTATATTTTTTTAGTGATTAATTATATAACAAACTTATCTTTTATTTTTAATTTATTTGTATGTAAAAAAATTGAATTTATTAGAACATTTTAAAAAATAAAATAAGTCTTAATTGGAAATTTTAAGATAAAATTGGACTTGTTTGTAGTTTTTATAAGACATATTCAATTAATTAGGTATATTTAAAGATTAAAAAAAACTAAATTAGATCTCTTTAATATGAAATTGGTTTGATTTAAGTACTTTTTTTTTTGGTCTATGATTCATCAAAAAAAAAAAGACATCCTCAAGAATGCTTTAATAAAAAAGACATCAAAAGTGACTTGATATGTTTTGATTGTCAAATTCTTGAAATAAAGTGCACAAACAATAATCCACATGTAGGGTAACCACAGTTGGTACTCTGACGTTCAGGTAAGTTATTCATATGAGAAGATCTTTTTCGAGAAAGTGTGATGAAATCTCTTCAATTGAAGTCCAAAGTCTATTACGATGATTATGTAAAAAAGAAAATTAAAAAAAAATTGTGTTTAGACTTTAGACTAAGCATGGTGTCAATGTCGCGTACTGGTTGCAAATGATACGAGTGGTATATGATGTGGAGAAAGGTAGCCACTTGCAAAAATAAAAACTGGATAAAATAAAAAAATAACAATTGTCTCAAGAGGTTATTGCCCAAGGCTTGGATAATTCAGCTATCCCTTATAATAGTTTGTAGGGAATTTTTGAGGAAAACCCATATATATACCAAATCCTAATAATACTAAATTATAATTTCATAAAAAATAACAATACCCAAACCATCTCTATCACTCTCACGTTTTAGCAACCATTAAACCAACATCAACAAAAATCGACATTGGAGGTTGGAATCAGCATGAAAGCAATAAATCTTCTCTAGTACGAGTGCAGTCTCCATCAACGGCGAGTTTGAAGCACCATTGATGAAGAGAGCTTGGGGTTGTCTCAAAGCTCCATTTACGGGGATAGAATGATTATTGTTTCAAAACTTTGACGAGAGCATAATTGTGAAATCATCGAGGAAGTACGCTCAAATCACTAACAATTTTGTCCTTCTTTTCTTAAAAAATTGTTATAGGAGCGAATCTATGTTATTTTGCTTATTTTTATTTATTTTCTTATAAGATATTATGAATTTTTTTATATATTTTATTATCATTTTGTTGGAAAAATTGTTAATAGGATTGCTCATCATTTCGCAAAACTATTATATGCCTGGATATGATTCTCCAAATGGGAATAAAAATTGCGTTGATTAATGCTAGCTAGTTTTTGTCTTAAATTTTGAAATTTTTAGGGCTTGTTGTAGATTTTGTTGTTACATGTTTTATTTTACTTTTGGCTAAATTTGTTGTTCCATGACAAAAAAAAATCGTACTTTTGTGCAAATTTTTTATCAGGGTTATCAAAATCAAAAAATATAATAAAAAACTCTAAGAAAACCACATTGATATATTTTGATACGAGAATCATACTTAAAGAAAAATGATTGTTGAAGTTTACCAATGTTGACAAACAGAGTTGACAGTCGTAATAGACTTGTTGGGGTTGATTAATTGGAGGTGGTGATGATTATATATATGCATTAAATATAAAAAAGTTGAAGTAAACTAAAGGGTAGTTGACCAGGAAAAAAGATGTTTAGTTTGACATTTAGTAGGAATGAATAACCTATTTCCTACTATGTGGGAAAAAATGGATTACTTGGTGATAACTCAATAAAGTGTCCTTGAGATGGTGAAGGGTGAATAGGACAATGCAAAATTATAAAATCTAGCTCGAAATCAGATACTTAGTTTTACCTAACGGTATAAGCTATATGGACTTTAGACAAGTAGACTAGAACAACACCAATAAATAAGATATATGAGTATAAATACCTAGTCAAACTCTATGTGGAATTATTTCATAAGGAACATTAGTCAAGAATCAAGTAAGGTAATTTAACAAACACATAACATGTAAGCTTCTAAACCTGACAATATGTGAAAAGTAAAGGTAAAGATTAAATTATAGGCATGCACAACTTAAAGAGATAAGGTAGAGAGAGAAAATGCAAGATTTAAAGTGGATCTACCTTACTTACCTATATCCACTACCTAAGAGATGAGAACCCTTATGATTTTAACTCCTCTGGTAGAACTCCTTATGTTTCTTAAATGTGAGACCACAAACTTTAAACCCTCTTCAAAATTACCCTTTGAAGGGCCACACTAATGATATCTCCAACACTGTAGGGCCACACTAGTGATATCTTCAACACTAATAAAACAAGCTGACAATCTCCACTCACTATATATCGCTTCATAAGATCGTGAACCCTTATCTTGTGTATCACCATACAAAGACTAGTAGACAATCTCTACCCTGATCTACCACTTCAACTCCGCGAAGCATTCAAGCTAACTGTGTCTCTTACACTATCACCTCTCTAATCTTGTCTTGTCTATGAAGAACGTCATCTTCAATAGACCAAGAACAAACCCTAGGATTACGATTAACCCCTATTCTACATATCTTAGCCACTAAACTTCTAAAAGAGTTGATTGCGAAAGTATTTTTAGACTAGAGCAATACAAAGCAATATGAGGGGAAATTCTTAGGACTCTTTGAAATGTAGCTTTGAATTAACTTTAAATGTGTAGAGTGAAAGAGTCAAATAATTGACTCACACATCATCTTTATTTATAGGCATAAATCCCCCAACATCCTTGGCCACATGTCCCTTTCCGGTTGACTGCATTTTAATTCTCCAGAATTCCTTGTATTTTGGCAAGATGTCTGCTTACCTTTCTTTACTACACTAACGGCTATATTATGTCCATTCTAGTCGTTATGTCCTCCATCTGTTGGATGACACTTTAGGTCAAATACCAAAATTTCATGATGAAGTGCGCTAGGCATCTAGTCTTATCAACTTAGATATTCGGTGTTCGTCTTCTTAGCTCATTCTCCAACAAGTGTAAGCATCCTGCATAGTTCTAGTTTTGGAGGACCGGACTACTCTTATTCACACCTCCAATCTCAATTAGGTTTAGGCGTTCCGCCTAACCTACGTATTAAGGTCCGACCTTCAGTTCTTCAAAACTCCAATCTCCAGTGGGTTTAGGAATTCCTCCTAGTCCGCGTCTCGGGGATCCGGTCTTCATCTCTGTCCCAACTTTGTTCTCTGCCAGATTTAGGTATTATGCCTATTTTCTCAATCGGAGGTCCGAAAGCTCTGTTTCTAGTATTCCCTTCTTCATCTTCAAGTTTCCATCTCTCTTCCTTGCATCCTCTTGTCCATAGCTTTCAGTATTTTTCATCCAATCACTTAACTTCTATCTTCTCTTCATCATCTCCTCAAGCATGTTTCTTCTCATCTCCTATATGTTTTATCTCTCTAGTTTAATCTCTTTGGCTTTATCTTTTCGTCTTGTAAAGTTCATTACTCAACCTCTATCTTTTCTACCTTATTTATCTCATTGGCTATTGCTCAATCTTCAATGACATAATTTTCATGTTTCCTTGAACCTACAAATAACATGGTACCAATATCGAATTCATCGTACAAAGATAACAAACATTGCAATTTTATCTCCACAAACTTCGTCTAAAAAAATCAAGCAAATCAAACAAGTAACACATCCAAAACAACACGATTCAAACATCACGATTGAACTTACAAAAAAATGTGCATCACTTTTAGTAGAATAAACCAAGAATTTTGTCTGGACTGCATTCTTAACTTCCTCGAGGGTATGAGGTATGAGAAGTTCCAGGTTCATAGTATGCTTGAATTTACATGGAATGTGATTAGACGCAATAATATCCATGTGAAAAATTGACCATTGTAGAAGTTTTTGTAGAAATCAATGAACATTCTCTTTTATATCAGCAAGATCATCAATCCAGATTTCGTTATCGCATTAAATTTGAGTAATTTTGTTGCGACTTCTTTTCTGAGCAACCTATACTTGACTATAGACGGTGTTTCCATCGCCCAATTCTACCCAATTTTCTCTCGATCACACTTTTTAGAATGCTTCCTTATGGGACCAAATATCGTCAAGCGATATGGTGATCGTTTACATATCTAGAAAAGTATCATATGTACATGGCTGATTTTGGAGGAAAGAAAGTCTATTCTGGAGTCCTTTGATAAGTATTGATTTATATTGAAGGTTTTCTTGCTCCAACGATAAAAAACAACGATGATAACATGTTTTTTCAAAATTTGGTCCATTCCATCCAAACAATCGACAATGAGTTGGAAAATGAATTAGACATGTTAAGGATGTAAAACCATGGTTTTAACTGTTTTGAGCAAACATTTTTTATTAAAAACGAAATTCTAAATCATAATACATCATATATATTTTATGAGAAGCAAATAATTATGGATATACCACTAATTTTACTAACACATTTTCATCTAATCAAATATCTATTGATTTCGATTAATATTATAATCATTATCACTCCTATTCAGGCGGTGTGTTAATCAATACAGCATGTTCATTAATACTAGTTTTTTTAGGGCATCTATTTTTAAAGGCCCAGGCCTATTACTAATACTAACAAAAGCCTCTACTAACTAACACTTTGAAAACCCAACTAGAAGGAGATTAAAGACTAAAAAAACCCTCTACTCACTCTTTTTACACTAACGTTTGTAACCACAAAACAAAAGTTATAATAGGGGTTTTTACAACTCACTTAATTTCTCTCTATTAACACTCTTCTCTAGCCCCCCCTCTCTCTCTGAAAGGGTCTTGTATTGGAACAGAAAACAAGAAGAAAACTCTTCACATCTCCTGCCCCCTCTCTCTCGTATTGGAACACAAAACAAAAAAAAATCTCTTCACACTTAGAACTCACCTTCGCTTTTCTCCTGCACAAGAAAACTGCCGCCAGTAGTGGACCATTTTCCACCTTCACATGAAGCCACTCTCTTGCACAAGAAAACTGTAGCATGCACAATAAAATTGCCTCTGTCTGCACAAGAACCCAAATGAACATAAACAATTGAATTATTTTTAACCTAATCTCATCAATTTTTTGTTCCAATGCGTGTGAAGAGTTTTTCTCTTGTTCCAATGCTGAGTGTGAAGAGATTTTGTTTTTGTTTTTTGTGCCAATGTTGAGTTTGTAGAGATTTTCTATTTGTTTTTTGTTCCAACGCGAGAGTGAAGATATTTTCTTCTTCTTTTTTGTTCCATTTCGAGTGTGAAGATATTGCAGAAAATATTTGTTTGGCACAACTGCTGGAGATGGTCTAGCATAACCCGAAATATGGTTCTATACTTGAATTGGGTACATACCTAGTGGATCTGACTGGGTACGTACCCATTTGGGTATGGGTACACAACTTTGTGGTTGTTTTAACCCAATCGGGTACACACACTTGTTTTTGTTCGAATTGTGTACGTACCCACATGGAATTTGTTCTACTTAGGTGTGAGTTACTTGGGTACGAGCTACTTGGGTACACACACCTGCTATTTTCGAACTGGGTATGTACCCACATGAACTTTGACATGTATAAAAACCAAATGGGTTTTCACCCAAATGTTCATAGAGACTTATGATGCAATTATATATAAAAAAAATCATAACAGTTAATAAACATGCATGAGTACCTACCTCACCGGAAAACAAGTATGTATCCAGAAGCATCATAACCTAAACAAGTATTTCAGCAAAGACACATCAACATGAGTGCGTATCAAACAAAATTCAACTAGGTACGTACCCAACAAGTTGAATACAATAATGAAGTAAATAAACGAATATAAAAATAAAATGATCAAATCAAAAAATTAGAATTTTAGACTTAAATAGATTTTTTTTTGTTAAACTTTGTAAAATAACATTTTTGAAAATGGGTTCTTATAGTAGTTTTAATTTTTTTCAATATTAGTTTTCTTTTGGTTACGTGGGTGGTCCGGGCCAGGTAACACGCATCACGACTAATTTTACGATGATATACATGTCTTTCTATATATATTTTCTGGTAAATTAGAATTAGATTACCTATGTTCAGAAAAGAATTCGAGACTTGTACCTTTCACTTTATACATGTTAGAGAAGGGATTTGAATCATATACCTCATTTTTAAGAGGGTTTTGATTCTCTGCACCACCAATTCTTTTTTTTTTATTTTTAAACTAACCCATTCAAACTATTTTCTTAAAAGATATTCGACTCTCTAACATTAATTCTTATAAACGGTCATATGAGATCCTTTTTCTTTTTCAAGTCATCTTTGAAAACAAGGAAAAATGATTAGATTTGAAATAATAATATAATACTACTAAGTGTTAGCATTATAATAATGTTTAAATCTCGGTGGGGGTTTTGTGGATCATGTTAGTGTTGGATTAAGACACACGTAACGGTCCCGAAGTCGGAAAGGCATAAGCATAATAAAGTAAAGAAAGTCAAGCAAATCTACCAAAACAAAAAAACCAAGCAAGAAGTTTCCAGACAGCTGCGGACTAGTAGTGATTCTTGTCCAAAAAAAAAAAAAAAACAGTGAGTAGTGTCAACGTAGTAGTTCATTGTAGTCATTATATAAAATTCAACTACCCTCCGATCTTATCCCCACGCGCTAACTATATTCTAAGAAGGATCCAAATACTTATTTATAATTTCTTTTATGAAAAATCCACGATTTATTAATTCAAAAACCAAAGTACAAACATCTTCTGTATTTATTTTGAAACATGGCTATATATCAGTTTTATCTATTTCATCCATATTTTATCTTTTATATGTTATCTTATGTATTATAAAAAAAAATTTAAAAGAAAAAACAATTTAATTAGTTATTTAAACATCTACATAAAAAATGATATAAAGACAACAAATAGGATAACATATATTTTTATTCTTTTTTTTGACAGAAAAGATCCACTATATACCGATAAAATATTTACACAAAAGAAATTTTTAACTAACTCCGTAACAAGAAACCATTATAACCTCGAAGATTGCAATATATATTAGTTATCCGTAAACAACTGTCCCCTTGTAGAATACCAATTGTAATAGTTTTCGAGAATGAACCATCATTAATCACCAAAGTCCTCACAACTGTCTGATTCCCGTGAAATGAACAATAACAACAACATTAGACAAACTCGAACAAAAAACCAGAGCTGAAGAGAGGTACCTAATCAATGTGAACTCCACAATCGTGTCATGCAGCAGTGTACAACACCGTAAATCATCCTAAATAACCCATCATTGGGTTTATATAGGACCGGTCCTGACATATTCGGGGCCCAAGGCGAATTTCATAATAAAGGCCCCTATATATTTACATTAAAATTAAATATAAAACCTATCATTGGGTTTATATAGGACCGATCCTGACATATTCGGGGCTCAAGGCGAATTTCATAATAGAGGCCCCTATATATTTACATTAAAATTAATTATAAAAAAACAAGAAACTTTTTTATAAAATATTTATTTTGGAATGAGACTTGAACCTTGAATCTCTCTTAAGAAAGTATATCATTTTACCAATGAGCTAACTTATGATTTATGCTATTTCACTAAATTCAAATATATAACTATATGTGCGTATAACTATTTGAATTTTCAGAAAAGGGCCCCTTGAAAATACCAAATTTTTGGGGGTCCAAGGCGGTTGCTTCCTGGGCCTATGCCCAGGACCGGCCCTGGGTTTATATCACAGAGTATCAGACAGACGGAGGGTGGTACTTTGACCGAATACTAACATAACTCACCAAAATCTTCAATCTACAACCCACTCTGAATTATAAATTAACCCAAGTCATGTATCTATCCATCTTTTCAAAATACCAGCCCCTAAAAATCCCGTCTACAAAAAATTAATCTTCAAATTCCAGAGATAAACAAAATCCCAAATCCATCATAATACCCCTCGACCCGATTCGACGAAAAAATTCACACTTGTTCACGTCGCCACCAACTATCCTCTTCATCATGCAAAATCCACAAATTCCGATTGAGTAGTTTCAAAAAAACAAATTTTGGCCCAAAATAGCGTAAACACCCATTGAATATAATGGATACTCTCAAGTCCTTACAAAATCCATTACGCGTTGAAAGGCATAGAAAAGTTTTTAGGCCACTCCCACATACGAGGGATCTCACATAAAGTAGATATATTAGACCATCACCAATCGATTTACCAACCCATAACCAAAACTTCCATCAAAAGCATCGTTAATAGCCAGATGCACTACCCATCTCCATCATTGAGACACTGACCATATTTTGCGCCCTCACCTCGCTACTACACCGCCTTTTGCCTTGCTACAGGATTGTCACCCACCCCTGGCGTAGATGAACATCACCAACTGACCCCTTACAAATCCCATACACCCTCTTCATCAAACCTATCGTCGCAAGCCCCTTTCTGCTAGCCCATCGGTTTGTTACTCCTTTGTGATGTCGTTTGTCTACTCATGACCGTCGCCTTTACTACCTGCTGTCAGCCCTTTCTACACATGTATAGACCAAATCGCCAGCATACCACAAGGAAACAGACAACGAGATAGAAAGAAATCTCTAGGGATCCCTATTCCTAATCAAAACTGTCAAAATAGCGATAAATAACAAATTTCAAAAGCACAACGGTCCACAAAGTAAGTCTAACTTACATACAACCTATGTGGTAGATCTCGGTTTTGAGGCCTAGGCGGTCGACCCGGGCCTAGCGCCTAGGCGGGATTACACTGGGCCTAGGCGGAATTATACGGTTTTGAATCTCGCTGTGTAATTTTGTATATTTACTAATATATATGTAGTAATTATAGAAATTTTAACTATATAAGTCATAAACTTCATCTAAAACACTATAGTATATATAAAAATACTAAAAATTGCGTTATAATACCAGTTAAAAAATTCTCGAGAATAAGAAAAATAACAAAAAGGTCTATGAGGGCATGTTTTGCCATTAATCTGCGCCTAGGCGGCCATTTTTTGCCATTAATCGGTGTCTAAACATGTTAGGCACCTTTTTCACAATGACTAAGGCGCTAGGAAAAAACGCCTAGAGTTTTAACTAGGCGTAAGCGCGTGAGGGGGGGAGTTGACGCCTAGGCGGCGCCTACGCGCGCTTAGGCGGGGAGATCTACAGCATAGCATACAACTCATTTGATTATAGTAAGAACAAGTTGAAAAAACTAAAACTTTATTTAAATTAAGGTCAACTATCCCAGTGTCCATCAGATTCAAGTATCAAGAAATTGAAAAAACCGTAATAATACCAAAATCAACAAGATCTGAATAGAAACGATAGACGAATTGAGTAAAAATTTATCGCCCCATCATCGCCACCCATAAAATAAGGCTAAGACTCACTAATCCCACCAGACTTGGGTAAGAAATCGTAGAAGACATGAGAAAAACCTGTTGACAAGAATGACATGAGAAAATATACAATGGGTCTCTCTCTCTATATATATATATATGAGTAAATGACACTTTTGCCCCCTGTGTTTAT
The DNA here is from genome assembly GCA_029959085.1 of Nemophila menziesii. Taxonomy (NCBI): domain Eukaryota; kingdom Viridiplantae; phylum Streptophyta; class Magnoliopsida; order Boraginales; family Hydrophyllaceae; genus Nemophila; species Nemophila menziesii. The sequence goes on along the minus strand of JARWIR010000003.1, from coordinate 69,367,935 downwards.
ACCCGATTGACAGGTTGCCCCCTAACTCTTAAAATGCGCCTAGATGCCCCCCAAGATTTGTTTTTGTGACCCGTTACCCCCTACTGCGTGTTCCGTCCATTTATCACCGTTAAAAGTGACGTGGCAATTCCACGTCACAATTTTTTTTTTTTTTTTAAATCCAGGTGTTAATTGCGTTTTTAATTAACTTAACCCTTATTTTAACAAGGGCAAGATGGGGAATTCACCAATGGCTATCCTATATATACCCCAAAAACACTTTAACATCTTAACTTAACCAAAAACGAAAATCAAAAGGAGAAAAAGGGTTCGGTTTGGGGAAGAACTCGAAGAACACCAAAACCCTAGCTTTCTACAGTAAATCGCGTCGGATCCTCCCAATACCTTCAACGTTGATGCCGATGTCGCCCCTTAAAGCCGATAGCGCTGGTTCTTCTTCGCACTACACTTCTCAAGTCCCCTATTGCAGATGCAAGAAACTAGCAAGGCTTCACACCTCTTGGACAGATACGAATCCTTGCAGGAGGTTTTACAGGTGCATGTATTGGGGGTGTTCAATGGATTGCAAGTTCTTCATGTGGTTGGATGAGCCATTGCCGGAGGCTACTAGTTCGATAATTCGAGGGCTTCTATTTAAAGATTCCAATCACTGTCTTGAGAAAGATGCAATGGAGACGAAGATGAACTTGTTGGTCTCTGATTACGGAGATATGATGCTGTTAGAGAAAAAAGCTTTTGCAGATTGGAAGCTTGAACATGAGAAAGTGAATGAACTGAACACACAGTTGGTTGAATTGCAAGAAAAAGAACAAGTTGTCTCAAAAGATTTGAAATTTGAGCGTGTGAAAGTAACTGTCTTGGAGAATGAGGTGCAACGTCTTAACATATCGATGGACACTATATCTCGGGAAAACAAGTTTCTGAAATGGACCTGCTTCATGATTATATTCCTCTTCCTCTCCATTTTGTCTTGTATTAGTGTGTCAAAGAATTAGAATGTTGTTGGAGGTGTATTTTGGTTTAGCCAGAGTGATGCAGCAGGTGGTTGCAACTGATGGTGTTTTGTGTTTGATTGATCATTTTGTTGAAGTTTGCAGCTGTTGGTGTTTTGTGTTTGTTTTATCAGTTTGTTGTAGTTCTAAATCTGGTGTAATGTGTTAGTTTTCAGCTTTGTTTGTAATAGACTGTTTAACTAAAGTTTTTGGTTTTTGTTGAAGTGGATTATGAAGTTATTGCGGTTTGTTTAAGTTGTGTTTTGCTGTGCAATGAATATAGTATGTTAAAGAAACACTTAATGGACAATAGAATCTAATGAAATCTAAAAAAAGTAGATAAAGAAAACAATAAAGTGCTGGCATTACATAGACCATAGCAAAAAAAATATTCAAAGCATCCACTTGTGCACTAGCATACAAAGCACCACAGACCTGCAATAAAGGCCTTACCAACAAAAAAACAGTATTTAAATACCACCTACACCTCATACTAGAAACCCTTAAAAACCACATCCTTGCTGCGTGAAGATCTACTTTTACACAAAATAAAAGTCACAAAACACAGAAATATAAAACACTCAAATCTGCAGAATTCTTCAATCTTTAGCTTCTTTCCTAGTTTTTACTGAAGAACTGGTGGCTGCCTTCCTCATACGAAGTGCTTCAGCAACAGTTACATACTTTGGATCACCCTCTCGCATTACCACCCCCTGTTTATGCTGGATTACGCGCCGCTTTTTCTCTGGTAGTCTTGTGTCTCCTTCCTGGTAGAATGATAAAGAAGAAGTTAAGCATTCTGTAGTATGTAATGGTGTAAAAAAAATCAACACATGGCTAACCTCAGGTAAACTCCTTTTTGATCCTGATTCTGCTGGTGGTTTATCATGTTTGAACCTCACCTACATGGTAAACAAATAAAAGCATTCAATAAAGGTATCTGCAGAAGGTCTTTTTTGCACAATTTTGTAGATCCAGGGGGCATTTAGTCACTGAAATAAAAGTCTAAGGGGTAGTTAGTCAAATCATTATATACTTACCCCTGGGATGTTCCTTAATGAATTCTTCTTTTTTTGCTTAGGGGGGGCTTTCTCCTTTGTTTTGTCTATGCTAATCTGCTCACTTGTTTTCTCATTCTCATTTGTTTGTGCATCCCCAGCATTTTTATGCTTTGCTTTTTCCAATAGTTCTGTTAACTTCTCCATCTTTACCTTCTGCATAAACAAAGTAAGTTATAGGGGGTAAGTAGTCAAGACATAAACAATTATAGGGGGTAAGTTGACAAAACATAATAAGGTATAGGGGGTAATTAGTCATAAACCATAACTTTAAAGGGGGTATTAGTACAAACCTTTAAAATTGATTTAGGAGGATTATTTGTAGTCTGCTGTTTTTGTTTCCCAGATTCATCAACCTGTAATCATTATTCACATAATACAATGTCTTATAAACAATACCTAATGCAAAAAATAGTTTCTATTTCAATAATAATGACCTCTAATGGTGATGTAGGAGCAACAGAAGTATTTCCCTTTTGTGTCCCTGGTTCATCTTCCTCTAAAGATATAGGCATTGTGCTTGAACCTCCTGAAACTGTCTTCAATCCTTGATCCTTAATTCTACTGCTTTGGCGTATTGGTTTTTCCACTGCTTTGTCTGGTATGCGCATCTTTGGTCTGGACTTAGGTGGACTATCAACTACTGGCTCAACTGATCTGTGTACTGGAAAGCGCATCTTTGGTCTGGATCTGTGTGGTGAATTATCACCTGCCTCCTGTGATGTTTGTCCTGGTAAGCGCATCCTTGGTCTGGATCTAGGGGGTGAGTTAACTCCTGAATCCTTTTCCTGAGGTAAGCGCATCTTTGGTTTTGATCCTCTGGTTGCCTTAGCAATTGTTTTTTTCTCTTTGTCTTTCTCACCAATTGTATCTTTTTTTGTCACATTTAAATTTTCAGGCTCAGATGGAGTAGACTGTGGGTTAGAAGGAGCAGAGGGTTGGACTTCTAACTCATCAAACATTTTGTTAATCGTCTCATCTGGGGTCTCATCCACATCTGCATTAACACCAACACCCCTACCATCAGCTACACCATCTTCCATAACTTCATTGTCACCAACACCCCTACCATCAGCTGCACCATCTCCCATAACTTCATTATCACCTTGAATATCCTCCAATCCTACTGTTTCCTGTTCTGTAGTACTTAAATTTGCCTTACATGACCTTTTGTTATGGCCTTCTCCCTTGCAAATTGCACATTTATGTGAAGTACCTTTCATTAACATCTTTTGAACACCTTCAGATGTTCTTTCTTTCCTCCACTTTTTAACCTGGTCCTCATCTGCCTCCTTAGTTCTTGCCCTTTTGGGTCTGCCAACCAACTTAAAAGCTACTGGAGGTTCTACACTTACAGGCCTTGTACTAGGCCACATCTTTGGTCCATTTATAGGGTATATCATTGGTGTATAAGCCTTCATATACGTCAGCTTTGAGTAGCATTCGTGGACATAGTTTTCTGGGTCTTTACCTATGTATTGAATACTCGCTATCGCATGAAAGCAAGGTATCCCAGATAGCTCCCACCTCCTGCAGGGACAGCTATTTGTATCTAAATCTACAGCATACGAATCTGTTCCAAGGTTCCTTACTTCAAATTTCATTTCACCGCAAAACACTGCATGCCACTTTCCACTGTTTGTTTTACCTTTATTCACCAACTTCCTAACCTTAGGACATAGATCACCTTCGTATTTTGTCATCCATGCTCTTTTAGACTGAAGCCTTTTCAAACTATACATCCTCAGACCCTCTAGTATGAGGATGATAGACTTGTCCCTGAGAAAAAAAAACCTTTACTGTCAGTTGTGTAGGGTTTATAGGGGGTAAGTGGTCATTAAATAAAACTTTATAGGGGGTAAATAGTCATTATGTAAAACTAAGTAGGGGGTAAGTAGTCATTAAATAAAACTTTATAGGGTGGTAAGTAGTCACCAAATAAAACTTTATAGGGGGTACGTAGTCACTAAATAAAACTTTATAGGGGGTACGTAGTCATAAATTCAGTGTTCTAAAGAAAACATTTTAATTAAGCCAGTGAAGGATAACCAACCTTTTGTCTATCTGATATGAAAGTCCATTCTTCTTGATTAGTAATACCAAGATCTTGTATCAACAGATTAAAAAACCATCTCCAAGAATTGCTATCTTCTTTCTCAGCTACACAATACAAAATTGGGAAGATACAATTGTTCCCATCAATACCAACTGCTGTCAAAATTACACCAGGATGTGGACCTTTCAAGTGACATCCATCAACCCCAACAACCTTTCTACAACCCTCTAAAAATCCCCTTCTGCAACCCTCTAAGCAAACATAAATTCTTTGAAATCTTTCTACTCCAGTGACCTCATCAGTAGTTGTTTCAATTGCTACAGTACTTCCAGGGTTACTTCTTCTTATTTCTGCTGCATAATCAAAAAGCTTTTTGTATTGATCCTTGTATTCAGCCTCAATCATGCTTTTTGCAGACTTATATGCCCTGTAGCATGTTCTGGTACTAACATTAACTGAATAATCCCGATGCACTAACTGTTGAAAGTCACTCACATTACTGTAGAGGTTCAATCTTATCATATCTTTAAAAGTATTTGCCAAGAACTTTGCAGTAACATGCTTATGGTTAAGGTTTTTACCACAACTATGTTTATTACATAAACTCATTATCACCAGCCCACCAACCTTTTCTTTATACGATGCATATAAAAACCACCCACATCCTGCTCCTTTGCAAACAACTCTAATCCGATTCCAATCGTTCTTCACAAACTTAATGTTGACCACCTTTCTTATGGCATGTGTTCTTACTGCTTGTCTAAGATCAGAGGCATTCGCAAACGTCAATCCTAAAACAAATCTAGGCTTCTGCATATCTATACTCGCCTTAAATAGGGGGTATTTCATCTTTTTCTTGCGCAACTTTTTATTTTTTCCATCTTCATCTGTACCAGAAGAAGAACTAGCTGTACTCAGATCTTCGGAATCATGTATATATTCATCCGAATCTGTCCCACCACCAACATCATCACTATCGCCTTCAGAAACATCTGCATCATCATTTTCCACATTCATTCTATCCACTTCCACATCCGAGTCAATGAATGTATTATAATCCTGGTCGTCATCACCCTCACTCAAATCGATGTCGCTATCTATTATATAATCGTCATCAGTTGTGGATTCTTCATCCACATCTTCATCAGGTTCAGACAACTTCTTTTTCTTGTAACTCTCTCGTTTGGTACCACTAGGGCCCACTCCTTCTACTCTTGTTCTTTTTATACTAGCCCTCGTACGTTTCTTGTTACCAACTGTTTCTGTTTTCTTTACTTGTGAACTGGTTTGTTTCTTCTGTTGTTGTATAACCAACTTCTTCTTCTTTATGACATTAGCAAGTAACTCATTATCACTGAACTCCTCATCCACATCTTCTTCACCATCAGGGTTGTTAATGACATTATCCGAGTCATCTGTTAGGTCTTCATCTATAAGCCGGAAAGGCCTCAATGGAGATTTATGTTTGGAACTCCTCGTAGTCACATTATCTTCAGTGTTCAAAGCTTTCAACACTTTCTCCAACATATCATTAACAGACTTCTCCTTCTCTCCTATATCAGAGAGTTGTTCTTCCAAACTGTCATCCCCTTCCTTCTCATTAATTTGTGTGCTTTGTTCTTCAAAAACAACCTGAAACAAAGAATGAAATATTTAGGGGGTAATTTGTCAAGCATACGAAATAGTAAGGGGTAAACTGTCACACAACCTTTGTCCCTTCTTTGCAATTCTGGTGTTCTTCTTCAACATCATTATCATCCACTTTATTATGGACTTCATCAGCAGTCTGAGATACTTCTTCACCAGTAACTCCTTCCTCCTTTTCACCTTCATTGTTATCACAGGTCTGCGCTCCTTCTTCAAAAACAACCTGAAACAAAGAATGAAATATTTAGGGGGTAATTTGTCAAACATACGAAATAGTAAGGGGTAAACTGTCACACAACCTTTGTCCCTTCTTTGCAATTCTGGTGTTCTTCTTCAACATCATTATCATCCACTTTATTATGGACTTCATCAGCAGTCTGAGATACTTCTTCACCAGAAACTCCTTCCTCCTTTTCACCTTCATTGTTATCACAGGTCTGAGCTCCTTCTTCAGAAACAACCTGAAACAAAGAATGAAATATTTAGGGGGTAATTTGTCAAGCATACGAAATAGTAAGGGGTAAACTGTCACACAACCTTTGTCCCTTCTTTGCAATTCTGGTGTTCTTCTTCAACATTACTATCATTATCATCCACTTTATTATGGACTTCATCAGCAGTCCGAGATACTTCTTCACCATTAACTCCTTCCTCCTTTTCACCTTCATTTTTATCACAGGTCTGAGCTCCTTCTTCAGAAACAACCTGAAACAAAGAATGAAATATAAGTTAAAGAACTGAAAGGGGTAAACTGTCAAATGACTTTCTACCTTTAAACCTTCTTCTACAAGCTTGTTTTCCTCTAAGCTTTTCACTTCATTACAGTTTTGAACTAATTCTTGTTCATCTACTTCTACTTCATTAACATTGACTTCTTCTCGCTGGTTAACTGTTTCTTCATCCTTTTTCCACTTTAGTAACAAAGGCATGAAGATGGGAGATTGAAGAACTTGGTCATCAGGGCCTATGGGATTATTCACAACGTAAAGGTCCACAGTTACGTTGTTGTCTGCGATTCTACACATCTCCATGCCTTTGTCCTCGCTATCTAAACACACTAACCCATCAGGTAGATTTGAACCCACTTTCAAATAATAAACATCAGAGTAACAAATTACACCCAATTTCGAAAGAATTTTTCTAAGAACTGGTATACTAAACTTGTCATAATGACAACCGTCAACATACTCTATGCTCACTTCATGATAGGAACTCTTATCTTCATTAAAGAACCCACCGAAGTGAATCCTTAGTGCGAATTTATCTGTTAAACAAGCAAATTTTAATTGAATAGATTAGTTACCAAATACATTAAGAATCACAAAATGGAAAAACAATAGTCAAACTACGGGTATGGTAACCGAATCCCGTAAAATCTGCTATTATTACTAAGAAAATCCCTCAATCCACGCGTGATATCTATGTATGTAATAAATTTAGTACAAAACCCTATATTTTCGGGTTAAAGGATCTTAGCCAATGAGCAAGGATTTAGGGTTAATAAATAAACCCACTTACTCCATTGATTTGCCTGCGCCATTGATCTTCTTCAAAGCACAAGAATTTTGCTTTCCTGGGTTTGGATTTGGTGTTCGTCGAGTTCTTCACAAAACCCGCGCTCCTTGGTTTTCTCCTTTTGATTTTCGTTTTTGTTAAGTTAATTTGCTTTGTTGTTTTTGGGGTATATATAGGATAGCCATTGGTGAATTCCCCATCTTGCCCTTGTTAAAATAAGGGTTAAGTTAATTAAAAACGCAATTAACACCTGGATTTAAAAAAAAAAAAAAATTGTGACGTGGAATTGCCACGTCACTTTTAACGGTGATAAATGGACGGAACACGCAGTAGGGGGTAACGGGTCACAAAAACAAATCTTGGGGGGCATCTAGGCGCATTTTAAGAGTTAGGGGGCAACCTGTCAATCGGGTATAAACACAGGGGGCAAAAGTGTCATTTACTCTATATATATATATATATATATATATATATATATATATATATATATCCTCGGCTTAGCATATCTCTTAATATCTAGCTACCAGGATCCAAGCATATTTATAATGTACTTATGCATAATGAAAAGTAGTGTCTGAAAAGGGGAAAAACGAGAAATAGTAATTTTTTTTGATAATTTTCTTTTTCAAAAGAATTAATATATTATAGGTTAAGATATGAAAAGAAAAATAACACAAACCAAAAAGGCCACAAAAAACACATGCAATAAATCTATTTCCCTGACATCCTAATTGAGTTTATACAAAAATTATTTATGTAAGAGACGAAATTCTCATGTCAAATTATAAGTTTTCAGTTGTTGTTTGGCGACTTAATTTGTAAAAGAAAATATACTTGCTCAAAATATGAGTCAAATCAAGATTCCAAATAACTATTGATATTGTTAATATCTATGATAAAATTATAGGGTTTACATTTTGGACACAAAGTCTATTCTTTTAGCGATTTCATTGAGATCTCACATTTATTTTTCAAGTGAGTCCCTACACCTGGGTAGGTTTTAGAAACATTTTTAACTTTGACCACTTCAGCTCTAACATGTGACATAAACATGAAATCCAGGCAAGTGTTAAACCAAATATAGATTAGTCTACATGGAGTTAGACTCAGTGTGTGGGATGTGCAGGGGTGAGTTTAAGTCCAATGAACACTTATTTTTAGAGTGTGAAATATTGATGGTGGTTTGGAGTTAGTTAGAAGATGGCTAGGCATCACTACGGATCTGAGCAGTATCTCGAACTCTCTTAAATAACTCAAATATATGAACACGAGAACAAAGTGGAGGAAAAAAGCAAGGCAGATTGCCTTTGCGGGCCTGCACCAACAATTTACTATATTTGGAAAAAAATGAACAAAGTGGCTTGTAAGGGTGGATAAGACTTGTACCTTACGTATTTGTATGATTTGTACCCTTTTCTTTCATTTATGTAGAATAGTTGATTAATTCTAGATATTCACTGCCTATATTTAGTTAATAGGATAATCTTGACTACTCTAAATTTTTTATTTGAGTAGCAATTTTGTTCCTATTTTTACAATCTACATAAATTTTTTATGGAACATATTCGTTTTACCTGACAAAAATATAATAAAATAAAAAGACTAGTTTTTCATTTAATATGATTTTGTATTTATAAAATTAATTCTCCTGAATTATATCAGAATACTAAATATTTAAAAACAAAATATAACCAGTTGGGATTAGCCCACTGGTTAGGGTATTAGTCTACCAATCTAGTGGTACAGGTTCAAATCGAGTCAATGACTCCGAGTCCAAAGTAGCTCTCTTATGTAAAAAAAAATACAATAAGTAGACAAACACATTTAAACTTTATAATTATTATTATTATCCAAAAATAAACAAATAACCACTTTCTTTTGAAATAGAAAAGTTGTGTTATATCAACTAACTTATTTTGGAAAAGGATTATATATCTTAATTATTATTTGCCATTATTTTAAACTTGCACAACTCTTTTATCCATATTTTTTTAACACGGATTATCTTCAATGAATGAAAACGTATAAACATGACCCATGGATATATATATATCCACCGGAATAGCTATCGTTGGAATCCAAGAAGAACGTGGAGTTAATTTCAAGCAAAGTACCACAATCAGTTGTAATTCGGCCGTGGAAGGAGAAGCAGAAGCTGTCCTGAGAGCAACACATATAGGAGCTCTCTTTCCAGGGAAGGAGGTTACAATTCACTCAGATAACCTTGAAGTGATTCAAGGTATAAAGCAGGTGTCAGCGGCTAGGTGGAACATCCAACCTACCCTTCATAAAATTATCCTTAGAGCTGAAGAGCTTGAACGAATTTCTTTTAAGCACATCAAAAGAAAGCTCAACAGGGATGCGGATAAGTTAGCGAAGGAAGCTAGGCACGCAGCATTTTTCACAGATCGGAATACTATTAGTATAGTCGATCTTTCTTCGGCTTTTAGTAAATTAGGAATAGGTTAATATTGCTCGTTCTGTTTTGGGGTGCTTTGACACCCCCCGCACTGTCCAAAAAAAAAAAAAAAAGATATATATATATATATATATATATATATATATATATATATATATACACGATCAAATCATCAATTTACTAATAACTTCAATCTAAATGAAATTAAAAGTTGAATAATTGTATACAAAGAAGGACCAAGAATTTGAAGGTATGATACTAGTATTTCATTTTTCATCCAAAGCATCATATATTAGTCAGATAATCTAATTTAGTAGCTACATTAACCTAAATCCTTTACAAATGTTCTACAATAATAGAATAGGTTTGGATTGAGGTTTCATTTCAATCATATTATGTAAAGAAGTGGTATAAGGGTGGTTTTTTTATATATATAAAAATTGATATATAAATCATTTAATACAAAATAGTTTTTCTTCTATGATTTATTCTTATTTAAATAATAAATAAAACATATTAATTACAAAATAATAAATACATATCTTGACTATAAAATAAAATAATAAATATACATAATTTTTAATAATATTATTCTCTTTTTTCTTTAAAATAAATGTTAAAAAAGTTAGACATTTTATCCTATTCCTTTTTTATCCATTCTTAAAAAAAAAATTCAGTATTGGATAATTCTACAAATTTATTAGTCATTTTGTTTATTTTTATTTGTCTATATCTTTTTGGTGCACACGAATTAAACATAGTATTTAATACTTTCTCAAATGCTTTTAATTAATATACCTAGTATTGTTTATTATTATATTTTTTTTACTGTTTATTAGAATAATATTGAAAAAGATAAAGAAAAAGTATCTTGATATTAAAAAAAAGACAAACAATATTAAATATTTTTTTTATTAAAAAGTTAGACAAATATATATTATTTATATTCTATATTTATATTTTTAAAAATTAATTATAATAAATATTTAATTAATTTAATGTCTTTTATGATTATTAATGGTTATGAACATATCCTTACTCTAGATTAGCTTACATTAAACCTTCTTTTGACCAAATTAATTATTTATGAAGAATAAATATTGGTGAGTGCGTGCGTTACAACATCACGGTGCACACAAGGACCACCTAAAACCTTGAACCCCTTACGCCGTCTGTAGAAACTTCAATTCCAAAATCACCACCTCTTTATTTTCTCTCTTTCGCTAACAATTACGTTACATACATATCAATTTATATCTTTCTTTCTGTATCTATATATCAGCTTCAGCTGCAATAAGGCGGAGATGGCAGACTTAACGGTGACTGATCCGCCACCAAACAACTTCCTCTATGATGATGGTTTACCAATTCCGCCACTAGACCCCACTTTCCTCTCAGAAGAATTCACCAACACAGACGACCAAATCGACCTTGTGCTCAACGACATTGACTTTGATTTCTCCTTTGACGACCTCTATCTTCCCCCTTTCGATGATACTGAGGGAAATAACGATTTCACACCCGGATCCTATGATCCGACCCAATCCGAATTATTCAACCCGGATAATTGTCAGCCTGATAATCAAAACGCTTATGCCAATGCCTTTAAGACGACGTCGTCCGAGTTTCCCAATTCAGAATCGCCGGTGAGCTCGAAGAAATCTAGGGTTGTGAATTCAACAATTACTGGCGATATCTCTAGCTATCTGAATGTTCAGTCTCCGGAAGATGACCAGATTTCCGGTGATCGGAGCGGTAACATGAAAGTGCCTCCCCCGGAGCAGGATTGGTCAAACAAGGCATGTACTGAAGTTAGGGTTTTGAATTGCCCATCACCGGTAGACTCTCAGGGTTCAGGCAACTGCAGGTCAAACGTATCCGAAGCAGATTCCAATAAATCGGTAACTTCTTCCCCTGATTTCGCTAAAAATTCAATTAAAAATGGCGTTGTTGATTCACAAATTAAGTTAGAAGGATATATGAGAAACGAGAACAATGTAAAGGATATTAGTCTTAATCATAGCAATAAGAACAGTCTGTTGAAGAGGAAGAAAGATAACGAAGATAACGGTAGTGATACTAACATCGATTCAAGAACAAACAAGTATCGGAAAGCAAATAACAGTCAAAGTGGAGGCGAAAATGATAAGTTAATGTCTGACGATGATAAGAAAAGGAAAACAAGACTAATGAGGAATCGAGAAAGTGCTCAATTATCTAGGCAAAGGAAGAAACATTATGTCGAAGAATTAGAGGATAAAGTTCGAGCTATGCATTCAACTATTCAAGATCTGAACGCTAAGATCTCGTATGTAATGACGGAGAACATGACTTTACGGCAACAATTAGGTAGCTCCGGGGTGGTCCCCGGAGCGGCACCACCTCCGGGGATGTATCCTCCACCTCCTATGATGTATCCATGGATGCCAGCTCCACCATACATGATGAAATCACAAGGCTCTTCCCAGGTGCCATTGTTACCTATCCCGAGGTTAAAGCCTCAACCGATTGTATCAACTCCAAAGACAAGCAAAAAAGGCGAAACTAAGAAAAGTGAAGGTAAAACCAAGACTAAAAAGGTGGCGAGTGTGAGTTTTCTCGGGATATTATTCTTTTTACTTCTTTTCGGTGGGTTAGTTCCTATGGTAAATGTAAGAAACGTAGCAAGGGAAGCTTTCACGGGTCGTGGATCAGATTTCGTGGGTCGAATTTCATCCGAGAATCATCGAGGGAGAGTATTAACTGTAAACGGGACCGAGAAATGTAACGGTGGGCCCGAAAGTAAAGGTGGAGGGAATAGTAGTGAAGCTTTAATGGCTTCATTATACGTTCCGAGAAACGATAAGCTTGTGAAAATCGATGGGAATTTAATTATCCATTCTGTTCTCGCTAGTGAAAAAGCTATGGCAGAGTCAAAAGAAACAAAAGAGTCGAAAGATTTAGTAATCCCTCGAAATATGCCCCCTGCTGTCCCTTATGTTAAAGGACACCCTCATCTTGCTTTGGGTCCCGCTTATTCTGAGAAGGAGTCCACCTCAGCTGATCGTGGATTACAGCAATGGTTTCGTGAAGGACTCGCTGGTAATTATATAAATATCTCTTCTTTATCATTTTCTTGCAATTTGGTCCTTGAAGTTTATTTTGTGTCTGTTTTTTCTGCAGGGCCGATGTTAAGTTCAGGGATGTGTACTGAAGTGTTCCAGTTTGAGGTCTCACCTGCATCGATTATTCCTGCTACCTCGTCAAAGAATGTTACATCGGATCATGTTAAAAACTCGACACACTTAAACAAGGCGTTAAATAGAAGGATACTTCATAGGGTTCCGATTCCTCTTCCTGGTTCGACTACTCATAATCATACGGATAAAAAAGATTCGCAGAAAGAGAGATTGAATGAAACAAATTCAAACTCTTCTTCGATGGTTGTATCGGTGCTATTTGATCCAAGGGAAGGGGGTGAGAGTGATGGAGAAGATATAATTGGAGGACAAAAATCGTTATCAAGGATTTTTGTGGTGGTTATGATAGATAGTGTTAAGTATGTTACGTACTCTTGTATGCTTCCTTTTATTAAAGGGACGGTTCCTCATCTTGTGACGGTTTAAGATGGAAGAGAAGATGATTGTGTTGTAGTATAGATAGAGAGTATTATCATGACTGAGTATGTTAAAGTTTTAACTTATTGAATATAGACAGATAATGATCACATCACATTTGTAGAATTTTGTTCGAGTATAACTTAATGCAAAGAGACTTAATTTTGTTCCACCGCCTAATAATCATACCTTTTTTTTCTTGTTGTTGTTCAAAGTCCTAATAGTCATACTAGATACATCTTGAATCCACCAAAACACCCCCATGTTATTAACTTGAATATGGTAACAAGCCAATCAAGTGACAAGCATGTGCAATTCTAAGTTGAATGGATCTTCACAACTAAAAAATAAAGTGTAGAGTCGTTGGCTGTGCTCTATCTAGTTCATATAATTATAGTAATCATGAACATGAATATTACTTCCTAACTCTATCTATCAGTTTATGGTCATGAAGGTAACCATTCCACCATAACATGGTGTTAGCACCGTTGCTATCTTTATGCATTTTGTGGATGTTCCCAACTCCAAGCGCTATCACTTGGTATACTAATGGTCCATATATTTCTCCTTTAATTTACACTTTATGCATTATATAGACTTTTTAGTATAAATGCACCAAATTTACTTTAACACAAGTACATTGCTTATTTGGAAGTGTTTATTCAAGTGCTTATAAAATTTTAGAAGTATTCTACACTTTTAAAACATTTTTAACAAAAATCACCACATAAGTGCTTTTTAAATTACGCATCTAGAGTAATTTTACATTTAAAAAATATTTTTTACTATATTCAACAAATATTTTAATTTATATTAAAAATTAATTTCTCTAGTTAAAAGTGTTTTTTTTATATATTGGAGAACCATTAAAATGAAAATCAAGGTTCTGACAAGTAAATAGCATGACAAAAACATAGACTAAACTGCTACAAGTACATCAAAATGAACCTATACTATTCTTTAAGTTAATCCAAACCATTATTATTGACCTACTTTATGAACAAATATCACAGTTATATCCTTGCATGAATAATCTTAAGAATTTTAAGATTTTGAACGAAAATTTAAAATGACTTCTTAGTAGATATAATATTAAAAAATAATAAAATGTCATAAGTATTATATAAGAGATTTCATTAATATAAGTGATGGCATGAAAATTAAAAATAGATAATCAATGTATGACCTAGGAAATTAACCGGAAAAACTTGATTGGTCGTGAAAATTTGTCGACAATATTTTTGATATTTGCTTTCATCTTTTGGCTTTTATTTATAGGATGATAAAAAAAAAATCAAATTGTTGTTTTAACATCATATTTTATTTCATTTCAAATAAAAGTTAGATTCATCCTAAATTTACAATTTACTATAAATTTACGTAAAATAAATATAATATTATATAGTTTCTTTATATTTTAAATATATGGCATTCTCTTATTTTAATATACATATTGATTGCATAAAAATAATTAAAAAAAATGATTTTATATTTATGATAAAGTATTATAGTTGACAACATATATTAACAAGTATTATATCAATAATAATTATATATTTTACAAAAAAAAAATTATATCATTGTTCAAAGTCATATAACATATTTCTATCTAATTACCAAATAAATTAATGATACCAATATTTTTTGTTAGAAAAGAGAAAATGCAGTATATAATGTTAAAAACCGTAAAGGGTGATTTTTTTAAAAAGTTTTTTTTTTTGCGACGGGTCTTGGAGACCCCTCTTATAGATTCAGATGCCCATATTCAATCAATTTTTTTTACTAAAGGGCACAAATAAGATTTAACATTTTATGCCTTTTTTTTATATTTTACAACTACCTATTATACCCCTATTTATTTTTTGACAACTATATATACTAAATTATATACATTAAATTAGAAATACTAAAAAAATCGATCAGCTCCGTTTTTCGAAGTCCATGACCCCATTTTTTGAAGCTAGGAAGCACCCTAATTTCTATATAGCCATTAATGGATTTTCAAAGCTATGAAGTTTTGAGTTTCTGTCATGGAAGCCAAGTTTCAGATATGAAGCTAGTTTCTGCCATTTTTCAAGGTCCATAGTGTATCCATTGAATGAAGCTCTAAAAGATCTCGAGAGTCATATCATCCCGAGCAAAAGCAGCCATGATGCTTTGTCCTCCTACCTTTCTGCGCCGCTAGGAGTTGCTTTAGATCCATGGCGAGAGGGAGATTCAGCAAATCCATGGAGTTGTGGCTGATATTTGAGCCAATTAGAGATTAATGCCTATTAAAAAACTTATTTAAAAAAGGTGTCTATAATAAGATTTTTTATAAAAAACAGCCCCATCCAAAACTACCCTTATAATTAACAATTAAAAAAAAGAAATTAGAAAAAAACAAAACAAAAACTAATAAACACACGTGCGCGTCCGTAAATTTTTTTAAAATCGTCATAACTAATTCTAAAAAAATAAAAAAAATAAAAAATTTATATATTTGGATAAAGCAAATTGATAGCTACGTCTATGATTTTTTTCAGAATTTTTTGAATTTTTTGATTTTTTTGAATTTTTTAATTCGCAGAACATGGAATTCCATGTTTTAATATAAGGAATTTGTTTTCCGCAGACACGAAATTCACTGTTTAAAACATGAAATTCCATGTTTTAAACATGGGATTCCATGTTCTGCGGATTAAAAAAATCAAAAAAACCAAAAAATTCAGAAAATTCCGAAAAAAATCATAAACGTAAATATTAATTTGATTTATCCAAATATGATTTTTTTTCGATTTTTCTGATTTTTTTTGAATTAGTTATGGCGATTTTAAAAAAATTTAACGGACACGCGCGTGTGATGAAATTAGTAGTAGGTGGTGGTGGTGGTGGTGATGGTTGTGGTGGCTGTAGTGGTGGTGGTGGTGGTTGTGATGGTGGAGGTGGTGATGGTTGTGGTGGTGGTGGTGGAAATACCCTATTATTTGTTTAAAATTTAAAAATAAATATTGTATTAAAAATAAAATAATATATTTAATAATAAGGATAGTATAGGTATAAAAAATATAAAGGGGATGTTTTCTATAAATAATTGTTCTATTAGGCATTTATCTCTAAATAAGAAAATTAGAGGCTTAAAAAATTTAAAGGCATCATTAAAGAGGTATTTATCTCTAATTACCCCTTGTTTTTTCAGAGAAGACGACGTGACATCAACATCGATGACAACAACGACGTCAATAATGACATCAACTCAACACATGCATTCTTATTCTGTTTTTATGTAATCAACTGTTTTTTAGTTTTATTGTAGTTAGCTTTTAAATAATTAATTTTTATTTTTTTAGTTGGTGTTTTTCCTTGAATAAATGTGTATTATTATTTTTTAGTTACATAAATGTTTCATGCATTATTCTTGGGCACTTAGTGTTTTTTCGGGAATACTCAGTGTTCTTTAGGGATACTCAATGATTTTTCTTAGCCTACTTAGTAATTGTTGAGTATACTCAGTGTTTTCTCCCCAATACTCATTGTTTTTTCTCCGCTTCTCAGTGTTTTAATCTGATACTTAGTGTTTTTTACCCATTACTTAGTGGTTTCCCCATATACCGAGTATTTTTTGATACTCAATTATTTTTTATACAATAAATTCTCACAGTACACTAAAGGTGGCGGCGATGACGGTGGCCAGTGGGTGGTGGTCAGAGCTGAAAAGCACCTGCACTTGGTGAGTTGATACTTAGTGACTTACTAAGTTGGTGCTCCATGCTTATCTCCACTTGTTTTATATCTATATGTAGTTTTGTTTTTTAGGGTATTTTAGTATTTTGTCACCCATAAGCTTGAGTAATGGTCTCTTTTAGGAAGAAGCTAGCCACATATTTCCTATATGTCAATAATTTTGTCTCAAAGAACCCATAGATCAATCACATTTTTTTTTAAATAAAAGACCATTACCGGAAAGGTGAATTTTATGAACTTGGTAATTGGTTATTAGGAGAATATTGAAGAGAAGTTTCTTAAGTTTTATGGTGATAGACATTAATCTAGATTAAAGTGAAATGAGTTGTAAAAAAAAAACTTGTAGTCTGAATTTAGTAATTTTTTTTGTTTATATCAAATACATCACAACAAAAACACAAAAAATTAACCTAAAACCCTTATTTTTTGGGTTTTAGATGGTCGTCCCTTCTACCTTTTCTCAGGGGTACCCAGCCTCTCTCCTTTCCAAGGGAAAATATCAAACATATTCTCATGCTACTTAATCAATCTAAAAGGCAAGACAAACCTAATTCACCAGTAGATTGCTAAAGAAAACAATATTTATTATCTTTCTTCATTATCTGAGAAAACACCTTTATTACTTGAACAAAGAGATAAGGAGACATTGACATTTCGTGACTCACCCTAAGCACTTAAACCCAAACCTCCTCGAAATTCCCATTTATATTAAGTAAGTACATGTCAAACACATATTAACTCTTTAAATAAAGTTCACATGGAAGCATATATAACATTAATACAACTAGAGTGGTTGAAAATCTCAAAATTATTTTGTCGAGACAATCAAATATGTTAAACAAAAAATTATAATCTTTAGTTTGACCAACTAGAACCAGAAAAAGAATACATAAAAAATAAAACAAAGCAAAGACGACGAACACAAATATTTCAATCTCATGCCTCAACATAAGGGGAAGAAAGCCGACAACCACCAAAAACTAACCTAGTGATAGAGCGTGAAATGCCCGATCAATAGAATGGTGTGGACAATGATACTTTAGTGTTCGTTATTGGTGATGTTCTTGCTGGATATGCTTTTGGCTAAGTGTAATAATCTAAAATTAGATAAAGGTTGGGACCACAAGGAGGTGTGCCTCCTGATAACACTCCGACAGTTAAGTCAGTATTGGAATCGGGTACCGATGAGAATATATGTTGGACTACATCCGATTATAATATGAACATTGTAAGAATATAAGTGATACATTTTTAGACGCAATCCATGTGTATTTATAGATAAGAACCATTATACCTGTTTGAGATTTAGTAGTATTCTACTCAGGAATATTTGAGTAGAGGCCATATCCTTTGGGAGTTATATTATTGATTTGTTCCCTCTGTCAAGAATGATAGTCATATTGTAATATTGACGAGGCTTGATGTTTGGTCTCTCAGACGGGATGAGATCGTGGCATAGATGGCATCCACGACATAGCATGACCGAACATATCAATACCCCTCTTTAATTTGTACGAACGGGGCCAAATATTTACATGGACCATACCCCCTCCATCCCAAAATTAATGTCCACTTACTAAAAATAATATCTCAAAAATATTGTCCACTTAGAATTTGAAGACACTTTATCTTACCATTTTACACTATTACCCTTATTTAAGTATTTATATTTATGTTTTCAATGAATATTTAAAATATCAAGACACTTTATGAGGGGTATTTTAGTAATGGTGAATGTAATGATTGTGTTTCTTAATCTGTATGAAAAGCTAAGTGGACATTATTTTTGGGACGTAGGGAGTATAAGAGATTTTATATACCTTCCCCTTTTATGTTGATGTGGACAATGATTTTGAACATTTCTTTTCCCGCCATCGTGGACAAGCGTTTATTTAAGACTGTCGTAACTTCATAATTGTCTTGGTAATGGTGGGGAGTCACGTGCTCCTCCATGCAGGATTTAAGGTCTTGGGTCAATATGACCTCAGGGAGATAAACTGTCATCTAGGGCTGTAAACGAACCAAGCCGCTCGCGAGCCGCTCGAGCTCAGCTCGGTAAAAAGCTCGTTCGTTCATATAAACGGGAAAAAAAAGTTCGTTCGAACTCGTTCCTTAAAAAATGCGTTCGTTCGAGCTCGTTCGTTAACTCGTTAAAAAATAATAATCTATAAATTAATGGTTTAGTTATCAATAAATATATTGTTAAAAGTATAATAAAAATAAATTATTCGTTAATAACTCGATATCGGCTCGAAAAAAGCTCGTACGATATGTTATCAAGCCTTAAAATTTGAGCTCGGCTCGACTCGTTAAAATTTGAGCTCGACTCGGCTCGACTCGTAAATCTTATCAAA
This sequence comes from Nemophila menziesii, assembly GCA_029959085.1. Lineage (NCBI taxonomy): Eukaryota > Viridiplantae > Streptophyta > Magnoliopsida > Boraginales > Hydrophyllaceae > Nemophila > Nemophila menziesii. Next base: position 69,348,575 of record JARWIR010000003.1, on the reverse strand, counting down.
CAAGCTTGCACATCTAGTATTCGGCTCGACTCGGTTCGTTTACAGCCCTAATCATACCCTAGATTCTCAAGGTTCAAGCAACTGTAGGTCAAACGTATCTGAGACGAATTCAAATAAATCAGTAACTTAACCCCATGATTTTTGTAATAATTCAATTAAATATGGCTTTGTTGATTCATAAGTTAAGTTAGAAGGATATATGAAAAACGAGAATGCTATAAAGAATATTAGCAATAAGAACAAACTGTTGAAGAGGAAGAAAGATAACAAAAATTTAGATAGTAATTAAGGTAGTGATAATAACGTCAATTCGAGAACAAACAAATAAGTATCCGAAAGCAAATAATAGTCAAAGTGGAGGCAAAAATGATAATTTAATTACTGAAGATGATAAGAAATGAAAACAATTTTAATGAGGAATTGAGAGGGTGCACAATTCTCTAGGCAAAGAATTAAACATTATGTCGAAGAACTAGAGGATAAAGTTCATGCAATGCATTCAACTATTTAAGATCTGAACGCTAAGATTTCGTATGTAATAACGGTGAACATGACTTTATTGCAACAATTGGGTAGCTTCTGCGTATGGTGGGGGCAAAGGTGTGATAAATAAACATATAAATAAAGATAATAATAAAGGACATATCCTTGACTACCACGAGAAACTCACAACAAGTATGACAGATTGTTTGCAAGTTTAGTTGATAAGAAAAGTTCATTCGCAGGGATTTAATCCATTAGATCTACTTGTATCAAATAAGCTTTGACAAATTTAGATGTTTATAAGAAAATATAATAAGATGAATAATTTTTTGATGTGTGAAATAATAGATAAGAATGAAGATAAATAAATATGAATGTAATTCAGATAAATTAGGGTTACCAATATGAGCCTATCTTACTTAGTTGTTATTTTAATCTTAAGGGTGAATTGAGCATTATATATTAATCGGGATTCTAAATTCTACCTAATCTCCGTCAAGGTGGACTTAGGAGCTACCTCTCAACTACCAAGGGACTTGGGAAAGGGGACTCTGAGTAATGATCAGTGGTTAAATCAAACCTTTATGGCTATCTAGTTAGGCAAGCCTATCAGGATCACTACCGCACACTAGACAATTATGTGGTGTTGTCAATAATTGAATCCCCCTTCCGGGTGTTAACTCAATTACTAAGGATAGTCCTAAGATTGGCCAAATCTAGGTATGGAACAATAAGTCAAAGCAAACAATACCAATATACGCCAAGCTCAAATAAATCAAAATAACAAATAGTATTATGAAATGTAGACAAAATAATAACCCAACAATTAATAGTAAAACTTATAGAATAAAAGCTTAGAAGTATGATGAAACCACAAATCTATAGCTAATTACTCTAAATATAGAGAAGGAGAGATGTATAAAAGGAGTTTGTCACTCTCCTTCTTCTTGCTTCTTGTCTTCCTCTACAGGTCAGCTTGCTTCTTGGATGATAAACTTGATACTAATTATAATTTTCAAGCAAAGACTAATATATGGCTTAGAATTGAGCAAGGACATGTTTACAATGATAAGAGGATGTATATATAGGTGTTAAGGAAGCCCTAATTCGGATTCTTGGAGTAGAAGACAAGCAATTAGACTTCTTTTCCAAATCAAATCCGTTTCCTAAAATATAGCAAAAGGGAAAAATTGATGATGTTTTGTTCTTGTCATAATTTCTTAAATATTGCTCTGATTGACGTGTTCTTTATATCGAAAATGACAGCGTCGAAAAGATCTACACTTTTTATCGGACCGTTCTTCCAAATTCCTTGCCTTTTTTGAGTTATGATCAATTTAATGGACATAGTTGCTGAAATTCAGATTTACTTAACAACTTTTCTTTTCCTATTTTTTTTTACTTCCTTTTATCTCCAATTTCCATCCTTATCTTATTTCCTTTATCTCTTGGAATTGATTTGGCATCTAATTAATTACCATATATCTTTAAAGTTTCACAATCATCAAACAATTAAATCAAACATGCTCTAAAAATAATAAATCATCTAATCAAGACAAGAAATAAGAATATACTGAAATATAAGTAATAATCAAGTATTGACTATCCTAATTACACCTAAAATGATGTCTCCAACCTAGATTAAATCATCAGGAGACATCAAGGTGGTTATCGGGGCGGCTGCACCTCCTCTGATGTATCCATAGGTGCCAACTCCACCATACATCGTGAAATCGCAAGGCTCTTCTCAAGTGCCAATTTTACCTATCCGGATGTTGAAGCTTCAACCAATCGTATCAACTCCAAAGACAAGCAGGAAAGGCAAAACTAAGAAAAGTGAAGCGAAAACCAAGACCAAAGGCCGTTGGTGTGAAATTTCTATGGTTATTATTATTTATAGTTCTTTTCAGCTGGTTAGTTACTATGGTAAGCGTAAGAAACGGAGCCAAGGAAGCTTTCATAGGTCTTGGATCGGATTTCGTGGGTTGGATTTCGTCCAAGAATCATCGAGGGAGAGTATTAACTATAAATGTGATCGGGTTAAACGAGAAATAAACAGTGGGCCCAAAAGTAAAGGTGGAGGGAACGAAAGTGAAGTTTTAATGGCTTCATTATACGTTCTGAGAAACAAAAAGCTCATGAATTTCGATGAAAATTTTATAACCATTTTGTTCTCGCTAGTGAAAAAGCTATGGTAGAGTCGGAAGAGTTGAACGAGAAGACTAATTTAGTAATTCCTTGATATATGTCCCTTATTGTACCTAGAATAGGACAAAATGTTAAAAGACACCCTCACCTTACTCTGGGTACCACTTATTCCAAGAAGGAGTCCACCTAAGCTGATGGTGGATTACGAAAATGGTTTCGTGAAGGACTTGTTGGTAAATATATATATATATATATATATATATATATATATATGTATATATATATATATATATATATATATATATATATCTTGTTGGTCAATTGGATTTTTCCAAGTGTGGACTAACGACGTTGACTCAATTGTTTGATATTCACTTGGTTAAAACCATTGAGAAGTGAATGAGAAATTGAGTATAAAAATTTGGAGAACAAAAAGAACGAAGCTTATAAATATATCTTCATATCCTGAGTTTTGAACACGGGACGTGTTACAAGTAAAATCCAAAATGAGATCTGTTTTGGTCACGTGTGTGTAAATAAAACACTAAAGAAAACGGTACCAAAAAATTCTATCTTGTGACCGTTATCTAAGCGCACGTGTAAACTAAAACATATTGTCACTGAAGCAACATGTTGTTTCATGTAATGCTTCAATGGTTAAATGTCTCCTAATTTGAACAGTCACGTACCCATTGAATGGTGTTGCATTGCCTCTTATTCATTTCTATAAATAGGGAGGCCTCCCACCATTTTTAAAGACAAGAATCAGAGAAATAAAATCTGAAATATTTACTAGGGTTTTTTGCATATACATATTATAATGTTTTGAGAGAGAAAGACAATACATATTTAGTTCGCCGTTGTCAATCTTTGTGTAGTGCTGCTATCGATTGACTTGAGTCCGTTGTATCCTGGGAGATCATCGCTATCAATTGTGAGCACCATAGCAGGGCGAATAGATCTTAAGGACATTGAACCAAGTTCAAGCCTCGGAATTTCTTTTTGCATTCTATACTGTAAGTTTATCAATTATATTTCTTAATTCCTGCATTTATATTTAGTTAAATCTATTTGTTTACATATTTAACACACCAGAAACAACAACTTAAGATCTATCTCGTTTTCTGTTGTGTTAATTATTGAAAAAAAAATTGTTTCTCTTATGTGAAAATTTTGTGTTTTTGGCTTTTCAACCTTGTTACTTTTTGTTTTAATATACTATCATTTTATGTAATTTTGATAGTTGTGCATTTGTTTAGTTTATCTTTCTTCTGTAATATATATATATATATATATATATATATATATATATATATATATATATATATATATATATATATATATTATTTTGATTTGAATCCAGTAGCTTTATAGTCTGAAACCCTTTTTTAATCAAATTACTGCCTTTTTGTACAGTAACATTTATTTACTTTTATTTGTACAGTAACATTTATGTACTTTTGTTTGTGTTTACTATCTGTTTATCCATTTTCTTTTCTGCTTTATTTGATTTTTGCTTGTACCCCTTTAATTCCTTTTGTCCTCTACAGCAAGAATATAAATAAATCTTGGGGGACTAACAAGAACATAAAAACTTGGGGAATTAAAGGATACTCTATCAATCATCCTAAACAAGAATTTATTCTTGGCGATAACATTTAGATTCCTTTTTGTTGTTTAATCATTTTTTTATAAGGATCGTGTTTGTCGTTAGTTGATTTTATAAAAACAATTTGTTGAATAATTGTGGTTTCTATTTGTGATAGAAACGATGTCTACTGAGATAGGCAATGCATCCGGAAATGATGGAACCGGTAACAACATACCATCAGCAATCCCGATTGTGAGGAATGCATTTGGCCCTATTGGACCCGCTGAGAAGCCTAAGAAGTTCAATGGAAATGACTTCAAGAGGTGGCAACAGAAGATGGTGTTCTATTTGACCACCTTAAGTTTAACCAAGTACTTAACGGAAGATGCACCTGCATTGGGTGAAAATCCAGACGTACAGACAGTAGCAGCAGTTGATGCCTGGAAAAATGCTGATTTCTTGTGTAGGAATTATATCCTAAATGCATTGGATAATACACTTTACAATGTGTATAGTCCTTACAAGACTGCTCAGGAATTGTGGGAATCTCTTGATCGAAAGTACAAAACTGAAGATGCCGGCACAAAGAAATTTGTAGTCGGAAAATTTCTTGACTTCAAGATGGTAGATTCCAAGACAGTCATGAGTCAGGTACAAGAGTTCCAATTAATATTGCATGAGCTCGATGCTGAAGGCATGAAATTGGGAGAAACTTTCAAAGCGGCTTCTATAGTCGAAAAACTGCCTCCTTCGTGGAAAGATTTCAAGAATTATCTGAAACACAAACGCAAGGAGATGTCAGTTGAAGACCTGATTGTGAGGCTAAGGATTGAGGAAGATAACAGGATGTCTGAAAGGAGGACCAATAATCGTTTTGTGGAGTCAAAGGCAAATGTTGTGGAGCAAAACAGGCCCAATAACAAAAAACGAAAGAACTCAATCCAAGAGCAGTCAATCAAAAATAAGAAGATCAAGTTCTCTGGTAACTGTTATGTGTGTGGTAAAGTAGGACACCGTGCCAAAGACTGTCGAAGTCGCAAAGACAATGGAAAAGGAAATTTCAAGAAAGGAAAGCAAGGTCAAGCAAACATGACAGAGATTAACGATCTGGTTGAAGATGTTAATGAGATTGATCTCGCTGCAGTTATTTCTGAAGTGAATTTGGTTGGGAATCCCAAACAATGGTGGGTGGATACTGGGGCCACCCGACATGTATGCTCTGAGAAAAATATGTTCAAAACATACAAACCAGCGACAGCTGAAGAGATCTTATTTATGGGCAATTCCGCTACTTCAAAAGTACTTGGAACTGGAACCGTTGTCTTGAAGATGACTTCCGGAAAAGAGTTGAGTCTCAATAATGTTTTACATGTACCTGATATTAGAAAGAATTTAGTGTCAGGTTCCTTGTTGAGTAAAAATGGATTTAAATTAGTGTTTGAATCTGATAAGTTTGTACTCACTAAAAGTGGGATGTTTGTAGGAAAAGGGTACCTTTGTGACAGTTTATTTAAGATGAATGTAATGACCGTGGTACCCAAAACTACTTGTAAGAATGTAACTGACAATGCTATTAATAATATTACTAGTTCTGCTTACTTGCTTGAGTCTCCTACTTTATGGCATAACAGATTAGGACATGTGCATTTTAAGTCTTTGCATAAACTTGTGAATTTAGGTCTAATACCTAAATTGGATCTCGATTCTCATAAGAAATGCGAGATATGTGTTGAAGCCAAATTGGCTAAAGCTCTTTTTAAATCCGTGGAAAGGAGTACTGAACCATTAGGGTTAATACACAGTGATATCTGTGATTTAAAATATGTGCAAACGAGAGGCGGTAAAAAGTATTTTATTACTTTTATCGATGACAGCACCAGGTATTGTTATGTGTATTTACTAAGAAGTAAAGATGAAGCATTTGAGGCCTTTAAGCAATACAAAAGTGAAGTTGAAAATCAACTAAGTAAGAAGATCAAAATACTAAGGAGTGATAGAGGTGGAGAATATGTATTCCCTTTCGAGAAATATTGTCAAGAGCAGGGTATTATTCATCAAATTACTGCTCCTTATTCTCCTCAACAAAACGGTATTGCAGAACGCAAAAATCGTACTCTAAAGGAAATGATGAATTCTTTGTTGATTAATTCTGGTTTACCCCAGAATTTGTGGGGGGAAGCTGTCTTAACAGCGAATCATATTCTCAATAAGTTACCCCATAAGAAACTCGAGAAAACTCCATATGATCTATGGAAAGGACGACCACCTAGCTTTCAATACTTAAAAGTGTGGAGGTGTCTAGCTAAAGTAAGAGTTCCTACTCCGAAAGAAATAAAGATTGGACCCAAAACAGTTGATGGAATCTTTATTGGATATGCGAACAATAGTTCCGCTTATCGATTTCTTGTTCATAAATCTGAAATTGATGACATTCATGTCAATACAATTTTAGAGTCAAGAAATGCATTCTTCTTTGAAGATATCTTTCCTTGTAAGTTTAGACAAGGAGAAACGTCTCTTAAAAGAACTCATGAGCAGAGTCATGATAGAGAATTAGACCAAGGGTCTATAAGTGAAGATGAACCGAGACGTGGTAAAAGGGCTAGAACGGCCAAATCCTTTGGTCCAGATTTTATAACTTATTTGTTAGAAAATGAGCCCAAAACTTTTCAGGAGGCAATGTCTACTCCTGAAGCTCCTAACTGGAGAGAAGCTGTAAACAGCGAAATTGAGTCCATCATGCAAAATCATACATGGCAACTGGTGGATCTTCCTCCTGGAAATAAACCCTTAGGGTGCAAATGGATTTTCAAAAGAAAGATAAAGGCCGATGGAACAATTGATAAGTACAAGGCTAGGCTTGTAGCCAAGGGTTATAGGCAAAAAGAAGGACTTGATTATTTTGATACCTATTCACCAGTTAGTCGTATAACATCCATTCGTATGTTAATTGCGATTGCTGCGATTAACAATCTTGAGATACATCAAATGGATGTAAAGACAGCCTTCTTAAATGGCGATTTAGATGAAGAGATCTATATGGAACAACCTGAGGGGTTTGTGGTTCCCGGCCAAGAGAATAAGGTGTGTAAGCTTATCAAATCGTTATATGGTTTGAAACAAGCTCCTAAACAATGGCATGAGAAATTCGATCAAGTCATGTTGTCAAATGGCTTTAGAATTAATGAATGTGATAAATGTGTGTATGTAAAAGGCACGAATCATGAGTATGTCATTGTTTGTCTTTATGTGGATGATATGTTAATCATGGGAAGTAATTTAGATATCATCAAAGCGACAAAGAAGATGTTGAATACAAGGTTCGACATGAAAGATTTAGGAGTGGCGGATGTCATTTTGGGAATGAAAATTATTAAAACATCTGATGGACTTATCCTATCTCAATCTCATTACATTGAAAAGATTCTTGATAAATTCAAGAAATATGACTCAAGTCCAGTGAAGAATCCTATAGATGTAAATTTACATCTAACTAAGAATACTGGCGAAGGAATAGCTCAGTTGGAGTATTCGCGCATTATTGGTAGTCTAATGTACTTAATGAATTGTACAAGACTCGATATTGCATATGCCGTCAGTAAGTTAAGTAGATATACTAGCAATCCAGGGCAAAACCATTGGATAGCTATTGTAAGAGTTCTTAGATATTTGAGATATACTAAGAACTATGAGTTGCATTATACAAAATATCCAGCTGTTTTAGAGGGATACAGCGATGCGAATTGGATATCAGATTCAAGTGAAACAAAATCTACTAGTGGTTATGTATTCACTTTGGGAGGTGCAGCCGTATCTTGGAAATCTTCTAAGCAAACATGCATAGCTCGATCCACAATGGAATCTGAGTTCATTGCTTTAGATAAAGCTGGAGAAGAAGCAGAGTGGCTTCGAATTTTTTTAGAAGATATACCGTGTTAGACTAAGCCTGTGCCATCTATTTGTATTCATTGCGATAGTCAATCTGCGATTGGAAGGGCACAAAGTAACAATTACAATGGTAAGTCTAGACATATTCGTCGTAGACATGATACCATAAAAGAACTACTCTCTAATGGAGTTATTTCAATTGACTATGTGAGGTCAAAAGATAATATCGCGGATCCGCTTACCAAAGGGCTATCTAGAGAGTTAGTTTATAATTCATCGAGGGGAATGGGTCTTAAACCTATATCTTGAAAGTTGCCATGCGGAAACTCTACCTAGTTGACTGGAGATCCCAAGATCTAGGTTCAAGGAGACAACTGGTATGTAAATTGCAACTAGTTATACATTGTAGAGGTTTTGTAAACCTCCTACCTATTCCTATGACGAGCTGACAGTGTTACCTATAAAATGTTAAGGTTAAGCTATGCTTTTAATGGTTCTTGTAGCTTGATAAATTCAAGTTGTGTAGTACATGATACTCTTAACAAGTCAACCACCTATCTGAGTAAGGAGTGGGCCGCTTCTACGAGAATTTTTAGGTTAAATTCTCCGAGAGTACTCATGAAACCAGGAGTTGTTCAGGGCCAAAATGAACACAACAATGAGAACTTCAAGAATGTACCGAGGGGTGCTGTGTGATTTCTATTGTCTTGGTATGCACAAAAAGCCGAACAGTTCAAGACATCGCGTTCACTGGTTGGCGAGTATATCCGATAGATCTCACTAGGGCAAGGTTCAAGGTCTTTGGCTACCTTTCTCGATGCAGTATCTCTCTACTGTCTTCTCTCTCGTGTTTTTGCATTTTTTGTTGGTTAGTCATTTTCCATTCATGTGGGGGATTGTTAGTCAGTTGGATTTTTCCAAGTGTGGACTAACGACGTTGACTCAATTGTTTGATATTCACTTGGTTAAAACCATTGAGAAGTGAATGAGAAATTGAGTATAAAAATTTGGAGAACAAAAAGAACGAAGCTTATAAATATATCTTCATATCCTGAGTTTTGAACACGGGACGTGTTACAAGTAAAATCCAAAATGAGATCTGTTTTGGTCACGTGTGTGTAAATAAAACACTAAAGAAAACGTTACCAAAAAATTCTATCTTGTGACCGTTATCTAAGCGCACGTGTAAACTAAAACATATCGTCACTGAAGCAACATGTTGTTTCATGTAATGCTTCAATGGTTAAATGTCTCCTAATTTGAACAGTCACGTACCCATTGAATGGTGTTGCATTGCCTCTTATTCATTTCTATAAATAGGGAGGCCTCCCACCATTTTTAAAGACAAGAATCAGAGAAATAAAATCTGAAATATTTACTAGGGTTTTTTGCATATACATATTACAAAGTTTTGAGAGAGAAAGACAATACATTTTTAGTTCGCCGTTGTCAATCTTTGTGTAGTGCTGCTATTAATTGACTTGAGTCCGTTGTATCCTGGGAGATCATCGCTATCAATTGTGAGCACCATAGCAGGGCGAATAGATCTTAAGGACATTGAACCAAGTTCAAGCCTCGGAATTTCTTTTTGCATTCTATACTGTAAGTTTATCAATTATATTTCTTAATTCCTGCATTTATATTTAGTTAAATCTATTTGTTTACATATTTAACACACCAGAAACAACATTACATACTCTTGTATGCTTCCTTTTATCAAAGGGACGATTCCTTATCTTGTGACTGTTTAAGATGTAAGAGAAAAAGATTAAGTTGTAGTATCAAAATTATTATCATGACTGTATTTTTAAGTTTCAACTTATAATATATAGACAGATAATGATTAACATCACAATTGTAGAATTTCGTTCGAATATAACTTAAAGCAAAGAGACTTAGTTTTTGTTCAACCATCTAATCGTTCTAGATTCATCTTGAACTCTCCAAGACACCCTTACTCTATTAACTTGTATATGGCAGCAAGCCTATCGAGGCAAACCAATCAAGTGACAAGCATGTGCAATTCTAAGTCCATATTATACTTATCTTGTTTTTTGCTTCATGCATAAAACGAGGGGGAGTCATGCCTATTAAGGATTCCATAGTTGTTGCATCTCTTTTGCTAATAATAATCTCCTTGTTGCATAACTTTTTATCATAAAAAATTAAGAGAATGTTAGCAAAAAGCTTTTCTCTAAATGATCAAATTAGTGTTATAATGTGATAAATTATTTACATCTTTTGAAACATCTATGTACTTATCTTTTTTACTTCCCTTAACATGTTATGAGGAAGATGGATGGTCAAAATTAGGCTACAAATATAAAAAAATGTTTTTTTTCCTTTAGCGAGGGTTGGTGAACTAGTGGTTATGGATGATTCATGGTGACAAGTCCTGCAGTAACCAACGTCGGGTTACGATGAGAGTGGCGACAATAGTTGGGGATGACGATGGTTATGGATGCTTATAGTAGAACAGTGGTTAGAGTTGTTAAAGAAATAAGTAAGAGCCTTCATATTAATATAATGATCGTGTTACAGTTTATTAAGAATAAAAGTATAAATAAGAATTGCCCAATTTTCTCTTTATTTTTATTAAATTTTTAATTGTCTGTCAAAGTGCTTAAAAATTGAACATTTATAAAGGTATAAATTGAAAGGATGTTTTGAAATTGTGAACCAACACACAGACGAGTATAGGTAATTGACCAAAAATAGAATTAGGTCACGGAAATTTCCCAAATTGCCGTTTAATTATGTTAAAATCTTGACTTTGTTAACCAGTTTGGATTAGCTCACTGGCCAAGGTCCTGGTTATCCGATCTAGTGGTGTAGGTTCGAATCGAGTCAATGACTCCGAATCCAAAGTGGTTTTCCTATTTAACAAAAAAAAAATTATCTTCGTTTGTTGAAATATATGACAAATGAAACATTTGTAAAGATATGCCTCAAAAAAGAAATATTTTAAAATTAGAGTAATAATATATATCTTTGATATATTACTTATGACATGAAAAAAGTTTAATTTGAATAAAAATAATTTATTGATTAAATTAAAAAAATAAAAATATTTATATCGTATTATTTATATATAAATTATACTATATCATAGTATGAATTTGGATGGTATATTATTAGTTTTAAAATTAAAATTATGACCCAAACAAAAAGAATGACTATAATAGAAATTAGTTTTATACTTTCTCTAAAAGATAATACCATAAACAAACCCTTGCATTACAAGTTTTAACAAAAGTCACTTAAATCCCAATTTCCATTATTCCATCAACGTTCATTTACTTTAATTCCTCAATCCCATTAAAGTCCCACAACGTCTCTTCACTTTCGCACAACTTTTATTTAAACTAAATTGCACTCACAAAGTCACTCAATACACAATTATAAAATCAAGAAAAGTCGTATACAGAGAGAGAAGATGGATATTCGTGAAGGTGATCTTGTGGAAATATGCAACGATGAAGATGGTTTCTTTGGCTCTTACTTTGAAGCCAGAGTTATTCGAAAGATGAAAAAGGGAGACAAATTAGAAGTGGAGTATCTAACTCTATTGAAAGATGAAAACGCAAATAAGCGTTTAACGGAAATTGTTGAAGCGGAAAGGGTGAGGCCAACCCCACCTTTAATACTCGAAACCTTCGACTTTAACGTTTCCGAAAGAGTAGATGCATATGATCTCGACGGTTGGTGGGTCGGTAGAATCACCGGTAGAGTCGATGATGATACGTACTCTGTATATTTCGATAGCTCCGGTGATGAGCTTCCCTATCATGTTTCAAAATTGAGAGTTCATCAAGAATTTGACAATGGCGAATGGATTCGTCTTCGAAGACCCGCATGAGATGAGAACGAGAAAAGACAGAGACGAATTCTTGTTCGTTAGTCGTCAATTTCCTTATCATGCGCATGTATTTTATGTTTAATCTTTACTTTTCTTGTTTTTCTTTTTCTTTGTTCCTGTCTTAGACAGAGTTGTATTAATTTACGAATTCTTGTTTGTTAATTTCTCGTCAATTTCCTTATCATGGGCATGGATTTTTATGTTTAATCTTTACTTTTCTTGTTTTTCTTTTTCTTTGTTCATGTCTTAGAGTTGTAAACATAGATAGGTTCATAGTAAAATTTCATTACAAACTCTTTTATGAGCAGAAATATAAAACTTGAAACCCTTCCGGTGACTCAAACAAGAAAACAAAAAACAAAACGTTTAACAGGTGTTCATGGTCAAGATGAGAGTATCCTCTATCCAGGAGCGTAATAACTTATTTTTTCTTTGGGTCCTCGAAATATGGCAGAGTCGAAAGAGTCAAAAGATTTAGTAATTCCTCGAAATATGCCCCCTGCTGTCCCTTATGTTAAAAGACACCCTCATCTTGCTTTGGGTCCCGATTATTCTGAGAAGGAGTCCACCTCAGTTGATCGTGGATTACAGCAATGGATTTGTGAAGGACTCGCTGGTAAATGATATAAATATCTCTTCTTTATTGTTTTCTTGCAATTTGGTCCTCGAAACTTTATTTTTTCTCTGGTTTTTCTGCAGGGCCGATGCTAAGTTCAGGTATGTGCACAGAAGTGTTTCAGTTTGAAGTTTCACCCGCTTCTACTAAAGGAGGGATTATTTCTGCTACCTCGTCAAAGAATGTTACATCGGATCATGTTCAAAACTCGACAAACCTGAACAAGGTGCTACGTAGAAGGATACTTCATGGGGTTCCGATTCCTCCTCCCGGATATCTACTCATAATATATCGAAAAATCATACAAGTTACAACTGGAAAAGATTCGCAGAAAGAGAGGTTTAATGAAACAAATTCATACTCTTCCTCGATGGTTGATGGAGAAGATATAATTGGAGGACAAAAATCTTTATCGAGGATTTTTATGGTGGTTATGATAGATAGTGTTAAGTATGTTACGTACTCTTGTATGCTTCCTTTTTTTAAGGAACGGTTCCTCATCTTGTGACTGTTTAAGATGGAAGAAAAGATGATAGTATTATCATGATTGAGTCTGTTAAAGTTTTAACTTATGTAATGTAGAAAAATAATGATCAACATCACAATTGTAGAATTTTGTTAGAGTGTAACTTAAAAGCAAAGATGCAAAAGCCTATTTGGGATTGATTATTTTAGAGCTAAAAGTGTTTTTTAATTAAATTTTAAATATTTGTAAAAAATATTAAAAAATATTTTGACATCTAAAATCACTTTAAGTGATTATTTTAATAATCACTAATCTAATGCTTTTCCTAAAAGTGATTTTTAGAGGCTAAAATATTACTCCTTCCGTTTCAAAATGTTTGTCCACTTACTAAAATTAGTGTTTCAAAATATTTGTCCACTTAGTATTTCAAGACATTTTTTCCCAATTTTTTCTATTACTACCCCTATTAAAAAATTAAAATTTATATTTCCAATACACATTTAAGAAATCAAGACACTTTATGAAGGGTTATTTTGTAATAGGGATTGTAATCATTAATTTTCTTAATTTGTGTGAAAAGCAAAGTGGACAAACATTTTGAAACGGAGGGAGTACTATGGATCTAAAATCACTTTAAGTGATTATTTTAAAAAGCAATCCCAAACGTGCACTTAGGGCCTGTTTAGAAAGTGATTATTTTAGAGTAAAGAAATGTTTTAGAATAAAATTCAAAATTTTAAAAAATTATTAAAATTAATTTTGAAATCTAAAATTATTTTAAATGTTTTTTTTAAGAAGCACCTATTTGTTGTTTCTCATAAAAATACTTTTTAAAGTCAAAAAAATTCTTAAAATACTAAAAGCACTTTTAAATACTTCTCTAAAAAAGCACTTTCAACGGAAACTTAAGTTTAGTTCCACCCCCTAATAATCATACTCTTTTTTTGTTGTTGTTCAAAGTCCTAATAATCATACTAGATACATCTTGAATCCACCAAAACACCCCCTAGTAACAAGCATGTGCATGTAATGCAATTCTAAGTTCAACCATGGTTGCAGAAGTACCCTTCCAGAAGATTAAGTCTTCAACCTCTTCATCGGGTTGAATAAATATTCACAACTTAGAAATAAAGTGTAGAGTCAAGTTGACCATGCCATCTAGTTCATATAATGAATTAAAACAAGAAACTTTGCTCATGGAAATCATGAACATGGATTTTACTAATTGATCCTAACTCTATCTATCAGTCTATGATTAACCATTCAACCATAATATGCTATATGCACCGTTGTTGCTAACTTTATGCTTGACCATATTTTTTCAATTAGTACACTAAGGTTCTATATATTTCTCTACTTAAGTAAAACTTTATTGCATAAAATCAATTTATATAGACTTTTTAAGTATAAATACACCAAAATTATTTCAACAGAATATGTTACTAGGTACTTATTTGAAAAAACAGTTCAAGTCCTTCAAGATTTTCAAAAGTAGTCTAAATTTTTAAAAACACTATAAAAAAACACCAAACATATGCTTTTAAAATAAACACTTGAAAACATATTAAATTTAAATTATTATATTTTAGTATTTTTAACAAATATTTTAAATTTTATTAAAAAATGTTGTTTTAATTAAGAGTATTTGTAGCTTTAACATAAGAATGAAACTACAATATTCTTAGTTATTTCTTGTCTCTAATCTAGGAGGTATAGGGTTCGAATACCCTCAGCTTTATTATTTCTTGAGCCCTTAAATGAGGTAAAGCAAGAGGTGCAAGGTTAGAGGCCCATCCGTAATGGTAACCTAGTTCTGATTAAGTGGAAATATGCATGAGGAGGCGTGTATATTTCCTATGGGAATAGTCGTGATGCGAGTAAGCTGGCGCAGACACCTATATATCAAAAAGAAATACAGTATTCTTCAATGCAAACCATTATTATTGAACATCTGTTTATTTGTATTATTTTGGCACCATCTATTAGGGTTGCTCAAATGAAACCCAAAACTTGTAAACCTGCATCACCCGACCCTCGCGCACCTGTTGACCCTATAGGGTCTAAAAATGTTTTTTTGAGTTTGATCCAACCCAAACCGCGAGTACCCTAACTCGATTCGTATTCTTTTTATATATATCAGATGTATTGAAAAGGAAGAGTACAGAGTACTCTTACTCCTTCGATATCTGAAAGAGCATTGACCCCATCGACTTACTTGTCTTTTGAGTTTTGTCTGGCCTCTCCACACCTCAAATCTCACACCATCTCTCTCTATCTCTCTCTCGTTTCTCAACAAAGTAATTTATGTTTAATAGTTTGGTTACTAGGTGAGATTGGCACGACTAAGCTTATTATTGATCAAATTCCCCTTTACATGTATATTTTTTACTCGTTTCTTAAGTGTTTGGATTGTGTAAATCTGATGGATTCTTATTCATATGGGTACCTTAGCCGATTTGTGTTCGTTGATATTCAAGTATTCATATCCATTTTAGGTAATTTTCTATACGAATCCTAATTCTTATCAGATTTATCAATTGTATCTTTAGATCTAAGAAATTAAAGCTTTTTTTATTTTTCAGTAATTAAAATTACCTTATTTAACAATCAGATATGTAGCCTTGCATTTGGATGACGTGGAGTGAATTATTCAATTGGGATCTGTTTTATAAGTCTGGTTTGGTGAAAAGAACGGTATGCGCAGCTTACTTTCTAATTTATTACCAAGGAATTAATATGTAGCTTACTATGGCTGTTTTATACGAATCTTATTTCTTATCAGTTCTTTCCTTGTGAAGTAGGCAAGTATAACACTTATCCTAATATTCTTGCATAATAATCTTACACTATACTTTTGTAAAATTTATTTAATAAGAAAAGGTTAATTCTAATAATAGGTTTTAAATTAGAGGAATAATAAGCAAACTTAAAAAAACAAGATAAACCTGTGGGATTTGTGGCTCAGGCCGTGTTTTAGAATAGGGTTTGAATCTGATTGATGTGAGTCTTCACTTCTACTTGTATATGTACTTATGTAATTAATGCATTAACATTTTGTATATTAATTTTTACAGTTACAAACCACGGAACTTGCAAGTGATGGGTATATAACGAATGAGATGGGTATAATATCATCTTTTTGTTACTTAAAAGTTAAAATTTATACTACCTTGGCGCCCATGTACTATATGTAATATATGTTTGCATCTCCTTTTCTTCCCATGATTACTAGTATGAGGAAGTATTTGTTGAGATGGCAACATATTGACATTTGTTAAGTTTTACAATTTATTTGTTAAAGTCCGTCTCTTGTCCCTGAGTGGTCCCTAACTTTATGCAACCGATGAAGAAATAAAATCTAAGGCCAAATTTTAGGCCAATGATGAAACATAAACTGAGGCCAACTACTTAATTGTTTCTTCTCCTTTATGTTGAAAATTTGCAGGAAATAAGATGGATTTGAAGTTGGTTTTGGAATCACAAAAGGATTTGCACCTACTGGTGTACAATTTCTTTATTTTGCACAATAGAGGTTGCAACGTTATGTAATTTTAATAGTGTTGTACTTTTGTAATAGTAATGTAGTGTTTGTAAACTGTTAGAGATAAAAAAACTACTGTAATTTCAACAACTTACTGGTTTTAGAAAGTTACTTTTTGTAGACTCTAACCCGAACCCGACCCAGAACCGACCCCACACGCACTAACCCATCCCGTCCAGTTTTAATAAAAATATTGGGTATTGTGTTTAACTAAAAAACCCAATATTTAGAGTTGGGTGTAGGGTTCACCCCTTAGGGTCGAATACCCGACCAATGAGGACCCCTAATATCGATTTAATATATTTTTGAATTTCAAAGAAAAACAAACTTTTATTTGAACCAATGCAAAAGTTTTCTACTTTCCTATGAATAATCTTATAATTTAAAGACTTTGAATAAAATTTTAATTTGACTTTCTAATAAAATATAATAAAATATTATAAGTATTATAAGATAGAGTTCACTAATATAAGCGATAGGATAGACTGAAAATTTAAAAAAACAAGTATATAACCTAGAAATTTCAAAGTTTGTTGAGAATGCTCATAATAGTTTTTTTAACTTAACTTTTACTTATATAGTGATATAAAAAATTGTTTTAATATGACATCTCATTTTTATTAGATTTGTCTCAAATTTATTATTTATTACAAATTTACGTAAAACAAATATAATATTATATAAATTTTTTATACTTAATATATATACCATTCTATTTTTTTTGTACGTGGGTGGTCCGGGCCACCCTGCGCGCACCATGACTAATTCCACAAAAATATACAAGTCTCCTGATGCATATTCCAGGTAAATCAGAACTAGGTTACCCATGTCCAGGGAAGGGTTCGAACCTTGTACCTTCCACTTTACATCCGTTTGGGAGGGCCTTCGAACCCTATACCTCCATTTAAGTGCTGAAGAAATAGTAAGGGTTTGGCCAGTTGACCCATTTTTTATTTTACCATACATATAGATTCCATAAAAATAAAAATAAGAATAAAATTTACATCTATGATAAAGAATTATAGCCGGAAACATATAATAATTAGTATTGAATCAATAATAATTATACTTTAGGATAATTAATTAAACAAATTACAACCCAACAAACTTTTCACAAAAGGTCCAAGCCAAATATCTGATTGTCTATGTCAAAACTGTCTCTACATAATCTGTTAGGTTGCACTGTATAATTTGTTGGGTTGTATTTAGTAATTTATTGTGTATATGTTCGATTACAAGAAAATTTTGCGACAACATTTTCTTTGTACTTTTTTTTTTAATTTCAAGATATTAATAATCAGAATTTTTATTGCTAATATATAAGTAATTTGATGGGTTGCAACATATAATTTGTTGGGATATCTGTTCATTTATAAAAGAAAGTTTGTGACATCATATTATTTGTAATTTTAAGTCATTCGCACTTTTTATATTTTAAGATGTATTAATTATCTAAAATTTTATTACAAATATTTATAAGTAATTTGTTAGGCTGCACTATACAATTTGATGACATGTGTTTAGTAATTTGTTTGGCTATTTTTTCAATCATAAGGAAAGTCTGCCAGCAACCCAACCGAGCCACCATCAACAATCCACATTCAAATCTATGCATCCATAAATATCACCATTGTCGTTCCTCTGAGCCACCATCAACAACTCACATTCAAATAATACTCCACCACATCCAAAATTATCACCATTGCCACCCATCCTCGTTGTACAGTATCTCGAAAAAACTTGTATTAGTCATGTATACATAACTGGGTTGCGAATTATTTAGCAAATCTAACATAAATTACTAAAATAATCATACATGCAACAAATCTACATGTAATCTAAATAGAAAAAACTCATGAAATCTGAACAAATTACGACAAATCATATAATCTCATACAAACTAGAACCAAATATCGCTTCTTTAATTAGATAATAAAATGCATTACATATTTTTGTTAAGTGTGAACATAACTTGTTTTCTTTGTATTATCTCTAGAATGAATATACAGAAAATAGATTCATCCAAACTTAATTGAAGAAGTGATCGAGTAATGATTTACTCCTTTATATCTTTTACTCTGTTATATTAATGATTGAACTGTATATTAGATATGATTAGCAGCGTATCCATAATAACTAACATATTTACTTTTTTATCGATAACTTTTCGTGTACAAGGGTATTGTGGTTATATAATAGTTAATATTAAAAATTTAGGACTATTTAAGGACAAACTATCCAGTTGAATTCGTTAGAGAATGATTTGTTGGGATTAAAGACTTTTTAAAAAACAACTTTATACTTTATACGAAATAAATGAAATTTATAACTTTGTCCAAAGTTATAAACCATATTTCTACCTAATTACCAAATACAGTAATGATGATAATTATATTTGTTGTTAGAAAGAAGAAAACGGGGTATATAATGTCGAGAAACGCAGGGGGTGAATTTTGTAAAAGATCGTTGTCAGAAAGGTGAACTTGGTAATTAGTTGTTAGGAGAAAATTGATGAGAAGTTTTTAAGTTTTATGGTGGTAGACATTAACCTAAATTCAAATGAAATGAGTTGTGAAAATAAACTTATAGTATGAGTTTAGTCAAATTTTTTTTTGTTTATATGAATTATACTATAATAAAAACACAAAAAATTAACCTAAAGCCCTTATTCTTTTTGGTCTTAGATTACCATCCCTTCTACCCTTTCTTAAGAACACCTTGTCTCCCTCTTTTCCAAAGAAAATATCAAACATCTTCTGATAATACTTAATCACTCTAAAAGGCATGATATACATAATGCACTTGCTACACAAAACAAAATTTATTATCTTTCTTTATTGTCCGAGAAAACACCTTTATTACTTGGACAAAGAAATAAGTAGACATTGACTTTCCTTGTTTCACCCTAACCACCACCAAACCCACCCTCTTCGAAATTTCCATTAATAGTAAGTTAGTACATAGAAACATAAAGGTAAAAACTAACAATATCATTGGAAAAATAAGTAAATTAGATTTCATATAAAAAATATTCAGAAAATTTAATACAACAACTATTACAAAAGGTGGAAAAACCAGAATATAAAGGTATCCCAAAAAAACGTAATACTACAACTATTACAAGAATTGGTAAAAAGAACTTACACGAAAATATTAAGAAAATAATCTAGATACGAATACACAAACAAATGCGGCGTTAAAAAAGATATTGCGGGTATACTGGTATCTCTAACAATGTATCTCTATATTACTCTAATCTCTATGTCAAAATGATTTGACTAATCATGGATAAGAGAGAATTATTATTCTTTTGATTGTTTGGTTCTATCCACTCTAGAATGCAAGTGACAACTAATTTAAAGAGTCATTTATCTGTAATAAAGAGTCATTAAGCCGTCATTAGTTAAGGAAACCATTTTAAATTAAATAATCCCAATGGATTTTCTCACAAATTCCAATGTAAGACTATTAACACACAAATAGTCTTTTTTCACTTCTACCAAGAACATGAAAGAATTAATAAAATAAATCATCTTTAATTTAATAATTCCAACACTCACGTGCATCATTAGATGAAAATTAAAGAACCAAAAATCATCACCATCAAAACAAAAAACATGGTCGACAAGAAGATGAAAATCAAGCTTCTTTAGCATCTGTAAATAGGACCGGGTTTAACAAGAAATGTAAAGGTGGGCCCGAAAGTAGAGGTGAAGGGAACAAGAGTGAGGATTTAATGGCTTCAATATATATATATATTATGAGGGACGATAAGCTTGTGAAAATCGATGGAAATTTGATAATCCATTATGTTCTTGCTAGTGAAAAAACTATGTCATAGTCGAAAGAGTCAAAGGAGTTGAAGGAGAAGACTAGTTTGGTAATTCCTCTAAATATGCCTTGTTGGTAACTGGAACTGGATGGAATATTAAAGGACACCCTCACCTTGCTCTGGGTCCCGCTTATTCCGAAAAGGAACCCACCTCACCTGATGGTAGATTACATCACTTGTTTCGTGAAGGATTCCTTGGTAAATATAAATATTCTTTCTTTATCGTTTTCTTGCAATTTGGTCCCCGGACTTTACTTTTTTGTCTGGTTCTTCTTCAAGGCCGATGCTAAGTTCAGGGATGTGCACAGAAGTGTTCCAATTTGAGGTTTCACCTGCATCTACTAAAGGAGGGATTATTCCTGCTACCTCGTCAAATAATGTTTTTATCGGGCCACGTTCAAAACTCGACACACCTGAACAAGGCGCTAGATAGAAGAATACTTCACGGGGTTTTGATTCCTCGTCCCGGATTGTCTGATCGTAACATTATCAAAAAATCAAACGCTTGGGAAAGATTCAGAGAAAGAGAGGTTTAATGAAACTAATTCAACCTTTGTGATGGCTGTTTCGCTGCTTTTTTATCCTAGGGAAGCAGCCGAGTGTTATGGAGATGATATGATCGGAGGACAAAAATCGTTGTCGAGGATTTTTGTGGTGGTATTAATCAATAGTGTTAAGTATGTTACGTACTCTTGTATGCTTTCGTTTATTAAGGGGATAATTCCAGAATTAAACCTATAAACTATCATTCCTTCTAAAACTAGGTTAAACATTATTTTAATTGTAACTATAGGCCTCATTTGTAAATTAAAAAAAAAAATTAGACCAATACTAATTTCCTTTACTAAAATACCAATTTTTTATTAATTTATTATAAATAATATACTATAAATATATATTAGTTAACATTTTTTTTTAATATTTGCAGGACAGCTGTCGGTCAACTCCGACGAGTTTTTTTTAGTTATTTTTGTAAAAACTTTCGGGGCGACTACCGGTCAACGTCGGTCAACTCTGACGAGTTTTTTTATTTTGTTTTGTTTTTTAGAATTTTTGGATAAAAAATATATCACTATGAATTTTTCTGATTTTTTTCCAACTCCAGCGACCAATTATACCAGAGTTGTACACGTGCCACAAGTACAATACTGTAATTGCCTGTCGCTGCAAGTACAGTATTCTACTTGCCAGTTTCTGCAAGTACAATATTATACTTGCAGTTCCGGTATAACTCCGTTATAATTTTTCGCCGGAGTTAGAATAGTAAAAGAAATTAAAAAAATCGAAAAAAATCACAGTGATATATTTTTATCCGAGAACTGTAAAAACAAAAAATTGTCGAAGACTATCTATGTTCACTGTCGGTCGTCGTCGGAGTGAACTGGTGGTTGCACCAATTTGTTTTTTTTTTAAAGATTCTCGTCGAAGTTAACCATTGACTGTCAGAGATAACACACGTTGACTGTCTAAGTTGACTGGCCAACAAAAGTGGTGGTGATGAAATAAACAGTTGTTTTGTTTTATTATTTGTTATATAAGAATAATTTAGTTAAAATATGTGTAATAGAAAGAGTTATTTGCGGCCTAATTTTAAAAGAATTATAAAACTTGATGCCCAAGTGTAGAATTATAGATGTTATCATTTCCCAATAATATAATGTTTGAAAAAAAAGATTTCGTGACAACATTCAACTATATAATTTATTTTGTCTGTCCAAATATTTAATAAAAGAGGCCATTTAACACATCGTTGGAATAATTTATTCAAATGCAGAATGTTTTTTCATCTAACCTTAAATTAAATATTTATTAAAAGGCCAAACTCAAATAAAAACAAAAAACATCACAAATTACATCGAAACCAAACCCAATTCAAAGGTCTGAGACCAAAGAAAATCCAAGAAAGTGAAGGCAGCATTTTCAAATCGTTAAATTGAGCTGGGAGTTTCACATTCAGGTAAGTGACACCATATTGTTCGTTTATTTCTGTTTAGACCCAGTTAAGTCGAGTGAATTCAATACACCTCCTCGAACCCACGTATTTGTAAAAATGATTATACGATTTATGTTTATAAAGTATCTGATTTGTTGAATTCATATAAAACCCATTCTTCTAGATCATCATAAATATAGTTATTTTGTGTTTTCCCCACTATCTGTTGAATTGAAATTTAAATGTCATGTAGCCAAAATTGTCACTTGTAATGGGTGTTTAGAAACGTCGCCAAAAATTGTTCCTATAAACCCTTGAATTTTTCCTTAATTTCGTATCTATCCAGGATCTGGAAGGAAAAAATGAGTTCTAAAACAAAGAAAAGAGTGGTGGTCGAAAATGGAGATGCAGATGATTCAGTTGTAGCAACCATGATTAGTAACGGAGCAGATTTAGGACCCATGGTTAGATACGGTTTCGAAACAGGAAAACCCGACGCATTAATGCAACAACTCAAAAGCGTCGCTAAAAAGAAAGAAGCAGAAATCGAAGAACTTTGCAAGCTCCATTACGAAGAATTCATAATCGCAGTTGATGAGCTTCGTGGAGTTTTAGTCGATGCAGAAGATTTAAAAGGAGATCTCGCAAGTGATAATCTCAAACTCCAAGAAGTAGGTACAGCATTACTCTTAAAACTCGAAGAGCTTCTCGAATCATACGCCATAAAACAAAACATAACCGAAGCTATCAAAATGTCGCGAAATTGCGTCCAAGTGTTAGAACTTTGCGTGAAATGTAACAGTCATACTAACGAAGGACGATTTTACCCCGCTCTCAAAGCCGTTGACTTGTTAGAAAAAACTTATCTAGAACACATCCCGGTTAAAAAAGTCAAACTTTTAATCGAACGAACCATTCCAGTTATTAAATCGCATATCCAAAAGAAAGTAACTGGTCAAGTTAATGAATGGCTTGTACATGCAAGAAGTACAGCTAAAGATATTGGTCAAACAGCTATACAATACGCAGCTTCAGCTCGTCAGAGAGATGAAGATATGTTAACTCGTCAGAGAACAGCTGAAGAACAAAGTAACCTAGGACTCGGAGATTCAACTTATACATTAGATATCGAAGAAATTAACGAAGATTCCGTATTAAAATTCGATCTAACTCCTTTATATCGCGCAGATCATATCCATAAATGTCTCGGAATCCAAGACCAGTTTCGCGAATATTATTACAAGAATCGTTTACTACAATTAAGTTCCGATCTTCAAATCTCATCTTTCCAACCTTTTCTCGAATCTCACCAACCTTATTTATCGCAAATCGCCGGTTATTTCATCGTCGAGGATCGTGTTTTACGTACAGCTGGCGGATTATTAACCACTAATCAAGTCGAAACCATGTGGGAAACAGCTGTTTCGAAAGTAACATCGATTCTCGAAATACAATTCAAACAAATGGATGTGGCGAGTCATTTACTTTTAGTCAAAGATTATGTTACTCTTCTCGGGACAACCTTAAAACAATACGGTTACGAAGTGCGTCCGATTCTCGATACTTTAAATAGTTCGCGTGAGAAATATCACGAGCTTTTATTATCTGAGTGTCGTCAGCAAATTACTGACGAGATTTTAAACGATAGTTACGAACAAATGGTGTTAAAAAAGGAATCGGATTATCAAGCGAATGTTTTATTATTTCATCTTCAAGCTTCGGATATTATGCCTGCTTTTCCTTATATTGCTCCCTTTTCATTCATGGTACCTGAATGTTGCAGAATCGTGAGATCGTTTATTAAAGACTCGGTTAATTACTTATCTTACGGAAGCCAATTAAATTTCTTCGATTTTGTTAAGAAATATCTCGATAAGTTATTAATCGATGTGTTAAACGAGGTGATTTTGAGTACTATACATAACGCGAAAACAGGGGTTTCTCAAGCTATGCAAATCGCAGCTAATATAGCTGTACTTGAACGTGCGTGTGATTATTTTCTACAACATGCAGCTCAACAATGCGGGATACCCGTTAGATCTGTCGAAAGGCCACAAGGGAATTTAATGGCTAAGATCGTTTTGAAAACTTCACGTGATGCAGCTTATTTAGCTTTAATTGATTTAGTGATATCGAAAGTTGATGAGTTTATGTCACTTACGACTAATATTAATTGGATAACAGAAGATGTACCTCAACATCCACATGAATATACGAATGAAGTGCTTATTTACCTTGATACCCTTTTATCGACAGCTCAGCAGATTTTGCCACTTGATGCGTTGTATAAAGTTGGGAGTGGGGCCCTTGAGCATATTTCGAATTCGATTTTAGCGGCTTTTTTAGGTGATAGTGTGAAGAGGTTTAATGCTAATGCTGTAATGGGATTGAATCTTGATTTGAAAGCGTTTGAATCTTTTGCGGATGAGAGGTTTTTGAGTACGGGGTTGAGTGAGATATATAATGAAGGGAGTTTACGGGCTTGTTTGATTGAGGCCCGACAATTGATAAATTTGCTTATAAGTAGTCAGCCTGAGAATTTTATGAATCCTGTGATTAGACAGAAGAGTTATTATGCGTTGGATCATAAAAAAGTTGCGACTATTTGTGATAAGTATAAGGATTCAGCTGATGGCCTTTTTGGAAGTCTTTCAAGAGGAAGTACAAAACAGAGTGGGAAGAAGAAATCTTTGGATATGTTGAAGAAAAGGCTGAGGGATTTTAATTGATTTGTTTTATGTTATGTAGGAAGAAAATTACTTTTATTAGTTTCTGTTTTTAAAATGTTGTTTAAAATAGAATTGCTTTGTTTAAGAATTATGTTCGATGGTTTGGTTTGGTTTGTTTAAATTTTATTTTTCATTTGATGGAAGATTTATAGAGTTCTTGTACTCTCCCTTGGTAATTTCGAAGAAATTTCCTTCTCCACTAAAATCACCCATAAAATAAAAAAAGTAAATGTCGCCCCAGGTAAATATCAATCTGTAAAAATATGTCATCTAAGGCTATATTATGAAATTTAGACAATAAGTTATGGTAAATAATTATCTCTAGTCATATTTGCATTTTGATGGGTAACTTTGTTGACGGGTATTTTAGCAAATTAGAACCACAAATGAGAGTTACCTATGATAATCCTTTAAATTTATTTAATAATATTCATTCTCCCATGAACACGTGAGCATCTATTTGAATTTTAATACTTAAGAATCGTACTAAATCATTTGCGTTATTCTTCATTCTCTTCTTATTTTCTTTGACGATTTTGTTTATACAAAAATTATGTAAAGTAAAATGATAGCAACTAAAAAGAAACTCATTGTGTCATAAAAATGTAATAAAAAGTGCAACTTGTCACTTTTAAAAAATAAGGGATGTCTTTGTCAAAGTATATAAAAATAAGGACCTAATAAGATATTTTAATGAATAACCATCGTTCCCTCCAGCTAACGCACACCAAGAACACACATCAAACACACACAGTAAGAGAAAAATGGTGGTACAGATCGTGGAACCAAACACATGCGTTAGAGGATGCTGCCATAGCGAAACAATCCCTCTCCATCTCCCTCCTTCTTCATATTCTCTCTCTTCCACCATTGCTAAAGGTACTTTCCTTTTTCAGTCTCTGTGTATTACATGTGTTTCAGTGTGTGTATTTCATGCTTCATTACAGGTGCAGAAAGCGTGGTTTATCAAGCTACCTTAGATGGCAAAAGACTCGCTGTTAAGAAACCGATTTTATCCACCTCCGATGATATCGATAAGTTCCACAAAAATCTCCAATTATTATGGTCAAACATCGTTACTCAATTACCATCTCTGTGTTTTTTGTTTATGGAATTGCGTGTGAATTTTGATTTATTTTTTATTTATAATTTTGTCAATGAAGCAATTTGGATCATCCTGGGATATCAAAGCTAGTGGCTGCACATGCGAGACCACCAAATTATATGTTCTTTTTCGAATATTACGAGGTTGGAAGCTTAGGTGATAAGTTACATATTGATGAATGGATTCCAAGAATTGATCAAGCACTTGATATCATATATCACCTAGGTATAACATATATATAAATGTTATATTTAAAGTCTAGATGATAAATATAGTGCTTATTTTCCCTTTGTACAGCTAAATCCTTGCAATACCTGCATAACCTTGGGATTGTTCATAGAGATGTGAAACCAGCAAATGTTCTTGTAATGTATATATAGTTTTAACTTTTAATACGATACAAATTCTGTTACTTTCTGTATTCTGTAAGAACATTGGATTTATCACTCTGAGATACTGAAATTAATTACATTACTCTGTCACAGCTTGATGAAAAGTTTCATCCACACTTAGCAGATTTTGGTTTAGCAGAATATAAAACAAATCTTAAACAAGTTTCTATCGAAACATGGAAATCATCTGGTAAACCAACAGGTGGGTTCCACAAGAAAAATATGGTTGGTACAATTATTTACATGGCCCCTGAAGTATTAAAGAAAGAGATACAAACTGAAAAATCTGATGTCTATAGTTTCGGAGTATCTATCAAGTAAGAACTTGCAAGGGTATTTTAGTACTTCATTGAAACAAAAAATTTTGCTTTTACATGTAATTTAAACTAAGTTTCGCCTTTGATGTGTAGTGAGCTTCTCACCGGTGTAGTCCCGTATACTGATTTACGTGCAGAGGCACAGGTTAGTGTTAATTTATTTACTACTTCACTGACAAGTTTAGTGTTTGATGTATGTAAGTTTTTATGCTTTATAGGCTCATACTGTGTTGGAAATGAGCTATACGGAACAGCAACTTACATCAGCTGTAGTATCGGATAAATTACGACCCGTTTTAGCTAATCCCGTAACAAATTCTCCACTAAATTTACCATCTTTGATCGAAAAGTGTTGGGATGCAGATCCTTTAAAAAGACCCTCTTTTGATGACATTGTTGAAGAACTTACATCAATGGTGGAAATAAACGGAGTGTACGAGAAGAAAAGAAATAACATCGAAAATATTACGAATCATCGAATTTATGAAGAGAGTATTAATTGGTTGAGTCAAGGAGAAGAGTTTTTGAAAAGCGTTTCTGTTACCCCTTCTGGTCTGAGAAACTGGCTAAATTCTGAAAATGATTTTGACACATATGCCCCTGTGTTATCTTGGGGAGCCTTCTCAACTTGTGGGAGAAGAGAAACCATGGAAGACACGTATTTTCTCTTACCACATATGTGCAATGAAGATGACATTCATTTCTTTGGAGTCTTTGATGGACATCGAGGTAAATTAATATGATCTATAATCGTTAGTACTTCAAAAAAAAATAAGTAAAATAAATAGTGGATATGCAGGTGGGGCCGCTGCTGAATTTTCCGTAAAAGCTTTACCAGGAATTTTGCAAAGTCTTGTCGCACAATACAGTCCTTCACGTGCTTTAGTTGAAGCATTTCAACAAACAGATAATGCATTCAGGAATAAACTAAACTCTTATCGCAAACCTAAAGGTTCAATTAAGAAAGATCTTCATCCTGGATGTACTGCAATTACTGCTTTAATCGTGAAAAACAAGCTTTACGTTGCTAATGCGGGTGATTGTAGGACAATACTCTGTCGTGCAGGGTACCCCTATACTTTAAGTAAGGTAAGATTTTTTTTTTTTTTTAATAAATTATTAATTTCATGTGATTTTACTAACCTTAAATTTATTGTAGGATCATATCGCAAGTTGTGTTGATGAAAGAGAACGTGTAATAAAAGCAGGAGGTGAAGTTGAATGGAGAATGGATACATGGAGAGTTGGTTTAGCAGCTCTTCAAGTTACACGTTCAATAGGTGATGATGATTTAAAGCCTAGTGTTACTGCTGAGCCTGAGATTACTGAGACTATACTTTCGATTGAGGATGAGTATATGGTAAATTTACTTTTATTTTTTTAGATTTAATTTTGGAGTTAATATATATATTAATTAAATAATTGGTTAGGTTATGGCGAGTGATGGGTTATGGGATGTTTTAAGCAATGAGGATGTGGTGAGGATTATTAAGGATACTGTAAAGGAGCCTGGAATGTGTTCAAAGAGATTAGCTACTGAAGCTATGGCTCGAGGGGGTAAAGATAATATAACTGTTATAATTGTTTTTCTTCGTCCTGTTTCCACAGCTGAGAGAATATATTAACTAGCGCTTTTGATTGTGGACGTACAAGAGAAAATATTTAAAAATATATGATATTGAATTATTTAATCGTATTGATGAATAGATATATATGCGTCTGATGTGGTGATGATATAACTTATTTATCACAAGAATCTGTTGATTATGCAAAGATTGTTTAAAAGAGATTACTTATATTCTGGTTTGTTAATCCTAGTAATTGTTCGATTGATCTTTTTGCAAAACACCAGGGAGAATAATGTTTCTCTAATTTATGAGCGAAGTACCAATTTATTCTGACTGTGGTTTGTTAAAGGATCAACTTCTCTATGATATAGGAAGGAGTAAAACTCCTTTATGTTTTACGAATTAGGTACACATACGAATTAGAAACCAATAAGCTACCTAAAGAATGAAAACTAAGTGTCAAACTTTGAGCATTAGTAATACTTATACTCGATTTGAACTGATCATATTCATAAGGTAGCCTTTAAGTGTATACATAACGACATTTTTTAAAGGTAAAGCAGAGCATGCGGTTTCAAGACTATCACAGAGGTCTTGATTTTCAGCTAAGTAATCACCCATACGACGGTCATTTTCAATTGATGAATGTGTATCCGACATTGAGAAACAAGATTTCTTCAAACTTGTGCCAGACCTCAAACGCATGATGTATTTTAGCAACCTGAGCCAAAATTGAAGGAATCATTGAGGATACGAGAAAAATCTTGAGTTGTTGATCTTCTATTAACCAAGTAGAATACGATGGATTAAAAGAGAAAGGTGAAGTAAGTGAGTCATTGACATGGTTAAGATACCCATGAGCCTCTAACACAGTTTCAAGCTGCGCACGCCACAATACATAATATGCTGAATAAAGTTTGATTTGGACTAAACTACTCCAATTTTGACGAAGCAGTAAAAGCCCAGCTAAAACCGATGAACTTAATGTAATATGAGGTGTAGAAGAAAAAGAAGACTCCATTGATGGAGAAGAGAAATAGCGGAAACGACAGATCAAAGTCACAGAAAAAGAAAAATCTTCTAAACTCGTGATATCATATAAGATAAGGAAAAGAAGAGGGGAAGTTTTATATATTTGTATTGTGTTTATTTGATTACATATGATTTGTTAGTATAGATGACAAAGCATATATTTCGTATTTTGTATACACATACATACATAAATGATAACAGAATTAATTAGCTATATTTGTTATCTTGTGTGACACATGTATAAGGCACTAATCTTGTGTAACTGAGGTACATATTCTTTATATTTTCTTCGTCTCAAAATTAATGTCCACATTATTAAAATAGTATCTTAAAGTTATTGTCCACTTAGAATATCAAAATATTTTTTTTCTAATTTTTTCCATTATTATCTTTATTAAAAAATTAAAATTTATACTTCCAATATATATATAAAATATCAAGTATATTTAAAATATTTTATGTGTAGTTTATCTTGTGCCTTATCTCTCATAACTCTTTTTTATTCTTAATATAAGCATTTTGATTAATTTTTAATATAAAAAAAATTAAAAGGTTAGATCGAACTTTATCAAAATTATGATTCGAAAGAAAATACACTTAGGTGAAATTCAGGGATATTTTCTGCCTGTTTTAATATAACATAGGGTTTTTTAATCATTTGACAAATTATAGGAATACTACCATGTCATCCTATTTATATATGCAATGGTTCTAAATTTTGGGCCTTTCAGCCACCATAGCTGCTCCATCCCAGTTTATATTCTCTAAACACAGCGTAAAATTATTCGAAAACAAAACCCTAAACATTTGCTAGCAGCTGAATCATACTCTATCACAGTTTTTTTAAAAACTCAATTTTTAACCTTTTTGCTGCTATTGTATTCGTTTTTATGTTCAAACATTCATAAATTTGCTTAAGAAAATGGCAATGAACATCTACAAAACTCTCATTAACAAACCTTCAAATCATCTATTTCCTCTCCTCTTTTCCACTTCCTCTAAACCTAGAAATCACAGGATCCCAACTCCAGTGTCTGAATACTTAGTGAAAAAACACCAGTTTCCCCTTGAAATGGCTGCACAAGTTGCTTCTTCACTACCCCATTTAATTTATCCAGAAAAATGTGATTCAGTATTCGCATTTCTCAAAGAAAATGGTTTCTCGAAAACCCATTTGGAAAGTTATGTTACGAATTACCCACGCACTCTCACTGCTAGTCTCGAGCTTACCATTAAACCCAAAATCAAAATTTTCCAAGATTTAGGCTTTTCTCAATCGGATACAGCTGACATTATCTCGGCTAATCCGTGGATGCTAATGCGTAGCGCCAATAATCGAATCCTACCTGCACTTTTGGTACTTAAAAACTTGGTGGGTTCTGTAACTGGAGTAGCGAAATTATTGAAAATTAGTGGGTGGTTCTTAAAATATGATTTAGAGAAAACCCTTTTGGCTAATATCGAATTGATGAAAAGTCGTGGTGTTGATTCGTCACAGTTGATCTCACATATTTTTAATCACCCTCGGTTTTTCATGTATAAACCCGAAAGACTAAAGGAATATGCTGAAAAGGTTGATGAAATTGGGTTTGACAAAAATTCAAAGCTGTATTTATACGCTATTAACACCATCTCATCAATGAGTGATGTGAGTTGGAAGCGTAAAGTGGAGCTTTTTCATAGTTTAGGGCTTTCGAAAGATGAAACTTTTTCAATGTTTAGGAAGAGGCCTCAAGTGTTTGCTGTATCAGAGAGGAAGATTAAGGAATCTGTGAAAACTATCGTTGGTACAGGGAAGTATGATATGTCGGTTATTTATAAACACCCTGGTGTGTTACTTTGTAGCGTTGAAGATAGGCTTAAACCACGGCTTCAAGTTTTGGAAATTTTGGAAAAGAAGAAATTGCTTAAAAGTGAGCCCGGATTTTCGGTCTTTTATGTAATTACAAATAAGGAGTTCATTGCGAGATTTGTTACTCCGAATTTGAAGTTAAAGGATCTTCATGAAACTTACTTGGGTAAAGAGGCGCTCTGGGAAAGAAGTAATAGCAAACAGTTGTTGATAGACATTGAAATTTGAATGAATGTGAGGGACTCAAGTATGTAATTTTTGTATGACTATCCTTTTATGTTTGTTATTCTTGGTGGGTTAAATGTTAGAATGTTGCACTGTTTTATTATCGTGCGTATCAAAACATACTTGTAGATTGTTTCGAAAAGTTCTGATAAATGGCAAATATAAACAAAATATTGTCACATTTGTGCCATGATTTATGCACAAAGCTCTTTTTCTATTGTACAGAGACCTAAATACATATAAAACACGCAACTAACTACAATATCTTGTTGCTACACACCTTTTCCGAATCTACAGAATTTCATACACTAATAACACCCCAAAAGCGACACTTCAATTTTAAATCAAAAAACACAACAAACAGAAAATTAATAAGGCAAAGATTCAAATATGCCTTACACTTGTTATTCAGCAATTCTTGATTTCAAATCCAGTGTTTAAAAGAGTTTTAGTAGATCCAATATGCTTATCACTTCCAAGTTCCAATCTCTCAAACAATTAGAACTTGTTAGACTATGAAACAAGAAAAGATCCTCAAACAATTCTAAGGCAGATGATGATTTAACTGCATATTTATTGAGTGTGGGTGAAGGTGAGCTTTATAATCACTCATACAAGCATGATTTTAAAATTGAGAGGCATAAGTAGCTTGAGAGACTATGATAGTATGATTGGAAGAAATAATCTCTAACCCAGGAAAGTAGGATAGAGAGCCCAAGTCCTTCATAGCAAAACGTTGTTTGAGAGCCGAGATAATAGAAGCCACATAAGAGAACCTCAAATAAACAAAGACGTATCAACAAAACACACATGTGATTCGAGAAAGGTGGTGAGCAAATGATTCCAAGCATGGCCATACAACGAGCGTTTAAGCTTACACACAAAATTAGGATTAGCTTGATAAAAAAAGCCAACATGTTGAGTCATGTACACATCCTCATCCAAATGAGCATATAAAAATGCATTCGAAACATCTAATCGATCAATATGCCACTTATAAGTGACTAAAAGAGATAAAATGACTCGAATAGCTTGATGCTTAGTAACACGACTGAAAGTCTCTGTATAGTCAAGACCATACTCTTGCAAAACACCCCAAGCAACCAAATGAGCCTTATATCGAGCAACATAACCATCAACGTTACGTTTGAGTTTAAAAATCCACTTACATGTTATAGGAGTTCTACCATGCGAAGGAGGTACCGGATCCCACGTTTGTTGATTGATAAGGGTGTTATATTCTTCATTCATGGCTTGTTTGCTAGTATTGGGACTGATCATCTTCCTTATAAGAGGAAGGTTTAATGAGAGAAGGGAAACGAATGACATTTTGACACTTACATGACGACCTTGAACAACTGGTTTGACGACGAGTTCTCATAGGATGTTTAGGAGGTGGTGGAGGAGATGGTGGTGGAGAAGATATAGTAGGATCTGAAGTAGAAGAAGACACAATAGACTCAAATGAACAACTAAAGGTGGTGAGAGAGCAAGAGTAAGAGATTGAGATAACGATGTAGGGTTAATATAAGAGTCAAATAAATCCTTATCAAGGGGAGATGAACTAGGAGGTCAATAGACTAAAAGGAAAGACACCCTCATTAAAGATAACATGACGGGAAACGAAGACACATTTATAGGCTATATAGAGGCATTTGTAACCCTTTGAATGAGTACAATAACCCAAAAACACACAAGACTCATATTTGGAGGCTAACTTATGAGCACTATAGGGCTTATTTAAGGGAACATAAACACCCAAATACTTTAAGGTGCAAATAAGAAGGTTTAACATCATAAAGGACCTGATAAGGAGATAAATGAGAGAGAAGGGGTGTAGGGAGGAGATTTATAATATGGATTGCAGCTGAAAGAGGCTCAAGCCAAAATTTATGAGGAAGAAAACTGTGAGCAAGAAGAGACCAGGTTGTTTCCAAAAAGATGCCTATGCTTGCGCTCAGAGACACCATACTGATCCGGAGTATAAGGACACAATTTTTTATGTAATATAAGCAAGGAAAGACTTGAATTTAGAGCTCGTGTATTCACCACCATTATCAGAATGAAGGATTTTAAGCTTAACACTAAATTGCGTAGTAATCATACTATAAAACACATCAAAACATCATAGAGATCATATTTAAGAGTTAGAAGATAAACCCAATTAAATTTCTATAATCATCAATAAACACAACATAGTATTTGACAGAAGAACAAGAAACAATCGGGGAAGGTCCCCAAATATCACTATGAACTAAATCAAAAGGAGCATGACTACGAGTTACAAATAGAGGAAATGGGAGTTTGTGTGCTTTATAAGAAGCACAAACATTACACTGAACACCACAAAAATCTAGCTTAGAATTTAAAATAGGTGACAAAGTATTTGAAACACTAATAAATGGATGCCCTAAGCGAAAATGCCAAAGTTGAGTAGCTGAAGACACCATAGCTGAAGAGAGACATACTAAAGAAGACTGGGTGTGAGATGATCTAGATGACAAAGTAGCACCAAAATGAATGGGATATAGTCCATTATTACAAGGACCCTGAAACATGACACGATGAGCAGAAGCATCACAAATAGACACATAAGTGAAAGTCCTAGAGTGGGGGTGAATAGGATTACTAATAAGATTAATGCCTAATTAAAAATCTTTTGGACAATTATATGTTTTAGAGAAAATCTTCTAAGTCAACTAATATATCAAACTTTTAAGGGATCATACAATGGATAAGCTAAGAGGTTCGATATATAAGTGATACAAGTAAAACGAGTTTCTAATCTCTTACTACTCTAGATGACAATATGTTAGATAAACTAGATAATCAATATCACAATATTCATACTAGCATATTATCAAACATATAAAGTGCGGAAAGTAAATAGAGTAGGGATAGAAAGATACACACGATTTATAGTGGTTCGGTTTCCCTACATCCACTACCTAAGGAAGCCTCCTTAGGATTTCAAGCTTTTCACTAAGCTCCTGTGTCTCTCTTAACCGGGTCGAGAACACAATAACCCTTACAACCTCTTCGATAACACGAAGGACAACCTCTTCGAAACCACGAAGGAAACTCTTGTGTAATCACAACACAAGGACACCGAGTATACTCCCGATACTCTAATTCTCTCTTAACCTATCTATTACAAGAACTAGAATTAAGAGGATAAATACAAAGTGTTTAAAGGGTGAAACAACTTTGCTAATGAACTCCTAAAGAGATGATATAACTATAAGCTTAAAACTTCTCTTGAGTAGATAATAACTTTGAAGCTCCTTTGATTTACTCCTTGAATGAGTAGATATGACAATTATAGCTCTTGACACCTTCTTGGATGATAACAATTAAGCCCCTAAGTGTATATGGGTTGAAGGTGTGTTTGTAGCCTTGAAAGACCTTCAATATATAGCTGCAAAATGCTTCCAACGGTCATAAGACTTGTCTCCAACGGATATATTCCTTTTGTCTTCATTTTGCTGCAGGAAACCCTAATCTGCGGTGCACCGCGGGGTTGGTCTGGTGTACCGCACCAAGCTTGCTAAATTCACTTGCTCTCTGACGGGCTAGCCCCCTGGTCCGTGGTGTAGTCCGTGGGCTGCGGTGTACCGCACAGAAACTCCGGTGTACCGCACCAAAGGTTTAAAACACCTTCTAGTGAGTATATCTTTTACTATGATGCTCAGATTAGAAAACCTTCTTCACGAGAGTTGTAGAGAACATCATTCTAATAAACTTTGTAGTTGATCGCTAAAGCTAATTCTCAATGTACACAAAGATAAGGTTAAAACTATTTGTATGAGAATTAGTTTCTTAAGATAAAACAATAAAGCTTGATCTAAATGATAAAGAATGTGCTTTTAGATGAATTAGAGTGCAAGATAGAATGTATATAACAATAGTAATTAGCACACTAAACACAAGAGGATTTGTCACATTAAAACAACCTATTAAGGGAGGCTATATGCCAACAATAAGTATAGGAGAAAGTAATATGTCAGTAATTATCTTTAGTGAACTTAGAAATTGACAAAAGATTAGAAGCTATAGTAGGAACATGAAGAATGGAACTGAAAGCAATAATAGAAGAAACTAAGGTAAGCTTATTGTGCCCAATATTCGCAATATCCAAGATCTGGCTATTACCAACTGCCACAGAATGTCCACCATTATATGGAGTTGATTGATGAAGTAAAGATGGATCATGAGTTACATGACTGTTAGCTCCGGAATTGAGATACCAAATTTCAGGATCATACCTCGAAGAAGGAATCAAGTGAGCAGCCATAGCAACCCGATGTTGCGATTTACGAGATTGAAAAGTCACAAAGTCGGATCGATACCAATAATAAACAGCAGAGTGTCCAAAACGTAAACAAATCTGACAAGAAAGAACACCATAATTCGAAGGAACGGTAGATGTAGATGGCGAATTTGGAGGTGCACCCAAAATAGAGAATGAATTAGAGAATGGGCCTCGACCACGACTCCTACCACGACCTCTTCCATAATAACCACAACCTCGATTTGAAGAAGGAGGGGATGACTTACTAGAAAAAGAAAACAACACCATGTGAGATGCACTTAAATTCTCAATTGAATCAGACATATTCATATGTAGCTCTTCAAAAACCAATAAGCTGCCTAAAGAATGAAAACTAAGCGTCGAAGTTTGAGTTTTATACATATACTCGATTTGAACTGCTTATATTTATGAGGTAAGCCTTTAAGTGTATACATAATTACATCTTCTAAAGGTAAAGCAGAGGATGCGGCTTCAAGACCATCACATAGGTCTTGAATATTAGCTAAGTAATCACTCGTACGAAGGTCACCTTTCTTAACATTACACAGTTTCATTTTCAATTGATGAATGTGTGTCCGACATTGAGAAACAAAGATTTTCTCAAGCTTGTTCCAGACCTCAATCGCATGATGTATTTTAACAACCTGAGCCAAAATTGAAGTAACCATAGAGGATAAGATAGAAACCTTGAGTTGTTGATCTTCGATTAACCAAGTAGAATACAATGGATTAGAAGAGAGAGATGGAGTAAATGAGCCATTGCCATGGTTAAGATACCCATGAGCCTCTAAGACAACTTCAAGTTGTGCACGCCACAATACATAATTTGCTGAATCAAGTTTGATTTGGATCAAATTACTCCAATTTTGACGAAGCAGTAAAAGCTCAGCTGAAACCGATGAACTTGATGTAATATGAGGTGTAGAATAAGAAGAAGACTCCATTGGTGGAGAAAAGGAGTAGCAGAAGCAACAAATCGAAGTCGGAGAAAGAGAAAAATCTTCTAGACTCGTGATACCATATAAGATAAGGAAAAGAGGAAGAAAAGTTTTATATATTTTGTATTTTGTTTATTTGATTACAGATGAATTGCTTATATAGATGACAAAGCACACATTTCGTGTTTTGTATAAACACATACATACATAAATGATAAAAAAATTCGTTTAGTTATATACGTTATCTTGTGTGAGTGAGGTACATGCTTCTTTATGTATAGTTGCATTATCTTGTGCCTTATTATTAATAATTGTTTTTTTATTTTAATATATGCAATTTGATTGATTTTTTAAATAAAAAAAATCAAAAAATTAGATCGAACTTTATCGAATTTTTGAATCGGAAGGAAAATACACTACCGTGAAATACAGGGATATTTTCTGTATTTCTAATAATAACATAGGGTCTTTTTATCATTTGACAAATTATAGAGATACTACCATGTCACCCTATTTATATATCCAATGGTTCTAAAATTTGGGCCTTTCAGCCACCATAGCTACTACACCTCAGTTTGTGTTCTCGAAACACAGCGATAAATTATTCGAAAACAAAACCAAACACTTGTTAGCAGCTGAATCATACTCTATCAATATCTTTAAAAACTCAATTTCTAACCTTTTCGCTGCAATTGTATTCATTATTATGTTCAAACATTCATAAATTTGCTTAAGGAAATGGCAATGAATATCTACAAAACTCTCATTTCATACTCCGCCAACAAACCTTCAAATCATATATCTCCTCTACTCTTTTCCACTTCCTCTAAACCTAGAAAACACAGGATCCCAACTCCAGTATCTGAATACTTAGTGAAAAAACACCAGTTTCCACTTGAAATGGCTGCACAAGTTGCTTCTTCACTACCCCATATAATTTATCCAGAAAAATGTGATACAGTATTCGAATTTCTCAAAGAAAATGGTTTTTCGAAAACCCATTTGGAAAGTTATGTTACGAATTACCCACGCACTCTCACGGCTAGTCTCGAGCTTACTATTAAACCTAAAATCAAGATTTTCCAAGATTTAGGCTTTTCTCCATCGGATACAGCTGACATTATCTCGGCTAATCCGTGGATGATAATGCGTAGTGCCAATAATCGAATCCTACCTGCGCTTTTGGTACTTAAAAACTTGGTGGGTTCTGTAACTAGAGTAGCGAAATTATTGAAAATCAGTGGGAGGTTCTTTAAATATGATTTGGAGGAGACCCTTTTGGCTAATATCGAATTGATGAAAAGTTGTGGTGTTGATTCGTCACAGTTGATCTCACATATTTTTAATCACCCTGGGTTTTTCATGTACAAACCCGAAAGACTGAAGGAATATGCTGAAAAGGTTGATGAAATTGGGTTTGACAAGAAGTCAAAGATGTATTTATACGCTATTACCACCATTTCATCAATGAGTGATGTGAGTTGGAATCGTAAAGTGGATCTTTTTCGTAGTTTAGGACTTTCAGAAGATGAAACTTTATCAATGTTTAGGAAGAGACCTCAAGTGTTTGCTGTATCAGAGAGGAAAATTAAGGAATCTGTGAAAACTATAGTTGGTACAGGGAAGTATGATATATCGGTTATTTATAAACACCCTGGTGTGTTACTTTGTAGCGTTGAAGATAGGCTTAAACCACGGCTTCAAGTTTTGGATATTTTGGAAAAGAAGAAATTGCTTAAAAGTGAGCCCGGATTTTCAGTTTTTTATATATGTACAAATAAAGAGTTCATTGCGAGATTTGTTACTCCAAATTTGAAGGATCTTCAGGGAACATACTTGGGTAAAGAGGCTCTCTGGGAAAAAAGTATTAGCAAAGATTTGTTTTTAGACATTGTATGAATGTGAGGGACTCGAATGCAAACATAAGGGACACATTGAGCATCTACTTATACTGATTTTTATACTATTTTGAACAATGTAAATGATATTTTTCTTCTTTGGGGATAATTTTTTGTATGACTATCCTTTTATGTTATGTTTGTTATTCTTGGTGTGTTAAATGTTAGAATGTTGCACTGTTTTATTATTATCAAAACATACTTGTAGATTGTTTCAAAGAGTTCTGATAAATGGCAAATATAAACAATATACAGTCACATTTGTGCCATGATTTATGCACAAACCTCTTTTTCTACTGTACAGAAACTACATACATATAAAACACGCAACTAACTACAATATCTTAATGCTACACACCTTTTTCAAATCTACAGAAATTCATACACTAATAACACCCCAAAAGCTACACTTCAATTCTAAATCAAAAAACACAACAAACAGAACATAATAAAGGCAAAGATTCAAATATGCCAAACACTAATTATTCAGCAATTCTTGATTTCAAATCCAATGCTTAAAAGAGTTTTAGTAGATCCAATATGTTTATCACTTCCAAGTTCCAATCGCTCACTAGTCAAACCACCTTCTTTATCCACAGACCATTTAGTCAAGGATGTTTGACTCATCGAAGCTTCAGCTGAAGCAGCAATAAGTCGAGCACTTGGTATACCTTGACGTTTCTTTGGCACAGGCATATCATGATCATGTATACCCTTGTACGTAATTATAACACCATTTACATTATCTTTAGCACTCTCGATTTGCTTACGTACAGGACACCCTGCAGATGTGCATCTATAATAGTTCCTGAAATTCAATATAGTTAATATTTTATATAGATTTATTAAATTTATAATGTTACACACCTGGGATGAGAATTTCCTTTAACTATTTTTTGACCATATTTTCGCCATCTATATCCATCTTCTGAGATTCCAACATCACCTGAAGCATGCACCACAACTTTCGGTTTCTTTTCATATTTTATTTGAGTTTCAGAACCATCTGATTCTCTTCTTTTCTCTCTGGTGTATCAAAAAAATAATTTATTAACACAAGAAAAAGAAAAAAAAACATTAATTCGTTAAAACTCGCCTCGTTTTGGCTTCGAAATCGTTTATTTTCGAATTCTTGCGAGAACCATCAGTGTGTTGTTCTTTTATTTCAGATACAGTGTCTTTTGAACAAGTAGTAGGTGAAACTAAATCATTAGGCTCATTAGTAGGTGATTTTGACAAGGCAGGTGAGAAACTAATTTTGCGTGTAGGATCATGATTGTGTTGACTTTTATACACAATTTCCACAAGTTTATTAGTTTGATCAGAGCATTCGATTTTTTTGGCGTAACATTCAGAATAAGTGCATCTGTAATAGCTACGAGAGCCTTGTGGACTTTTTACTGGCTTTTGACCGTACT
The DNA here is from genome assembly GCA_029959085.1 of Nemophila menziesii. Classification (NCBI taxonomy): domain Eukaryota; kingdom Viridiplantae; phylum Streptophyta; class Magnoliopsida; order Boraginales; family Hydrophyllaceae; genus Nemophila; species Nemophila menziesii. The sequence continues at coordinate 69,308,432 of JARWIR010000003.1, read as the reverse complement.
TTCGCCAGTTATATCCATCATGAGAAGGTCTTTTTAAAATAGGAGGTTTGTTATATAATGAGGTGTCTTTTTCTATTTCGGGAACACATTTAAGGATTTTATATTCTTGTGTAGTTGGATTTGAAAGTGATGTAGGTGATAATTCGGGATCATCGTGTGGCTGTAATTGATTTTGGGTCTGTATTTGTGTAGCTTGATCCTGAATGAACAAAATTATAAAACATAGTTCTAATAAGGTTAAAAAACAAGCAAATATACCCTTGTGTTATGATGTATGTATATGCCCCTATGATATTGATAATTTCAGTATTCAGGTCAATAAAGATGTTTGTGATTGGTCCCTTTGATATACAATAGTGACAGATATGACCTTATCTTATGCTAAAGTGTTCCAAATCCAAAAACCTAAACATAAAAGTACTGAAGAACAACCTTTTTTTCAACATTCTTCAATGTCACAAGAGCATATAATTTGTCTTTCATAACATATTGTGTATAAGCTCAAGGACTAATTGGTGCAACTTACTCAAACATTTAGTAAATAGCACGAGGAATTGAAAATTTAATTACTAAACCAATTAAAAAAAGCTGAATTCTAGTGACCTTCTCACCTTAGATTCCTGAGCAGCATCAAATGGTTTCAGAGCATACTTCACTGTCACCTCTGTCAATTAATTATTTGAATTAAAAACTCTTATTAATTGGTAATACTCCCTATCTCTCTAAAATCTGGAACCTCCCTCTATAAACACAAACCTTACCAAAGTCATTTGATTCTTTAACAAAATTAGTAATAAATTACATGTATATGTGTGTCTAAAAAATTTCACATCAGAAAGGCTATTGTATTTGATTTATTCATTTCAAACTACATATATATAATTTCAATTAAAATAAATATATGGTATAAATTTAGCACGTGCATAATACGAGTATAGTCGCGTAGATACAAAGTAGACATCGAGGGTAGTGATCACATAATCTACTTGCACATATACAACAACAGAAGAAGGAAGAGAGATAGAATTAGACGAACCGGAGAGCTGATGAGCCGAAGCGTCGTGATCATCGTTCTCTTCCATGCACACAGTGGGTGTGTTCGCGTGTGTGAGAGAGAAAGGTACAGTAAGACGGAGTTAGTGAGAGAGTGACTTGGTAAAGTTTACTCTCCAAATGTTCTTTCTTTGTAGTAATAATTTTAATTTGGTCAAGAAAGGTAGTAATAATATTAGTGTTATAAAATTAACGGCGACAACTCTTAATATAGTGAAATATAATCTCGTAGTATTATTCACTGGAATTCAGAATCGTTACAATATGATATGAATATCGAACTATATATAGAAAACCGTAAGTAGTTGCGCAGCTACTAGCTTAAGCTGCTGCGCAGCTGCACTGCAAGTCACTTATACACGTTACTACCTTATCGGGTATATCGTTGGTGTATATCCACTTAATATAATATTTTATAACACTCCCCCTTGGATATCACCAACAAAATTTTGAACTGAGAAATATGATATATGATTGCCTCATTAAAACCTTGTCAAGAAAACCCATTGGGACAAAACTTGATGAAGAAAAAAGAGTACATAATTTCTTGGAGGGTGTAACCCATATTTGGCCTACCTCGTTAAAACCTTTCCAGGAAAACCCCTTGGAAAAAACCATGGTGAAGGAAAAAGAGTATAGAATGCCGATAACTTCTCTCCCTCATTGCTAACTCAAATATTTCTAATAACGCCTTCGTTATTGGTGGGCTTGTAGCTTGAGTACTGTTGTTGGTATAGCTTTAGTAAAGAAATCTGCTGGATTTTTCACTTGATCATATTTGTTCAATGTCAATAAACAGTAGACTGACATAGGGAGGAGTATATTATTCTATTTAGATATTTGGCATGCCTCGTTAAAACCTTACTAGGAAAAACCCCGTGGGAAAAAACCTTAGTTAAGGAAAAAGAGTACAACGCACAAGTATCGTCTCCCCCTCATTGTAACACGCATTTTTACAATGATTACATTGAATCACATAATACATTTTCGAGCCCATAATTCAGCGTAAGTATATTATAGATTTAGTTGATGAATCTGCTGGATCCTCGCTTGGTAAAATCTATTGAAATATACTTTGAAATCTCACGATCTGATCTTCTATCTCTTGAATCTTCTTCTTTAATTTTCAGGGTGAGACAATCTCATCATAAAATAATACCTTCCTTGTGAGGAAGTAATCCATTCTGACTGTTTCTTGTTATATAAAATACTCTCTTGTGCTTTATGCACTTCATATTTTTCGGGAATTTTTTATGCTCCATGCACTTCTCGTTCTTCGAGAATTTAATATATTCATACGCTCTAAGTGCTTTGGGCACTTATCATGCTTCAGGCACTTATCGTGCTTCAGGCACTTATCGTGCTTCAGGCACTTGTGCTTCGAGCACATATGTTCATCAAGAACATTGATATCAATCCAAGAATCATGACATTTATCTTGGTGATATCCTTATCATAGTAAATTCTACAAGAGTTTTCTAAATGTAAAATCCAAACGTCATTGTATCCATAACATGAGAATAGGGACGTCTCCCCATAATCAATTCTTGGTTTCCGCAGGAACTTATGTGATACAAGTCAGATTATAGATTTAATAAAATTGTATGGCCATTTCATTATTTGTCGACAATTTCTCCACTTTGTGATTTAGGATCCTCATTATTTATTTCAAGCCATAATTTAAAGAAAATATATCAATCCCATTAACCGTCTCACGGTTTCATATATTTTCAGTAGATAAATAATCTACATGGCGTTTCTTTATTTAGGTACCTCGGTCACTTCAGGAAACATTACAAAATTTATGAGTAATGCATGTGCCAGTAGTAGCTGGCTCAATAATTCCCGTCATATAATGTGGTGTGCACATTCCGCATTAATTACCATTTAATCATCATTTACTCATGAGATTTCCTTCTTCGGGGCATGGTATATTCTAATTTCACAGGTCAACCACGCTTCATGTGTTGGTTATATGCATTACAAATCTACCACGCTTCATGCGTTGGTTAGTTACATTACATACTTACCACGCTTCAGGCGTTGGTTAGATGTATAATAGATTCACCACGCTTCATGCGCTGGTTAGATATATTTTAAGTTCACCACGCTTCATGCGTTGGTTTAATGCATTCGCTGACATATTTGTTATATGTCCTTCTAGGACAATAATCTACCAGAGCGTTAACAGTAGATTTATGGGATTTTGCAACATTCTTTTGTGTTTATGAATGCATTTTGTATAGTATTTACAATATTTCACAAATGAATCGCCTTTTGAACTTCAAGTTCTGATTCTTTAGTTCGTGGATAGAGATGAGATAATGAATTATATTCCACGATATCTCACACAATACTTCAGGTTGTGATGTCTCTCCCCCTAATAGGGGTATATTATCTCATCAAAATAACACTCTGCAAGACGTGTTTTAAAGATATCACCTTTTAGGTGTTCAAGATATCAAATAATAGAACTAGAACTAAAACCAACATAAAAATCTCAACTACTGGTTAAGATAGTCTCATAGTCAATTTTACTAGAAAAAATTAAACATATGGGTAGTCATTTAGTAAAAGAAACTTCTGGTTCTTTTTAGTTGAGTCAAAATAAATTTTCTATTATTCGACTTATTGTCCTGGGATAACCACGTCGATCATGTCATAATATAAAATTCTTTGGATCGTGATATCTTTGCTTTTGCACAAAGTGCATTACAACTGCTTGAATACATAATACAACCCCGAAGAAATAGCAGGATATTTTCTAGTTCATACTTCTAGTGTGACTTTCATAAATAATGCAAAGATATAAATTGTTACGGACACTTGTGGTTTACACAAAATATTCATTTCGGGGAATATCTTAAATTTAGTAAATTTCTTCAGGATTTACTTAAACCATAATCCGCTGATAATTTCAATTTTGTACCACAAGGTAACATAACTTTTGGGCATCCAAATTTTATCTATATCAACCAGATGGTTTAGCATACGACAGGTATGCGACCAAAATATAGTTCCACTATATCGATAACATCCATGGTAATCATTTCGTGATAACTTATTTTTCGTCACTTTCACTTGTGTGACGTTTCTTTTATTCCACGTCTGGTGGTAAGAAATTTATTTATTTGTAGTATTTAGACTACTAATAATCAATAACTAATTCTTTAATGACTGTAATCTCAACTGGAGTTCGGATCATCAAGACGTCAATTCCAAATATATTGAATGACGTTGCAATTTCTTCCGAAAACACGCATTTATTCACTTAAGGGAATAAAGTTTCATTCACTTCGGGTAATGATTATTAATATGTAAATACTACATGTAATTCACTTGTTTTTAACCACCACCACATCTATTTGCATATATATTTAAAATTGTTATATTTACTTCACGTAATATAACTCACTCACTTCGGGGAATAAATTTCCATTCACTTCAGGGAATGAAATTTAGTTAAAAGATATAAATCATAACCTTATTACAATACCAAAACAGAATATAAATCACAAATTGATTACAATATCGAATAAAGATATACAATTAAATTTGCTTCCTCTCTTATATATTGGAAGACCATTCACTTCAGGGAATGATTTATAATCGGGAAATATAGTCCTCAAACCACCCGATTTTCGCCAACTCCACGTCTATATTTGAAACTATTAATAATCGTTATATAAACTTCAAGCAATATAACTCATCCGCTTCCGGGAATAAAAGTTAACCAGTGAAGCACGAATCGTGATTTTAAACCAACAATTCATAATTTTTCTCATTTACGAGAAAATATAGTTTTGACCCATCATATTGGGAAAAACTTTTTCTTACGATATTATTACTTCAGGAATATTATCGTGACATGGCGAAATTCTCGTATTCGTTCGGAATACTTTATCCATAAAATATTACGCATACGATATTATTACTTCGGAAATATTACCGCGACACGACGTAATTCTCGTATTCATATGGAATACTTATCCCATAATAATAATCAAATTATTATTTAATACATAAAATAAAATTCTCAAATAAAACATCGAGTTTTTCTTTGGCTCGAAAAACTTCGGGTTTTTCTTTGGCTTGGAAAACTTCGGGTTTTTCTTTGGCTCGAAAACTTCGGGTTATTCTTTGGCTCGAAAAACTTCGGGTTATTCTTTGGCTCGAAAAACTTCGGGTTTTTCTTTTACTCACGATATTATTATTCCCGGAATATAATCGTGGCTCATAATATTAGGTTAGAAATTCTTTAACCCGTATTCCTTTGGAATACTTAATTCAGTAAGATATTAATCAAAATATATATATATATAACAAATATATATATGTATAAACTCACCGGTTTATAATACAAACCGTCGTAGCAGCGCTTCATTTTTCTTCTTGCCTTTGAAATGAAATAAGTATATGAAGTTTTCTTTTTCAGAGTCTATAGGAAATCCTATATCTACTTTACTATAGTAAGTTATTAAGTAAAGGGTTAAAGCCCAATAACCACCTACCACCTTACACCCTAGCCCATAAAAGGCACCTTACTGCAAATGTCTTGAATACCCTTACTTAGTAATTCTAATCACTTAACGCCGTTAACTGCTTCTTTAGCTCCCGTTTAATCCTTACATATATAACAATATATAAACATCTTCACAGCAATTAAACTCTATTTCATTTCCTAAAATTACAAAAAATTATAACAAAATCAGCTAAAAATTAATTGCGAAATTTACGAGCGTATCTCGCAAAGATTTGCGTCGATTAATCAGTAAGAAATCTTCAGATTTAGGTACATAAATTTCGCGCTTATATTCCTATATTTAACCCAAAAATTAATGTTATAATACGAATTTTTTTTCTGATTTTTGGTACTAAAATGATCTTCAACTTGTTAAAATAGTAGTATTACGTGATAATATGTATACAAATACGTAATAATTGAGATCATGTTCAAGTTTTTTACCGAAATTATTTTTTTACAGGTGATTATGATGTATTTTTTTTGAACGATGATTGATGATATAGTGAAAAGTTAGTAACAGATCACATTTATGATATGGACGGATTAAACTGACTTTTATTTGAAGTTATTTTCCGGAATTTATGTTGCATTTTTGAAAAAAATCTAAATAATGATTGAGTTTGAGTTTTATTATGTAAATGCTTAAGTTATGGACAGATTTGTAACAAAATGTATTGTGATTGAGATTTGAATAAAGGACTTGAATAAAATATGAGTGCTGGGAATTTTCCAGTACTGGAAAACGGATTAAAACTGCAGGTTTATTTGACTAAATGAGTAATGGTTTTTGAGAGTCGAAAATGTTATAAACTATGATTGAGTTGTGGGAAAGTTTTGTATAAAATATGTTGAATAACGTGAGAACAATGAACAAAAACACCAGTGTTAAGCATAACACAGGACAATGTACTTGTAGAATCACAAAAACGTACTTGTGTAAGTACAAAAATATACTAGTCCAGTTGTGGGAAGTATTCCCAGAACTCATCTGTACCATCCAAAAATTTGTAACTTAAAATTTTTCTCACATTTAAACTTATAACTTAAATCTTTTCACACATTTAAACTTAAATAATGTCTAGAACTGTAACAAGTAAATATTAGTCAATGAATGTTCCCATAAATCAGAAAATGAAACAAAACTGCAAATTTTTCAGATTTTTTTTTTTTTGATAAATTGTTTAATGGTGTTTAATTATTGTTAAAGTTTGAAATTATGTTTGAGTTGTGGGAATCTAGATTTGTATGAAGAGTTGAGAAATGGGAAAATTTGCTATAATATGAAATATGAGTTCTGGGAATTTACCCATAACTCTTTAAAACCTAAGCAAGTGCAATTTTGTAGTTTTGCAAATACACTTTTGTACTTGAGCAATTACACTTTTTTTATACGTAATTATGAATAGCTATACTAACATATTAAATTTACAATGCAGAAATGGAAACAATAACAGTAGAACATAGATCGTCGTTACACAATCTGTTCGATATTTTGAGCAGCGGACATTTTAAGGAGAGGCATCTAAATGAATGCAAGATATTGCCGTTTTATTTACTCATCAAAGGACTACTCGAGAGAATTGATTCCCTTCCTTGTATGAAAATAGACGTACCAGCCTTACAAGATATAGCAACTACTTATAAAATTCAAAGGAAAGGATTCTACATCAAGAAAACAAATTTACGAATTACTCGTGATGATATAAGAATTATAATGGGCTTGGAGAGTGGGGATCTAGATATTCCATATTTTACAAAAATAGATGTGACTGACTCTCAATGGTTTAACAGAATGTTCCCTGGAATAAAGAAAGGATTAACTGTGATAGAAGTAAAGATGAAGACAATGTTACTTTTAAAAGAACCTGAGTCAGACGAAACCAACAAAGATATTGCACGATTAATGTGTCTTCTTGTATTGGCCACAGTATTCTTCAATTCTGGTGGAGAATACATAGATTGGTGGGTGATTCGTGTCAGTCAAGATCTCAAAAAGTTGAATAAATATGACTGGGCAAGTGAAAGTCTAAAAATATTAGAAAATTCACTAAATGCTGGACAATTCAATAATCCAAGAGGTCCAAGCTGCATGTTGTTGGTAAGATATGAAGACAAGATTTGTATTTAATAACAACAAATTAATTATCAAAAAAAATTTATATTGCAGGCGTTTTTCTTTGAGCACGCGAATACATGGAATCCTATTAAAGAACACGCACAAGCATATCCAAGAGTGTTGAGATGGCACATTAAACAACGTCATGAATCATTCAAGCTCAATAAAATAAACAAAGTCATACAGAACTATGTAAGATACTGGTGATTTAAAGTATAATATTTATATAATTTATGTGATTTATCTTACAAGGTTGATGTGACATTTTTGTTGTTTATTAGTAGTCGCATGAATACAGTTTCAGAAACTTCCTATTTTTAAAAACTTAAACTTTTCTTACACTAACTATTATGGGATATTTGGTTATGTGATTTTTTTTGGATTAAGTTACTCGAGATACAGTTACGTTTCTAAGGCTTTACTTGTAGAATCACAAAACCGTACTTGTGCAAGTTCAAAAACGTACTTGTCCAGTTGTGGGAAGTAGTCCCAGAACTCATATTTCAGATCAAAACTTCCAGAATACCATAACTTAATAGATTTATTAACATACGTATGTAAGGAAATCTACAAATTCACTGAATTTTTTTTTATTTGTTGCAGATGAAAAAGGAAAACTTAATACTCAAAAGCTATGAGAGAAAATACATAAGAGACTCATTAATGAATGAAGATGAACCTGCAAGTGAAGAAGAACTGCAAGACGAAAATGAAGAAAAGGAAATAGATAGCACTGAAGATGAGTTGAATAGATTAATGGAATACGCAGAGAACTTTCTGAAGGACCCACAAGAATATTACAGGAAAAGGAAAAGAAACTTATTATCACTAAAAATTATCATGGATGAGACAGAAAACAGTCAAGAAACAAACGATACATCAATACCTGTGTTTATTATTGAACCACTAGGATCAAAAGGTATTGATAGCGTAAATCAAGCATCAACAAGTAACACTAGCAATACAGGTTATATTCGTACTTTACAACAATGTTTCCTAGATAATAGTGGTCCCAGCTTTTCACTTGGAGTAGAGAATTTGGAACCTGTAGGGTTGAAAGATGACACACCTGAGAATATAAAAGTAAATGAACAATTTCTAACAGATGTTGTCCTCACATCATCAAACACCAAAATGGAAGAACAAATAAATTCTTTGAATGAAGAGTTATGTTTACAGAAGAATAAGGTGTTTGAGCTAGAAACGAAGCTAACTGAAGCAGAAAATGAAAAAAAAGATATGGTGAACAAGAAGGTAGTCGATGAAAAATTAAAAATAATAGAGGCATTGAGTAACGATTTAACTTTGGTGAATAAAGATGTGACAAGGTTGGATACGGAGGTATCAAATGTGATTAATAAATTGGATTTAGAAAAGAAAAAACACTTCACATTATTATCTGACAATAAGAAGAAGGATGAGGAAATTATAAATTTAAAAGCAGATGTAAACAGCAAAGAAACAGAAAGTATACATTTGATAAAAGAATGTGAAAAACTTAATAAAGAAAATGAAGAATTGAGAACAAAATTATCCCAAATACAAAGCCCTGGAATAAATGAGACTGAAGTAGCATGCTTGAGAGTTGAGAATAATAACCTCTTAGAACAAGTAACAAAGTTGAAGTCATATATTCAAACTTTAAAACAACAAAGGAAAGAAGAAGAGTATTTGAGAACCACAGAAATTGAAGAATGGACAAAGTTAGTAGAAACCGATCAACAAATAGACGAAAATAATGAAAAACAAATTGAAGATTCAAATCTAATGCTTGAGTCAGACATTCAACACCAAGAACCTGAAAAGAAAGGAACAATGTCAAACGAGAGAATAGTGTTGGAAAATGAAAAAGAGAAATCATTATTACCACTTAAAACTACCACAACACCCAAGGTATCCAACATCTTTTCTAAATTGAAGAGGAAATTCGAAAACACAGGATATCCAGCACAGATCTCTATGCCTAAAAGAGTTTCACAGAAAGATGATAGAAAGGAAAATAAGATCCCTGATGACTTTATTGATCCAAATGTAAGACAAGGATCAGAGTTTTGTTTAGATATGAAAATAGTAAACAGAATTGCAAGAGAAATGTCATTATCCACTGTTATTTGGAGCAGTCAAGTTAATGTGACAGCAGTAGACTTAATAAAATTAGCTAACAATGAAGGCGTAACTGATCAGGTACGATAAACAAAAGATCAGAAAAGAATATATTAAAACAATATTGCTCCATATATTAAAAATAATTGTTTATATTCAATTTTGCAGTTGATGAGTGCCATTTTATACCAATTGGACTTCACTAGGAAAGATAGTCATTTCGGAGGCAGTGATACGCATGCAGTATCACTATCATTAGATTTAACGGTATGTGATGTAATTATTATTTTTCTTATTTTGTTAGTATAATGTTTCCTGTACTTGTACTAATTAGTTGTATAACCAGGACCTGTTGAAACAAGACAAGGACATGTGTAAGACAAGCATTATTAAAAAATTTATAAAGTTTTTTAAAACTCACCAATATGTTGTTTTCCCAATAAAAACGGAATGGAAAGGAAAAATTCTCTGGAGTATTATGGTCTACATCAAAACTAAGAGAGGTTTTTATCATTACCATCAATACAATTCTGAACTTGAAGGAACATTGGGATTTGAAGCAGGAAAGAATGCGAGAATGATATTTGATGTTATAAAGACGAATTTTTTCGACATCAACCGAAATTATTGTGATGAACCGATACATGTTGAAACACATCATGCGTCGCAGAAAATAGAACTTTCAGGAGTACATGTATTTATGTATCTGCGCAATCTTTACGAAAGCTCCTTTATAAAAAAAAATTTCGATGCAGAGGATGATGGGACATACAAAGAGTGTGCTGTTAAGTGGATGCTTCATGACACAAATACAAGAATTGATGTTAAAGCATTCAGTAATGGTGAGATGGTTGAAGAAGAATTGGAAAGAGAACTAAACGTAAAAAGTAAGCTAAACAAGGGTAAGAAACATGTTAATCATTGAAATTATTGAGGAAGGATATGTGTAATGGTTTAGATTTGTTGATGAAATATGTAATATTTTTTATGTTTGTGTGATAAGTATTTTTTAGTTTGCAGAGAAACTTGAGTTCTGGGAATACATCCCAGAACTGGAAAAGTACTTTTTTGTACTTGCACAAGTATGTGGTTTGTCATTCTAAAAGAACATTATTGAAAAATTTATCCAAATAGTATCCCATAACTCAAAATCCCATAATTCAAAATAAAATAAAAGGAATACAATTTCAAATCTAAAAATTTACTTATGTAATATTTTTTATGTTTGTGTGATAAGTATTTTTTAGTTTGCAGAGAAACTTGAGTTCTGGGAATACATCCCAGAACTGGAAAAGTACTTTTTTGTACTTGCACAAGTATGTGGTTTGTCATTCTAAAAGAACATTATTGAAAAATTTATCCAAATAGTATCCCATAACTCAAAATCCCATAATTCAAAATAAAATAAAAGGAATACAATTTCAAATCTAAAAATTTACTTATGCAATTACATTTATTTAGATGTTCAAGTACATCTAATTAAATTTAGTTTTTTTAAAATTTGTTTTGATTATTTTAATACTAATATTTTAAAATTTGGTCGATGAATTTTCCAATAAAATCAATATAAACATGATTTTTTTTATGTTTGTGTTATAAGTTTTTTTACTCAATGTACAAGATTTATGAATTTATAGTATTTTCAGAGGAAATTGAGTTATGGGAACTTTCCCATAATTGAATTGTATGTATAATCATGTACTTGCTCAAGTACATTATTGTACTTGTGTATGTAAATAACCTAAATAGTAGAGTCAAGTAGTTTTTTCTTTTCATTATCTTTCATTTTCAAATAAATAACCTAAGTTGTACATTCAAATTTGGTTATAGTTTTTGTAACTTACAAAGAAATCAGGCACTTATCTTATTTTTCATTTTTTTTTTACCAAATAATTACATACGATATGAACCGTTACACTTAATAAAAAAATAAAATAAAGAAAGAAACTAAAAACTGTACGCGCACTAACCCCACTAAACCACTAACAAACAAAACAAAAGAGAAAAAGAAAGAATAAATTAATCAGCTGAATCGTTTAGTATTCAGATCAATACAAATACATGCAACAAACAGTCACTCACTCGCTCTGTCTCAGCTTAAATTTCTTCAAAACACGCATTCATCAACCGATTTAAGTATTTTTCAATAAATATTGAAGGTGATTTCCAAGTTTTTTCTGTGTTTTAATTTCTTTTTAAAATTTACTTGGGTTTTTTAAAGTTCAAACAGTTGGTGTGCTTAAAGAATCGAAATGATAACACATAAAATTGTTTCGAGAGATTTTCTATCTATAGTAATTACTTCAAACAGTTGGTGTACTTGAATTTTAGTGTTTATATTTGATTTTTGTGAATGTTAATGTTCTTGATTATTTGATTTCTATTTTGGAACTCGTTTTCTATATTTGACTGCTTGAAATGTTAAAATAAACACTCATTCTTCTGTTATAAAAAGTATTATATAGTTTTAAGATGTTAGTAGTTGCAGAAACATAATTTTATAGCACTAAAGATTAAGGATTTTGACCATGCAGCTAAGAAAAATGTACTTACAGAAGTACAAAAATGTATTTTCGCAGTTGTGGGAAGTATTCCCAGGACTCGTATTTCACATCCAAAAATCCATAATTTAAACATTTTTCACACACATTTTAACAAAATTGACTGCCTGAGTTTTATATAAAAAAACTGTTTAACTTAAACTATGTGACTTGTATGAAAAAACCATTATAGTACTATATTGTACTTGTACAAGTACACATTATAGTTCTCTCGTTGGATAAGTTTTTCTTTCCACTATTACATACAAAGACATATATGCTTTATGCTTTATTCATTAACATTTTCCCTGAATTGATGTAAATACAGATATGGTGAGAGGTTACGCATCGACCCTTTACGTTATTAACAAAGTATTGAGAAAACCAGAGGTTACACCCGAACATATTGAGGCGTGCAGGAAGACGCCTTTCTATTATCTCTTCAAACAACTATTCGATTTCAAAAATGATAAAGACTGTAGAAAGGTAGGGGACGTCCTACCGGGTCAGATAATCAAATGTTATGATGCCAACACAAACATCTTCAAACTTGGCGAAAAAATGTTGAAGGTAACTCGGAGAGACGTGAAGGTCTTGTTTGCTATTGAGGAAGGTTCAGAAGCAGTTCCTAATTTTTCAAAAGCGGAACTCAAAGAAAAGTCAGATTGGGAGCGGAGAATTTTTGAAAATTCAAAAATAGACAAAAAAGGAATAGTGACTGCGATCGACAAAGTGTTAGAGCGAACAGATACTCGTAGTATCGAAGAAGATTTTCCGAAACTGATGACGTTGCTTTCTTTCACTACATTATTCTTTTGCGAACAAGCTCCATTAAGAAATAGGAAGTACTTAAAGCACTCAGAACAGTTGGACAGTTTGAAAAACTTCAACTGGTCAAGAAGCATTCTCAGAGTGTTGGTTAAGTCTTTAAGGGAAAACTTGTTCAAACCCAGCAAAGTCGGAGGTTGTGTCACTGCAATCTTGGTAAGTCTTTATTTAAATACGAAGACATCTTAATTGTGTATGTTTTTTGTTTTCGGTTTTAAATATTACTGTGTTTCAGGGATGGTTTTTTGAGCATACAACCATTGGTGAGAAAAAGAAAGATGAGAAAACGAAAGAAGCGATAAATGCATTTCCTCGCTGCTTAAGATGGAAGTTAATTTGCAAGAATCCTAACTACAAAAAACAAGTCATTGACAAATTAAAATCCAATCAGGTAAGAAAAAACTGACTCTAGAATAAATTGTAACCTGTTAAATGTAAACATATGATAAATTTGAAAAGAGAAATCTGACTTTTAGGCATATACTCTGAGTTTCAGAAAAAAATTGAAGAGAAATCAGAGTTTTGTACTTGCGCAAGTACAAAAACGCACTTTCCCAGTAGTGGGAAATATTTCCCAGAACTCGTATTTCACATCAAAAACCCTGTGACTTAGCACTTTTCATACATTTAAAATTACATAGTGTTTAAAAATGTAATAAAGTTAACTTTAGTCAATGAATTTTAACATTAGTTCAGTTATATTCATTTATATTCAGTTATATTTGCATTTCTAGGTGAAAAATTGTGCAAGTACACTTTCGTACTTGCGCAAGTACAATAATTTTGTTCGTAGTGTTTTGAGTTTTGGGATTTCTTAGTTACTTGTTCTTTTACTCTGAACCTTTGTTTTAAGTATCTAAACAGTACAACAATATATAAATTTCAGGTAATAGAGAAGATTGAAATAACCGATGAAGAATTTGAGAAACTTGGGATCGATAAAGACGAGAAAGAGGAAGAAGAGAATGACGAAGAGGAGGTTGAAGAGCATGATGAAGAGGATGAAGAGAATGATAAAGAGGACGAAGATGAGGAAGATGAGGAAGTGGATGTGAAGAAAAAGATGAAACAAAGCAAAAAATGTAAAAATCTGGAAGACAGTGAAAAAGAATTACAGACGAGTAAGAAAAAATTGAAAAGAAAATCTGTAATTGATGACAATGAGACCAATGAGGAGGCAGAGGAACAAGAGCACGAAGAGGAAGGAAATGAGGAAGAAGAGGGTAAGAAAAATACAAAACAAAAGAACAAACGTAAAAAGGTAGTACACAATGAAAAGGAATTACGGACAAATAAAAAAAAATTTAATAAAAGAACTCTAATCGATGAAAGTGAGACAGAAGAGGAGTCAGAGGAAGAAGAGAGGAGAAAAAGAAAGAAAAGAACAACTCAAAAGGATAAGAAGGAGAAAGGTATATTTAATATATTTTTGTAGTTGTACAATTAAAATTCTGTAATTGCTGTTTTTTTTATATATTTTGTTTACTAGTCAATGAAAATGATGATGACGACGAAGAAGAAGAGGAGGGGACTGTTTCAAAGCAAGAACTGCTTAAAGAGAAAGAATGGATGGGGAATGAAATTCACAAATTGAATTTAAATCTTGTAAGTTTGATGAAGCAATCAGATATTCTAAATAAGAAGAATCAACAAGCACTGTCTGATAAAAAGATTATAGAAGATAGTTTAAAGACAGCAGAAATTAAGCTAGCAAGTACGGTAGAGATGGTTAATAATTTAGAAAAAGAAAAAAGGGATGCTGAAAAGAAGATAGGTGAGCTAAAAGAGGAGAATGAAAATTATGTGGATGAGTTGAAGAAACTTAATGTCTTGTACATAACTGTGTGTAATGAAAATCAAGAAATGAAAAAAAAACTGAAGGAGTTGGGGATTCAAGGATTTGGTGAAGAACCTAAAGATTTAACAAAAAAATCTGAAGATGAAATTCAGAAAAAGAATGTATCTGGAAAAAAATTAGAAAAGAGTTACAATAGAAAGAAGCAAAGTACACATAAGGAAGGTGAAAAACAAGTAGAAGGTAAAGAACCCGAGAATAATGAACCTGAAGAAGAAAATACAGGAAACAAGAAGGAAGTTGAGAAAAAAAACAACAAAGATGAGGACGAAGCATCAGTTATCTCAATTGTGGATAGCTCAAAAGCTGCACCTGCAGATAAAATATGACATGGACCCAGAGCTGGAAATTTTGCAAATTCTGATCAATGGACTGAAGATTTTGTTTGTTTAATTATGATTTATGTCTTTACTTTATAATAGTTTTTAAAAACTAGTTTGCTTTTGAATGATGTAATGAATGACTAGTATTTGAATATATTTAATCGTATTTTAAACTTTTTTCAAAATTCATAAAAGTAAAATTTTAGAATAATAATTTATATCTTTGTTCTAACAAAATATAATTTTGCCACTACAAAGGCACAAAACTCATATTTCCTTTAACTTAATATTTTTTACACATTTTAACTTACATGATGTTTAAAACTGTAACATGTTCGTCCATAATTTCAGCTACATTATAAAGTAAAAAAAATATTACTTGTGCAACTACAAATACAAATATGTACTTGTGCAAGTACAAAAATCCTATTAGATAACATTTGAGTTAAATCCTAAGACCTAAACCCTAAAACCTATAGGATCACTATTTAGTAACACCTGATATATGCACATGATTTTTTTATTTTTATTTTTTATGTTTGTGTTATAAGAATTTGAAGTCGACATTCAATATGTATGAATTTTTATAGGTTTTTGAAAGAAAATTGAGTTATGGGAATTTTACCATAATAAAAATGTATGTTTAATAAAGTACTTGCACAAGCATAATAGTGTACTTGTGCAAGTATATAATCTAAGTTGTAGAGTCAAGAAGTTTTTTGTTTGGTTACAAGGGTTCCATTTTTGGATAAAAAACTGAAATCTTAAGACCTAAACCTAAAACTCTAAACTTTAAGACCTAAACCCAAGCCATAAACACTTAAACATAAGACCTACACACTAATAACTAAACCCTAAGAACTAAAACCTAAAACCTAGACCCTACAACCATAATCATGTTTGTTGTAGAAGTGTTTTCAGACAACATTCAATATTCATGAATTTTATATGTTATTGAAAGAAAAATGAGTTATGGGAAACTTCCCATAATAAAATTGTATGTTTAATAATGTACTTGTACCAGTAAAAAGTGTACTTGCACAAGTACACTATTGTACTTGTGCAAGTATATAATCTAAGTTGTAGAGTCAAGAAGTTTTTTGTTTGGTTACAAGGGTTCCATTTTTGGATAAAAAACTGAAATCTTAAGACCTAAACCTAAAACTCTAAACTTTAAGACCTAAACCCAAGCCATAAACACTTAAACATAAGACCTACACACTAATAACTAAACCCTAAGAACTAAAACCTAAAACCTAGACCCTACAACCATAATCATGTTTGTTGTAGAAGTGTTTTAAGACAACATTCAATATTCATGAATTTTATATGTTATTGAAAGAAAAATGAGTTATGGGAAACTTCCCATAATAAAATTGTATGTTTAAAAAGTGTACTTGCACAAGTACACTATTGTACTTGTGCAAGTATAAAATCTAAGTTGTAGAGTCACTTAGTTTAAGATAGACAATTGAGAATTTGAGTTCATTAAATTAAATTAAAAGATAATAAAGCTTAAAATATAAATAAAATGTAAGTTAAATGTTAGATATGGAAAACTTCTTATAAATGTACAATAATTTTAAAACTTCCAAGAATTAAGTTAGCATTATTCCTGTTGATGGAACTAAGATAGATGTTAACTTACATTTATAATTTACACTATATTTATTTTTTTACAGTTTTTAGAAAAACAGAAACTTTCTAAAAATAGAATTACCCTATAGAATCATTACTAATGTTTATTTGATTTAAATTTTAGTATTAAAAAGTTTAGTTAATGAATTTTACAATAAAAAAATAAAAAAAATCAAATTTTCATATCAATAAAAATAAAATTACCCTTTGAAATTGTAATTTTAACTTTTTGGCAATATAACTTTACAAATGATAACTTAACACACATTTCAATTCATACACATGGACTTATTTTAAAGGGCCAAAAAGAACTAAACAAAAGAAGAAATTCAAAGGGCCTTACTTTATTCATAGTTTCTCGTAACGGCATTATTTCTCATTTGATATACTCAAACCGCCAAAAACAGTTCTTACTCTACACAAAGTCTAAACATTATATCAGGAACGAACTCAAATCAAAGAAAGTAAGAAAAATTGAAGAACGAATCTCGCTTAGATCTTCGGTGATTAATCAGGAAAAAAATCTTCATCTATAGGTACATTACTTGCGCGCCTAATATTACTTAATTTGCGTCAAAAATTAATGTTATAAATCGAAATATTTTCTGATTTCTGTTACTGAAATCATCTTGAAGTTGTTGAAACAGTAATATTACGTGATAATATGTATACAAATATGTAATACTTGCATAAAATATGTATTTAGAACAATTTTTTTACAAAAATGTTTTGTAGATGATTATGATGTATTTTTTTTGAAAAAATGATTGACGATATAGTGAAAACAATGTAACAGAAATCATTTATAATACAAATGCGCACTAAAATTTACATATGGGTTAAACTGATTTTGATTTGAATTTATTTTAGAGAATTTATGTCGCATTTTTAAAAAAATTAGAAGTAATGTTTGATTTTTATTGTTAAAATGCTTAAGTTCCAGAAATTTTTGTAATAAACTGAATGATGATTGATATTTGAGTAAAATACAGAGTGCTGGAAATTTTCCCAAAACTGGAAACCAATGAAAACTGTAGTTTAATTTGATTACATAAGTAATGGTATTCGAGTCTTGCAAAAAACGTCAAATTATGATTGAGTTGTGAGAAAGTTTTGTATAGAAAATATTGATTAATGTGAGAATAATGAATAATGAAAATAAAAAACAGTGTTAAGTACTTGTAGAACCACAAAAATTATACTTGTCCAGTTGTGGGAAGTATTCCCAGAACTCATCTGTAACATATAAAAACCCTACCAAATGCAATTTTGTAGTTGTGCAAGTACACTTTTGTACCTGAGCAATTACACTTTTTTTATACGTGATTAAGAATAGCTATACTAACATGTTAAATTTACAATGCAGAAATGGGTAAAAAAAATTCAGAACATAGATCATCGTTACACAATCTGTTAAGTGTTTTGAGAAGCAGTAATTTCAAGGCCAGGCATCTAAATGTCTGCAAAATATTGCCATTTTACTTACTGATCAAAGGAGTATTTGAGAGAATTGATTCTCTTCCTTCTCTGAGAATAGACGCACCAGCTTTGAAAGATATAGTGAGTACTTATCAAACTGAAAGTAAAGGATTCTACATAAAGGAAACCAATTTACGAATTACACGAGATGATGTAAGAATTATAATGGGCTTGGAGAGTGGGGACCTAGGTATTCCAAATTTCACAGAAGCAGATGTGATTGAATCTATATGGTGTCAAAGAATGTTCCCTGGAATAAATAAAGGATTAACGGTGGGCAAAGTAAAGGAGAAGTTAATGGAACTTTTAGAAAAACCTGAGTCAACCGAAACCAACGAAGATATTGCACGATTAATGTGTCTTCTTGTATTGGCCACAGTATTCTTCTGTTCTGGGCGAGGATATATAGATTGGTGGGTGATTCGTATCAGTCAAGATCTCAAAAGATTGAAGAATTATGACTGGGCAAGTGAAAGTATAAAAAGATTAGAAAGTTCTCTAAATAGTGGACATCTCAATAATCCCAAAGGTCCAAGCTGCATGTTGCTGGTAAGTTAATACATTTGTTAAATATGAAGACAAGATGGTATTTGAAAACAAAACAATTAATTATTAAACAAATTTATATTACAGGCGTTTTTCTTTGAACACGCTAACACATGGGATCCAGTTGAAAACCTTGAACGTGCATATCCAAGAGTTTTGAGATGGCACATTAAACAACGCCATGAATCTTTCAAGCTCAATCATATATACAAAGTGAAACAGAGATATGTAAGATACTAGTTGTTTATCTTACAAGGTTGATGTGAAATTCTTTTAGTTGTTTAGTAATTTCAGAAATACAGTTTTATAAACTTCACATTTTTAGAAACTTAAACTTTTCTTACACTAAATATAATACTGTACTCCATTTATTGTATTTTGAGTTATGGGATATTGGGTTATGGGATTGTACTTGTAGAAACACAAAAACGTACTTGTGCAATTGCAAAACCGTACTTGTCCAGTGTTGGGAAGTATTCCCAGAACTCGTTTTTCACATCAAAAATTTCAGAAATATCGATCACTTAGTAGATTTAGTAACGTACGTAAGTGAATTTACTAATTCCCTGAATTTTTTTTTATTTGTTGTAGATGAAAAAAGATAATTTAAATCTCAAAAGGTATGAGAGAAAATACATAAGAGATTCATTAAGGAATGAAGATGAACCAGGAAGTGATGAAGAACTCCCATATGAAAATGAAGAAGAAGAAATGGATAGCAGTGAAGACGAGATGCATAGAATAATGGTATACGCAGAGAATTTCCTGAAGGAGCCTCAAGTGTATTATAGGAAGAGGAAAAGAAACTCTTCTGAGATACAAGTTATTATGGATGGGGCCGAAAACAGTGAAAAAACAATTGATACACCCACAAGTCCATTTAGGATTGAGCCACAAGGATCAAAAGGTATAGATAGTGCGAATCAAGCATCAACAAGTAACACTATCAATACAGAATATATTGGTACCTTAAATCAACCTTTCCTAGACGAAAGTGGTCCCACCGTATCCCTTGAAATAGAGAATTTGCATATTTTGGAAACACCACCTTCAAAAGGAGTGTTAAGAGATCAGATAGCTGAAAACATAAACGACCAATCTTTAGCAGATGTTGATCTCATATCAGAAAATACAAAAATGGAAGCACAAATGAAGTTGCTAAGTGAGGAATTATGTTTACAGAGGAATAAAGTGTGTGAGCTAGAATTGAAGGTAACTCAAACAGAAACTGAAAAAAAAGATATGGTTAATGAATTAAATTATGAGAGGGAAGAGGTGAAAAAGCTGAATTTTAACCTAAATAATGTTATGACAAAATTGGATAAAGAAAAGGAAGACCAACTGGCTGAGATAAATAAGAAGAGTGAGGAAATTGCTATGTTAGAAGCATCTGTAAACGCGAAAGAATCCGAAAATATACAAATGAGACAAGAATGTGACAAAATGTTTGAAGAAAATAAAGAATTGAAAACAAAGTTAGCCGAGGCACAAAGCCATGCAAAAAATGATACTGAAGTCACATGCCTGAGAGCGGAGAACGATAACCTCTCGGAAGAAGTAACGAGGTTGAAATTGTATATACAAACTTTGGAACAAAAAAAATTCAAAGAAGATGAAGAATTAAAAAAAGGAGAAGAAGAAGATATCTGTACCACAATAGAACTAGAAGAGTCTCTGTCTGCAAAGAAGCAACAAAAAGAAATCGAACAATTAAAAGAAGCAACAAAGCCAGTACAAAATGATGAACAAAAAAACCAAAGTAATGACAAAGAAACAATGTTAAATGAGACAATATTGATGAGAAATGAAAAAGAAAAATCAAAATCATCAATGTTAACTACACCAACAACCACAGTATCCCAAATCCGTGAAAAAGTAGTGCCTAAAAATAAAACGAAATTGACAGAAACAAGTCGAAGCTCTATGGTAATAAGAGTTACAGAAAGAGATGATAGAAAGCCAAAAAGGATCCCTGATGACTTTGTTGATCCAAATAAGCTTAAAAAACAGAAAACTAAAGACAATACACAAGGAAAAGTGATTTGTCATGAAATGAAAATCGTAAACAGAGTCGCAAGAGAAATGTCACTATCTACTGTTATTTGGAAATATATTATTGAAGTGACAGCAGAAGACTTGATAAAACTATCTAATGATGACGGCGTAACTGATACGGTATGATAAACAAAAAAATTGAAAAAGATTAATGATGCATAATTTAATTGAAAGTTAAGTATTGATCCATGTGAAACAAAGTATAAATGAAGGAAAAAATAAATTTTTATATTGTACATTACAGGTTATGGGAAGCGTTTTATACATATGGGACAACACAAATAAAGATAAGCAGTACAGATGTAGTGGAAAATATAATGATGATAATCATGCAATATCAATGTCAGCAAATACAATAGTAAGTGATGCAATTTTTATTTTTTTTCTTAGATTAGTATAATTTTTCCATTACTTGAACTAATAAGTTGTAACCCCAGGAATTGATGCAAACTGATTACAGCAATTTCATGAAAACCGTTGGTCGAAGTTTTAAGTTTTATTTAAACACTCACAAACATATAATTTTTCCAATAAAAACTAAATGGGAGGGTAAAATTTTCTGGAGTATTCTGGACTATGATAAATGCAACAAGAAATTTTTCCATTACCATCAACACGATTCTGAACTTGAAAAAAGTGTGGGCTTCGAAGCAGGAAAAAATGTGAAAGATTTAGTAGATAAGTTAGTTAAATATTTTCAAGCGAGAATAAAGAATAGTAATGAAGAAGAATCAAAGACTTCTATTCCTGCCGATCAAAGAAAAAAAAATACTTCTATTCCTGAGGTGGTACATATTAAAACAAATCATGTGTCCAAGAAAATAGAACTTTCAGGAGTACACGCATTTATGTATTTGTGGGATCTTTACGAAAAATCTTATGTAACAAATCAATGTAGTAAGTATCAAGAATTGAGTTACAAACAGAGAGTTGTTAACTGGATAGTTCGTCACAATAGTGTAGTAATTGATATTAAAGAACTAGAAAAAGGTGTTGAGTTAGAAGAAAAACTTGAGAAAGAAATAAATGAAAGAAGATATAATTGTTGAAGTTATTGGTGAACAATATGTCTAATGTTTAATGTTTGTTGAGATGAAATTAATTTTTTTATGTTTGTTTTATAAGTGTTTTGAATTGACATACTAGATGTATGAGTTTATAGGATTTGAAGTGAAAATTGAGTTCTGGGAAACTAACCAAAACTTAACCGAAGATGTACATATGTAGTTATGCAAGTACTTTTATGTACTTGTGCAGGTACATATTATGAACTGTAGTTATTTAACATATGTTTTGATTGATTTTAATTTTAATATTTGAAAGTTTTGTTAGTGAATTTTCCAATATAATCAGTATAAAGATAAAAATTTTATATGAAGGTTCATCAAATCATGGATTGTATATTATTAATAATGTAGTGTCTAAAAGAAACTTTTGTAATTGTGCAATTACATATTCTAAGTTTTAGAGTCGAGTAGTTTTTTCGTGTATTAAAAACTAATAACCTAAAACAATAAAACCTTAAGATCTAAACACTAAACCTTGAACCTTAAATTGTAAAATTTAATTTTCAAATTTGATTACAATTTCTGTCATTTTCAAAGAAATCATACTCTTTATCTTGTTTTTTAATTTTTTTTTTTAAAACAAATCTGTACAGGGAAATTTCCCATAAGTCAAAGTCCTATGTTGTTTTTTAATTTATTTTTTGCATCAAAGAATACACATACGATTATTAACCTTTACACGTATTAAAAACATAAATTAAAGAAAGAAATTCAAAACAGTCAACCGAGTACAACACTAAGCCACTAACAAACAAATCAAAAGAGTATCAAATGCAATACACACCTTGACTACCACACTAATCATCTAAACCGTTCCTTCAAATCACTCAAAAAACATGCAACACACACAGTCACTCAACTACGCATTCTTTTATCTCTCTGTTTTTGTCAATTAGAATTTCTTCAAAAAAATCATAATTACGAAGGTTTGAAATGATGAAATGTCAGTGAAGTTACCGTAATCATTGTTCATCAAGTAATAGTTAATTTTGTCGCATTTGTCACCTGATTTAAGCATTTGTACAAGGATTACTGAAGGTATTTGAAATTTTTATTCAATTTTAATTTGATTTTCAATGATTATTTATGTTTTACTTGAATTTTACTTGAATTTTAGTGTTTATATTTGATTTTTGGGATTGTTAATATAGTTGAGCATTTGATTATTAGTTTAGAAATCGTTTTGTAGATTCGACTGCTTGAAATGTTAAAATAAACTCAAATTTTGATGTTATAAACACTGGAAAAATCTTATTCTATTCTTTAATTAATAGTCGAGTGTGAATTTTATTTGACTTGTACTGTTATAGATCATCAAAAATGACACTGTGTTTATAAGTATTATAGAGTTTTAAGATCTGGTAGTTGTAGAATTATAATTTTATAAGACTAAAATTTAGTTAAACAGGTATTAGATTAACTTCGAAAGTGTTTTGTTAAACCAGATTCAGAATTTTGACCATCCACCTATGACAAAATGTACTTACAAAAGTACATAAAATGTACTTGCGCAGTGGTGGGAATTATTCCCAGAACTTGTATTTCACATCAAAAAAATGCATAACTTAAAACATTTTTCACACACATTTTAACAAACGTGACTGCCTGTGATGTGGGAAAATTCCCAGAACTGGACTATGTTTGAGTAAAGTCAAAATTGTATATGAAAAAACTGTTACCTAAAACTATGTGTCTTGTAGGAAAAAATGTACTTACAAAAGTACATTTGTGTACTTCAGTAAGTACAATAGTATACTTATAGAAGCACACATTTTTCCTTCCACTATAACCAACCAAAGACATGTATGCTTTATGCTTTATTCATTAACATTTTTCCTGAATTGATGTAAATACAGATATGGTGAGAGGTTACGCATCGACCCTTTACGTTATTAACAAAGTATTGAGAAAACCAGAGGTTACACACGAACATATTGAGGCGTGCAGGAAGACGCCTTTCTATTATCTCTTGAAACAACTATTCGATTTCAGGGAGCATAAAGACTGTAGAAAGGTAGGGGACGTCCTACCGGGTCAGATAATTAAATGTTATGATGCCAACACAAACACCTTCAAACTTGGCGATAAAATGTTGAAGGTAACTCGGAGAGACGTGAAGGTCTTGTTTGCTATTGAAGAAGGTTCAGAGGCAGTTCCTAATTTTTCAAAAGCGGAACTCAATGAAAAGTCAGATTGGGAGCGGAGAATTTTTGAAAATTCAAAAATAGACAAAAAAGGAATAGTGACTGCGATCGACAAAGTGTTAGAGCGAACAGATACTCGTAGTATCGAAGAAGATTTTCCGAAACTGATGACGTTGCTTTCTTTCACTACATTATTCTTTTGCGAACAAGCTCCATTAAGAAATAGGAAGTACTTAAAGCACTCAGAACAGTTGGACAGTTTGAAAAACTTCAACTGGTCAAGAAGCATTCTCAGAGTGTTGGTTAAGTCTTTAAGGGAAAACTTGTTCAAACCCAGCAAAGTCGGAGGTTGTGTCACTGCAATCTTGGTAAGTTTTTATTTAAATACGAAGACATCTTAATTGTGTATGTTTTTTGTTTTTGGTTTTAAATATTACTGTGTTTCAGGGATGGTTTTTTGAGCATACAACAATTGGTGAGAAAAAGAAAGAAGCGATAAATGCATTTCCTCGATGCTTGAGATGGACGTTAATTTGCAAGAATCCTAACTACAAAAAACAAGTCATTGACAAGTTAAAATCCAACCAGGTAAGAAAAAACTGACTGTAGAATAAATTGTAACCTGTTAAATGTAAACATATGATAAATTTGAAAAGAGAAATCTGACTTTTAGGCATATACTCTGAGTTTCAGAAAAAAATTGAAGAGAAATCAGAGTTTTGTACTTGCGCAAGTACAAAAACGCACTTTCCCAGAAGTGGGAAATATTTCCCAGAACTCGTATTTCACATAAAAAACCCTGAGACTTAGCACTTTTCATACATTTAAAATTACATTTTGTTTAAAAATGTAATAAGTTTACTTTAGTCAATGAATTTTAACATTAGTTCAGTTATATTCATTTATATTCAGTTATATTTGCATTTCTAGGTGAAAAATTGTGCAAGTACACTTTCGTACTTGCGCAAGTACAATAATTTTGTTCGTAGTGTTTTGAGTTTTGGGATTTCTTAGTTACTTGTTCTTTTACTCTGAACCTTTGTTTTAAGTATCTAAACAGTACAACAATATATAAATTTCAGGTAATAGAGAAGATTGAAATAACCGATGAAGAATTTGAGAAACTTGGGATCGATAAAGACGAGAAAGAGGAAGAAGAGAATGACGAAGAGGAGGATGAAGAGGATGATGAAGAGGATGAAGAGGATGATGAAGAGGACGAAGAGGACGAAGAGGAGGTGAAAGAATTAAACAAGAATAGGAAAAAATGTAAAAGAAAATCTGTAATTGATGAGAGTGTGACCGAAGAGGAGCCAGATGAACAAGACAGAAGAAAAAGAAAGATAAAAAAAATTCAAAAAAAGAAGAAGATAGTCGGTAAAGAATTGGGTAGTATGATTAAAAGAAAGAGTAAAGAACAAGAGGACCAGGAAGAGGAAGAAGACGACGAAGAATATCTATTAGATTCTAAACAGAATGAAGCGGAGTCAGAGAATGTAGAGAATGAAAATGAGGTAAAGGAGTTGCAGAAAAATATGAAACAAACCAAGAAACGTAAAAAGGTGGAACACAATGAAAAGAAATTGAAAAGAACTCTAATCGATGAGAGCGATACAGAAGAGGAATCAGAGAAAGAAGAGAGAAGAAAAAGAAAGAAAAAAACAACTGAAAAGTATAAGAAGGAGAGCGTTAAAAAATCTGGTAGGAAAATGAAAAGAAAAAGTAAAGAACAGGACGAGGAGGAAGTGGAAAAAGACGTTGAACAATATAAATCATATTCTGAAGAGGAGGAAGGTATATTTGATATATTTTTGTACTTGTACAAGTAAATTTTAGTACTTATTGTTTGTTTTTATATTTTTTCTTTACTAGATGATCAAAATGATTATGATGAACAAGAAGAAGATGAGGGGACTGTTTCAAAGCAAAAAATGATTAAAGAGAAAGAAAGGATGGCGAATGAAATTCACGAATTAAATTCAAGACTTATAAGTTTGATGAAGGAATCAGAAAATCTAAAGCAGAAGAATCAGGAAATAGTGTCAGATAAAAAGATTGCAGACGATAGTTTAAGAACTGTAGAAGCTAAGCTAGAAAGTATGGTGGAGAGGGTCCAATTTCTAGAAAAAGAAAAAAGCGACGCTGAAAAGGAGATACATGATCTAAAAGAGGAGAATAAAAACTATATTGCTGAGTTGAAGAAACTTGATGTCTCGTATATAAATATGTTTAACGAAAATAAAGAAATGAAAACGAAACTAAAGGAGTTTGGAATTCAAGAATTTGACGAAGAACCTAAAGATTTAACAAATGAATCTGAAAATGAAATTCAGAAAAAGAAAGTATCTGAAAAAGAATCAGAAAAGAGTTACAAGACTCCTGCACGAGACATACATTACGTAAGAACTAGGAGGGGGGGAAAACGTGGTACTAAGGAAGCAAAGAATCATGTAGAAGATAAAGAAACTGACACAAAGGACCTTGAAGAAGAAAAAACAAAAAAAAAGAAGAAGCAAGTCAAGGAAAAAGACAACAAA
This sequence comes from Nemophila menziesii, assembly GCA_029959085.1. Classification (NCBI taxonomy): domain Eukaryota; kingdom Viridiplantae; phylum Streptophyta; class Magnoliopsida; order Boraginales; family Hydrophyllaceae; genus Nemophila; species Nemophila menziesii. The sequence goes on along the minus strand of JARWIR010000003.1, from coordinate 69,281,623 downwards.
TCTGAGAAAGAATCACTAGTTAGTTCAATGGTTGGAAGACTAAAAGCAAGAAGAGCTAAACCTGCAGCTAAAAAAAAAGAGCCTGAAAAAGTGGTACTCGACTCATCGGATAGTGATTTCCAACGTGATGAGGTTAAGGAAAAGAATGTATCCATGAAGAACACTAAATTAGTTAAAATTACAAGGAAAATGAAAAATCTTAAACCATTGGAAGCATATTTCGTCAAAGAAGATGTTGAGCATGTTGCAAATCTAGAGAAATTTGGGCCCTCTGTAGAGTAATTTGTTTATTATGTCATGATCATTCAATATGTATGAATAATTTGATGATTAACAAGTTTGTTGCGGTTGTTTTTTGTTAGGGTATGGAAGAAAGATAATATCATAGTCACCTTGAAAGATATGGATAATTTAAGGAAGGGCAATATGCTTGAAAAACAGGTTTTTTTCCAAGGATATTAATGTACTTGCACAAGTACATAAAAACTGAATATAAGAAAACTTGTGCAGGTTGTGGAAGCTGGATTTGTAATAGGGCAGAAATTACACGATGATATGCTTGTATCTAACACACAGGAACTGTTTTTAAACAGGAAATGCGACTACATTCCTAATGTCATGGTAATTCATATATACTGAAACACAATATTAGAATATTCAATTATCTGACATTATATTATGTTTCTACAGTATTACCTCAATCAAATAGATCAGAACGAGAAGAATGAAGTTTATAAAGAAGAAGCAAGAAAGATGGTTTATGAAAAATGGCATAAAGCAAAAGATTCAATGACCCACTTTTTAATGATACCAATATATACGGAGACAAAGAAGAAGGATATTGGTCATTGGACATTACTAGTTTGCAATTTAGAAGATGAACGGGAAGAGGTGTGGACTCATTACAACTCAAGAACGGAATCGGAGATTGGAAATAACGAAGCACTTCGCGTTTTTGATTACATAAGGGAGGTTTGTCCAAGTCCAACCATGGAATACGAGAGTCTGACACCGGTAACATTGAAATTCTCAGAATCCTGCCCACAAGAAAAAAACAACTTGGACTGCGGTTTATTTGTCTTGATGTATGCAAATGACATATACAAACTCTGTAAAGTTAAAGAAACTTATAGTACAGAGGAAGTGAATCAATTCAGGGCTAATCTTTACTCAGGAATTGTAAAGGACTGGGAACGTACCATCCAATATTTCACTGATCCAACGCAGGACCAATCTCAAATAGCCGATGTCGGTACTCCGCCATAGCCAAAAACATTATCAAATAACAAAACAACTTTACTTTTTTAAGTGTTTTTTAAGACTACTTTTTTTTTTTAAATGATGTAATGAATGACTTGTATTTGAATATATTTCATAGTATTTCAAACTTCGTAAAAGTAAATTTTTAGTATAGTAATTCATAATTTTGTTCCATCATAATCTTATACTTTTGCAACTACAAGTACCAAAATGTACTTGTACAAGTACAATACTGTACTTGTCCAGTGGTGGGAAGTATTCCCAAAACTCGTGTTTCCTGTAACTTAAACAATTTTCACACCCTAAAATATCACTAATAAATAACATTTGATAAATATACATTCAAAAAATAATTCTTTTTATGTTTGTGTTATAAGTATTTTAAGTCAACATTCAATATGCATGAATTTTATAGGTTTTTCAAATATAATTGAGTTATGGGAACTTTCCCATAATAAAATTGTATGTTTAATAATGTACTTCATCAAGTACACGATTGTACTTGTGCAAGTATATAATCTAAGTTGTAGAGTCAACAAGTTTTTTGGTTCGTTATCCGGTTCCATTATTTTATAAACTAATGAGAATTTGAGTTAATTAAGTTAAAGTTACGATAGTAAAGCTTAAAATATAATAAAATGTAAGTTAAAAATTGTGTATGTTTTTTGTTTTTGGTTTTAAATATTACTGTGTTTCAGGGATGGTTTTTTGAGCATACAACAATCGGTGAGAAAAAAAGAGAAGCAATAATTGCATTTCCTCGATGCTTGAGATGGACGTTAATTTGCAAAAACACCTTAAAACACACCAATAAAACAACATAGAGTCAAATATGCTAAAAAAATAGAGTCAAATAAGCTAAAATATAAACTACAAACTACAAACGGACAAATAACATAAAAGTTTTAAATTTTAATAAAATCAACCCACATACATATAAATCTTCAAACCTCTTCACCAGCAACCTTCTCTGTATCAACGTCTTCCATCGCTTTGTCATTATCTTCCTTATTAACTTCGACTGCTGCGTCCAGATTCAACTCCATATTAGGCTCCGCATCCACAATACTACACAATCTACGGTTAGCTTCGACAGTAAAAGCATTACGGTCACGTTGTTGAAGATCCTTTTCAGCTTTCCACTTCAGATAATTCTCTCTACGTTTTTGAGTTCTTGGTGTAAATTCAACATTTCTGGCTGTGCTCGCTAAATCAGAATCTGCACTATCATTTAGTAGACTATCAATATTGAATGGTATTTCACCTGTATCCACTCTAGCCATCCTCACTCCAGTCATATCATTACGCCCTTTTGTCCTGATCTCGCGTTCTTTCCTCTCTAGTACAGTTGTAGGTTGACGCACATGCTGTCTATCCCACCTAAAGGACTCAATACGAGTGCTAAACTCATCTCCAACGCGTTTTCTTATTCCATAGAGTGGTTGATCTAGTGTTCTTAATAACTGATCATCCCTACTCCATGTTACAATCCTCTTCCTCGCCTCTGACAGCGCTTCCAAACGATGTGCTGGGGGGCAATCAATTGTCGCGTGCCCTATGATACCGCATGCATAACAAAAAACTCCTAAATTCTCGTATTTAAAAGGGACCCACCCTACCCCGTCTTCTTGTCTAACAAAAGCTCCTGCTGGTACAGGTTTTACAATTGGAAAGCTCACACGAAATCGAAGAATGGTCACAACAGCAGAATCATTTTCTGGGAAATCTATTTCTTGAAGGTCATGAAAGCATTTAGAAAGATGCTTAATAGTATTTAGAGTATTTTGTATCTTGGCTAGTCCGGTAACCTGGACCCAAGCTGAGGTGAAGTTTGATTTATAATAGGTACCATTCCTAGGATCTTCTCCCTTGCTGATTACAGCGTGGAAACCAAATACATTACCAGGCCGTAGACCCCATAACCGGTCCCTTTCACCTCTGATATCAATTTCTAGTTTGAAATAGTTTTCGCTTACTCCTGAAAAATCAACATGTCCTAGAACATGCCATTTGTTTCTTACCCAATCTTCAAAGTCCTTCAACTCAATTACTTGATCCGATAGAATACGGACCATTAAAAACCTGCCCCTATCCTGGTTAAACACGCTTTTAACTCTTGTATCAAGATCAATGACCCCGATTTCCGCCTCTTCGGTCGGACTCATTTGAGTAAGAATCAAGTTGTGACGACTATCTGTGGCCATGTTTATCGTACCTGTACACGAAGTAGCGTTAGAAGTTTAATGTATGGCTAATGTATAAACAATTAGTTTAATGTTGAATGTATATTAACAGAAGACTATTACCTGTGTTAGAATATTCAAGCAGTGGAGACGAGATGTAAACCTTGATAAATTTTTGCTTCTGTTAATGGATGAAGGTAGCACTTACTTTCTGAGTATTGAAACGAGATAGAAACTCAAATGAATTAAGTAGGGAAGAAGAAAGGACGGTTATTTTGTAAGTTATAATGTTAACTGGTGGTGTGAGACACGTGTTGCCTTGTCGGGTAACCAAAGGTCCATTAACCGTCTATAGTAGTATTCGAAGCATCATTTGGAAGTTGGAAAATACACGTTCGCCCTAAATGGATTCGTGGGCCAAAAAAAAAAAAAAGAAAAAAAACATATAAACTACTATAGACGGTTAATGGACCTTTGGTTAACCGACAATAGATAAATGCAATAAAGTTTTGTGGATGAAGGTAGCACTTACTTTCTGAGTATTGAAACGAGATAGAAACTCAAATGAAGTAAGTAGGGAAGAAGAAAGGACGGTTATATTGTAAGTTATAATGTTAACTGGTGGTGTGAGACACGTGTTGCCTTGTCGGGTAACCAAAGGTCCATTAACCGTCTATAGTAGTATTCGAAGCATCATTTGGAAGTTGGAAAATACACGTTCGCCCTAAATGGATTCGTGGGCCAAAAAAAAAAAAAGAAAAAAAACATATAAACTACCAAACAAAAGAACTTTACTTTTCTAAATGTTTTTTAAGACTACTTTTTTTTTTTTTAATTATGTAATGAATTACTTGTATTTGAATATATTTCATCGTATTTAGAACTTCGTAAGAGTAAAATTTTAGTATAGTAATTCATAACTTTGTTCCATCATAATATACTTTTGCAACTAGAAGCACCAAAATGTACTTGTACAAGTATAAAAACGTACTTGTCCAGTGGTGGGAATACATTCCCAGAACTCGTATTTCCTGTAACTTAGACATTTTTCAAACTTTTTAAATTATATGATGTCTAAAACTAAAATATGTTAACTTTAGTCAATTAATTTTGTCCATAAGTTAAATTATATTTATTAATATTTGCAATTTTAAGTGAAAACAATATGACTGACTGAGTTGTGGGAAAATTCCCATCACTTGAATATGTTTCAGAAAAATTAATAATATAAAAAGATACAGACTAGTGCTTCAACAATACAATAAGAATTTAATACAAGAAATATAATCAAACTAATCAAAATTAATATCTTGAAACTCAGATGTCATAAAAAATGCAAGTATAAAAAATGTACTTGTACAAGTATAGACATGTACTTGTCCAGTGGTGGGAAAACATTCCCAGAACTCGTATTCCTGTAACTTTATCATTTTTCAAACATTTTAACTTACATGATGTCTAAAAATGTAACATGTTAAGTTTAGTCAATTAATTTTGTCCATAAGTTCAATTATATTCAGTAATATTTGCAATTTGAAGTGAAAAAAATATAACTGACTGAGTTGTGGGAAAATTCCCATCACTTGAATATGTTTCAGAAAAATTAATAATAAAAAAAGATACAGACTAGTGCTTCAACAATACAATAAGAATTTAATAAAAGAAATATAATCAAGCTAATCAAAATTAATATCTTGAAACTCAGATGTCATAAAAAATGCAAGTATAAAAAATGTACTTGTACAAGTATAGACATGTACTTGTCCAGTGGTGGGAAAACATTCCCAGAACTCGTATTCCTGTAACTTTATCATTTTTCAAACATTTTAACTTACATGATGTCTAAAAATGTAACATGTTAAGTTTAGTCAATTAATTTTGTCCATAAGTTCAATTATATTCAGTAATATTTGCAATTTGAAGTGAAAAAAATATAACTGACTGAGTTGTGGGAAAATTCCCATCACTTGAATATGTTTCAGAAAAATTAATAATATAAAAAGATACAGACTAGTGCTTCAACAATACAATAAGAATTTAATAAAAGAAATATAATCAAACTAATCAAAATTAATATCTTGAAACTCAGATGTCATAAAAAATGCAAGTATAAAAAATGTACTTGTACAAGTATAGACATGTACTTGTCCAGTGGTGGGAAAACATTCCCAGAACTCGTATTCCTGTAACTTTATCATTTTTCAAACATTTTAACTTACATGATGTCTAAAAATGTAACATGTTAAGTTTAGTCAATTAATTTTGTCCATAAGTTCAATTATATTCAGTAATATTTGCAATTTGAAGTGAAAAAAATATAACTGACTGAGTTGTGGGAAAATTCCCATCACTTGAATATGTTTCAGAAAAATTAATAATATAAAAAGATACAGACTAGTGCTTCAACAATACAATAAGAATTTAATAAAAGAAATATAATCAAGCTAATCAAAATTAATATCTTGAAACTCAGATGTCATAAAAAATGCAAGTATAAAAAATGTACTTGTACAAGTATAGACATGTACTTGTCCAGTGGTGGGAAAACATTCCCAGAACTCGTATTCCTGTAACTTTATCATTTTTCAAACATTTTAACTTACATGATGTCTAAAAATGTAACATGTTAAGTTTAGTCAATTAATTTTGTCCATAAGTTCAATTATATTCAGTAATATTTGCAATTTGAAGTGAAAAAAATATAACTGACTGAGTTGTGGGAAAATTCCCATCACTTGAATATGTTTCAGAAAAATTAATAATATAAAAAGATACAGACTAGTGCTTCAACAATACAATAAGAATTTAATAAAAGAAATATAATCAAACTAATCAAAATTAATATCTTGAAACTCAGATGTCATAAAAAATGCAAGTATAAAAAATGTACTTGTACAAGTATAGACATGTACTTGTCCAGTGGTGGGAAAACATTCCCAGAACTCGTATTCCTGTAACTTTATCATTTTTCAAACATTTTAACTTACATGATGTCTAAAAATGTAACATGTTAAGTTTAGTCAATTAATTTTGTCCATAAGTTCAATTATATTCAGTAATATTTGCAATTTGAAGTGAAAAAAATATAACTGACTGAGTTGTGGGAAAATTCCCATCACTTGAATATGTTTCAGAAAAATTAATAATATAAAAAGATACAGACTAGTGCTTCAACAATACAATAAGAATTTAATAAAAGAAATATAATCAAGCTAATCAAAATTAATATCTTGAAACTCAGATGTCATAAAAAATGCAAGTATAAAAAATGTACTTGTACAAGTATAGACATGTACTTGTCCAGTGGTGGGAAAACATTCCCAGAACTCGTATTCCTGTAACTTTATCATTTTTCAAACATTTTAACTTACATGATGTCTAAAAATGTAACATGTTAAGTTTAGTCAATTAATTTTGTCCATAAGTTCAATTATATTCAGTAATATTTGCAATTTGAAGTGAAAAAAATATAACTGACTGAGTTGTGGGAAAATTCCCATCACTTGAATATGTTTCAGAAAAATTAATAATATAAAAAGATACAGACTAGTGCTTCAACAATACAATAAGAATTTAATAAAAGAAATATAATCAAACTAATCAAAATTAATATCTTGAAACTCAGATGTCATAAAAAATGCAAGTATAAAAAATGTACTTGTACAAGTATAGACATGTACTTGTCCAGTGGTGGGAAAACATTCCCAGAACTCGTATTCCTGTAACTTTATCATTTTTCAAACATTTTAACTTACATGATGTCTAAAAATGTAACATGTTAAGTTTAGTCAATTAATTTTGTCCATAAGTTCAATTATATTCAGTAATATTTGCAATTTGAAGTGAAAAAAATATAACTGACTGAGTTGTGGGAAAATTCCCATCACTTGAATATGTTTCAGAAAAATTAATAATATAAAAAGATACAGACTAGTGCTTCAACAATACAATAAGAATTTAATAAAAGAAATATAATCAAGCTAATCAAAATTAATATCTTGAAACTCAGATGTCATAAAAAATGCAAGTATAAAAAATGTACTTGTACAAGTATAGACATGTACTTGTCCAGTGGTGGGAAAACATTCCCAGAACTCGTATTCCTGTAACTTTATCATTTTTCAAACATTTTAACTTACATGATGTCTAAAAATGTAACATGTTAAGTTTAGTCAATTAATTTTGTCCATAAGTTCAATTATATTCAGTAATATTTGCAATTTGAAGTGAAAAAAATATAACTGACTGAGTTGTGGGAAAATTCCCATCACTTGAATATGTTTCAGAAAAATTAATAATATAAAAAGATACAGACTAGTGCTTCAACAATACAATAAGAATTTAATAAAAGAAATATAATCAAACTAATCAAAATTAATATCTTGAAACTCAGATGTCATAAAAAATGCAAGTATAAAAAATGTACTTGTACAAGTATAGACATGTACTTGTCCAGTGGTGGGAAAACATTCCCAGAACTCGTATTCCTGTAACTTTATCATTTTTCAAACATTTTAACTTACATGATGTCTAAAAATGTAACATGTTAAGTTTAGTCAATTAATTTTGTCCATAAGTTCAATTATATTCAGTAATATTTGCAATTTGAAGTGAAAAAAATATAACTGACTGAGTTGTGGGAAAATTCCCATCACTTGAATATGTTTCAGAAAAATTAATAATATAAAAAGATACAGACTAGTGCTTCAACAATACAATAAGAATTTAATAAAAGAAATATAATCAAGCTAATCAAAATTAATATCTTGAAACTCAGATGTCATAAAAAATGCAAGTATAAAAAATGTACTTGTACAAGTATAGACATGTACTTGTCCAGTGGTGGGAAAACATTCCCAGAACTCGTATTCCTGTAACTTTATCATTTTTCAAACATTTTAACTTACATGATGTCTAAAAATGTAACATGTTAAGTTTAGTCAATTAATTTTGTCCATAAGTTCAATTATATTCAGTAATATTTGCAATTTGAAGTGAAAAAAATATAACTGACTGAGTTGTGGGAAAATTCCCATCACTTGAATATGTTTCAGAAAAATTAATAATATAAAAAGATACAGACTAGTGCTTCAACAATACAATAAGAATTTAATAAAAGAAATATAATCAAACTAATCAAAATTAATATCTTGAAACTCAGATGTCATAAAAAATGCAAGTATAAAAAATGTACTTGTACAAGTATAGACATGTACTTGTCCAGTGGTGGGAAAACATTCCCAGAACTCGTATTCCTGTAACTTTATCATTTTTCAAACATTTTAACTTACATGATGTCTAAAAATGTAACATGTTAAGTTTAGTCAATTAATTTTGTCCATAAGTTCAATTATATTCAGTAATATTTGCAATTTGAAGTGAAAAAAATATAACTGACTGAGTTGTGGGAAAATTCCCATCACTTGAATATGTTTCAGAAAAATTAATAATATAAAAAGATACAGACTAGTGCTTCAACAATACAATAAGAATTTAATAAAAGAAATATAATCAAACTAATCAAAATTAATATCTTGAAACTCAGATGTCATAAAAAATGCAAGTATAAAAAATGTACTTGTACAAGTATAGACATGTACTTGTCCAGTGGTGGGAAAACATTCCCAGAACTCGTATTCCTGTAACTTTATCATTTTTCAAACATTTTAACTTACATGATGTCTAAAAATGTATGAATTAAGTTAGCATTACGTCTGATGATGGAAATAAAGACTTCAAAGGTTTTTTCTTTGAAATAACTTTTACTTCTTGGAAATATAATCCTATAACTCAGATTGTCTAGAATGAATGATTAGTAAACATAACTTAACACACATCTCCATTCATACACATATCCATTTGTTCAACGGCATAAAAGAAACCGTTCATTTTTTTAGAAAAAAAAAAAAAAACTGTTCAGTTCATTATTTTGAAAAAATAACTGTCAATCGAGTTCAAATGTCCCGCTCAAAATTCAAAAATGAAAAATGTCTATAAAAGAAGGATTTTAACAAACGTTATTACACACTTTTCATATCCCTTTCAACGTTAAAGAATTCTTACATATTGCAGAAAAAATTAACAATAACCAGCATAAAAAATGATGAACCTCACGGAACAGTTGTTGATAATAGTATTCTTGTCATTATCAGTCAAAGGATTAATGCGTGCAAAATGTGTTTCTCGACGATGGAGGCTGTTAATTGACGATGTGAATTTTGCAAAATGGTTTTTAGATTTTAAAAGAAAAAAGGGTGGAGTTTTCATAACCAGTAGACTTCCAAAAAATGAAATCAATCCAATATTGTCATTCTATTCTACTGATAGATTGGAAGAAATTTCACAAGATGTGGTGATACCATTTGGATTTGTAAGGACACCAATGATGTCTTACACTTGTAATGGTTTGATTTGCATCGCAGATTGTCAAACATTAGTGTTGGTCAACCCGTCAACAGAGCAATTTAATATGCTTCCTTATCCAAAGAATTACATTGCAGATCTTATGGAGAACAACCTTCTTCCGAGAGAAAACCCAGGCCACCCTGTTAATATAAAAACAATTGGATTGTTTTTTGACGCAACCAATGAACATTATAAGGTTATAATGTTTCTTGAACAAGGAAGATTTATGTGCACTGTAATATACAACATTACAGAACTAACGTGGAGAATAATACCACATGAATATCCTTATTTATCTGGTATAGGGGTGCCGTCAAATTCAACTTTGCATTGGACTGCAAGGGGGAGGGATGAAGCACCATTTCTACCACACTTGCCTATTCCAGATCATGATGAATATTTTATATTTTGTTATGATTTTAGCAAAGATATATTTCGAGAGATGGAACTACCTAATGGAGTAGTTGGAAAAAATCTGAAAACGATCAATGACAAACTTGCTGTATTCTCAAGTGTTGTTGATGAAACAGAATTTGTTAATGTGTGGTTAATGAAGGAGTATAATGTTCATGAATCGTGGACAAAGATTGCCAAAATTGGTCCATTGAAATATTATATTTCTGACTTTATTTGGAATAACAAAGAATTACTGTATGGGTCTAATCATGATGATCAGAGTAACAGTGTTCATCAAGAGTTGTTATCTTGTAACTTTAAAACAGCAGAAACAGAGAGAACAGGAGTGTTTTTCGATTCGATTGTGTTGTACCATGAAGGTCTAACAAACGTAGGGAGGAATGCAAATGTAGATGGTAATCAAGATTTAACAGCTGAAGGAAGGATTAAAAAAGAAGAAGTTGATTACTAGATTTTATATGTATTAATAATTATTAGTTTAATATATTTTTAATGTTTATTAGTTGTAATAGTTAATTCTAATATTTTAGAATAGTTCTGGTGTAATTGAATATTACTTTCATTAAACTTAATATAAATATAGTTCTTATTATAAATGTGTTTTTTGTAGAAATTAAGCATGGAATTACAAATAAACTGTAAAATGCACTTGTAGAATGACAAAAATGTACTTGTGAAAGTACAAACTCTACTTTTCCAATGTTGGGAAGTATTCCCAGAACTCGTATTTCTTGTAACTTAACATTTTCCACACCTTTAAAATTCACTTATAAATAAGATTTTACACATACACTTGTTAGAAATCATTTTTTTTTTTTTATGTTTGTGTTATAAGTATTTTGAGATAACATTCAATATGCATGAATTTTATAGTTTTTTCAAAGAAAATTGAGTTATGGGAACTTTCCCATAATAAAATTGTATGTTTAATAATGTACTTAATCAAGTACACTATTGTACTTGTGCAAGTATATAATCTAATTTGTAGACTCAAGTAATCTTTCGTTTCGTTATCCGGGTTCCACTTTTGGATAAAACTCTACACTATAATCTCTAAACACTAAACCTTAAGTCCTAAACCCTAAGACTTAAATCATTAAATATATCTATAAGACAAGTATTTTGAGACAACATTCAATATGCATGAATTTTATAAGGTTTTTGAAAGAAAATTGAGTTATGGGAACTTTCCCATAATTAAATTGTATGTTTAGTAATGTACTTGCACAGTACAATATTACATTATATAACTTAGTAAAACTACAAAATATATTACTATTACTTTCCCATAGTTATTGGACCTTTCTCAAATACCCGATATCGGTATTTTGCCATAGCCAAAAACATTATCAAATGACAAAACAACTTTACTTTTTTAAATGTTTTTTAAGACTACTTTTTTTAAATGATGTAATTAATTACTTGTATTTGAATATATTTCATATTATTTCAAACTTCGTAAAAGTAAAGTTTTAGTATAGTAATTCATAACTTTGTTCCATCATAATATAGTTTGCAAGCACCAAAATGTACTTGTACAAGTATAATAATGTACTTGTCCAATGGTGGGAAGTATTTTCAAAAATGTACTTTTCCAGTGGTGGGAAGTATTCCCAGAACTCGTATTTCATGTAACTTAACATTATTATACAATCACGAAAATGTACTTGCGCAAGTACAAAAACGCATCTCTCCCAGTAGTGGGAAGTATTCCCAGAACTCGTTTTTCACATCAAAAAAAACTGTAACTTAGCACTTTTCACACATTTACACTTACATAAAAAACAAAAACTCAAGTGCACAAAAAAAATAAAAAAATAAATAAATAAATAAATGAACTCATAAAAGAAATGTGAAGAACTTATTCATTAGTCCCCTATAAGTTTAAGCATCTTATTAATAAACCTCTCTAAAAACTAAGCAGTACAACTCAAACCAAAAAATCATTTAAACACTCGAATCCTTCAAATTTGTAAATTGCAAGCACAGATTCGTGCATGCAAACTTCACCCATTAATCAATTTGTGTTTTAATTTTCAATTCAAAGAGAAAACTTCAGCAAAATGAAAAAACAACAAGTAAAAGTCAAAAAAAAGAGATTAGGTAATGTATTTATGTTTACTTTACTCTTTCTGTAATAACATAACATACTTTCATGTTAAATGTTTATGGGCTTTAACGGTTATGTTCTGTATGTTGATTTTTAATTCGTAATTATTTTTGTTTTAGTGATACAAATTGGAAAAGGAAACATAAAAAAGTTCCTAAAAGATTTCGTATAATAATCATTTTAATTACAATGTCTTTTCTCAGGAACGTCTAAAAAGTATTCTGAAGTTAGATCTTCATTAGATGGATTGTTCCAAGCTTTGAGACACAAGAATGTAAGCAGAGCACACATTCGTTCTTGTAAATGTCTTCCGTTTTATTTGTTAATAAAAGAGATTTTTGAGCTAACTAAGGTGAGATCTTCTATTAGAAATAAAAACATTGCTGCCCCATACATTATCGAAACATTTAATACAAAAACAAGGAAAATGGAATTAGTTGCAAACAAAGGGTTTGTAATAGAAGAAGTAGATGTTAAACTTATATTGGGTGTTGAAGGTGGTGATGAAGAGGTACCCAGTTTCAACAGAAAAGATGTGATATCAACAAAATGGTTTAAAAGTCAATTTAAAGGTTATGAAAAACAAGTAACTTCAAAGGTTTTGAAATTAAAGATTAAAAGTCTATTAGATGATAATGATACAAGTAATCAAGGTTTACGTAATTTTGCGCGTTTAATCTGCATTTTAGCCCTACAAACATGCTTCTACCCATATAATGCTGGAAGAATTGAATGGTCTGCTGTTGGAGTTTCTAAAGATCTTGAAAAAATAAGAAATTACAACTGGGCACGTGACATGGCTAATAGACTAATGAAATCATTGTCATCCAACAAAAAACAAAATCTTAAAGGACCTGGTTGCATGCTTGTGGTAAGTAACTTATTATATGAAGATAGATAAGATTTGATTAAGTAATATACATCTACTAAACATGTTATCGTCTATGATTGTAGCCATTTTTTTTTGAGCATGTCAATAAGTGGAAACCAACCAAAGATCACGTTTATCCTCGTATTTTCAAATGGCTAGATGTGATTCATCTAAAAGATAAAGAGACATTCAAGTCAAAGTATATTGATAAAGTTACCTCTGATAATGTAAGTTTTTTGTTTTTGTTGTTCTACTTTTTGTATTTTGAGATATGGAACTTTAAGTCAAGGAATTTTTGTTTTGGATAAACTTACAATTCATACAGTTAAATATGCCACTCTGAGTTTTACTTTTAGAATCACAAAATTATACTTGTAGAATTATAAAAATGTACTTACAAAAGTACAAATCTGTACTTTCGCAGTGATGGGAAGTATTCCCAGAACTCGTAATTGACATGAAAAAACATGTAACTTAAACATTTTTTACACATTTACACTTACATAATGTTTACAACTGTAACAAGTTATATTCAGTTATATTCAGTTATATCCCATTTAAAAAAGGAAAAAAATATGACACTCTAAGTTGTTGGAAAATTCCCACAACTGTTACTTAGACTTGTTAACGTAAGTTTTTTGTTTATGTTTTTGTATTTATTGTATTTTGAGTTATGTGATTTTAAGTTAAGGGATAAAGTTGCTCGTAATAAAATGCAACTACATTTAAGTTTTTTAAACTATGTTTCTGCAAGTATTAATAAAATGCAAAACTGTACTTGTAGAATCACACAGACGTACTTGTGCAAGTACACAAATGTATCTGTCTAGTGGTGGGAAGTGTTCCAAGAACTTATATTTTATATCAACAAACTCCTAACTTAACATTTTATATCTAAAACAGTAACAAGTCAAGTTTATTCAGTGAATTTTCGAAAAAAAGTTTTTATATTCAGTTATATGTAAATTAAAAAGTGAAAAAAACATGACTGTTTGAGTAATGGTATGTAAAATGTCAAAATATGAGAAATTTGTGTAGTAAATTTTAATACATTTTAATTTTTTACAGGTAAGAATTGGATCCTTAGTAATTAAGAAATCAGAGAAGAAGAAAATCAGTATTGCACTTGGAGATCAAGTTAGTGAAAATGAGGATGAGGATGATGAAGAAGATGATGAAGAAGAAATTGAAAATGATGAAAGTGATGATGATGATGATGATCAAATAGAAAATGATGATGATGATGATGATGATGATGATGATGATGATGATGATGACGATGATGAAATTGATACTGATGATGAAGACGATAATAGAAATGATTGTAGTAATGATTATCAAGATAATACTGTTGATGATAAAAAGGATGATACTCAACCTATAGAAAATATAAATAATGATGGAGTCCAACTTGAGAGATCTGAGTTGGGTCAATCACAACTTGATAGTTCTATTGGTAAAGCTATTAATTATGGATTTATGGGACAAACTAGCTTGGATAATCAAGATCAGTCTACTAATCAAAAGAAAATAAGTTTGATGGAGCCAAAGATTAGTGCAATTGAGGAAAAGTTTCATGCAGTAGTAGATGATAATAATAAACTACAAGAGGAGTTAAGATCGAAAGACGACAAAATTAAAAGATTGGAGAGTCAATTAAAAGAAGTTGTTGATAATAATAAATGGTTGACAGAAAATGCAGATCAATTCAAGATTGAGAGGAATAATATGATAGAAAAATATGTCAAAATTGCTGATGAGAATAAATCGTTGAAGTCTGACATACGAACGAAGGAAGATGAGATGAGAGAACTAAGAATCAGAATCGGTGATTTGGAGATGAGACAAACAAAAATGGGTGTAGATGTCTATAGAGAAAAGATGGAACAATGGAAAGATATGTTGGACAAAGAGATGAAAACCAACAAAGAGTTAATTCAAGTTAACCGTCTTTTGAGGACAGAAAATATTGAATTATTTAATGAAAATGAATCATTGAAAGAAAGTCTTTATGCAGAACCAATATCACACCTGTATGATGAAGACACTGAGATTGTGAGAACTGGTTCAAGAGTGAAGAAAATGGCAAATAAGAAAAAAAAATCTTCAAAAATGAGTAAAGAAAATGTTTTCGAAAAAAAAAATATAACTGTAGAAGAAAAGACAGATTTAGATGAGGAGAATGTTGATTGTTTGGCAATTGTATGTTTAGAGAAAAATATTCGTGAACAAGAAAATGTAAAGGAACCTATAGCTCCTGAGTCATCTAAACGGAAAAAAAAAGAAGATAAAACAAGCAAAATAAATTATAGCAGAAAGAAAGCACGAAACGATGCGAGTTCAACTTTTGTTCCACTACACCTTGCTTGTTCTACTGATACATATGGGTTACTACTGAAACTGGGAAAGAATAATCCCGAAACTGAAATTATTTTGAAGAAAAATGATTTACAGATATCTGTAGCTGATGCAATGAAAGTTGCGCAAATAGGAGTACAAATTCCAGTAATGGTATGTAGATTTCAACCTTTTCAGTTTATGAATGTTTGAGAAACATAATTGATTTCTTGATTTTTTGATTGTAATATCATTAATGGTATAACTCAAGTTTTGGGATCTTTATTATTTTAATCTCATTTTTTATTGAACTTCTTTTTTTTAGGTTATAGCGGCAGTACTAGATATGATGGTAACAAAATTTACAGGTAGTTACATTAAAGATCCAAAAGCAAAAAAAGTTACACACATCAACATAGCAAATGAGGTAATTTAACTTTAACTCAGATTACAATTTGTTTTTATTTTTGCCTTTATATTATTTTAAAAGTTGAATTTTATATTTATGTTAAAAGTGTATTGTTAAAATATAATAGATGTTTGTGTTTATAGCATTTGAAGTGAGAGTGGTTTGTGGGAAAATTCCCAGAATGGACTTGTATCTTTCGAAGATGTAGGTGCCCAGGAACAATATTGTACTTGTCGAAGTACATATCTGTAGTTGCATAGTCTAGTATTACAATTGTTGATTGATATATATTTTTTTGCATTTTCTTTAGGTATTTAACAATGATGATGATATTGATGCACAACACAGATACATAATGGAAGAGTTTAAGAAACTCTACCTGAGTTACGAAACTGTGTTATTGCCTATAAAGACATTAACTGCACGAAACACATTTTGGACACTCATGGTCTATCACAAAAGTGAGAAAACATTTTATCACTATACCCCACTACCTCATACGAAGGAGAATTCAATTGGATGGAAGACAGTGCAAGATGCTAAGAAATTAATGAAGTTGTTGATTTCATCTGTCAAAACAAATATTGATGCTATTTTGCAGACAGATAAAATTACATACACAGGTTTTGTTAACAATGACTCAGGAGTAGCTTTACTTTTTAATGCTGCAGAGCATCATAAGAGTCAGCGCATAAGCAGTCGATACAATAATGGTGTCATTGAACAATTTAGGTGTTGCCTCTTGAATTGGTTGATGCTAGAAAATTGTGATAAGAACGGATGTCAATGCATGCATTTAAATGAAGCCTTGAAGTATGGTTAACAAATGTAGATCGCATTTTAATACTGATTTGTTGTTTTCTAGTGTAATTAATTTTAACATTTATGTCTTAAAATGTTCCAAGTTAACCTTACTGTAGTTCCTTTGAATTATCAATATTTGTGTTTACAATTGTTTTTAGATAAGTCTCATTAAACACAAAAAAATCAAAAAACTAAAAAAAATCCCATAACTCAAAAAAAAAACCAGATCAACCATATTGTCCTAGAAACAAAATCTTTTAGATAAGTGTTATAATTCTGTGTAATACATACAAAATATATTACGAAAAAACACCGAATTCACTTTCTTCAACATTACGAAAAAAACAACTGTAAGAATAGAAGATACTCACTTATGGCAAATTACGCAGAATTCAAATTCTAATGTTAATTTTCATTTTTTTTCGTTTCAAAGTAATCAATGTAACATTATTAGCCTTTAAATTAGTAATTTGACTAAAAAAAAACCTTTACACGTAATAATAAAAAAAAGACAAAAGAAAATCAAATCGGTACACTCAGTACCACTACCACTACCTCACTAAAAAACAAAAGAGCAAAACCGTTACTTGAAAACAAAATACATGCAACACTCATTTTGTTACTCACGTATTCTTTCTTTCTCTCTCTGTCTCTCTCTCTATCTCTCTTTCTCTTAAATATTCAAAAATATTAGTTACTCGTTCATTCACTCACGTATTCTCTCATTTCTCTCTCTCTCTCTTTCTCTCAAATAAAATTTCATCAAAAAAATTAATTACAAATTCAGTCAATCACGTAGTTTCTCATCTTGTTTCTGTCAACTAAAATGTCTTCAGAAATTTTAGTTATGAACGTTTGATATCAGCAAATGCTAGAGAAGTTATATTAATCTTTGAAGGTACTTGAAACTTTTATGTAATTTTTACAGTATATTTGGGTTTTACTTGAATTTTACTTCAATTTTACTTGAATTTTAGTGTTTATATTTGATTTTTGGGATTGTTAATATCGTTGAGCATTTGAAATGTTAAAATAAACTCAAATTTTGCTGTTATAAACACAGGAAAAATCTTATTATGTTCTCTAATTAATAGTCGAGTGTGAAATTTATTTGACTTGTACTGTTATAGATCATCATAAAATGACACTGTGTTTATAAGTATTATAGAGTTTTAAGATCTGGTAATTGTAGAATTATAATTTTATAAGACTAAAATTTAGTTAAACAGATTCAGAATTAGAGTAACTTAGAAAGTGTGTTTCAAAACCAGATTCAGAATTTTGACCATGCACGTATGAAAAATGTACCTACAAAAGTACAAAAATATACTTGCGCAGTGGTGGGAATTATTCCCAGAACTCGTATTTCACATCAAAAAATGCATAACTTGAACATTTTTCACACACATATAAACAAACGTGACTGCCTGTGATGTAGCAAAATTCCCAGAACTGGACTATGTTTGAGTAAAGTCAAAATTGTATATGAAAAATCTGTTAACTAAAACTATGTGTCTTATAGGAAAAAATGTATTTACGATATTGTACTTGTACTTGTCTAAGTACAATATTGTACTTGTACAAGTACACGTTACAGTTTACTGGGTAGAGAATTTTTACCTTCTGCTATAACAAACAAAGACATGTATAGTTTATGCTTTATTTATTAATATTTTTACTGATTTGATGTAAATACAGATATGGTGAGAGGTTACGCATCCACACTTTACGTTATTAACAAAATATTGACAAAACCAGAGGTTACACCCGAACACATTGAGGCGTGCAGGAAGACGCCTTTCTATTATCTCTTCAAACAACTATTCGATTTCAAAAAGGACAAAGACGGTAGAAAGGTAGGGGACGTCCTACCGTGTCAGATAATCAAATGTTATGATGCCAACACAAACACCTTCAAGCTTGGCGAAAAAATGTTGAAAGTAACTCGGAGAGACGTGAAGGTATTGTTTGCTATTGAGGAAGGTTCCGAGGAAGTTCCTATTTTTTCAAAAGCGGAACTCGAAGAAAAGTCAAAATGGGAGCTGAGAATTTTCAAAGATCTGAAAATACAGAAAGAAGGAATAGTGACTGCGATTGAAAAAGTGTTAAAGGAAACGGATAATACGAGTATCGAAGAAGATTTTCCAAAATTGATGACGTTACTTTCTTTCAATACATTATTCTTTTGCGAACAAGGTGAAGTACAAAATAGGAAGTACTTAAAGCACTCAGAACAGTTGGACAGTTTGAAGAGCTTCAACTGGTCAAAAAGCATTCTCAGAATGTTGGTTAAGTCGTTAAGGGAAAACTTGTTCACACCCAAGAAAGTCTCAGGTTGTGTCACTGCAATCTTGGTAAGTCTTTATTTAAATATAGAGACATCTTAATTGTGTTTGTTTTTTTTTTTTTTTGGTTTTAAGTATTACTGTGTTTCAGGGATGGTTTTTTGAGCATACAACAATCGGTAAGAAAAATAAAAATGCGATAAATGCATTTCCTCGATGCTTGAGATGGACGTTAATTTGCAAGAACTCTAATTACAAAAAACAAGTCATCGACAAATTAAAATCCGACCAGGTAAGGAAAAAACTGATTCTAGAACCTGTTAGATGTAAACATATGATAAAATTGAAGAGAAATTGAAGAGAAATCATAGTTTTGTACTTGCGCAAGCACAAAAACTCACTTGGCCAGTAGTGGGAAATATTTCCCAGAACTCGTATTTCATATCAAAAACCCTGTGACTTAGAACTTTTCATACATTTAAAATTACATAGTGTTTAAAAATGTAAGAAAGTCAACTTTATTCAATTAATTTTTATATTATTTCAGTTATATTCATTTATATTCAGCTATTTTTGCATTTCTAGATGAAAAATTTTGCAAGTACACTTTTGTACTTTCGCAAGTACAATAATATAGTTGTGAGTGTTTTGAGTTATGGGATTTCTTAGTTTCTTGTTCTTGTACTCTGAACCTTTGTTTTAAGTATCAAAACAGTAAAACAATATATAAATTCCAGATCATAGAGAAGATTGAAATAACCGATGAAGAATTTGAGAAACTTGGGATCAATAAAGACGAGAAAGAGGACGAAGAGGATGAAGAGGACGAAAAAGAGATGAAAGAATTAAAAATGAGTAGGAAAAAATGTAAAAGAAAATCTGTAATTGATGAGAGTGCGACCGAAGAGGAGACAGAGGAAGAAGACTTTAGAAAAAGAAAGATAAAAAATATTCAAAGAGAGAAGAAGAAAGTCGGTAAAGAATTGGATAGGAAGATTAAAAGAAAGAGTAAAGACCTAGAGAACCATGAAGAGGAAGAAGACGACGAAGAATATATGTTAGATTCTAAACATAATGAAGCGGAGTCAGAGGACGAAGAGAATGAAAATGAGGTCAAGGAGTTGCAGAAAAATACGAAACAAACAAAGAAACGTAAAAAGGTTGAAGAAAATGAAAAGAAATGGAAAAGAACTCTAATCGATGACAGTGATACAGAAGAGGAATCAGAAAAAGAAGAGAGAAGAAAAAGAAAGAAAAAAACATCTCAAAAGGATAAGAAGGATTTCGTTAAAAAATCTAGTAAGAAAATCAAAAGAAAAAGTAAAAAACAGGACAAGGAGGAAGCGGAAAAAGATGTTGAAGAATATAAATCATATTCTGAAGAGGAGGAAGGTATATTTAATATATTTTTGTACTTGTACAAGTAATTTTTAGTACTTATTGTTTTTTTTTTATAATTTTGGTTTAATAGATGATGAAAATGATGATGAAGAGGAAGAAGAAGAGGAGGCGACTGTTTCAATGCTACAAATGATTAAAGACGACGAAGAATATATGTTAGATTCTAAACATAATGAAGCAGAGTCAGAGGACGAAGAGAATGAAAATGAGGTAAAGGAGTTGCAGAAAAATACGAAACAAACAAAAAAACGTAAAAAGGTTGAAGACAATGAAAAAAAATGGAAAAGAACTCTAATCGATGAGAGTGATACAGAAGAGGAATCAGAGAGAGAAGAGAGAAGAAAAATAAAGAAAAAAACATCTCAAAAGGATAAGAAGGATTTTGTTAAAAAATCTAGTAAGAAAATCAAAAGAAAAAGTAAAAAACAGGACGAGGAGGAAGCAGAAAAAGACGTTGAAGAATATAAATCATATTCTGAAGAGGAGGAAGGTATATTTAATATATTTTTGTACTTGTACAAGTAAATTTTAGTACTTATCGTGTTTTTTTATATATATGGTTTAATAGATGATGAAAATGATGATGACGAGGAAGAAGAAGAGGAGGCGACTGTTTCAATGCTACAAATGATTAAAGAGAAAGAAAGGATGGCGAATGACATTCATAAATTAAATTTAACACTTACAAGTTTGAAGAAGGAACTAGAAGCTTTAAAGAAGAAGAATCAGGAAATACTGTTTGATAACAAGATTAGAGAGGATAGTTTAACAATTGTAGAAGCTAAATTAAAAAGTATGGTAGAGAGGGTTAGTGATTTAGAAAACGAAAAAACCGAGGCTGAGAATCAGATACGTGAGCTAACAGAGAAAAATCAAAATTATGTTGCTGAGTTGAAGAAACTGGAAATGTCATACAAAACCGTGATCAATAAAAATACAGAAATGAAAGAAAAACTGAAGGAGTTCGAAATTCAAGAATTTGACAAAGAATCTACAGATTTTACAAAAAAATCAGAAAATGGAACTCAGAAAAAGAAATTTACTGAAAAAAATGATGCAAAACAGGAAGAAAAAACAAAAAAACAAGAGAAAAAACTAGAAAAAAAAGAGAAGAAAGATGAGCAGGAACCACCAGTTAGTTCAATGGTGAAAAGACTAAAAGCAAGAAGAGCTGCACCTGCAGCTAAAAAGAAAAAGGGAGACAAAGTTGTACTCAATTCATCAGACAGTGATTTCCAACATGATGAGGTTAAGGAAAAGAATATATCAACGAAGAATACTAAATTAGGTAATATTACATGGAAAGACGTTACTGAAATTAATCCAAAGAGAACTAATAAGAAAACAGTCAAAAATCATAAACCATTGGAAGCATATTTCGTCAAAGAAGATGTTAAGCAAATTGCAAATCTCAGGATACTTGGGCCCTTTATAGAGTAAGTTGTTTATTATTTCATGATCATTTAATATGTATGAATAATCTGATGATTAACAACTTTGTTATGGTTGTGTTTTGTTAGGGTATGGAAGAAAGATGAAATCATGGTCACCTTGAAAGATATGGATAATCTAAGGAAGGGCAATATGCTTGAAACACAGGTTTTTTTTTACAAGAACATTAATGTACTTGCACAAGTACATCAAAACTGAAAATATAAGAAAACTTGTGCAGGTCCTTGAAGCTGGATTTGTAATATTGCAGAGAATACATGATTATATGCTTGTATCTATGACGCCAGAACTGATTGCAAACAAATGTAACTATATTACTAATGTCATGGTATGTTTTTGTTAATTCATATATATTGAAAACAATATTAGAATATTCAATAATCTGACATTGTATTATGTTTCTACAGTATTACCTCGACCAAATAGATCGGAACGAGAACAATGAAAATTATAAGGAAGAAGCAAACAAGATGATTATCCAAAAATTCAATAATTTAGTGAAATCATCTACCCATTATATAATGTTCCCAATCTATAGTGAGACAAACAGGAGGAATGCTGGCCATTGGACATTACTTGTTTGCAATACAGAGGATAATCGGGATGAAGTCTGGACACACTACAACCCATTGAGGGCATCAGAGATTGGATATAATGAAGCACTTCGTGTTTTTGATTACATCAGGGAGGCTTTTCCAAGTCCACCAACAGATTGTGAAACTGACATACCGGTTACACTGAAAGTATCAGAAACTTGCCCACAGCAACAAAACAACCTTGACTGTGGTATGTTTGTTTTGATGTACGCTTATGACCTATACAATGAAGGTAAAGTTAGAGAAAGCTATAGTATAGAGAGAGTGAATGAATTCAGGGCAGAACTGTATTCGGATATTACAAACGACAACGCAAACACCATCAAATATGACTGTGGGCCACAGCCGGACTTCTCTCATGTAGCAGATATCGATAGTCCCCCATAAACAAGAGTATTGTCAAATAACAATATAGGAAACATACCCTTTGTTTTTTTATGAGTTATGACTTTACTTTTTTAATTGTTTTTTTAAAACTAGTTTCATTTTAAATGATGTAATGAATGACTCATATTCGAATATATTTCATCGTATTTCGAACTTCGTAAAATTAAAATTTTAATATAGTAATTCATAACTTTGTTCCATCATAATATACTTTTGCAAATGCAAGTATAAAAAATGTACTTGTACAAGTATAGACATGTACTTGTCCAGTGGTGGGAAAACATTCCCAGAACTCGTATTCCTGTAACTTTATCATTTTTCAAACATTTTAACTTACATGATGTCTAAAAATGTAACATGTTAAGTTTAGTCAATTAATTTTGTCCATAAGTTCAATTATATTCAGTAATATTTGCAATTTGAAGTGAAAAAAATATAACTAACTGAGTTGTGGGAAAATTCCCATCACTTGAATATGTTTCAGAAAAATTAATAATATAAAAAGATACAGACTAGTGCTTCAACAATACAATAAGAATTTAATAAAAGAAATATAATCAAACTAATCAAAATTAATATCTTGAAACTCAGATGTCATAAAAAATGAAAGTATAAAAAATGTACTTGTACAAGTATAAAAATGTACTTGTCCAGTGGTGGGAAAACATTCCCAGAACTCGTATTCCTGTAACTTTATCATTTTTCAAACATTTTAACTTACATGATGTCTAAAAATGTAACATGTTAAGTTTAGTCAATTAATTTTGTCCATAAGTTCAATTATATTCAGTAATATTTGCAATTTGAAGTGAAAAAAATATAACTAACTGAGTTGTGGGAAAAATCCCATCACTTGAATATGTTTCAGAAAAATTAATAATATAAAAAGATACAGACTAGTGCTTCAACAATACAATAAGAATTTAATAAAAGAAATATAATCAAACTAATCAAAATTAATATCTTGAAACTCAGATGTCATAAAAAATGCAAGTATAAAAAATGTACTTGTACAAGTATAGACATGTACTTGTCCAGTGGTGGGAAAACATTCCCAGAACTCGTATTGCTGTAACTTTATCATTTTTCAAACATTTTAACTTACATGATGTCTAAAAATGTAACAAGTTAAGTTTAGTCAATTAATTTTGTCCATAAGTTCAATTATATTCAGTAATATTTGCAATTTGAAGTGAAAAAAATATAACTAACTGAGTTGTGGGAAAATTCCCATCACTTGAATATGTTTCAGAAAAATTAATAATATAAAAAGATACAGACTAGTGCTTCAACAATACAATAAGAATTTAATAAAAGAAATATAATCAAACTAATCAAAATTAATATCTTGAAACTCAGATGTCATAAAAAATGAAAGTATAAAAAATGTACTTGTACAAGTATAAAAATGTACTTGTCCAGTGGTGGGAAAACATTCCCAGAACTCGTATTCCTGTAACTTTATCATTTTTCAAACATTTTAACTTACATGATGTCTAAAAATGTAACATGTTAAGTTTAGTCAATTAATTTTGTCCATAAGTTCAATTATATTCAGTAATATTTGCAATTTGAAGTGAAAAAAATATAACTAACTGAGTTGTGGGAAAAATCCCATCACTTGAATATGTTTCAGAAAAATTAATAATATAAAAAGATACAGACTAGTGCTTCAACAATACAATAAGAATTTAATAAAAGAAATATAATCAAACTAATCAAAATTAATATCTTGAAACTCAGATGTCATAAAAAATGCAAGTATAAAAAATGTACTTGTACAAGTATAGACATGTACTTGTCCAGTGGTGGGAAAACATTCCCAGAACTCGTATTCCTGTAACTTTATCATTTTTCAAACATTTTAACTTACATGATGTCTAAAAATGTAACAAGTTAAGTTTAGTCAATTAATTTTGTCCATAAGTTCAATTATATTCAGTAATATTTGCAATTTGAAGTGAAAAAAATATAACTAACTGAGTTGTGGGAAAATTCCCATCACTTGAATATGTTTCAGAAAAATTAATAATATAAAAAGATACAGACTAGTGCTTCAACAATACAATAAGTAATATAAAAAGATACAGACTAGTGCTTCAACATATAAAAAGAAATATAATCAAACTAATCAAAATTAATATCTTCAAACTCAGATGTCATAACACCACTTGAGTAGATGCTATGTTGGCTCCTATATGGTTCTATAGGGTTCATAACTAATGAAAGATTAGTCAATGGGACCAAACTTTCAAAATATGATCCCAAGTAATAAGTTTGACCAAAAATAAAAGAAGGAACTTGTCTCTTATCATGAAATTGATGTAGTTCCTGAGCTTTAACATTGTAAATAAATGCATCTTCGTTTCCATAAAATACGAGTAGTTCCATGCTTTTCAACCATCCAATGATCCTGAAATTAGTATAATTGAAAGGATGTAAACGTCTATCACCCTTCAAATCAATACTATGCTTTAGCCATTGTCCATTAGCTTTAAGCAACCAAAACTCATATAAATAATTTGTTTGATCCCTCATCCACACCCAGCAGCAAAGAGAATTGTCCATTTCCATTAGAGAGCAGTTACAATTTCTTAAATCGTTACGAGAAGGAAAATTAATTTCTTCAAAAATTTCAGTTTCAAGGTTAAAGCAAAGAATACGACATTTTGGTTGACATAACCAAAAAACAAAACAGCCAATTGTAACAGAATAAACAGAATGGCGGAAATTATACATACTATGGTAAGCAGAACTGATGAGTTCTTTAATATAACCACTTATCTTACCATTAGCATTAACGTTTCTCCATTGATGATCAACGCCTATAGTTAATATTATACATCTAGATATTTCTTCCGAGAAATGAAGTACTTTGTATACCTTAGAAGAACTACAATATCCAAAAGATATACAATTTCTACGATAGCAATCTGGAAAATGCGGAAAAACAGGCAGAGGCAGAAACTGTTTTACAACAGGATTTGCAACATAACAGGAATAATGAGAATTAGCAGCTCCAATACCAAAAAACAAAATTAACCCATTACACGTTGCAGAAACCTTTTGAAAACAACGCATATTTAAATGCGTAGCATCAAAAACACTGGAATGCACAGTAGGTTTAAGTATATAAGGTAAATAAAAGGGTTGATGAATTAACATGGAGTTCGAAATAGATTTTTTTGCCAAATGGGCAGCTATAAATTTTGGCGATTGAATGATATTATAAAATCTTTTGGATAATAATCTACAGACGTTGAAAAGAATATCAGGAGGCAGGCAAACTAGAATAATAATAAGCATATCATCAGTGAGACAGGAGAAAAAACCAGTGTCCATGATGATCTTTTGAGTACAGAGAGTATGTGATTTAGTAAGAAAGTAGTTGTAATATGTGTTAGAAGTGACAGGTTCAGTACATATATTTATAAAGAAAACTTACACAATAAGAAGTTTACTGGAAGATGAACGGACTAAATAACTCTTCATCTGACAATGAAATTATTACTTAGTCAATTATTACTTAGTCTTTTAATATTTAGTCTTTTAATAATGTATTTCCTCAAGTACACTATTGTACTTATGCAAGTAAAAATTTGAGAGAAAGGATTGACTGTATTACTTATATTTATGACAAAAGATTATACAAAAAGAAGTGAACTATTGGAATATGAACAAACAAAATGACTCTTCAGATAACAATTAATTAATTTTTAGTCTTTTAATAATGAAATTTCTTCAAGTACACTTTTGTACTTATAAAAAGTAAATATCTGGATTTGAAAGAAAATTGAAAAATCTTAAGATATAAAAAATTTGAGTTTTTGGAATAATTCCCATAAAAGAATTCCATCTGTCAAAACCGAAAAAATTATTGTTTTGAACATCTTCTTGTAAAAATAATTAGAAAGCTTACAATATTAAAGTTTTATCACTAGATAGAACATAAGCTACAAAAAATGTACTTGTACAAGTATAAAAACGTACTTGTCCAGTGGTGGGAATACATTCCCAGAACTCGTATTTCCTGTAACTTAGACATTTTTCAAACTTTTTAAATTATATGATGTCTAAAACTAAAATATGTTAACTTTAGTCAATTAATTTTGTCCATAAGTTAAATTATATTTATTAATATTTGCAATTTTAAGTGAAAACAATATGACTGAGTGAGTTGTGGGAAAATTCCCATCACTTGAATATGTTTCAGAAAAATTAATAATATAAAAAGATACAGACTAGTGCTTCAACAATACAATAAGAATTTAATACAAGAAATATAATCAAACTAATCAAAATTAACCTCTTGAAACTCAGATGTCATAAAAAATGAAAGTATAAAAAATGTACTTGTACAAGTATAAAATTGTACTTGTTCAGTGGTGGGAAAACATTCCCAGAACTCGTATTCCTGTAACTTTATCATTTTTTAAACATTTTAACTTACATGATGTCTAAAAATGTAACATGTTAAGTTTAGTCAATTAATTTTGTCGATAAGTTCAATTATATTCAGTAATATTTGCAATTTGAAGTGAACAAAATATAACTAACTGAGTTGTGGGAAAATTCCCATCATTTGATTATGTTTCAGAAAAATTAATAATATAAAAAGATACAGACTAGTGCTTGTGTATCTTCCTATTAAAAAAGAGAAATTGATTTATGTGAAAATTCCCAACACATGGACTTTGTATCAAAAAAACAATTGAGAACAAAAATCATCCAAAAAGTAAGAAACAAACAAATCTAATAGTAGTTACACTGAATTTATTAAACAAAGTAAGAAAAAAACTATCCAAGAGAAGAAAAATTATAAAATCAAGTGGTAGGCATAACTACATCACATTCCGAGGTTTTGTGAGTGGTCATTTGATTACAACTCAGACATCGTTTCTTGCGGAAAAAAGACTCTGAAACAGAAGGGAAACGATTCTTCTTCGGTCTACCAGGTTGTACTTTAAACACAGGAGGATGAATGAAAATCTCTTCAGAAGATGAACTAAGATTTTCAATTGTAGATAGTGCAGGAATGGCTCTTGAATATGCCTCCAAATACTTTGAAGAATAAAAGTAATCTTCAACATAATCATATCTGTTGTTCCTTCGACCATAATACAAAGCTGCAACTGCATGTGTGCAAGGAAAACCTTTAAACTCCCACTTGCGACAAGAACAAGTACGTTTAGCGATATCAACTATCATTATGGGATCAGACTCAACTTGAAAAACATCGTCACTTGATTGACGAACAATCCATGTTCGACAATACTCAAATTTAATATCCCATCTATTTTGAGACTGGGTAGAGAGTATAGAAGTACAAGATTTGCCGAAAACAGATCGTTTGTACATTTGAACCATCAGAATATTACGAATTGCATCGATAAGTTCAGTCACAGGTAATTCACGCTTCACCTTTATCTGATTATTAAAGGATTCGGCAGCATTTGAGGTCATCTCGCCGTAACGTTGGCCTGGGAAAAAAGCATCTGCATATTTCTCTTTAGGAAGATTTTCAAGAAAGGTAACTGCAGCAGGACCACCAGCTTCTAAAAAATTATGAATAGCTTTATCATACTCATCAGTAGTTAAAGCATGAGCACATTTGTCAAGAAGTTGTGACATAGATTCAAAAAGACTTTTACTACTTTTACATCTGAGTTTCAAATTTCTCTTTAGATGAAGAATGCAATAAGAGTGGTGAGCTTCAGGAAATACTGTCTTCAATGCTGCAGCAATACCTGCGTGACGGTTTGTAACGAAGGTAATCACACGATTACCAAGTAATGGATGCAAAAACTGGAGGAAACTTGTCCAATTAACAGTATTTTCAGCGCGACAAACAGAAAATGCAATTGGATATAACCCTGCAAAAATGTACTTACATAGGTAAAAAATGTACTTTCACAAGTACAAAACATATCACTATGAATTTACTATAGTCTATAAAACAACATATATACATAAAAATGAAAGAGATGATTGAATTTTAAATTGTATACCTCTATTCGCATCTTTACCGGTTATAGCAAGCAGATGACCCTCGAATTTAGACTTCAAAAAAGTGGCATCTGCAAATAAAAGAGGACGCATGGCACTAAAGCCTTCAAGGCAAGCACCAAAAGCAATATGGCAACGTTCGAATGCATGACTTGTTGGGTCAAAATCCAAATGTACTTGAGAAGTTGGGTCCACGGATTTTAAATTGCTAAAGTATCCTAAAATCCTGTTATAAGACAAACCAGCATCTCCATAAACCTCGTCCCTGGCTTTATTTAAAGCTGCATAAGCTATCTTGTAACTAATATCATAACCGTAAAAGACCTTGATATGATGAACAAGTTCATTCGGTTTTGTAGCTGGTCTACTCTTGTACTCTTCTATAATAACATCCTTAATCAGATCAGAAGACAACCGATTATTTGACAATGATCTATCCGGAACACCGCATGTATGTTGCTTGACAAATGTTCTTATATAAGCCTTTTTGTCTGAATTACCAACAGATGCATATACATACCATAAACATCCAGATTTTTTGCGATTTTTGCAGCAAGCACTAATACGGCGAATATCATTGTGAGTATAGTCAAAAGGATATCCAGTTTCACACGCAAACTTAGACAAAACACATCTGAATTCTGTCAAACCGCCATTAAATACTTGACCAACATCTTTTAACCCATTTTTCCAGTCTTCACTACGAAGTTTAACTTTTTTATGAGGATAATCTTGTTCATCCTCTACAATTGGGACAGATTCAAAATCGACTTCATTAGAAATATGAGATGATGAA
Organism: Nemophila menziesii; assembly: GCA_029959085.1. NCBI lineage: Eukaryota > Viridiplantae > Streptophyta > Magnoliopsida > Boraginales > Hydrophyllaceae > Nemophila > Nemophila menziesii. The sequence goes on along the minus strand of JARWIR010000003.1, from coordinate 69,251,904 downwards.
CTAAAAATGGTAGAATTTGAACACTCAATAGAATTTGTATTTGTAATAAAGAGATCCAGTTTGTCTAGACCATCACGTTCAAATAACCATAGAAGAGTACAATAATCAGCCTCAGTAACCATTTTGCAAGATAACTGATCTCCATAACTATAGTGGATATCAAAGGATACATGATTCAACTCATCCCATCTCTGTATCACATATTGTTTAATTGACTTAAAAGAATCAAAAAACTCAAAAGGATATATTGCACTATCAGTTCCATACTTGAGAGAAGCCAATACTTTAGGAGCCATCACAAAAAATATACCTTAAACAGCAAAAGAAAAAGAAGAATCAGTAATATAAGAAGGAAAAATGTAGTATATGCGAGTGATGGTATTTTTCCCAGAAGTGCAGACAATAAGTGGTTGCTAAACAAAACTGTATTTGTGCAGGTACAAAAATGTACTTGTAAGAGTACAAAAATGTACTTGTCGAGTGATGGGAATACTTTCCCAGGACTGATATTTTTCATCAAAAACCCAAAAACTTATGTACAAATAGAAACAATAAAATTATGTACAACATCACGGATGGGAAAAATCAAAAAAATGAGATAAAATGCAGTAGAAAAAAGATTGCAAAACCTTAACAGATTCTCAAAACTAAATATGTTACACCAGAAACTAACCAATAACACAAAAATGAAGTAAAACATTCATAATATATAACAAAATGAACATCACTATCTATGAAAAACAAAATAAAAGCAATAAATGGAATATAACATAAGTTGTAATGCAGTAAAACATTTATAAAACAAAGACAACTCGAAAATATGTGTATATATATTCTTAACTTTTATTTAAAACAGAAATTTACAAAGATCTACAAGAATTATTGAAAAACTGAAGGTAAACTTATAAAAAGACAAAAAAACTAGAAAATCAACGAGTGATGGGAATTTTCCCAGTACTCAACAAATAGCACAAAAACTACACAATCATATGTATGACATCCATAACACAAACACATAAAAAACGATGCAAATACTTAAACAATTACACAGGTCTGACACCACGAAAAACAACGATCATCTAGTAAAACAGATGAACAGATATTCATAGTAAAAATCAGAGATATTCAAAGAAAAAAACAGAGTTAACAACAAATTGCAAAAAAATGAACCGAAAGACATCAATACAGATTAGAAACGAAGCTAATACATTGAGAATTACACAGTACAGACACAAACAAAAAACAGCGATATACATGAGCAAATATACTATTAAAAAATTATAAAAAACAGAAAATCAAATTTAAACATAAAATACGAATCGTAAACAACTATTTAAACACAAATGAATCAAAAAGAGAGTAACGGTGGAAGCAAATACTTGAATTCATAGTAAAACAACCTGAAAATTGATTCGTACAGTTGATGATTGAAAGCTAAAAATTATGATTTGCTGGAGAATATAACGATAGAAGCGAGATGAATTTAACGTCTTGAATTGCAAAAAGTTGTTGTTATTGAAGAACGTATTTAATTGAGAGAATTCGAAATCATAGTTGGAAGCATATTTGAAAAAAGTAGTTGTTGAAGGACACAGAGAGAAGGAGAAAGAGAATATATAATTAAATAAAAACTAACGACGGTAGTAAACGGAACGGAGAAATTGAGATAAAGAGAAGCTGACGTGTTAGGGGGTAGTATTGGAAGCTAAAAATATGAGGTGCCTTTTACTGGCAAAAAGAAAGCGGCTGGGGTGAGGGGGCATTATTTCTAATTTGAGGTGTTTCTTGGGCATTAATCCTTAAGTAAAGTAAGGTATGGTGTATATATAGTTAAAAAGAAAAGGTCGGTTAGTAGAAGATATATACGTATGACGGTATGAGTCACCTTTGGATATGCACGTTTTTTTATTTATTTAACATAATATGAATTATATGGATAAAACTTACCATAGACAAAGAGATAGGTACGTCCACTTTTTCTTTACCTTTTTTTTTTTTTTTTTTTTTGGTCGAACGGATAGAAAGATGCCAGGTTCGAGATGTCAGCCTATTCCGAGCCTCCGAAAGTCCCTCACCAAGGATCCGGTGTGAGACCTTTCCACGATCCGTTGTCTAGCAATACGCGCAGCTTTGTCAGCCCATCCATTCTGATTACGCCACTTTTTCTTTACCATATGAGTCATAACTCATAATATTTTATTTTTTCTTTTTAAACGAAAAAAGGTTGTCAAACTTTAAAAGAATTAAGCTCAGACTTCTCTTTAGAAATAAAACTTCATGCTCAAAGAAAGCCTTAAAAAAAATATCATGCTGTTATCTCTTTTACCTTCTGATCATATGCTCCTATCGAATGATAATTTATAACTTAGAATAAAAATAATAATTATTGGAACAAAGAATTGAATTTCAAAAATAGGTTCAACTTAATTGGTAGAGACCCGTGCTGATAACGTGTTATAAAATTAACGGCGACAACTCTTAATATAGTGAAATATAATCTCGTAGTATTATTCACTGGAATTCAGAATCGTTACAATATGATATGAATATCGAACTATATATAGAAAACCGTAAGTAGCTGCGCAGCTGCACTGCAAGTCACTTATACACGTTACTACCTTATCGGGTATATCGTTGGTGTATATCCACTTAATATAATATTTTATAGCAATTAGGGTATATTGCAGATTACACCTTTTATAATAATGTTTAGAAGACGAATATAATATATAGATATATGGGTCAATTTCCCAAAAAATCAAAATAATATTATACTTGCCTCAAAGAATCATCCATTAACTTACTATTATAAGATTACATATTTACCCTTACACCATAAGAACTATTCCCGTCACGGACGATTCCCGTTACCGCGACGAATAATGTATAACATAAGTAGGGATAGTATAGTCAAATAATGTATAAAATAATTCAATTGATGATTTTATTGGGCAGAAATTTTGTCATTGATGTTATTGGGCTGAAAATAATATTATTTTGATTTTTTGGGTCATTTTCCCTAGATATATTATATATTATTTATTTTCATATCAATTTAGGGCAAGGGGCAACGCCCAATTAATTACGCGGAGAAGGTAAGTATTCCCTATTAATTACAACATCAACTTAATTCCCAATTAAGTACAAAATATTACCCAATTACCAAAATATCCTTCTACCTATTATTTATTACTTTAATTATATATTTTATTAATTATAGTTTAATGTTTATTTATTTTTTTCAGATTTTTTTTAAAATATTTTTTTTTCGAAAAATATTTTTTTTCAAAAAAAAAAAAATTCGAAAAATATTTTTTTCAAAATTTTTTCCCCCGGAATTTTTTTTTCCATGATAACATGATGTAAGATTAGTACATATGATAATTGTGTGTTAAAGTAACACAAAATCATATGTGTTGTGTGTAAATACTGAGTTGCTTAAACACACATAAATAACAAATTGTGTGATACATGAACATAAAATCAGACAGACAGAATATTTGTACACAAAGGTATAGAATAATGTATATGTAGGTTGATTATGTGTTCATGCAACACGCAATTGCTGAAAGTATGTGTTACAGTAACACACAACAATATGAGTTTTGTGTTGGTAAGACACACAATGCGTTTATCATTTACAGTTTTGCGTTGCTTAAACACACACAAATAACAATTGTGTGTTGCAGGAACACAGAATAAGATATACATAATCTTTGTACACAATAATAGATAATAGTGTACAGATAGTCTGAAAATCTGATTGTGTGTTAATGTAACACACAATTGCTTGATGTGTGAGTTACAGTAACACAAAACAGTATGGACTTGTGTGTCTTTTACAGTTTTGTGTTGCTTAAACACACAACAAATAACAATTGTGTGTTTCAGGAACACAGAATAAGATATACAGAATATTTGTATACAGAAATAGATAATAGTGTACAGATAGTCTGAAAATCTGATTGTGTGTTAATGTAACACACAATCGCTTGATGTATGAGTTACAGTAACACAAAACAGTATGGACTTGTGTGTTAATGAAAAAATCTTCGAAAATATTTTTCGAAAAAAAAAAAAATTCGAAAAAAAAAAATATTTCAGAAAAAAAAATATTTTTCAAAAAAAAAAAAAATCGAAAAAAATATTATTTCGAAAAAAAAATATTTTAAAAAAATGAAAAAATAAATTCAGATATTAAATATAGAAATATAATATAAATATATAATAAAATAAAAAAACATATAAGGGCAATAATGGAAGGTAAATATGAGCATGTGCTTATTTGAGAATTAAGTTGAAAATTTGTGAGTAAGTAGGAAGTAATTTCCTCCTTCCTTTTTTTTGAGAATGAAAAGTGAGGAAGTGTAATTAATTGGGAATTATCTCTTAGGGCAATGCCTAATTAATTAGAAATTCTCAATTAATTATAATTTCAATTTAATTTCTACTTAATTACAAAAAAATAGAAGATTATAAAAAATACCCATGAGCAATTAATTAATTACTTTAATTATAATAATATTTATTTTATTATTTCTATTTTAATTTTTTAATTTTTTTATCTTTTTTATTCAAAAATTTTTTAAATTTTTTTTTCGAATTTTTTTCCCCCAAAATATTTTTCCGTAATTTTTTTTAGTGTGTTCAACACACAAAATTAGAACAACCAAAATCAAGTTTTTTATATTTCAAGAATACACAAATTTGAGTTTTATGTGTTCCATGAATACACAAATGTGAGATTTGTGTGTTCCAGGAATACACAATTTTGCGATTTGTGTGTTCAGGAATACACAGAATTGGAACAAACAAAATCAAGTTTTGTGTATTACATGAATACACAAATTTGATTTTTATGTGTTCCATGAATACACAAATCTGATGAATGCACAAATCAGATATTTGTGTGTTCCAGGAATGCACAAACCTGAGATTTGTGTGTTCCAGGAATGCACAAACCTGAGATTTGTGTGTTTCAGGAATACGCAGAATTGGAACAAACAAAATCAAGTTTTGTGTATTCTAGGAATACATAAATTCGATTTTTATGTGTTCTATTCTATGAATACACAAATTTGAGATTTGTATGCTCCAGGAATACATAGGATTGGAATAAACAAAATTAAGTTTTGTGTGTTCCGAAACATACACACACAAAAATAACAAAAAAGTGTTGGACAAAAAGATAATATATCAAGATAGTTAAAGACGAATAAAAATAGGGTATATGCGATTAATAAATAGAAAAAAACAATTTTGTTAAAGAAGAGAATCCTTTAGATCGATTTTATGACTTTGTGCGTTACAGGAACACATAAATCTATATTTGTGCGTTACAGCAACACATAACCCGAAATTTCGATTTAAAAAAATCGGGAAAAAAATTTAAAAAAACATTTCGAAAAATAAAATTTTAAAAAAATCGGAAAAAAAAATACTTTAAAAAAAAAAGTAAAATAAAAAAAAAATCACATAAGGGCAACATTGAAAGGTAAATATGACAATATGTTTAATTGGAAATTAAGTTAAAAATTTGTGAGTAAATAGGAAGTAATTTCCTCTTTTTTTTTTTTTTAAGGAAAAGTGAGGAATTGTAATTAATTGGGATTATCCTTTAAAACTTTTAAAAAACCATAAAAAAAAAAAAATACAAGCATACAAAAATAACAACAAAAATCTGTTTGAACCATCCTCTTTTTCAAGTTTGAATTAAGGATATTCTATTTTATGTAATTAGATACATAAATAAGTGTATTGAATTTCCTTGGAATGTGAGTAAAGTTGCAAGAATTCGACGAATTGTGTATCTGTCGTATTTTCGTAAAGATTAGTTTGATATTCCATTAAACTGTAAACAAGTTTTGAAGTCCCTGAATTACTTCAAAATAGTTGGAGTCGAAGGTAGTAACTTGGCTACTATCATCTATTACAAAAGTAGAGATTTCTTGCAACGCGAGTGCTTCACTTTTCAAACTAGTTCTTGCCCAAATTTGCTATTTAATCTTTCTATTATCCAAACATACATTGATTCTTGTCAATAAAATAAATCATTTGTCACTTGCCTAATTCGAACACCTGAACCTCGCCTTTCTTTCAGACGATGTATGGAAGCACCACAAATTATCACGGTGGCGTGGTGCTTCAACTTTTTATGAAGGTTAGAGATTATTAGAGGTGTAGTCTTTGGGCATAGTGTTTGTGGGTTTATTTTTAGGTCATTGACTTGTTAAAAATATTCATAAATCCAAAATATTTTTCTACAATTTCAAATTTTCCCTCAAAATATTCACAATAGTTATATGTTGCTATGGACAAACAATTATATCTTTACTTGATTAATTAATTAAAAAACATTTTTACACAAGGACTACCGATTATAGCCTAACTAGTTTTTAAAATTAAAGGAGTAAATCATTTGTCAAAGGATTTTTCACAATTTACTCACCATCAAATTAATATAGAAATAATTCTCCAAAAAGTTTCAAGACATCTCCGTAATATCTAACCACATTTTCCCAATTTCCTCTTTATACTAAATACCACAAATAAAATTTAACATTATAGGTTAAAATCCTAATTACTTTTTTACTCCATTTTGTTTTTTATTTCCTATATATACTAATTTGTTAAGAAATATTTTAAGTGCCATCGATCCATGAATGTCTATGAAAAAATTTATTTGCTAAAAATATCCCCTAATAAAACTATTTATTAAAAACATCCATTAACAAAATTACTCTTATATAATCTTTTTAATTACTTAATTTTTTTATCATTTAAATTTAACTACCCTATACAACTGCCCACCACCACCGCCGACCACCGACATAACCAACACCAACTCCCCACTACCACAACCACCACCACCCTATTACTACCACCACCACCACCACCACCCTATTACTACCACCACCACAACAACAACCACCATGACCACCACCACTACAACATCAACCACCATTACCACCACTTACTACTATTTTGATCACACGCGCGCACGTCTTTGAATTTATTTTTTAAAATAATTATAACTAATTCTTAAAAAAATCAAAATTTTTTTTTTGCATTTTTCAATAAAACAAATTAATATTTACGCGTATGATATTTTTTAATATTTTTGAAAGGTTTGATTTTTTTTTTCGCAAACACGAAATTCATTGTCTCAAACAGTGAATTTCATGTTTGCGAAAAAAATCATAGACGTAAATATTAATTTGTTTTATCCAAAATGCAATTTTTTTTGTTCTTCTGATTACTTTAGAATTAGTTATGACGATTTTATTTTTAAAAATCACGGACGCGCGCGTGTGTGCTCGAATTAGTAGTAAGTGGTGGTGGTGATGGTGGTGGAGGTGGTGGTGGTTGTAGCGGTGGTTAAATACATGGGGTAGTGGTGGTGGTAATGGTGGTGGAAGTGCCCTATTGTTTATTTAATATTAAAAAATATATATTATCCAATTGGATTTTTGAATTCCACATTTGCAATCCATTCATAATCTCTTAAATTTGAGATTGATACATATTTTCTCTTTTTACTAGAAACAAAACATGTTAGTTTGAAAATTGATTTCTACTTCAATTTGTATTGTTTATGTTTTTTTTACTGTCGATTTATGTTATTTCGAATTCCTTTTTGTAAATGAGTTTGATTTGTTTTAGTTTTACTATTGTTTGCATTTGAATAGCATGTGATTCATTATACTTCTGATTTTTCAAAATAGAAAGTCATATTAGATATCAGAATTAGCTATATTCATTTTATGATGCATTAACAGGATCATATATTTTTATTTAATGTTCATTTGGTGTAGTTTAAAAGCAAATATGTGATCTTATGTTTAGTTTTCTATATCAATCCACTGTCTTTTTGTTGCAATTGTGGTTTTTTATAGATTTATGTTGTGGTTATGATTGGAGGAAATATAACCCAATTACGTGACTTGATAGTTTTATAGTATATGTAAACACTGTTTGCGATTGTTGAGATAATGATAACCTAATTATTTGTGTGTTGTTCATGTCATGTATTCTATGAGTATTTTCTAGTGCATCAAATCATTTAAGATTGAGAGATAGATTTTCACACAACCTAATCATATTTGAATGCTTGTAATATGTTGTTTATCTCTTATATTTTATTGTTTAATTAAAAAAATGCAGGCTTAGTTATAAGGTCAATGTAATAGTTGTAGTCCCATGTAGGGATGGCAATGGTTATGGTTTAAAACCGTAACCGATTAAAAACCGATTATGCAACCATGGACAAAACCGTTAGGTTATGGTTTTGAAAAGTGTAACTGATGGTTAAATCTGTTAGGTTATGGTTTTAGATAAAAATAAAACCGAATAACCGAAAATCCGTTTATTATCATCTAGTTTTGTATATATTATAATAATATAGATAAAAAATTCTTTTCATATCTCAAAACTATAATCTAAATATTAAATTTAACAAAAAAGTAACATATGTTATTTAATTAATGATCAACTTAATATTTTATATATTTTGAAGATTTTTCTTGTATTTGTGATCTTATTTAAGAATTTTTAATATATTTATATAGTTGGTTATGGTTAAAATCCGAAAAGCCGTTTAAAAACCGAATCAAAATTATCTGGTTATGGCTTTGAAAAGTACGTCTGATGGTTAAATCCGTTAGGATTTGGATTTTGATAAATTAAATGGTTATGGATATGGTTTCAGATTTTTTTGCAATAATATGATCTGTTGCCATCCCTAGTCCCATGCCTAGTTCTAGAAAATATTGAAGTTGTTACGTTGAGTACATCACCAATACATGGCGTGCGTGAAAGCTCATGCAAATGAATACTTTTATTCTTTCGGTGATCACCAAAATTACGAGGGCGACGTCACCATGGTTATGTGGTTGGTGTATCGTACTATTGTTCGTAAATTGAAGATATTAATAGATGGATCTAGAGATGCATAATAGTCTTCACCTACCGCAGGTTCTCACAATCATAGAAAAACATATAATGCATCCTAAGTTCCATCTATGGAATTTGAGGATGACAATGAATTAGAGTAGATTAGCGCTGAGTGAACTTAAGTTATAAAAGTACACAATCAATGTTTTTATGATGAAGGTCAAAGGAGTTTAGGTGTGCGGTGTCCAAATTCTCTTATGAGATCGTTTATCCATTTATTTTTTCTCACAACATACCAGGTAGGGTCAGTGAAAAGGGATTGGTTGTCTGGTGAGGTGATAAAGGATATTATAGATTTATTGGATATCTAAATGAGACCGTAGGATATTATTTTTACCACCCTACTGTACACAAAGTGTTTGTAGTCAGATATGCAACCTTTGTAGAAAAGAAATTCATTGGAGATGGAACTCATGGTGTAGAGGTAGTTCTCGATGAAATTCAAACTTCATAATCTTTGAATCAGGTTGAAGAGCAACACTTTCACGTCAAACCTTCTTTTTTTATGTGTTGAACATATCCCCTAATGATAAAGACGCAAATGTTGAGTCAACCAAAATTCTAGTCGCATAAGATCATGGACAAGGGAATGAACAACCTCAATGAGAAGAAGGACCTATTGTACAAGAGACTCTTAGAAAGGTATTTAAGGGTTCTTCATACACTAAAATATTAAACCTCTTGGTGAAAGTTGATGAAGATAATCATATTGATGATATTCCATCAATAGTTGATGATCCCAAGACTTATGAATAGGATATGACTGTTATAGGTAGTGACATATGGCTTAGATCCATGGAATTGGAATTGGAGTCTATGAGAGTAAAAAAATTATGTACTTTGGTTGAACCCTCAATAGGAGTAAGACCAATTGGTTGCAAATGGGTGTTTAAGAAAAAAATTAGATCAAATAGCAAGGTAGAAACCTATAAAGCTCATCTAGTTACTAAAGGATTTAATCAAAAAAAGGTATCAATTATGATAAAACTTTTTCCCCTATAGCAATGCTCAAATCTATTAGGATTCTACTTGAAATAGATGCATATTATGATTATGAGATATGGAAAATGGAAGTGAAAACAACTTTTCAAAACAAAATTCCTAAATAGGATGCCTATATGACTCAACGTAAGGAATTTACATCTCTGTTTGATCTTATTAACATTTGCAAGCTTCAGAGATCCATTTTTGGGTTGAAACAAGCATCACAAAGCTGGAATATTCGGTTTCATACAAAAATCAAAGAGTTTGGTGTTGTAAGATGTGAAGAGGAGACATGTGTGTACAAATTAACTACTGGGAGTATGATCTTATTCATGTTATTATATGTAGGTGAAATAATACAATTGGTAAATAATATACTAGCAATGCAACAAAGCAAAATTTGGCTATCCAGTCAATTCTCCATAAAATATTTCGAAGAAACAACTTACATTCTAAAAATTAATACCTATAACGATTTATCAAAGAAGCTATTTGACCTATCTCATTATTTATACATGTATACCATCTTATAAAGGTATCACATGGAAAATTCTAAAAAGGGTTATTTACCAATAGTTTATGAAATTACTCTTAGTAAGGGGATCGTTCCAAGACCTTGGAGTAAAGGGGATACGTGAATAAGGTACCATATGCTAGCGCAGTGGGATCTATCATGCATGACATAACATGTACAAGACCTTAAGTACTCTGCACAAAGGAAGTAGCGAGTAGACATCAAGGTGACCTAGATGAAAAACATTGGAAAGTAGTAAAAATTATCCTTAAGTACTAAGAACTAGAGATCAAATCCTCATCTATAAAGACTGTGAGTTGAGGCTAAATAGGTATATAAATGCTAGTTTTTATTTATATAAGGATGATAGCATGTTGAAATCTGGTTAAGTGTTCTCACTGAATGGAGGAGCATTTGATTTGGAAGATTTCCAAGCAATCTATTGTAACTGATTGAGTCACTGAAGCCAAATATATAGAGTCGTGTGATGCAACTATGAAAAAGGAAGTTGATCCTTTATATTTTGACAATCCTTGATCTATTTCACTATATACGGAACCTATATCACACCATCGATCAAAACATGTTATGTGAAAGTATAATATTATTTGAGAGATCGTGGAATGTGAAGACGTATAAATTTAGAAAGTAGAAGGAAAGAAAAACCTGCCAGATCCCTCACCAAAGTGCTTGGGTCAAAGTAGTTTGACAAGCATAAGATGAAGATAAGATTGTGTTTCCTGAGCAATTGGGTCGAAGTAAAGTAGTAGATTGTTGGTCTTGTAACCCAAACCCTATCGACTTGTTATAGTACACCAGTAATGCTTATAAAGAATAATGTTTATATTTATAAAGAAATTAGTTCTTTTTATTTCATTTTACAAAAATCTGTTTTCATGTTCTTTAGCCAAATACGTTTATATTAGCATCTTGAAAGATATAAGAAAAAAATACCTTTTACTTTTACAAACCAAACATGACATTACTGTTTGGTAATTGGGATTTATATTCTCTTGTCCAATTATACCTTGACAAGCCTTTGTATGGTCTTTTTATATTAAATTGTGTTTGACCAAAAATAATCATTGTCGATCAAATTAGTAAATTTATTTATAATTCGGGATAATTATTTTTAAAAGTCTATGTAACATACACAATACTTACAAAATCCCCTATCTAACTAAACCAATTAAACTCAATTAAAATAAGGTAAAACCCCAAAAAACCCGTTTATACACCCAGTAAACAAAAAAATCCAAAACAAAAACCCTATTAGGTTTTGTTTTTCATATTGGCCTCCCCTTCTCTCTCACAGTGACTATAACCTAACCCATCACAGCCCCTCCTCTCTTACCTTTACTCCCGCCTCACCCATCTTCAATATCTACATCACGAAGCCGCTCTCACCATCAACGCCTCCACCACCATTCTCCAATGTACCACCGTAGAACATGAACGCCGCTCTCACCATCAGCGCCTTCACTCTCGCACATCTCATGTACAAGGACTCGTGCCTCAACTTCAAGGACTCGTGCCTCCACGAACGGAGACCAGAAACCCACCATCACCACGAACGGAGACCCATCGTCGTTCATTCTCCGCCATCACCACGAACGGAGACCCATCGTCGTTCGTCTCCGATCTCGATCTACTATTTCCGTAATTGTCTCATGCCGCTGGAGTAGATCTTGTGCGCCATCAGCATTGTCTAGTGCTGATGGAGTAGGTTTCGTCGACGAACCAGGCTTAAACTGCCATCTTCGTTGCCTCTCCGTTCAAGGCCCATTCTCCACCATTTTTTTAGCCCGTCTCACCGTTCGAGACCTCAACAGCACCGCTCTTGTGGCCCATTCTCCAACAATTTTCCATCTTCACGAAAACCAGGCCCATCCCCACCCAACGCGCGACCTCTGCGATTTCGATCCAAGCAGCGACGAGCGAGCATCAACGCCTCCATCACAACCCATCTCCGTCGTCATCGACACCAAGCCCAGGCCCAACTCCAAGCATAACTTCTCCGTACAACACAACCCTATCTCTGTTCTTGTTCACTAACATTCCCATATCGAAGAGTCCCATCTTGAAGAAGGTCGCTGTTAGAATGTTGGCACTTCGTGCAACATCAGTTTGGTTTTTTTTAAAAGTTTTTTTTGTTGAAATTGGTATTTTTTGTTCTATTTTTTATTCGAATTTTAATTGTAAAAAGATTTCTCTTTGTTTTAAATATAGATTTAGATTATTTGGAACGTACCAAAGTGATGTGTTTGGAATGTACCAATTTGTTTTTATCATGAAAAACGTTATCGTGAATAGATTTTTGTCTTGTTTTTGCGAGAAAAACTATGTTTGGCGGGTATCAATGGGTGGATCTCGACACGATATATTCGACCGGGTTTCTAAATAAGTCAGGACATTAAACTCTGACACAAACAAATACCATCTAAGTCTGGAAAAATACTATTAGGTACGTTCCAAACAAACAAACATTGGTCTATACCAAAAACGTAAAAAATATTGGTCTGTACCAAAAACGAACTGACTAGAGATATAAGGGTAAAATTCTAACTAAAAAAAATAAATTTAGGACTTTCTCAAAATGTTTTTTTGTTTGAATTTTGTGACTAAATTTTTAAAAGTTGAGCTTCTAAAAGTAATTTCTTTTTATAATTAACTAGGTTCGGATCCCGTATGATGTACAGGAACACAATTCAAGTTAAAAAATTACTAAAAAAGTATTAAAAAAATAAATTGTAATGTAATGTGCTATCTTAATCGGAAAAAAGTTATCTCAGAAATTTTATATTATAAAATTTTAAGAAAAAAGATATTTTATTTTATTTTTGGACAAAAAAGTAAAAGATAATAAAAGACATTTCATTATAAAAGTAAAAATAAAAGATACTATTTACCAAAGTAAAATAACAATGTAAAAAGTAAAATAATTAAAAGTCAAACATTCAATTATTGATTTTTCTTTTATATATTATATACATATGTTGATTTGACTACGTCACTCGAATATTATTACGTAAATATTTACGTCTCATTTGATAATTGTGGTCATTTTACTGGGACCGTACCGCTTTTATACGATGTTTCGCCCAACTTCCCAACAACAACAAGAACAACATCAACCAAACTCAGAATTCAACTTCATGCACCAACCCTTAATTATATCAGGTTAGCTCTAAATTTTTTCAGCCCATCAATAATTATCTTAATCTATATAGAAATCACTCGTATATTTATTAAAAAAAGAACTGAAATACTTTTATATGTTGTATCTGTAAAAAAATACTGTAAAATGTTTAGTTTCATAGTAAGACATATGAGATTGAATAGGTGTTTTGGGATTATACACTCCCAGTTAAGATGCTGAATATCCATGGAAAGTTGTTATTTCTTTAGTGAATTGGGCATGGCGGATTAATATTAATAAAGATTCTAGAAATTGATATGTAGGCTAAAAGTTGGGAAATTAATCTTTTCGATTTCTAAATTAACATTGAATAATCGATATGCCAGGCCTGAAATTAATTCTTTTTGATTTTTCTTATGCTAATTTTCCTGTATTTTCTCATGTTACTCAAATCTCATTATATTCATCAGTATATGTTAATTATCTTTTTCGATCAGTTGAAGGAATGGAACCGACACAATCCAACACAGTAAGTGACAAAATCTCCACCTATAAAACCATGGCCACAAAAGCATATCAAAGCAAGCCAATTTCTCATTGGATTCTTTTACTATTAAGTAGTTTATCAATGCTAGTAGCATTTCCCGCTTCAAGCTTACTATCACGTCTCTATTTCCAAAACGGCGGAAAAAGCAAATGGATAGTCTCATGGACAGCTGTCGCGGGATGGCCCCTCATCGCACTAATATTACTCCCTTCATACTATATTCTTCGAGTATCTCCTACACCTCTAAGTATAAAACTCATTCTTTCTTACATAGTCTTGGGTTTCTTAAGTACCGTGGATAATATTATGTACGCGTATGCATATGCTTACTTACCCGCTTCAACCGCTTCACTATTAGCATCAACATCCCTAGTCTTTTCCGCTTTATTCGGGTATCTTCTAGTGAAAAACAAACTTAACGCTTCAATAATCAATGCTATTGTGATAATTACTGCTGCTATGGCGATTATCGCGTTAGATTCAGGTTCGGATAGATACGGGAATATCACAGATAGTCAATATAACACGGGATTTATATTGGATATACTTGGATCAGCTCTGCACGGGTTAATTTTCGCGTTATCGGAATTAGTTTTCGTGAAGTTACTTGGAAGAAGATCGTTTATTGTGGTATTGGAGCAACAAGTTATGGTGTCGCTATTTGCTTTTATATTTACGACAATTGGTGTTGTGGTGAATAATGATTTTCAAGGAATGGTATCCGAGGCTAGAGTTTTTGAAGGTGGGAAAAGTTTGTATTATTCTGTTATAATTTGGAGTGTTGTGACTTTTCAGTTAGGGATTTTGGGAGCTACGGCGGCGTTGTTTTTAGCGTCAACTGTGTTAGCCGGTGTACTTAATGCGATAAGAGTGCCGATTACAAGTATTGCAGCGGTGATATTGATGAATGATCCGATGAGTGGTTTCAAGATTTTGTCGTTAATTATTACGTTTTGGGGTTTCGGTTCTTACATATATGGGAGTTACCCTGTAAGTAGAGATTCATTGTAATGTATTGGTAAGTAGTTAAGTATAGTGTACTGTATAATGCATTTGTAATTTGTTGAATATGGTCCTCGTGATTATGATTGAATAATTCTTTATGATACTATTGAAAATATTAAATTATGTACGACAGTACGAGGATATAGTGAAACTAATCAAGACCCTTAAATGGTGATGGTTTTGTGGAGCCGGATATGAATGGGATAAATGTAAGTGTACTTGTTGGTTACATTATATGAGGGGTTGGTAAAGAGCTTTTTGCTGGGTTGTTGAGTGGTTGGTGTAATGCTATAAAACCGATCTCCCACTAGATTGGGTTGTAAATGTCTTTAAGGAGCCATGTTACATTTTGATCTCAAATGTAAGTCGTTCTGGTTGAGGCTCATTACTTGTCTTTTTAAATGATATGGTCTCATATTAGGCTGCGTCTCATTGGGAAAGATCTTTTTTTATTTAATGAGGGGAAAAAATATTTTTATTCTTGGCATTATGAGTGTTTTTCACTCATTATTGTCCAAATAATAAGTATTGACTTTAACCTTATAATATTTTATTAGCAGGGACATATCTAGAATTTCAAGTGTTATTATTGTTTTAAAAAAAAAATCTTTGCTAACAAATGTCTAATAAAAAAACTTAATTATTAAATTAAGTTTTTAATAATTTATTTAATAAACAAATGATTAATGAACAATTATTTATAGAAAATATTATTTTTATATCTTTTATACTTTTACATTATTTATTATTCAATATATTATTTTATTTTTAATATAATATTTATTTTTAAATATTAAACAAATATTAGGGTACTTCCGCCACCGCAACCATCACCACCTCCACTACCACCATAACCATCACCACCTCCACCACCACCTACTACTAATACCATCACAGACGCGTGTCCGTGAATTTTTTTTATAATCATTATAACTAATTCTAAAAAAATAAAAAAATTGCATTTGTGGATAAAGCAGATTACAAGTTACGTCTATGATTTTTTTGATTTTTTGGTTTTTTTTTTAATTTTTTTTCGCAGACACGGATTTTCATGTTTAAAACATGAAATTCCCTGTTCAAAATGAAATTCCGTGTCTGCGAAGAAAAAATTAAAAAAAACTCAAAAAATTAAAAAAAAAATTCAAAATGATCATGGAGTAAATATTAATTTGATTTATCCAAATATATAAATTTTTGACTTTTTTGATTTTTTTAGAATTAGTTATGACGATTTTAACAAAATTTCACGGACGCGCGCATGTGTTTATTAGTTTTTTTTTGTTTTTTTCTAATTTTTTTAATTACTATCTGTAAAGATATTTTGGGTTGAGGCGTTGTTATATAAAAAGTCTTATTCTACATACCTTTTTATTAATAGTTTTTTTAATAAGCATTTTTTTATTATTAGCTCAAAAAAATCACACCCTATAGACCTTTTATATATCTAACAAAATTATTGAAAAATACCCAAATTTTTTTGATATAATACTTGCCTATTTAGATATTAGTTCACTACACATATTATAACGTGAGTCAACCAAGAACTGAACTTTTTAGCGCAAATTACAACAACGATCAAGACAAATGACTCAAATATAAGTAATCAAGCCCGTTTGGGATTGATTAATTTGGAGCTAAAAGTGTTTTTTGATTAAAATTAAATTATTTGTAAAAAATATTTAAAAATATTTTGACATCTAAAATCATTTTAAGTGATTACTTTAATAATCACTAATCTAGTGCTTTTCCTAAAAGTGATTTTAAAAGTCTAAAATATTGCTATGGATATAAAATCACTTTAAGTGATTATTTTGAAAAGCAATCCCAAACAGGCATAAAATCACAAGACAATAATTTGTAAAACAAATTCCAAAGTTTTCATTTATTAACACTGAATTTTCACAATTTTATGGAATGTTATATCCTATTTAATTATCTGTAAGGGAAGAAAAAAAATTGTTTTTCAATTCTATCGAGTAATGTCATATTAGGATAAAATTCATTTTATTAACTAATCCTCCGTATGAAGAATAATATGTAAAATTGGGTTAATAATTAACTCAATTCTAATTTGATTAATTGTTTAACTCATATCAGATTCATTTTATTAACCCAATTCTTATTTAATTAATTATTTTCAGTCTCCATGGCTGACTCATACGAAAAGAACAAAAAGAATCGCTGCTATGGCTTCATACGACAAAAAAATTGCTGTTTTCCTCAATCTTTCCTATCAAAAGTAGGGTAGCACACGGGTCGGTTAACCGACCCGTAGGGGTAAACCCAATACCCAACCCTAATTTTCGGTTTTCATTTTCTTAAACCCAATAACCAATATTTTTTATTGAAACTGTGCGGGTTAGGGTCGGGTTCGGTTATGTTCTAACAATAGAAATTTTTCAAAAAAAGTAACTAAAATCTAGTAACTTTCTAAAAACAGTAAGTTATTGAAATTACAATAGTTTTTTTTATATAAAACAGCATTACTATTACAACATTGAACCACTTATAAAATTACAAAACATTTAAAATTTGCAATCTAAATTGTGCATAGCAAAGATCTTGTACAACAGGGGTGTAAATCCTTTAGTGATTCCAAAAAGAACTTCAAATCCAACATAATTCCTGTAAATTTGCATCACAGAAGAGAAGAAATTGTTAAATATAGTTAGCCTCAGATTTGGTTTCATCATTGGCTTAACATTTAGGCTCAGATTTAATATCTTCATTGGCCTTTTATAATCTTAGGGACATTTTAGGAACAAGGGACCTCTTTTGAAAATTACAAGTTACTAAAGATTCAATTAAGTAGTTGCCAACTCAACCTTATATTCCACAATGGATCATACACAATTACACATAGTTATATTGAGGTGTAATCATGGGGTGGGAATATGGGAGATGCAAACATTATTAAATTGAAAATCTAATAACTTGTAAGATTCGAAAAGATTCATTATACCTTAAGGTTATGGGTTACAAATGTGTTAAAGTCGACTCTTAGGTCACACTCAACTCATACAATCCAACATAACCTGTAAAAGAGAATAAAATACAAAAAAGTTAAGATCAATTGAAGTTTTATCTAATTATCTATAACTGTATTATTGAAAAAATAGAAAGTGTTAGGGAGTAATACCTGAAATTGGCATAAGAAACAAAGCATTAACTTTAAGCATTCAAATCCATCACCAATTCATCTCATTGTTTTGAATACATGCAAGTAGGCAACATACAGAGACATTAGAAATCAATGTTTCGATTTATAATTATCATATTTGCATTATAAAAACAACCCAGTAACAATAATCATAGTCTCATACTCATAATCAACTCATATTCATAATCAAACGTAATAACAAAGTTCAAAATCAACCAACCAAAAATCAGTTAAAAAACAAACAAATACGGGGTTACAAAACAATCCATTAACAATAAATCATAGTCTCATACCCAAAATCAAACGTAATACAAAGTTCAAAATCAACCAACCGAAAATCAGTTTCAAAATCAACAACCCAGATACAATAATTAATATACGAAACTAAAAGGGGTTTTTCTTTTCATAAACAACAACAACACTCAAGCTATTAATTAGAGAACACATCGGCTTAAAAATACACAAGGATTAGGGTTATTAATACCTGATAAAAGGGGGGTTTTGATTTAAGAAAAACAAAGCCGAGATTAACCCTTTTAGAGGCCTCCTCTAAACCCTTCTTCTCATCTAGTAAACCGGCATATAAACAATCGAACAAGTTAACCATGATACAATACCGCACTTTTTAATCGGCGGGATTAGACGGGGATGGGGAAGATGCAGGGCTAGAAGTTTAGGGTTTTCGAGAGCCATGGAGAGAGACAGAGAGAAGGCGGTTTGAGAGAGAGAGAGAGAACGCAGTGATTGGAATGAGAGAGGGGTCAAATGACCCTTCGTGTAATGAAGAGTGAAAAGCAACGAAAACAAAAGTAGCGTATGGAATACGCTGCAATATCTTATTATATATTAAAAAAAAAAAAAAAAAAAACTGTTTCGGGTCGGGTGCGGGTAACCGCGGGTTTGGCAAAGCCAAACCCACAGTCCGACCCAATACCCAAATACTTTTTTTTTTTGGCCCAATGGGTTCGGGTGGGGCTCGGTTTGGGTTTTTTCGGGCCGATTTTGGGTCGGTTTTTTCGGTTGGGCGGGTTTGGGTCACCCTTGTGCAGCCCTAATCAAAAGTAACCATTGACCAGTAATAATATTGAAAGTACTACAATTAGATTCTTACAGTCTATATGAACAAAAAGTTTCTACTTTAATGAATACGGAGTATTAACAAATCTTTTAATTAATTTATTGAAAAAATCATAAGTAATTCAGAAATTTTTCTACTTTTGTGAATATTCTAAATAATAACATTCATAGCAATTTACAAAATATATTACAATATTATATAATCAAAAAAAAAAAAACTATCCAAAAAATTATCTCTTCTATGGTATTTGCACTCCAATTGCGTCAAGCAAATTTTAGTATCTAATAAAATTAATCAATAAATTCTAAGTTGAGGAGGACTAATTTTGTGTTGTAATTTTTTTAGTTATGATTTTATCTATTAAAAGAAAAAACAGACTAAAATATAATAGAAGTTCGTATCAGAAACTACTAAACAAATTTTGTTCCCTTTTGGAATGGCACTTCAAAGGGTTTATTAAACTTGTAAAATGTTTAATACCTTTAAAACCACTTTTATGAAAAATACTAAATTGATGGTTTTTAAAAAAAGCATTTAAGTGATTTTAGATTTAAATTTTATTGTTAATAATTTTTTAAAATTTTAAATTTTATTTTAAAAAAAAGGTTATTACACAAGGGATCTTGAAGACATCACCCCGGACCTAACAAGACCGGCTCTATAGCTTCTTCTTACTAAAGGCCACAAACTAAATCTAACGCTAGAGTCCAAACCATTCCAATTACCTTCTTACCATTTTTTGTTTTTTCTCCCTATATATATATATATATATAATTCCAAAATGGGCTGGAACCATTAATCTTCACTCTCGCTGATGGTAACTCGATGGGCTTGGCCCCATTACTCGACTTCCCTCGACGAGTTGCACCCATTATTGTTTTTTCCTTGGACTGGACCTATGTGGGGTAGGGTTTTAGATGCTGTTCGAAGGCGGCGAGGTCAGTGCAGAGCGGCTTGGATTTTGGTGGTGAAGATGATTATGGTGGTGTTGGATGGGGCAGCTGATGAAGATGGAGGACAATGTGGACCACGATGGGGCTGTGCGGAGATCTGGCTTTTCAGGGAAGGGGAGACTTGCTGCTGGGAACGGAGGCGTATCACAGCGGCAGATATAGAGCAAAGGAGAGGTGGTAGTTCTTTGTGCAGAGAGGGAGTCCAGGGTGATGGTGATGGTGGGATGTGGGTGGTCTTCGGTTTATTGGTGGTGGTGGTGGGTTATCTACGGGAAGCAGAGGAGAGTGGTGGTGAAGCCATCGGTGGTAAGGTGAGGGATGATGGTGATGGCAGGGTTCTAGACGGCGGCGTGAGCAGGGCGGTGATGAAGACTAACGTGATGGTGATGGTCTTCTTCTCCGAGGGAGCAGGGCAGTCTTCTTCTCCAGGAGAGTTTCGACGGGAGCATGACGGTGGTGGGTTTGGTCTGCAGATAGAAAGAGATAGGGTGGGGGTGAGGGGAAGCAAAGAGAGGAGTGGGTAATGGGCAGCTCTGGGGTTTTGTCGATTTGGTCTGCTGATAAAATGAAAGAAGGTGAGGGTGAGGGGAAGCAGAGAGAGAAGTGAGTAATGGGAATTGAGATTTTGTAATATAATAAAAATTATTTTTATTTTTAAGGTTTTATCCGTAGTTATTAAGGAAGGAAGGAATATTTTGGAATTTTCTTCTATTTAGTTAGTCTTCTAATTACTAGTTAGAGGTTAGGCTTTAGAAAAGAAACCTAAAAATCTGTACGCTACTAATTACCCCTAAATCAAGTAACTCAAACAAGTCCTTGTCATGCCATGGTCCAGGGCTCCAGGCTCTTCATTGCCCTTTTTTTTTTTTCAAAGCATTAATATATAGATAGATAATGAAAAACGGTTACAAAAGTTACCCTACCCCTATCGGGTCCTTGTCAACACTAAGGATAGATGCTAACTGGGAAGGGATACACACATCCCAGTCACCAAACAAATTACTTAAAAGCTGTTGTTTAGCAACCCAGTCAGCCGCAAGATTTCTACTCCTAGAAATAAGAGTAAAAGAAGGTTGCGATAGTTCCGCCAAAAAATAAATATTACAAATAATGTTTTTAATTGAATGACTCGGAATAAGGTTTCTTGAAGAAAGGGGCTTCATGATCTTCGCCGCGTCATTTTCTATAATCACGCTTCCAAAAGAATAGTCTAAAGCCAACTCAGTTGCTTTAAGGATCCCAGTGGCCTCTGCTTCTAGAACTGACTCTGTCTCGATTTTTCAACTTTTACCTGTTACAAGTTCACCATTAGAGTCTCTAACTAAACATGCAATAGCCGATCCTTTATCCGAGAAAGCAGCATCACAGTTTATTTTTAAGGTTTTATCCGTAGTTATTAAGGAAGGAAGGAATATTTTGGAATTTTCTTCTATTTAGTTAATCTTCTAATTACTAGTTAGAGGTTAGGCTTTAGAAAAGAAACCTAAAAATCTGTACGCTACTAATTACCCCTAAATCAAGTAACTCAAACAAGTCCTTGTCATGCCATAATGTCATGGCCGATGCTCGTCCATTGTTTTTTTTTTGTCCAAGTCCATTGTTTGGTAACTCAATAAATTCGATCTTTCGGTGATCCAGACTCATCAATTCTTAATTCGAACAAAAAAAAAAGGACTCATCAATTCTTAGGTCAGGCATTTATCAATCTGTAAATCATAAAGTTGCGGCAGAAGTTGTGACTCGTAACTTGTGAGCATCGAAATGCTCAATTACAAAGTAGTAGTATCAAATACTATTCTTTAACTTGATATACTCATAGAATAAAACCAATTTTATTAATAATATCATAAAAAAATTATCCAACTGTCTTAAAAATCACTCAACTCCCAAAGTATTTTTATTTAAAATCTATTATTTTTACTCCTTTGTTTCAAAATATTTGTCTATTAACTAAAAATATAATTTTAAAATATTTATTTACTTAAAATATCAAAACATTTTTTCTCTTTTTCTCCACTATTACCCCAATTAAAAAAATTAAAATTTATGTTTCAAATACACATTTAAGATATCAAGACACTTTATGAAGGGTATTTTGATAACAAGAAGTGTAATAATTATATTTCTTAATATGTGTGAAATGCAAAGTGGACACACATTTTAAAACGAAGGGAGTAATAATAAAATCAATTAGGTTAGTATAATTAGCCAAGATTTTACTATTTCTTTTAAAGCTAAAGGATGTAAAGCAAGAAGTGTAGTGTTTAAACTCTCTTCCTAAACATGAATAACATAGTAAATTATTCGAAACTTGTACCTCTTACTTTACACTCGTTAGGGAGTAGATTCGAACTCTTGATCTTTGCAGAGTAATATAACCATTAGATCAACTATCGATCTTCTTTTCAGTTTTAGTTTCCATATTTATATATTTTAGAAAATAATGATATAATTGATTATGTATAAAATTTTATATAATCTCAACCTTTTTTTTTACGAAGAATCTAAATCTCCCAAAATAAGATTTTTAATGTTCTATTTAGGATAGAAAAATCAATCATAGAATTTTTTAATTTTATTTTTATTACAATGGAGGTCTTAAGATTGAGGAGAATATAACCAATTACATACCCATACGTCTACAATGTCCGGATCATAGATTCTTCGAGGACACACAAACATGTCTTTCGCAAGCACTCCCAAAATGCCATCCGACATTTCAAGAAAAGTAGAATACACATTCAATGGTCTAGCGTGCTAACCAATCAACACAACGGTGGCTTCTCTGTACATTTCTTTGCTTATATAAGATCTATTTTCTTCCATAAGTCTCTGAATTCCATCAATCTAAAATGTAGTTGGTCCTCTACCTCATTCCACTTGTCTAACGGCGTTTATGGCCTTTTGAGAGTCCACCTTTACACACATTTCCCTCACCCCTATATTACCTGCCATACAAAGTCTCTCATACATCACCACAAGCTCTGCCACCACCGGCAAATGGCAATTAAGATTCATGGAGAAGCCTTGCACCCATCTTCCTTCATTATCCCTCAAAACACCTCCTCCCCCTCATTTACCTCGACTCATGATCCAACTCCCATCTACGTTAAATTTGTGACCTCAAACAGGCTTACTCCATCCAATCTTCTCGATGTTTTCTCGATTTCTTAATTATACGTTATGTATAATCGGTGTGTGTGTGTTTGGACAATAATGAAAAATATATGTTTTGTTAGCTATTTTATCTTTATATTATTTCGTATGTGGAAGTTTTAAATTTCAATTAAAACATTTCTCTCTTTTAAGTAGGTATTTATTTATTGTTATTTAATGTCACACAAGATAGCACGTAAAAGATGATAAAAAGATTAAAATAAGATATATATATATATATATATATATATATATATATATATATAAAATTACTTTTTCATCATCCATTCAAATGTCAAACCAATAAAATATAAGCTTATGACCAATAAAGACATATACAAGACCTTTTTTTTGGTAGAAGAAAACAATTTCATTACAAAGTGCAGAAAAACACACAAAGTTACAAAAAAATAGAAAATGAATAGAGAAAAACAAAACAACGGGCCTGAGACGGTGTAGTTGATAATGACTAGATGTCACCTAACACCACTATGTTTGTACAAATTAATAAAAAAAGTCAGAAATAATTGTCAGTGATCGATCGATCCATCAAGAGATATCGATATTATGTCAAACACACCTTGCATGAATATTTATCACACCATTTTTCTCTCTATAGACGTGGCTGACTCTCAAACTGGAAACTTGCATACCCATCTCCAAATTTCTCATAAAATAGGTTGAATGCTCCAATTAGCGCGAGACATGTTAATGATACCTTGGATAATTTCCAAGCTGTCTGAGTAAAATTACTCGTATGATTCGAGGTCCTTTCCATCTTGACGACATATAACAATGTCCAGACCTCGCGAATTGCCACTCACTTTGCATAGATACACTTGGTCTCATAATATAGTATACTTTCTTGATTATTAACAACAATAGAGGCAGTTTTGGCCTTTTTCCATGGATGGAAAAATATGTATCATTATACCAACAAATTTTATTTTCTTCTTTCTCAATTTGCATTTGAGTGAATTAGGATTCAAGGGTTGTGAAAGTCCTAGAGGGGGGGTGAATAGGATTACTAATAAGATAATGCCTAATTAAAAATCTTTTGGACAATAATAAGTTTAAGAGAAAACTTCTAAGTCAACTAATTAAATCAAACTCTTATGGGATCATGCAATGGAAAGAGTAAGGTTTGATATAAAAGTATAACTAGTAAAAAGCTAATCCAATATCTTAAACTACTCTAAAAAACTATATGTTAGATATTCTAGATAAACAATAACATAGAATTCATGCAAGCATATAATCAAACATATAAAGTGCGGAAAGTAAATAGAGTAGGGATAGAAAGATACACACGATTTATAGTGGTTCGGTTTCCCTACATCCACTACCTAAGGAAGCCTCCTTAGGATTTCAAGCTTTTCACTAAGCTCCCGTGTCTCTCTTAACCGGGTCGAGAACACAAAACCTTTACAAACTCTTCGATAACACGAAGGACACACCACTTGCGTAATCACAACACAAGGACACCAAGTATACTCCCTATACTTGAATTCTCTCTTAATCTATCTATTACAAGACCTAGACTAAGAGGATAATAACAAAGTGTTTAAAGGTTTGCTAATTAAAGCTTGTAACTAAACTCCTAATAGAGTGGATATGACTATAAGCTTGTATACTCCTTCTTGAGTGGATAGAACCTTGTGGCTTAATTGATTAACTCCTTGAAAGGATTTATAAGCTCACTAAGATTGAATTTGACTATGTATAGCTCTTGACACCTTCTTGAATGATAGCAATTAAGCCCCTTAATGTTTGTAATTAGTTGGTGTAGTTGTAGCCTTCAAAGAGCTTCAATTTATAGTAGAAAATGGCTTCCAACGGTCATAAGGCTTGAGTCCAACGGATCTATTAATCTCCCAACGGATATATTTCTTATGACTAGTCTTTAGTGCAGAAAACCCTTACTTGCGGTGTACCGCAGCGGTGTACCGCGCTTCAGTGGTTGATTTTCTGGCATACTGACGGGCTAGTCTCTATACCGCGCCCTGGTCCGCAAGCTTGGTCCGGTATACCGCAGCGGTGTACCGCGCCAAGTAATCTTTGAAGGATAATGACTTGGATCAATAATTCTTCTTCACGAAAGTTGTTGTAAACATTATTCTAAGAATCTTTGAAGTTGAACACTAAGGCTAATTCTCAATAAACATAAAGATACGGTTAATAGCATTTGAATGAGAATAAGATTCTTAAGATAAAACAATCAAGTTTGAACAACATGACAAAGAGAGAGCTTTTTGATGAAATAGAGTGCAAGAGAGAGTGTAAATAATCATAGAAATTAGCATACTAAACACAAGAGGATTTGTCACATTAAAACAACCTAATAAGGGAGGCTATATGCCAACAATCTCCCCCTTTTTGATGATGACAAATCCTTCACTAAAACACCTAAGGAAAGATATGAAAGTTTAAGCACAATGAAATAAAGCTCCCCCTCACAATAAGCATAAGTTTTGAGATGCATTTGTGAGTGTTTAAAACATGCAAGTTTTGAAGGTTTTAGTGCACATAATATTTCTCCCCCTTTGTCTTCATCAAAAAGACGGGGTGAAAACAACTAAGAGTAGAAGAGCAAAGACAACTCGAGTGAATAGATTTTAAACAATGATAGAGAGAGTATGCAAGAGTTTTAGATATTTGAAAAGTAAGAGCTAAGGATAGAGATGTTTACCAACTTCTTGATGGATTTTGATTTTATATGCTTTCTAAAAACATAAATGATTAGTTGCAACATATGAAATAAATGATTAGTCTAAGCATTTGAGTTTTAAAAAATGATTTAGCAAAGACTCCCCCTTACAAAATGCATATAGTTTGTTTTTAATTTTGTAATTGTTTGATAGACAATTTTCCCTAATAAGAACATTTGAAATCATTTTGAAAAGATATAGGGAAAAAATGTAATTTTTGAAAAGCAAGGGGTCAAGATGTATTTTTCAAACTTTTGGGGACTAAACGCAATTTTGAAAAAATCTATTTTGGACCGAAATGCAACTTTCAAACTTCTTAGGAACAAAGCTTAAAAAGAACAAACTATAGGGACTAAGGAGAAATATCAAGAAGTACCTATAACATCAAAGAACATGTTAGCAACATCAAATCAAAGAAGATAAGCAACTAACAATCAAGATAAAAACAAGTTAACCAATTATCCAAATAAAACATTTAGCATCCTAACATAAAAGCCAAATAAACCAAAGTAGCAATATCCTAGATGTCCAAAACACGGACCCACACATACTAAAAAGCATAAAACATCATAAAAACAAGTTCTAAAATACCCACATAAGCAAATAAAGACCCATCAACCACCAAGAATGATAAAACCATGATTTTAAACACCAAGCACCAAACACCAAGCACCAAACACCAAACCAAGATGAATTAACGATTATCACGAGGAGAGCGGCTCCTAGATCTTCTTCCATTTCCAATATCATCGCGAATACACGAAACATCACTTTTCATACACGAAAGCTCATTCGCAAGATTCCCTATCTTTTCTTCCAAAACTCCAAATTTCCTTTCTATTTTATCTTCCAAAGCCACAAATTTACTCCCTATATAATCCATGAAACGGGACATAGCACTTTCGAAACCGGATGGATTAGGAGGGTTAACAAAGGTGGGTTGGCTTGGAGTGGGCTCATTAGGAATGGGGTTTTGTTGATCCGGGTTATCTACTAAAATAAGAGTCTCGAGCTCCGGACCATCGGTTTCGCTTTTAGCTCCAAGAATGCGATTACGAATAGTAACATCCGAGATACGATTAATAGTGGAGACCGAAACATATGTGTTGTTATAAATAACAAATTTCATCCTAAGAATCGTGAGATAATCGAAGTTCCATGACTTATTCATTGGTTTCACATTAGTTCCTCCAAAAGAAATATCATTAGCCTCAAAGATTTTGGATAGAAATATACCGTAAGGGACTTTATCCCGAGAGGCACGAGCGTGATTCATCCATTTTAACATAATAGCAATGATGTTTATCGGTTGTTTGGAGAAGATCAAGAATAAAAGATAAGCTTCATACGGGATAAGTTTGGCATCATGCTTATCTTTAGGAATAACGGCCGAGATAAGAAACTTGTGGGCCACGATAAATTCCGGATCAAAGTTACGAATGTTCCAATTTCCATCGGGAACAACCATTCTACTAGTAACAAACTCATTAACCTCATTTTGAGCAACTATATCGATATTCGAGTTATCCCAACCACTAGACCAAAATCCGCTAAAACCATCCGAAGGTATATCAAATTTAGAGCACAAAGTATTCGATTTTAAACGTAAAATGGTACCCGATACGGTTGACTTAATTGAAGTAGAAGCATGATTAAATTCAAAATTCGTATAAAAATCTTCGATTAACCCGATTGCCAAATGACTACCCGAAAAAGCAAATATTTTATGAAACTTTTGAATTGAAAAGAGATTATAGAGAGAGTTTTCACCGGAGGGAAAAGCCGAGGGGCAAATCGTTCTTCCCGGTAGAGCATCAAATGGCCGGAGTGGTGGTGGTGGTGGTGATGGTGACCTCGCCGGAGATGGTTCACGGTGGCGGCTTGAGGAGGCTCCGGTGGAGGCTTTCTTCTTGTTAGCAATCGATTTAGTCCTAACCATGGTGAATGATAGGATGGGTAATGAAGTAGGAAGAAAGAGGAGTGATTTGAGTGGTGAAAGAGGGTGTTTTTGGTGGTGGAATCGGAGTGTTGGTGGCCGGAAATCGCCAAGGAGGAGGAGAGGAGAAGATGTAATGAAGAAATGAAGAAAAAAAGCTGAAAAACGGGTTCTTAATCTGTCAAAACCCTTACGTGCGGTGTACCGCGGGAATCGTCCGGTGCACCGCATGAGTGCTCGGTTTGGTCAACAAAAATGAAATTTTTGATTCTTTTAAAAACACCCGAAACACAATCGAAACTACCCCAAATGACTCGGAATGATATAAAATAATTTTAAGCACCTTTGTTTTGAAAAGAAAAGCCAGGGAGAAGCTAAAAACTCATATAACAGTTAATTTCACAAAAGACCCTAAGTTTTCTAAAAGTGCAAAAAGACCCTATGCAAGAATAAAGCAAAACTAAAGCATGAAAAAGGTCAAGAACTTCAAGATAGCATCACAAGTTGATGAAACACATAAAACACAAAAATAAAAACATAAATAAAAACACAAGAGAGGAAAGAATATCACCGTATTTTCCTTTTATGAGGTTTGAACGTCCTATTGCATGAAATTCCATTTTCTTGACGCTCAACACCTTCAATGCAAATTACTATGGTACCCGAGGTGGAATGGATCCGGAAATGTTATTAGCATTTGTCACGATCCATATTGGTTTTTCCCATGAAGGTATCAAAGATCCACTAATAAGTTGTTCATGGTAATGGCACGTAGAAGCATGATGACCGGGTTTACCACAATAGTTGCAATAACTTCTTTTTTGAATAGAGTAACCATGTAAAGGTTTTGAACAAGAAGTTTCCACATTCTTCCCAACATCCAAATTATCACTCACATATAATTTTTCTTTGAAAAAGTCATTTGGATCAAAAGGAGTGACATTTGAGAAAGGATGATTTTTTAAAGTAGCAAGAGCAAGGGAAAACGCTTCATCCAATTTTTTAAAACCTTCTATGCTTTTCTTCAAAGGATGTTTCCATTTATTTAAAATAAAAATGTTTTCAAAACACGGGTTTTTAGTATTGCCAAGAATATCATCCAAAGTGATACAACATTTAAAACACTTCTTTGGCTCAATATTACCCTTTTTTAACATAAGATTATTTAAATGGATTTGAGAATCAAGAATTTTGAGAAGGGATGAAATTTGTCTAATATCACAATAATTATAAGGAAGAGATAAAGAGTTTGGATAAAGTGCTACCTCATGATTAGGTTTAAAATTGTTGTGAGATTCATCATGGATTGAGACTTCTTCTTCTTCGTTATTTTCGACAATTCCATATAAAAACTCCAAATGATCCCAAAGCTCTTTTGCGGATTTACAATCTAACATTTGTGAGAAAATTTCTTCGGAAATTCCACGAATGAGAGTGTACATTGGTTTTGCATTTTGAGTGAGCTTAGCCTTTTCCTCTATGGTGAGTTCATCAAAATCTTTTTCTTCTTGATTAAGCTTAAGAACTCCCTCTTCATTTAACTCTTCTTTATAAGGGACAAATGGACCTTCCTTTACGATTCTCCATTGATCGGGATCTTCGGTTTTTATAAATTCCTCCATTTTAGTTCTCCAAGCAAAATAGTAAGTTCCTACAAAAAGTGGAGGTCGAGTAGAACACGAACTTTCCAAAAGATTAAATTCCATATCGTTTACTCTACTAACGATTAAGCTATTCACGTAGAGTTAGGCTCTGATACCAATTGAAAGTCCTAGAGGAAGGGTGAATAGGATTACTAATAAGATAATGCCTAATTAAAAATATTTTGGACAATAATAAGTTTAAGAGAAAACTTCTAAGTCAACTAATTAAATCAAACTCTTATGGGATCATGCAATGGAAAGAGTAAGGTTTGATATAAAAGTATAACTAGTAAAAAGCTAATCCAATATCTTAAACTACTCTAAAAAACTATATGTTAGATATTCTAGATAAACAATAACATAGAATTCATGCAAGCATATAATCAAACATATAAAGTGCGGAAAGTAAATAGAGTAGGGATAGAAAGATACACACGATTTATAGTGGTTCGGTTTCCCTACATCCACTACCTAAGGAAGCCTCCTTAGGATTTCAAACTTTTCACTAAGCTCCCGTGTCTCTCTTAACCGGGTCGAGAACACAAAACCTTTACAAACTCTTCGATAACACGAAGGACACACCACTTGCGTAATCACAACACAAGGACACCAAGTATACTCCCTATACTTGAATTCTCTCTTAATCTATCTATTACAAGACCTAGACTAAGAGGATAATAACAAAGTGTTTAAAGGTTTGCTAATTAAAGCTTGTAACTAAACTCCTAATAGAGTGGATATGACTATAAGCTTGTATACTCCTTCTTGAGTGGATAGAACCTTGTGGCTTAATTGATTAACTCCTTGAAAGGATTTATAAGCTCACTAAGATTGAATTTGACTATGTATAGCTCTTGACACCTTCTTGAATGATAGCAATTAAGCCCCTTAATGTTTGTAATTAGTTGGTGTAGTTGTAGCCTTCAAAGAGCTTCAATTTATAGTAGAAAATGGCTTCCAACGGTCATAAGGCTTGAGTCCAACGGATCTATTAATCTCCCAACGGATATATTTCTTATGACTAGTCTTTAGTGCAGAAAACCCTTACTTGCGGTGTACCGCAGCGGTGTACCGCGCTTCAGTGGTTGATTTTCTGGCATACTGACGGGCTAGTCTCTATACCGCGCCTGGTCCGCAAGCTTGGTCCGGTATACCGCAGCGGTGTACCGCGCCAAGTAATCTTTGAAGGATAATGACTTGGATCAATAATTCTTCTTCACGAAAGTTGTTGTAAACATTATTCTAAGAATCTTTGAAGTTGAACACTAAGGCTAATTCTCAATAAACATAAAGATACGGTTAATAGCATTTGAATGAGAATAAGATTCTTAAGATAAAACAATCAAGTTTGAACAACATGACAAAGAGAGAGCTTTTTGATGAAATAGAGTGCAAGAGAGAGTGTAAATAATCATAGAAATTAGCATACTAAACACAAGAGGATTTGTCACATTAAAACAACCTAATAAGGGAGGCTATATGCCAACAGGTTGTCTGGCTCTGCAACGATGTTCTCCTTCATAGAGATAGGGTCTTATCCAAAGAGATTTTTGATAGTCTTATCCGTCCTAATATTAATGATCATTGGGTTTCATCTTTACTTGTTGAAAAGGCATTGCATTTTTTCTTTCCAAATTTTTCACAAAGTACAAAGCATGTAAGCCGTAATGATACTTTTATCCTATCAGTTTTTAGAGAAATTCTGAATAACATTAATGATCCAATCATCGATCGCGAATTGTTAGGTTGGTCCGATCTTGAATCACATAGCCAAATTGGCCTACACATTGCATTTGAAGGGGCGTGTAATAAGAAGATGTTCAACTGTTTCTCTATCTGTGTCACACCATTCACATTTATTATCTTTTGGTGTAACTCTCCACCAAGCATGTTTATAACTATATTATCCACACTGATACAAATTAAGAAAAGTTTGCAAACATTCTCAGTCCCTCTATTTCTTACACTAAAGAAGAGAAATTTTTAAAAAAAAAACTTTGGAATCTTGAGTTACCTCCAAAGATTAAAATATTTCTTTGGAAGGCAGCTAGTAATGCCTTGCCACTCAACAACTATATGTGCTATGAATAGTCTTTGTAAACTATGTGATGATAGTATCGAAACTATTGAACATATTTTCTTTAACTTTCCAAGTTCAAGAGCAACCTGGTTAGCAACTTCGATGAACTTTCTCTTAAACTCTATAATCACAAGAAGATTTAATTCATGGATGCAATATTTGACTAACATCAGCATCCTCTAGAATGGTTCTAACAAAAATCTTGTGGAGATGGCAACTTGGACCTCTTGATTCATCTGGAAAAATAAAAATAACAAACTATATGAAAATATATAGATTCTGGTCCTTCTTAGCATCAAAAGAGATTATGATGCCTATATGATGAATACATAAATTATAACAAAAATAATTCTGAGGCAGATATTAACATAAATGAGGAAACTTTTGAAACTACATGAAACTATAACCCAAAAACACCAGTTTGCATAAAACACTGGAGGTTACCTCAAGAGCACATAACATATCTGCTAACCCAACCTATTATTTAAATGAAGACCTTATCTTAATTCATATTGATGCTTATATTCTTAATGATACTAAAATTGAAACTATTGCTTGTATTTTTAGTATTTCACTTGGCCAACTTTTTGATGGACAAACATGGAGCTTTGTAGCCAATACGTCAGAGGAAGCAGAAATTACTAGAGTAAGAAATGCAGTCTCAAAGGCTAAAGCTTACTCACACAACAAAATCATCCTAAAAGATAATTGCCTCAATATCATGAAGCCTCGTGCAACAAAAGAAAGATACGAAAACATATTCACATTGCCATTTTTTGAAGATATTTTGATACTATCCAGAAATTTGAAATTTTCCTTTTCTCATGTTAATAAGAGACTAAATCGAATAGCTAACTGGCTTGCTAGACAAAATATGTTAAACCTCTTACCTAGTAATTGGATCTTTTCTCACCTTCCCATCTAACTACTTTAGTAAAAAACGGTTCATCACCAACTTATATTGACTGAAACACTAAACTTATTGTAATATGGTTTATTTTAATTTAGTCTAAGTTTATTTTCGACTAAACGAAAATTGTGAAGTCTACGACTTACAAGAGAATGACCTCAAATGTAATATAGTAAGCTTTGACACGTAAGAGGTGTCAAGTATTTTTGTGCATACTTAATTATATGTTCCTCTTTTAATTGCAGTATATCTGGTAGATTTATTTGTATTATGTTATGAAATTTGTTTAAGTGTTTAAGACTAGTATATTCTAAAACCCTCATGATATGGTTTGAACTTATGATCTTAATAGTAATTAAAAAAACATTGCTCATTAGCCAAAAAATTGTTCTCTTATAGGTCTCTCTATGTTTTTCCATCTCTAAAAGTGTCATTTACCCGAAATAAAAGAACATTACATACACTAGCTAGGTTAGATTACCGGAAATAAAAGAATATTGCATAAATTGAGTTAACTCAACTGTCCAAAATCTTACCATTTTTTCTAACATTTAAAAGATGTGAAGTAAATAACCTAGTTTTGATTTAACATCGACCTATAAAGAAATAGATAAGTAAATAAGAACATTGCATATAATAGATTCATGTTTGTGATACTTATCACCACATAATTTAAAGAGTAATGATATATACCATCTAAAATCATACCACTCAATTACCATTTATGACGTGACATGAATTAGTTGATTATAAATCGTTAATTAAATCAAGAAAATAAATAGATTAATAATTTTTAGTCAACCAGTTTACGCCACATCATGGGTTGTATACTTAGATGGTATGATTTTGAGACGTATATATAATTACTCTAATTTTAAAGACTCGTATGTTCTGCTATTTCTTTTTCTATCCGGATGAAACCAACCAAGTTCCCTACTTCCCTCTATAAATAGTCTTTGTATTGCAAATCTATCACACTATCTACTCAACATCCATTTTTGGGTCAAGCACTTAAAATAAATATATTAGAGAGAAAGCTTTTTTTTTGTAACCTATCTCAGACTCTCTGCAAGTTTCAGGTATTGGGAAACAATTTCACACATAAATCATAACCTTTTGTCTCTATCAATAACAATGTTGACTATCAAGGGGTCTTACATTGTGCAACCAAGTGAGCAAAAGCCCAAAAATGTCATGTACTTATCTGAATGTGATCAAACTAAACCAGTAACTCATGCCCCAACTGTATATTTTTATAGACCCACTAATAAGTGCTTCAATGATAATTTTCAGATTTTGAAAGTTTCGTTGAGCAAGGTCCTTGACATATTTTATCCACTTGCCGGACGTCTATGTTGGATCGATGGAGGACGAGTCGAGCTCCATTGTAATAACAATGGAGCTCTTCTCGTAGAGGCCGAATCCAGTTCCTGTATTGATGATTTCGGAGATTTCACTCCAACCCCAGCTCTCCGAGATCTCATCCCAAAGGTGGATTTAGAAACTAAATTCAATGAAGCGCCGCTTCTTTTGGTACAGTTCACCAAGTTTAGCTGTGGTGGTATGTGTCTTGGATTGGCGATATCGCACATCATCGTTGATGGACACAGCGCGACACACTTTGTGGGTGAGTGGGCTAGAATTGCCCGTGGCGAAGAAGTAAAGTCTCTTCCGTTTCTTGATCGAACTATCTTACGTCCTAGTGATGATGAAACTTTGCCAAGTTCACAGGGAGCTAGTTCCATGGAGTTAGAGTTGAATTCGACACCTCTCATGATAGGCCAGACAAATAATGCGGAGGAGCGAAATAAGCCCGCGGAGGTAGCTAAACTAAAGCTTAGCGCTAACCAAGTTGAGATACTACAAAACAAGGCGAACAAGGATCCAACTTGGAATAAAAGTGGTGCTCGTAAGTTTTCGAAATTCGAAGCAATTGGTGGACACATATGGAGGTGCACATCTAAAGCGCGTGGGCACAAGAGTGAACAGCTAACAAGGTCGTACATTGCTGTGGATTTACGGAATAGAATCCAACCACCACTACCCAAATATTATTTCGGCAATGCAGCTATGCGTACAACTGAAACAACGACCACAGGAGAACTCTTGTCCAAACCTTTAGGGTATGCTTCTTATAAAATACGACAAGCAGTGGAGAAAGTAACAGACGAGCATATAAAATCATATTTTATTCAGACCAAGAATTTGCCAGATGTTTCCAACTATCGTACTTTTCATACTGTTGGTTGTTCAAAAGGACCCTTCTATGGGAACCCAAATACTGAGATCACAAGTTGGGGAGGTCTATCACTTTTTTATGCAGATTTTGGATGGGGGAAAGAAATCTATATGGGTCCTGGAAGTGTTGGTTTTGATGGAAAAACTTTCGTCATCCCTGGTCAAGATGGAGATGGATCATACAATGTCATCTTGCGCCGTCAGGTGGAGCATATGGAGACTTTCAAAAGACACTTCTATGCGGATATATTGTTAGATTGAACATGTTAATGGCTTTGAGGTGTTCCTGTTCGAGCTTATAAGGGGAAGAATTCGTAAGGGGAAGAATTTGTATTAGATAATATTAAAATAATTATTAATTATTCCATATTTACCTTATTAGACTAATACTTATGTTATTTCTTTGTGTATTTGTTTGCTTGAAATAAATAAATTAATGTAAGAGTAATGATATATACCATCGTGCATGGATTAACGATTTATAACCACCCAATTTACGCTACGTCATGGATGATGTATTTAGGTGATATGATTTTAGATGGTATATATCATTCATCTGTAATAATAATGTCTTCAAACAAGGATAGTGATTGATCATATCCATAATTTAATTGTCTAGATATTAACTTGAACACTCTAAAATAATTTTTACAAAAGTTTAGTTGATTTAACAAACGAGCTTATTTTTTGGATCAAACTCGGCTCGTTTGATTTAACAAACTATCTCGAAACCAAGTTTTTTTCGAACTGACTTTGAACTGCTCGCAAACAATTTGGTTCATTTATAGATCTACTTACAAGGTTACGTTATACGATTAATACATAGATGATCTAGGACTAATCCACTTTTAAATAATTATGACTAAGAGTCAAAGAGAAAAGGTGGTTATTTATTCGTTCCGTCTCAAGGTGGCTAACGGTCCATTCTGGCCTGGTTCGGACCGGTTCCTAGCGGACGTGGGCCTTATCGGTCCGGTCCAGCTTACCGGTCCCTCGTTACCGGTTCCGGTCCGGTCCGTTACTAAGAAGGAAGAAGGGGAGAACCGGACCATTAAGGGAACCGTCTAAACCGGATCCGGTTCCGGTCCGGTCCGATTCTTAGCGGTTCTATATTGTGATTTTTTTTAATCTTTTATTTGTTGTTTAGGTGGGTAGGGAATAGGAATTAAATGGTTTAATATTATGTTAAAAATGTTAAGGGCCTTAGTAGGAGTGTTGGGTTTATTTGGGTTGGGTTTAATGGGTTGGGCTATAAATAATTGGGCGAAAAACCTAAAACAATGAAATTAAAAAAATAATAATTAACGGACCCGTTCCGGTCCCCTTTATTTTTGAAAAAGTGAAGAACCGGTCCGGTAGCTTGTGGACCGGTCCGGTCCGATTCGTGCCTACGTTGACTTACAGCCCGGTCCGGTTCTCGCGTTTACCGGTCCGGTCCGAATCGGTCCGTAGAACCGTTTGGTCCGGACCGTTAGTCACCTTGAGTTCCGTTATTAATGTTTGTTATATTTGTTTTTTCACACAAATTAAAAATGTAATTTTTTTTATTAAACTATTTTCAGTTAATTATGTAAATTAATTTGATGATGATAAGTTTGAATATTAAATAAAAATAACAGTGATAAAAATATAAAAAAAAATCTTAATATTTTAAATAGATAATCTGTTATGTTTATCTATTTTTAGAGATTAAGATAAACATTGATCGATGAAAGAGTACTACTTTTTTTTCATTCTTAACATGCCATCTATATATAGCTATCTTGTTGAATAACATCACTATCACATTTTATTGTTCATAAATTTTAGAGCTTATCACGTGTCTTATACGGAGAAAAATAAATAAACTAAAAGGGATATGTTCAAACTTCAAACTTCAAAGTACTCACCTACTCGTGGTAGACATATTATAATCCATTTATTTATGAATTAAAGCCACCTATTTAATATTCAATGACTGCACATGGACAAAACCAACACTTAGTCACATTCAGTGCATCTTTGTTATTCTACATTTTTTTTTCTTTTTCAAATGCATAATATAATAGATAATAAAAAAAAGTTACAAAGTCCATACTTAAAGGCCCGGCATCGTAACGTAATATAGTGACTAATTCGAGAGGGATACATGATCTTAATTACCAAACAATTTGTTTAGAAGCTCCTGTTTAACAACTTAATCGGCTGCCCTATTACTAACCCTAGCAATAAGTAAATACAAAGAGAAAAATAATTTAGCAAAAAAGTATATATTACAATATCATTTTTAATTAAATGACTTGAAACGTGTAGTCATGAAGATATGGGTTTCATGATGGTCTCGAAGTCATTCTCGATTATAACACTTCCAAAAGGAAATTTTGAAGCTAATTAAGTAGCTTTCAAACTCCCCGTGGCTTCTGCCTCCAACGCCGAATCTGCTTCAATTTTCCAACTTTTACATGATACAAATTTACCATTAGAGTACTAACCAAGCAATTGCAGCTCCTTTATCCGAGAAAACTGTATCACAATTAATTTTTATATTTATTTGGTGGCGGTTTTTTCCATTTATCTTTGAATTTGATATTTTGTTTGATTTCTTCATTAGTGGTTCTTCCTAAGTTATTAGTATCATTACCCGAAAAATTGTTGATCCTAAGTTATTCTACAAATTTTACATGCATAATTACATTTGATTTTACGAAAAATAAAAATTAATCATTTAAATGAGTAATACTGAGTATCACTAAAAAAGGTATTACCTAAACATTACCTATGATGTGGTGGTTAAGTGACCCAATCATGGATTTTCTCTTTCCAGTTTTTTTCTCTCTTCCATGATTAAACCACTTAAGCGTCATATTATGAGTGATTTTTAGGTGATACCTTTTTGGGTGATACCCAACATTACTCCAATTTAAATATTCTCTTAACATTATCAGTCGATTTCTGACTTGTCAAAACATTCCTAGATGATGTTTACATTTGCTGCAATAGTTGTTGCCCTGTACTTTATACTTTTTGCTAGTCTGTTTGCTCGGGTATTATAATATCGCTAATATGTCTGATGATGATTTCACCCGTCTTTTCTGCCATGATTTTTATTTTTCTCAATATCAACTTGACCTGCCACCTAGCTATTGATACTTAGTTAATACGCTGAATAATTTTAAGGTCGTCCGAAAATTGTTTTCTTTTCGTTTTTAAAGTCCTTGCGTATCCGTAGATGATTTGTGTGTTAAGTGTGAAACTCCATGGTAAATTGATATTCTTATATCCCAAGGTGATGCTATGAAGTCAAATTATCACAAAGAAACTCAAATCAAGTCGCGAAAGAATCCAAGAAGTCAATTTAAAATTCAATAAAAAGTCTTGGCAGAATGCTTTTGCCGACTTGAAAATGTCATAACAAATAATTGGTAGTGAAGTAGCTAATGAGATTTACACACAAGATAACTCTTGGATTCTAGAACACATGGTAAAAGGGAGTCCAATTTTGAGTTGAAACGTGAAAGTTATGCCAATTTAACTGAAGAGACCCAAGTTGTCTAGATTTAGAAGAGTCCATTGGACCATTTTATACTCACTTAAGTTAGACAAAATGAGCTAATATGTTTTACGGATCCTATATATACTTATTTTGACCACCAAAACATACCACTTACCAATTTCAAAAGCTAGAAAGGTGGAGAGCAAGAAGTCAAGAGCTGTAGTTCAAGAATTAAACTCTTTATTCTGTTCATTATTGTAATTCTTGCCTCTTTTTATTTACTGCTTTAATTATGACCATATTAACTTTTAATTTA
Organism: Nemophila menziesii; assembly: GCA_029959085.1. Lineage (NCBI taxonomy): Eukaryota > Viridiplantae > Streptophyta > Magnoliopsida > Boraginales > Hydrophyllaceae > Nemophila > Nemophila menziesii. Next base: position 69,213,113 of record JARWIR010000003.1, on the reverse strand, counting down.
TTTATTGCATTATGAACTGATTTCCCATAACTTGATAATTTTAAATATGAACCCTAGATCATGATTTTATTGTATTTCTTATAATTTGGGAATATTACGTCTAAATTGCATTTGTGTGTTTTGTTGAATTTAGACTTTATAATTGTGTGAACCTAATTATTTGATCTATTAGTAGGTTAGCCTAGCAACTAGACAATTATCCGGAAGGGGAGTTAGGTTGTGGAGTATAGTCTATATTCGTTTGATGTGTGTTAGTAAACCAGGAGGTCTTGACTAGTCAAATAATCACATAAGGTTGAATCTTATCGTCCTAATACTTGATAATATCACTCGGTAGAGGTTGTTAGACTACCAAGGGTAGCCCCTATCAACTTGGGAGGGATTTAGGTAGATATTTAGACAGTTAAATACCAATTTCAGCCTTAAAGTAAGAAAACGTCTAAATCATGTCTAGTGGGGATTACTAGCAATTCTCGATCCCTCTCTCTCCCTCTCTAGGTTGGCTCGGTAACACTGGTTGAGCATATTGAGTTTGACATTCCAACTCGACTTGCATGCCTTCATATCACCATTGAAGAACTTTGAAGCTTTTGAATCTACCTTTTATTTGAAAGATAAAGTTAATTGAGAAGGACTTCTAGTCGACATCTTGATCCAAGTCCCCAATCTGGGCGAAACCTTAATATTCTTAAAATAGCGTTCTTCATGTCCAAATAGACCACAACCATAGCATATGTGGCCTATATCTTCATATCTAAACTGGATCTAATCCGAAGTATTCTCATTTTCCTAGAAATTGATTCTGGGTATTAACGGATTCACCAGATCCCAATCAACCTGAATTCTCGTGATTGGGTTCTCATCCATCTCAAGTGTATAATCTGTCTATGAACTTGACCAAAATAAACTTGCTAATTTTTCAATACACTTTATCGTGAATAAATTAGTTGGTATACCAAATAGTATGGATCAACGCTTAGTTTCTCTCCAATTGTTCCCAATAACTCGACAAAATTAGCGGGCATATTCATATATAACTAGTTATGCTTTTTAAGCAAGGGAACCTTGAGATTCGAGGTGAATTATATCCTCATTTTATTTCTACTACTACTAGACGAGAGATATTCTCAACCAAAATTTCTCAAGAGGCAAACAACTTTGTCACACTTGTTCTACATGTAACTTATCTGGATAGCATGATTATATGTATGCATGATTGTTGAATATTATTATTATGCTATCAGATTGTCAGATTTAGGGTATTTGTATCTATATATTTCACGCTTCTGTAATTATTAAAATTGGTTTCATGCACTAAATGACCCTGTAGCATCCCCAACAAAAATAAAGTACAAGGAAACTAAAAAAAAGGGTAATAGACGTCAGTCGAATGTGAATATGATATCTGAAGTATTGCCTATATGCACTAGCATCAACCTAGTAAAAAACCAAAGATATTGGTGGATAGATAGTGAAGCAACCCGGCATTGTGCGCTCACATAAATCTGTTTCAAAACATTCAAGAAAGTTACAAATGAAGAAACCTTTTACTTGTCAAACTCTGAACCTCAAAGGTTTAAGGTACTGGAAGATTGTGAGGAAGATGACCTCCGAGAAAGTATTGACCTTGAACAATGTTCTGCATGTTCCACATATCCGCAAGAATATAGTTACCGTGTCCTTACTTAGCAAGGCTAGATTTTGAATAGTATTTGTAGTTGATAAGATCGTATATCCAAGAATTAAATGTATGTAGGAAAGGGGTTCCTCTACGACAATGTATTTACAATAAATACCAACCAAAAGTGTAACTGAGAAAAAGATAAATGAGAATTCTTATTATGTGTATATAATTGACTATCCTGATTTATTGCACGACATATTATGACATGTATCATTAAATAAATTAGCAAATATCGGCTTATAACCTAATGTGAACTTCAATGTTAATAAGAATGTGAAGTATGTGTTATAGTCAAAATTAACCAAACCACCATTTAAATTTGTAAAAAGGACTTTGGTACCTTGATAGCTAATTCAATCGACAATTGCGACTTAAAATTTATGCATACTAGTAGTGGGAGGGAAAAAGTTTTTCATTACTTTTCTTGACGAATGAACAAGGTATTGTGAAATATTCTTGTTTCAAAATAAGGAGGAGACCTAAGAAGCATTTAAGCAATACAAAACTAAAGTTGAGAGTCAACTACATATAAAGATTATGAATTCTAGAACAGATCAGTTAGGAGAATATGTGTCTCTTTTTGAAAAGTTTTACTACTGGTATAGACGTAAAGGATCCTTAAAGGTGGAAATTTCATTTTCAATAACGTTAGGATTCCACCTCTAAGAAATTGCCACTCCTATGTTTCCAAAGGTATGGGGAGCTCAAGGTGGGGTTCCTCTTGCAATAAGGTTAGGATTTTGTGTCTAGAGCATAGTTTAACTGGCAAATAACAAAGGTATAATATTATTAACTGCCTCGCTAATAGGTTAAGGTTTTCTATTTTTTGCATGAAATAGATCCATTGAGAGTAGTGATGACAACTCTTGGATCCTAACAGACTAGGGTGGAAATCGGATGGAACAGATCGAAAATTTCATAAGTGGAAAAATAGTTCTGAATTTGAAAATGTGGAAATCTTCGAAAATTTCCGTTAAGAACTTCTGATTCAAAGAATTGGAATTTTTGGTTTGGAAATTGTTAATCGGGAATTTCAAAATTATATATTACTTTCAAAAAAAATATTTTTTTGCAAAAAAGAAAATCATCCTTTTCTACTATTCTTTTCAAGTAAAAAGAATATCATACTAAATAAATCATAACTACATTATTGAAAATCACATTCTAATATCAAAAGTTTAAAACAATCCATATCAAGAGTAATGATATATATTACCCCTTTTTGTTTCACCCTTATGTCATCTCTTTTTTGAAAATTTTAAACACCAGTAAAATTATTTCTCTTTCCTAATTATTGATTTTCTCTTTTTTTTTTTTGTTTAATGCCAAATAAAGTGGCATTAAAATGAGAGATATATAGCATTGCTCCCAAATCAATTAGATTGTATACCACTTTATTTAATTAATATTATATAAGTATACTATTTACCGTAAGACCAAAATAGGTTAAGGCTAATTCCAATGAGTCCCATTCTAGCTAAAAGCTACAATTGGGAAGAGAATATGATAAAATTAAACTCCAATAGACTTTTAACTGTTGGATACTTAATTATTTGGTACCCGATTTTTTGTAAACTATAGCCACATGTAGTTAGCAAAAAACTATCCGATTCGATATATATATATATATATTTAAATTATCTATAAAATCTAAATATATCAAATTTTTTAAAATTTTATAGTAAAATATTATAAATTAATTTTGATCAAAAATAATAAATTAATTTTGATCAAAAATAATTATTATTTAATTTTTTTTAATAAAAGTAGAATAAATTTTTAGAATTAGAAAATTAAAATTGAAAGGATGCTGAAACAAAACTGTTTTTTTAAGAATTAAAACTTGATATAACGCAGAAGTTTAATTATTTTTAAAGGTTAGGTTCTTATGTTATATTCTGACAAAAAAATATTTATATTATATCAAATATTATATACATTAATTAATAAATATAATAATTCATGATCATAAATACAGATATTAGTTTATAAGGTCCACAAACCTAATAATCCATCCTCTAAGAGTCCAACCTATTATTTTACCCTAATAAGGTTCAGCGTTTGATATATCATTCTTACCCCTGTAGTTATTTGATTTTATCAGATTTCTTCCATAATAATCTCAATCCATATATATCATTTTGTAACTGATTTCACTTTTATATCATATCTAATTAATCCCACAATAAAAAAAAATCCATTCATATTTTCAAATCTCTTTTTTTTTCTCTGCCACATAAATGTTCCATTTTTGCATAGTCACAAATTGTTATATACAAACATGGTTGTTCAACACCATCATCAGCATTAATCCACCATCTTTGTACGGCGCCACCACAACAATGGCGGAGATAAAGATCTCAGAGATGCGTGACTTAATGACGCATAGAAAGAATCGATGCACTCTCCCATATCCTTTGCCCGGGACTAGACTCAGCTCTAGAAGCACGTCAAGTATCATAAGGTATGGTGGGCTAAACCTCCGCCTGTAAAGCCGCATGCGTGATAGTTAAAATGGTCCAGGACGGAAAAATCGCCGGCCGAGGTGTCCTCTTAGCTGGTCAACCCGGAACCGGAAAAAACAGCTATCACAATGGGAATGGCAAAATCGAAGGAGAAGTTGTTGAAATACAAATGACCGGCCAGCTGTCGCCGGAGCAGCTTCAAAGACCGGGAAATTGTGATGGTGTAACAGGCAAAAACAAAGGGGTATACACGCTGCACATGAAATATTCAATCTTCCGTTTCTGATGGGTTATGTGTAGAATATTAGTGGTGTGCTAGTTAACATCGGTGGGTTGTAAGTAACATGAAATATTCCGTCTTCTGTTTTTTATGGGTTATGTGTGGAATATTAGTGGTGTGCTAGTTAACATCGGTGGGTTGTAATCAACATTAAATATCCAATCTTCTGTTTCTGATGGGTTATGTGTGGAATATTATTGGTGTGCTAGTTAACATCGGTGGGTTGTAATTACTGGTGTTTTGGACAATATGAAAAAATAATGGGTTATTGGGGTAGTTGTGGTGGCGTGTGTATAGAATTGAATGAGATATATACGACATATTGGACTTTGATCTGATTACCACGATTACAATTAAAAAATATTAAAAATATATAATCATTGATTTTTATTCGTTTTATTCGTTTTGTTTTGTACTTTAATTTAATGTCTTTGGCAATTTTTTCCTTTTTAATTTAATATTAATTTATTGGTTTCATATAATTAGGAAATTAGTTTTGGTAAGTCAAAAAATATTAACGGAACAGAAGGGCATTCTAGACTTTTTGGGTGGGTTGGACCTGATGGACAACTGGCAATAAGTGGACTCTATCAGTCAATCACCCATCATAAATATATCAAAAATAATATTCGAAATGTAATATAAAATCGAAATTGAGAATCGAAAAATACGAATAAAAAACAAGAGTCGGATTGAAAATCAGAAATATAAAAAATCTATACGTAGTTTTGTATCCTATCTACTTCTTTATCGGAAAAAGAAAAATAAAAATTTCGAAAAATCGAAACATTTAAAAATTTGTTCCAAAACTGGAATTTTCTAATCGAAAAACGAAATTTCGGATTCTAATTTCCGCCCTTTTTTTTTTTGAGTACATGAGAGAGCCACTTTGGGCTCGGAGTCATTTCGACTCCAATGAGATTCGATCCCAGGACCTCTTGGTCTCTGCGGAGTAGCCTAACCACTAGGCCAACTATCTATCTCTAATTTCCGCCCTTAATTAAAACACATCATGTGAACCAGTTGGGTTAGCTCAACTGCTGCTATTTCTTCAGCACTTAAAGGGGAGGTCTAGAGTTCGAATCCTCTCCCTAACGGGTGTAAAGTAAGAGGTACAAGGCTCGAACCCCTCCTTGAACATGGGTAAACTAGTTCTGATTTACCTGGGAATATACATGGGGAGACGTGTATATCCCGAATGGATTAGTCGTGGTGCGCGCAAGAAATCCCGGATCACCCATGTACCAAAAAAAACACATCCTGTGATTTGCCTCTTCACAGAGACCCGGTGACCCTCAATGCGAGAATTCCATCTTTAATAAGGTTACAATTTAAACCTCAACTAATAAAAGATCCTTACAAGCTCAACTGGCCAAAGTGTTGTTATTTTTTTCCTCTCCTTGAACATGGGTAACCTAGTTTGGATTTACCATGAGAATATGTAATGGGGAGGCATGTATATCTACGTGTGATTAGTCGGTTGAGCGCAAGTTGACCCAGATCACCCATGTAACCAAAAGAAAGAAAAAAAATCCTTAGAAACTACTAAATACTCCCTCCGTTTCAAAATGTTTGTCCACTTTGCTTTTCACACAAATTAAGAAATGTAATTATTACACTCTCTATTACAAAAGTACCCTTTATAAAATGTCTTGATATCTTAAATGTGTATTGGAAATATAAATTTTAATTTTTAATGAGGGTAATAGTGGAAAAAAGAAGGAAAAAATGTTTTGATATTGTAAGGGGGCAAACATTTTGAAACTACATTTTTAGTAAGTGGACAAATATTTTGAAACAGGAGTAGAAAATAACAAATAAGCATATAAGATCATATCTTATTCGGGTTAAGATTTCGCTTGATTGTTCTGGCTGTAATAAAGTTCCATACTATTGGTTGTTCAAAAAAAGCCTTCTACGGTGTCCCATTATATTGAGATCACAAGTTGGATGATATATGCAACCATAGATGATCTTAATAGAGAATTCAAAAAATAACAATTGGTAGGACACATTGGTAAAAGAAAAACAACATATCAGTAGATAAAAACCTCAAAATCTTAGTATTTATCTACTGATATCTACAAAAATTCCAATGTTAAAACAAATGTTATTAGCAATTTTTTGGTAAATCATCGCCTGAACAAAACTTAAGACCAATAACTTTTCCAATTTTGGTCGCATTGCCTCATCAGGTGATTAAACATTCTCAGAGTTACCAGTTTCTGGAATTCTAAGCTACTTCAGAAGATTTCTTTAAATCCCACTTTTTGAGGCGATCCGAAGCTTTCTGAACCTGTAAAAGACCAAAACATTAAGAATAAAGCATGTATATAAGTTTCTTTTTCTAGCTGGAATTTACCTGGTCATCCCAATCTGTTCTCCAAGTCATGAAACCTAGCGCAATCGTTTGAGTTAACACTCCACAGATCAATCCAATCCATATTCCCTATCATTTTAAAAGCATTCACAGTAAGAGGCTTTTTTTGCAGCCTAACATTTGAATACTTATTATATATTCAAATTCATTTTCATCGTATAAGCTACATTACCTTAACTTGAAGATGAGCGACATATCCAAGAAGAGCTCCAATAGGTACTCCTATCAAATAGTAGGTAATCAAATTGATATATGCTACCTTGCTTTGCAATCCCGCCCCTACTGCCACCCCTGTTGACATACAAAGAATTATTAAAAACCCTAACTCACACACACATATATATATATATGCCCACATTGATTATTGCAAAGAATTTATAGTTTTTGTTAACTTGCCTGAGAGTACTGGGTAACCACTATTGAGTAATATAGAGAACGCAAGGAGATGAGAGAGGTCTGACACAGTCTCGGCAACTTCTGAATCGTCTGTAAACAAGTAGCCGATTTTATTGCCAAAGACAGTACAAAGAATCCAGAAGAATAATCCTATAGCAGTTGATGTAGATATAAGGACTTTGATAGAGAATCTAACAGCTTTCACGTCTCCTCTTCCTAGTTCATTTGCAACTCGCACGCTGTAAAAGTAAATAATTGAAGCCAAAATGAATCAATCATATGATATGATACTTAAGAACAATTGTTTTGCATTAATCCGAGTAATAACGTACCAAGAAGTACCAAGTAATCCCAGACTAATCATGAACTCCCATTGATTAATATTTAAGCTGTAAAATTCAGCCGAGTTAATTTAGATATTCACATTCAAGCAAAATGACATAAGGTGAAATAGTTAGAACTCACCATACTGAGAAGGCGGCTATTGAAACCTCGGCGTTTGTCATATATCCAGCGAGTAAAACAAGAACTGCATTATACCATAGCTCGAGACTGTAAACGAGCAAAATTTAAATCATAGTTTAATCATCAAACTATGAACATAATCATTCACCAAGAATAAGGGAAAAAATTTAGTCCTTTACCAAACCATTGCACCCGAGGATATTGAGAGCTTCACGACTGGAAAAATATCTTTAAAGGCGGCTGAAGAAAATCCAGACCATGTAAGAGGACACCAGCCTCCAAGGATGTAAATACATTCTCCGATCACCATGAACCACGATGATATACAAAGTGCCGCCATTGCACCACCAACTCCCCAGTTCAGCACATTGACAAATAACACACTTAATGGTATGTGTATCAAAAATTGTGCAATGGATAGCCAAGCGATAACCATATTCTTTTGTTGTGCTTGAAGAAACATTTGGACGGTTAAACTAAGAACTTTGCTGTAGATAAAAGGAATGAACCATAACGAAACATATCCTGCTGATTCTGCTATATCATTTTGCTGGCCGAGAAGTTTGAAGATGGGAACAGCAAACAAGAAAATAGGAAGCAGGATTGTTAAGGTTGTGAAATCGACAATCCATGATCTCTGTAAGTAAACACCCATCATATGATACTGTTTCGCGCCATATGCTTGACCACATAGAGTCTCAGTTGCACTTGACATCCCAATCTGACACAATTAAGGTACAACATATGGAATATTATTAAAAATTAAACTATACAAACAATGCATTAAGGGGGAGATCAAAGTTACCAATATTCCATTCACGAATCGGAACATTAGTGTTTGTACAAGTGCATAACCAGCAAGGTCTAATCCACTTATGTGTCCAATAAAAGATTGTGTTACAATGACACAAGCAAATGCAGAGACTCTTGCTAGAATTCCAGGCAATGCAATTTTCCATATTTTCTTGGACTCGTCGTATATTTTCCCTTTCAGATCACCACCTTCCGTGACATTTGATCCAATGAGTCTCTCTTCCAAGCTGTTATCCATCGTTTCTGTGAAAGCGTGGCAAAACTGGGCTTAACTGGCACTGCTAATATTAATCAAAACGTTTTAAATTATTGATAATGACTCGATTTATTGTAATTCTTGATCAATATATGAAGACGAGAGATTTCGCAATATAACTAAACTGAACTATACAAATCATTTTGAGAGTTGTTCCTTATTGCACTATCGTTGTTATCTTGTCAAAAGTGCGACGGTTTCCGAATTGGAAGATATCTTTGTGTTCCTTTAGAGAGAGAGGATGAATAGGGCTGATGCTCCGAATACGACTTTCTATGTTGTCGTTTGGATTGACTGCAAACAATATTATGTTCTAGCTAATCTTCTAGGACATAGCAAGTGGAGGAACATAGCGAGTGGAATCAGAGCTTTTTGACAAAAAAAAAAAAAAAAAAGGAATCAGAGCTGTATTTCGTGAATTTCCATAATCAGGTCAAAAGTCTTTTACGACCAAAAAGGAAAAGTTCAAAAGTCTTTTAAAAGTTACTACCTCCTTTCCATACTACTAATATTTTACGTTTCATTTTAATTGGTACGAGATTTATAAATAAATAAAAAAGGAACATTCTTCAATCCAATATTGGATGAACCAATATTAGGATTAACCATTTATATTATGACACATGGCCCATGTTTATAGAATTGCATAAACTAATCTATAGACATGTGTCTTGTTATTATATCCAACAATCCTAATTCATATATTGGACCATCCAATATTAGATGAAAGTCTTACCAAAAAAAAAAACCACTTATTTTGTATAAAATCCTTAAATATAACCTACATGAAATAATTTTTCTTTAGTTGACATACATGAAATAATATTTTTTAAACCAAAAAAACTATTATTAAAAAAAGTATTCAACATCATGAATCCTTTTTGGGAAAATTTTGGATCCCCACAGTTAGTCATTAATTTTGGACCGTTTGAAAGTGTTTATTTTAGAGTAAAAAACGTTTTATTGAATAAAATTTGAAAATGAAAAAAATTAGATTAACGATAATTATCACCCCTTTTTGGTTCATCCTTATAACACCTCCTGCGTGGATGTTTTAAACACCAATCAAAGTGTTTCGCTTTCCTAATTACTATTTTTCAAATATTCAAGCTTTTCGTGTTCAAACTCTTAGTTCTTTGCTAAAGTTTTGCATCAAGCTTCAAGTTTGTGCCCAAAACTTCTCAACAAGCTTCGAGTTCGTGGAAGGAAATCTCCGAGTTTATGAAAAAAACAAAATAGAAGCTTCGTTTTTTTGTTAATACACGATAAATTTTGTGTAATACTTAGTGATTTTGCGTTTAACACTCAGTAATTTTGTGTAATATTCATTAATCAATTGTAACTTCTGAGATTTTTTAGTAATCAGTGAGTTTGCAGAATACTCGGTGTTTGTGTTTTATACCCAACGGTTGTGTGTTAATACTCAAAAAAATTAAACGACACTCAGTGAATTTACAAAGTACTCGGTGAATCTATTGAGTACTCAATGAATTCAGTAAATTCATTTTAATGAATACTTGGTGAATTTTGTAAATTTACTGAGTACGAGTACTGTTCTTCACAGTGGATGTTCTTTACTAATTTTACTGAGTACTCAGTGATTTTTAGTATTAATTTATTAATTAATGAGTATTTAAGACAAATCACTGAGTATTAACGCAAATTTACTGAGTATTAACACAAAATCACCGAGTATTTTGTAATCTTGGAAGTTATGGTTGATTAACGAGTATTAATGCAAAATCACTGAGTAGTAATGAAAGATCACTAAGTATTACATAAAATCCTTGATCTTGAAAAAGGAACTCCATGAACGAAGTTTGAATAGTTGCCGATCTCAAACCTTCATAAATTAGATGATACTCGTAGCTTCATGAACAGATTCGTGAAACTTTATAAACTCGAAGCTATATATCTACATAGCTACTGCTTGAAACCTTCATGGTCGGGCAACTTCATGGCTAGGGACTTTCATGGCTGGAAAACTTCATAAACTTAAAGCTACATAAGCTTGAACACAAAAAGTTTCAAAAAACTTTGGCAATGGCTGCTGCTGCTATGTCAAAAAACCACTAGTTTGTGCTTGAATCGCCAGAGAGAAGGAGGAGAGAGGAAATGTAATGTTTTGTAATAAAAATGTGTTTTTGGCTTATATATACCGTAAAGGATATTTATGACCCATAAGATTTCAAAAACACATTTGGAGAAAAATATATTCACACATTCCCTATTAGACATAAAGATGGGTTTCAAGACCTCATAGACAATTCATCATATTTATTGTTTATTACACTGTGATTCGGTGAAATTCTGGACAAACAAATTTCTTTTTCTTCTACTAATTTAATGAATTAAATTTATGGGATTATTACCCAAATGGTCTTGAAGACACACCCCTAAGACCTAATCACACCTCCCCAATCCCCTCTTTTACTAAAGGCCACAAATAAGATTTAACACTATAGGCCTAAATTCTCAATTACTTTTTTACCCTTTTATATTTTTTATTTCATATAATATATATATATATATATATATATATATTCAGAAATATTTTAAAAAACTAATAACTTTCTCTCTCCCTCTCTCTCTCTAACCGTGCTTTATTTTCAGATTTTGTCTTTCCTTTTCTTTAGCAGCCATGGCTTCTGTAGCTTTCATAAAGACGGTCGGTAGAGAAGACGGCCGGAAAAGTACAAAGCTCGCCTAAGAAGCTTCAAAGCTTTCCATTTGTGACCTCGCCGACGAGTTCCCGCAAAGAAGCTCAAAGATCTACTCGAAAATGGAGCTTTGAGATACGTTCGAAAGCCATCCAGCAGCGCCTCTAATCTGGACAAAGAAATCGCCGTCACTCAGTGTCCTTTCGTTCGTGGATCTGATACTCGCCTGAGAAGCTTCAAAGCTTGCCATTCGTAACCTTGCAGGCGAGTTCACGCGAGGAAGATTAAAGATCTGCTCGGAAATAGAGCTTCGAGCTCCGTTCAAAAGCCATCCAGCAGCGCCTCTCTCCTTCACAAAGGAACCGCCGCCACTCAGTGTCGTTCCAATCGTGGATCTGAGCAGGTGAACTTGGTTGTTGCATAAAATCCAGGAATTGCTGCTACTCCGACTAGGCTGTGAGAAAAGGAAAAAAACTGGAGCTCAAAGCTCCGTCCATGGCGGATTCTCGTGCAGCGGAGACGATTTTCAGCGGTCAGGGACGGCGAACGGAGAAGTTTAGAACCAGAATGGGCTTCTTCATCTCCAGCGAATCGAAGGAAGAAAGAGACAACTTTTTCTCATAGCTTTTCTTCGCCCGTTTTGTTGATGCTAAATAGTTTTTTTTTCGCCAGCAAAGTCGAAAAAATAACACTAATTAATGATAGATGTTTTTTTTTCTCTCAGCTTTTATTTTGCCACTTTGCTGTAAATACTTTTTCTATTTTTTTTGTCATGTAATACTTAGTAGATTTCTTATATTATTTTGCCGGAATACTCAGTAAAATTCATATATACTCTGTAAAATCCACGAATACTCAGTAAAATTCTTATATACTCTGTAAAATCCACGTATACTTAGTAACTTTTCAGACGACTCAATAAAAAATTCAAATATTTAATCAATTTTCCCGAATACTCAGTAAAATCCACGAATAATCAGGAACTTTTTCCGGCGACTCATCAACTTTTTCGGATACTCGGTACTTTTTCCGGCGACTCAGTAACTTTATTCGATAGTCTGCACTTTTTCCGAGTACTTGGTAATTTTTCCAAATATCTAGTAACTTTTTCTGCCGACACCGGTGGTGGTCGGTGGTTGTGGTCGGAGATGGAAAATATTGATACTTAATGAATGAGGAGAGAGAAAAATGGCAATGGAGGAGAAAAATGATAATAGAGGAAAGAGAAGAATCTATTTTTTGTTTTATATACATTAAAACGGTAGTAATGACATTGTAGATCTTAGAGGCTCCTTTAGAAAAAAGAGAAATAAAATGTTTCTTTTATGTCACTAAGATACTTTCTAAGACCTCATAGGTAATTCACCCTAAATTAATTATATTAACAAAATATCTTTATCATCAGATTATTTGATAGGAAAAATACCTATATAAAATTACAAGATTTGTAAAATTTTAGAATGGGATAATGTTGAGGTTGAAAATTTAGATAATTAAAGATAATTTACCATAATTATAAAATAATAGATTTATGAGTAATGATATATATCATTCAAAATTATAACATCCAAGTATACACCCATGAAATGGCGTAAATTGGTTGGCTATAAATCATTAATCTATTTATTTTCTTGATCTGATTAACGATTTATTGTCAACCAATTCACGTCACGTCATGAATGGTAATTAAATTGTATGATTTTGGGTGGTATATATCATTACTCTAGATTTATATTACACGATAGTAATCGGATTTTTAGGAAAATAAAATATACAAATATCTATTTGAAATTGTTTTTTTTAAAAGCACTTAAAATTGTTTCCAGATATTTAAAAATGTCTCAGTCCTTGAAAAACATATATGTATTTCTTAAGAAATACTCAAAAACAGTTTAGCTAACTAAATTGTTTTTATAATTTTTTAAAGTATTTTAATTTTATTGAAAAAAATTATTCTAAAATAAGTGCATCTAAACGGCCTAAAGTCACATTTACTTCGTAACATTGTAACTTTGAAGGCAACAACATGGTTGATAGAATGAGTAATATACTGGGGGAATTATAATATAATATGACCATAACATTCCTAAACAAAAGCCCACCCCAAACTAACTAGTTGGGACTCAACCAAAAAACAAAAAGAACCCAAAAACCTTCTACCTCTCTTGTTATTCACGGTGAAAGGAAAACCCCAAAATAAAAGTACCGGTTTTGGCACTCACCTCTCTCCTCACACACACACACTCTCTCTCTCTCTCTATTCGGCTCCCACTGCTTCTCCACCATTACCGACCCCTCCCCCTCCCTCTTCCCCTCCCCACCATCCGTCCTCTTCCCACCATGGCCTCCCTTCCCCCTCACCTTCCTTCCACCATGCTCGCTGGCCAGCCGCCCACCACACTGTAGAAGAGACCCGCGACGCCAACACAGCACCACCAGCACATATCTCATCGCCCCTCGCCACCTTTTTCAGGATTTGCAGAAAACCGCCACCTTCCTCCTTAATTCCAGCGGACCGCCGCCAACACTCTGGACAGATCTGCACCGCTCCCGATCCCACCATCTCCTCCAACGCAAGAAAACCGCCTCCACTTTGAACCATCTCCTCCACTTCGAATTGAACCAGATTTGAACAGATCTGGTATTGGGTTTTTTTTTCGTCGTGTGTGGGTCTTTAAGTACAAACCCTTTTGGGCCCAGCCTTGTTGGGTCCATGGGCTTGTTATTTTTTGTTTAATTTTTTGCTTAGGAAAGAGGTTGGTCCAGCCCTTTTTTAATTAAATGTTCCATTGCTTTTCAATGACTCATTTGGGCCCAGCCTGTTTTTTAAATAAAAGTTCCATGGGTCTGGCCCATCGGGTTTAGCATTTTGTGTTATATTTTATAAAAAAATAAACTTGTTTACTTTTTTTGTTAAGGTCCAACCCATTTTGGGTTAGTCATTGTTTTTCAGCCCATTTTATTAAGTTACATACTGCAAAAATATAGCCCCTAGGGTCCATATGTGTTTTGTTTTAATTGGGTTTTGTTCCTATGCGTGTGCGTGAGATTTGTAGATGTGGTAGGGGTACAATCGAGGGGTTGTACCCTACGGTACAGCTAATGGTTTCTGAATAATCTATTTTCCGGAAGTTTGACATGGACAAAAATCGGACCATCTATACCTTAACAAGGACAACACCTAAAAGATATGAGGACTTATAATGTAATTAAAATAAAAATTACTTAACTGAATTTAAAAAACTGAAAAACGAATATAGATTTGTACCCATGGACAAAGTTGGAAACTATCCCGCCTAATAAAAAAATTAAACTTTATTCAAAAATATTTTTTAACTAAACTTTTAAAAAATAACTTGGATAAAATTTGGACTCTAATATTTCTTACATTCCTCAAATATATTCCAAGAATGGTCCAGAAAAGAACCACCATTCCAACAAAATAAAGATACTGACCAACCCGACCGAAAAAGAAAGATACTGACCAACTCTACCCAATGTAAACTAATTATAGCCCCATGCTCACTGTTGACGTGGACCAACTGTCAGCCATGCAGACACCGATAAAAATTACAAAAAGTAACAAATACAACGATTCACATTATTTATTTATTTTTAGTATTACTCATATTGGATATAAATTATTATAATAAAATAACAAAACACATATTTATAGATTAGTATATACTAATTAATTCTAAAAACATAAACAGTCATATTAATTTATCAAATATTAGATTGAAGCTAAACACTTATCAAGTAATATTATAGGCCCTAAATTTTTTCTAAAGTAATATATTCCTTTTAAGTTTTAACCAGAATATATATAGATTTTAATATATTTTCTTTTTAGATTTATATATTCTAGTGAATTTTATATAATAAAATTAATAAATTTTAAATTGAATAATTATATTCATATGACATTTATATGAATATTGCGAGATAATACCTCAAATCTCGTCGTTATTTTATTATATTCAAAAATTTAAATAAACAAATCATATAATTGTTTTTCATGATTTTTTATTAATTGATCATTACTCTTTCGAATTCCACTACATAAATGAAAAAGAAAAAGAAAACTGGATAACAGTATTCTTCTTAATGATACAAGAACTAAAATACACAGCAATTTAACATGATTTTATTTGTATCTTTCTAATACCACTACATAAATGATGAAGAAAATTAGACCCAAAAATAAAATAAAATTAGATAATGGTATTCTTCTAATATATACAAGGACAGAAATACACAACTTTAACATGTTCCTCGACCAGAATATTGTTGTATATGAAGATATGATGATAGTGTTTAACTGTTAGGTATGAAACAACAAGATAATATCTACTATAAGCTAAAAAAATTGGAGAAGAGGAACAAACACGAGAATCAAATGGAAATGCTCCTAAAAAGACAGCGAAGAAAACAATAACACTAAAGTTGAAAGAGAGACTTACTTAAAGTTGGAGTATATAGTTGCTAAATTCAACCACCAGAGAAAATCTAACTTGCTTCGAGCTTTGTGGAATATTTTGTCAACTGAAATTATTTCGCTTACCAAGGACCTTTTATTTGTATGTAAAGTCACATCACTCCTGCTGTATATCCCCATTCACTCTATTTTAGTCGAAATATCCCCTTCACTCCTTACCAACAACAGCTCACGTAGATTTGACAAAAAACCACCTTGGTTAGGGAAGACCACGGTACAGTTTTTAACAATACTGTATTGTTAGGTTTTAGTTTTTTAATTTTTTTTTGCAGTTTTTAACAATAACTGCATAATAATTTTATAAATGTATTAATTTTTGAAAGGGTCAATGACCCAAAAAATCAAAATAATATTATACTTGCCCCAAAGAATCATCCATTCACTTACTATTATAAGATTACATGTTTACCCGTCAAGGACGATTCCCGTCAAGGACGATTCCCATCAAGGACGATTCCCGTCAAGGACGATTCCTATCAAGGACGATTCCCGTCAAGGACGATTCCCGTCAAGGACGATTCCCATCAAGGACAAAATTTAGTTAATGATGTTATTGGGAAGAAATTTTGTCATTGATGTTATTGGGCTGAAAATAATATTATTTTGATTTTTTGGGTCATTTTCCCTTTTTGAAAATAAAATCACATATATACAAAAAAAAATCAAAATATATAAGATATGATAAACTTTATATTTGTTACTTATTGGTTAAATCTACAATTTGGTTTTAGTTTTAGAATGGATTAATGCCCAAGAAACACCTCAAATCAAATATTTAATGTCCCCTCATCCCTGCCGTTCTCCTTTTGCCCATAAAAGACACCTCTTTTAATTTTTTTCCTATCCTACCCCTTTCTACCGCCGCCGCTCTCTCTCTCTCCACGAGTTCATAAACAAATAACTATGATAGCCGCTCTCTCTCTTTCGTTTAAATCATCAGCATATACACAAACACTGTGAATTATGAGAGCACCCATTAATGACGAATTTAGCAAGAAAAATAAAGAAACAGAGAGAAGAATAAGAAGAAGAATGAATAAGAGAGGAAGAAGAGATGTTTTATTTCTTGTTACATTTACGATGTACAAAACTAGTTTATATACAATCATGTCTAACTAGATATAGCTGTAATCTAACTAATTTTTATGTAGAAGAAACAATTTGCATTTTGGTCCCTGCATTTTTTCTTTTTATCCAATTCATTTGCTGTATTCAAAGATAGATTGACATCTCCACTGAAACATGATATTTGAGTATTGGGAAAGTAAGAAATTATGATTGAATTGTGCGAAAGTTTGTATAGAATAAGTTGATTGATTAACGTTGAAAAACTAGAAGAAAAAAACAATTCAAATGAGTAATGGAAATCTCTCCCAGAACTCAATATTTAGTCCACAAGTACAAAAATGTACTTGCTTAGCGTTTTCTGAGTTCTGTGAATTTATCCCAGTACACAACATTTGCCACAAGTCCAAAAGTGCACTTGCACAAGTACAAAAGTGGCTTGCACAAGTACAATCCGAGTTCTGAGTAATGAGAATCTATCCCAGAACTCAACATTTAGTCCACAAGTACAAAAGTGGACTTGCTTAGCCTTTTCCGAGTTCTGAGTAATGGGAATCTTTCCCAGAACTCAACATTTAGTCCACAAGTACAAAAATGTACTTGCGTAGCCTTTTCTGAGTTCTGGAAATTTTTCCCAGTACTCAACATTAGCCCGCAAGTACAAAAGTGTACTTGCACAAGTACAAAAGTGGACTTGCTTAGCCTTTTTCGAGTTCTGGGAAACATTCCCATTACTCACATTTTTCTTTATATTATCAATATTTTACTTCATTTTTATGTGTTTTGTTAGTTTTGTATCAATTTACTGAGTTTTTTGCAATTTCTTGAGTTCTGGGAAACATTCCCATTACTCACTTACAGTACAATTTCTTGAGTTTTTCTGTCTTTTGTTGCTTAAGGTATATTGTTTGCTTAAGATGAATTGTGTTTATCGTGTTTCTCAGAATACAAGTAACGAAGTGGACAAGAAGCAACTCAAACTTATAACTACAGGGACTTGAAAGCAAATATCCAATACTTGGATTAAATTAGTTAGAATGTACAGCTGTCTTTATGTTATGCTAGTTTGTTAGATACAATACTAGAGCAGCTGTATATATATACTTATACATAACCAATTTTAGTTAATGAGAAAACAATCTAGCTTTACATTTCTTTTTTTCTTCTTCTTTCATTTTCTCTCTGCAAATTGAGCTTCTCTGTTTCTTCCTTCAATGGTAGCTCTTGCCTCTTCACAGTGTTTGTATTTGTATATATGTATGTGTTTCATCTGGTGCATGTTTTGTATCATCACTACAATAGCAGCACTACAACAGCAGCGGCATGTTTTTACTAAAGTAAGGGTATTTCGGTATTTTTAACTTAAGTGCCTTTTATGGGCTAGTAGCTAAGGTGGTAGGTGCTTATTGGGCATTCACCCTTAGATATATTTTTTTTATCATAACATATATTATGAAAAATATAAAAATATACATGATAACGTCAACGGTTTTCGATTATCCGATATTTTATTAAAAATTATAATTTAACGGATTTAATTATCTGTTACATTTTATGAAACCATCTAATTATTTTAACCGCGGACATATAATCAGGTTTTAATCGGTTCGATTACCATCAATTTTGCTTTTTAAAGGTAACCATGGTCATCGATAGTTTTGGTGGAAAATTAAGAGATTGGAACCATTCAATTAAACTAAAACAATAAAAAAAATTATTTGATTAAAAATCAATATTTAACCGCTTTAATCATCGATTGTATTTTTTAAAATCATGACCGAATTATTAAGTGTTGATTTTTAAACATTTTTGTAGTTTTTAACTATAACCAAATGAGGCTTAGTCCAAAAGTATAGCCAGAATTCGGGATCAAATACTCTTTCCTTTCAAATAAAAACTTTATATAATGATTTTGTCTCACCTTCCCATTTCAACCTCTCAAATTTAAGAAATCTTATTTTGAATTTACTCTAACAATTTTTCTATATTAACTAATTTGTTAAATTTTTTATTTGTTATATAGATGATTGAGTTGTGGGGTCTTAGAAACCATCTTTTTGGCTAATAAGAAATGTGTGTGTATTTTGTAGAGTTGAACAAATGAGAACCAAAAAACCAAAAACCAGAAAGAGTAATGCTATATATCACCGTTTCACCTTTTCACCCCTTATGTGGAGCCTATGTGGCATTAAATAAAAGAGAGAGAAGAAAGTTATTTAAGAAAGAGAAACATCATGATTGGTTTTTAAAATCTCCACATAGACTCCACACAAGGGGTAAAGAGGTGAAGGGGTGATAAATAACATTACTCAACTAGAAAAATATCAAACTAAAAAAACAAAAATCGAATGATTCGGTTTTCTATTTTTAATAATCAAATTTTTTTTGGTTTGATTCGATTACTATGTTAAGCCCGAACAAAAAAACATCGAACAAAACTGAACCGACAAAGAAAAAAAATAGAGAATGTGGGAACTTGTTGGGACAAGATTTTGGTGAGAATTTATCATTTACATAAAAAATTTGTTTTACTATTATGCAATATTATTAAGGAGATTTTTTTTATATCATTAAAGATTATTTTAGTACGTAAATATCCATTACTTGATTTATTTTATTAATCATGACGGTATGAATTTGAAAGTAGTAGTTTTAATTTTATATTTATTTAGTATTGTAAATTAAGACAATTGTTGTTAAGTTATTGATTTTTATTTAATTGATATATCAATATCACACTGTGTGCATGCAATAGTAGCATAGTTGTATTAGAATATTAGTCTTTATTGGACCACGTGTTTCAAAAAATGGGATAAAAGATTATTGGCCAAACATCTGAATTCGAAGTGAACCGAACGAACCAATCTGGAACTAAAAACTGACTGTGCAACCAAATCCGAACCGTCCAGTTTGGTTTTAAATTATAAAAAAACGAAATATTTGGTTCGGTTTTGGTTTTGATTAAAAACAAAAACGAAGCGAACCATGCTTACCCATAGTAATTTGTTACCTAAAGAAGCATTTGAAATCTTATGGGTTAAAAATATCCATTGGGTATATAAAATAAGAAAAAGAAAAAAAAACCTTCATATTTCACTCAATTCCTCTCTACATTCGACAATTTCTCTCTCATATTTTCTCTATGGGGACACTCAAGGAAATTGTCGTCATTCACGACGGTAAATCAGTGACACGACCGCGATTCTCGGTTGCATATCGTAGCTATATGTTCTTCAACAATTTAACAATTTTGTGTTCGTAATTTTGCTGGAGAAGATACATGTTCGAAGCTTTGTGGATCTCAAGTTTTAATAACGACGTCAATCTGTTATGTTTCGTTCGAGGGTGTGTTCCTGGTACAACAAAGAAGAAGTTTTGTGGATTATCTAGGGAATACTAAATGACTTTATATTAATATTTAGTGATTTTGCATTAATAATTAGTGATTATTCATTAATACTCAGTTAGTTATTTTGTGTTAATACTCATTAATCAAATGTAACTTCTGTGATTTTAATACTCAGTGGTTTTGTGTTAAATACTGAGTGATTTTGCATTAATACTTATTAATTAGTTGTAACTTATGTAATTTTTAAATACTCGGTGATTTTGTGTTAATACTCAATGATTTTATATAATACTCAAAGACTTCACCATCTGATTCAATGAGTAATCTACAAAAAACATGTTAGGACTAATAAACCAAACTCGGTATACCTAACAAAGTCAATGAGTGTGTTAAAAATGTCACTGAATATTAAACAAAATTACTAAGTAGCCAACAAAGTCACTTAGGATGCTCAACCAAAGCACTGATTACTTAGTAAAAAAATCAATGAGTGCTCAGCAAAAGCACTGAGTATGTTGATTAAATGTAAAGAATGTTAAATATATTATTACCATAATATATTATTACCTTATTAGATTAGTTTGTTTCCATATCGTATTTATTTCCTACTTAGTTTAGTCTTACCTTACTTGTTCACCAAGTTATTAGTCCTATAAATATGACTCATTCTATTGTATTAGATCAAATCAACTCATTCACAATGTAGTCTCTAGTAATTCTTGTTCTCAAGCCTTTATGGCTATTTCATTATCGATATATTATTTCTCTTATTCTCTTTTCTCTCTTCTACTTATTTAAATATCTCACTTAATTTAAATATCTCACATGGTATCAGAGCCACAAACTAAAGTGGTTTCCCGTTATTGTTTCGTTCGCTTCCGCAAGTCGTTAGACCATTCAGTGGTCTCGTCTCGTTAGGCCCTCCAGTGGTCTCGTCTCGTTAGGCCCTTCAGTGGTCTCGTCTCGTTAGACCTTCCATGGTCTCATATCGGTAATTCACTCATCACTAGGTCTTTGGTTCACAGTTCTGAGAGCTCGACTAATCCTCCACCTCGACACTACAACATCAATATTTTTACCACGCCAACTCCTCTATAATTCTTTTCCATCAACAATGCTCAAGACACACCATCGATGATCCAGATTTCAAACTCAAGTTGCTCTCTATCAAACCTACTTGAGTTTGAGGGGGGGTGTTAAATATATTATTACCATAATATATTATTACCTTATTAGATTAGTTTGTTTCCATATCGTATTTATTTCCTAGTTAGTTTAGGCTTACCTTACTTGTTCACCAAGTTATTAGTCCTATAAATATGACTCATTCGATTGTATGAGATCAAATCAACTCATTTACAATGTAGTCTCTAGTAATTCTTGTTCTCTAGCCTTTACGGCTCTCTTTCATAATCAATATATTATTTTCCTATTTTATTTTCTCTCTTCCACTTATTTAAATATCTCACTGAATTTAAATATCTCACAAAGAATAATTCCAACAATAACAAAAGTTTGGTTAACAATTTGGATTTTAAAAGATTTGATTAGAGTTTTTCAAATCTATAGATTTTGTAACTCCGCGGATTGTTTTAATTCTACGTGGATATTGAAAAGTTCTTTTTTATTCTACATAGAGTTTGACGGATTTTTATATTAGTGTTTTAATGGATTTCAATAGATTTTAATGGATTCTAATTTTTTCAATTTTGATAATATTTAGTGAAAACCAGTAATCACTTGGCGGTCAAGACCCAATTTATAACAACAGCTTATTATATTTTTATACTGCTAAAAAATTATCCCATACTAAAGACAAGTTTAAATTT
The DNA here is from genome assembly GCA_029959085.1 of Nemophila menziesii. NCBI lineage: Eukaryota > Viridiplantae > Streptophyta > Magnoliopsida > Boraginales > Hydrophyllaceae > Nemophila > Nemophila menziesii. The sequence continues at coordinate 69,190,973 of JARWIR010000003.1, read as the reverse complement.
AGACGCTCCTCTAACGTAGAAACAATTGTCTCACACCAAAGCAGGACTAATCACCTGTGAGAAAAATTCCAAGCCTATATAGGTAGGTAATTCAGGACAGTTCAACACAAAACTAGGTGCTAGTTTACCAATACATTACCAAATATTTTTACCTGGTTCCGTCGCCTTTTTTTTTTATTGTACACATGTCTATAAAGCGAATATCTCATTTAACACTACTTCCATCATCAAATTATTCATCAAAACATTTTTCTATAAAATACCAAAATAGGCTTGAATTAAATAATTGGTATAAACTAAAAGGGTGATGACCTCATGCAAAATTTCTGTATATGTTGATATGATAACATTAGAATTTTCCTTATATATTTGTAGATGCGCTTTCACCTATTTTATATAAAATTACATGTCTACTCCATAACAAAATTTAAGACAGGTGATAAGAATACTTTTCTTCAAAATCATTAGATCGATGTACAAGCCTTGATCTAATTTTAACAGTCTCGGAAGGAATATTGGTTATATGGTAAATCTATTTTGTCACATGACCAGTCTTCTTCCAACATATTTTGTCTTTTAAAATATCATCAGGAAGCTGAATTACTAAAATAAATGTCTACTATTTTTTCATTCTAATATTTATAAATCCACAGCAGGTTTGTTTACGGTTGTTACTATAGAATTTTTTATTTTATAAGCAAATATGGGTGATGATGTAGAATAAATTTGTGAAGGTTATACAGATAAAGTTAGAATTAAGATTATACGAAGCAGCTTCTATTACATAATTTTTTTATACAGTATGAAAATTATCTGCATATATTTTTATTTTTTTAAAAACAGTAAAAAAATACCTTTTGCTATAATTACTTGTTCGGTAGTTGATTTGTTTTTCTTTGGAATTTTTGAAATCTCTGCTTTTAGAGAAAGATTTGTCAATGACTTGTTTAGTTATACTTATAGCTTAAACTTCTATAAAATCCGATAACTTGGAAAGTCTAATAACTTTTGAATACCCAAAAATTTTAATTGATTTAAAAGAGTCTTGATTGAATACATCTAGATTAAATGAGTTTTTAAAATCCCAATTGACTACCCAAGATTTTAATAGACTTCTTAAAATCTTGATTGAATAACCCTGACTTTTAATATCCAAAAAAATCCAACAACTCCCAATTGAATACACCTCCTAAATCTCTGAGTGTCAGGCTAATATCTCGGAGTAAAAAAAAATCTCCGAGTATTATGAATATAATATAATATCTCGTGAACTATTCTCTACCATCATCAACCCGGCTTAGCAAAGAACCCAAATTAAGGTAAAATATTAATTTTTACCATTGAGACTCTAAAAAAATTGAATTATTTTTAAGCTAATCTCATCACAGTTTTTCAGAATTATCTGATTTAAGTATAATTGTTCATTATATTTTTATGCAAATCCTACAATGGTAGTTTGTATTGGATTGCTTTTAAAACCGAGTTAACTAGTACACGTTTGATCTTATCTTTCGATTTCCATGACGAGGTGTTTCACGAGATATTGTTTCCAGATATATTATCCTGGGTGCAAGCATTGCATCTAGCTGTTACTGTATATAAAGAATCACTTGCTGTGGTTGAACATTACTAGGGACGTTTAACATTTGGGTGATGAAGAAAGATGGGGTTTTGGATTCTGATTCATGGAGTAATGTGTTAAATGTTCATTTGGGGTTTGGAAGAGCAGTTGGGTCTTGTAAGAACGGTGAGATTTTAGTAGTGAAGGTGGATCAACAATTGGTTTTATATGATCCCGAGATTAGATATTTCATGGATCTTGGATTTTACAGGGACTGGACCTGCATTTCATGCTGCTAAACACGTAGAAAGCTTGGTTTTACTTGAAGGAAGAGACGAGTTTTTGGTGGAGGAATTGAGTGAATCTGTTGCTCGTGTATGCAGCTTTGATCAAATTAATCTGATACTTGGTTTAAATGTAGTATTTATATATTTTTGTAACTTTCTCTGCTTGGTTATGGTTTTTGGTGGCTATTATCATAGACACAGATGTGTATTTTCACAGAGGGACTACTTGTGCAAATTTTTTGAGACCGTAGGTGTGTCTAGTGCAATTTACTTGATTACAAAGGCTGATCGAAATAGGCTAAGCTACGAGATCTTCTTGCTAATTGTTATGCTTTGGGAAAGAAATTAAAAAAAATTATTGTCTCTCTGTTTTTCGTAAGGAACTTCAGGGAGATGTATATACTGGATTGAGTCTTGGTTGAATTAACATGGGTGAGTAAATTACGAAAGCCAAAAAGCTTCACTATTTATTCAGCCACACCATCTTTATTTTCTCCCCTAAGAAGAGTAAATCCTGAGAAATAGGCTATTTTCTTCACCTCATGGATTTGTTTAAGATCTTTGTATTTCAAGAACTACACCTGGTTAGGATTGTTTAAGCCTGTGTTCTAGTATCCTGAGCATGTGTTCTCAGATTATGGGACGCCTCGAGACAATGTGTATAATTGTGTTGAGTACCAACATGGGTTTAGTACGATTCGTATTAGGCATAAGCCAATAAGCCTAAGATATATGAAAACAAAAAAGTTTTTTATCTAGGACCAAGTTGAATAGTTTAAAATTGAAATATCTTGTGTAATCTAATATTATTCACTTGTGTTGTGAGATCATGATATCGATACAAAAAAGGAGAATTATTGACGTTAGCTTTTTCTCTTACTAAAATTAGTTTATGTGAGACTTAACACTAAGAATGGATTTATTGTGGACGGATAGGAACAAGGGCATGTTTGATCATGGGGCAGAGAAGATTGGCTCATGTGAATATCGAGCAGGGGTAAGAAGGTAACAAACTCAGTGAGTGATTTTGTACGGATCTGGGATACGGAACGAGATGGAGGACTAATCGTGTTTGCCAAAAACAATCTTGTGAAACGAGTCCAGGTTGAAACTTAATGTTGATGGGTGTTTCGGTCTTGACTCGATTAAAGCATATATCATTGGATGTGTTTATAGATAGATGGATTATTTTTATCTGTATTGCTGGGGCTTATGAGACATTTTATTGACGAGTTATGCACTCTATGAACTCAATATGACAACTGAACGTTGTTACGACTCGTTACACCACGGGTTCAAACGCAATCAACTCTTTAACAACAACAAATGACAACTGAATCCAAATTAATAAAGCCAACGAACAAACAGTTAAGAGACAAATATACTCGACAGTAGAAATACTAATCACACAATTTGTTTACCCAACCAATCCTACGTAATTACCAATTACACCAGGGGTAAAAGAGTAATATCAAGCAAGGCATAATCAGGGTAAGAGTAGAGAAATATTTTGTTTTGTACGTTTTAATTACATAATACCAATCAAGCTTCTACTGGGTCCTGACTCCTGAGGAGTCTCATCTGCAGTACGTTTGATCGTAATAACTGGTCATTTTTCACACAAAACTTTGTTACTGTTCCAATGAAAACCCTGTTACAAACAGATTAAAAAAACAAGTTATCATTTTGCATTTTTTATAATGGGTAAAATACCAAATATAAACTAATTTACAAGATTAATTAGTAAATTACCTCAACATGCTCGACTCCATCTTCATCACTCCACACCCTGTTAGGAATAGGCTGACTGACGAGCCAAACAATTCCTACTTTCCGATTCACACCTTGATGCGATTGCGCTGCTCACAATACGAGAGACTTGTGAATAGAATCTAGTGATCTTGGCTAGCTCGTATGGTGAACTAAAACCGATTATTTGTCTATTCAATGGTCCAAGAGTTCGAATCGTAAATTTAGTCACTTTCATGAAATTCATCTTATAGATTTTCCTATAATTGTCATATTCTTGTGCAAGGCTAAGTTATGTGCTGCATATTATTGAGAATCCTAGTGTTGATGGGCTTTTGTAAATGATTTGTGAAGCTTATGTATTTTGGAATTGTTTTGAGTTTATGATAGGTGAGCCTTAGGATTCAAGGGAACTTTTCACTCAATAACATGTTGTTCATCTTTTGTTTGCAAGGGAATTAACAAATGCATGCTAGCGGTAACAACTTGCCTGATGACAAGTGTAATATACTGTCTATTACATAAAACTGGAACCATTTTATGGTATAATGTCAAATAGACTAAAAACTAGCTCCAAAGGTGCAATGTTTCTGTATCTATGTACTAAAACATAAATTGGGAACAACCCGGTGTTGTTAAAGCAAAAAAGCCATAAAAAACGATGAACCTTGAAATAAAAAAGCGCTAGAGTATGCATTTAAGGGGCCTATATACAGAATTATATATATATATATATATATATATATATATATATATAAGAAAAAAAACATGCCTTAACTTATAAAATAAAATCATAGGACCTAAAACGAACATAAAATCAAACATAAAGTTATTAATTTGTTTTAAAAAGTTCATAATGGTAAGTTTTTTTTTTTTTTTCAATTTGGGCTTAAGGTAAGTTTTTTATCGTTAATAACTAGGGTTTCATGTTTATATTTTCAAATTCTGAAAATTATATGATCAAATTTATCTCAATTAAATTGTTTAAAATACAAACAATCATACTAAATCAATCATCAGTAAAAGCGGTGCAAATCGTATATTAGAAGTTTTCAATTAAGTGTTAGAAAAACAACAAAAATTATCATATGGCCATTTTAAATGTTTCACGCCAAGACGATGGATCTTTATCTCAAATTGTTTTTATACTTAAGCGAGCACTCAACAAACTTTAATAACACTGAAACAATTCTTCTTTATTAATTTAAATATCATAAATTAATCTTGCATTTGGATTTTAAGTTTCATGTGAGCTACCTATAGCATTCATAATTAATTATTTAACAAGTACCCTTATATTGTTGCGTTAGGAAGTGGAATAATGTTTATTTCAATATTAGGCTAACTCCAATGGATGTCCAATTGTAGCTAAAAGCTACAATTGGGGGTGGAATATGAGAAAATGAGTTCCAATAGACTCCTTATTATTGGGTTTCCAATTTTCTTAAAACTTTAGCCACATGTAGCTAACAAAAGTTAGCTACCCAATTCATTAAATAAATATTTTAAATTATTTATAAAAATTAAACACATCTAATTTTTTAAAATTTTATAGTAAAAAATAGTAAATTAATTATTTAAATTTTTTTAGAATATAATTAGAATATAACTTTTAGAATTGGGAAGCTGAAATTAGGAAGCTGTTGGAGCAAAACTGTTTTAGAGAATTAAAATTTGAAATAGGGTAAAGGTTTGATTCCCAATTATAGCTAAATAATCGGGAAGCTGTTGGACTTAGCCTTAATAACCAAATAAGATCAAATTGCTCACTCCAACGTCATGGGAAATCATACTAAATCAAACTGTTCTCTAGATGCATGTTATCTAGATGCAAGAATATCACGACAGGCTTTAATTACATCATTTGAGTTTTGTTACATTTTTTTCCATAGCAGTCCCAAACAACTAAAATATTCATATAAGAAGATAAAAGAGTATTATGAGAGAAAAATTGATACTAATGAATAAAGGCCTATAAAAATATTTACTCTAATAATAATTTATTTTTGGATTGAATAGGAAAATATTATAAAGGAAACTATCTAAAAGGTTTTGAATATACACCTTTAGAATTCAATAAGACTCCACTAATATCCTTTTCTTATTAAAGACCACAAATAAGAATTAACACTATATGCTAAAAAATCTAATTACTTTCTTACCCTCTTTGATTTTTACTTCCTATATATACTAGTTTATTAAGAAAAAAAAATTAAAAACATTAAATCGATATTCTCTCCTCCCTCCTCATTCTTTTCTCACTCTTTTCCTGCTTTCTCTCTCTAGCTCACCCTAGATCCACGGCCAGCCAAAGGTCACTCCATATTCATGAAGACGAAGCTCTCTCCTATCTAATATCTCGTTCGATGGTGGTGTGAAGACGGAACATGGCTGTGCCAGAGCTTCGTGACCTCGCCGCTGAGAAGACGAGATGAAGCTCACAGCTTCGTGACCTCGCTGTTTCAATGTCTATTGTTCTTCGTGGTCTGAGGTGGTGATGGCATTGCTAAAGAAGACGTGTGAAGCTAGATCCGGTCGCCTGAGTAGCAGCCTTCGCCATGGCGGTTTCGAGGTCTTCCAAGTCGTCTGATTTGCTTGGTGGTGAAGTCCATGGAGCCCGTGAATGAGGAGCATCTTTCGCCTGAGTATCAGCCATCCAGTGAGAAGACGATTCAGCCATGGAAGTTAGAGCTGGTGGTGGTGGTGCGAGCTGGTCTTCTCCGGCGAAACGTTTTCTCAATTTTGATGTTGGGTTTTTTTTCCGTTCGAATGTAATACCGTGTAGTTAGCTCAATACTTAGCTTGGTTCTCTTTTTTCTTTTTATTTCGTTGACCCAACCAATAGCTATAATTTCCTTTTTTTTTTTGATCGGCAAATCAAACTTTTTATTAAAATGAAGACCACAACTGTCAAAACATTACAACTTTTACCCATGTACTATGGGCAGTAACCTATTAGCTTAGCTTAACTATTACACGCATTTGAAATAGAATAGACATTACAAACTTACATCAAGTTAAAATTTAAATGCCTATCTATTACATAAGTATTCAACTACATTTTTCACTTTGCAGTTATTAAAGGTCCTTTTCTTGAGCTTGACAGCAACATAGGCAAGAATTTTGTTGTAAATCCTTTCTTCATTAGCTGCATATTCCCCATGTTCCCTCCTATTTCTCTCAGTCCAAATAAAATATATGTAAGTTGTAATACAAACACCAATAACTTTCAAAGCTTTTGGACTTGCACCATTCTTCACATTTACGACTAGATCCTCCACATTCCTGATATTATTATTATAGCCACATATTGTCAATAAGCGCTTAAGTATTGAACCTGAGAATTTACAAGTGACAAATAAGTGATCATTATTTTCATTCTCACTATCACAGAGTAGGCAAACTGGATTAATACTCAATCCCCAACTCAACATCCTATCTTTAGTAGGAAGCCTATTCATTGCAACTTGCCAAGAAACAAATGAACACCTAGGTATACAAGTTTTTTGCCCACACTATATCAAACCAATCAACTTTCAATTCATGACTTGAGATCTTAATCATAGTTTTCCTAAAGGAAAACTTGTTTTTTATACTCTCAGTCCATGTGATTTTATCATTGGCATCATTGAGTATTATATTTTGAATTTTAGGGACAATTTGCGCAATTATTGGAGGAATTCTCCACCTGCCTCGGCCATAACAGTCTTTGACTGTTTTATTACAATTAATATCATGTTCTTCCATTTTTATTTCCAATATTTCCTGAATGTTCTTTTTATCAAGCCATCTGTCCCACATTATGTAAGTTTTTTCACCATTTCCCACTTCATGATATATAAGTTTAACGGCCTCATCTCTAACCTTTAAAATCTGCTTCCACATCCAAGAGTGGTATTGTTTGTGACTAATACTCCAAATACATTTACTTTTCAGAATGTTCACTTTAACCCACTTAAACCATAGATTTTGATCAAGACAGTAAAATCTCCAAAAGTTGTAAAGTAAACAAACCTTGTTTAAATTCTCAATGTTAGGAATATTTAGCCCCCCTTCTTCTTTGGGGTAACATATTTTAGCCCAAGAAACTCGCGCACCATGAGCATTTTCATTATACACCCAAAGAAACATTGATAATTAGGAATTATCAAAATCTGATGCCAACAAATTCATCTTTGACTCCATTGCATCAAGTTCTAACGGGTGGTTCTCGGTTTTACACAATAGCCCACGAATTACTGGAACACTTCAGTCACCCATAGGCTCATCCAACCAAGCAAAGAAATTGCAATCCTTCAAAGAACACCAACTCATAAACCTGTAAAATCTCTTACATAGATTCGCATCAGACTAAGAAGTCTGCACCTTAGCTACGAATCCACACCTGCAATATAGAGCGCGAGAAGAAGTTGAGCCCACACTTTGGGCATTATGTGGTTACATGATTGATGAAAAAAGAGTCTTACTTTCCACATTTATCGAGTACAATGTGGAAGATTGAAAAAATTTCAGAACTAGGGTTCTTCAAAGCTTCCCTAAATCGTTAGAATGATTGAGTGATTTTTTGTTTTTAATTTTTGTTTATTAATTGTGTGTATTTATACTAAGGAGCAATTTTATGTACCCAAAATAACCCTGTTAAAATAAGGGTTTAATTAACTAATTCTGAAAAAATGATTTTTTAATTTAAAAATTAATACCCGCGTGTGCGTCATGCGTCAATTTAACGACAAAAATTAACAGATTCTGTTAAAAAGGGGTAACGAGTCACGAAAAAGAAGTTAAGGGTCATCCAGTCCCAAAAAATCTTGTAGGGGTAAACTGTCAAAACAAGCAAAGTTTAGGGGGGTATTGGATGTATTTTACTCATATGGAAAATCTTGGTTTTGATTGTTTGTGCAGGATGCTAAGGATCTAGACATAATAGCCAATCTGGTCATACTAGTTTTCTATGAGTCAGATCTTAATGTTATTGGGTGTATTTCTCTCTATTCCATGTTTAGAGAACTAGTTGATGTCTCCTTAATTGTTCTTATTTTCGACCCTTAGGAGACATCATTTTTGGTGTTTATTTGACTATTTCGATAGACTTTTGGACTAAATATGCAATAATATGATTTTCCTCTTTTATATCTAGCATTTTTGATTTATTAAACTTTTGCGCGTAATATTGGTGTTTTTAGTGAAGATTTTACAGGTTTTAGATGTTAGCTAGAAGAGGAATCCAAGGAGAAAGTCAAAGATCAAAAGATAGAGTCAAGACTTGAAGATAAATCCCGAAGATATTATTTTTAGAGCTGAAAATCCATTTTCCAGGCTATAGATTGCTGATTTCGAGATGCTTAAGAGATGATTTAGCCGCTGACCTTTGAAGAGAAAACATTCCTTATCGAGTTACGGAACTTTAGCAACTGGAATGAGGTCAATCGGAGTTGTAACGCATCGGGAAAAGCCGTTTTAGTGAAGGTGTATCAGCAGTTACGGGATTTTGGGCTTAGAATTTGGGCTTGGACATTTAATTAATGTTTTATTATTAGGTCCAAGCCCTAATCCGTTTTTAACATTATAAAAGGGCTTTAGACCTCTATTTTCACACACTCTTCATATCCTTTTAATAATACAACATACGCTTAAGAGTCAGACACCAGAGAAGAAGCTAGAGGCAGGAAGAGAAGAAGCAAGAGCTGGAGACGGTCTATATCTCCACTTCTCAGCCAATTCAATTCCGTAATTAGGTTCTTCTATTTTATTCTGTAAAACATGATGAACCTATTTGTTTCTTTAGTTTTTATCTTTTCAATTATTATGAGCTAAACTAAATTAGTGCTTGAGAACGCATAATGGGCTAATCCCAATTTGATTTCGTTTTATACATTTGGATTTGGGATTATTATTATTTAAATCAAATTGGGTAAATTGTATTTTTCTTTAATTTGCACTTTATCTACTATTTTTGACCTGATCAATCAATGATAGGACTTAGTATCTAAGCTATTCCAATTAGTGGCGATTGGATCACCTTGACGGGGGGTTTAGGTACCGAACTGGTTAATGAATGTAGGTTAGAAATTATTGACTCTGACGAGCTTAATTAAACCTATGGCCTATTGGGTAATTTGAACTTAAACACTTGAGAGTAGACTATAATCACCCTGACGGGGTTTGTAGCATTTGAGAGTTGCTCCTTAGTCCACCCTGACGGGGGTAAGGAGATTATAGAATCCCGACCAATACAAATTTACCAATTTGTCCCTTAAACAATGTATGAAATGAATGATAGTTAGGTAAACCCTTGCGCCTCTCAAGTACTACCTGCTCTTACTTGCGTATCACTTTTATTTACTTGCATCTTAGATATTTATTTACATTTTCGCATTAGTCTTTCATTACTTAGGATTAATACAAAACAAAACCAAACAAACATATTATCTTTATTTGCTTTCATAAGTGCATCAATCACTATTTGCTAGACATTGTGATCAACCATTCCGTCCTTGGAACGAATCTGTATTATCAATTATATTACTTGGGACAACCGTACACTTGCGGTTGTGGTTCGATTTACATTTGCATTTATTTTAGAACACACAAAGGACCACCACTAGTACATTTTGTTGTGTAATAGATGCTAGTATGATATCGGGTGTTTAATGGACGTTTTTATATATTTTTGGATTATGTTTTTATCAATTATTGATATTGCAACTGTATGAGTGATGACTTTATCTCACGTTTGATCCTAGTAATATTTGTTATGCATCTTTAGTGTTATGCATCTTTATTTCATATTTGGGCTTTTACAATAAAAAGGCAAGGCAATATAAACGAGGAAATGATTCCTTTCATGACAACAAGGTTACAAAAACAGATTCAAATTTGTTTGGTAGGATTTTTTGACCAAACAACATAAATCAAAAGTATTTTGGTGGGATTTGTCCCACCAAACAACAACATAAACTTCTAAATGTAGTTTGTTAGGATCCGTTCGACAAATAACAACGTAAACCTTAATGTATAAACTCAAAAGTTATTTAGGAAAAATAACACAACAAAACAAAATATAGTTCGGTGAAATTTGTCTATCAAACAACATAAACTTTTAAATATAATTTGGTGGAATTTTTCCTACCAGCCAACAATGTAAAATTTGGTGGAAAAAATTTGACGTGAGATTTTTTAGTGGGAAAAATTTGACAGAAAAATTCTGGTTGGAAATTTTTTGGCGGAAAAATTTGGCCAAAAAACTTTTGTCCTACAAATTGATCAGAATTTTTTTAGTGGGAAAAATTACTAAGACGAATACAATTTAAAGGCATTTTTTTCTTTTTCCTTTTTTTTCTTTTTCTCTAATTTTCTTTTTAAATTTTTTTCTTTTTTCTTTTGTTAAGGGTATTATAATTTATTATGTATTTATATTAGACACGACTTTAACTAACATTATCATGTTCCATGAGGGTGTTTATGGTAATTATCTTTAAATTTAAATGATAAATAATAGAGTAACTAAAAATTTATATAAGAAATTTTTGTTGAGGAATATTTTTTAATAAATAATTTTATTAGGATCATTTTTAATTAATTGCTCTTTTATTTAGAGATATTAGCCAATTAAGTACAAAAACCCAATAACCCACCTCCATAGAGTCCAATGAATTATTTTCCCCCTAAAAGGTCCAGCTTCTTAATCTGTATACCATCCATACCCTTGCGTTCAACATAGTAAGTAGATCATGTGCCATAATTATCTTCAATAACCGATTCCTTATTATTTTTATATCTACTAATTCCCTTAATTATAGCAACCTCCCAATGTAAAGTTTGATATTGTTACTAGCAATCTCGTTTGCAAGGCTTACATTCATTTGCTACAAGCGTATTACACCCGCGAATTTAGAAATCTAGTATAAGCATCTCGATCAAAAGGTAAGAAGATTATCAACAAAAACACATGTAATCTATTATTTTTATTATATAGTTACATATGAGATTGTTAAATATAACATTGTAAAGAAGATTACATGTGTTTTTTATTATACATATTATGAAAGTGGTGTAACATTTACTGTATTATATTAGTTTTAGAGTGAATTGAAATTATCTTGTCATGATATGTTAGAAATACATTATTATGGTCTCCTTGTAGCTAATATGTTTCGTCGATTGATTGTTATAAGGTTTTTGAAGTGATGTAATGGTAAAAGTAAACAAACAGGATACAAAGCGTGTTGATTTCTTGTATTTGAGGTGAGCATCAGAAGTGCAAGATTATTAGTGAGGACGACCTTGCCATAACTGCGCTACCCAAGTTGAATCGCCTAATCATGATTGAGAATGTTACTCATATATTAAGTGAACAATTACTGACACATTTCCTATATATTTTCCGGTTGTAATTGGATAAATTTTGTTTATACTTTGTTTAATAAGAAACATTTTAGATGCTTTATTTTATCTGTTATGTATTCTAGCAGTTTGTTTTTGTGAATTTTGTATGCACCCGAGTGCTATTTGAAAAACTCCAATCTAATAATAACCCACTGAAAACACACGTATAACCCATTGAATCCTACACACACCATAAAAAATACCCAAGTGCAGTCCAAAAAGTTGCAGGGTGATAACCCACCATATTAAATTAATAACCCACTGAAAACACACGTATAACCCACTGAATCCTATACACACCACCATAAATACCTAAGTGCAGTCCCAGAACTTGCAGGGTCATAACCCACTGAATCCTACACACACACCACTATAAGTACACTAGTAACCCATCCATAATTGTTATTCAACACGTACCAGCACTTTCAACCCACCATTAGTAACTATCACACCGGTACTATCCCACACAAACCCATCACAAAGTTTCTAATAGTAAATCTTACAAAGTTTCCGTAGCAGCTTGGGTTACAGCCCTGAATAATAGTTCCAGTAGTAACAAACTTACCATTATATTGTGTTTTAATTATGAGATATTAGATATGCAAATATGAAGAAATCTGTTAAATTTATATATTTATGGAACATAATCTGACCATGTTTGGTAAGTCAAGCAACATTAATTTGAGTAGAAGGGCATATCAGACTTTCAAGATGGATTGGACTCAATAGGTAACTGTTAATTGTCCATAAATTATATCAGTCAATCACCCTTTTATTTATCCAAACCACATTTTCCTTTACTTATCACCTTCAACATTAGAAAAAAAAAATCACCTTCAACACAACTGTATATCCAATAACCTTTCCTTTGATTATTCTTCCTTCCCATCTGTTTGACAAAATAAATAAATTCCTTAACATCTGAAACGTGTTATGTAAATAAGCGCCCAATAACAATTAAATTCTCTAAACCATGTCCATTCAGCCTATCTGATTTTAAGGTTATACAAGGTCCATAGGCCCATTTCCATCTGTTCCTCCCATGAGTAATAAGACCAGCCCAAAGATCCCTTTTATAGTCCATTATGTTATGTCCACATTCTTCCTCTTCCTTATTGTTGCAACATCTTCCACAATCTTCCCAACCGCCTTTTCTGAAAAGCTTCCTATACCCATTGGCAAGGGCGGATCCAGGAACTAATTTGAGACGACGGGGGGGGGGGGGGGGGGGCTTGAAATATATAGAAATTCGAGAGTCAACGCTTCCCAAAAATTTTTAAGGTAAAAATATGACACATAAACATATAATTAGCAATGTCAAAATGTAAATATGGGAATTCAATGTCATTACATTTTTTGTTTTTTAAATTGATGAGTTTGTTGGTAAAAACTAACAATCACCGATACAGTAAAAATTGTTTTCATATAAAAATATTTAGAAAAAATGTAATACTACAACTATTACAATGCAATGGAAAAATGGAATATAAAGGTATCCCAAAAACCGTAATACAACAACTATTACAAGAAATGGGAAAAGAACATACATGGAAATATCAAAATAAATTACTAGATACGATTACACAAAACGTGCATCGTTGAAAAAGATATTCCGGGAGTACCGGTATCTCCAACAATCGTATCCCTCTTCTACTCTTATCTCTATGTCAAAATAATTTGACTAATCATTGAGAATAGAGTGTTCCATTTTCTGAATTTCTAGAATAATATATCATTCTCTTTAGAATAATATTCTTTCTCACTAAAAGTATTTTCCTATTCTCTCTATAATAACATTTTTCCATTCTCTCTAGAATTACATTTTTTCTCTTCTCTTCAAAAGCAAGTGACAAAGTCACTATTTATAGAGAAAATGATGAGACAAAGGGAAAAAAAACCGTCACATAAATGCCTCTTCAATGCTTTTTAATGCTAGCCGTTTTTTTTCTTTATCAAATTTTTGTAACTCCAATAACCACAAATATATAAAAGAAAACTATTAATCCTCCATCAAGAATAAGGAATTATTTGAAATTCAATAATTCCAATGGTTTTTCATTTTCTAGGTGGGATTTTTTAACACATATAAAGTTTACCCACTTTTCATAAGAGAAAGAAAGAATTAATAAAATAAAACTCTTTAATTTTACTAATTCCAACAATTTCTTTCTCAAATTTTTATGTGGGACTATTAGTACACTAATAGTCTTTTCCACTTCTCCCAAGAGCATGAAAGAATAATAAAATAAACTATCTTTTATTAAATAATTCCAACAATCTCCCACTCAGGGTCTTTGGGAGAGAAAGTGAACAGGTTTTTATAAATATCAGCATATGGGTGAATTGTACTTAAGTGGCAATATCTTTCAATTTGAATTGACACGTAGTGAAGTGAGGCAACCACCAAATTCCTGTCAAGTGAACGTACTCTTGAACTTGACGGTTTTCGATCGAGACCCTCACAGCACATACTCTACCCGACTGATAGTTACAAATTCCTCAAACATCACCTTTTTCTTACACATAGGTGATCTCCAAGAGCGTCTAGCCTCATTATCCGACCCCTCTCGGATTTCAAGATCATTAAGAGCAATAAAGCCCAACCTCATTATGTGTCTCGCGAATTCATCAAGTCCTTTCTCTTTAGGACCACCCTTATGGGCTATGAATTTGTGGTGAGTTTAAAAACCCATCCCTTGGGAACATCAAGGACGTCTCCTTAAAGTCATATTATGATCAATATACAATAACCTCAACGGTGAATTCATCAATTTAATCTCAATAGGACCGCCACACATGACTATGAATTCATTGAGTTTAAGCAATATACAAACACCTTCAACGGTGAATTCATCAAATCCGTCTCGATAGGACTACCACACATGGCTATGAATTCATAAAGTTTGATATATGTACAACAACCTCAACGGTGAATTCATCAAGTCCATCTCAATAGGACCACCACGCATGGCTATGAATTCATTAAGTTTGAGAAATATACAACAACCTCAACGGTGAATTCATCAAGTCCATCTCAATAGGACCACCACACATGGCTATAAATTCATTAAGTTTGAGAAATATACAACAACCTCAACGGTGAATTCATCAAGTCCGTCTCAATAGGACCACCACGCATGGCTATGAATTCATTAAGTTTGAATTTTCTCATGTATGCACAATTTACACTATATAGATAGGAAGTTAGTGCATCATATATAATCATTAGTAATAGGTTCCCCATTAATGGGTTCTAAACCTATCACTCAACATTTCTAGGATTATTCTCCCAATTAAGTCTATTAGTAAAAGAATCAACCATTTATTTCATCATTTATATGAGACCAAGTTTGCGTAACAAAAAATCCTTCGAGAACTACATGAATTATTTTAAAACGCAGATTAGATCAATAGTACTCTCTCGTACTTTATTAAATGACAAAAAATAATCCAATGTTCAACACTTGAGTCTCTTTACAATATGGATAATACCAAGTTGAGTATAGTTCATTTATAACATCATAGTCCTTATAATTGTTTCATATTCATCAAGGGGTGCACACCCCCACAATTCTCTTATTCATGAATATTTGTATTATAAGGAGTTTTACCATACATTATATCAAGAGAGTCAAACATTTCCACCAAAAATGAGACTAACTAAGGTAAATTCCATTATTGACTAATGAATTTCATCCTTATGATCAGCTTCCTCCACATCTTTTATATATAAAAAGAAGATTGGAAGCAGTAAGCCCCATGAAATGGAGTACGAAAAGACAATCATGTCATACACCTATTGAAAAAAGTGTAACACAACCTGATCTATCTTTTATTAAGGTACTATTAACAAGGTGCATGTTTAACAGCACAAAACGATGTTCTAAGTTTTCATACTTTATCCCTTTAATCCAAAACCACCAACCCTTCATGTTGCAACATATAGATCTCTTCATATAGATCTTCATTCACACATAAATTTAATATCCAATTGATATATAATCTATGAATGATATTTAATGCATCAAGAGTTAAATAGTTGTAATAGAAAGGGGAAAAGTATTCCTTAAACTTATATAAACATGGAAAATTAAGGACTTATCTTTGAGCCGATTCACTTTTCTGACTCGTATGTGACCGATTGGATCTTTTTGGGTCATTCCCAAGTGATGTATTTCTTCTCATCAGACTCATCACCCTTGTACCTTTTCTAAACCGTTTCACAAATAGTCTTTATTGACTTCTCAACGGCACACAGTTAAAGGCGGGGTTCGTCACATTATCCAAGATCAATCCACTAACCACTGAATTATCTTTCTTGAACCCAACTACAAGAGCTAGGATCCTATCATAGTGTTCTTTGGTAATTTCCACATTGCCTTCAATGGCGGGGAGTACCTCGGGAACAACAAGATCTAGTTCATATGGTTCAAGGAATATCAGTGGCTTTTGTGCCCAACGTTTGAAGTTGGAACCATTGAAAGGATCCAACATAATCACGTCGGGAATGGCTTTTGCATTCAAGGATGAAGCAGCCTCCGAAATAGGAAAACTATTTTACAATCGTGATATGAGAATATCTTTTTCAAATTGTTGGTAAAAACTAACAATCACCGATACAGTAAAAATTGTTTTCATATAAAAATATTTAGAAAAAATGTAATACTACAACTATTACAATGCAATGAAAAAATGGAATATAAAGGTATCCCAAAAACCGTAATACAACAACTATTACAAGAAATGGGAAAAGAACATACATGGAAATATCAAAAAAAAAATACTAGATACGATTACACAAAACGTGCATCGTTGAAAAAGATATTCCGGGAGTACCGGTATCTCCAACAATCGTATCCCTCTTCTACTCTTATCTCTATGTCAAAATAATTTGACTAATCATTGAGAATAGAGTGTTCCATTTTCTGAATTTCTAGAATAATATATCATTCTCTTTAGAATAATATTCTTTCTCACTAAAAGTATTTTCCTATTCTCTCTATAATAACATTTTTCCATTCTCTCTAGAATTACATTTTTTCTCTTCTCTTCAAAAGCAAGTGACAAAGTCACTGTTTATAGAGAAAATGATGAGACAAAGGGAAAAAAAACCGTCACATAAATGCCTCTTCAATGCTTTTTAATGCTAGCCGTTTTTTTTCTTTATCAAATTTTTGTAACTCCAATAACCACAAATATATAAAAGAAAACTATTAATCCTCCATCAAGAATAAGGAATTATTTGAAATTCAATAATTCCAATGGTTTTTCATTTTCTAGGTGGGGTTTTTTAACACATATAAAGTTTACCCACTTTTCATAAGAGAAAGAAAGAATTAATAAAATAAAACTCTTTAATTTTACTAATTCCAGCAATTTCTTTCTCAAATTTTTATGTGGGACTATTAGTACACTAATAGTCCTTTCCACTTCTCCCAAGAGCATGAAAGAATAATAAAATAAATTGTCTTTTATTAAATAATTCCAACAGAGTTTACCCGTTCCTAGTTACCCCAAAATATGTAAACCAACATCATTATATACACTTAATCGATATAATATCATTACTATTATATTAATATATTATATGTTATACTAATATTTTAATGTATATATATAAGAAATAAATCATTTATAAAAATAAACACTATAATTTTATTGGAGTAATACAAACAATAAATAAATGGGTGAATTACCCAAGGGGTCTTGAGAAAAATCAGTGTGCCACTTAGGAGCTAGTCAATTCCTCTCTCCTTCTTAGAGGCCAATAAAATGTCCAATGTCATAACTACCCTTCTAGTACATATAAGACAAAAAAATAGATTATTTCTCTCTCCTCCACTACCATTACTCTCTCTCCTCCATTACCATTAATCTCTCTCCTCCTTTATCATTTTTTCTCTCTCCTCTTTCATTAATTATCAAATATTTTCCAGCTCCGACCACAACCACCGATCACCACCGGCCACCTCCGGCCACCGCCGGAAAAAGTTCTGAGTCTGGAAAATAGTTCTGAGTCTGGAAAATAGTTCTGAGTTTGGATAAAAGTTCTGAGTCTAAGTGCAAAAGTTCTGAGTTTGGGTGCAAAAGTTCTGAGTTTGGGTGCAAAAGTTCTGAGTTTGGGTGCAAAAGTTCTGAGTCTGAGTGCAAAAGTTCTGAGTCTAAGTGCAAAAGTTCTGAGTTTGAGTGCAAAAGTTCCATTAACGCCAGATTTTTAATCGCCAACAGTGTTGAGCGCAAAAGTTCTGAGTCTAAGTGCAAAAGTTCTGAGTCTGAGTGCAAAAGTTCTGAGTCTGAGTGTAAAAGTTCTTAGCGTGCTCAGTAACTTGCTGAGTGTGCTCGGTAAAATTACTGAGTATGCAAAAAAAAAATCAATGAATTTTCAAGATCTTTACAGAGTATTAGGCCAAAACAGTTTGAATAACTTTAAAGCATTATCTATTAATCATTTTACCAAAAGAAAAAAACTAACTAAAAAAAGGTATTAAGTTATTGAGTCTTCTGAATCAAAAGAAAAAGAAAAAATTAAAAAAAAAAGTGTTGAGCTTTCCGTCGGCAGCAATGAGGAGCGAATGTTCACTCTCCTTTTGACTTTTTCACGTGTGAATTTTGTTAGTGTAACAATGAAACACTTCGCAAACATATGTATTACAAACATAAGGGACCAATATAGGCACAAAGTTCTAAACCATTATAAACAATTAGCTTTATATGATTTTAACAGCTTTCTTTGGATTTTACGCCATGGCCAGAACAATCTGCTTCATGGCTGGAAATTCATGGCGATCTTCTCCAACTCTGATCCGGCAGCCGCACCATTATCTCAAACTCAAAATCAAACTCAAAGCCATCAGATCTGGAGCTCAAACTCAACACCATGGAAGCTGTCTTCACCGTCCTTCCATGGATTCACAAACAACCATCAGATCTGGAGCTCGAACTCAGCACCAACGAATAAGATCCATTGCTGGCTGGAAAAAGTTGTGAAAATAAAGAAGAGAACCGTGAGAGGAGGAAGAGAGAGAAAAATGAGAGATTTAGGGTTTTAAAATAATTTTGACTAAATCAATATATATAGGGAAAAAACAAAAGAAAAGGGTAGAAATGTAATTGAATTTTTTAAGTATAGTGTTAATATTTTGTTGTGGCCTTTAGTAAGAAGAGTTAATTCTTTCGGTCTTGTTAGGTCACGAGGTGGTGTTTTCAAGACCCTTTGAGTAATAATCTCTAAATAAATAGATTTTATGAAAATTGACAAATTTATAACATAAATCTCAAAATGATAAAGTAATTGCTAAGATTCGAACACCTAACCTTCTTTTTAAATGCTAAAACATAAAGTTCCTAAACCACTAAGCCATAATATCTTATGTGTTTTGTAAAGCATACACGTTTACATAAATGTTCAGAGGGGACTAATAATTTTTCGAGATAAAATTACCACTGACGTATTATAAAATTTTCGGGTTCAGGGGAGGCTTGAGGCCCCCTAGGCCTCAAAGGGGTCCGCCCCTGCCCATTGGCCTGCATTTTCCAATATCTTAATTCTTTGGTAATCAACATCGATTTGGTCAAAAGACCAATATTCTTTTCTATTTTGCAGAAATACCTTAATTCAATATTCTTTGTTACTGTATTGAACACAGTTTTTTTTTCCTCTGCATTGATATCGTTCAACATTTATTAACCACCCATCCCATCCAAACAAGTGTCTTATCTATCACCCATCCCATCCTATCCCTATCATTGACCCAGTACTCCATTCCACAGAAAAACCAGAGAACAAATCGATACTTAACCCTTTTCGGCTTTTCCCAATACGACTGTACGTCTTTGCTTCACCCCAATTCCGGTAATTAAACTACATCAACCTTTTAAGACTCAAATTTAACATCCTTGTTCCTGCATCTGTATTATTTCTATAATCATAGGAAATGTAATCGACAGACCCATCCTTGTTTTACCTCAACCTTAGTAATAACAATATCGAGATTACTAGACGTAATTATATAGTTACCTAATGGCTTAGAAAAATCTAAATAATAGGAGACATCATATACATACTGAATTAAAGGTATCATGACACCTTTGTTTTCATCATTCTTACTCTTCATAGTTTCTCAATTGAACGCATGTCTCTATATTTTTATCTGTTCTGGCTAAGTTTTATTACCGAATTACCATAGTAATCATCTTCATTGTTTTATTACCAAAGGATTTTAGCAGTAATTTGTGTTTGGTAGATTGCACGGCTGAAAGTTGGTCCGCGTCGTTGAGTATATGTACTTCAGTATCGACCAAAATGAAGTTAATTCACGTCACGTCATAATTACTTTACGAATTGTCGAGTAGTAACCATACAGCATGGCTGATAGATAGTGCACGTGACAGATGTTCATGTGGCTATAATAATAGTTTACATTTAATGCTTGAATATTTATGGTTCACTTGTGAATGTGTGAATGCTGCGATATACTTATTCGACAGAAAAAAAATGAATGCTGCGAATTGCGATAGAAGTGATGACATATTTAGATTGAAAAAAAAAACACATTTAACCTTGTTTTTTAATCAGAAAACCAGTTTCGATTTCCTTCACAAAGATTTATCCCTATTTCTAAAAATAAGAAATAGATTCATTAAAAAATCATTTTTTTTTCTTTTAATACATATGAGAGCCAACCATCAATTTAAAAAAGAGCCAATTAGAGAGAAATGCCTATTAGAAAAGTTATTTAAAAAAAGGTGCCCTCAATAAGACATTTTATAGAAAACAGCCCCACCCCAAAATACCCCTAATTAACAATTAAAAAAAAATAACGAAAAGAAAAATTAAAACCAAACAACACACTCAACAGACGGATATATCACACACACAAAACACACCACTACTGAGCGGAAGAAGAGATCGACGGCGAAGAGAAGAAGAAGATCGACGGCGAACCAAAAAAAGCGCCGGAAAACAGCAAAAATCAAGCCCTAGAGTGTAGGAGAGCAATAACAACGAAGTTTCACCTTACAAAATCAGAAAAAACACAAAAGTAAGTCACTATAACCCAATTTTTATAATTATTGTAACATTTTTTAGATTGATTTTTTATTTGTAAGTGTTTATTGTGTGGTTTTGTATGATTTTGTACTGATTTATGTTTGATTAAGGAAAATAATGATACTAAATAACGATTTTGGTAGTTTCTAGGGTTTATAATGGGATTTTTTGATGAATATGACTGAATACTGTGATTAATATGAATGAAAATAAGATTAGAGTGATTAAACATGACTAGTCTGTAAAACAGGGACCTATATTGCAATTATTTCCAAAAATTTGATGTAATACTGTAAAATATAGATAAACAAGGACAAATTGTGTAATTTAGGGACATTACAGTGTAAGTATTGCATAATCTAGAATGCTGCATAATTTTTTTCGTAACTGTATTAAACATGGAATTCCATGTTTAATACAGTTATCAAATCATGAAATTACATGTTTTGAAAACTGTATTATAGACAAAATGTGTAGTTTAGGGACCTTATAGTGTAATTACTGCATAATATGGAATTTAATGATTTGATACCTGTATGAAACATGGAATTCCATGTTTAATACAGTTATGAAATCATTAAATTCCGTGTGTTGATAACTGTATTAAGATAAAATGTGTAGTTTAGGGACCTTATAGTGTAATTACTGTATAATATAGAATTCTGCAGAATGTTGTTAGTAACTGTATTAAACATGGAATTCCATGTTTAATACAGTTATGAAATCATTAAATTCCATGTGTTGATAACTGTATTAAGATAAAATGTGTAGTTTAGGGACCTTATAGTGTAATTACTGTATAATATAGAATTCTGCCCAATGTTGTTAGTAACTGTATTAAACATGGAATTCCATGTTTAATACATTTATCAAAACATGAAATTCCATATTTTGATAATTGTATTAAACATGAAATTCCATGTTTTGATAACTGTATTAAACATGGAATTAACTCAATTCAGGCTACTAATATGTTTTCTTGTGCTTAGAGTTTGTGTAAAAACAGGTGAAAATGGCTCCAAGAAGAAAAGTTATCAAGTCAAGACTACTAATTTGTTTCTTGTGGTTGGAGTTTGTGTAAATACAAGTAAAAATGCCTCCAAGAAGAAGATTTACTGATGAACAATAAGATGATAAGATACAAGCAGTGAAAAGGAAAAACTATTAGCTTTTCTAAGTGATGAGCAACCCCTCAGTGGATTATGTTCATTGAAGAGTGTATATGCAGTTCAGCAAAAACAAAGATCAAAGAATCAGTTATCTAAAAGAATATTAATGAATGTGTTGACGTTTTTATTATTGTATTGAAAAGAGTATTTTGTATTTAATTGTACTTATTTTGGAATATTTTAGATTATAATGTTTAAAATGACTCGTTAGTTTATTAAGTATTATGAAGAATTTGATTAGAAATGAAAATTGATTAGTATTTCATATTGTGAAGGATTTGATTAGAACAGTTTTGATACCAACAAAAAACTCAAAAAGGCAGGCAAAATCCGCAACACATAAAAATGACTTGTAAATTCCATGTTTGAAACATGGAATTCCATGTTTGTTACATGAAATTCCATGTTTGAAACATGGAATTCCATGTTTCAAACATGGAATTCCATGTTTGAAAACATGAAATTCCATGTTTGAACATGAAAATTTACTAACCTGCACACTATCAACTTAAGCTACTCGAATCGAAACCTATACAGAAAGATAATAATTATAAAGGAATGAATCAAAACACAATAAAAAAACAAAAAGGATCCAAAACATAACAATAGAAACTGTAAAAATTGTTAAACCGGTGAATATTGAACAACTGTTACAAGAATATAATGATCATAAAAAATAATCATAGAGCAACTTGACAATTAATGGCATTGACCGACGTGACTGATTAGTTGACTCCAACGGTTTCTTTTCAGAACCAAATCTTTGTGACCACCAAATGTATGCTACTTGGGATCGTGGAAACACGTAAGTGAAAACAGAATCGAGAGTCGGGAAAAGATCAAACAAACGCATAGAACGTTGAGAACCGAACCTAACTACAGCCATAACCATCTGCATAAAACAAGTCATGACATAAGTACTAGAATACAATAATACAAACAAGGGAAGAAGTAGAAAAGGGAAAAAATTCTGTGCAGTTGCAGAATTCCATGTTTTAAACATGGAATTCCATGTTTCATACAGTTTCATACTGTTTAAAACATGGAATTCCATGTTCTAAACATGGAATTCTGCAACTGCACAAACCTCTTCACAGAATTCCATGTTTTAAACATGGAATTCCATGTTTCATACAGTTTCATACTGTATAAAACATGGAATTCCATGTTTAAAACATGGAATTCTGCAACTGCATAAACCTATTCACAGAACTACAACTCAAACACACAATATACTGCGAGTAAAACAGTTTGAACACGGAATTTAGCTATATAGAAGCAAAAAATGAACAAAATGAAGAATGTAACACCGAATTTACAGAAAAGTAAGCAAAATATGAAGAAATGAAGAGTGTAAACACATTATCATATAAAAAAGATCTTAAACACAAAAATTTGCAAATATCAAAGTAAAATATGAATAAAATTAAGAATATAAACACAAAATCATAACAAAACGAGCAATTAGATCAGAAAAACCTTCAAAACAGTAGAATTGCTTCAAGTTGCAAAGTAGGATGAAAATGTGAATAAGCAAAATTCCATGGTTTAAACATGGAATTCCATGTTTCATACAGCTTCATACTGTATAAAACATGGAATTCTGCGCCTGCACAAACCTCTTCACATAATTACAACTCAAACACACAATCTACTGCGATTAAAACAGTTTAAACACAGAATTTAGCAATGTAGAAGCAAAATATGAACAAAATGAAGAATATAACACAGAATTTACAGAAAAAGAGGCAAAATATGAAGAAATGAAGAATGTAAACTCATTATCATAACAAAAAGAGCTTAAACACAAAAATTTGCAAACATCAAAGCAAAATATGAACAAAACTAAGAATGTAAACACAAAATCATAACAAAACAAGCAATTAGAAGAGAAAAACCTTCAAGTTGCAAAGTAGGATGAAAAAGTGAATCAAAATGCTTTCAAAATAGAGAATACATACACATGTATACGTATATCTAAAAAATCAAACCTGCAAATCAGTAAAACAATCAAATGAAATCAAAAAATTAAAAAAAAAAAAAAAAAAACAGAGACGAGAGAGATAGAGAGCGTGAGAGATTAAAGAGATGTTAGTTTCCCTTTACAGAAGAAGAAAAAACCGAGTAATCTTCGTGAGTGAGCTTGGTGAGCGTGAGTGAGCTTCGTAGCTCATCAATGGAGATGGAGAACCGTTACAGGAGAGAGAAATAGAGAGAGAATGTGTGTGAGTGTGTGAGCTAATAATTGGGGAATTAATTACCTAGTTTATAATAAGTAGTATTTATATTGGGTAAAAAGGGAAAAGAAATAATTAAGGGGAGTTTTTTTCTAATTACTTAATTAAGAAGGCATTTATCTCTAAATAAAAAAGTTAGAGGCTTAAAAAAATTAGTAGCCTCATTAAGGAGGCATTTTTCTCCAATTACCCCTTTAAAAAATCATATATTTTATCAACAAAAAGGTAAAAATATTCTTTGAGCCACTTATATCCTGAATAACAAATGTAAAAGATACATATTATGATTCTATTAGAATTTATATCAATAAATAATTAAGATATTAAATATTTTTAATTATATAATCAATTAATAATATTTTTGGATTTTTAGGTAAAAAATATTGTAACAATGGACAAAGGTATATTTGATATAAGAATAAGAGCGACATTTACGTAAAAGATATTATAATAGTAAAGTAAAATAAATAATATTTAATTTTTTTTGTCGATGATATATAATATGTATCGACATTAATATTCAATTTTTTTTTGGACAAAACATTAATATTCAATTGAAATGTGACACCTGTTTGGTTCGTAAAAATAATGAGTATTTTCTGTTTTCATTTTTTATGTTCTTCGAAATACTAATAAAAACGTATTTGATTGGAAAAATGAAAACAATTTTTTCGAAAATTAAATGAAAACGTTGCTATATTGGAGACGTGAAATTGACGTTGTCCATATTTTTTGAAAATATTGAAAACGAAAACAAAAATAAATTTCTGAAAATATATTCTGAAAATGAAAATAGAAAACATTTTCACAAACCGGGTATGTTTTTGCATGAACTTTTCAGTTGATTTTATTTTTGTTTATATTATTTTTTTAGAACCTAATAATATATTGAATTATGATAGAAAATAAAAATAGTATTATTTTTAGCTTATAATTTGATTTTTAGGTATAGAATTGTAAAGATTTAATTATTATATATATAAATAGTTTCTTTAACAGAAAAATTATTGATTATTGTATTTTTTAGAAAAGTATATAATATTGTAAAAATATCAAAATCTCCGAAAAAGATCTTGAATTTAAAAATTGCAAATTAAACGTTTTAAAAGAAGATTAGTGAAGTTTCTTAAAATTTTGATTGTCAGATTTTTTTTTCATTATATAATAATAAAAAAATTCATAACAAATGAAACTGTCGCTTTCTCCTTTTACCTAAACTCTAAAACACTGACAATTTTTTTTGAGATTATTACTCAAAGGGTCTTGAAAACACCACCTCGTGACCTAACAAGACCGAAAGAATTAACTCTTCTTACTAAAGGCCACAACAAAATATTAACACTATACTTAAAAAATTCAATTACATTTCTACCCTTTTCTTTTGTTTTTTCCCTATATATATTGATTTAGTCAAAATTATTTTAAAACCCTAAATCTCTCATTTTTCTCTCTCTTCCTCCTCTCACGGTTCTCTTCTTTATTTTCACAACTTTTTCCAGCCAGCAATGGATCTTATTCGTTGGTGCTGAGTTCGAGCTCCAGATCTGATGGTTGTTTGTGAATCCATGGAAGGACGGTGAAGACAGCTTCCATGGTGTTGAGTTTGAGCTCCAGATCTGATGGCTTTGAGTTTGATTTTGAGTTTGAGATAATGGTGCGGCTGCCGGATCAGAGTTGGAGAAGATCGCCATGAATTTCCAGCCATGAAGCAGATTGTTCTGGCCATGGCGTAAAATCCAAAGAAAGCTGTTAAAATCATATAAAGCTAATTGTTTATAATGGTTTAGAACTTTGTGCCTATATTGGTCCCTTATGTTTGTAATACATATGTTTGCGAAGTGTTTCATTGTTACACTAACAAAATTCACACGTGAAAAAGTCAAAAGGAGAGTGAACATTCGCTCCTCATTGCTGCCGACGGAAAGCTCAACACTTTTTTTTTTAATTTTTTCTTTTTCTTTTGATTCAGAAGACTCAATAACTTAATACCTTTTTTTAGTTAGTTTTTTTCTTTTGGTAAAATGATTAATAGATAATGCTTTAAAGTTATTCAAACTGTTT
This sequence comes from Nemophila menziesii, assembly GCA_029959085.1. NCBI lineage: Eukaryota > Viridiplantae > Streptophyta > Magnoliopsida > Boraginales > Hydrophyllaceae > Nemophila > Nemophila menziesii. Next base: position 69,164,475 of record JARWIR010000003.1, on the reverse strand, counting down.
TGGCCTAATACTCTGTAAAGATCTTGAAAATTCATTGATTTTTTTTTTGCATACTCAGTAATTTTACCGAGCACACTCAGCAAGTTACTGAGCACGCTAAGAACTTTTACACTCAGACTCAGAACTTTTGCACTCAGACTCAGAACTTTTGCACTTAGACTCAGAACTTTTGCGCTCAACACTGTTGGCGATTAAAAATCTGGCGTTAATGGAACTTTTGCACTCAAACTCAGAACTTTTGCACTTAGACTCAGAACTTTTGCACTCAGACTCAGAACTTTTGCACCCAAACTCAGAACTTTTGCACCCAAACTCAGAACTTTTGCACCCAAACTCAGAACTTTTGCACTTAGACTCAGAACTTTTATCCAAACTCAGAACTATTTTCCAGACTCAGAACTATTTTCCAGACTCAGAACTTTTTCCGGCGGTGGCCGGAGGTGGCCGGTGGTGATCGGTGGTTGTGGTCGGAGCTGGAAAATATTTGATAATTAATGAAAGAGGAGAGAGAAAAAATGATAAAGGAGGAGAGAGATTAATGGTAATGGAGGAGAGAGAGTAATGGTAGTGGAGGAGAGAGAAATAATCTATTTTTTTGTCTTATATGTACTAGAAGGGTAGTTATGACATTGGACATTTTATTGGCCTCTAAGAAGGAGAGAGGAATTGACTAGCTCCTAAGTGGCACACTGATTTTTCTCAAGACCCCTTGGGTAATTCACCCATTTTTTTTCCATATATGGACCATCATAAAAAAATAAGAAGATAATAGAACAATATAGAAATAAAATTCTTAATTCTATTCATTGATGCAATTGAATAAGGGATAAATTCTAATTAATTATATTTTCATATTTTATATTCCAAAAAAAGAAATGAGCAAATTATATTTTATTTACTCATAAATTATTAACTTAATTATCAATTAATCACATTGTCATATTTACCTTATATTATTGCCTTTATGTGATTTTTGTAATTTTTTTAACTTTTTTTCTCGATCTTTTTTTTCAATTTTTTTTGCAGAAATATTTTTCCCGATTTTTTTTAATTAAATCGAAATTCCGGGTTATGTGTTGCTATAACACACAAATATAGATTTATGTATTCCTTTAACACACAAAGTCATAAAATCGATCTAAAGGATTCTTTTCTTTATGAAAATTATTTTTTTCTCTTTATTAATCGCACATACCCTATTTTTACTCGTTTTTAACTATCTTGATATATTATCTTTTTGTTCAACATTTTTTTGTTATTTTTGTGTGTTTATGTTTTAGGGTTTTGTGTGTTCCAAGTCACACAAAACTTGATTTTGTTTATTCCAATTCTGTGTGTTCCTAGAACCCACAAATCTCGAAACTGTGTATTCTTAGAACGTACATATATCATATTTTTGTATTCATGGAACACACAAAACTCAAATTTGTGTATTCATAAAACACATAAAACTCGAATTTATGTATTTCTGGAATACACAAAACTTGATGTTGTTTGTTCCAATTTTGTGTATTCCTGGAACACACAAATCTCAAATTTGTGTATTCTTGGAACACACAAATCTTAGATTTGTGTATTCATGTAACACACAAATCTCAAATTGTGTATTCATGAAACACATAAAACTCAAATTTGTGTATTCATGGAACACATAAAACTCAAATTTATGTATTACTGGAATACACAAAACTTGATTTTGTTTGTTTCAATTCTGTGTATTTCTGAACACAAATCTCAGATTTGTATATTCATGGAATACATTAAACTCGAATTTGTGTATTCATGGAACACATAAAACTCAAATTTGTGTATTCATGAAACACATCAAACTCAAATTTGTGTATTCATGAAACACATAAAACTCGAATTTATTTATTCCTGGAATACAAATAACTTGATTTTGGTTGTTCAAATTCTGTGTGTTCCTGAACACACAAATCTCATAATTGTGTATTCATGGAACACATTAAAAAAATTCGAAAAAAATTATAAAAAATTAAAATGAAAACAAATAAATATTATTATAATTAAAGTAATTAATTAATAGGCCTATGAGTATTTTTGTAATCTTCCATTTTCTTGTGCTTAAATAGGAATTAAGTTGAAGTTGTAATTCATTGGGAATTCTTACACTCTCCGTGTAATTAATTGGGCGTTGCCCCATTAAATAATCTCAAACTCAAAATAAATATAAAAAATTTAAATGTTCAAAATTCATATTTGAATCAGGATTTTTCCATTATAAAATTATAAAAAAACTTAATAATTTATTTTATTTTGATCTAGTCGATTTCTACCTTGACCTTAAAGCTTAAACTACAACAAATAATTTTGTAACATATGGACTATCGAAAATAAGAATTTTATAAAACCATATAGAATAACATTCTCAGTTGAATCATAAGCAAATAAGTACTATTATCTAATAAGATCTCTTCCAGGCACACTCCCCGAGGCACCAGAAGAGATCTCTACACCACCCTCCTATCCGCACACCACATTCCCTCCCTTTTTACCCTTCCCGCTCTCTTTTCTCGTCTATCCCCCTCCTATTCTCTCTCCTTTGCTCTTCTTCTTCCTTTCTCCTCTGTTACGAGGTTGTTATGGATTTTCCACAGAAATCAATTCTTAAATTCTATGATAATGAATCCTTCGCTGGTGATGAAAACCTAACCCTCCCCCCTGATTAGAGTGGGAGATATGCGGAGTTTAAAGAAGCTAAGCTTTTTGTTCGAATTATAGCATATAGATCTATAAGATTTACACACCTAAAATCCATCGCTATTAAGCATTGGGGGGTTAACATAAAGTTTAATGTTGAGAAACATGGTCATAATGTATGTATCATAAAGTTTGAGAGACAGAAAGATTATGATTTGGTTTGGGAAAATCGTCCTTATCATGTGTTCGGATTTCATATCCTTGTGCAACAATGGGATGATGTTATTCGCAACCCAGAAGCTCTTGAATTCACATCGTTCTGGGTTCATATTCAGAGGCGGAGCCAGGATTTTTTGTTCGGGGGGGGGGGGGGGGGGGGGGGCTAAGGGGGTTCGGGGGCAACGTCCCCGAAAAAATTATTTTGCCGTATTTGCACGATAGGTCTACATATTATGCAAAAATTGCAAGATATATTCTTATATAATGCTAAAATGCACTATAAATCCCTATATTGTGTAAAGATTTCAATATAAGTCTGGATATTATTTTTTTAAATTAATCATGTGATAAATTTTCTTTTATTATACAAAATAACATACATTTTGTTGTAAAAAACAAAAAATCCTATAAATAAAATAATTAAAGTCTAATAAAATAAATTTTAAAATTTAGGGGACCAAATGAAATTTTTTAAAACATTTAAGAGTTAATTACAAAAGAATCTATGAAAAAATATTAAAAAGAACCAAGAAATTGAATATTTAATGATATTTACGTTCCAATTTCGTCAATAAATTTTATTATTTGATAGAATTAATCTCTAAACTTTGAGTTAGGGAGGGCTACTTTTATGCTAAAGTTCTTTTTAGTTATATTTTTATCTATTTTTTTTAAAAAAAAGGTTAAATTATAGTGGGCTGGATAGGCTGGGGTGGGCTGCAGCCCACCGTAGCCCACCCCCACATCCGCCCCTGTTCATATTGATGGTATACCAGCAATTTTTTTGAAGGAATCTAATGTTTGGAAGATTGTCGGAATGCTTGGTAAGGTTGAGGATCTTGTCTTACCGGTGCCTGAAAATTATTGCACTAATTCAACTGTTAATGTAAGAATTTCATAGACAATTACTAAAACTCTTCTCTCTGGGTTCTATTTTGTTCAGAAATATAGGAAAGCAAAATGGGTTTCTTATAAATTTGAGAAGCTTCATAACTCCTGCTTTGGATGTGGTATTATTTCTCATGAGGATTCTGAATATGATAATCCGGTCAAACTGATTGTTAGATTGGGTAATTGGGTGAGATCCCCTAATTCGAGTTCTTTTAAGAATGGTAGTGGGAATTTTTTGTTCAAAGTTGGGATATAGAAATTTGAAGTTGGTATGGGTATGATTCAAACTATGAAGAAGAAATATAAGGGAAAGAACAAAATTCCTATGAACAAGGTAATGATAGATAAGAATTTTAAGACTGTCTCTAACTCTAGCTTCTTCTAGAAAAGATATGAATGATACTTTGACTAAGTCAAGTGGCCAGTCAAATGAGTTGTGTTGTAAGGTCAATATGACATCTGTCATAAAACCCATTGGCCCAGCTGATGACTGGACTACTTTTAAACCTTACCCTGTCGGTGAAGGCCCATCAATATTAATTACACCTATCTTCTTTAATAGTCCGCCTTCTCGTCTTAATATCCAACTTCCTGAGCCAACCAATCATAATTTTCTCATAGCTCGATCTATCACAGACAACTCTAGCCCTAATCTTCAGTTTGGTTTTTAGAGAAAGAAAAGGTTAGAACTCGGCAAGTTCGATGTGATTTAGGGTTGAGATCCAACGTCTCATATGCGTCTTCAGCAACTCCTGTCTCAAATTATTTGGATGCGCCTATGGCCGATGAAGATGGTGAGAAGGTTGAAGAATCAAGTTGCGGCAGAGAAAAGCTTCAAAGAGTTAGATAAGGAGATGGGTCAACGGTATGAAAAGGAAAACTTGATGGCTGAAGAGGTTTACGGGTTGTTCCAAAACAACCCCAAAGGGAGATATGATCTACTCGTGGAGCTCTTAAGGGGATGGATACGCCCTTGACAAAACTAGCTTTGTTGGATGTCTTGAAATTCAACTATACCGAGATACTTTTCTTGTCTGAAACTAATCAACATTTTGATTTTATTGATAAGTTGAGTAAGAAAGTGGGAATGAACATTATTGTTTACATTAACCATGTTGACAAGGGAGACTGGTAGTTATGGTTGACCTTACGTTCTTTTAATCATTTTTTTAATATTTTTCAAATCATGTTGGCAAGGGGGACTAGTATTTTTCATGGGACCATGACTTAGCTGTCCTTCCGACCTTAAGTCCAAATTCCATCTATAAAATGAAGTTAATCGATTGCAACCTCTCACAGTATTCACTCAACCTCCTTAGTTTTTGGTCAAGCACTAAGCACTAATAGTTTTTTCTCTCTCGAATAAATAACAATGTTAACAAATAAAGGGTCTTATATGGTGCAGGCAAGTGAGCAAAAGATCATGTATTTGTCGGAACTTGATCAAGTTAAAGCAGTAACTCATGCCCCTACTGTGTATTTTTATAGACCCACTACCAAGTGCTTCGATGATAATTTTCAGATTTTGAGAGTATCATTGAGCAAAGCACTTGACATATTTTATCCACTTGCTGGACGTCTCCGTTGGGTCGGTAATGGAGGACGAGTCGAACTCAATTGTAATAACAAAGGAGCTCTTGTCGTAGAGGCCGAATCCAGTTCATGTATCGATGATTTTGGAGATTTCACTCCAACCCCAGCTCTCCGAGACCTCATCCCTTACGTGGATTTAGATACTAAATTTGATGAAGTGCCACTTCTTTTGGTACAATTCACCAAGTTTAGGTGTGGTGGTATGTCTCTCGGATTGGCCATGTCCCACGTTATAATAGATGGACACAGCGCATTACACTTTGTGGCTGAGTGGGCTAGAATTGCCCGTGGTGAAGAAGTAAAGAATCTTCCGTTTCTTGATCGAACTATCTTACGACCAAGTGATGATGAAACTTTACCAAGTTCACCAGGAGCTATTCACTTGGAGTTGGAGTTGACTTCAACACCTCTCATGTTAGGTCAAACAAATGATGTCGAGGAGCGAAAGAAGCCTACGGAGGTAGCTAAGCTAAACCTAAGCGCAAACCAAGTTGAGATATTAAAGAAAAAGGCCAACAAGGATCCAACTTGGAACAAGAGTGATGCTCGTGATTTTTCGAGGTTTGAAGCCATTGGTGGACACATATGGAGGTGTGCATCCAAAGCACGTGGGCACAAAAGTGAGCAGCCGACAAGGCCGATCATCTCTGTGGATTTCCGGAACAGAGTTCAACCACCACTACCCAAGTGTTATTTCGGCAATGCAACTATACGTGCGACTGAAATGTCGGCAATGACGACCGCAGGAGAACTAATGTCCAACCCTTTAGGTTTTGCTTGTTATAAAATTCGACAAGTAGTGGAGAAAATAACAGATGAGCAAGTAAAATCATATCTTATTCAGGTGAAGAGTCTGTCAGATGTTTCTAAGTTTCGTAATTTCCACACTGTTGGTTGTGCAAAAGGATCCTTCAACGGGAACCCAAATTTGGAGATTACAACTTGGGCAGGTCTTCCCTTATTTGATGCAGATTTTGGATGGGGGAAGGAAATCTACATGGGGCCTGGAAGTATTGGTTTTGAAGGAAAAACTTTCATCGTCCCTTGTCCAAATGAAGATGGATCATTCAATGTAATTTTGCGCCTTCAGATGGAGTATATGGAGAATTTCAAACGACTTTTCTATGAAGATATATTATTGGATTAAAGCGATGTTTATGGCTTTGGGGTTTTGCTACTTGAGCTTAACTGTAAGTGTTTTCTTTGGTATTTGTTTATCGTTGGATTAAAGCGATGTTTATGGCTTTGGAGTGTTGTTACTCGAGCTTAATTTGTTTTCTTTGGTATTTGTTTCTTAATTAATCTAGTCTGGCTTTTTTCGTGCAAGTTTTGTGGTTATATATAGGAATGAATTCCTATATTAGGCATAAACACCAATTTTGCTTCTAAAATTATCTTAATTCTAAGGTAGAGCACAATTTCATCAAAACCGAAAAAACTAATTAATTTTAATTTAACCGATCCAAAACATATATTAATATTACCTAGGTCAACCTTACCTATTGGGTTACCATGTGATTTTTTGGGGTCCATTTATTTTACTTATATATTACCAAGCTATTGAATTAGGGTTACCCAAACCAAAAAACCGTGTAATAAAAAAAATACAAAACATGCATATCAGAGAAGTTTTTTCATTTGACTTCTTGGATATTCTAATCGTCACTACCAAGTCCCCGATCAACCTGTGCTTTTCATGTTCAAACAAAATGTCATTTTTTGTTGAAGTTAAGTAATGTATAAGACGTATTTTGGATTGTAACTGATTGTAACTTATTTTGAACTATTCAAGACTTCTTGATTTGTAATGTCAAAATTGTAACTTTGATATTTAGAACTATAATAATATCAGTTTTTCAAATTTTGTTATTTTACTTTTAAATTTTCATGCGTTAAAAATCGTTTGACTTATTTTGACTAACGCGGGTAAACCGAAGGTAACTTAGGGTAACCCGAATTACCTAAAGGTAAAATTTTTTTACCCTACCCTTGGGTTACCCAAACAATTCCTTAAACCAAAATATATTACCTTTGGTTTACCTTAACCCAAAACCGGGTAAATTGACCCGTACTCTCCCCTACTTAATTCTTATTTTTTTATAGACCTTTTTTGTATTTTTTTTTAAATTTAGGTAATTGCTTATTGTTCTTATTAAAATATCATTTTTATTAATTTTATTATAATTAATATATTTATTTATTTTATCATCACCACTGATACTAGGCAGTCAACTTTAGCGATCAACAGTGGTCAACTCTGGTAAGATTTTTTTTTTTAAATTTAGGACAACCACCGGTCAACTCCGGTGACAAACGGCGATCAATGCCAACAATGTTTTTTTTTTTTTTTTGCTTTTGACATTTTCAAATGAGATTATATATGGGTGAATTACCTAAGGGGTCTTGGGGACCATCTTAGTGCCATATAGGAACCAAGTGGATTCTATATTCTACTTAGAGACCTCAAAATTGACAAATACCTTTACTACCCTTAGTGTGTATATAAAACAAGAAAAATAGATTCTTCTCTCTACTCTATTACCATTAGTCTCTCTCTCTCTCCTCCTTTATCAATTTTTCTCTCTCCTCCTTCATTAACTATTAATAAATTCCAGCTCCGACCTCCGGCCACCGACCACCGCCGGCCACCGCCGAAAAAAGTACTGAGCATAAAGTACTGAGCCTGGAAAAAGTACTGAGCATAAAGTACTGAGCGTGGATAAAGTACTGAGCATGGAAAAGTACTGATTGAGCGTGAAAAAAGTACCGAGTATCAGAAAAATTTGCTGATTATTCGAATTTTTTTATTGAGTAAATATACTGAGCATGCTCGTTTAATCAATAAAAGTGCTGAGCATGCTCGTTTAATCAATAAAAGTGCTGAGCATTTCTCGTATAATCAGTAAAAGTGCTGAGCATTTAGACAAAAGTATAGAGTTTAATACAAAAATCTATTTTACATTACAAAAATAAAATTATTACAATGAAAAAAAGAAGAAAAAAAAAGATAAATTGCTGAGCATAAATAATGCGTTTGCATTTAATATTGTAAAAACTAGCTTCAATTTTCAACAGTAGTGGGTAATAGCACGATTTCATCAACTACTTCATCAACATGTGCAAACAATTCACAATTGCCTGGTTTGAAGACTTATTTCATAAGTCCATAAAGCAATATAAGCTTCAGTATGAAAAGATTCAACCTACTGCTCTTCTTTATTATTCCCATGGAAAATTTTCCATTGTTACGCAGGTAAATAAAATTAACTATTAGAAAAAAAGTCAACCTACTGGTCTTCAATCAGCTTCTAAACAAACCTTTTCAGTTTTTTGACCCATTTTTCCATTGACCCACTATACTCAATAAGAATCGATGAACCATAAATAAATATAGAAAGCTTCAAACCTTTCTCTAACAAAGATTCAAGCGCAGGATAAAAGCAGCATTTCGAACAAATCTAAGCATTATAGAGAGTCTTCGCGGAGGGTCTTCGACGTGGCTCGCCGGAGGGAAACGTTGCCACTCGAGCAAGAAAACTGCCTCGATCCGCGGCTCGTTGGCAGAGTAGCAGATCTCAGTTCGCCGGCTTCACGGAGGTGCGGTGGCTTCTCGGAGGTGACGGCTTGGAGGTAAAAAACGGCGGCGAGCTTGGACGAGCTTGGACGAGCTAGGGTTTCCTTATGCAGGTTCGTGTGTTTGGCCATGGATTGAGCTATGAAGTGAGTTTGTATTCACGTGAAGAAGAAAGAGAAAGAAGAGGAAAGAGAAAATAGAGAGAATAAAATTTAGGGTTTTTAAAATATTTCTGAACAGAAGTAGTAATATAATATATATAGAGAAATAAAAAATAAAAAAGGGTAAGAAGGTAATTGAATTTTTGACTTATAGTGATTGTGGCCTTTAGTAAGAAGAGAGAATTTACCCGGTCTTCTTAGGTCTTGAGGTGCTTTCTTCAAGACCCTTTGGGTAATAATCTCATTATATATTTGTGATTTTTTTAATTCTTTTTCCAACACCAACAAATTTCAACAAATAGCTATATATGAACTACGACTAGAACAAATAGCTATATATGAACTACGACTAGAATATTATACTTGCACTCGGAATATTGTATTTGCACCCGCAAACACCATGAAAAGTAACCTAAGACTCCAAAATAATAAGAGAAGAAATATTAAAACATAAAATTAACACATCTTTCAACATTATAAGATAAATAATCTGAAAACTATTAAAATACTTGAACTCAAACTAAGTTTAACTCCACATCCGTCACTTCATATTTTTTTAATACTGAATTATTTATATCTCAATAAGATTCGATATCAAGACCTTTTAGTCTCTGAGGAGTAGTCTAATCACTAACTATCTTAGCCACTTTCATTTTTTTATGTTCCACTTCTCCTAAAGTATCTGTACCTCGTACATAAAATTAAATTTAACTTTGACTGGTTTATGAGTATGCACAATCTAGAAAAAATGTTGATCAAATAGTCTTTTTCTTTTCACATCACAATGCACCAACATACTTATAGAAGGCCCAAAGAACAAAAGAAACAACTTCACCCGCATGTGCAAGTTAAACTTTACAAGAAAAGTATCATTGAAAACTAAACAAAGTTTGATAATTGGAGTAACAGCTAACACACTCGCAAAAGTTACAGAAGTCAAACGGGCAAATTTAATGTAATTAAAGAAAAAAGGAAAAAAGTCCACAAAAAGAAAAACATAAAGTCATCTTTCATAAACCATAGATGAGCCTCCATTTCTTCATTTACCCGGAAATACCTGTTGTAAAACACTGGTCAACAAAACAGACTGGTCTTTAGTTTGACCTTCCCTCCAAACCATGAAGTCATTTTTAAAGTAATTTGCTTCTCTCCATTGTTAAAATTGATTAATCTGAAAAGGTCCTTGTATATTCCCCTGAGGATCAAGATAGTGCCACCTTGAATTAGTTAGATCCTCCTCCTCGATCTTCATCAGAATCGCTTAATTCAATAATATCACTTGGTATGATCACCACCTTTTGCTTTTTCACTTCTTCTTCAATTTCGCTTTAGGTAGCAACTCTTTGTCTTGTACATCAACTTGTTTTGGTGGTGGTGGTGGAAGTGGTGATGGTGTCTCATGAACTCCAACGTGAGAGCTTTGTTCCAATGAGGTCTCTTCTATACTTTCTTCCGGAATGACCCTCATCTCCATTAACAGCCTTTTTTGTTCACTCTCACTTTGCAGAAGCTTCTTTCTTTCCATAAGATCAAATAAATCTCTACGCCACCCTTTCTTTCATTCGCTCTATCAATCTGTGGCTCTATCAATGCTTTGTAATATCTTCATGCAATATTTTTGCCTGAGCATCAAGCTCAACAACAGTTAGTCTTTTGATCAAACCAGCTTTAAATCTTTCACGCAGATCCTCACATTCTTCCTCAGTAAAATTATTTTTCGACAAATTGGGCAGAGGAATCTCTTCTATTGAATTTGTCACTTGTAGAAGAATTTCTTTACCATCATTAATTTTCCACGTACTTGTAACTTGCTGAAGCTGGTAGGGGTATTTTTGAAGATAATCATTAGGGTCAGACTTAACTCTGACGAAACTACCCTTAATTTTCTCTTTAGCACTTTCCAGAACTTTCCAAAGTTCCTGCACTAGACTCCTTTTTAAGTAAACAAGCTTCAAATTATCAGGAATTAAAGCAGCAAAACAGCTTTTTGGAGGCTCATTCACTTGAAAAAGTTTTCTTGTATTAGTATTAGCCTTCTTTTCCTTAAATGAAACTGGAAATTCATCATCTTCATCTGATGTGTCAGCTTGTGAGTCATCAGAATCATCTCGATTTTCCTCAAAATGAGGTTCAAGCAAATCTGATACTTTTAGCTGAGAAAAAAACTTCTTCCCAAAGAGAGAATAAATTAAGCCTCTTATCATATAATACTCTTTTTTTTTCTTTTGTGGATGATTAAGTTTATTATCATTAACATACTTCATAATAATCGCTGATACATCTCTCTGAGCCATCTTTTCACTCGTGTTTTTGTCAACTGAAAAAAGAAACTCTAACAAAGGCTTCATCCCTATCCAATATAGTCGAGTTTTTTTTCTTTAACTTTTCTTTTTCTCTATCGTTTTAAAGGTACTAACAACTCTTCATTAGTATCCTCTACCCAAAACTGAGTATCGTTTTTGATGGTCAAACTCAGTTTTTACTGTTTATATTAATTTTACAGTGTTGATTCGTATAATCTCATCAGGTTTCATAAAAGAATTGAAGAAGCTTTATTTGCTAAGCTCGCTCCTTAAACTCCAAGAAAAAGCATTACTTCACAGCAAATAGTACCGGAGGTTTAAGGGCGGTGACGCGGGAAATATGACGGGTCGCCGGTGGTCAGAGATGCTTTAAGAAGAAATGGTACTCGGTGTTGAGAAGTACTTTAAAAGTGTGTTATTTGTTCTGTTGATCAAATAGTTCTAATATAGAAATATTCAACATGAATTCTTTTTGAGTTGGTCAAACGATTAAATTTATTTACTTGATAAGTTTAAATGGTCATCTTTGACTAATTCATTTTATCCCATTTTAGTTTAACACTGTATTTGCAGAGAGGAAGTGAAATTAAAGATAGAATTCATTTGGTTCTTCAAGTTATATATCTTTAGTCATTGGATTATTTCCATTAAGGCTATCAAAATCCAAAAAACACCCAAGGCTTACACAAGATCTCAAGGTCTTGTAAGAGATGAGTGAAACCAAGACAAGAATCACTTGTTCAATTGATTATTGAAAGTCACTGTATTATTGAAAATAACAAGAGAAGATTATAAAGAAAAAAATTAGAAATTTCAAGTTAATAGCAATGAGTAGCACAACCAATATTAAAGGTTTCAGATAGTATATTAGAAATGACTAATTGTATCATTGGTTCCAGTTTTATACAAGAAATACAAATATATTATAAAAAGTAGTAAATAATCAGTAGATTATACATTAACATAGGTCTAAGATATCACCCTTTTTATTTACTGAAAAAGCTTTTTCTTATGCTTATTTCACGTGTGTAAATCACATTGATTTATAGCCTTAGTGTTATACGAAATAATTAATACCTATGTGCTTCAAATTATAGAAAATATACCTCTCTATTATACTACATTAATGTTTTCCATTATACCCCTTCAGATGGGTAAATTTCAATTTTGCACAAAGACTATCGTGCAATTTACCTTACAACTTTCAGCTATAAACAAGGCAATAGAATACTGAACATACCTAAAAATGACCATGATCAATCAGTATAAGACAAGGGTTTAACAAGATCAATGTAATGTGCCACGCTATATCACTCTTCTTCCCAGCTCTCTTACCAGAATAATAAACAATAACTAAAATATAACACTGTAGGAAAGAATATCAGTGCATCCGATGATAGAACGGTCCACCTTATCAATAATTTTTTGCGTATAAAAATTCCAATCTAATAGGGGAATTCACACATATAGATAATACACTACTGGAATTCGCTTGTTTACCGACGACACGTGTCGTCGGTAAACACCGTCAATTCGTCGCTAACATGGATTACCGACGACGTCTCGTCGTTAAGACGTCGTTACTAGAAATTGGTCGGTAAATCAAGACTTACCGGCGAATAATGCACAATTCGTCGCTAATCTTGCCGACGAAACGACGTCGTCGTTGATTGGTAAGATTAGCGACGATTACCTTCGCCGCTAAAATGTAATTTGTTTTTCTTTTTTTTTCGTGGCCGATAATTGAATTTATTTATTCTTTTTTTTTATTTTCTAATTGCCGACAACATGTACCGACGACCTGTTGTCGGTAATTTAAGTTTTATGTTTTTTTTTTAAAATATAAATCCTGATTAAATAATTCTTTTTAATGCAATTAGCGACGACATTCAAAGGATGAATGTCGTCGTCAAGACTGTATGAATGTCGTCGGCAATTTTTTTTTTTTTTTTTTTTAAATTTTAAATTTCATTTTTTTTTAATTTTTTTTGATTTGATTTTTTTTTTATTATAAATGTAATACGAATAAAATTGATACATATGACAAAAAATTTCAATACTTAATAGAAAAAACCGAATCATAATTAAAATCATAAAAAAAGTCTTACAAAATGTCAAAACAAGTCAACATAAGTCAAACACACCAAAAAGAAGTCTAAAAAAACCGAATCAGAATCAACATAAGTCTAGAAAACCAATTAAAAAGTCAAACTATTACAAACCAAATCCAACTCAAATAAAAACCAACTCCAACTATGCATCATCATCATTCCTTTCATCTCCTCGTTCCTCGGGACTCCTTCTCGGGGGGGGCTGGGGGGGCTGGGGGTGGCCGATCGGGCCCATTCCTTGAGCTATCCTCATACCATTTAAGGTATCGAATAGCGTGTCCATTAAGCTCGGCTGACTCGACTGGCTCGAAGAACTCCCGGTCGATGTGGAGGTAGGATCTGGTATAGGCTCAAGACCTTGTTTGACTCGAAGCTCGTTCATGCCTGCGAACATCGCCTTCAGTAGATCCTCGGACGCAGCATCGGCTTTTGCTTGTTTCCGTGATCTCTTCCGCACCCCTCCAATGGTAGGCACCCAATGTCTCGACTTCGGTGGGGCCATGACCTCCATAATAGTCTCTAAAATAGCATCCATCTGCTCCTGCGTAGAAACCTCGGTGCCATTGGCTGCAGCCTCCACTACCTTCGTCTGCATCTTCCCCCGTAAAACAGCCTATAATTAGATTTAATATAAAAATAAATTAGATTAATATCAAAGTAAAGTAAAAAATAAAATATTTAAGTAATGAAAAAAAAACTTACACTTGCTTTTTCCAACCGCTCGTCCCGATAGCTGTCACTAGCCGAATCGTATGCAAGATGATCGAAGTAGCCGCTCAATGGAGGAAGCTCCATCTCCTCTTGGGTCTCTTCGAGAAGTACTAAGAGAAACTGACTGAGGAACGAAGAAGTTGAGGAAGAGAGCGTGTAAGTAGCTTTGATAAGTTGTAAGTGGCGGGTAATCAAGTCCCCGATAAGTGAGATGATAAGTGAGATCATTAGTTGTGCTATTAATATACCATTGTTGAGTAGAGAAATTGATTGTGATCTTCATTCAATGCCGTTGAGTACGGGTGGATAGACACATCCCCATAGTGTCTACAACATCGATATCCATGGTTTGTCTTTCTTCTTGTTTTTTTTTTCGATGTATGGGTGTCCGGGCCAGCTTACGCGCACCACGACTAATCCCATAGGAAATATACACGCCTCCTCATGCATACTCCCACTTAATCAGAACTAGGTTACCCATGTTTAGGGAGGAGACTCGAACCATGCACCCCCTCCTTTAAGGCCTCAAGAAATAACACAGTTGAGGGGATTCGAACCATGTTTTGTCTTTCTTCTTATTGGTTTTACAGTTAGAGGGTTATGGGACTTAATGGATTTCTACCATTGATTATATTAAATGACACATGGCGTTAATCTGAAGGCGTATTACGTGAAATTGCGTGGAAGGTGTATTCTAGGGGATTTAAATCCTAGTTGCTAGTTTTTTTAGCACATATTTAACTACTATAACTTATTTAAATTTATTTTTAATGCAAGGTGATTTATGTTAGAGTTAATGCATCCCAGATCATATCACCTTTTTATTGCCCCTTATGTGGACCAATCATAAAAGAGAGTAAAAATGATAAATCAGGAAAGAGAAATCAAATGATTGGTTTATTTAAAATCCACCTAAGAGACGATAAATTGGTGATGTGATTTGGGGTGATATCCAGCATTACTCATTTATTTTTAATGTAAGGTGATTTACTCATGAAGTTCATAACCTACCAAACAAATTAGTCCATAAAAAAATAATTTACTTTCCATAATTAAAAAACTATATAATTAAATATTTTCGTACTACAAAATTCTAAAATCGAAATATTTTTATATTTACAATATTTTTTATTCTAAAACTAAATTATTCCGTAATTTTTTTTATTATATAACATATAATCAAATCACTTCCTTGAATCGTCAAACCTGAATATGTATTAAAAAATTAAAAAACAGGGGTAAAAAATTTAAATAACGTATATAGTTGGCTGACAGTATAAAAATTGTCGAGCGACACTGCAAAGCAATGGGTTGACACCACAAAATCGTGGATTGACAATGCAAAAATAGTGCTATATAAAAGTAGTGGGTTGACATTACAAAAACAATCGGGTAATTACCAAACAGTAGATTGAAAGTACCCTTCAAATTTTTACATAAACACATTTCTGCATTCACTCTAACATAAAACACTTCAAAATAAAATTATAATTTTTAAGATAAAGTGAATATATTGTGCAACCGGACACGTTGAAATATTTCAGAACAAAAAAAACATTGAAAAACAAGAAAACATAAAAAATAATTTTTAAAAGTTTCAATGTAAAAATTATTTCTTCGTCGTAATTTGGGTTTCACGATTGTTGATGGCGTAGCCAAGTCAGGTCGACGATGGTGGAGAAGTGTTCCCGAGTGGCGGCAGTTTTCTTGTGCAGGAGCGGCTTGGTGCCAAGCCGGTTTGATGAGGGTGGAGATTGGTTCCCAAGTGGAGGCAGCTTTCTTGTGTAGAAGAGCGGCTTGGTGGCCAAGTCGAGTTGTTAATGGTGGAAATTGGTTCTCCAGTGGCGAAGACTTTCTTGTGTAGACGAGCGACTGGTGTGAAGAGATGATTTTTTTTTTGTTTCCTGTGTGCAATGTGATGAGATGAGAATAGGTTTTAATAATTTTTTTTGTTTCTTGTGTTCAATGCGAAGAGATGAGTTTGAGGTTTTATGTTTCAATGTTTATTTTTTCTTTTATGTTTCATTATTTTTTAATGTTGAATTTTTCTTTTCTTTATTTTAAAGTTTATATTTTAAATTGGTGCTAAAAATGGGTTGTTTGTTTAGTAATAAATAATATGCTAGTTGATTTTTTATTAAATTAAAAATAAAGGGTAGATTGGAATACTTGAAATACTTTGGACCTTTTAAGAGGGTTAAAAAAACTAGACTTGTTAAGGGTTGAATTTTAGGTATTTAGTCTCTATAAGTTAATAACTCTTAATTCAAGTATAGTATTTTTTTTTATTGGTAAATCAAATTTTATTAAAATGAAGCTCAACTTCAAATATCTTTACATTCTAGCTTACTACTCTCTAAGGCCCAATATAGACATAAAAAGCTAAGCTATATAAGACATTTAAATTAGAACATTACAATCTTTCGGTAAAAAATAATAAGAAATCAAAAACCGGCCCAAAACATTAGCCCAACTTCTTTACTTCTATCTTCTTAATTAAAGTCACAACTTCTTTCTTTTTGAATATTTTCTTTTCAAGCTTAACATGAGCAAGACTATAAATTTTTACTCCAAATTTGCTCTTCATTTAGTCCATTACCACCATGCTCCCTGTCATTCCTTTCACTCCATATGCAGTAAATATAAGTAGTAAGAAAAATACTAATTACGTTTACTACTTCATCACATGCACAATTGAGAGTTACATCAATCAGCTCCCCCAATTCAACTGGAACTTTGTTATTATTACAGGTATCTAAAACTCTGCTCAGGATCCTTCTGGTGAAAGAGCAGCTAACCATAATATGATTAATGTCTTCTGTATCTGCTTTACAAAAGATACAATATGGGTTTACTTGCAAACCCCAGCTAACCATTCTCAATAATGTTGGTAATTTATCTTGAAAAGCGAGTCAGGCTATTATAGAACATCTAGGAATACATTTCTTAGCCCAAGCTATCTTCCACCACTTTTGTTCTTCTCCTTGATCAGTTAAACCATAGAGAGTCTTTCGAAATGAAAAGCCTTTCTTGTCACTATGAATCCAATGTTTTGTGTCATTTCCTTGATATAGCATGATTTTATCAAGGTAAGGTATCAATTTTCCTACACATGGAGGTAATCTCTATCTATCCCTTCCATAACAGCTATTAACAGTTTTATCGCAATTAAGATTATTATGCTCAAGATTAATGTTCAGTATTTCTTGCACCTCTTTTCCATTTAACCATTTATCCTAAATAAGGAAAGTGCGTTTTCCATCTTTGACTATACCTTATTTTCATCAATTGTTACCAGCTCCAAGATTGAGATTGTTTGATATCCAAGCTCCAAACACATCTACCCTTGGTAATATTCTGATTAACCCACAAGCTCCACAAAAAATTGTTTGACTGAGAATACATTCTCCAGAAGGAGAATAATAAACAAGATCTATTAAGGTCTTCAATATTAGGAATACCAAGTCCTCCATACTTTTTACCAGTGCAGACATTTTGCTAGGCAATTCTAGCTCCTGAGGCTCCATCTATATTACCCTTCCATAAAAAGCTGTTTATTTTCTGGTTAAGCTTGTATATCACATGTTTTGGTAGTAGAAATACTCTACACCAAAACAAAATCTTTCCAATGAGTACACTCTTTATAAGCTCAGATCTTCCTGCATAAGATAGAAGGTTTGAAGACCACTGAGTTATACTATTACAGATACTTTCTACTAACTTGTTTCCATCTGAAATTGTTAATTTTTTAGAATTAAGAGGAACCCCCAAATATCTTACAGGCATCTTGCCTATTTTGATGTTAAGAATGGAAGAAATATCTTGCTTTATATACTCATCAGTTGCGTCAAAATATAATTCACTTTTACTACAATTAATCTTCAAACCTGAAATCCTTGAAAACAGATCAAGAGCTTCTTTAATAACTTTAGCAGAGCTTCCATTATCTTTGAAGAATATTAATACATCAGCAGCAAAGATGATGTGATTCAGTATTAAATCTCTACATTTCTGATGATAGATAAATTGATTTTTCTGAGCCACGTGCTTGAATAAACTAGTAAAAATCTCCATGCACATAGCAAATAGATAGGGGGAGAGAGGGTCTCCTTGTCTGAGACCTCTCTTCCCTTTAAAATATCCTTGAATTTATGGATTGTAGATTATGTGTATATTAAGCATACGTGTGCATTATTTCTTTAGCATTACTACATGATACTTTTTAGTATTTTGCTCTAGGATCATTCATTGTGTTCTATTCTTCTTCTACTCCTACTTCTTCTTCTCTGTTTATTATTTGACTACCCTATTGTTCTTTATCTTTATTGTATCGGGACGATACAACTTTGAGTTGGGGGTCTTGACGTCTCCCCGTTTGTGATGATTTAATATTAGTTGGAGACGTCATTTTAGGTGTATTTATTAGAGTACATGTCGATTTTCTCATGATTCAGTACACTTTCCTATTTCGTGTCTTGATTTAATTATTTATTATTTTTAGAGCATATTGAGTTTAATTGTTTGTTAATTGTGAAGCTTTGAACATATATGGTAATTAATTAGATGCCAGTTTAATTCTAAGAGACAAGGGAAAGAGGATAAACAAGGAAATTGGAGATAAAGGAAAGAAATATGAAAAAGGAAAAGATAAAGTTGCCAAATAAATCTGAATTCCAGAAGCTACGAACATAAAAGTGATCATAACTCAAGATTGGCTAGGAATTTGGAAGAATGGTCTGAATCAAAGTTATAGAGCTTTCTGAGACAGTCTTTCGACTATTGGAACGCGTCAAACGGATAAGTATTGAAGGAGTTACAGCCAAAACAAAACAGCACCAGAATCTTACCTTTTCTGTATTTTAGGGTAACGAATTTGAGTTGGGCTAGGAGTCCAATACCTATCTTCTACTCCAAGAAACGTTTTAGGGTTTCTTATACCCTATAAATACACCCTCTTATCAGAAACAATACATCATCGGCAGACCTTAAGCCAAGAAGAAGCTTACAACAAGAGAAGAGAAGTCTGGAAGAAGTTGAACACCATATTATGTCATCTTCAACCTCCAAATCTGTAATTGTTTTCTTTTCTTTCTTTAGTATGAATGAAATAATTTTAGCTTGAGATTTAGCATGTATGTATGAACCCTAGTTCTTTCTATCTGATTTGGGATACTTCGTATTTAATTTGAATTCATGTTTTATTCTCTGTTTATGTGTTTTGATTTATTGACTGTTTTCCTTGCGGTTGCAAACGTATAGGATTACCTTAATAATAGTTAGATGGTCGCCGGAAGGGGTGTTTAACTATTGAAACACCACATAACGTCTAGCATAAGAATTTGGTCCTGACAACTCCAGCCTAACTAGATAGTCATTAGGGTTTGTTTTAATCACCATATCACCAATTGAAGGAATTGTTTGCTTAGGGCCTTGGTAGCGCTTGATAACCCTATTTTAAACTGCCCCGTGGTTGTGTCGTAGCCCCCTTAGTCGCTCTCAAGGTCTAAGGAATGAGAATTTAGAATCCTGATTATTGTAATACTACATGATTCACCCTTACATGTTAGAATAAACAAGACTAGTGGGGATTACTTGCTAATTTCTCGAGCTAAACTCTCATACTATTTGTTCTTTGCTTATTTACTTTTCCTGTCTATTAATTTATTAGTTTAATTTTCTATTTTCCAAAATCAAACAAAAATCTCTTTTCTTTTATTTTCCTGCGTATTAATCTGATCAAGCTTTATTATCTGCACTTGATAAATTGCATAAGTTCTATCTAACTTTCGTAGTCTCTGAGGAACAAATCTTATTTATCATTAAAACTTGCATTCGTCATGTATACTTGCAGAACCGTGCTCAGGTTAGGGTGTTTATTTGCACTTATTTTATTCATTATTTTATCACACCTTAGGCGACACCAACAATATACTTCCACTTAAATCACGTCACATCATGGATAATATATTGGATGGTATATATCATCACTTTAAGTCAACATTACTTCTCCTTGGCCTTCTTGATCAAAACATCTCCTAAAAATAATTGGAAAATAGAATATAGGGTGATTGACCTATAGGGTCTTGGAGATTATTTTCCTGCCACAAAGAAACTAGTAGGAATGTTACTTCTTAAAGGGACCTCAAAGATGACCAAATACTAAAATACCCTTACAAACACTAAAAGACAAAAAGAGTGATATCACTGTTCATCTTTTCTCTCCACTACCCACCTACCTCCGACCTCCAACCACCGACCTCCGGCTGCCGGAAAAAATGACGAGAATCGGAAAAATTGGTGAGTTTCTAAAAAATTGATAAGTTTCCAAAAAAAATGATGAGTTTCATCAAAAAATGGTGAGTTTCGGCAAAAAATGACGAGTTTCGGCAAAAAATGGTGAATTTCGGCAAAAAGTGACGAGTATACAATAAAAAAGCTGAGTATACAATAAAAATAATGAGTATTATTAAAAAAAGATGAGTATCACATTACAACACATTATTAAATCCAAAACAACTAACTAATTACAACAAAAAAGGAAAAACCTAATTAATAAAAAAATTAAGTAAACACGTTTGACCAGATCTGGAAAAAAAACCCTAAGCGTGCACAGTACGCGAATCAACAAAAAAAATGCAGCTTCTTCATCTTCTTCAATGCTGGACTCTCCTCTCTCAGCCAGCCATGGCTTCACTCTTTCCGGCAAAAGACTGTCGAGCACCACCAAGCATTTCTGCACTATTTTGTTCACCACCAAAGCAGCAGATCCGGCGAGAATCGTTGTTGAAGCCTCCTTCAAGCGCTGTTGTACTATCTTCCATGGCTTCTTACGGAGGTGGAGCATTGCCGGAGCTGACATCTCAGATCTTGCACCACCAACCACAAAACGACGAGTTTGCACCACCGCTGGAGAAGACCAGCAAGCTCCGAGATCTTCGCTGGATCGAGAAGAAGAAGACCAACAAGCTCTGAGATCTTCAATGGCTGAAACTTTGAGATCTTCACTGGATCGAACAAGTAAGCTCCGAGATCTTCAATGGCTGAAACAACGAACACAACTTCGAGATCTTCACTAGATCGAACCAGCAAGTTGTTGCTGGTGTTTGCTTCGCCGGAAAAGGGAGCTCCGGTTTGGTTGAGATGAGAGAGGTGAGCTCGGTGGTGGTGGGATGGCCATATAGAGAGGAGAGAGAAGAAAGGGTTGTGAGAAGAGGTAGGTTACGGGAAATGAATTTAAGCAGAGAGAATGTGATAAATAACTATATCTAGGAGAAGAAAAACAAAAAGGGGTAGGAATGTAATTGAGAATTTAGTCTATAGTGTTAAAATCTTATTGAGGTCCCTAATAAGAAGAACAAAAGAAGGGGGTTGGGTTAGGTCTAGTGGGTGTGTGCTCAAGACCCCTTGGGTCAAAATCTCTAGAATATATAGATGATCTTTCCAAAATATTTTATTTTGTTCTTCTTTCTTCAAGTATATATTAAGATTGCACATGTATGAACCTAGTTATGATTTGGGATTTATTTTTTATGAAATTTGGAATTACATGTTAATTTAATTAGATTTTGGATGCCTTGTTGATTGTAATTAGTGTGCTCAATGTTTATTCATATGATTTGGCCAATTACTTTTAGGTATTATACTGAACCACGGATGGGTGGGAGTTTAATTTGCAGAATTAGAATTCAAATTGTTTTGTTGAGTTTGAAAGTCGGAAGATCTAAACTAGCTAGATAGTCTATAAAGGGTTTGAATTTAGATGTTATATAATTTTGTAGGATCACTCGTAAGAGATTCTTAGAATTAGATTGCAACTCCTACTTACCCGAGATGTATTTAGGGTGATTTTAGTATCTTGATTAGTAAGTAAGTTCCCAACTTAACCTTAGATGAAGAATAATCTCATATCATACTAGTTGTGAATGCGCAATCTTGAGTTATATCTCTATATTGTATCTTAATCATTACTTTTAGTTCTTTATTGTCGTCTGAGTTTATTATTAGCTCTTTAATTTGTAGTTAGTATTTTAATTATTCTAAAAACCAAACAATATATTTTAAAATTTAATTTTACCTAAACGAGTGTCTAGATTAAAGATGAAACTACGTGTTAATTTCTTATTTTCAGTAGAAAATAACATTGTCTTATCACTTGTATTACTTGTGATGATTTGTACATTTGCGAGATTTTTTTCAAAAGTTGATTTTATATCACGTCTCAAGAAATACCATGAAGTATCATCTATATAATTTTCCTCATCAATCTATCAACCTTATTACAATAAAGTTTGGTGTATAATATATTTACATAATTACATAACCTTGTCACTTTAAACATGGTACATAGTAAGAATTTAGTCTGTAGACCATATCTTCTGCAAAACTCAAAACTAATTATCACTTGTTACAATAATTAATAGAAAAAGATTGCTGAAAGAGATGGCAAAGATTTACTCTAAATTTCTCCAAAGTCAGATACAAAAAGCACTCATCAAACATGGTGGACAACCTAACCAATATCATCGGCTATCTATAAAGTAGTCAACAATAATGACCATAAAGTTACCAAACCATTATGGAAAATTATGGACAAATATGATCATTGTGATAGTGAAGTCGTGATGCAATAACTTGTGACAATAGTAAATATAATACCTCATCATCAACTACTATTTATCCATAGAAATTGTCTTGTGGTGTTGTTTGGTAGTGTTACCATCATTTTGCTTCAAAATGTCTTATTGTGATGAAAGTCTTTTTTACTTGTGTGGTATACCCTTATACCTCGTTTCGTTATTGATAATGCATGTTGTTCAAGCTATTAGATCTCCTAGCGAAAGATATAACTGGAAAACCTTGTAAATCCTAAAATTAGATTAACAATTCCTTGGTTAGATTTATTGAATTAGAGGACAACTAACCATATGCATTACTGGTTAATACCCTGAACCTCACTAAGTCTTTTTAATGTTTACACACGGACAAAAATTCATGAGTCCTTTAGGAGGAGCAAGTGAGATTCTTGGACTATTAGCTATATAAAATAAGAAGGTATAATAACTAGATTTGAACTCACCATTTTCTTAAAGTGACAGACTAGCATATTTATGGCTTTGCTTCAGTATGTCAGCTTGCTCTCCTAAAAAACAAAACAAGAATTGGCAGTTAGGGAGGTGTCTTTAAGTAGGCATGTTACCTATGTTTATTACTTAAAAATTCAATTTCATATTGGTTTCTTTTTAATGAAAACTCTTACTGTGTCAGTTTAACACTTTATCTTAATAAGAAGTGAGAAAATGTGTCATAGATCAATCTTATGCAGCCGAATAACACTATGATTTTAGAAGATTGATTAGTGTTCATAAGACTCGCTATAAACAACCAATATTTCTACAAAGTACGTAGGAAAATGCTAATAGAGCATCAAAAGGACTATTAAAATCGACCTTCTGTTGCTTGCTAGTATTAAAACACAAATAAAACTTGTTCTGAAGTAGAACTAAAAATACAGGGAAAATGACGATATGAAAGAAAATTAACTTCAAGAATCAAAACTCGTGTAAATTAATTCAACTTTCAATTTGATCCTAAGTCTCAAGCCAAATTCCCAAGAAAGCTGTACAAATCCCTGATTGAACAGGAGATCATCCAAACAGAAAATAAAAAACAAGAACCAATTAAAACATTTCTAACGATGATTTTCAGTCTTCATTGTTGGAGAACGGGTTCAATATCCTTTAAAAGTCCAACAACTTGTTGCATACTTGGCCGCTTCGAAGGTACATCAGCAGTGCATAAATATCCAATCTTTAAAGCCTCAACAATTTGTGTCACAGCTCCTGTTCCTCGAATCTTTGGATCAATAGCTATCGATCCCTCGTTCTTTTTTACTAATCCCCTAACCCAACTCACCAAATCTCCTTCTTTCTCTGAATATTCATCTTCAACAGGCTTTTTCCCGGTAATTAACTCGAAAAGAATAACCCCAAATCCATAAACATCAGACTTTGGTGTAGCTTCCTTCAGGGAGGCGGTTTCCGCCTGAAGAAGCTCCGGTGGCACATATCCCGGTGAGCCACAAGTTATCTCATCCTCAAGAGTATTACCGAAAAGTTTTGCTAATCCAAAATCAGACAACCTTGACTCATAATTCATGTCCAAATACACGCTACTCGCTTTCACATCTCTGTGTATTATAGGCGGTGAACATCCATGGTGAAGAAACGCTAACGCACGAGCCGTTCCAAGTGCGATTTTATGCCTGAATCTCCAAGTCATTAACAACCCTTCAAAGCCAACATTCTCATGAAGCAAATTCTGCAAATTTCCATTCTCCATATAACCGTATAGCGCTAATCTTTGATCTCCGGCTAAGCAATATCCGATGAGTGGAACGAGATTCGGATGCTTGATTCGACCTAAATACCCGAGCTCTTTTGCTGCTTCTTGATCCGTCATGGTGGACCCATGTACCAAAACTTTAACCGCTACATGTATTCCACCCGATAATACCCCTCGATAAACAGGGCCGAATCTTCCTTCAGCTAATAACGTACTTCGATCGAACTGAGAAGTCGCGGATAATAAATCCGCGAAAGTGAAATTCAACAACGGCTTCTCAAAAATCACAACTGAAACGGAGGTTGCTTCTTTCACATCGGCTGTCCAAGTAGTTGAATCGGTCTGAAACGAAAAAGGCCCGGAAATGTTTCGTTCTTCCTTATTAGCCGACATTTTTGTGTTCCTTCGACAACCAAAAGCTAAGAAAATTAAACCAACGAGTAAAAACACCATTGACATAGTTAAAGCTAGAGCAAGCTCGAGTCCCGTGTGTTTATGAGTCTTCTTCTTGAAAAGATCCGGGTTAGCAGCTATCGGACAGCTATTTAATGACCCAATAAAAGCTGATTGAAGGGTCTGTGTGGAAATCTCGGACCCACAAAAAGTTAAGTTGTTGAACGAGAAGTTATACCTCTCCATCCATGGGAGTTTTCCCAAGATCGATAAAGGGATTTCTCCGCTTAAATTGTTGTAAGAGACATCAAGAATCTGCAAGCTTTTGACGCTTAACAAAGGAATGTGGCTAGTAAGATGGTTTTCCGAAAGATCGAGTGTTTTCAAACTACTCAATCTTGCGATTTCGCTAGGAATTTCACCGATTAAATTATCCCCGGACAGATTTAAGTACTCTAAAGTATTGATCATATCAATTTGTGGAAACTCTTGGGTACTAAATCTATTATGTGCAAGATTGAGATGTGTAAGGTTTTGAGCTACTTTTAAGACAGAAAATGACTCTCCACTAAGTGCATTCTCAGACAAATCGAGATAAACAAGACGAGAACCAATATTTACCTGAGAAATTTCTCCATCGAATCGATTTCTGCTTAAATCAAGAACCTCCAATTCCTCTCGGAAAATGTTAACAACAGATCCCTTAAACAAATTCCTCGAAAGATTGAGATGAATTAACGAAACCATCCCTGTAAAATCTTCATCACTTCCAATAATATCATTCCCAGCAAGACTCAAAAACGTTAATTTTGGAAATGCAGAAGCAAAACCATTAGGAATTTCGCCGTTCAGCTTATTTTCCGAGAAATCGAGAGTATTCAAAGAATGACACTGAAGCAACCCCAATGGAATATTCGATTCGAATCCATTTTTGTTGAGTTTAAGCATCTGTAAACTAGCAAGAGAGCTCATAGCTTCAGGAATACTTCCACTAAAACTATTACTCGAAAGATCCAAACTTTCGAGCAAACCGAAATTTCCTATATTACTTGGAAGGCTTCCATAAATTCGATTAAATGAAAGATTAAGATACTTTATAGAACCCAAACTCCATAAATCAGAAGGGAAAGCAGTAATTTTATTATTACTCAGATCCAAATATTGCAAATTTCGGAGTTTCCCAATGGTGGTATCAGGGATTACACCAGATAATCCCATACCTGAAAACACCAACTTCACCACATTTTCTCCATTACCATCACAAAATACACCTCTCCATAGACAAAAAGGTGACGAAAAGTTGTACAGTTCTGGAGAATCCTCCACACCCATCTTTTGTAAGAAATCAGACACAAAGTAGCCATCTGTGTTGGGTTGTTGACTAGCAAAAGTACTAAACACTAGTGTCAGAATAAAAAATAAACCAAGAAAACAAAAACCCATTTTCAATCAAATTTAAAACTCACTATTTTGTAAGAAAGATTGGAAACCCCACCACCTTATAATTTTTAAAACATGAGTTTTACTATGATTTATCAACTTATCCAACACTAAGTCAAAAAATCAGTCAAGTGCCAAAACTCACAAATTTGTAAGAAAAAGTAAAACGTTATAAAAATTCCTTATTTTTCTCAAAAGAGGTTTTTTGACTATATATTATTCCCCTTTTTTAAGACTGAGATAAAAACCAATCACCATTTACAACCCCAATTCACCCAAGAAGACTATTGAACACTTGTTCTTATGAAAATTTCAAGAAAAGGATGGAATATATGTGAAGTAGAATGAGTATCACATGATTGATAAAAGCTGCAAAACACAAGTCAGAAACAATTGGGATTTTGTGAAGAGAATTGAAGTTGTTGCTTGTGTGAAGAGATGAAAGGAAAATATGTCTGACCTTTTCTGTCCATGCAGGTGTAATACAGACAACAAAGAAAACAACCCAACTGAATATATCTGTCTTTGCATATATGGAAAAAAAGGTGAAATTTTTTAGGTAATGTTTGTTGGGAATGTATAATTTGACAGTGAGGAGTAGTCAGCCAGAAGTTGAGCTTCATGAATGAAAATGCTTTATGGTATTGCCTTTTGGGTTGGTGAAATTTTTTATAGTACATGTTGGAAAATATTTAATATGAAAAATGTGACATGATGGTGCAGGTGCATTATGTTCACTTATTGTTTACTTTCTATCAAGTGAGTAGTTTGATGGTTATAGATTTTTGGAAAAAAAAAAAGATAGGTTATAGATTTAGAGATTTATAATACTATATCCATTTTACAATAATAATTTCTTAAACTAAAAAAATTATTCTCTTATGAACAATCCCCCTCATCACAAAACTAATCAAGAATTAAATAAATAATCACAAAGCTAATCATAGAATTGTGTGAATGAGTAGAGATGAAATCCAAAACATTATATATGAATTAGGTTCAGACTATAATATCCAATTGTATAGCAATAAGCTATATACTTAGGGTTTTAATTTGGCTCTGGTGTAATAGACAAGACATAACAAGTTATGACGAAGAATGAATGACAATCATTTATGAGTGCTTGACAAATATTTCTTCATGGATTTGGCAAAGGTGACCCTGATTCAACAAGTAAGACTCTAAAAATCTCGCTTTAGTTAAATATGCATGATGAATACTTTGATCTTGAGATTTTTCCCTTTTGCACCATAAGATAATATTCCTTATAGTAGGACACTATAAAGTCAATCCAATCCATCCTCCTCCCCTTCCCCTTTAGTAAAATTATATAGAGAATTTAGCTAAGATGCCTCAATTTTCAATGGATCAGCCCTTGGTACCACGTTAGTGTATAGAGGAATAAAAATAATAATTGATAGTGTCACATAATAAATCTCTATTAAAAGTGATTTTGTAAGAAATCGAAGACTTTGCAAAGACGCATCACCAACTATTTATAGAAAGTTAAAAGATGGAAAGACATCCATTAATGTAGATATATGACTTTGCAGGAGATACACATATGGCTAGGACTAGTGGTCAAGGATGCCTACTACCACAGTGTAGATCATAGGTTCATAATCATTGTGTTTTAAATTGTTTATTTTTTTAATATAAGCTTCTTTTGTAATATGTTTATCCGAATTTCAACACTCAATTCATATTTCAATTCTTAATATATTTGACCATATGATAGAATTGTTCCTAACCATGCCAGGTTCCATTCTATCACAGAAAACTATTGTTATGGACTCAACTTTATCATTCTCGCCTTATGTGGTCTCTAATATATGGATTTTTAATCCCCCAATGGCTAAGTGTATAGTGTTTTCTTAATCCTAAGAAGATTATATGCTTAAGATTGAATTAGAAGATGCTTAGGGTAATCATCAGCCTTTATTTACAAATAAGAAAGATTTGGTTGAGAAAATTATGCTTGTGAATTGTTGTATCCCCTAAGGTCCTGGAGTCAATCAGATTTCATTCTATCAAAACTATGAGGAGTCTTAATACCCGGTATTTGTTCACTCTAAATCCACAATAAAGTGGTCAAGTTGGTGCTTCAAATATTGGTGTTTTCCATACTTGCCCAATTTTCCTTAAAACCTCTCATGAATATGGGTGTTCCTTTAAAAGAGGGGTGATAGATCCTATTATTTTGAAGTATGGATGTATGATGGATTCCGTAGCTGACCTTTCATGATGTTATATCTAAGGTGAACAAGGGCCTAACAAAGCTTTGCAAGATTATT
The DNA here is from genome assembly GCA_029959085.1 of Nemophila menziesii. Taxonomy (NCBI): domain Eukaryota; kingdom Viridiplantae; phylum Streptophyta; class Magnoliopsida; order Boraginales; family Hydrophyllaceae; genus Nemophila; species Nemophila menziesii. The sequence continues at coordinate 69,135,783 of JARWIR010000003.1, read as the reverse complement.
AATGTTATCATGCATGGAATTTGCTTGACATCATTGAGCTTCTCTTCCTAGGAGTTTGGTATGTTGATGAAAAGAGATGTTATCATTCTCTGCAAATTCATTTGACTTTTCAATACACCATTTCATCAATAATCTTGGGTGAACTAGATTTGAGTGAAATTACGATGGACCGCAATTCTTGTTACTCGTAGAGCGTGGTCTTATTTCCATTGGTACATGAAAAAGAGCTTGAGGAATCTAGAGTCTGCCTAAGATACAAAATAATGAAGGACGGCCTACATAAAAATGGACTACTCATATTTGACCCCTCTAATTACTGGTGTTTTTCTTGAGAATGATTTGTTAATTCCATGATTTCCCACACGCTAGGCCCACTTGAGAAAAAACCCATGGAAAAATAGCAAATTGGGGTGTTAGTTTCTGATGATATCCCGTGAAAACCTTATTTTGGTACATTTGTATTTTATCGATCTAGAACAGTGTAGTTTCAATTGCTCTCTCGTTGCATGATGGATCCTTCTTAATCATTTTCATTTTGTTGGCCATATCCCCTCTTTTGGAGAGCCCGATGGCAAACGTAGATATAAATTTCGACTTAGGAAGTTGTTTGTGTACTATGAGACTTTTGTGTCGATGATGGTGTTAATTATCCATTTATTTTCTTTACAAGTTATGTTCTTTCCCACATTTGTGTGGTGAGAAGATGTTTCCTCAACTACGACCCCTGTCGTGGCGAGATTTATAAACTAACGGGAGAGTGGATTGTGTAAAAGGATGAAACAATGCTACCAAATTATTTTATAAATAACGATATGTTGTCTGTGAGGTTCTTTGTATTTTAGTTTGTATTTTGTTTATTATTACTCTATGTATTACTGATTTTTTTGGGAAAAACTAAACACGAGACCTCCTTTATATCCTCACCCGATGTCAAACCAATTGAACCCTCTGATTGTTGAGGTCATCGCAAAACCTCGTGTTTTGGTAGATTCGTGACTAGCATTCTTTGCAATCGTGTCCACCTAGGCGTTCAACCATCATAGAATATGTTTGAAACCGATCAGGACAAACTCACCGGCCATTTGGCAAATACGTCTAAGGATCGGTTGAACTTTCCAGCTTGCTACTGACACCCGCCTAATACCTTGTATAAGTTCAAAGTTATCTAGTACTGTCTTGTCTTCCTTTAGGAATTACTTGCATTTGGCTGTCTCTTTCATTACTACAATTGCTTCCATTCTAAAATTGAATCACATATTACAGTTTCCTTTGTTTCAACTTTGCATCTCGTGTTCTTGTGGAATTGTAATATTCCAATTTATGTTTCCTCATATGGATTCTTGAAAGATGCATCACATAAAAATGATCGATGTATCTATCTCTGTTGTTGCCTCTTCTTGAAAAGTCGGAGCCCTTGTGATATTATGTTGTGTTGTAGCTATCCGTTGAGCTCCATAAAGTTTTTCCATATGATTGTTTGATACATTTGTAGTTGTTATAATTATCGGAGAAAAAATTAGTTTAAAAATGAATAATAGAAAAAGAGATTTTTACCCAACGGGACTTGAAGACACCCCTCATGTCCTTTCCCAACCTCACTTATCTTCTCTTCTTACTAAAGACCTCAAATAAGATTTTACACCATAATCCAAAAATCCAATTACATTTTTCATATATATATATATACTAATTTTATTTCAGATTTTATCTAAACCCTAGAATTATTATTCTCTTATCTCCTCTCCCCTTTCTCTTTTTCTATTTCATACGCAAAAAAAAATGCTCAGGCCAAAAAAACAAACGGTGAATCGAACAGAAATGGAAGTTTGATGCAAGACCTCGCCTGAGGAGGAGATGTCGTGATGTTCCGCCATGAGATTCCAGCACCGGGAAGAGATCTCCTCCATTTGTGTGCAGCAATGGCCGGAGAAGAAGGCAGCAAAGGTGCATCAATGGCCTGAAACACTGGGGGTGGCGTATCCTGATCTCCAGCAATGGGTCCCAACAAAGGTTCGAAGCTATATCTGTGTTGATGTTCTGTTTGAGGCCAAATCTTGCCGCCTGCAGAAGACAACTGTCGGTGAGATCCAGCGGTGAAGAGAGCCTCCGTTCTTCTCTTCTCAACTGCTTATTGGACCTTCGGCGTGGGCTCGAGCTCGAGAGTGAGCGGCTATGGTGCCAGCGAAGTTTGGTCTCGAGCCATGGTTGACTGTTTTGACTGATCCATTTCGACGAGTAACCATGGAAGTGAGGCCACCAGTGTGAGATCAGAAAAAGCACAGCTTCGTCCTGCAGCAGCTCAACCATCGATCTCAGTAGCCAAGTCGCTCTTCTTCAGAAGCCATGCCTCTCTCCTTCTTCAGAATTCAAGTCGTTCTTCTTCTTCAGAAGCCAAGCCGAACAAAGTATTGTTGTATTTCTTTTTTTGGTTCGTAAGATCTGGTTTGTAAACGTGTAGGTGAAGCATGTATTTAGTTAGTTTTTTTTCATTTTCTGTTGTAATTAGTTTTTTTAAAATTAGTTTGAAATTGTAATAAACTATAATGTTAAGGTTATTATTCTTTATTTTTTTTAACACTATTCATTAATTTAATCGAATACTCACTGTTTTTTTATAGAGTACTCATTGTTTTTTATGGAGTACTCTATTCATTTTTTTCAATACTCTATACTATTTTTTTTATACTCTATACTTTTTTCAGCGGTGGATGGTGGTCGGAGGCCAGTGATCTTTGAGATCCCTTTTAAAGAAATAATATCTCACCAGTTTCTATAGGATATTAATTTAGTCTCTAACCTTCTATGTATTATTTACACATAAAAAAAATTATAAGTAAAATATTAAAGAATAGAAATATAGTACTTATAACGTGATTAATCTTATTTTGCATTATCCATATCTTAAAATTAGGGAACATGATAGATGTGTGTGATGAGACAAACACCCCCTCTCTATCTCTCCAGTTGGTGGACCATGTTCTTTGAGTGTGGCTAACAATCTGTATCTTGTTTGTCGAATGATTTGATTTCGAGTAATGCTGGGTATCACCCAAAAAGGTATCACCTAAACATCACCCATGATGTGGCGGTTAGGTGGACTAATCATGCATATTCTCTTTCCAGGTTTACTTTTTTCTCTCTCCTTCATGATTGGTCCACCTAACCGCCACATCATGGGTGATGTTTAGGTGATATATTTTTGGGTGATACCCAGCATTACTCTTTGATTTCACTTAACTTGTGATCAAATTAAGATATAAACATATATCTTAGGTCCAACTTCATATCAATCGATTGACTTTAGCTTTATTATCTACAAAAAGTCCTTTTTGTTGGGTTGTTAGGGACCCATACCCACTTTATTATTCTTCACAATAATATTAGCAATTCATAATCTATTGATTAATTTGCACTCCAAGATTTAAAATTTGTCCATGAACAATGATTTAAAGACATTTTGAGAGTTCAATAAAAACTTCGAAGAAAGGAACTAATCTACTGCCACAGGCACAGCCATGCTACACGAGGTTATGAAAAAGTCACTCATGTTGATGTGGGTTTTACAACTTTAACCTCTGAAAAAAAATAAAAATTGCTACTTTAATGCTTCCAACAGTCGATCTTTTTTTTTTTCCAAAGAAAATAAAAAAAATACAATCAGTTATCTTACACCTCCTTTCTTATACATTATATTAACAAAATCATTAGCCTCCAAAAGATTAAAGGACTTTCTATTCGATGAGTCGATTCCAAGTCGAACGTATTTTGCGGCAAGATCAGTCACTTCGTCAAAATCTCTTGAGATGTGATAAATTTTTCATAAAGGAATTTTCTAATCCATTTCCAGATCTCATCAACAATTGGACGGATTTTTCAATAAATTTTTCAAACTTTATTAATACCTTGTACAATTTCAAGGTTGTCGGAGTAGAAAGAACAACTCCGAAGGTTGAAATCCGTTGGACCGTTGCGGATCTCATAGCAAGGAGAATAGCCCAACACTCACTTTCTTTGGCACTACTAAGTTGACACCTTCTTGTTTGTTTATCAATAATATCACCTTCACTATTGATAGCTATAGTCGCAATTCCCGCTGGTTCTCAATCCTCTGCGAAAGATATATCGTTGAACCAGATAGTATCAGTCGCATCCTGAAGGACAATATTACATTCCTCCCTACTATTATTGTCACCCATAGACCTCGTATTATTACAATTACGAATAGAACTAAAGCGTTCGTTAATAGTCTTGTTTGTTTTATTAGTTGTCTCATTAACCATCTATTTTTTCTTTTCAAACAATCCTTCCATTCTACCTTTCCATATATTCCATATAGTGAAAAAAATACTAGTAGTGATAAGATTTTTCTCCATTATAAATCCAAGTAACTCTACCTAATTCATTTTTCTTTTGAAAGATCACTAATAAAATTTTAAATTATCATCTATTTTTTTATTATCTATTATACCCTTAAAATAATTTATATTCATTATATATATATATCAAATAAATACCCCCAAACTCAAAATATATCTCACCCACGCTCATTTTTCTATATTTATATATTTTTTAGCTTATTCTCTCCTTGCTCTCTATTCTCTCTCTCCAACAAAAGCTACAACTCTCAGATCCGTGTTCAAATTTTTTGTTCAAGTTTCTCCAATAAAATCTATATAGCAGTGATTCAAGTTTTATGTTCAAACTTCTCCCGCAACATCTTCGTAGCTTCTCTATTTTTCCGAGCTCCATTTATGCACATCAGCTTTGATGGTTTCGATGATGAGATGATTCAGCTCGTGGTCTGCTTTTAATCTCCGTTCACGCTACGGCGTTCGTGGAAGAAAAGCTCCGGGTTCATGAAGAAGACAAAGTGGAAGCTTTGTTTTTGTGTTATGTTCAGATTTTGTGTAGTACTCATTGCTTTTGCGTTTAACACTCAGTAATTTTATGTAATATTCATGCTGTGATTTTTCAATACTTAGTAATTTTTGTGTTGATACTCATTCATTTTGCGAAATACTCAATGTTTTGTGTTTTATACTCAGCGATTTCGTGTTAATACTCAATGAATTCAAATGATACTCAGTGAATTTTCTAAATACTTAGGTAGTGATCGATATGTTGTAATGGATTTAGACAGGAATGTAATGAGGTTGGGAATATAATAAACTTTGTAATCATTATACAGTTCTTGGTATGCTATATGAATAGGGTGTAATGGTTGTTGATTTCAACCTTGTGCTAACATCTAGTCTAATTAATTAAGATTGTAAATGAATTATTTAAGATATAAGGTGATGATATTTGTCACCCTTTTTGTATAAAAGGGTGACATGAAAAGGGGTGACATATATCATTACTCTTAATAAAATTATATTAGTTTGTTAAAAGAAAATATCTATTACGGTTACGATTGTAATGGGTCATTCATGAGTAGTAGCTATGTAATGGAAAATACAATTTTCATTGTAATGTGATTACGGAAGGAATGTTATTACGGAGTTGATTACGACGTACCAATCACGGTAATCATGTTTAGATCAGTAATGTCATTACATTACTGGTCTCATTACAACAAACAATCACACCCTTAGTGATGTTACTGAGTACTCGGTGAATTTACTAAGTATAAGTATTGTGATACCAAGCGAAATTTACTGAATACTCAATGAATTTACTGAGTACTAAATTTACAGAGCATGAGTATTATTCTTTATAGATTTTACTGAGTACTCAGTAATTTTACTGAATACATAATTCATTAATGAGTATTTAACACAAAGTCACTTAGTATTAATGAAAAATTACTAACTATTAAGTATTAACACAAAATCACTGAGTATTTAGAAATCATAAAATTAACAGTAAATTAATGAGTATTAACGCAAAATCACTGAGTAGTATGCAAAATCATTGATTATTACATAAAATTGTTAATAGTTCTCTAGAAAAATCAAGAATCTTATACTTCTCCATATATCTACATGTGAAACCATTAAATCTCAATAAAAGCTTTGAACACTAATCGTGGTTTCAGCTCAAATCATTGTTGCTGGAAACTCCTACTGTAAGCTTTGAACGTCCATGAAACTTTGTATGGTCGTGGATGCTAGTTGAATAACCACGAAGGGGGCTGCAAACGGAGCTGGAGAAATGGAGGCGCAAATGATTTACCTAGAAATGGAGTTGCTCGAAGAAATGAAGAAATTGAGTTGCTCGGAGGAGAAAGAATGGTTGCTTGGAGGAGAGAGAAAATGTAATGTGGAATGTGTATAAAATGTGTGGCTTATATATACCCTAAAGGGTACTATTACACATAAGATCTCAAAGGCTCTTTTGAAGAAAAATATATCCACACATTTTCTATTAGACACGAAGATGGTCTCCAAGATCCCATAAAATTCCTCTAATAAACATGTAAGAAAAACTTAAATAAAATTTCATGTCAACTAATAAGAGTAATGATAAACGTCATTTTTTTTCATTTTTTTTATCACCCTTCTATATACTCATATATGGTTTGATTTCTTTTAATATAATTTAGAAAAAGAATTAATTAGTATAAAAATCAAATTAAATCATGTAAATATTGTTGGGTACATGTACATGAAGTAAAGAAATCCAAAAATAATTTTATGCTTTGTCCTTTTTCTCACATCGAAAATTTTCAAAGAGTTTTCATATCATATTTATTCTCTTTTACATCTATATAGTTTAAAAACTTAACCTGGCGTGTATGGTCGTGGAGAGACTTGCATAATTAAAAAAAACTTATTTGGATTCGGGTGCTTATCTGATCTAGCTATGAGACTCCTACTCATTTGAAAGGTTATCAAAAAACGTTCACCTTCAATGCTCTGAACTTCCATCCCCTATGGTCATATTGACCAGGAAGAAACTCCCTGTTAGTGACAGCGAGACGAGACGTGACATGCGTGGCTGTAGGAGACTTTGGGAATCAAAATAACTTATTTTGGGAGCCAGATACTTATAGGAGCTGGATATGAGACTCCTACCCATTTGAAGGGATGTCATAAAACTTTCAATATCAATGCTCCAGATTCCCATCTCCAGCGGTCTGGTAAACCTGGAAAGAAACCCCATGTTTTTTGATTAGTTGTTACAGGTTTTTCAGCAGTTACAAATTCATTTTAAAAACGTGTGTTCCCCTTGCTGCAATTCCAGTCCATGTTCATGCATGATTTTCAAAGGTTTTGAAACGGTTTTTGGCTATAATACCTTGTCTCTTGCTGGAGATTAATGCCTTTATGGCTTTGGTTTTTTGGGGGCTATATATACCATGTTTCAGTAATTCATTTGAGACACGAACAACAACTACTATGAATTGCAATACCAATAATGAGAGCTAAAAGTAGATTACAATTCCTTTTTGTGAGTGCTCACATCTGACGGTTGTAATAGTCATACCCGTGGGAGCGACTGGTGATAACATTGTTTAGCATCCCGGTTGTATCGGGAATCATTTTAATGCAGGGATCGAGTCATGCATACAATTACTCTTGTTTATACTATATTTATATTATGTAATTTTAAACTTGTTGCAAAACCATATTATTTTCAATAATATATACAAATTGTTGTTATTTTTTGGATTTAGTCCATTATTTTTAGCTAATAAACCTTTAGGAGGTGATAAGGGAGTGATACACAAAAGTTGATAACAATTATTACTCAATGAATAAAATTGATTAGGTGTTCTTTTTATGTATCAATCTGGGCAAATTCGATTTTAAATTTTGTTTCCATACATTTGAGGCTCAAAGAGTCGTAAGTTATAACTTACAAATCCTTCACGGAAAGTTTAAAACATCTCTAGTTACCGAACAACTACTCTTATCCCTAGTGATCACTCTTCAAAGATAATCAAGTGGATCAACATCTTGCACCGGACTAACACACAATTCCGCTCATTTCTCTGCCAGTAAACCTACATATGCGTTAATCTCTCGATAGATGCGATTGACATCGAATGACAGGTTCTTCCGTAGAATTTCCATGCAATCTCGTCCCATTTGATAAGGTCCGCTCTGAAACTACGACCACCTTTCACTAGCATATGAAACTATATGATAAAGTACTCTAATTATTAATGTAGTTATCGACGCTTTAGTTTAGATTTTAGTGCACGCAAAAAACTATAATATTAATATTTACCTTTTTCCACTTTTAATGTTTTTCAGTAATATAAGTTGTAAGTAAGGGTGAAAATAAGACGGAACGGGGCACGGAAAGGGTCTATTGAAAAAAATGATTGTTTTTCGGAATGGCTTTTTCATTCCGATCCCGAAAATATCAAAATTGGAAAAAATCCAAATTCGGAAATTAAAAAATTTTGGTTCGGGAATTTCGGAATTTTTACTTCGAAAAATTCAAAAAAATTGGTTTGGGGATCGTATATTTTGAAATTATATATTATTTTCAAAATAAAAATTAAGAATCCATTTCTACTATTTTTTTTAATTTCAAAATAATATTATATTAAATAAATTATAACTACATAACTGAAAATTATATTCTAATATTAAAAGTTCAAAACATAACAATTAGTTGATATACCATTTCATCTAATTAGTGCCCGTTTGGGATTTGATTATTTTAGAGTTAAAAGCGTTTTTTGATTAAAATTATAAAAATTAAAAAAATAATTAAAAAATAAGTGATTATGTTTAATAATCACTTATCTAGTACTTTTCCTAAAAGTAAGGGTCTAAAATATTTTTATGGATCTAAAGTCACTTCAAGTGATTATTTTAAAAAGCAATCTCAAACGATCCCTTAGTGTTTAATTATACTATTCACGGTAAGATTAAGACGATAGAATAAAAAAATGAATATGATATTGTGTAGGTTATGTAAGTATGATATATAATTTAGGGTCAATGACCCAAAAAATCAAAATAATATTATACTTGCCCCAAAGAATCATCCATTAACTTACTATTATAAGATTACATGTTTACCCGTCAAGGACGATTCCCGTCAAGGACGATTCCCATCAAAGACGATTCCCGTCAAGGACGATTCCCATCAAGGACGATTCCCGTCAAGAACGATTCCCGTCAAGGACGATTCCCATCAAGGACAAAATTTAGTTAATGATGTTATTGGGAAGAAATTTTGTCATTGATGTTATTGGGCTGAAAATAATATTATTTTGATTTTTTGGGTCATTTTCCCTATAATTTATATGCATTGGTTATATATTATATATCTTATTTAATAAATATAATAATTAACAATCAAAAATGATATTCGGAATGTCAAAATCGGAAATGAGGATCGGTAATACAAATCAAAAACCAAAATCAGATCGGAAATCGAAAAATTCCAGGAATTTATATGTAGTTCCGAATTTGAATTGATTTTTTTTCGAAAAAAAATAAAAATCAAGATATCAAAATCTGTTGCGAAATTAGAATTTTTAGATAAAAAATTGGAAATTGAAAATTATGCTTTTCACCCCTAAATGGGACTGGATTTCTTTTGCCACCCTCACATTTAATGTAATTCTATTGCTAATTTTATTGCCGGGTTTTCGGGGCGTTGCGTGGTGGATTTCCCCTTTTCGTTCAGAAGTGCCAGCCTTACACTATGGGTTGAAATGGGCGCTTAGTAAGGGTATAAACGAACTACATGTCGAAACCGACTCGAGAGAGCTACATGCACTAGTGAAGGGCGGTGGTAGCTCTAACTGTTGGGTTTGTCATGCTAGTCGAGCTTGTATTGATCTATTGAAGAAATATACCGGTTTTGAGTTGCATCCTATTTATCGTGAGGCTAATTCTTGTGCGGACATGCTTGCCAAAAGGGGAGCGGATATGAATGAAGATTTGAGCGTTTTTTAGGATCCCTGGATTATCTGTGAGACAATTTAACTAAGGATAGGATTGGTGTCACACCTCCTAAAATAGTTTTAGATTTTCATTGAGATCTTTTTTTTTAGTTGATTAAATTCAACTTCGGTGTTTTTTAAGCACCTCGGATAGTCAGATGTATGAAAAAAAAAAATATTGTTACACGCATAATTCCGGGAATGGGTTACCGTATGAAAAGGGGAGAGATAGGGAGGTGAGTTTAAGCACGCCAACACCGACAAGAAAAGAAGTGTGCAATGCTTAATGATTTGCACTGATTGAGGAGGGATGCTTCCAAACACACATCATCCTACAGAATCATCAAACTCCCCTCATGTTCCTGCCAGCAGCACCTTATTATTTACTACATCACTTTTTTGCATTTTTGTTCTAATTATACACCCAACAAGCTAATTCGGGGGGATTAAAACTTATAATACTGAGTATCTCATTTATAAATTTACATCCACTTACTTTTTATAATAATTATTCGTGATCTAATGTTGTAGTATATCAATCATTTCAATTAATGACTCAAGATATAGGATGAAAATTCTACCCTAATTCAATAGGTCTCATACGTTTTGTTTTTGATTCAAAAATCAACTTCATAAGAAAACACAAAATGATTTTTTAAAGTTAGTTAGAAATACTTGTTAACTCTTTATAGTTTGGATTATCGAGAATTTAGGATTATCTGATTGACATCTTTTGCAATTAGGGTTGTGTTCTTAATTTGTTGATACTCAAGGGTATCATTTTTTTTTCATTAACATTGAAGGGTTTTCCTATTTCTTTTTGAAATTTGAACTGCATACATTTTTTTAGATTATTAAGTAACTAATATTTAATTAAATTTTTTTTTTGTTACATAGGAGAGTCACTTTGGACTCGGAGTCATTGCCTCGGTTCGAACCTGCACCACTAGATTGGATAACCAAGGCCCTGGCCAGTGAGCTAATCCCAACTGGTTATTTAATTAATTATTAAGTAACTAAAATACCTTTTCTTTGTCATTTTAATAAAAAATAATAAATTCATTACTACTATTTATATCTTCATTTCTCTAAACCTTGACCATGGAGGTTTCTCTTCTCTTCATAGTAATACCATAAGAGGTTAGATGAATACGATTACAACCAATTTAAATATGCTCTTTGATGAGTTAATCTAACAAGATTGAATGTGAACACTTTGAAAAGTTTAATGTGAAAGTGAAGTTTTAAAGATAATCTGCTTTGTTGAGTAATATTTAATATGATAGCTTGACTTGAATGAACTCCTTGATGAGATAGATATAAAACATAAATGCACCAAGTTTGACTAAATGATATAATAGTGATAAAAAATAAAAGTTTAGGGATTTTTTCTTGAAGTGTAGGATAGTATGATATTAATTTTAGGGTTTCAAGAGGTGAGTCATGTGATGCAAAAGAGTATTCTACATATAGTAGATCAAGTTCGAATGGCTCTACAAGAAGGATCACATGATCTCTGAAAAACGGTAATACCGTTTTATGTAAAACGGTTAACGATTTTTGTCCCCAACAACTATTTTTCACGTAGTGTCCTTTGTTCAACGATTAGAATAAGTCATGTGCTCTTGAAATATTGTTGTTGAAGTAAGAGATGTTATACCTTTTTTTACCTAAAAACGGGTATTTGTTTTGGGTACGGATGTCGGCTAAGATGGTTACAAGGTTTCCAATTATCTTTGACTTTGTATGGTTTTTAAGAAAAATGTTATACCAGTTTTTGTCATAAAAGGTTATACCAATTTGAAATGGTATATGCCGTTTTTGGTATGTCGTTCTGGACTAAATAGGCATTCAACCTATATGCCACCTCAAAATTGAAACGCTTTCTTCATAAGAGTTGTACAATAAGAGAACCTATAAAGAATGTTAGTACATTCAAGAGCAACAAGGTATCACACCTAAGGATATGTCAAGAAAGGTGTGAAATAAGATCAACTGAAAGATAAAAAATATATCATGATATTGATTCTAAGATTAGCTAGTGGCAAGGATTGTAGTCCAGCATAAGAAGTGTAAGTATAGACATCATAGAAAAAGGTTTTATCAAAAGTATTTTTTATGAAGATATGTAATTTTAGAATGTAGCATAATCACTTAGTGAGAAAATTTTCAAGCACTTAATTAATTAGGGATTTGTCAAATAAAAACAACATATAGGAGAGACTTAACAATATCTTGTAAACACTTTAGCTTTTTAATGTTCTCATCCCACTCACCTTCTCCCTCACTCTCTCTTTCATCCTCTCCTAAACCCAACCCCCCACCTTCAAGCAGCGATTGGGTTGGATCGCGGCTGAAATGTCACAAACACATAGGAGGCATATCCACTGTTAAATTCGTGTATATAATGAGGTGATCATTGACGGGTAAGCCTGGTTCCATCAAAAAATTATGTAATGTCACTGTCATCTCACCAACACGAAGGTGGAATGTATGAGTCTCTCGCCTTCACTGTTCTTCTGGTTCATAGCACAATGCTCAGTCCATTACTACTTTGTCTATACGTATAATACAACCAAACTCAGCCTCTTTGATAAATGGAAGAACACGCTCATTAACCGGCCACAATCTCGCTTAAATTGGTGTTACGTCTTACATGGGATATTAACAAACAAATAACGACTTATTAATAAAAATTAACTAATTCATTAGTTTATATTCAACGAAACTTACCATGTACCATGTATATATATATATATATATATATATATATATATATTAATATAGAGATTTAAAACAAAATTTATTAAACGTAATACATATACGCATGTCGGTGCGACTTTGCATTATATAGGGACATGTAGTGCAATTAGTATTATAATTCGTTGAAAATATAAGTAATATATACTACAACATTTCAAAAGTGGTCAATCTATATAACTTCAACTAAGGTGCGAGGAGGGTTATTTTGAGGAGCAGCCCCCCTTTTTTTGTCATTTAATAAAGAACCTTACCGACTGTAAAGATTACAAAGGTATTTAAAAAAAAGCAAAGGAGCTAATGAGAGAGGTATATTTCCAATTGGAAAGGTCAATGTTCCTTCTCGTACACTTGGCGAGGGCGTCAGCTGTAAAGTTGAAATTTCTACTTATATATGAAACCTTTCAAAGCAAAAAACGGCTTAACCAAATTCTGAGTTCAGCAAAAAGCGGTTGATACTCAAACTCTAACTAATCTATATATTACAATTTCAAGGTATACAAGGGACCACAGATAATAGACATTTAAATTAACAATACAAATTGAAAATATTAACCTTCATACTAAAAACAAAAAATGTGTTTTCCTTAAACCATAACTTTGGGATTTTGATAATAGGGTATGAATATTAGTGGTGGTGGTGGAAGGCGGTTCTAGTAGCGATGGTAGTCGTACCAGAAGTGACAGGACAGACAACAACAATGTGGAGTTTAGGATTTTGTTTCAAAAATTAGGTAAAAATGAAGTTTTGGTTCAAAGTTATTACGCGAAAAGCGTTCTTTAGAAGAGAGGCTTCATTTAAAGACCATTTGTCTTAAAAAAGTATCAACGACAGACTCTTAGAGCGTCTTTAATGTAGAGATATTAGTTGAAACTTCCTCTAGTCCGACCAAGTTTACTTTAACCGCCCCTCAACAAAAAAAATTCAATTTCCCCTATGAAATGATACACTTTTTGCGTAAACCACCCCTTTGTGGCTCTGTCCATATTTTGACAGAGATATTATGCATCACGCGAGCGCATGTTTAGTTTGTGTTATCTTTTAATCAGTAAATTGACCCAAATGCCCCCAATATATGTCATTAAAAAAATTAAATTGAAAAATATTGAAAACCACCTCCCCCCCCCCCCCCCCCCCCCCCCTCTTCCCCTTCTTTCCCAATCCATTCGCGGCCAAAAAAAGGAAAGAGGAAAGCGGCGGCCTCCATCGTCGAAATAACTCAAAATGAGTCTCAACCATCGAAAAATATCAAACTCGTCTCTTCACTCGGCCAAAAGTCGTCCTCCCGCACGTTGATAGTCGTCGCCTAATACCGTTGAACTCATTTCTTTGAAAATTAAAGATTTAAAACTCTGTTTAATTGTATGCTATGAATTACAATTGGAGATCAATTTCATAGTGTGCATTGATTTTTCACCAATCCTGATTCCACACTTGGGAATCTAGGTAGAAAAACATTGATTTTTGGTAGTTTGGTGTTTCTACTTCCAGTTTTGAACTTGTGGAAGTGGTAATAATAATCTTTTCTTCCGGTTAATTTTGAGTATTTTATAGATTGTTATATACTAATCGTGGATTTGAACAAAAAGTTCATGAACCACATTATCTTCATAATTCAAATTTTAATTACTTAGCTTAGTTGACGATTCGGTGGACTCTTTCCAAACATGTAACCATGCTTCTTTTAATTGAAGTGCAACTTCAAGTACAGATGAAGGAGATAAAGACTTTGAATTTTCTTCGTAAATTGCTATTGCTTCTAAGCCTTGTTTATACATTTTTTCTAAAGAAACCATTTCGATTCGAGTTGTAATTAAACATAAATTTAAATCAGAAAGGACCTCAAAAAAGCACAGGCAACCAAAAACAACTAGAGTGTTCAAGAAAAGGACCAAAATAAAAAAAATGCTCTGCAACCTAACTCGATATTGACTTTGTTACACGGCACTAGTGGAAAAATATGACATAAGAAAATGACATCTGTTGTTTAAGAATCGCAAACACTTCCAAAAGCTAAGTTCCAAAGTTGATAAGATTTTTTTTCTTTTGTCAAACCAAAGTTGATAAGATGAGAGCAACTGAGCAAGGTAAGCTAATTTTGTTTTTTAACCTTCTCCACGGACAGAGAAAAGACGATTGCTCAGTCCCTGTAAAATGAGGTGTTTAATCTAGTTTACTCTTACTTTCTACAAATAATTTTCGTTTGATTTTTTATACATAATAAAAGTATAATAATTAAATTCGAAATAAAAAGAACTTAAAAGTTTTAAGTGAATAATATTTTTAGAACACGATTTTAGTAAGAGAATGTTGTTTATAGAATAGAGAGTTTATATTTTATTAATTTTATATTTAATATAAAATTTCAAAACTAAATGCAAAACTAATTATATAAATCATTAAATATTTATATAACTATTGATGTACAATGATTTAATTAAATGTAAATTATTAATTAAAAACATTAAAAAAAATTAATTAAATTAACTATAATATTTTAATAGTATAAATATTGATGATATAAATTATTTAAATTATAAATCTATTTTCACAATTAATTATAATTTCATCTAAATTATAATCTATCACTATATACTAATAAATGTAAAAAATCATTATTATCATTAATTTTAGGATGATTGACTGAAAATAACCTCGGTATAAAAGAAATGGCCATAAATAAATTTTTGGACAAATATAATGGTGTGTTGTTAAAAAAACTATGAATGGAAGGTTACCTTTTACATGCATTTTGTATGATTTGTTCACTAACTATGAATTGTGGTACTATAAATAGGGGTGTTCAAAAACTATGAATGAGTTATATTTTGTTTTTTTTTTATAATTAAAAAAGTATTAATTAATTCTTATGAATATTTTATTTTCTACTCACGGCCAGAACCACTTAAAGTCCTGGCCATTGAGCTAGTCCTAATAATTTAGTATATAAGCTTCTTTTTTTTACAAGTTGAGGGCCACTTGAATCCTACATGGATATGGTGGGGGCGAAGGATAACAGTTTTACGGTTAAAAATAAATTATACAATCAAAATTAAAACAGACTATCGCTTTGAAAAGAATAACGGTTTGTTAAAATGGTTAGGTTATATTTTTAGATAAAAATAAAACTATCTTTGAAAAGTATAACTGATTGTTAAAATTGTTAGGTTATGTTTTTAGATAAAAATAAAACTATCTAACAAAAATTCGTTACTGTCATCTATATTTTCATAATTTATAATACTTCTATTCAAATCCTAAAACAAAAATCAAATACTAAATTTAATCAACTAAATAACAAGCATTCAATTTAATTATAGATCATCACAATTTTGTATATATTTTGGAAATTGTTCATACATGTGTGATCTTATATTATAAATTTTTAATATATATAATGTTACTATTTGGTTATAGTTAAAAACTGCAATCCCTTTTAAAAAGTTAAAAAATGTTAGGTTATGATCTTTCTTAATTAAATTATTATGATTTTTGATATTTTTGCGGTTGACTAGACTGTTATCTTTCATATACTAGTAGGGTTGTAAAAAAAGCCTAGACGAGACGTATACTAGATGTGCAAGTTTGTTTGATATGATTTACGAGTCAAGCCGAGCTCAATTTTAACGAGTTGGGCTGAATTTTGTAAAACTTGTCTGTTAACATATCAGACAAACTTAATCCGAGTCGATGTCGGGTTATTGGTTTAATAATATATTTATTGATAACTAAAACATTAATTTACAGATCATAAAATTAACGAGTTAACAAATGAGTTCAAATGAACTCGGATTTTTTAATGAACGAATTTGAACAAACTTATTTGTGCGTTTTGTATAAACGAACAAGTTCGAACGAGATTTTTTCTAAGCCAAACTCAAGTTTCTCGCGAACGGCTTGGTTAGTTTACAACCCTAGCGAGTATTGAACGGTAAAGGTGGTAGGAAAGTTTTGGTTTAATATGGATAGTAAAAGATATAATTAGAAAAAGGAAGGGTGATAAAAAATGGATAGATAGTAACTAAGATTTCAAAAATAGGCATTAATCAATTTTGTATTATAAATATCGTTTTTCTTTCCACTTAAATCAAACATTTTATAATTTTTTTAAAAAGTAGTTTCGAAGGATTTTTATCTAAAATTCATATATAAACTAAATTCAAACCCTAGTCCTATTTGTTTATTACTTCATCACTCACAACCCAGCACCCCCGACCCCCACATTAAAACACTGACGTTGCTAAACAAAATCCGAGTTTTTTTACTATAAATATAAATGAAATTATAATTTTAAAAAACTCAATCAAATATAATTTCAACAGAAGCACATAGGCAGTCCTTTAAGGAGCATCTTCAGCACATTAACTATAAAGACGCTCCTTTTGAAATTATTTTTGCTCAAAAGTTTTCCTAAATTTATTTAATCTATTTGTGTTAATAGTAAACAAAACAACTCACAAAACCCACCATTACCACACTGCTCCAAAACCAGTACTACCATAGCAACAACTATTCCTCTCCTTAATCTCACTGGCAAAATAAGAGTGTTACCATCGTGTCGTTCGTTTCGAGATCACTACCAACGCACATCCTAACCACAAACCACATGCATATCCAAACATCATTGCATGCAAAACCACAACACCACCACCTTGAACCGTTCCTCTACCTGTAGGCTGTAGAGCACGATTACAACCACCCTTTATGCATAGTTTGACCATGAAAACTTTTCCAAAAGATCGTGTGACCTACTTCGATAACCACCACAAGTACTGCTACTACCATCGATGTATACCACTACTGATGCATGACCATAACCACTTCTCGCGACGCTAACAAGTCAAGATCTCTTCTTGTTGTTGTTATAAACCACCACCACCAGATATCATGCCTCTGCAACTCCTCCTCCTCCTCCTCCACTAAGATCTCCTCCACCATTATATTGGTTTCCTCTAGTAACACCATCACCACGTAAATCCATCAACAAATATGACCCTTCGACGATTTACGAGGAAGAATAGAATGTAGCGCGATCTGAAGAGATGGGATTACTTATATAATATTTGCACAAATCAAAAAAAATCATACCACTATCTCCATCCTTTGCAATAGCAATAAGTAATACTCCCTTGTATTTGTTCTTCAAAAAAGTTGCATCGATAAAGAGCGATGGGAGACAAGCCCGAAAACCCGCAAGAGAAGTGCCAAATGCAATTTGACAACTCTTAAAAGCATGGCTTCAATATGAATTTGTAAAGACAATTTCATATAAGGATCGGCTGCTTTTAACTTCTCAAAATATGGATATATTTGGTTGTACGATAGACCAACATCACTAAAAACTGCATTTCTTGCTTCTTTAACAGCAAAATATGCGCGTTCATAGGATACTTTATAACCATAATTATGTTTAATAAGGATAACAATATCACTTGGTCTAGCACATGGATAAGTCTTGACTTGATTCATTATGCTCTTAAGGACTTCAGAATTGAGATGATCACAAGTCATGGATTTCTTTGGTATACCATAAGTGTGTTCTTTCCGAAACGGCGAACATAAAGCTTGAAATTTGTAACATCACGGGTTGCATATATATATATATATATTAACGACAAAGTGTAGCTTTCTTCTTCTTACAATATACACTTGCCCCCGTAGCACAATACTGATTGAAATTAAAATCATAACCAATTTCACACGAGTACTTAGCAATAGCACACCTCAACTCACAAATACCACCATGGTATATTTCACCAACATGCTTCGAGATATTATCCCAACCAGAACTGAAAAGTTTCATTTAAGTAAGAATATGACATTCTTTATCTATATTACGACGCTCATCCTTAGTAGTAGAATCACTAACTGAAGAACATGAATGAGCGGATACTAGATAACATGTAGAAGAAGATACCAATGAACATGTAGGAGAAGATACTAACATTAATCTCGATAAGAAGGTTAGACAAAGGATTTGACAAATTATGATGAATTAACCATACAATAATAGTAAAGTTAGCTTTACCAAGCATTAAACAGGTTTGTTGAGTACCATAAGTGTATTTAAAACTCTACTAAGCAACCCCTCAATTCTTTTCGACGTCTAATAACATAATTCTTGATCGACTGGAATGAATCATAAAAATTAATTGGATAATAAGAATGTTAATCAGCATATCCAAATTCAACAAGAGGATTTGATGTCATATTACAAAGCATGTAATCGAAAATGCACAACACAAATATACAAAATTACAAAGTCTGTAAAGATAAGAGGATTTAACAAGATAACTCTAGTAAACAAGAGGATTCAACAAAATGCATTAATAGATAAACAAAATTAATCCAGTAAACAAATAAAGATACGCAAACAACAACTCGAGAAAACTAATACACATGACAAAAAACAGAGTTTGAAATAAGAAATGAAACTATCATCATTCAAAAACAAACCTGAAGAACTGAAACTAGAGAACCAACATTTGATGGAATAAACTGAGCTCAGGTAAGAAACAAATTTTGATAGAACAATCGCTCCAGAAAATCAGCTAAAAATTGGATCTTGCTATAATAGATGCGACAATTAGCAGTAATATATCAACAATGAAACAAACACTACTACAATTGTGAACTTTGAATCGACAGGTCTACAAATTGAGGAAAGAATTGAAACATCTACAAGTTGAGGAAAGAACCAGCATCTCAAGTGAGAAAAGAATCAAGGCAAGAATCAATAGATGGAAATAAAATCTGCTTTGCTGCTTCAATTGGTAAGAATCGAGAGGTTTAATGTGAAAACACCATTAATGAGAGGTATTATTGAGAGTTTATAAACGAGAGGGCTTGTGTATGAGTTCAAGTGTAGGTGTTAGACCATCTCCAGCAGATGCGCCACACGGTATAAAATTCAAAAAATACAGTAAAAGTACAATTTTGCTCTCTCCAGCAGATGCGGCAAATAATGGGTCCCCCAAACAACATACGGCATATCTCTTCTCCCTTACGGTATTTTTGTTGGCACGGTAAAAAATCTAACGACTATATTTATAGCCGTTGGAGAATTAGATTATAAAAACCCTACACCCAAATCAAATTGAACAAATCAGAAATCAAAAAATTGTAGAAAAAATCTAAAAGCAAAGATTATGGAGAAAAGTGTTTGAAGGTAAAATTTCAATTTTTTAAATATTAATATCAATTCATGTTGTTAATTTAAGGTTGTAATTGTAAAATCTAAATACTTACCTTGATTTACAGAGATAATTAATTTGCAGAGATAATTGATTTCCAGAATCTTCAAAGAAAGGAAAACGGAGAAGACAATTAATGAAAATTAATTTGGAGAAGACAGTGAATTTGATTGCAGATATACAAAGGCCCAAATTTAAGATTTACTTTTCTATTTTATTTGATTAAATATTAAATGGATACGTGTATATAATATAAGTGAGGCACGTTTCTTTTTTAGTGCTTTGTACGTTTATTAAATCTTTTTTTGTTCAAACGGTTAGTTTTATATATATAGGGAAGCATTTTTTTTTTCTTGGGAATTTTATAAGTAAATATATTAATGGAAAAATAAAGATATTCTTTTTACAATTTTTTATAATATTTCTTTTTTAATATTTGTTATGATATATATATATATATATATATATATATATATATATATATATATATATATATATATATATATATATATATATATATATATATATATATATATATATATATATATATATATATATATAAATTTATACTAATTTATTTTTATTTTTTGTTTTATAATACAAGTACTAATAAAAAATTATTATACTTATTAGATATTATTTATTTAAATTCTAATTACTTAATAAATATTATATAGGTTTAATGAATTATCAAAATTATTTTGAGGAGAAGCCAAGTTTAGATGATATTACTATGCTCAAACAAAATGAAAAGACACATGAGTCAAGTCCCAAGCCAAGTTCCCAACCAAAACCCAAAGAAAAAGAAAAGACATATGCTCCAAAATCACAAGGAAAAGAAAAGACATATGTCCAAAATCACAAGGAAAAGAAAAGACATCTGCTCCAAAATCACATATTTTACAAGTTATGCATATTTTCAACATTCGTGACCATATTATCTTCATATATTTTTTAAAAAATTGACGTGAAGATTCATTTTTATGTAAATTATAAAAATTTAATATAAGAAATATCCTTTATATTAAATAAAAACAATTCAAGTGTATGAATATATATATATATTCATACACTTGAATTGTTTTTATTTAATATAAAGGATATATATATATGTGAGTAAATACACCTTAGGGTCTTGACCACACCCCCCCCCCCCTCTTCAAGATGGGTACCCGGCCTAGAGCCTCTTCTTACTAAAGACATCAGAAACTTTTTAACACATGAAACCCAAAACCCCAATTACGTTACTACCCTCTTTTGTTTTTTCTATACCTATATATACTAATTATTTCCATTTCTAATTTCATTCAAGTTCTAAATTCAATACCTCGCCTCACTGTTTCTCTCTCCTCTCAACAACCACCGACACCACCTAAATGGCCACCACCACCGCCGAAATGGCCACCACCACCACCGCCGAGCACTCATTCTTCTGCTTGAAGCTCCGTCGAGCACTCCTTCACCATAACACTCCACGAAACTCGCCGAGGAGAGAGCAACGTTTTCCAGTTACATATCGGAGCTGCCATGGACCTTAACAGCTGCAGATCTGCAGATCGAAGGAGATCGAAGCCTTTCAAGCTTCCATTCCTCTTCTCGTGGTGGTTAGCCTGAATCTTCGCGTGAGTATTCAAGCTTCCATTACTCCGGCGAACAGGTCTGCTATGGTGGTGGGTCGCCGAGGAAGACAAGTGCAGCGCTGAGGTGGTGTTTGTCACGCGAGCTCAGCTTCTCCAGATCTGTTGGTTGTGGTCACGCGAGCTCAGCTTCTCCAGCTCCGTTGTTATGGTCACGCAGCAGCAGCGGTTCTGGCGGAGCTTCTCAAGCGAGGGTGGTGGTGGATTGGTTTTCTGTGGTGGTGGTTTGTGATGGTGGTTCCAAGGCGTTTTTGTGGTGAGATGTGATGGCGGTAACAATACCCACCGCCGAGGTCTTCGCCTGTGATGGTGGTTCCAAGTTGTTTTTGTGGTGAGCTGTGATGGCGGTAACAATAACCACCGCCGAGATCTTCGCCGGAGCAGCAGCAGCGGACTCCACTCTTTTTCATTTTTTATTTTATTACTCGCATACTGTGTACGCTTTAGTTTAGTTTTTTTTTTCTTTTTTCAGATCTGACCAGATCTGGTCAACCTTGTAATTAGTTTAGGTTTTTTTTTATTTATCTATTGTAAATGGTTTAAATTTTGAATAGAAATGTTATTAAATAGATACACATGATTTTTATAGAGTATTTATTTAATTTCAAAGAATACTCTTAATATTTTATAGAGTACTCTCTCTATTTCATAGAGTACTCACTCTATTTCATAGAATACTCCGACTATTTTTATAGAGTATTCGTTTAAATTGTTGGAGTATTCTTTTAATTCTCGGAGTACTCCGCAAATTTAGAGAGTACTCTCAGTTTTTTCCGATACTCTATGTTTTTTCCGGTGACTGGTGGTCTGAGGTCCGTGGTTGGTGGTCGGTGGTCGGTGGTCGGTGGTCGGTGGTCAGAGGTCGGTGGTAGGTGGTGGGAAGTTGGAGGTAGGTGAGTAGTGGTAGGTAGAGGAGAGAGAAATAGTGACATCACACTTTTTGTCTTTTAGTGATAGTAAGGGTAGGAAAGACTATTGTAAAAAATGAGGTCCCTAAGAATAACAACTTTCAAAACACTACTCTATAGAGAAGAAATAGTGTTTCTAAGACCCTATATATAATTCACCCTATATATATTAAAAAAAGTTATTAAAACTAATCGATTATGAAATTAAATATTGAAATATTATTATTTTTATTATTGTTATTATAATAATTATTATTATTTACGTTATTATAAAGTATAATTGAAATTTAAAATTATAAATAAATAATAGATATAAAGTATAATTAAAGAGTAACTGAAAAGTAATACTGAAAATTGATGCGATATAATTTTAGAGTAGCTGAAATATTAATACTGAAAATTGATGCGGTATAATTATAGAGTAGCTGTATTTTGATACGGTATAATAAAATATAGAGTATAAAAATAACGCATATTATAAAGGAGTAAAGGTCCGATCTAAAGTAAAAGATGTTGTAGTGGTCTTAATTTCTAAGTAATAATAAGGACAAGATAGTACAATGATAGTTAAGTTGTGATTAAAATGGAAAAAACAAATAAAAATCAAAATTTGGGAATTGATTCTATTATTTTTAATTTATAAGGAAATCATCCCCTTTTTTAATTATTTATATTGATAATTGTTATTTAAGAATAATATAGTTTAAAGTGTAAAATAGAAAAGAATATTTGTCCTAGATGGAAGACTGTAATTAGCTCAATTGTTCAGGCCTTGTTTTTTCTTCTGAATCAATTACTCCGAGTCAAATGTATTTAAAAAAAGATGGAAGATTGTATTCTTTCGTTCTTATTTGGACCAAAAAACACCAACGAATAGATGGGCCGCCTCTTACCTCTTTTTGCCATAAATATCATTTTATATAATTAATCATTTCTTTGTGTCCAAACAGATTTGTTCATGTCTGTGCATCCTAGTTTTGTAGTTGACTTGTCAAACAAATTCTTCTACTTGTAAATTACTCAAACGCACATAAGCTTCAAATGCAACTTTTACTTTCTCACATAATTATCATACCAGCTGAATCCCTAGAGCTTTTAGAACCAAAAAAAGAAAAAAAAAATCCTTCACAAAATATTGGTAAATAATACCCAACAAACATTCATTAATATAACATTCATAATTTTCAATACATTTTAAGAAAGTTAATACATTACTGGAACAAAAAAGACAACTCAACAACACAAACTCTGGCTCGTCTCACACATCAACAAAACTTAACTTAGAAAAAGAGGTCAAAAATTTGGAGGATATGGAAAAAGAGGATTCAAACTCTGCTAAACTCTCTCAAGCTCAGCAGTAATAACTGCACAAAATTCAATAGAGCAATACGCCAATAAATAGAAAGCATGTTATATCCTATACGGTTCGTTTCTTGAGTTGGACTTTAGCTTTGCTCCTTTTCTTTTGGCTTTTTTGGTCGCAATTTCTTGAAATAGATTTGGTCCACCAAACTCCACTTTGTTTGTTCTAACCTTCTTTCGCTTTCCCCTATCATATTCTTCATCCCTAATAACATTAAAAATATATATATTTATATTAAAATCAAACCTTCTCAGAAGAAATATTCTATCAATCAAAATCAGAAAAACTCACCATTCATCAGCAACATAACCAATGGTGAGACTACTTTGAGTTCCTGTAGATTCTTCAAAAACTCCATTTGTAGGCAATTTTACATCATCCCATTGTGGAACTGCAATAAACCAAACTTTATTAAAAAATAACATTAATAGAAAAATACATTAATCATAGGAGGATATAAAAGAATTACTGACCAGCTGTGTCCTCCAAACATCCTTTGGTATTACCATCTTTTCTTTTCTCCACAAAGCTATGACTCATATCTGGTTTCTTTTCAACTCTCTCTCTAAATTCTTTATCGATTCTTTTATTTAAATCACCACTTTCAGTAACTACTATGTTCTCACAATTTTTCCTCTTAAGACCATTAGAGAGCTTCTTAGAAGAGCTTTCAGAAGAAGAAGGACCATTCGAAACGTGCTCTTGTTCAGGATTCTTTTTCTGTATCTTCCTTTTTGGGATACGAAACTTCTTACCGAAAATTATCTTTGTGCTTAGTTGCATCTTGAAAAGTTGCTTCTTTTTAACTCCAAGATGAGCCTTTTTATCAACACTTTTCTTCTCTAACGTTATTTTTAACTTAGATATTTCACCAACATCACATAATTTGGAAGAAACAACATCCTAAGATAGAGACTATATAAGTTTTATTGACTATATCAAGCAACAACTATATGTTTGATGAACAATTTTTACCTGACTATTTGTGTTTACACTTTGGGGCAATATTACTCCTCCATTCTCAAGAGTTACACCTGATTTCTCCTCATCATAATTCTGATCCAAATAAAGAAAAAACAATGTATATAATCAGAATATTAACATGAAAAAAACCAAAAGAAAAAGAGAAATATGAGTTACCTTTTGAGAATCAGTAGATACAGATACTACTTGTTCCGAAGCTCCGCTTAGTGGTGTATCTAATGTACTCATAACAGGTTTCTTCACATCCACAACACCATTATTACAAGACGACTCACTTTTATCTTCCTTAGTATCCAACTGTGGAATAACTAAATCTGTTTTCTCGATAAGGCATTCAACACCCTTAACACATGCCACCTGTCCATTACTACTCATAGAAATTGCCTTATTCTCAACTGATACACTACCATTTGACCCATCTACTTCACCTACTACCTGAGAACAAGGAACAATCGATTTTTTCTCAGTGGGACCAGTTTGCATAACCTCCTTGGTTGCCACATCATCGCTGACAGGGATCACCTTCTTTGGCAACACATTCGATGCATCTACTGCACGAGAACCCAAAACATTCGACTTCCCCATATTAAAGTTCAAAGCTGATTTATTTCCAATAGCACTTGTGACCATATTACCCTTCTGTCCAACTTCTAACGCCTTCTTAGGAGCAGGAATCCTCGCATCTCTAACATAAAAAAGCATATACGCCTTTTGCTCAAGCACCTTCCTCTCATTCACTTGTACAACCTATAGAGTTACACAAATAATCAATAAAGGGTAGTAACGTAAAATTGCAAATCCCATTACTAACAAGTATTAATTATTATATATACCCGATTATCATCAAGAGAGTACCACATCCCAGTTGAAGTACGAACAAAGCTGTAATAATGTCCAGAATGTGTACTCCAACCCGCATGAACAAGCACACCATACAAAGTATATTTCAAATCCACATCATCAGTCCCAGTTACAAAAGGTTTCAAATCCAAATTGGGACTAAACGAGACTTTCTTATCAATCTTATGCCCTTGAATGTGGGACCCGAATCGCTTTAGATGTATCGCAAGTACATGAGGTGGTTTATGAATAGTGAGCTGCTTCGAAGCTCGAACTTTCTGTTTACATTGTTGACATTGATATTGCTTTTCACCTCCATCTAACTCTTCTTTAGCTGTGAAATGATTAAGCGCTTTGTATAATGAATCTGCTTTATTAATCTCCAAACTTAAATCAAGAAACGGATCAAACTTATTCGAACTATACGAACATTGCGTACATTTCACCTACAATACATAATAAAAGAACTTAGAAAAATCTCCCGAAAATACCCTCGTTAAATATAACTGACCTGGCTTCTAAGGCGGCCTCCGAATATCTTATGAACCAAGCTTCTTTCATAAGCAGTAGGAGATTCACTAGGTACACCAGATGGTAAACAACATTTATGCATTGATTCAAGTAAATTAACCATATATTCATGTGCATCTTCTTGTCTAGCATTTCGAAAGCTTCGAGATATGCATCTTAAGTTTGACACAAGATCTTTAGGAGCTACTATTCTTCCGGTTGAGTTAAGTGCACGACTCACATGTTTTTGTATCGCGCATAAAGCACAAAATCCAGCTGTACGACCTTTGAAATTTGTGGAGTAAGAGCAATTATATTAGTATTTAAAATCGAAGAAATTAAAGATGAGAGTGAGGAAAGTAGGATTTACAAGAATTTTGATGCTTTCCACTTTGTAAATATGCTGCTAGTGGCTCAGTGTATGTTAGACACTGCAATACTGAGTTTAAAAAACATGTATTTCCAAGATTTGCTAAACCAGCACCCTGTAAAAATGTGAAAGGTAAATAGAAGAGCAAGTAAAATTATTAAAGTTACAAGAAATATTGGAAATCAAACAAGAAATAACACTACTTAGCAACATTACCAACAAATAAATGGTACATTTGCAACAAGATCTCTTTGTTATGCAAAATAGCCAAATATACTTTTATGTTTCTACAAGAGCAAATATACCCATTACACGTCAAGAAAAAGGGGTTAATTTGACATCTTTTGAAACAATTGGGTATTAGGCAATTCATTAAAAGGGGGCAACGGTACAATTTACCCTATCAATTCAAGAAAAAAAACAATACTAATGCTTAGGCTATAGATAGATACACGAAATTGGTTTAATTTAGATTGTAACAAACATTCATTTAATATAAATAAATATGAAAAGAAATATAACAACACTATTGATAAATTCAATTGTAAATTGAAACAAAATCTTTAAAAAGATTAAATCTTTAAATCTTTTTATATATGTAGAAGCTATATGTACACATATATGTGAAAATCTGTAATATAGAAACACACGGTGTATGTCTCAGTGCGTGTCAGCTTCTTATTTTAGCACAAAAATGATGAGTTTTATAAAGATCACTTACAATTTTCCTGAAATGAATTCGGAAACTGAGAAGCTCTGGATCCATGCCGTGATTCTCCACAAGCTCCGACTTTGCTTTTTGAACCTCTAAACCCCGAGGGTTTGCTGGCACAGAGCTAGAATTTAGTGTTTCCAGCTGAAACCCTCCTTTATCGGCGGTGCTGTTAAAACCGTTAAATGGCTTTCGTGCCAAATGAAACTCAATTTTCCGATTAGAGAACGCCGTTGGTTCAGTAATCCGATCCGCCCCTGGAGGAAGAGTCGAAATAGGCGGCGCCTCACCCATTTGTAACTCAAAACCTATGTGAGGTTTATCGCTAGAAACTCAATGTGTGTTTGTGTTCTCTTTCGTTTGTGTGTATAACGGGAGTGACGGAGGCCTTAAAACCCTAGTATTTAACGGGAGTACAATACACTTGCATCTCTGTAGTCTAGTCACAGAGGAGGGTTGATTTTTTTATATTAGGAATAATACTTAAAATAGGCCTACAGTATCCTTTGCTTCTTTTTTTTTTTCCTTTTTACACATATGTGTCATCCAGCTAGGGCGGTAAACGAACCGAGTCGAGCCGAATACTAGATGTGCAAGCTTGTTTGATAAGATTTACGAGTCGATCCGAGTCGAGCTCAAATTTTAATAAGTCGAGCCGAGCTCAAATTTTAAGGCTTGATAACATATCGAACGAGTTTTTTTCGAGCCGATCTCGAGTTATTAACGAATAATTTATTTTTTTATAGTTTTAACAATATATTTATTGATAACTAAACCATTAATTTACAAATTATAAATTTTTAACGAGTTAACGAACGAGCTCGAACGAACACGTTTTTTAACGAACGAGTTCGAACGAACTATTTTTTTCCATTTTTATAAACGAACGAGTTCGAACGAGATTTTTATCGAGCCGAACTCGAGCGGCTCGCGAGCGGCTTGGTTCGTTTACAGCCCTACATCCAGCTTTCTCACACCACGACTAATATCACATATTCCCACTTAATCGATTCATGGAGTGGTTTCGAAGTATAGGAAATATACACGCCCCACTTAATCAGTTCACTTAATCAGTTCGGGGAGTGGATTCGAACCATGTGAAATATACACGGGGTGGATTCGAACCATGTGAAATATACACGGAGTGAAATATACACGCCTCCTCATCCTCATGCATATTCCCACTTAATCAGAACTAGGTTACCCATGTTTAGGTGGATTCGAACCTTGTACCTCTTGCTTTACCCCCTTTAGGGGCTAAAGAAATATCAATGCTCAGACCAGTTGAGCTACCCCAACTAGTTAAATGTGTAAAGATATTAAACCACGAGTAAAGATATATATCACCCCTTTTTGCTTCACCCATGTATCACCTCCTATGTGGAGGTTTTAAACACCAATGAAAACGTTTCTCTCTCTTAAATGATTATTTTCTCTTTCTTTTGTTTAATGCCATATTGGATGACACATAGGAGGTGATAAATGGGTGAAGCAAAAAGGGGTGATATATAGCAATGCTCTTAAACCACTAAGCTAGGATGACTTATGTAAAGATAAACCAAATGCTAAGATTTGAACCCCTGACTTATGTTATTCATTTGTTTTCTTTTCTTTTTTCATCGGGAGTATCATTTTTTTCTAAAATATTATTATAATTGTACTATTTAACCTAAGGGGGTGTTTGTTTGCACTTAATGAGCTCTTAACCTGGTTCATTAAGACATTGGATAAATAAGACTGTTTGTTTTTCCTGACCAATCCAGCTCTGAACACCTCTTAACTAGTCTGTTTCATTAAGATTTTAAACCAAGATTGATTCATTCAAACATTGCCACTTAACAGAATAAGTTCTATTCAACTGACATTCAGCATTAAGTACTTATCACTTAAAAAAATCAAGCGACGCCTAAGTTAAAAAAAATAAAATTCTTACGGATAGTGTCATTTTCCATGGTTTAATAGATGGAAAAGGAACGAACTTATTAAAGAAATCATGAATAGGGTTTTTATCAGTTTCAAATGACTATCTAAATTTACTAACTCTTGCTCGACACATCTCTTGTCAATTGGATCAGACCACTCGGCAATGGTTTCTTTTCTTCAAATGGTAACCACAATTAATAAAATCATTTTTTTTATAAAAATTGGCTACATACCCAACCAGTTTATCTATTATCACCAAACTTTGGTTAAGATATTATATAACAGTTTGTCTTGGTATAACCCGTCTTGTGTCAAACGTGAAAAAATTAACGAGTACCATGTCTTCATGGGCTCGTAAGAAAAAATGAATATAAGACTCACATAAATAACATTATGAAAATCTTAAAATATATTTCAAATCCCCCTTATTCCGATGAGAACTGAGATAGTTTAACTTTCTATTTCAAGAAACTAGAGGAATACTAGTTTACGGAAGAGACCTACTGGGCTAAGAGAGACAAAATTAATTGGCTTAAGCTAGGAGACTGTAACTCTACATTCTTCGAAGCGGTTACCAAAGTTAGGTGAATCCGTAATAAAATTACAAGGCTTAAATTAACTAGTGGATAGTGGTAGGAAAACAAGGATGTCATTAGACAGGATATTATTGATCATTTCTCCAATATCATTTGAATTGTTGGCAATCGAGATTTTTGACAAATTCTAAGTTATGTACCAAAGATTAATGATGAGATGAACTTCGAACTTCTACAACCGGCTAATCTTGAATAAGTTAATCCAGATAAAATTCCGGGTCCGAATGGCTATGATGCCTTCTTCTTTTGTAAAAAGTGGGGTTTGATTAAATTCGACATCCTAGGGGTTGTTCAAGACCTTATGATGAATAAAAGCGATTTAATTGGTATAAACTATGCAATTATAACACTTATCTCAAAAGTTGAAACCCATAAAGGTCATAAACAAAAAAAATTGTGTTAGTTTCACATATAAAATCATTGTGGTTATCCTTTTCTTCTCGGCTTAAACCGTTAATGAATTGTTATGTACAGAACAATCTGCCTTCATTATGGGGAGTTGATTCATGAAAACATCATTCTAGCACATGAGGTGAATCACCACCTCAAGAACAATTTAAAGCCTATACAAGAGTAGAATGAGACTTTCTTGAAACCCTACTTTCAAAATTGGGTGTCTAGGTAAGATGGGCAAATTGGATCATGAATTTTGTCCAAAGTGTCTTGTATGAGGTCATAATTAATGGGATCGCTTTCCCCATATTAATACCCACGAGAGGACTACATCAAGGCGATCATCTTTCACCTTACCTATCTAACTTAATAACTCACGCTCTGTCTCGACTTCCAAAAGAAATTAGGGTCGCTAGGAACTGACCCATAGTAATTAATATCCTTTTTGTGGATGATAGCATGTCTTTCTTGAAGTTGGGGAAAATAATTTCCAAATATTCAGCAACATTATCCATCAATATGGATTAGTTTCAGGATAAATGGTTAATTTAAATAAAAATGGGGTACTATTTAGTAAAAATACCCCGAGCAACATTAGAAATTTACTATCTAACATATTAAACATGCAAATCTATCAGATCTAGGTAATTACTTAGGACTTTCCTCTGATTAGGGTCGTTCTAAAGTAAAAGACATTGATTGGCTAATAGAAAGAGTGAGAAAAAGAATGTGACATGACATAATTATTCCCTATCCAATAGTGGAAATGAAGTATTACTGAAATCTATCATTAAATCGATTACAAATCACCTTCTTATAATCTTTATCATCCCTTCCCAAAACTCAAACCATCTAGCGCCGATTGTGGCTAATTTCTTTTGGGATAGTAAAAATCAAGCAAAATTTCATTAAACCTCATGGGATGTTCAATCCATACCTAAGAAAGAGGTTGGCTAAGTTTTAGAGACTTTCACTTAATGGGTATTGCACTTTTAGCTTCTAATGCTTGGAATATTGTTCAACTACATGGCTCTTTGTTTTCCCAAGTCCTAAAAGGAAAATATTTTTTTACCTCCAATTTCCTCGAAACTAGAATAGGAAATAATGTTTCTCAGGGAATGGAGTAGCCTCTTAATAGGAAGAGATATCCCTAATAATGTTAGATGGGCAACAGGAGATGGACATTCCATTCATATTTCGATCTACATTTAGACACCTAATAATCAAAATTTGCTATTTTAATTCATAGCAACTTATAATTCGTCTCAGGTCTCATAAATAAGAATTAGAAGACTTGTAATATGAACATAATCCAAAATACCTTCACCCAAACTATGGAATATAACATTGTCCAGAGTCACATTCCACCTTTGGGAGGTAGGGACAACCCAATTTCAACTATTTTTTATTCGAATCAAGTATCAGTTATAGAAATTTATAAGGTACTAGTCCAGAAAAGAGACTCGAATAAGAGAAGTACTATTAAAAAATTGTAGATACCTCTAAAAGTATCCTACTAAAATATGGGATTTAATCTATGGTCTTAAGGTTACACCTAAAGTTAAAAAAAATCTCTGGAAAACGGAAAATAATACGCTACCAACGAATGTTAATCGAGTGAAGCAAAAAATGACTTCTAAGCCTATAAGCGAGTGTGCAATTCTAAAAGTGAGACGATTGAACTTTTGTTGTTTCACTATCATCATGCAAGAGCATCATAGTTGGTTGATTGAGCATCACTAAATGCAATACAAGATTATGTAATAATCTATTAGATATTAAGTATTTTGGGAAGTTGTGTAATATTTCTTTCGTTTTTGTTTCGAAAAATAAAAACACGGTAGCTGATTGGGTGGCAAAACAAAAGTTGTGCGGTTTTTTGTTTAACCATTGGGTGGCATATCCCCCGTCCCAATTAGCTAAACTCTTACCTTGCGATATGGATTGGCTATACCTATATGTTTTCTCAAGCCTACGAGCCTATATCTTAATGCATTTTCAATAGAAAAAAATAAAGTTGACTAACCACATAATACATATCATTTTCATAAGAGCAAATGTTATTTTTAGGCCCATCATATATTGGCTAAAAAAAATTTAGGCCCAACTTTTAAGATAACAAGTAGGCCAAACATATTCAAAAGTATCATTTTTAGGCCATTTCACAAATTAAGTGAGATATTTTATATATTTTAAAGATAATTTAGAAATTTCAAATAAACTATATCTTTATTTGGACACATCATAACATAATAACTTTCTTTGGAGTGTCCAAAATGCCCTTGAAATCTATGAATTATTAGTGAATTGACCTAATATGACACTTTTGAATATGTTTGGCCTAAATATGATACCATAGGTAATGACCTAAAATGAAAATTTGATTTTTTTTCACAACTTATTTGATTTCATCACAAACTACTTTATTGTTCCCATCTTCGCCACCTTTCTACCATGATTTTATCAATAATACTATATCTACTCCCCCAATCCACAACCTTGATAGCATCACTGCACATTAACAATAATTTATACTTTATAATAACTATTTGTCTTTCAATTATTAGGTCTCTTGGTATTAATACGGTTTTGGCTTGTGTCCTTAAGTCCCATGTATTTATCTATTGATTAAAAACAACTTTACTTTACACTATTCATTAAAAAAGGAAAATATATTGATGCCCTAGTGCTTGATGATGACCCATAATAAATTTATGACCAAATAAAAGGGCCTAAGCTCATGGAGTTTTTTTTTTTTTAAAAAGGACACCATTAGTTTCATGTTCTTCAATTGTACTATTAACGAGACTTGGGGGCTTAAGAGTCCAGTCGAGATTGAGAATAGGGTTTCAACACCTGTACTTTAGAATTTGATAGTAATGAAGACTATGATAAGGTGTGGGATGGATAATCATGGAATTTACTAGTGATGTCTCCTCATTTGTGATAATAAAATATACTTCTGAGACATCATTTTAGGCTTATTTATTAGTTTATAGGTTGATTTGAGCTTAGTTTAGTGCACTTTCCTATTTTGGGTCTTGATGTAGTAACATAATATTTTTAGAGCATATTGGGTTTAATTGTTTATTTAGTGTGAAGATTTAAAGATAATTATGGAGATTAATTAGAGTCCAAGTCAAAGACTACAAGATATGGAAAGAGATATGCATGGTAATTGGAGATAGAAGAAAACTGAGTTCAATTAGGAAAAAGAAAAGTTGCCTAAATCTGGGATTCTGCATACACGTCCAAAGATATGCGTTTTTACCTAAGAAATAGGCCGATTTCGGTAATTTCCTTCTCTAGGGTCAAGATAATTCAGTTGCGATTCTTTTGGTATCTTATGGAGCTCAAACCGACCAATAACGAAGAAGATATGCTCAAAATGGTCCAACAGTGTTTATCTTTATTTCCATACGAATTTGAGTTGGACTAGGAGTCCATTACTTTCCTTCTCCTTCAAGAAAACGAATTAGGTCTTCCTATACCCTATAAATACAGCCTCTTAACACTCTAAAATCATCCTTGGCCAGACCTTAAGGCCAAGAGGAAGCTGCAACACAAGAGAAGAAGTCTGAAGGAGCTATGCAACAACTATGTCTCCTTCAACCTCTTATTTTGTAATTCTTTTCTCTTCTTTTCTTTGTATGAATTAATTCTATTAGCTTAGGTTTTGCATAATGCATAAATTATGAATTATAATTCTTCTATCTAAGTTTCTTTGGGAATTAGATGTTTTAATCTGATATTAGCTACTTACTTCATATTTGATTATGTGTTTTGATTTAATGTATGTTTTCCTTGCGGTGCGCAACGTTTAGGATTACCTTAATAGTAGTTAGATGGTCTCCTTGACAGGGTGTTTAACTATTGAACCACCACATGACGTCTAGTGTCGATATTAGTTCTGACAAAACATGATTTTAACTAGATAGTCATTAAGGTTTGTTTTAATCACCATATCACCTGGATTGCAGTATTTGCTTAGGGCCTTAGTGGCGTTTGATAACCCTAAGATAAAACACTTCTTGGTTGTGCCGTAGCCCCCTTAGTCGCTCTCAAGGTCTAAGGTATGGGAATTTCGAATCCTGACTAAGTATACCAAGAGCTAATATAATCCCTTATAAATTAGATCTAATAGACAGAATTAGAAGGATTAGTGCATACTAGTGAGACCTAAGCTATATCTTTCATACTATCTTCTTTTCTTTTCTTTTATTTATTTTATTGTCTTTTATTTAGTAGTTTAGTTTTCATTATAATAACCAAATAAAAATCTATTTTCCTTTTCTTTTTTTGCGTATCATCTTTCTATCTTCTATATATGCACTTGATAATTTGCATAAGTTCTCTCTAACTTTCGTTAGTTCCTGAGGAACGAATCTTCTTATCATTAAAACTTGCATACGTCCTGTAATACTTGCAGTACCGTGTTAGCTTAGGGTGTTTGTTTGCACTTATTTTATACATCTTTTTATCACACCTTAGGCCGCACCAACTAGGTAAACATATAATTATACAAATATATACACCAGGAATTAAACTCACAGAAGAAGATAGGAACATGCCTATATTTTGGATCCAAATACATAGCTTCCCACCTACAATGATCAAAGAAAACAACATAAGAAAGGTTGTGAGCCAAATGGGGAAGTTTGTGGATATATGGTTGTCGTATGTAGCTACTTTCAAGCAATTTAACTATCCTAGAGTCAGAATGGGTTGGAACATCAAGAAGCACTTGTGGGTAATTTTGTACTCAATGTAAAAGAGGAAGACTTGCTAAGGAAACACACACATACAAACATCTTGGACATGTGTACTTTAATTGCGATATTTTGGACCACCTTCCTAGAGACTACAAAAATGAAAATAATCTCAAGGTGAAAATTGGTATGTGGATTTACAGAGTGTTTCTGACTTCTCTGGAAAATATATTATGCTCAAGCCATGAATTATATGTTATTATGGTGAGGAATAAAGAGTCGACACACATCAAATGAATGAGTAAAAAATCCAAACTTTGGGAGAAAAGAAGTGAAGGAATATTCAAAAATTAAAAGTACAAAAAAGATCATGATGGATTTGATTGGTGATGATAATTTTGCATTTAGTTTTATGATAGAAGTGGTCATATCACCACCATTAACCCATATACGGTCTGACAATAGTAGTGGAAAACTTGATTTTTGTAAGACACTTAAGCACCCTATAGTTTTTGACAAAGTTGTCTTTAGTCCTACAACAATACACTTTGGAAGTGGGGGCAACAATGTAATTATGGTAACAAAGATACTTGAACCGATACTAAACAAAGTCGAATGTTAAAAGAGGGATTATCATAACCCTAACCTTAAAATGGTACGGTACAAGATGCAGTTGAGGGTCAAAGTTTAGCCGTGAAGACCTGGAACCAATCTTTCCATTACAAGGAACTATATTCAATTCTAAACACAAAGGCTTGAAACTGTTTGCAGAAAAAAGGGAGCATCAGAAAAATAAGAGAGCAAAATTGTAAGATAAAAACAATAAAGAAGGTAAAAGAAGATAGATAATAAATATCATAGATTTAAGCTCAATGATTGACACACCAATGAGAACATATGGATTGGTGTATAGTAGGGTGTGATAAAATAATGATTTAAATAAAGATAAGAACCATCACCCTAACTAATCACGTTACTCACTGCAAGTATCACAGATCATATGCAGGTTTAGATAATAAGTAAGATTCGTTCGCAGGGGTTCGTGTGTTAGAAACATGGATTATAAGAGGAAGCCTAGTAAAGAATAGTTTCTTGAAATAAAGACAGTAAAATAAAGATG
Source organism: Nemophila menziesii (assembly GCA_029959085.1). Taxonomy (NCBI): domain Eukaryota; kingdom Viridiplantae; phylum Streptophyta; class Magnoliopsida; order Boraginales; family Hydrophyllaceae; genus Nemophila; species Nemophila menziesii. Next base: position 69,099,911 of record JARWIR010000003.1, on the reverse strand, counting down.
ATTGGTTTGAGAGAGAATGATTAAACTAATAACTAGGTTTGCGTGTATGCACTTATTCTTCTATTTCTCCTACTATTTATAAGGGTGACTAATTCTCTTAGAGTAAGTAGTCAGGATTCTATATTCCTCCTAACCCCCTTTTGGGTGGACTTAGGTGGCAACCTAACAATTACCAGGTTGGGTAAGGGGACTCTGCACAATGATCAGTGATTAATCTCAAAACCTAGTGACTATCTAGTTAGACAAGCCCGTCAGGATCACTACTACACACTAGACGCTTATGTGGTGTTTTAACAATTAGACACCCCTTCTGGGTGACCATCCAACTGCTATTAGTGGGATAGTTTATACTCGTGCACTAGCAAGAACTATAGTCAATGTATCAAAGCACATAAAACAAATATAAAGGTTAAGAAGCTCAATCGATTTAAAATGTTTTTTTCTCAAACAAACTTAGATAGAAGAGAGTAGAATTCAAAGATTATACATATGCAAAACCCAAGTGGTGGGTCCTGGGGTGTGATAAAAATCAACACTAAATAGGAGGACCTATTAACCGTAAGTGTACGGGTTGTTCCAAGTAATAGATAGATATAAAGGATTTCGTTCTCAAAGATTGGACTGGTATAACCAAAGTGTTCAATAGATAAATAGAAGTAATTGCAAGTACAGAAAATAAATGACAAAAGATTTTTGTTTGGTATTGAATTTTAATCTAATGGACGCAAATAAATAGATTACTAAAGCTTAACAAATAGTAAATGAATCGAAAACTAAAGAGATGTAGACGCAAGATGAGAGGTGTACTTGAGTCTCGCAACGGATCCACCTAAATTCATATAATTAATACTTCTGTTTAAGGGTAAAGTTGGTATTTATGCATTAGTCAGGACTCTAATATCTCCTAACTCTCGTCAGGGTAGACTGGGGAGCTATCCTACGGTATTACAAACCCCGTCAAGGTGATTATACCTACTTTCGAATGTTGAAGTATTTTACCCAATTGGTTGTGTGGCTAGTCAAGGCCGTCAGGTTCATTGACGAATACCACCCGTTTATTACCTAGGTCTGTAATTAAACCCCCCCGTCAAGGCGATCACTTGTCACGTAGTGAATAGTCTAATTACTAATACCTAATTCTAATTGGCCAAATTGAAAGTAGTAAACAAGCTTGCGATGATAGTCAATACAAAATACCCAACATAAATTAAGTTAAATAATCCCAAATTCAGAAAAACATCAATTATATAAATTAGAGCTTAACCCATAATTGTGATTCTCAAGCACTAAATGTTTAGCTCATATTCAAAGTAAAAACAATAAATAAAATAAAAGCATTCATATTTTCTAATACAGAAATAAGATAAAGAACTTAATTAAAGGGTTGGGTTGAATTGTTGTTGAAGAAGAAAGACTTTTCCAGCTCTTCCTTTGCCTTCTGCCTTTTTGCTCTCTTCTGATTTTTAAAAAATAATGAAGCGTACAAAAAAATGAGGTCTAAAAGGCTATTTATACTAAACCAAATCGTATTGGCCTTTTATTTTATTTTATTAAATGGTTAAAAGCCCAAGTCCAATTGGTAATTCCCGTAAACGTTGTACACACTCTAGTAAAACGGGTGTAACTTTTGCGTCTTAAGTCCAAATCACATGATTCTAGTCCTTAATTCGAGCTAACTCAGAGCGCAACTTTCTCATTTGAATCACCAGACCTGAATCAGTACCGTTTGGGATTGAAATCAGCAAGAAGTGACAACTTTTCAAATTCTTATGTTTTTCTTCCAAATTCTCCTTAAGGCATATACTTATCACAAAAAGGTATACATCACCAAGCTATGGGAAATTTAGTTCATGCTAACAAGAAAATAATGATATTGCCAACTTGCTCAAGTGGATGACTTCTAAGAGTAATATGAATTAAAGCCTGAGCAAGGACATGTTTACAATGATAAGAGGGTGTATTTATAGGTGTTTTCTAACACTAGGTCAAAATCCTGGAATGGAAGGCAAGTAATTGGAGCCTAAGTCCAATTGAAATTCGTTTTCTAAAATATAAGACAGAATAAACACTGCTGCTTGTTTTGATCATATCTCCATCGTCACTAGGCCAAATTTTGTGTACTTTATATCAGAATGACCGCAACAGAAATATCTATCTAATGCCTCAAAGGCTCTTCTAAAATCGCATCCGATTTTTAGTTATCTTCACTTTAGTGGACGTCACTGCATATTTGGCATTTTTTCCTTTCCTAATTCAGTTTTGTTTCCATTTATCTCCTGATGTCTCCTGGATATTCTTTCCTTAACGTCTTGAAATTGATTTTCATCTAATTATATTCCATAAACCTTAAGATCTTCACATTGACACACAAATTATATCAAATATACTATAAAAGTAATAAATCTCCAAATCAAGACACGAATTAAAAAATTATCTAATAATGGGGGAAAATCTCTTAAAAATTAATCAAATACACCTAAAATGATATCTCGGCCCTAGATTAATATATCACAAGTATGGAGACATCATGGATTTAAGGCGATTGCAAGTCTAAAGACCCTACAACGTCGACCGAGTTCTACAGATAAAAACGAATCTTTACGGAATAAGAAAAACTTTGTTTGGGTTATTAAGTTTGGTGATGGGGTAAAGCTAGTTACTGAAGAGGAAAAAGATGAGCATGTAACAAAAGGGTGTTACAGGGTTGACCCAAATTAACATATTCAAGATAGATGATACAACTATGTTGGAATTGACAAGGGGTGTGTACCCCCTTAACAATTTTGGCACTTAAAGAGGTGGTAAAAACACAGATACCGGGTATTGTTTCTTTCAGAAACTAAAAAACCTTTTGTTAAAATTAAGCAACATGCAAAAAACATTGACATGAAATTAATTGACATTGTGGAACCAATAGGAAAATCTGGTGGATTAGCCCTTTATGAAATGATATTGTAGTTATTAAGAAAACTGAGAATTATATGCATTGGTTTAGCACAAATGATAAGAATAAAGAAATGTGTACAACACCAATCTATGTACCTCCTAAAGAGGATAATAAGGATACATTTGTTAGAAATATAGTTGAGTGTGAAAAGTTAATTATAATTTGCCAAAAAATATATCGAGGGACTTTAATCGCATTTGTAAAATCATAAGATATTAAAGGAATTCCTAAAAATAGAAAAAAAGATTACTTTATTTCAAAACTTCATTGAAACATTTAAACTCGAAGAAGTTAAAGCACAAGGTATGTATATGATGTCTCATCATTTGTGATAATAAAATATACTCATGAGACATCATTTTAGGCTTATTTATTAGTTTATAGGTTGATTTTAGCTTAGTTTAGTGCACTTTCCTATTTTGGGTCTTGATTTAGTAACATAATATTTTTAGAGCATATTGGGTTTAATTGTTTATTTAGTGTGAAGCTTTAAAGATAATTATGGAGATTAATTAGAGTCCAAGTCAAAGACAACAACTTATGGAAAGAGATTTGCATGGAAATTGGAGATAAGGAAACAAAAGCTAAAAAGATGGAAAAGGAAAAGCTGCCTAAATCTGGAATTCTGCATACACGTCTAAAGATATGCGTTTTTACCTAAGAAATAGGCCGAATTTGGTAATTTCCTTCTTTAGGGTTAAGATAATCCGGTTACGATTTTTTTGGTATCTTATGGAGCTCAATCCGACCAATAACGAAGAAGATACGCTCAAAACGGTCTAGCAGTGTTTATCTTTATTTCCTTACGAATTTGAGTTGGGTCAGGAGTCTATTACTTAGAGTTATCTCCAAGAAACGATTTAGGTCAACCTATACACTATAAATACAGCCTCTTAACACTCTTAAATCATCCTTGGTGAAACCTTAAGCCGAGAGGAAGCTTAGAACACAAGAGAGAAGTCTGGAAGGAGCTGTCATCAACAATGTCTTCTTCTACCTTTAGATTTGTAATTTCTTTCTTTTCTTTCATGAACTAAATTTCTTTAGCTTGAGTTTTAGCATAAATGTATGAACCCTAGTTTTGAGTTGACATCTATCTACTTTGGGAATTTAATGTTTTAAATAGAATTATAGTTTTTATTCTCTGTTTATGTGTTTGGATTTATATTATGTGTTCTTGTGGACGGCCGCCATTAGAATTACCATCTAGTAATTAGGTCACCATTGACAACGGTGTTTAATTGCATGTTTAGCACATAACGTCTAGTATTAGGTCTGATCTGACAACCCAACCTAACTAGATAATCACTATGGTTTAGTCTTGGTGACTATTGGCCAATTACAGGAAAAGTTTGCTTAGGAAGCCTTATTGACACAGGTAAATCCTATTTTAAACTACCGATAGCGAATTGGGACCGATTAGGGAAATACTACATAATTCACCCTTACATGTTTAGAACGACAAAACTAGTGGGGATTACATGCTAATAACATAAGCTATATTCTCATATCACTTCTCTTTCATATTTATTTTCTGTCTTTTAATTCTTAGTTTAATTTAGATAATCAATTCCATCTTTATTTGTCTTTACTTTTATTTGCGTTTAGTTGTTCTATCTTTACTTTATTTGCACTTGGTATTTGCATAAGATTCTCCTAACCTCTGTAGTCTCTGCGGAACGAATCTTAATCTTTTAACTAAAACTTGCATACGATATGTATACTTGCAGAACCGTGTAGTTGAGGGTGTTATTTGCACTTTATTTATATCTTATTTTATCACACCCTAGGCCCTACCAGTATACACATGGTCAAGTAAAAGAAATGGGCAGACCTTATAAAAAATTCTTGATAAATGCCTTGCTAATATAGAATGACATGATAAATATAAGAATGTATTGGTGGCAGCCCTACCAGTTATAGGGTTTGATCACTCCCCCTTATTGATTCACTTTGATGAAAAAATTAAAATAACAAAAAAAGGTTTATTTTGGAAAAAAATTAGATTAAGGATAATGAATGTAGGGTTGAGCAAATGAGAACCGAAAAACCAAAATGAACAAAAAAAGAAAACCGAAAAACCAAATAGTTCGATTTCAATTTCCAAAATCCAATTTTTTTGTCTTGGTTCGGTTTACTAAGCAAAAACAAAAAAAACGAAATAACGAAGGAAGAAAATAGGGAATGTGTGGATTTTATTCTAAGAATTATGTAAGAGAAACTTTTGGTGAGAATTTATCATCTATATGAAATTTTTGTTTTATTATTAGGCGGTATTATTAGTGAATATTTTTAGGGTCAATTACCTAAGGAGACTTGAGAAAAATCAATGTGCCACTTAGGAGCTAGTCAATTCCTCTCTCCTTCTTAGAGGCCAATAAAATGTCCAATGTCATAACTACCCTTCTAGTGCATATAAGACAAAAAAATAGATTATTTCTCTCTTCTCCACTACCATTACTCTCTCTCCTCCATTACCATTAATCTCTCTCCTCCTTTATCATTTTTTCTCTCTCCTCTTTCATTAATTATCAAATATTTTCCAGCTCCGACCACAACCACCGATCACCGCCGGAAAAAGTTCTGAGCGTGGAAAAAAGTTCTGAGTCTGGAAAATAGTTCTGAGTCTGGAAAAAAGTTCTGAGTCTGAGTGCAAAAATTCTGAGTCTGAGTGCAAAAATTCTGAGTCTGAGTGCAAAAGTTATGAGTCTGAGTGCAAAAGTTATGAGTCTGAGTGCAAAAGTTCAGAGTCTGAGTGCAAAAGTTCCATTAACGCCAGATTTTTAATCGCCAACAGTGTTGAGCGCAAAAGTTCTGAGTCTGAGTGCAAAAGTTCTGAGTCTGAGTGCAAAAGTTCCATTAACGCCAGATTTTTAATCGCCAACAGTGTTGAGCGCAAAAGTTCTGAGTCTGAGTGCAAAAGTTCTGAGTCTGAATGCAAAAGTTCTGAGTCTGGGTGCAAAAGTTCTGAGTCTGAGTGCAAAAGTTCCATTAACGCCAGATTTTTAATCGCCAACAGTGTTGAGCGCAAAAAGTTCTATGTGCAAAAGTTCTGAGCGCAAAAGTTCTGAGTGGAAAAGACCAAAAAAATAAACAGAATCACGAAGCAAGAACAAATCTGCTACATAAACTTGCTGAGCATCTCGAATCGACTTGCTACCGGAGATCCAAGCTTCTTCTTCACAAATATAAGCACAAAAACAACTTCGTTTATCCATGGCTTTCAAATCCGATCTTAGAGATTATTGTGCAGCAGATCAATTTCTTCCTTCCATGGCGGAACCCTAGATCGAAACTCTATTTCGGATCGGTCAAATCTCCACCTTCACTGCGGTATTCATCGAAGTTCATGCCAACGGTCTTCTTCTCCACGCTCTCTTCTTCGGTTGCTTGGTGGCTGCGTGCTTCAAGTGAAGCAATGGAAAGAAGGAATATTATGGAGTGAAGAAGAGAGGCGTTGATTGTAAGAGGTGAGGAGAGAGGTAGAAAGAGAGAGAGAAATATTTCTGAAAATGTAATTTAGGATTTAAAAGATATTATGATAATATTTAGTATATATAGAGAGAATAAAAAAGGGTAGGAAAGTAATTGGAAAATTAGGTTCTAGTGTTAAAATTAGTTTGTGGCCTTTAGTAAGAAGAGCCAAAAGAGACGGTCTTGTTAGGTCTCGGTGTAGTGATTTCAAGACCATTTGGGTAATAATCTCATATTTTTATATCATTTATAAATGTATTGGTAAGTATACACTACTTGATTAATTTTATTAAATATGATTGTACGAATTCGGAAGTAATAATTTTAATTTTATGAATTTATTTAGCATAGTAAATTAAGATAATCCTTAATTGATATATTAATAGTTTACTATGGGCATGTAATAGTAGTATAATTATATTAAAATATTAGCCACCAGTAGACAGTGTATTTCAATAAATGGACTGACAAAGATTATTAGGCCAAACATCTGAATTCAAAGCAAACCGGAAATAAACTAAAACGAAACAATCCGGAACCAAAAATTGAATGTGGAACCAAATATGGACCATCTGATTTATTTTTTAAACTATAAACAACCGAGCCATTTGGTTAATTCTGATTTTGGCTAAAAACCAAAATGAGTCGAATCATGCTCACCCCTAAATGAATGCACAAGTCTGGTCTAAAACACTTATATAAATACTAAAAGTTATAAAGTCAAAGGTGTACTGAGATGTAGAAAGAAACTATCCACATTCATAAGGGTATTTATAAAGTAGATGAAACAAATTGCGTATAGGAAACAAAAAGAATTCAAGGATGTATCAACTAATCTTGAAGACACTACTAACAACGATAATGGAGAATACACTGACACTTTTAATGAAAACCATATAAGATTGGAAATTTCATGGAGTAAAGAAAAGCAAAATTGGTCCCTAAGATGTAGAAATAAATGGTTAAAGCTATGTGATAGAAATATAAAATATTACCACTCAGTTACTAAAGAAATAAGAAGTAGAACTAGAATCATGAGAATTCAGGACAAAAGGGCCTAGGGACTAAGAGTAAAATACAACTTAGGGTTAACCAGGAAACGTATAAAAAATTTACTAGACTTGTTAATATAAAATAAATTAGAACGAGTGTGTGGTCCCTTGGGGGTGATACAGCCCTAAGGCTTGGTGGCTATTCAGGTTTCTTCTTTAAAAGCAAAGGGGAAATGATATAAAAATAGATCTTCTAAGACTTATAACTGGATTCATGAATAATAAGAGTGGCCCCACTTGTATTAATGGAACCCGAATTACTCCGATCCCAAAAGTTAAAGAACCTAAAAGCATAGGCCAGTACGTACCTATCAGGTGCTCAAATTCATATATAAAGTAATTGCAAAAATATTAGTGATGAGGTTACAACCTCTAATGCCAGATCTGATTGAAGATAATTGTTGTCCTCCAATGTGTGATAAACAATCAAACCTATAAGGATGAAAAAACTCACAAGTATACGAGTTGTCACAAGTAATAAAGATAGTAAATAAGTTTGTCTCCACGAGTATTAAGAGGTTAATACCTAATTTAACTCTAATTTTGATTATTCATTGGAAAAAACAAAGACAGAAAGTTAGGATTTTTATTTGGTTGTTTGATTATGAAGAAAACTATTAAACTAAGAATTCATTACTAATTATTACCTAAATCTAATTAACCAAAAGAGTTTGTGAGAATATGGAGATAACTGTAGCTGGAGACACTTGTATTACACACTAACTGTAGCTTGGACTTACTTGCAATTCTAAGGGAAACGGGGACATTATTGCTACTCGTGTTTCTAAAGTCTCCCTAAGTTCCTTCAGGACAAGTAGTCCCTGCTATCTAACCCTATGAACCTCTTCCGAGTGAATCCTACGCATGTTATCTAGATGCCTAAAGTTCAATCTCTACGCGATTACCTAGCTACTTCAACTCTTTAGAGTCTTCAACTCCAAGGGGTGGTATTTTCCTATATCCACTACCAAATCCCCCTTCTGACCATAATCTAGTATCCATCAGACCCTATTCATATGGCCATGCTACAAGAATCTATAATGGAGCACAAACATAATTACAACAACAACAACTCATACTTTATTTTAATACTAAATCCCAAATTTATACAAATAAGCCCTAATTAATAGTTATGGTTCATAACCAAGTATCTCAAACTACTAAATATGTAAGTCATAATGGAACAAAAGAAAACAAAATAAAGAATAGACATAATTTAAGAAATAATTACACTAATCCAGGAACTAAAACACAATTCTTGAATTCCTTGCTTCTCTCCCGTGATGGCAAGGTTTCTAGCTCTTCAATATGATTAGTGGTAGTGTTTGTCTTATTAAAACATGTATGTATATTCCCATAAAAGGATTTAGCTCAATTGGGCCAGCTTAAAGTGACTCAAAAGTGGCCCAATAGACTCTTCCGAATCTGGACAACTTTGGGTATTGTCGGTAAAATATCCATGACTTTTTCAATATAACTCCAAATAGAAAACTATTTCTTCTCACGCGATCTAAACTCAAAGGGACACCTTTACCTTGGATTTCATGATCAAAACCATCACCAATTACAATTTATGTCCTCCGTAAGTCGATGTAACATTCTGATGACAAATTCCGTTGAGCTTTTTATGGACTTCTTGGCTTCTTTTGTGACTTGATTTTAGGTTTTTTGTCTTTTTGACTTCCTAGTTTCCTATTGGGGTCTAACATCATACGTGTACTTAGGAACTTCACACTTAACACACAAATTACCTCAAATGCTCCAAAACAAATAATAATCCAAGAATAAGCCACTAAATCAAAACATGTATATTAAAGAAATAAATCTCACATTAAACAAATTCACAAGTATTCTATAGTAATTAAGACATCTAATCCAATTTTACTTGAACCAAATGATTCAAAAATGTATTGACGAAACAAAAAATTCATATACCTTTATCTAAGTGGTCTAGTTCGCAGACTAGATAGTTTCGCAAGATGATAAAATCACATTCACATCTATCTCCATATCGGTTAACAATTTTTTGGTATAAGGATAAAATAAAAAACAATGATATATAACAACGTTTTTTGAATAATTTTTAAGTAACAAATATTGTTTTCTCATGAAAATACTTATCTTTTTTGTAATCTAAGTACTTAAAAAATTTCATATCATAGTTTACTTAGATAGATTTACCGGAAGTTAGATCACTTAAACAAAAAAGACTTGATAATTCATTATTTATTATCTTCATTTTGTTTGGGATTATTTTTCTTTTAGACGGAGTTTAAGAATCATTTAGTTGAATTAAAAGGTTTTTTCTTAATTATTGGGGCTAGTTCAATAACTAGAACCTTGTCTCTCATCTGGAAGGTATAAGGTTTAAATTTTCTCAGTCTTGTTATTTCTTAAACTCTTAAAAAAGATAAAGCAAGAGATGCATAAAGATTAGCAGTGATGTGCGAAAGATGACTTAGGTACCCATAATATAAAAAAACAAGGTTTTTTCTCTTTTTAGTCGAAAACAAATCCATTGTTTCTCTCTATCGATAAATGTAACAAAATCAATTTTTTACTTAGGACGACGTGCACGTGAAGTTTAATTAAAAAAATCACTGAAACAAAATTCAAGAAAAAAAGATTATTACTAGTATTAGTAGTAATTCATATGATCAAAGCTAAACCAACTACTAACATCTACGTGTTTGATAAAAATAATCTGAATGGTCAACGTAAAGCTAATAATTGTTCCCCAAACCCCTAGAAATTCCAATAAAAGAAGAAAATTATTTAATACAGAACATTAAACCTAACACAACGCACAAGACACGCTCATCTTGGGGCACCGAGAGCTGACTTCTTCATACAAGTATAAGCCGTAGCTACCCACTTACTACTATTTCTTCTTTTTTTGTTCGAAACCCACTTCTACTCTAGTATGTATTAAAATGATAATTTTTTTTAGTCGAAATATGAAAATGATATTCAATATACTTTGAAATATATTTTTCTGAAAGCCATGTATATAACTAAAATTAAATTTTGAAGTTTAAATCAAGTAATTTAAAACTAATTAATATAATAATAAAACTAAAAAAATAAACCTATTAAATTAATTCTTTAAACTAAAACAGAAAGAAGCTAATAGTAAAAAAATTAAAGGGTTTTTTTGATTGATTAAAAAAATTAAAACATTATATGAAAAATAAATCTAGATAGTCGTGTCTTGTCTCATTTATAATTAACGAGATTGTACAACTTTTGGGGACAAATAATTATTGAGTAATGTTAGATTTTATGCCAAATTATATTTTTTTTTATTGTTTCTTAGGTGGACCAATCATAGAAAATAGAGAAAATGATAAATCAAGAAAGAGAAATTATATGATTGGTTATTTAAAATCCACCTAAAAGACGATAAAAGAGTGATATGATGTGGATAAATAGTTTATTTAAAATTCATTTAGGAGATAATAAAAAAATAATATGATTTGAAGTGATATTCCATCTTATGATCAACCACACAATCCAGCAGAAATCGGAGTGGTGCGGATTAACAAGAACAACGGAGACCGAACTGAATTCTCGAGGACTACTTTTTGCAATTCTCGTACAGAAGGAGAAGCGCAAGCGATTATTCACGCCTTGGAAATTAGCAGACAAGATACACATGAAGGGATAACTATCTTTTCTGACAACCTTGAAATAATTCAAGGTATCAAGCAGGTGTCGGCGGCTAGATGGAGGCTCAGACCATGGGTAACGCAGATTAGAAACCTGGTCACAGGCGGCGGGCGGGTTATCTTTAAACACATTCCACGACGGTTCAATGGTCGAGCAGACGCTCTAGCAAAACAAGCCAGGCACAGAGCACTTAGGGAATATCAATCACTTACAATGATAATCTGCCAATTTTTCAGACTAGGAATAGAATAAGTCTCGATGTAAACCTTGTATTTTCTTTCGCGTTTAAAAAAAAATTTAATTTGTATTTAATATTATATTTGTATCTGTATATCTTGTATTCCTATCTTATGAACTTCTACCTATTAAGATTTAAAAAAAAAACTCTATAAAGTTATTGAATTTGTAATTTTATTATAACTTTACTCTAAGGGTTAATAAAGTGAAATGATGAGATCGATAGTTGGCCTAGTGGTTAGGTTACTCCGCAGAGACCAAGACGTCTTGAGATCGAATCTCATTAGAGTCAAAATGACTCCGAGTCCAAAATGGCTCTTTCATGTACTCAAAAAAGAATAAAGTGAAATGAAATTAATTTTGATTATAATTATTGAGGATATTTTATTCGCAAGATGTCTCGAATTTCTAACATCAAAGATAATACTATATGTCCATTAATAACTATTTACCACCGGAGCTAGAATTTGTAGTCAGAATTACTAATTTTCAGTGATTTTTTTTGTCAACTTTCAGTGATCAAACAGTGCTAATTGAGTTCTTCAATTGAAAATTTTCCTGCACAAATAAATAATGTTGATGTATGTATTGAGACGTAACGTTAAAGGGGTTCGAATTACACCAATTTTTGGGATTTAAATCCCCTAGAATATACCTTTCCCGCAATTTCACGCAATATACCTTCAGATTGACGCCACGTGTCATTTAATATAATCAAAGGTAGAAAGTTAATTTTCAATAACTAGCCCTTAATCATGGTTAATTAATAAATCTATTAAAAACAATCTACCTAAAATAAAATTGATTTAATAAAAAAATTCAATGATCTGTATTAGACCGCCACCGCCTTGGAACTAATATTGCTTCTGTTTCCTTTATAACACACAATTAAAAGTTTTATGATTCGACTGAAGTTGCAAAACCAATCCAAATCCTATCAACTAAATTCTGTAGACCCAATTCATATAAGGTCACATACCTATTAACGAAGATTTTTGATAAATACATATAAGGTCACATACCTAAGTCAAACTAATGCTATGTCCCAAAGTAGATTATTCTGAAGTGAAGTACTACTAAGAACCTCTTTGTAATTCAATATTAGAGCAAGAACAGCTTTCAATGCAACTCTTTTTTTTTTGTTCGAAATTCAATGCAACTCTTTAATATTAGTGTAACACAAACAAATGACTCACATGCTATCACACTAACATCATTTCAATGCAGCAACTTCTGTATTAATTCAATTCTGTAAAGACAGTAACTGGAATATATAGTAAAAGATTCAAACTAAAATATAATAATTACTCAATAACCATAAATTTGACAAAATATAATCTATAATATCCATCCCTACTCAATGAATTGACCAATTACTGAAGTAATCCCTTCAATAAGCTCATCTCATCCTTTGCTGCTATATAAGATCGAAGAAGCGTACCCAACACGGCGAAAGCCAAAAGTGGGCTAACATCTGAGGCATTGAAGATTGGAGGAATAACTGGCTAATATCAAGCCATTTTGCGCATCCGACAGCTACCTTTAACACCCCATTGTATATATCAAGCCAATTTGCTACTCCGACAGCTACCAATGTTAACAGCGTGTTTAAAGCCCCAATTGGACGAATCTTCGCAGCATTACAAACTAGAGCTTGTTGAAGACCATGAATGCCTTCCAAATGTAAACTCAGTCCAACAAATTTGTTTGCAAATACTTTGGAGGCTGTTAAATTGACTAGGAGAGGTGTTGAGACTGTACGATTTGATCTAGTGAGTAAGGGTTCTGCAACTTCAGTCGAATTATAAAGTTTTTAATTGTGTGTTATGAACGAAACAGAAGCAATATTAGTTCCCAGGCGGTGGCGGTCTAATACAGATCGTTGAAATTTTTTTATTAAATTTATTTTATTTTAGGTAGATTGTTTTTAATAAATTTATTAATTAACCATGATTAAGGGCTAGTTATTGAAAATTAACTTTCTACCTTTGATTATATTAAGTGACATGTGGCGTGAATCTAAAGGTATATTGCGTGAAATTGCGGGGAAGGTATATTCTAGAGGATTCAAATCCCAATTTTTGCAATGATTAACTCATCCAATTGGGTTTTCCGTTTTCATGTCATGGAAAAGTGGGGTCAAATTAACAACAGCGGGACCCACAAAAAACCTTTGATTTATAAAAAGCAAACTTGTGTTCAGACATCCGAACCATAAAAAAGAAGACCAAGAGAGAGGTTCAACCAAACCAAGAAAAAACAGAGTCAAATTTCTCTTTTCAGCTTCAAAATTCTTAAATTCATCTTGCCCCAAATCCAGCAAAATCAAAAGCCCACATCACAAATCCTTCAATCAATCTTCAATACCCCTTTCACCATTTTTTCCCAATATCGATTATTTGTTTTCCCCGGTTATATCCATTCAATTTCCCTCTGTTTTCCTCCCTTTGATGGGTTAAGTTCATAAAATAATCCATCAAGCTCTCTCTTTCCAATTTCACAGCGAATTTTTACACTTTTGATGATGGGAATTCAGAATGATACGGTGAAATTCAATGTTGGTGGCAGGGTATTCGAAACAACAGCCACAACTCTAGCAAACGCAGGGAGAGATTCCATGTTCGGTGCCATGTTTGACGATGATTGGAACCTCCAAGCCACCACCACCGAGCATTTCATTGATCGAAACCCCGATTGTTTCGCAATTCTTCTAGACCTTTTAAGAACAGGGGAACTCTACATCCCCTCTAATATCCCCGAAAAATTACTCTACCGAGAGGCTTCATTTTACGGCATGTTAGATCATATCAGGTCAGGTAAGTGGGGTCCATTCGACGGTAATCGCCTCCAATTATCTAGCTCAATCACAGGCCGGGCCCCAGGTGACGGAACTGCCATCCGGGCCGGGCCAGATGGCGGATGCTGTGTAGCTCATGGTAGCATGGTACATATTTACGATTGGATGTTAGAAGAACACCCTCCTATAAATCTTGATTATCAACGAGTAAACGATGCTATATGGGTCGATTCAGGAAGTATAGTGATCAGTGCTTGCGAAAGACTAGGCCGTGGAGATGGAGGAATGGGATTATTCAACGCATTAACAGGGGATTTAAGGTATAAATTCAATGTCACACATGAAGATGTAGTAAAAAGCTACACAGCCGGAGCATTAAGTTTCAGTTCAGATTACAAGCTGTTTTCGAGTTGTAAAGGTCGAAGCAATGAGTATGGAATAGGTGTATGGGATCAAGTAACAGGAAAACAAATCGATTTCTTTTACGAGCCAACAGGTTGGTCTTTAGGCGATGCAGATAAACTCCAATGGTTACATGGTACAAATTGTTTGTTAGTAGCTACGTTGTTCCCAAGAAAAGACAATTGTTACATAAGTTTACTCGATTTTAGAACAAAAAACATGGTATGGTGTTGGTCAGATATAGGAAATCCAACTACTGATGATAAGCGTGTCCGAGATGCGATAGCTATGGAGGATACAAATTCTATATGTGTTGTGAATGAGTATGAAGATTTAGGGTTCATGGATTTGAGAAGTGGATCTGGGAATAGTGTGAGATGGAGTTCAAGAAGTAGATTGATGAAAGGGAAAATGCCAGATGAACCGTGTTATCCAAAACTTAGTTTACATGATGGTCAATTGTTTTCATCGATGAATGATAGTATCTCGGTTTTTAACGGTCCGGATTGGGTTTTAACATCAAGATTAAGGAGGAGTTATGGTGGTTCGATTTGTGATTTTTCTATTGGTGGTGATAGATTATTTGCTCTTCATAGTGAAGAAAATGTTTTTGATATTTGGGAGACTCCATCTCCACCTGTATTATGAATTTGTTTTATGTGCATTTCTTGATCATGATAAAGATGTTATGAGTCTTTTTTTTCTTCTTTTTGATAGATTGTAGGGGATTGAAGTAGAGTTTGATTGTAGATTAGGAATGGCAAATAAGGTTTTTGAGTGTTTGTGTGTAGAATGATGAGATTGAAATGAAAATTGATGGCTTAACAACCACAAAATTGATGTTTTGGTTGCTTCTAATGAAGAATGTGTTTTACTCAAAAATGCTTTTTTGGTTGCTTTTAATATAATTGTTCTTATTTCATAAAAGTCAAATTATATCAACCGGTATACTTTTCCAAGGAAGAGAAAAGGAAAGGATAGTTTTAGAAAATTCCTCCAATTATTTAATAATCATAAAAAGGAAACTACAAAGAGATTGGTAGGTGCACTGCTATCATAATAATCATTCTAATAAATCATACGAGTTAGTGGGATAAGTGGATAGTTTTGACTGTAGGAGTGGAAATTGCCAAATTAGAATGAAAAATTCAGATTCGGATTAATTCTATTCTAATCCAAAAATTTGAAATTCAGATTCGATTTTTACATTCTGAAATCCTATTTTTTTATTCTGATTTTTTTGAATTATTTTAGAACAAAACTGAAATTACATATATAAATTTGAATGTTTCTTTCGGATTTGGATCTCTCATAACTAACTTTCTATACTAACTATCCTAACTATTATATTTATGTATAATTAGTTATTTAATCTAATTTTTTCTCTTTCTTTTTATTTTTAATCCTTTATATTTATCTATAAATGGTTGGTAAATCAATTAAAAGATTATAATAGGAGTTTTATTTTAGTAGGAAGCATCTTGGAGGGAGTTTGTTATTAATTTGGAAATTTAATTCTAGATAAATATAATAAAATATAATGATTTTAATTGTGATTGGTTGTTAGGATAGTTAGTATAGAAAGCTAGTTAGGAGAGGATCCAGATCCGTTTCTTTCCAATCCAATTCCTATTTCCGATTATTAAATATTATAATGTTAGAGTTATATATATTTACACCCTTAATACTATATATATAATATTAAACTATATAACTGCTAATCATATAATCAACTCTAAATCATAATTAATCGCTCAATTTTTTTTTTCGACATACACATCTTAGTCATTTCTTTTCCGTGACCCACATCACATGCCATCTATATCACTTGACTATGGTTTCACCCGTGTATTACCAGAAATTTACCACTGTATCATCAGATGAAGGTTTAATTTATAAATGTATTAACATGATTCACGTATGAGGTTATTTCATTGTAATCGTATGTTCTTACATGTTTGAAATTTTTTCCACTTGAATACTTGTATTTTAGAATTAATTGAATTATTCAATTTTTTTGGATTGCATTCTCTTATTTTAAAAAATATTTAAATTTCTTAGAACAACCCTTTTTCGATTTATTTGTCCGATTTCAATCCCTAATCTTGAGATCATGGACAATTAAACAACTCAATAATCAAATTTAGTCAACTTTTATCTAAGTAGTTAAAATTCATTTTTATAATGATGCATTCATTTTTATCTAAGTAGAAAAAGATCACTTTAGCATTAATAAAATATAAGTTAACATACAATAGTAATAAATAATATATTTCCGATCTCAAATAAATTTTTTAATTTGTGATATGACTAAATTAAAATATACTTTATTTAGAATATCGAAATTATCCTTAAAATCTATGAAAGTATCTCACGGAATTTGTGATATGGTTTAAAAGTAACACTTTTAAATATTATTGATTTAAAATAGTAATTTTGAAAGACGAGGTAAAAATATGTTTAAATTATGAATAATGGTTTAAAAATGGAATTTGCTATTTTGTTTGGTGCCCAAACTCTAATTTAAATGTTTCTTTTTCTTGTTTGTTTATGGGTTGTGTTAATTTCTTGTTTCATGTAATGTGTCGATCGGTTAAACAGTAATTAAATATTGAGTGATTTCTATTCGATTGGATAATATTACCAAACAAAATAGTACTTTATCTCTTTCCTTTTCCTTTTTTCCTTTTATCGCGAATCCAAATATGGTGTAAACTTATCCAAAAACCCACTACTACAATATACTAATCTTTGTAAGTCTTGACCAACTTTGCTTTTTGTAAAGATAGAGATGATTCTTACTCCATTCACCAATCAACTAGTCACCATGTGGTTTGGTGTTGTTAAAAAAGGTTCTGATTGCAGCATGTGAACAGTTCCAGAAATCCGCATGCAATTTCTGATTCTGAACTAACCGCTTCACTTTGAAGAAAAGCTTTGGTGGCTTCTATTCCAGTTTCCACATCAAAAACTCACCAAATCCCACACTTTTTAGACCCTCTTTCCCTAAAACATGCCCAATTTTATTTTAAAATAAATTATAATTTAAAATAGCCAAAAAAAAGAAAATCTAAATCACCAGACCTTCAGTTTTATCTATTTGTGCATCCTTTTTATTTTTCATAGTAATTGGGACACAATTTTTACCGTTTCTTTATTACATTGGAGATCATTTTACCTTGGTTGCTAACATTGCTTAGTGATTTGGTCTTCGCTTTTCATGAAATAAGGAGCTGTCTGGCATCTTTTCTTTAACAAGGGTCCTTTTACTTTTGCACAATTTAATAAATTCTCCATTTAATTACATTATTAAAAGTTTTAACCCCACCCCTCAAATTAATAAATAATCATTCAATGCTAGCCGTCAATTTTGATGACACCAACTTCACAATAATACAGTTACACCCCCAAAAGTAATCATTCTAAACTCTGCCTCATATATTTATTACATCCAAGCCCATAGCTGATAAAACAAGGTCCACATTCCCCTACTAGACATATTTAACACATTTAAATAAACTTTAAACCATAAATTCTGCTAAATCAAGCTTTCTAATCATTAGTACTTAACTAAGTATAGTAAAAGTCCTCTGTTCACCATATCGTACAGTTCACGATACGATTCTACGATACGATTACGATGCACATATGTTTCCGATTCGAATTAGGCTTAGAATAGTTGTTAGCCTGTGATGTACATGAATCGCTCCAATTTCGTAGAAATTCACAAATTTAAAAACTCAGATAATTATATAAAAAAATCATTAATTAGATAAATACTTGCCATTAACCTTTTGACTTATTTACTTTGAAAACTGAAACAATTTTGAGTTCTGTAATATTATTATATTCTGGTTTGATGACTTTGAAAGCAAACTACTTTGCAGTTATATCTTAATAAATTATAATGTGATTATTAAATAAGATAAATGATATTGTTATTTTATTATATTGAATATCAGTTCTTTTTTTTGTCCGCACTGTTTTTTTTATCTGGACAGTAATTGCACTGCACTATTGAGCGTATATTATTTTTATATGAATGTCATAAATAATAGAACTCTTATTATATTGATATATAAATGATATAATGCTAGTTTTATTAGTAATTTTAATTAAAAACATTATAAATAAAGTATATATTATGTATATAATAATTTAAAATTTAATATATGATACGTTACCAGGGGCGGAGCTAGCCTTACCCCGGGGGGGTCCATGGCCCCCCCTGAATTTTCAAAAAAAAAAATATACTACTTATTAAAAAAAAAAAAAATTAATTATAGTCATTTTTCACCCTAAAATTTTTTAAAATCATCTTTTGGCCCCCCCTAAATTCTAAAATTTATTTTATTAACCTTATAATTATTTTATTTATAGAATAATTAATTTAAAAAAAATAAATATTAAGACTTATAGTGCAATCTTTACTTAATATAGGACTTATAATGCAATTTTGTAAAATATAAGGACTTATTTTACCGTTTTACATAATATAAGGACTAATATTACAATTTTTGCATAATATATGGACTTATATTGCAAACACCTCGGAAAAAAAATTTTCGGGGGCGTTGCCCCCGAACCCCCTTGGCCTCCCCTAATAATTAATCCTGGCTCCGCCCCTGTACGTTACGATTCACGATTCGATACGCGATTCAAAAATGTAATATTTCGATTCACGATTCGTGAACTATGAGTAAAACTACTCAACTCAAGGCCAATTATCAACCATTTAAAACAACTAAGCAAATAAAGTTTATTTTAATGAAATATTGAAATTAAATAAGTGCTCATTAAAACAGTTTCCAATACATAAGATAAAACCTAATCTGAAGAGTGAGTGGTTGGAGAAGAAGAAATGATAAAAATATACCAAAAAGGCCTTACAAATTAAGCATAATTAGGCATAACTTTTTTAAGAAAAGCAATAGGCTGAGAATCTTCCGGAACAACTTCATCAAAAGCAGCATAATTTCGCTCTTCATCGTAAAGATGACACTTTGTCATTATAGTCTTCATTAACCTCCAATTCCAAGATGCCTCATTTAAATACTGTGTACAACACACAAAAAATCAAATAAAATGTAAATTTTCTAGACAAAACAAAACAAAACAAACCATGAAACATAAATTATGAACTATACCTTTCCCCAGTTTTGTTGAAGTGATTGATGAGCATCTCGCAAGTTATAGCTTGGTATTCTTACGGAGATATGGTGAGGGATATGAACATTAATATCATGGCATAGTTTCTCTATCCTGTGAATTTGAAGTAATTAATTGCACTGTAGGTCCCTATATTATGTAAAATGTGAAAAGTTAGGGGTCATTACCAGCTAGGATAATCACAATGAACAGTTCCGTTAAGTTGAGCTTGAGCTGCATTCCAGTTTTCTGAAGACTTAAACGGAATATGAGGTGCTGTGTGATGAACCATTGTAAAAGTACTCATCTGTAATTTCCAAAGTTGCACAAAAGATCCAATTAAATACTATAAATACAAAAAACCAAAATAGCATTAAAGCTAGATAATAATATTACCCAAAAATGATAACCCAACCATGGCATTAACCAGTATTTTAACCATCCTACTATCCCTGCTTTGTAAATTATCAAAGGCCATCCAATAGCCATGAAAGCAAATACACAAGCTAAACTTATTTTCACTCTCTTAACTTCATTTGGTCGAAACTTCTTCAAGTTAAAGTGCCAGATTATCCTAACATAAGAGTAAGTGTAACCACATGTTAGTTAAAAAAAGTGCCATATAAGAAGGGGTGAATACGACATTTACCAGTGACCAATTGACATCCATGGTCGGATTGGGCCGTAGGCCCATATAAGAAGCTTCCGCATAACCGGGTTTTTGTCAAACTCCTCTGGCTTTACAGGGTGCCAAGCTGTATCTTCCATCAACCTAGTAAAAAACATATATAACTTTTAAAAAGAATAATTTAATACTGAATTAGAGAGATATTTAATATAATAATATAATACTTACATATTTGTTTTTGCGTGATGGCGATCATGTTTAAAACGCCATGGCTCGTAAGGGTATACTAGAGGAAGGAAAGCTAAAGTTCCTACTATGTCTTCCAATAATTTGTTCTTTGAAAAGGATTTGTGTGCACAATCATGTCCTATTACAAAGAACTTCACAATAGAAAATAAAAAAAATCGTTAACTCAATGTCTCGAGAAGTAGACAAATCAAGAAGAAAAACGTGTATTTCCAAGTTTACCCCTGTGATTGCAGTTCCTGTCCATGCCCAAGCAAACGGAAGAAGATACCATGGAGCTTTCGAAATCATGAAAAGCCCCAAAGCGTAAGTAGTTACAGATGTTAAAACTGATTTCCA
The DNA here is from genome assembly GCA_029959085.1 of Nemophila menziesii. Classification (NCBI taxonomy): domain Eukaryota; kingdom Viridiplantae; phylum Streptophyta; class Magnoliopsida; order Boraginales; family Hydrophyllaceae; genus Nemophila; species Nemophila menziesii. Next base: position 69,078,972 of record JARWIR010000003.1, on the reverse strand, counting down.
TGCTTTAGCATCATCTATCTCAAACACCTTTATAAAGATGAAACAGCTGTTAGAAAATATGGCTTCAGACAATATATCATAGGAATGTTGTGGCTAATAAGTACCTTTTTGGGGAGAGTATCAATTATATCTTTTAAGGTAACAGTATCAGGTAATGGTTCTCCGATTTGTCTAAAACCATAGCTTTCGCATAACTGTTTTCGCAGCTCAGAATTATCTGCAGCGTTATCTGGTGGAGATGATGTAACTGGAACTGCTACAGCTCGCACAAGATTGGTCTTCTTTAAGGAAAATGAAACTCTTCTTTGCTTGGTTTTTTGGGATAAACTTCTCCAGTTCACGCAATATGTACCTAATTATAAAAGTAAGCATTCATAACAATCACTAATCAAATGATATATTTGTAGAAGCTAAAAGAATCTACCATTTCACTACCCCTTTCTGCGTCTATTTAAACCGTTATAAAACCCCAAGAATTGTACCAATTACAAACAAAGAACCCGAGAATTCATCAACTACTAACCAAATACACAAAATGTCATTTCAATTAACCATGTGAAATTCAAATATGTACCTGAGGAATTAAGTGGTGCAAATTTATTCCTCTGAATTGGGCCTTTCTGGGGTGCCTGAATTTCCAAACATAAAATATAATTAAATGATTTTAAGCCACAAAATAAAAAGTAAAAGTATCCAGTAAGTTATGAAATAGAAATTACCAAGAAAAGGAAGCTGGAATCTGCAATACTGCAAGCCATGAAGAACAATTGTTTACAGAGTGACCCCTATATTCTCTTTATGGTAGTTGTCTTACCACTTAATTTGCGCAGAGTGTAAAAGGGTAAGACTTAACCAAAGGAGAGAGACGCCACTGGAAGAGAGGGCTCAGTAGAAAAGTATAGTTAAGTCTTTATACTCTCGATTAGGCGCAGTGACTGTTGTTACTTACAGACAGGTGGCCTGTACTGAATGAGTGATGACTGACTAATGTGGATAGGAATTTCGTGATTTTGGGTTCGAAAACCCACCACAGCCTTAACTTAATTTGGTGGTTATTATAATTGTGGTTTTTAATTTGTTTTGTTCATTATTAGAAAATTTCGTAGAGGGTCTATAGAAAAATTGAAGTGGTAAAAATGAAAAATGAGTGAATTATATATAGGGTCTTAGGAGCACTATTTTTTCTCTATAGAGTAGTGTCTTGAAAGTTGTTATTCTTAGAGACCTCATTTTTTACAATAGTCTTTCCTACCCTTTCTAACACTAAAAGACAAAAAAGTATGATGTCACTGTTTCTCTCTCCTCTACCACTACCCACCTACCACCTACCCACCTACCACCTATCTCCGACCTCCGGCCACCGACCACCGACCTCCGACCACCAGTCACCGGTCGCCGGAACAAAAACATAGAGTATCAGAAAAAACATAGAGTACTCTATATATTTGCTGAGTACTCTATTAATTTACGGAGTACTCTCTAAATTTTTCGAGTTCACTAATAAACTCTCGGAGTACTCTAAGAAAAACTCAGAGTACTCTAAGAAAAAACTCGGAGTACTCTAAGAAAAACTCGGAGTAATCAAAAAATTAGAGAGTATTTTAATAATTTGATGAGTATTATTATAAAACAAGGCATAAATAGTACAAAAACTTTTATTCACCTTTTATTACACATTTTTAAACAATTACAAAGGGATATACAATTAAAAAATAAAAAAATTATTACTATTCTGTTTGACCATTGACCAGATCTAGATCTGAAATGAAAAAAAAAAGGAGTCCTTCTTCTCGTCGACGAGCACAACCATTGCAAATCACAAAGTCTTCTAATAACACCATTACCTAACCACCATGGAGCTCGGAGCAGACATGGAGGTCCACAGCTCCTTCGCGGTGGTTCTCTGGTTCTCCAGCGCGATCTGAAAGGGAGCTTCATCCCGGCGAGCTCGCGGTGGTTCTCCGGCCTGAATCTAGCGAGCTTCGAACCACGAAGCTTCTGGCCTTCTTCTCCGGCGAAGCACGGCCACTGCGAATCACAAAACCACGGAGCTTCTGGCCTTCTTCTCCGGCCTGGATCTAGCGAGCTTCGACACTGCAACACATCTCCGGCGAGCTTCGTTGCGGAGCTTCATCATCTCGGCTTCTTCTCCGGCGAAGCACGACCACTGCGCAAAAATCACCGGCGAGCTTCCCCAGCAAACGAGCTACGGCGAGCTTCATCATCTCGGCTGAAAAAGGAGCTCAAGGATCTGTAACGAGTGAGTTTGGGGGCTGGGGGGAGGAGAGAGAGATAGGGGAGGAGGGATATGGTGGTGGTGGTGGTTGTTCTCATGGAGGAGGATAGTGGTGGTGGCAGTTTGGGAGATGGGGGAGGAGAGAGAAATAAGTGAGGAGGAGAGGTAAGAGAATAATGAGAGATTAAAATGAACGTGAAATGTAATATTTGGTATATATAGGGGGAAAGAAAACAAAAGGGGGTAGTCTAGTAATTGGGGTTTTTGGGTTCATGTGTTAAAAAGTTGCTTAGGTCTTTAGTAAGAAGAGGCTCTAGGTGGGGGTGCTAACTCGAAGAGGGGGGTGTGGTCAAGACCCTAAGTGTCATTATCTCATGAAAAATTGGTTGTGTTGTATATATTGGTATTTTATTTTATTTATTATGCATATCTTTTTGATAGTGTTATAATTATTTTTTAGCCAATTAGAGATTAATGTCTATTAAAAAATTTATTTAAAAAAAGGTGCTTATAATAACATTTTTTTATAGAAAACAGTCTCATCTCAAACTACCCTTATAATTAACAATTAAAAAAAATTAGAAAAAAAACAAAACAAAAACTAAACACACGCGCGCGTCCGTGAATTTTTTTTTAAATCGTCATAACTAATTCTAAAAAAATCAAAAAAATAAAAAATTTATATATTTGGATAAAGCAAATTAATATTTACGTCTATGATTTTTTTCAGAATTTTTTGAATTTTTTTGAATTTTTTAATTCGCAGAACATGGAATTCCATGTTTTACATGTTCTGATATAAGGAATTTGTTTTCCGCAGACACAAAATTCACTGTTTAAAACATGGATTTCCATGTTCTGCGAATTAAAAAAAATCAAAAAAAAACCAAAAAATTCAGAAAATTCACTGTTTAATTTGATTTATCCAAATATGATTTCTTTTGAATTAGTTATGGCGGTTTTAAAAAAAATTCACGGACGCGCGCGTGTGATGAAATTAGTAGTAGGTGGTGGTGGTGGTGGTGGTGGTGGTGGAGGTGGTGATGGTTGTGGTGGCTGTAGTGGTGGTGGTGGTGGTGGTGGTGGTGGAAATACCCTATTATTTGTTTAAGATTTAAAAATGAATATTGTATTAAAAATAAAATAATATATTTAATAATAAGGATAGTATAGGTATAAAAAATATAAAGGGGATGTTTTCTATAAATAATTGTTAAATTAGGCATTTATCTCTAAATAAGAAAATTAGAGGGTTAAAAAATTAAAGGCATCATTAAGGAGGCATTTATCTCTAATTACCCCTTATTTTTATCACATAATTACCTATTTACATAGTAAATTTTAAATTTTTATAGTATTTCGTTTTATTTAACCCATTTCTCTGAAGTATCCAGAAATAACTATTTGAGCATACATTTGAATACGACACGACCATGCGCGGGTTTTTGTTTTTGACAGGTTAAGATGGTTCCGAGTACATCTATAAATATCTTGCCTTGAGCTTGCCATGTAAGCTCGTCACAAAAAGAATGAGTCGGGAGAAGCAGACCCCCGGGTTGGCTTGTCTTTTACAATATTCTTTTGTTTCATTACAAAAAGTAAGAATATATAGAAAAGAAATTATGTGATTTTAAATTGTAGAAATGGATTTAAAAAAGTTAAAAACTAGTATAACAAAATGTCAAAAAATAACCATAGCATTTTATTAATTGCATCTCATTGGTTAATAAATCATGCATCTGGCATCAAAATAATAAAATGAATTATTTATTGTATTTAGCTTTTGACTTTTGTAGTGGTTAAATTGACCTTTTTTTACTTGATTTAACCATGAACATTTTTTGGAGTAATGCATTTGGAAGCATAATGCTTTAATATGTAAATATGTTATAACAATTATAATTTATATTTTTTAACATATATGTATATAATTTATAAAAGTGAATGCATGGGAGGTACCTAATGAGACGAGAAGGCCCGACAGGTGAGACAAACCAATCTCTTTTAAAAAGACAGTCTATGATTTGAAAATTTTCAATGAAACTCGGCTCACCCATTGAGCAAGGTAAGATAAGACGAGACGATCCAAAATGTGAGTAAGTTGGCCAACGGGTAACCTATCCCGTTGGCCATCTCGACATATCCCCTTTCTTCTTTCTTTTATAAATTAAATGTTATTTACTATACACGTTATTATATTATATCCCATAATAACATCACCATACAGAAAACTCCATAAACACGTTAATATCTCCTATGCAACACACAAACACCATTATCTCATTTGTATAACACAACCGTCGATATTTACTATGTAACACACAATATCATCAAGAGAACATAAGCAAGAAGAGCAGAGACGAAATAATGAGCAACAACGTGAAAAAAAAAAAGCCTAGTTAGAGAAGAATCATGCATTACCAAAAATTAATATAACCTTATTCTATAGATCTGCAACAATTTTTTTTATGTCACTATTGTGTTCTATTTCCATGTTGACATCACTATTACATTTTATTTTCAGTGTCATATACTTTATTTTAGAACAACAAATTTGTATTTCTTGTGTTTATCAAATTTGTGTCATATACTTTATTTTAGAACAACAAATTTGTATTTCTTGTGTTTATCAAATTTGTACAACACTTACTGAAGGTGGACAAATAAAAAATAACAATTGTAAAAATTTGAAAAAAAACATAGTGATAAATTTTGATACAAGAGTTTTAAAATTGAAAGAAATAACAAATAATAGTTAAAGTTGGTTCAGGCATGAAAGTGGTGGCCATAAAACAATGAATTGGTAGTAATTGTGAATAACTTGTAAGTAGTAATGAAAACCTCTTTTCTATTATATTTAAAGAAAAATAATTAGTTTCGCATGAATATGACATTATCTCAGAAAAAATCAAGCAAAATTACATAAGTATTCTTTATCCATTACATGTAAATGTGTGGTATATTCGTAAGATTAAGAGAAAATGACACCTAGGATTTTGAACACACACCCCTCTTTAAGATGGGGACCCGGCCTAGAGCCTCTTCTTACTAAAGACCTCAGGAAGTTTTTAACACATGAAGCCCAAAACCCCAATTACTAGACTACCCTCTTTTATTTTTTTTATTCCTATATATACTAAATTAGAGAATTTTACATTTCCATTCACGTTATTCTCTCTCTTCTCTCATATCTCTCTCTCCTCCACTACCTCTCTCATACCCCACCTCCCTCCCAAACCGCCACCACCACCACCATAACACAACCACCACCGAAAATGCAAAAAACCACCACCCCTACCTATATCTCCTCCCATACTCTATCCATGGATGCAAATGATAGTCCTGCGCGCGAGGAGGACGAAATCACACCACAAAGAAGAATCGAAGCTCGAGATCCGAGCACCACCACCACTCGACGGAGTTCCAGAAGAAGCTCCACCACGGACAGGTCGAGATCCGAGCACAACTGGACAGGTCGAGATCCGAGCACCACTGGACAGGTCGAGATCCGAGCACCACTGAACGGAGTTCGATGGAGAAGAGAAGCTTGAAGAAGTCTGATCCATGGCGGCGCTGTGGTGGTTCCTTCGAAGCTCGCCTCCTTCGGCGCCGATTTGAAGAGACGAACAAAGGCCGAGAGGACTGTAGAGTGGAGTTTGCTGTGGAGTTGCTGTTCGTGGCTCGCCGGAGAAAGCTGTGACTCGACGAACAGGCGCAGTTCAGTTTTTGCTGTGGAGTTGCTGTTCGTGGCTCGCCGGAGAGAGCTATGGCTCGACGAACAGGCGAACAGGTTGCGGTGGAGGTACTGTTCGTGGCTCGCCGGAGAGAGGTGTGGTGTTTCACGGGTGAAGATGATTTGATTTTTTTTTTGTTTAGTTTGTCATGGTTGACCAGATCTAGATCTGGTCAAACCAAGTAGAATTTCCTTTTTTTTATTGTGTAATAATAAAATTATTTGAATAATACTCATTATTATTTTAAAATTAGACTCATTGTTTTTTTAATAAAATTACTTTCTAATTTTAAGAGTACTCCGACATTTTTCTTAGAGTACTCCGAGATTTTCTTAGAGTACTCCGAGATTTTCTTAGAGTACTCCGAGATTTTCTTAGAGTACTCCGAGATTTTATTCGCGCACTCGAAAATTTTAGAGAGTACTCTGCAAATTTATAGAGTACTCAGCAAATATATAGAGTACTCTATGTTTTTTCCGATACTCTATATTTTTTACGGTGACTGGTGGTCGGAGGTCGGTGGTCGGAGGTCGGTGGTCGGAGGTCGGTGTTGGAGGTAGGTGGGTAGTGGTAGGTAGAGGAGAGAGAAACAGTGACATCACACTTTTTTGTCTTTTAGTGGTAGTAAGGGTAGGAAAGACTATTGTCAAAATTAAGGTACCTAAGAAGAATATCATTTTTGAAACTACTCTATAGAGAAGAAAGATGTTTCCCAAGACCCTATATATAATTCACCCTAAGATTAATGCTTAAAATATTATTATAGTGATTAGTGGGTCTTAACCAGTTTATTTTTTTTTATTTTTCACACTCAAAAGGTCCAATAATTATTATGATAATCTATTCAACCCATACTAACACTAAAACCACGGGTTACAATCTAACTATTTTTTTTATTAAAAAAATCGTATCTATTGATTTTGCATACCAAAAATAACAAACTTTCATATTTACAACTTATAATCACGGGAGATAAGAAATGGCAAATTTATTTTTTGTTTTTTCTGTAATGTAATATGACTATTCTTTTTTTTCTCAAATTCACATAATTTTTAAAAAAAAAAATTCCATACTGGTTCATTCAAAATTCCAACAAAAGCAAGAGATTTAATTTTTTCAGGTTTATTCTTCACCATTAAATTTTTCTGGTGTTATTTTATCATTAGTGTTGTGTTCATCGAGTTTCTACTACTATTATTATTATCCATTCTCTGTATTAATTTTTTTTTATTTTATTATTAGACAACCCACTATGTTATGTAGATAATACATGATGTCTCTCTTTTTGTGACAAATAAATCACATTATGAGACATCTTTTTCTATTCCTTTTGTGTGCTCAGTTGAGAGATTTTCCCCATTATTTGATATAATCTCGTTCCTAGCCCTGTTTTGGATGATTGTCACCTTTATTGCAATTTGCGCATAATTCTTTGTTAAATGTTAAATTTTTAGGTACATGGATGATATAAGATGTAAAAACATGGATTAGAAGTTGAGTAAAGAAGACCGAAGAAGGAACCCAAGAGTAAAGGGCGAAAAAAACCGTTTTTAGAAAGTGAAAGAATCACGAGCAAATATTAGAAAGTGGATTGTTTTCTATGCCATGCTAAACTGACAAAGAATTTGGATGAGCCCTTTGACATTCATGTAGGTCTCAGAATTACGGTCGCGTGGAAACTGAGATTTTGCAATTCAAAGCGGTAACGAAGAAGTTATGTATTCAGCAGCTGGCGTGACTCGAACCTGAAACCTCTTGATGTAAAACGAATTTGGGATTGGTTACGTCATTTTAATGAGTCCAAAGCCCACCCAAACGAATTTAACTCTATAAATATAAGCTTCCATCAGTTACATCTCATCTTTTGGCCGCCAGAGCTTATAAATTAAGTAAAATATAGTTTATTAGTAATATGATATTTTATTAAACCCCTAAATATGTGTTTAGATCACTAGATCTCGTAAGTGACAGATATCTCATTATTTGTATAGTTCATTTGGAGTCCGTTCGAGATTGCTTTTTAATATAATCACTTGAAGTGATTTTAGATTCATAAAAATATTTTAGACCCTTAAAATTACTTTTAAGAAAAGTACTAGATAAGTACTAGATTCATAAAAATATTTTGACATCTTAAAGTGATTTTAGATGTCAAAATAATTTTTAATTATTTTGACAAATATTTTAATTTTAATCGAAAAGTTCTTATAACTATAAAATAATCAATCCCAAACAGGCACTTTTTGCATCTATTATGCTTGGCATGACATATTATTGCTATGAAGTAAATCTATACATGGATTTCGGCTTCATCACAAATCACGACATTACATTTTTTGCATTCCATAATCCAAAATAATAATAATTATGTTTTGGATTATGATATATGAAAATGTAATTGATATCTCTTTTAATGTTATAGATTAATCTAGTCACGAGATATATTTTTAGGGGTATTTAGGTCTTAGTTGAGAGTTTTTTCCTTATTATTTGATATTTTATGATTTCTTGTTTAATTTGCGCTTTTATATTAATTTTAGAGTTTTTGTGTGTAATTTGTGTGATAAGTTTGCAACTCTTGGGTACTTGGATGTTAAGACACCCCAATATGATGATAAGAAGTCAAGAAAACAATATTAACCCAACGTCATGGCATTAGAGGACGATTTGACCACCTTTAAACAGTTAGAGCGCTGAATAGCAGAACTTGGAAACCGACTTATAACACCATACACGATCAGTTAGAATTCTGGACAAGCCCTTGGATTTCATCGTTTCACTTGAATTTAGGAGCGCGTGAGAAATGACGGTTTGTGATTTGGAGCTGAATTAAAAAGGGATACTCAATTTGCCGTTGTCATGGTACGAACCAGTCCACACACCCTTAGAATTTTTTTTAGTTGTCTTGGACCATTAAAAGGGGACTCACAACACCAAAAAATGTTTTAGAAGTACTATATATCAATTTTTAACGATAAAAAGAAGTGTGGACTTCATTATTAAAAATTCACACGCCTGTGAGCAGAGAAAAAGTTGGGAGAAGAAGATTGGTATCATTCTATACCTTTCCACCTATATCCTTCATCATTCGTCAACAATTATTAGTGTAATTTTATTATGTTTTAACTTCTGAACATGAAAAATACATTCTTAGTTGCTAGTTTTAATGATTTTAGTATGAACTAAAATCTAATAGCTTGAGAACAGTTATATGTATGAACCATAACAAAATTTATTTGCTTTTATTGAATTTGGGATAATTACCTCTTGTGTGTTCATATCGTGACTAATCAACTTATATACCAAACATACATAGATACAGAGTAACCATTTGTTCCACACCCATGGTATGTCAAAGTATACATGTCATAATTTTGTCATTGCATCTGTACATGTTTAATATTTGAGAGTATTTGATCATTACTGATTACATAACATTTTCAGAAAAGTGTGATCCTTGTAAGTCTCTTATGCACATCTCCACATATACCAGCGAGAATGATTAGATAAAGGACTAATTCAGTGATTGTAGGTATGTCCCCTACAATTATAATCAACTTCCACCATAACCTCCATGCAAACAGTTTCCAAACAAGGATTACTTGGTAAAGAAGTTTTATGATACAAGTATTGCGAGGTATGACCTACGACATGTGCACCACCACCATACACAACTTGTCATGACCTTAAACTCGTAATATCACGTAATTATAATATGTCATTGCTATATAATCTTTACGTATTCATCTCAGATGATCTTGATCATTATATTGCATCATTAAAATGTAAAGTAATTTTTGGGCATGTAATCCTAATGAATCTAACATAATATATCAAATAATCAATCTAAAACAAGATAAATATTGCATATATTCAATACTTTTCTTAAAATATATATATTTGAATATAACTCAACCATCTTGACCCCGATAACATGCGTTATATTTCCAACGAAGACGTTGAATTAGATCTTTTTGGCTACTGGAATGTTGTGAATCTAACTGGCCGTTAGCTAGTGGAAATTCAAATTCGTCGCTTTAATTTGGCATTCGAGGATGGAGAGAAATAAGGTTATTTTCAAGTATAATTTATTTTACAGTTACGAGAGAAAGAAAGTTCCAAATTACACCTTGCAGTAGACTTTGTGGGAGCATGTGGTAAAAAATGTGATAAAAGTCTCATTGTGTCTCTAGGAGTATTCTAGTTAAATGGGCTAAGTAGTGTTTGTATTGAAAGTAAATGTGGATAATTTTTTTTGAGTACGATACAATTACATCTGTGATTAGTGGCATACTTCAGTGACACAATAGGGGTTCGACGACATATGGTTTTGTATGGTATTGTTCATTGGATTTTAGTTTTATGGTTGAGGTCCCTCTGCTACATTATGTGATCAAGTTGACGGAGGCACGACACGTCCCTAAGTTAGCTATGGTGACAGATTCTCAATACATAAGTGAGTGATTTTGGGCGTATTATATGTGGATTGCGTATAGGTGGCTCCAAAAACATGCTCAGATACTTTGACAGAATGTAAAATTTGCCTTGGCTCATGTCTACTGGGAAGTGAACATGTATGCAAATTAAATGATTGAATGAGAAACATATAAGATACGAGGATTAATATAATACACATAATTGATCGATCATTTACAAAGACATGTAACTCGGGATATGGATAGGCGGATCATATTGATTTCGGCCTCATCCTTATTTATTTTATGTCAATGCCTTTAGTGATGTGAAGAACATTATTTCTTATGCACCAAGTTGCACCAAATTATAGTATAATATTTAATAGAAAAAATGAATTGTTACGAGTTAAAAAATTATAGGGCGATATTTGTCACTTATTTAACCATAAGAGGTGGGGTTGACCCCTTGTCAAAGGGGGTATTTGGTATTTTACCCTTTCATTATTCATTTTTTCTTATGCATTGTTTGGATTCAAATTATCAAAGGAAATGAAATAATAGAAATATAAAAATATTAAAGGCATGGAATGGAAAGTGATAACCGTATTTGGATTACTAAAATATTAATAAAATAAAAGAATGTAATTGATTAAGAAATCACTTGTTCTGATTCACGTTACTATAGAAAAAAAATAATTTTACATAAAAATACTTTTATATCCTTTTTATATTATGTAAAATATTATATATTGAAATTATAAGGTTATTTGTGACATTTTAAAAGGTAATAATTTCATTTTCTTTGAAATGAATCTAAAATGGAAAAAATATTATATAATACATTTGTAAAGAAAAACAAAAGATTGTGCAATCGATTGAAATACTTTCCTTTAATAAAAAATCAAATTCAAACAAAGAAAAGAAAATCTATACCTATGATTTTTTTTTTGTGTTTTAAAAATTTGAATCTAAGCAATACATTAATCTTCCGTTTTTCTAAAAAGGGGTAATTAGAGATAAATGCCTCCTTAATAATGCCTTTCATTTTTTTAAGCCTCTAATTTTCTTATTTAGAGATAAATGCCTCATAGAACAATTATTTATAGAAAACATCCCCTTTATATTTTTTATACCTATACTATCCTTATTATTAAATATATTATTTTATTTTTAATACAATATTTATTTTTAAATCTTAAACAAATAATAGGGTATTTCCACCACCACCACCACCACCACCACCACCACCACCACCATCACCGCCTCCACCATCATAACCACCACCACCACCACTACAACCACCACAACCATCACCACCTCCACCACCACCACCACCACCACCTACTACTAATTTCATCACACGCGCGCGTCCGTGAAATTTTTTTAAAATCGCCATAACTAATTCAAAAAAAATCAAAAAAATCGAAAAAAATCATATTTGGATAAATCAAATTAATATTTACGTCTATGATTTTTTTCGGAATTTTCTGAATTTTTTGATTTTTTTGATTTTTTTTTAAATTTTTTAATTCGCAGAACATGGAATTCCATGTTTTAAACATGGAATTCCATGTTTTAAACAGTGAATTTCGTGTCTGCGGAAAACATATTCCTTATATCAAAACATGGAATTCCATGTTTCCGTGTTTTAAACATGGAATTCCATGTTTAAAACATGGAATTCCATTTTCTGCGAATTAAAAAATTCAAAAAAATTCAAAAAATCAAAAAATTCAAAAAATTCTGAAAAAAATCATAGACGTAAATATTAATTTGCTTTATCCAAATATATAATTTTTTTATTTTTTTGATTTTTTTAGAATTAGTTATGACGATTTTAAAAAAATTTCACGGACGCGCGCGTGTGATTATTAGTTTTTGTTTTGTTTTTTTTCTACTTTCTTTTTTTTAATTGTTAATTATAAGGGTAGTTTGGGATGAGGCATTTTTCTATAAAAAATCTTATTCTAGGCACCTTTTTTTAAATAAGTTTTTTAATAGGCATTAATCTCTAATTGGCTCTTGTAAAAATAATGGGTATTTTTTATTTTTATTTTCTATATTTTTCAAAATAGTAATAAAAACATGTTTGGCTAAAAAAATAAAAACAGTTTTTTGAAAAATAAAATAAAAATACTGCTATATTAAAGATAAAGAACATAAAATCGATATTTTCTATAGGAAAATTCTTCCATCCAATATTGGATGATCCTACACCAATAGTATTAATACACATACCCCATGTTTTAAAATTGCAAAAGCAACTAACATATTAATCTAGTGACATGTGTTTTGTTAAAATAATCTATAGCTGTGATATGAATATTGGATAATCCAATATTGGATGGAAGTATTACCCTTTTCTATATTTCTAAAAATATTAACAACAATACCAAAAAAGTATTTTCTGAAAATAAAATAGAAAATGCCTAAACATTTCTCTTTTAAGTTATTTTACCAAACTATGTCCCAAAGTCAATCTAAAAAAAGAAAAACTATGTTCCAAAGTAGGGACACGCGGCAATTAAATAAAAAAGCTGTATTGACATGCGTGCGTAATGCGTTTAGTGATATCCACGTCGTCGTTTGACAAAAATGCTGACGTGCCAGCAAAGACTTGCCTCGTCGGCAGAGGCGCTAGCTTAGCTGAGATGATCAAATTCAATTCATATCACATTAAGCTTCGTCTCTTTCATTACAATACACCAAAAAGCGACGCAAAAGCATTTGAATTATATACATACATATAAGTGCATATCTATACGAATACGCAGATACAGATTAATCGCTAAGGAACTAAAAAACGGCACCGTATGGCGTTATTCAGGAAATTATTCTACCGAAAACCACCGGATGGACTGCTTGAGATATGTGAAAGAGTCTACGGTGAGCGTTTATAATCACACATCTTATTAATTTTGTATTTAATTCTCATTTTTTCCCCTTTATTCTTGTTATTTATGAGCTGCTTGGTTGCGTAATCAGCATTTTATAGAATTAATTATTCAATCAGTGGTATTGAACGTAGATAATTAGCTTCCAGTTGAGTGATTAAAAACTAAAAGTACTGATTTAGTTTTTAGTAATTCAAAAGTGTTTTGTTTCCTAGGTGTATATAAATTTTAGCATTTGAACTATATAAATCGTTAAATAAGCGAATTTTACAAGCTAATATTAGGACTCATAGTTTATTCTAAATGGGGAAACTGTATACATTTCAATAATGTTAATCAGATTGTAGAATATCTTTGTATGCAAAGTTGATATCGAGGACAAGGATTAGCGAGAAGAGTCAGTGAGTTATAGAGGCTTAGGATTAGCTAGAAGAGACTAGTCACATGGGAATGGACACGAATGGACCAGATTTCCTGATGTGTCAGAAATTGTATATATTCTAACATATATGTAAATTCAGAGCTTTCCTAATAGTGGAAAACATTCAATTCGTTATTAAGAAAACATCTTTCATTTATTTGAAACTTACTCAGTGTCTTGTCATAATTGGGATTATCAATTACTAATGCTCCATCTTCTAATGCACATGTAGTGTTTGATTGCTGTTTCACTACCGATACATGGGAAGAAGAAACTTACAAAGATTACACAGGAAATGTAATTAATCAACTTCAAGACCATTACCCCGATGCTTCAATCTTAGTTTTCAACTTTCGAGAAGCAGAAGCTCGAAGCTTAATAGCAAACGCTTTATCAGAATACGATATGACTATAATGGATTACCCTCGCCATTATGAAGGTTGCCCATTACTTACAATGGAAGTAATCCACCATTTCTTAAGATCTAGTGAAAGTTGGCTCTCATTAGGTCAACAAAACGTTCTTTTAATGCACTGTGAACGTGGTGGTTGGCCAGTTTTAGCGTTCATGTTAGCTGCTTTGTTAATATATAAAAGAAATTACAGTGGGGAACAGAAAACCTTGGACATGATTTACAAACAAGCCCCTCGTGAACTTTTGTATTTGCTTTCACCGCTAAATCCAATCCCTTCACAATTGAGATACTTACAGTATGTATCGAGAAGAAACGTGGCTACAGAATGGCCTCCGCTTGATCGGGCACTCACTTTAGATTGCGTTATTATCAGAATGGTCCCTGATTTTGATGGGGAAGGGGGTTGTAGACCAATGTTTCGTGTTTATGGGCAGGACCCACTTCTTGTTGCGGATAAAACCCCGAAAGTTTTGTTTATTACTTCGAAAACGAGTAAAACTGTTCGACATTACAAGGAGGTGATATATATTAGCCTTTTCTTTACTCAACCGTGATCATCACATGACAGTTAGTGATATTTATTGTGTATTTTTGCAGGCAGAATGTGCGTTAGTTAAGATTGACATAAATTGTCATATTCAAGGAGATGTTATATTGGAGTGTATTAGTTTGCATCATGACATGCAAAGGGAGGTGATGATGTTTCGGGTGATGTTTAATACAGCTTTTATTAGGTCAAATATTTTGATTCTTACTCGTGATGATATTGATACTTTATGGGATGCTAAGGAACGATTTCCCAAGGACTTTCGTGCAGAGGTAATTGTGTCAGATCTGGAATTAGATATGTAATATTATATTATATTGATTATCATGTTTTTTGGATGGATTAAGGTTCTTTTCTCGGAGATGGATGCTGGTGATTCGATAGTGCCTGTAGAGTTACCAAATTTCGAAGAGAAAGATGGGCTCCCAGTTGAGGCATTTGCTAAAGCTCAGGAGATGTTCAGTGATGTTGATTGGTTGGTTCATAAGGATGAAGGTATTGGAAAAGAACAGTTAGATAGTAAGTTAATGAAAGAATCAATCACTGAGGAATCTGAGGATATACAAAGCCCTTTAGTGCCTGATAGTATTGATGATAAATTGATTGGTTTGTCTGAAGAACTTGATCTTGGAAAAAAAAATGTGGAAGATATATCATCACCGTTAAGTGTATCTCAATCAGTCGAAAAAATGCCTGAACTCATACAACATGATGCTCATATGGATGAATCTATACCTTCGCCACCTGTACCTTTACAGGATTCAGATGTGGGCCCGGAGCACCCTCCATCTCCAACTCTTACTGCCCCTCTGAAGGAGGAAGTAACCATAAAAGTTGCTCCTCCTCCACCTCCACCTCCACCTCCTCCTCCTCTTCCTCCTGGACCACCAAGTCATGAAAATATTCCTGTAAAGGCCGACACAAATAATAAAAGTGGAGGTGAATCTCCTCCTCCCTTGAAAAACGTGATGCCGATTTTCCGAAAGAAAGATTCAGTTACTGGATCTGCACGTCTTTCTCTATCTCCTAATTCTTCTCTTCTAGCAGACCCATCAGCTCCATCTCCATTAACACCACCTCTAAAAGAGATAAGAAGTAGACCACCACCACCACCAGCATCAGCACCACATCCTCCATCTCCTCCTCCTCTACCTTCCTTTTCTTCTCCCTCAACACCACTTGTTAAACCTAAGTCTCCAATAGGCCCCACCACACCAACTCTTACTCCTTCAACACCACCATTAAAAGAGACTAGAAGTAAGCCAACTCCTCCTCCACCTCCTCCAACACCTCCGCGTCAACCGTCAGTTAAAGCACCTCCGCCTCCTCCTCCTCCAACTCCGCCTCCTTCATCCATCAGAGGAGGACCACCACCACCTCCACCTCCTCCCATGATTTCTGCACCAGGTTCACCAGCACCACCACCACCACCTCCTCCAAGGATTTCCTCACCAGCTGCACCACCACCTCCTCCTCCAATGATTTCTTCACCAGCTGCACCACCCCCTCCAGGATCTCCGGTTCCATCTCCCCCTCCACCTTCTATTCCTTCACCTGGTGGCATAAAAGGGAAATCCGTATTGTCAAGAACCATAAGTTCCAAAAATAATCAAACAAAGAAACTGAAGCCATTACATTGGTTGAAATTGAACAGAGCTGTTCAAGGAAGCTTGTGGGCTGAAGCACAAAAGGCTGGTGAAGCTGCCAGGTATTTTAATTATTTTTTTCAGTTTTAGCTTTAAACCATCATCTTTACTGATATTATCTCCTTTTCTTTTATTATTTACTGTTCATTAGGACACCAGAGATTGATATATCAGAACTTGAATCTCTATTCTCGGCAGCACTTCCAGAAGGGGGTAGAAAAACAGGTTCGCGTGCTTTGATGGGACAAAAACCTGAGAAAGTGCAATTGGTATGAGATTTAATATGATAAATTAAGTATTAGTCTGAAATCTGAATAGTTAGGGGATAAAATATTGTTCTAATAATTTTTAAATCATGGCAAACCAGCTTCCTGGAAAAAAGTTAGATGGTGCTTTTCGAATTACAGTGTTGTTGGTACTAATAATGTTCCTCACAAAGTGCAGATTGATAATAGGAGGGCTTCTAATTGTGAAATCATGCTTTCCAAGGTGAAAGTACCATTGCATGACTTACTGGTGAGTTCTTCTTTTTAGGGTCTACTCTGTCTTTTCTTGAATATTATTATGCTGCTTCATCTTTTATCCTTAATAATCTTTTACCTAGTACACCTTAACCAAATTCTTAATTTGAATATTTTACTTGTTACGGTCTATTCTATTTTTCTTGATCCTTAAAAATCATATATTCTCATTCCCTGAGATGGGACAAAGAAGAAATAACTAACAGCCTCTTATTCCCACGAGTATAGCTTATGTAGCATTGACTATATATTGAAAATTATGGTGTCATCTTCACAGAGTTCAGTTCTCACGTTAGAAGATTCAGCATTAGATGTTGATCAAGTCGAGAATCTTATAAAGTTTTGCCCGACCAAAGAAGAGATGGAATTGCTTAAGGTAACGAATACATAATGAAATTGATTATTCACATCTATTTACTATTATATACTTTGCTTAATAGTTACAGAAGCAAAAGTCTTAACTACTAAAAGACTGCTTTGTCCTTCTCTTTTAATTGTACATTTCCCATGTCAGGGCTATAAAGGAGATATCGATAAGTTAGGGAAATGTGAACAGGTAGCAAATTCTTCCTTTCTCTTAATTCAACTATAGATAGAGACATTTAACCTAACGGGATATGAATATGATCCAACTTATTATTTTTTATCACAGTTTTTCTTGGAGTTAATGCAAGTACCAAGAATAGAATCTAAGCTTAGATGCTTCTCCTTTAAGATGCAGTTTCTCACTCAGGTTAGAAAATATCTCCTCTCTTTCGCTTTCTCTTTCTCTCTCTACATTTAGTGTATGAATTATCATTTCTTCTTCTTCCTTTCTCCTTCTCCTCAGGTTGCTGACTTGAGAATTAGTCTAAATGTTGCAAATTCAGTCACTGATCAGGCAAATTCTATTCTACACTTCTTACCTCATCAACTAATTAAGATTTTTTTTCCTTATATACTCTTTTGGTGTTAATATTTCTCCAGATTAGAAGTTCATCAAAATTAAAAAGAATAATGCAAACAATTCTTTCGCTCGGCAATGCCCTAAACCAAGGAACTGCGAGGGGTAAGTTAATATTGATTTGCTTTGAACATTTTGTTTCCTAATAGTATCGATCTTCCTAATTTATGCTTATTTACAGGGTCTGCCATTGGGTTCAGGTTGGATAGTCTTCTTAAACTTACAGATACACGTGCACGAAATAATAAGATGACTCTCATGCATTATTTGTGCAAGGTGAGTTAATATTTTCAGTATTTAATAGATTGCTTTATTACTTATCCCCACGTATTGAAGTCATGCCTATTTATATATACCATTAGGTGCTTGCTGATAAGTTACCAGAACTTCTTGATTTTGGGAAAGATCTATCTAGCTTGGAACCTGCATCGAAGGTGCTCTGATATTTTCATTAATTTGAAGGACTAAAGTAGAAAATGTTGATTTGACTAGGTCAATAATATTTGCAGATACAATTGAAATATTTAGCTGAGGAAATGCAAACTATTAGTAAAGGACTAGAGAAGATTGTGCAGGAGTTATCCATGTGTGAAAATGATGGTCCCATATCTGATGATTTTCGTAAGGTAGATCATACTTGAGTAAATATCAATATTTAGTGTGGTAATATCTTCATTTATATGTAACTATTGTCATATCTATCTCACAGGCTTTGAAAGAGTTTCTTAGTTTTGCTGAAGGAGAAGTAAGGTGCTTAGCGTCACTTTATTCAGGGGTGGTAAGTCTCATGCACTTCACTTTAAATTACTTTAACGGACCTTCAATTTTCTTGGTCCAATCATAGTACGTACATGCACTCTTCACAGGGTAGAAATGTTGATGCATTGATACTTTACTTTGGAGAAGATCCATCTAAATGTCCATTTGAACAAGGTAATTAATCTTATAGAGTTACTTACAATGTTTTTGTTTAATAACTGATTAATAAATATTTGATTGCAGTAATATCAACTCTTCTAAACTTTGTGAGGATGTTCAGTAAAGCTAATGAGGAGAATTACAAGCAGATAGAATTTGAAAAAAAGAAAGCAGAAAAAGAAGCAGCAGCTGAAAAGTCCAAGTTAAACAGTGGGAAGTTGATAAAAGCTCCAATTTGAATGTTGCACTTACATCCAAATTTCCACTACAATGGTGAGAATGAGTGGGATGAGAATGTATATATCTCGGTGAGGTGTACAATTATATTCATAGAGGTCAGCTATCCATAGTTTAAGCTTCTTCAGGATTATTCAATTTATTATAACATTGTCTTGTATATATAGTTTGCTAGTATAGGAAGGAAAAGTCAGTAATAAATTTTCATTCTTTTTTATTCCTTGATTTATTGTTACTTATGTTTATTGGTAATATCTTATGATCAAATATATCAGGGCGTATCATATTATAGATACCCAACTTATTGGTGATGGGAATTTTGAATATCTCGCCTCGGAGTACCCAATGATGACAAAAAAGGATTCCTTTAGTGCATCTAAGGGTGAGCATGGGTCGGGTTTATCTCGGGTTGGGGTGTAAAGTAAAAGTATGATAATTTTGAAAAGTGGTAAAAGTTGGGGGTGAACTTGTGGTAACGGTAAGAAAAAATTTACCATAGGTTAATGTCGGGTTAACCAACAGGTTACCTCGGGTTACTTCTTGGTTTTTTTTTTTTTTTTTTGTCCGGTACTTCTTGGTAAAATTCATAAAAAATATCTTTAAGTCATCTCTTAAAATATAAAACTAATTAAAGTTTAAGAACTATTCTGCAATTAAAACTTCTTTATTAAGTACACGTTTTCTTTAACAAATTATAACTTAGTTAATCCATAAGAAATAATATAATTCAACTTAAATCAAACAAATACAAAGTTTAAAATAATACGGAACATATGCGCAAAACAAAATATTTCTTCTTTAAATCGGTATTTGTCCGATTGGGATTATTTTTTTCAGACTTGTGTTTCACTACAATCACATCGGGGAATACAATTAGTAATATTGAACAAGAATAACTGGGCATGTTTCTTAGGCATCATATTATTAAAATATAACAATCATAGGCCTTGAATATTTTTGTAATTGGTTTATCATCTCTGACCTCAAATTATTTAATCTTCACAGACTTTTAAATCTGTTAGATATCACTGAGATTATCGGGAAGCCAACTCAACTTCATTTCAAGCGTTCGTAACAAGTGGATAATAAAAAAATACACTAATATGAAGAAAGTGCTTACACACTAGTTGCTGAAGAAGTCTCCAGACCTGAGTTCATATCAAATGTTCTTATCACAGGATTCCAAAATTAGTAACTTCCCAAAAATGGTTATTAAGTAATTAGAAAATAGCTATTAACTAAGTATAGAGTTTAGATAAGAAATGAGATTCAAGTGCATAAGTAAATAATAAGTTTACCAAACTCGCCCTCAACTCAAGTTATAATATTTGCAATATAAAAATAACTCAAGTGATTAGTAATAAGGCCACTTCATGAATTATATCTTACAGAAACTAATAGAACAAATTGATTAACCAACAACCACCTAATAACTATTTCCGATTTGCCTAACTATTTTTGAATTACCTAATAACCATTTTTAAATTAGTAAATACCACTGAAATACATAATAAATATTTTTCAGTTATTTAATTAACTATTTTTGAATCACTTCAAATCCATTTTTTTTGTTTTAAGTTATAACCATTTTTCAAATTAACTAATGAACAATTTAACTTTTATTAGATGTCTTATTGTACAAAATTTAAGAAAACACACTGATTATTTTAAACCATTTTCAAATTGAAATATAACAATAAATTATCATTTTCAACTTAAAAAAATTTAAAAATTAATCAAAGGAATTCTAGAACTCCTATGTTAGCGAATGCACAATTATTTGTTCACAAAATTAACTAAAAAAATACATGCATACGGTTTTGATAATAGATATAGAAGATCTAAATAGAGATAATTCCCAATTAATTACACTTCCTCACTTTTCATTCTAAAAAAAAAGGAAGGAGGAAATTACTTCCTACTTACTCACAAATTTTCAACTTAATTCTCAAATAAACACATGGTCATATTTACCTTCCATTATTGCCCTTATATGTTTTTTTATTTCATTATATATTTATATATTTAATATCTGAATTTTTTTTTTCATTTTTTTAAATATTTTTTTTTTCGATTTTTTTTTAAATTTTTTTTTCGAAAAATATTTTTTTTTTTCGAATTTTTTTTTTCGAAAAATATTTTTTTTTTGAAATTTTTTTTTTCGAAAAATATTTTTTTTTTTCGATTTTTTTTTTTTTCGAAAAATATTTTCGAAGATTTTTTCATTAACACACAAGTCCATACTGTTTTGTGTTACTGTAACTCATACATCAAGCGATTGTGTGTTACATTAACACACAATCAGATGTTCAGACTATCTGTACACTATTATCTATTAATGTGTACAAATATTCTGTATATCTTATTCTGTGTTCCTGCAACACACAATTGTTATTTGTGTGTGTTTAAGCAACGCAAAACTGTAAATGATAAACGCATTGTATGTCTTACCAACACAAAACCCATACTGTTGTGTGTTACTGTAACACATACTTTCAGCAATTGCGTGTTGCATGAACACATAATCAGCCTACATATACATTATTCTATACCTTTGTGTACAAATATTCTGTCTGTCTGATTTTGTGTTCATGTATCACACAATTTGTTATTTATGTGTGTTTAAGCAACTCAATATTATATATATTGGGTGTTCATGCAACACACAACACATATGATTTTGTGTTACTTTAACACACAATTATCATGGAAAAAAAATTTCCGGGGGAAAAAATCGACAAAAAAAAAATTCGAAAAAAAAAAAATTCGAAAAAAAAATTTCCGAAAAAAAAAATATTTTTTGAAAAAAAAAATTTCCGAAAAAAAAAAAATTTCGAAAAAAAAAAATTTCGAAAAAAAAATATTTAAAAAAAAAAATCTGAAAAAAATAAATAAATATTAAACTATAATTAATAAAATATATAATTAAAGTAATTAATAATAGGTAGAAGAATATTTTGGTAATTGGGTAATATTTTGTGCTTAATTGGGAATTAAGTTGAAGTTGTAATTAATAGGGAATACTTACCTTCTCCGCGTAATTAATTGGGCGTTGCCCCATCTAAATAAACAAACATAAAATCTTGTACTATATAGAAATTGAAAGAAATAAAAAAAGTAAAGAAACGAGTTAACAAATATCCTTCACCATACATAACCTAAAAAAACTAACAAATCAGAACAAATCACTCCAAATCACATGCAAATCAACATTTACAAAGAAATACTTATAAAGACAGTTCTACAAGTATTGCTGATATACTCGATGTTAAATTTTTTCTTTTCCTATTACATTTTGTAATAAATTAATATCAGCAATCTCAAACTTTTAGTGGAATTCAGGTGAAAAGTCACGTATACATTAGATGGCATGGGAGAAATTGGCAATCAACAAAATGTTAGGAGGAATGGGGTTCAAAGATTTTAAGAGAATGGACATTGTGTTGCTCGCAGCACAAGCATGGAGAATTCTCAATAATCCAAATACTTTGACGGCTAAATTTCTTAAAGGTATTTATTTACCTAGAAGTAATTTTCTCAATGTTAAATTAAGACAATCTTGAACATGGTCATGGGCAAGTTTATTAGAAGGACGAGATATGTTGAAAAAATATGGCAGATATCAAATAGGCGATGGAGTATCCATTAATATTTGGACAGATAAATGGTTAGATACTCAATGAAAATTAGAAAAACCTAATGGATGTGAGATACAGAAAATCAAATATCTTTGGGTGGATGATTCAACGGAATGGAACAAATAGTTGTTAGATGAAATTTTCTTGAGCTGATCATTTTAGTCATTTTAAGAGAAAGAGTTTTCTCAAGAGACACACGGGATAAGTTCATTTGGCCACACGCTAACAGTGGAGAATACGTAACAAAGACAGGATACAAGGTTCTCACAAATGTAGAAATTTTTGAGGAACCTCGTTAGTCAAATGTTGTTCCATCTGAGAGCAAGATTTGGAAAACCATTTGGAAGTCAAACCTACCCACCAAGGTAAGAATCTTCAACTGGAAAGCTTGTAACAATCTATACCAACTGGTAAAATTTAGAGACAAGAAAATACGAAGTTGAAGTGGAATTCCAGTGGTGTAATATGGAGCAAGATACAGTGGAACATTTGTTACTCACATGCGTAATAGCAAAACTGATATGGCAGGGCCCGCACTGCAAATCCACATATGTCAATGCGAAGAAAAATTTGGACAATGGGTTCTTAAGATAGTTGAGACTTTTGTTAACGGTGGATGGAGATGTGAAGTAGTTATGTCTTACGTATTACTGATCATATGGAATTTATGGAAATAAAAAATGAGAAGTAGACATAACAACTATAAGATAGAGCCCAACGAGATCATCCGAACTACCAACAAAAATATGGATGCACACTTTGACAGAGATTGGGTTACAAGTGAACAACGACAAATTACAAATAATGAAAGTGGTACAAATGGAGATCTTGACTTCAAACATATCTCGCACTCACATGTGATGCATCTTTCGACCAACCACATAACCCCATAGGGATAGGAGTGGTCCAGATTGATAAAATCAGGAGGATCTTCGACCAAATTCTCGACAATCATTACTTGTAATTCTTGTACGGAGGGAGAAGCGCAAGCGATAATTCACGCATTAGACACAAGGAGACGAGCACCACATGAGGAGATAACTATCTTCTCTGACAACCTTGAGATAATTCAAGGTATCAAGCAGGTGTCGGCATCTAAATGGAGGCTCAGACGATGGATCAGGCTGATCAAGAAGCTGGCAACATAGGTTGGTCCGGTTTTCTTTAAACACTTCCTCGAAGATTTAATGGTCGAGCAAACACTCAAACGAAAGAAACCAGACACATAACAATGAAGGAACAAGAGTCATTATAAAAAATGTTGGATTAGTTCTCTAGATTAGGGATATATTAATTTTCATTGTAACTATATGTAATTTCTTACGTGTCAAAAAAGAACTTTGTTGCTATTTTTGTATTTCTTTTAGAACAGTTACTTATGTTTAATTGAAAATAAAAATAAAATAAAAATAGTATCACGAGATCCGAAAGGGACTTATTAATTTGACAGTAGCTCACATACCGATAGTTTTATTACCTTGTCGCATACCACGTGCCGTTAACGTTATGCTCGTGTAGCTTTTATGTTGAGGTTTGCAAAAACGATTCTATTCTACGATTCTTTTACTACTTTTTTTTGGATCACTTTCTTGTACTACAATCATCAATTCCAATTTCTATAGGATGCCCAATGATGAAAGTTATTTTATTTTTTCGAAAATAACGAAAGTTTCTTTAGTATTTTCATTCTTTTGGTATATATCTAAAGAAGTAGTGAACCAGTGATAAATTTATGCTAATTTTTTTTATAAGATATATAGTTGCTAAAATATTCGTGGATAATAAAAAAACCTCATAATACTAGGGGTGGCAATGGTTCAAATATTAACCGTAACCGATGGATATCCGATCCGATAAAAAATCCGTTAGTGGAACCGATGGTGCATCCATGAGGGTTTGGTTCTCATAAAAGGTAACCGTTGGATTATCCGTTAGGATTTGGTCATTTACAATAATCCGACAGATAATCCGAAATCCGAATAAAAATAAAAATAAATCAAAATATATATACTATATATAAAGATATTCTATATATGCAAATTTCATACATAATATCGATCAAATATAATTATTCCATACATAAACTAGCTAATTGATTATTATATATTTTATTAGGGTTATTGTTGAAAACATCCCCATTAAACTACCTAATTGTTCTTTTATGCCTTCAATAAAATATTTTATAAAAAAATGCCTAATGAAATAAATATTTATAGAAACCATCCTCTTTATATTTTCTATACCTTTACTACCTTTATTATTAAATATATTATTTTATTTTAATACAATATTAATTTTTAAATATTAAACAAATAATAGGGTACTTCTTTCTCCACCACCACCACCACCACCATCACCACCACCATCACCACCACCACCACCATCACCACCACCACCACCATCACCACCACAACCACCATGTATGTAACCACCACTACATCCACCACAACCATCACCACCTCCACCACCACAACCACCACCACCACCACCACCACCTACTACTACTACTAATTCCATCGCACGCGCGCGTCCGTGAAATTCTTTTTAAAATCGTCATAACTAATTCAAAAAAAATCAGAAAATTAAAAAAATTGTATTTTTGAATAAAGCAAATTAATATTTATGTTTATGAGTTTTTTTGATTTTTTTTGAATTTTTTGATTTTTTTGAATTTTTTTGATTTTTTTTTTCGCAGACACGGATTTTTATGTTTTAAACATGGAATTCCATGTTTTAAACATGAAATTCCATGTTTAAACCGTGAAATAAACATGAAATTCCATGTTTAAAACATGAAATTTCATGTTTAAAACATGTAATTTCGTGTCTGCGAAAAAAAAAATTAAAAAAAAAATCAAAAAAATCAAAAAATTCAGAAAATTCCGAAAAAAATCATAGACGTAAATATTGATTTGATTTTTCCAAATATAATTTTTTATTTTTTTGATTTTTTTTTGAATTAGTTATGACGATTTTAAAAAAATTTCACGGACGCGCGCGTGTGATAATTAGTTTTTTTCTTATTTTTTAATTGTTAATCATAAAGGTAAATTTGGGATGAGGCTGTTTTTAATAAATATTTTTTTCTAGCACCTTTTTCTAAATAAGTTTTTTAATAGGCATCCATCAACAATTGGCTCTATTTTATTACTATATTGCCTAATATCATTTTATGGTCTTCCAATAATTTTGTAGCTAATATTAGAATTCTAGAAATATTTAATAATTTATTTTATTTAAATCATTTTAAATGATTGCGGATACGGATTAACCGCGGATAAACCACATCCGTCGCGGATGCGGCTTTGGTAAATAATTCTAAAATCCGATGGTTAATGGATGCAGATTTAGTTATCGTTTTTCTTAATGGATGTGGATGTGGTTATGCAATTTTTCGAGAATTTCCGATCTATTGCCATCCCTACATAATACAAAATGACTTTGAGTTAAAAGTCACTTTTAAATTTTTATTATACTTTCTTTTTTACTCAGTAGGAAAGAGAATCTTATTTTTAACTAAACACTTGATGAATCATATAAAACTAATATAATAATCTCTATTTGAAGAAAAGAAGTCTTTACTTCGGCGTTTTTTAACACCTCTGATGTATGCAAAAAAAAAAAAAAAGTCTTTCATGGAAAGTGGTTATTTGTGTAAGTAATCGCACAAGAGAGTTTGTATCGAGATGTTTAAATTTGGGATTGTGATTTAGCCAAAAAAATCTTATATGTAATTGGTTTGTATATCTTAGTTTTAAGACTAAATTTTAATAAAAAAAAATTTAAAATTCCAAAAAGGAAACCATAAGTAGTGGATGTAATATAACCAAACAATTCTAAATAATTGCATAATTTCTAACCTTTCTATTTAATTTATATTTTGTAATTTGTTTTGTTATTAAATAAGCTTTCATCTTCTTTAGTATCTCTTTCTCTCTAACCCTCTAAGTATTTGATATATAGTCTCAACTTTTAAACCTATATTATATTTCAAAATATTTTTAACTAGAAGCTAGGACTGTAAATGAACCAAGCCGCTCGCGAGCAGTTCGAGCTCGGCTCAGAAAAGCTCGCTCGAGATCGTTTGTTAAACGAGCCGAGTTTGTTCACGAGCTTTTCTTAAAAGCTCGTGAAAAATATAATCAAACTATAAATATCTATTGAATTTTTTTTTCAAATATTTGACAATTCAAAAATTTAAAACTAATTACTACTAAAAAAAATCTATCTTATCCTAACACTTACCTTTCACTCTCCTCGACCTACCTAATTATACAAGACCATTCAAAATTCAACAATTTAAAGAGAGAGTATGTGATTTTATTTAATGATAGGTTACAATAACCAATTATGTTCTAATTGAAAATTTACAGAATTAAAAGATTTGTAACAATCTATCTTATAATTAATCCAAGTAAGTTCGGGATAAAAAAAGCTTTCGAACTCGAAATAGATTTTAACAAACTTTTGAGTTCGAGCTCGAACTCGAAACAATTTAGACGAGCTTCCAAGCTCGAGCTCGAGCTTTGTTATATTCTCACGAGCCGAGCTTGAACACTAACTTCACAGCTCGTCTCGTTTAAATCTATAAATAAATAAACAAGTCTGCACATCTACTTTCGGCTCAGCTCGGCACGTTTACAACCCTACTAGGAGTGATCTTGGTTAGTGTGCTATTCATCTCCCATATGACTTACAAGTGGTATCAGAGCCTAAATGTAGTATATTACTTGGCAGTAACTGAGTTAACGACATAAAATATAATCATTAAGAAGGTATCTACTACTAGATCCACTTTTTTTGGAGGTACAAACTATAACTATTGGAAGAAGAAGATGGAGATATATCTTCAATATATCGATTATGAGTTATGGAAATCACCACTGAAAGACCTTATGTTCCTTACAAGGAAACCAAGAATGATGTCAAAAAACCGTGATTATGTGAATTGATATTTAAATTTTGGGAGTGTCATAAATTATCTTATGAAGGAACCGTCGTCGTAAAAGAAACAAAGGTTGGACTTTACATTACCCAGTACGAAATGTTCAAAATGAAGGTTAGAAAGAATCTAAACATGTATCAAAGTTCACCGCTATTGCCAACAATCTTGGTTCTCATGGAAAAATCTATCTAAACCAAGATTTTTGTAGAAAGATATTGGGTATTTTTCTAAAAGAGTATAAGCCAAAAGTCGTTGTTATCACGAAAGCCAAAAATTTATCTAAAATGTCTACTCATGAACTCATTAGCAACCTCATGACAGAAGAAACCGCTCTTGATCAAGAGAAACTATGAGAAGAAGAAAAACAAGCTTCTAAGATTTTTTTTTTCATACTCAAACTCGTAAGAAGGAAAAGATTGTTGTGGTAAAATTTGAAAGTGAATAACAAAGTGATGATAAAACTGTTTTCATGTATGCCAGGAAACTTATGAGATACAAGAAATATAAGGATCGTGATACATCAAGCAAATTCTTACAAAATTATAGTAAAAACTTCAAGAAAGATGAACCACCTTATTATCATTGTTACTAAAATTGGACGCACCAAACATAATTTTTATTTTGTTACATGTATTTGCCGATATTGCTTCTTTTGATCACAAAAGTTGTCTCGTTTACCAATTTTGATCATCTAGCCTTTTTATTTCAAATTTGTTCTGTTATTGGTTTGATTTTGCTTTGTTATGTTCTCCAGGGTTTGTTCAACGTTTTAGTGAATAATTAAACAAACCATTAGCTAAACATTTTAATGCGTGAGACTTGTTTTTTTCTTATTAAAATAATCAATGAATATTTATTTATTAGCTAATCATTTTTTGGATGAATATTAATTAATCAAAATTAATACCAAATATTGTACTAATTAATGAAAAAAATAGAAGGTATTATGGTAAGTTTGCTTTTCTTTAATAATATATAATTTAAATAAAAGATTTTTTTTTATATTTAAATAAGAATATCTTTTAATAAGATATATAAATCTATAGAAAATTCAATGAATTTTTTTCTTAAATAACCGCGTTGTGTGTCTAATTTAAAAATGTAATATGGATTGGTAATTTTATTGGCTTTATTTTTTTTAGTACATAACTCAGGACTCAGGGTTATTTTAAGAGTAATGATATATATCATCCAAAATTATACCACCTAAATACCATCCAATGACAAGCCATAAATTGGTTGGTTAATAATTGTTAATCTATTTATTTTCTTGATTTAATTAACGATTGTTAATCAACCAATTCACATCACGTTATTGGATGATATTTGAATGGTATATATCATTACTTTTATTTTAACTCTAATGAAATTTGATTTTACAATTTTATGGTTTATATAAAATAGTTTAACCACTACACTATGAATAATTTTTTGGTTGTATTTACCTCATGCTACTATTTGATTTCAAGGAGTGCATATTATTTCTTTCTTTTTTGTTCGAAAACATATTTATTTCTTTTTCTTTTGTTCGAAAACATATTATTTCATTCGATCCCTACCCAAGTAGAAAAAACAAAGGTACGATCTTGTGACGACGAAAAATGATCGATCTATATGAACCAAAAAAAAGATAATTTAGTAGTAAGTTGATGGTGAGCTTGTGTGTCGGTGAGATCTTGTTAGTATACTAACAGTATAGAAGGCAACTTTTGTCGCAATCTAAATACAGACTTTTTGCATTATAATCATTCGCCCTCACATGGTAAGTTGATGCCGACTCTCTAGAGACAAAGGATCACTGAATTATTAAAACATTCCGATTCCAAATTGGTCCAAGGACTTGAGATCTATCACAACGTGCGACTAAAATGGGACGTCTATTTTTATTTAAATAAATTAATACCTATTAAAAACATTATTTAAAAAACATACTTAAATAAGATTCTTTATCAAAAAATATCTCAATCTAAAATCTCTATAAATAATAATTAAAAAAATTAAAAAATTAAATAAAATTAAAAAGGGAAAATGCCCATTTAAATCATGAATGGTATTGTTCATGCCCAAATAGATGAAGATGAATTATTTTTCCCATTTAAATTATCTACTTTCCCATTTAAATCATATATTAAAAACTCTTTTACTATTTTGTCCCTACTTCAATAATTACTCATAAATTAGAAAATAAGATAAAAAGATAAGCATCCGTCTCCTACCCTTCTTCCTTCTCCATTATTGAAAACTGAAGCTGGACATGGTGAATAAGAAGCAGAAGAGTCTTCTCTAAATCAAATTGTTTCAAAACCTCCCCTCAAATGGCGCTTACTTAATACTCACTCTATAACTACTCTCTCAATCTCATTATCCTTCATCCACACCCTTCATCTCTCACTGCTTCTTTTTCTATCTCTTTGGCTCTTGAATTAACATTTGTTAATGCCAATGGAGAATCAAGAGAACTGCGTGAGGCTTATGCGTCTTGCAAAGAAACGAGTTGCTGACGCCATTTCATCTCAGCAACAAGCTACCCAAAAGCGAAGGAAAAGAGTTGTGTTGGGTGAGCTTCAAAATATCCAGAACTTATATCAGATTCGGTAATTCATATATACATACATATATATGTATTTGTCTTCTCTAGTTTGCATAATTATCGATTTTGCTTAGTATACAGATTTGTTTTAGGGTTTAATTGCATAATTGATCCCTGTTTATCTGATGAGGGAATTAGTAAAAACAAACACTTGCTATCCACTGCATCATAAAGGTTTATCGATGGTGGAGAGGCGTGGATTGCTTCCGTTACTCTGTTTATAGCTTCGATTACTTCAGGTACTGTTGTTTCATCCTCCGTCAATAGTTAATTGATTCATGTTACTGTTCTTTTCTAATACAAAAAGATCATATCAATTTGGACCCAATTTTTTATCCCTCAGGTCTCTAAACTTTCAGTTGTTGCATTCACAAAGTTTTTAAAATTATATTATTAGATAATGCAATTTCTGTGTAATATAGGGACATATAGTGCAATTTACAAGAAAATATGGTCAATAGTGAGGATTTAGTAGAAGATGAAGAGGAAAAAACGAGAAAGAATAAAAAAGCTAAAAAGGTTTCGAAAAAGAAAAAAGTAAAGAAAGATGAGAATTTGATGATATTTAACGGCGAAGATGATTCTGATTCAATTCCAGAACCAGAAACAGAAGAAATTGAACCAGAAATGTCTAAGGGAAGAATTATCTGCTGTGGCTTTTAAGTGCAGTACACAAGAACAGAAAAAAAACTTGGGAATGGAAATCTGGGTTAAAGATTAATTAAAAAAAGACTAATAATTTATTACAGACTAGTGAATGTCTTGGTGCTGAAACTCTTATAAAGTTGCTGAAAAATTACTCAAGAAGCCATGATGTAATTATACATACGTGTATTTCTTTTAACTATTATGTTTCTTTTTTTATTAATGGAAAGTTATGTATGCAGATGAAAAAGTCGATTACTGTTGTAGTAATTGCACTATAGGTCCTATGTCAATTGGTTCATGATCTCAGGATCATGTTGAAGTTGTTTAGTCTAAAAGGATTACCTTTTAGAGATGGGACAAGTTTTTTTTTTCAACTAGATATGGGACAAATCCCATCTTAAATTTTATAATAGAGATGGGACAAATCCTATTTGAAAAATCAAAAAAATTCAAAGAAAAAATCAAATTTTTTTATCATATAAACGTAAATATTAATTTGCCTTGTCTAAAAATGATTTTTTTTTTTTTTGGTTTTTCTAGAATTAGTCATGACGATTTTAGGTGGTAGAGGTGGGGTAGAGGTGGGCTAGTGGTGGAAGGTTTTAATTGTTAATGGGCTAAATCCCATCTTAATTTTACAATAGAGATGGGACAAATCCCATCTCAATATTAGAATGGAGATGAAACAAATTCATCTCAATCTTAAAATTAGAGATGGGACAAATCCCATTTAAAAGAAAACCAAAAAAACAAAAATTTAAAAAAAATCGAAAAAAATCATAGACGTAAATATTAATTTGTCTCGTCCAAAAATGCAATTGTTTTATTTTTTTTATTTTTTTAGATATAGTTATGACGATTTTAAAAAATTTCACGGACGCGCGCGTGTGATGGAATTAGTAGTAGTAGGTGGTGGTGGTGGTGGTATAGGCGGGGTGGTAAGGGTGGGGGTGGTGGTGGTGGGATGGGGTGGGGTGGTGGTGGGGGATGGTGGGTGGGGGTGGGGTGGTGGTGGTGGGTGGGGGTGGGTGGGGTGGGGTGGTGGTGGTGGGTGGGGGTGGGTGTGGTGGGGTGGTGGTGGTGGTGGTAGGGGGTGGTGGGTGGGGATGAGGTGGCGATGGGGGTGGGGTGGTGGTGGGGGTGGTGGGGGTGGGGTGTTGGTGGTGGGGGGTGGTGGGTGGGGGGTGGGTGGTGGTGGTGGTGGTGGTGGTGGGGGTAGGGTCGTGGTGGTGGTAGGAGTGGGGTTGGGGTAGTGAGGATAATGGTGGTGGTTGTGATGGTTTTTAATTAATGTTTTTTATTATTTAAAAATATAGATGAACTTTAATGATAATCTTTGATTTAAATGGGAATAACAACTAAAATAAGGGTATTTTTGTAATGTTTGAACTTAAAATATTGTGTAATCTAAATGGGAAGGTAGTTTGTTATTTTGATTTAAGAGGGTATTGACCCAATTAAAAAACCAAAACAAAAACTAATAAATACACGCGTGTGTCCGTAATTTTTTTTTAAAATCGTCATAACTAATTCTAAAGAGATAAAAAAATAAAAAATTTATAAATTTAGATAAATCAAATTAATATTTACGTCTATGATTTTTTTTGGAATTTTTGGAATTTGTTTTTTGAATTTTTTTAAATTTTTTTTCGTAGAATTTCATGTTTTAAACATGAAAATCCGTGTCTGCAAAAAAAATCACTATTATAAACAGTGAATTTCATGTTTTGAACATAGAATTTCATATTTTAAACATGAAAATCCGTGTCTGTGAAAAAATAATTAAAAAAAACAAAAATATCCAAAAAATCATAGACGTAAATATTATTTTGTTTTATCCAAAAATGCAATTTTTTTATTTTTCTGATTTTTTTTAATTAGTTTTAAAGAAATTTCACGGACGCGCGCATGTATGATGAAATTAGTAGTAGTAGTAGTAGTAAGTGGTGGTGGTGGTGCTTGCTGTGGTGGTTAAATACATGGTGGTGGTGGTGTGGTGGTGGTGGTGGTAGTGGTGGTATGGCGGTGGTGGTGGAAGAACCCTATTATTTGTTTAATATTTAAAAATTAATATTGTATTAAAATAAAATAATATATTTAATAATAAGGGTAGTAAAAGTATGAATAATATAAAGGAGATGTTTTCTATAAATAATTACTTCATTAGGCATCTTTTTATAAAATAAATTATTGAAGGTTTAAAAAAATATATTAGACTACTCTATGACAATGTTTTCTCTAATAATCCCTATTTTTACAATACAACCAATAACCTAAACTTAAAACTCTTATCCAATTCCTAAACATAAAAACCGGAGCCAACATATATTGCCCCACACTTTTTTGTCCCTCTGTCTAGCAAAACACGCAAATTGACCAGCCATTCCATTATAGCGTCGCGGAATATGTTTGAAGTGCATATTCACATGCTGAAGCAGCAATCTGCCTGATCTGCTTCGAAAATGGTTTGACACACCACCACGCTACTGACAGCGACTTGATTTCTTGAATTAAATCAATATTATTTGAACAAATATAGTCTTCTTTCTAGTGTCATGTTGTCACGTTGTTGCAGCCTCCAAAATTGCGTCTGCTTCTCCTTCTCCAGCTGTTTCCACAAAAACTGGTTTTGATATAGTAGATGTGTTCCCTTATAAGCGTCGCATTCGATGATTGTTGGAGCCCCTGTAAATTCTCCTTCATCCAGACGTTTCTTGCTATGTGGTCCGTTGTGTCCGTGTTTACATTTTGTTCTGCGTCCCAGTTGTTCCCAAAGAGGTCCTTTATACCCGCGTGTACTGCATGAAAGATATTTCCTTCCTCAAAATGGGTGTTTTCATAAATTTCATTTTTTGTTTCCAGATATTCCATATCATAAGTAGGATGTATGTTGTGATTTGTCTTTTGTCCTAGCTTAACTTGTTAGCTCCTCCATGAACTTTGGTAAGCCATTCGCGCAGACCATCCTCTAAGTTATCTTCGATCCTATTTTGTAGTGACGATCCTGCCCAAACCTGTTTACAAAGTGAAAATGTAAGTAATAAATGAGTAACCATTTCCACTTTTTTGTCGCACAAATAACACCAATTATCAGTAGCATAGTGTCTCAGTTTCAATTTTTTTTCCACGTGGGTAGAATTTTCTTGCATGCCTTCCATGTAAAGATACAAACTTTCTTTGGGACATTTGCATTCCAAACCAGATTCCAGAGATTCAAATCGTTTTGTTGGCCCTGTATCGAAGATTGAGTTGTCATATTTATTTCTCTCGTAGTGAATGTGTGTTGTCCTGATTCGGTCGTATATTTCCCAGAATGAGTGTGTGTGCGTCAGTCACTTCCCAGTCCCATTCATCGACCTCATTTTTCATAAGTTGGTCCACCATTTCCAGGTTAGTGCCAGCTAGTTTATCTTGAACGAGCCCGATTTCAACCAGCAGTGTTCCCAAATATTTTTGCTATCCTATTTGAATGACGACTTCTTGGATCAACAAATAATTTCCTTCTAAAATTCTTGCCTAGGACTATGATCTGCTCTGCCTTAGTTTGACGTCGATGAGCTCTTGTTTCGGATAATATGTTCCTTTAAGAACTCTAGTCGCACGAGAATTGGGTTTTTAAGTAATCTTCATGCTTGGGCGGCCAGCAAGCAGTGTTCATTCTTTTTAGGTCTCATAAGCCCATACATTCTACAAATTTGCAACTGTCATTTTTTCCCAAGCAAGCCAACGAATTTTCCGTGTCTCAATTGAGTTCCACCAAATATTAGCGATGATCGATGTTAGTTTCCTGCAAAAAGTAATCGCAACAGGAAAAATAGACATCACATACGTGGGTATGACATGTAGTACTGCTTTAATTATAAGCTCATTTCCACCCACTCCCCCCCCCCCCCCCCCCCCGACAAAATTTTCGCCACGCATCCTTGTGCTTTTGAGAAAACCCTGTCTGCAATCTACGTAAGTGTTTCAATTTTTGATCTCTTGTGACAAAGCGGTATTCCTAGGTAGGGCTGTAAACGAGCCAAGCCGGGTCGAATACTAGATGTACAGGCTTGTTTGTTTAATTTCTCGAACCGAGCCGAGCCGAGCTCAAATTTAAACGAGCTGAGCCCGAGCTTCTAATTATCCAAATCAGAAATGTTAGAACTTGTTTGTTTAACTTATAAAACAATATTTTCTTAGAGTCGAACACGAGTTTCTCATGAGAAATTTGTTTTGTATGGTTGAAATGGACTTTCCTGAGTGTGTGGTATATAAATAAGAAACATAACTTTAATGAAAAAATAAATGTCTAAAGAAATTAAAAATATTCAGTTTGATATTGAAGGTTTAATATATATTTATAAGGAAATAATATATTAATTTATAATTCATAATTTAAAATGAGCTCACGAGCCGAGCTCGAGCAGGCTCGTTTATTTATCGAGCTTAAAATGGACCTTGAGCTTGAGCTTGTTTATATTCAAGCCGATCTCGAACGAGCTTTTCTCCGAGCCGAGCTCGAGCTGCTCGCGTGCGACTTGGTTCATTTACAGCCCTAGGAATATTTCCCAAATCATCTGTTTCCTTAATGTGAAGATATGACGCAGTTTCTTTTCTAATGTCCCCAGATGTGTTCTTGCTAAAGAAAATAGATGATTTATCAAAATTAACTCGTTGTCTTGAGATTTTACAGTAAGTGTTGATACATTCTTTGAATTCAGTTATCTCCTCTCCCTCAATGGTAAGAAAAAAACAATGAGTAGTCAGCAAATAAAATGTGTGATATAGTTGAGCAGTTTCAAGTGATCCATAATCCTTTTGATAATGTTTCAACATTGTTTTTAATAAGAGTAATAAGTGATTCGGTCATGAGTGAAAAGAGAAGGGGTGAGAGTAATAAGCGATTCAGTCATCAAACGATGTGATTTATTATACTCAATCGGTTAATTCTATTATTAGGTCTAAATATCAATCTTTCTTCTAAAATTTAAATTAAGAAATAATTGTTAATTAGGTGCACAACCCAAACAAATAATGGAATTATCCATACTCAATTAGTTTTATAACATTTATTTATTTACTGAAAATATTATTTAAAATATTTGTTTAGTTAAATTATTGAGATAATATCAAATAAGTCCAAAAGCACAACATTCCACCTCTATAGAATCCAGGATTTTTTCCACCCCCATGAAAGTCCATTATTTTTGTAGTATTCCATTTGTACCCCTATTAGTTACCACTTTTATATTTATACAATATCATTTAAATTAGTAACAGATTTCTATTTTATAGCTAATCAAATAATATCCCTTAATAATAGCTAATAATTATAGTAATATTGTTATTGTATCCACGATTCAAGATACACCTTCGTCCATTCACAAACTCGAATTCACTCTGCAACTCTTGCTGCAATTCACACAGATTCAACACTTGTAAGTTATCATTATATTATCAACGAGTTTTCAATAAAATTCTTGCGTTTAGCAACGTTAATAGGTGTATATTTGTCAGACATGCTTGTTGTTTTTCGTTACTTGGTGGAGAAAGCATTGAAGCTATTCAGATTGTTCGATTCGTATCAGTCGGTTAAGGATTATGTGTATGAATCATGGCCTACCTTGGTCGGGAAGAATATTGGTCAGGAGAAAGCATTGAAGCTATTCATTTTAATTTCCTATTCCTTTCTGTCTTGATCTTATGTAATAAGTGATTCC